>HG992328.1:5153571-6428214 GCA_905220615.1 Tinea trinotella | reverse complement strand
AATTTACCCTTCCTAAGGGCCCCCAAAATTTTTTTTTAAACGGGGCCCGCCAAGTCACGCTACGCTTTTGAAGAAAGCCAAATATTATTGCAATATCATCGGTTACCTACAAACCAATTTCCGTCCTCATAAATGTTATTATTTATATAAGTAGGTATAAAAGTCACATTGAGAAAGCAGTTACAGTTCTTGGACAGTTTCGCTGTTGTGTTTTAAATTAGAGATTCGGAGCCCAGCACATACAAAGAATTTGGAAAGAATAGAATCTGTGCTAAAATAAGAACTAATTCATTGCTATTTGTCTCATTTATATTATGTTTATACCACGTGTGACTGAAAGAGACAACTACTTGTACTTCAATTCCTCTATTTCAAAGGTTGGCATTACTTTATTGCAAATACAACCACTTGTGATTTTGGTTGACTTTTAATACTGCTTAATTAAATGTCACGTGGTAGTAAGAGTAGCGGCATAATTGTTCCGTTATCCTTTTTTAAAGTATTTTGATGTCATTTGTTGTTGTGTCAAATTAGGTTGTCAAATGACCATTAACACTAGTGACAACCTTCTAAATTACGAATGTAATAATGTATATTCATCCCCTTCCGACTTCTTTTTAATGCCATAAGTGAAAATAGTACTCGTATAAACGGTTGTATTTCGTCGCTATTTTAGGGCTCCTTCTGTGTCTTAAGTCCAAACTCTTTGATATAATGTACCAGCGGCACGCTATAATAACCTTTTTGACGTTTGATTCGCTCATGCAGTTTTGTATACATTAATAATTACGCTTAAAGAAACAATTGTTTTTTTTTTTAAGGCATTGGCCAAAGGCCATCAGCCAAACATTATATCAATAACTTAAATCTAAAAGATTCAAGGTTAAAACATTGTCAAGTAAAGATGAAGATGAACCACGTGATTCATTCGTGAGTGATTCATCAAATGATGATGATGAGAATGAGGTTGATGATGATCGTTTTAGTAAAGCGGCGGAAAGCCTTTACTAAAACTTCAGAAGAAGTTTTGGAGGGAACATGAAGAAACACGTTTTACAACTTTAAATTACTTGTTTATACTTGATCAACTTAAAAAACTATTACTGGATAACAATTCCACCATTATTACACATTAATATTTATGAAAAACACAAGCTTTTCAAATAATTCAAAATTGCACGTCCTGTCACTTGCAGTTGCCTGCCAAAAAAGGGAACAATTGTTGTTCTTTATAGTGTTGTAGCGACCACTTCATGCTACCGCTAGATGGCGTTGCATGTGTCCAATATCTCGCAAACGATTTATCGACAAAGTAATCAATATATATGCGCTTCAACGAGAAGACGTCACCGGCTAAATTGAGCCCAGTACGCAACACGCGTACTGTAGGAGATCACCTGTCCTTTTCTAACATGCGGAATAATGTTCCGCTAAAGTGTCAACAAAGAACAACAATTTGCTCCTTTAAACGAAATTATAACAAAATTCGAGACCTCATGAGCACTTTAATCGTCAAAACGGCTATCATAGCATACCGCTTGTCAACTTTAGGTTCGCTTGTCCTAATAAAAACGACGAATAATAAATACTTGGCAAAGAAAAGCTGAGATTCCGAATGTACGCATATAAGGGGAAGTAGAGCAAGCAGTCTAGACTGTTTGGCGTCGTTACCCACATTATTGGACGATGGCGCCAAGTGTGAGATCATAGAAAGACAATTGATTAAGTAATCGAGGAGCACTTCAAGGTTGTTTCTACCAGTTGGGTGGTCATTTATTGTTAAGTTACTCGACATATGACAGCAGCCCGTTTGGTGTTAAGCTGAAGTCTGGTCCATGAATGGAGGTCACTGCTACTACAATTCAATAACTGTAAGTAGCAGTCACATTGACTATGCCGGCCTAGCTGGAATCGATAACTTGCAAGCTAATCGCGAAACGCGACTAAATCACTTCATTGTCTGCATTCTTGTAAGTTGCGGGTTTCAACTGTAGTAGTAGTCAAATCAAATCATTTTTTACTTACTGTCATCTCCATTAATGGATTGCACTCCAGTTTAACATCAAGCGGGGTGCTGTCATATGCCGTGTCACAATAAATGAAACTGTCGGCTTCTTTGAAATTCCGTGCACCTTAATTGATTATCTAAGTTTCTCAAGTACCCCACTAACCTGTGTTTTATCGTTCTTGTCTCTAAACCGGTCGCAATCGAGTTGCGCAGTGTCCCTTTCTTTCTGCATCCTCGCTGCCTGACCTAGCGCCTTGTCAAGTTGTGATTGGAGAGACTCGAAGTCGTACGACTGCTTCTCACGGTCTACTTGGAGCTGGAGGAAAGGAAAATTAATGGTCATTTGACGACAGGCATAGCCGATTTGTTCGATTCCATGTCGGAGCAAATATTTGTTTCATAGCTTTTATTTGTGATATTTAATCTAATTATTAAAGTTTTAATTTTATTATATGATGATAATCCTGTTTATATTATATTGTGTTGTATTGTATAGTATGGTATAGTGTAGTATATGTGTTATACGTGTTATTTATGTATCTATATATTTATGTATATTATGTATATATATATCTATATATTTATGTATTAATTTATATATTTCTCATAATGTAATTGATTATCTATTTTTTATTTTATTTTGCACCCTACCTCTTATCTATATTGTCGGATCAACATCCTAAAGGATTGACTGGTAGAGAATGCCTTTGGCATTAAGTCCGCCTTTGTACTATTGTGTATTAAGTTTTTTTAAATAAATAAATAATGTTACAAATATTATTTTACAAAAAGAGAGGTGGTTTTTTGTTCCGGATCTGGTTATTAAAGAGTGGTAGCGGTAGCGCCCAGTTTGCCGATCCGGGGCAGTACAGACCGTGAAGTTACTTACTCGCGTTTCGGGATCATCTTTTAAGTTTCTAGTTTCAACTAGGCCGGCATAGTGGGTGTGACTGCTACTTAATATTATTTAACTGTAGTAGCAGTTTCCTCTTCTCATAGACCGCACTTTAGCTTAACATCAAACGGGGTACTGTCATACGTAGAATCACAATAAAAAAACTATAAAGATTGTGCCTAAGGTTGCCTTAACATCAAGTCTATAACCACATACCTTTCTATTCTCAGTTGCTGATTTATCCAATTTCTCTTGGAGTTTGTCTATCTCTGAATGGGCTAAGTCTAATGCGGCTTGAAGTTTGTCTTGCTGGAGTTGTGCCTTGCCTAGAGTTGCTTGCGTTCTTTCTAACTCCTCTCGCGACTTGTCGAGTTCGGCTGTTGCCTTATCACGTTCGGAATGAAGGCGGCTTATTGACGATTGAAGCCTGGTGAAGATAATTGAATAAACGGTTATAATACTCTTTAACCTTGTTCCTACATTGTCTTTTGACTCCTGTACAGGGGGCCGACAGCCCAACTCAATGGGAATAACAATGAAATTCATTCCTATTTGCCAAAAAGTTACGCGGTCGCTGTTATTGCACTGTTAATGAAAATGAACATCGATTCTCAGTGTGTTGCGCGGTCGCAATTTTAATTATGAAGCTCATTAATGGAGTTCAACTGTCGAAACGAAGCTCATTCGTTGTTACGCCGGTTGGCCCGCACGTCTGTGGAAAGCATCTGCATTGATCGAAAACAATCGACAAGAGGTATGCTTGATCTGTCCATGTGTTTTTCTCATTCATTTGAAAAACACATGAATCTTTCAAGAAAAGCGTGAAAAGCACGCTTGGCCGGCACAGTTACGGCTGATGCAGCCGTAAACTGAGCTGGTTTTTCAGTCGTCAGCGCTTTCGGACTTTTCATTGTTTACCATCAGGCGTGTCAAGATCGAATGGAAAATCTCATTAATTAAGGTCTGGCTCAGTCTGCCGATCCGGGGGTAGTACCACCGTTAACAATTGTACAGATCGTAAAGTGACTTAGTCGCTTTTTGGGATCAGCTTGTAAGTTGTCGGTTTTCGATTAGACCTGAATAGTGGATGTGACTGCCGCTAACAGTTATTTAGCTGTAGTTGCAATCATCTCCGTTTGTGGACTGCACTCTAGCCTAACATTAGGCGGGGTGCTGGCATAATGAAAAAATCTAGTAATTTTTAGTATTGTTTTACAGTTATAAGACAACTCACCTATCATATTCTTCCTTTAAGCTATCTTGTTCAGTCTGCGCATTCTCAAGCTTAGCTTTAAGTCTGTAAACTTCACCTTGAGACTTCTCAAGCTTATCTTGAAGACCCGAAGCCTCAACCCTGGCTCTTTCACTATCAGCTTGCGTCACTCTTAACTCAGCCAACGTTCTTCGGAGTTCCGCGGACACTTTGTCCGCTTTCTCCTGAACACGGTCCAGTTCTTGTGAGGTAGTCAATGTACTCCTTCCGAAGGTAGTTTGGGATCTTTCTAATTCATGTTTTAACCTTTCGTTTTCTAACTCGAGCCTAGCTAAGCGTTGTTTAGCTGCTTCCCAATCTGCGCCTGATCTTCCTACTTCACTAGCAGCTTTATCTAGCTCAGCTTTAGATTTGCCAAGCTCTGATTGTGAACTCTCGAGTTTAGCTTCCAAACGATCTTTCTCAGCTTGAGCCCTTTCTAATCTGGCCCCGAGTTTTTCGACTTCGCTCTCTAAAGCGTGTAGTTTCATTTTGTAATCAGCTATCTCTCTTTCGTGCAGTTCTCTTTCTTCGTTCTTCTCTTGTTCTGCTCTATCTCTTTGCTCTCTCAGTTGTTGAATTTGTTTCTCTTTGTCTCCTATTACTTCTTCTAGGGAAGAGAGGGCGCCTTCTGAAGAGCAGTGATGTGCTTGCATTGCGTTCAGTCTCGCTCTGGCCATGTCTACTTGGTTGTCTTTCTCTTTTAACAGATCTTCGAGGTTTTCTATCTAAAATTGGATAACATCATTAGCTCCGTTTATTAACAAAAATGCAAAACAATACAGCGAAACTAATATAGCAAATAAAATTAAAAATAGCATACCTTCACTAGCGGAAAATAATACACACGATATCTACACAAAGAAAATAAACATGAAAGAATAAAAACAAAACAAGAAAAAAAAAACATAACGCAGAACGTAACGCATAAATAAAATAATAATAAGACATATGGGAACAATATAACCGGGACAGGGCAGTGGTTTAAAATAGTGGGAAAAACCGCAACAATTTGATTGATTGATTGATTAAAGTGACCTGGTTGTGTTTCAGGAACAGCTGAATAGTTGCCGGTACCAACTTTTTATTCATTAATGGGTAGCTTAATTCCAGCTGGGGTTTTGTCATATTATGTCTATTAACAATACAAAAAATGGAAAAGACAGTACGGGTTCAAAACCACTTGCCGGTACCAATATATCTTTGATATACGTACTTTGGCCGTCCTGTTTCTATGATATTATAATGACATTATAATAACTATTAGAAATTTAAAATAATAAATATCGTTCTAATAAATGATATTCATCTCCACAGCTCATACAAACACCTTATTTTAAAAGTCATAATAATACTTAAATAGAAGATAATAAAGTACTCAGTGAAAATACCCTCAAAGGTTGAAGCTTAAATTAGCTTGTAAAACCCAAAAGTATGGTTTGAAATCACCCTTAAACATTTGACCCTCTTTTTAGTTACAATTCGACATAGTTCGACAACCTAACTATATTAAAAGATAAAATATTAGATTTTATATATTAAAGATATTTTTCAAATATTAAAGATAGATATTTTAAATATTATACATCATAATTGTTCACGTCCGATTCCAAAGACAACGGAGCGCAATTTTCCACAATCCTGACACAACTCTCTCAATATATTTTATTCATTATTTCATCAAAACATTAATTTATTTCTTTCAGGAACCTGATGCTATTATTCATTGTCGTTAATAAATATTAACGGTTATTATTATTATTAATAATAATTGGTTATTTTTGAATCAGTACCTAAGTGTCTTGTTGATATTTGTGTATTTTAGCAGTCGCCTCCATTTATAAATAACACTCTTAACTAACATCACGTAGGGTGCTGTCAAAATGTATGGCCACATTTAGAAAAAGAGTTTCAATTTGACCGGATCTTCTCATGTTTTTTACTTAAAAACAATGCCTCTCCTCAATTTAGTATTATGGTTATCAACTTGGCACCTATACCTAAATAATCCATACTGTATTACGACTTATTGTATTTTAAAATACACTAAAACGTATTTCTAAACTCAGAGGAATTCGTGACAACTTCAAATCAAATCAATTTGTCATGCCTTTTTCCCACAGATACAATGAACCGCCTCTTGCCACGATCCAGACACAACTTTTTCGTTTCTCTCACATCCACAATTCTTTTCACACAAGCTCTACGTTTATGGGCACTGGGCAACACGGCTTTTTTGACCTACAGGTCAAACTTTAAAGGTAGAATGAAACATAACCCTGAAACCAAACAGCCCGCAAGCGTATCCCGTATCTCACTGAATATTTAAGTTGTAATTTTTAATTAGATACCGTTTATGAACACGTTTTTGTTGAAATATTAATATTGCCACGCATCAATTCTCATAGGGATAGACAGAGATAATGAAGCGTCATTTGCCACGATCCTGACATACTTTCTCGCATCTCTTACATCTCTTCATATAAGCTCTTTTTTATTGTAAATTCATATCAGCAACTTACAAGCTGATCCTGAAACGCGACTAAGTCACTTTACGGTCTGTAAAGTTACGGCTTGACTGGGCACCACTGATTACCACTCTTTAATAACCAGACCAGGAGCAAATATTTCAATTCAGTTATTTTATTATTTGTATTTTATTTTATATTTGGTTATTTCAGTGCATGGAGCTTGTATGAAGAGAATTGTGAATGTGAAGGAAGCGAGGGAGTTGTTTCAGGATTGTGGCAATTGGCGCTCCATTGTCTCTGCCTATCACTGTGAGAGAAAGGCGTGACAATTTGATTAATTGATTGATTATTTTATTGTAGTAGCATTAGCTCCCAATCTTGGGACCCACTGTAGTTGAAAAGCAATCATAAATAAAACCACTCGTTTTATTTCCATACAAAAACCGTGTTGTGTTTCCTGCGAAGGAATGTCGCCTTTTACCCTGTATAAAATCAATATTCCACTTTATACTTAAGGACCTAGTTCTAGATCTATAATTGGAATTAATTCAATTCTAACAACCATAATGAAACTGTTTGTCTAAAACAAAATGGCGGAAGGCTTTTCATTATGAAAGCCACTGTATGTACATTAAAAAAAATCGAAACCTGTTAATTTTCGGCCATATACGATGCATATGGGGAGTCAAAATTGTTGTATTTAAGCTCTACTATTAATATTGTATTAAGTTGTATTAAGTGGCGCTCCATTGTCTCTGCCTATCCCTGTGGGAAAAAGGCGTGACAATTTGATTGATTGATTGATTGTATTAATACCCTATTACGCCCTGAAGGGAATACATCGAGTTACCAGTAACTTATCTTCTTTCGCTTAATCAAGAAAATACAGAGAAGATACTATTCGTGACTAAATAAAGTACCTCTTATGTCTCCACATACCTTTTGCATTTCACCCTTACACACACGTGCACAACACACCCTTACACATATTTATTTACATTCATATTACATTAAACACACACTTTTGATCACCAGTAAAACATTTCATTATAAAGTCACTATTTCGTATTTACTACTAACTTAGAACTCAACCAGGTCTTCACAGGACAGGCCTAGTCTAGTGTGAAGACCATCGTTAAACTAAAATATAACTACGAGTATATACACGTATTATATAAATAAGGAACTTATTGTAAAAAAACTTTTGATAAATAAATATTATTATGTGACTGAAATCAGCCTAAATCAGCCTAAACCAATTAAAACGAAAAAGTCATGTGTATTTAAATGATTCCCTGAATGATTCAGATTAGCAATAGAACCTGCGGGCCGACTACGTAACTGAATGAGAATGAGAATGGGTTTCGTTTTGACAACTGAAGTTCATTAATGAGCTTCATAATTAAAAATTGCGACCGCACACTAAGAATCAAAGTTAATTTTCATTAACAGTTCAAGCTCATTGAAACTCATTGTCCGAATGAATAAAAGTTGTTTATGACACTAACAGCGACCGCGTAACTTTTTGACAAATGAGAAAGAATGAATTGTCATTTCTATTGAAGTTGCGCGGTCGGACCCTGGTAGGTGGCGCTGCAATAATTATTGGTTTACATTTGGGCAGTACAACGTAAGTCAGATATTTATTAAAGGCGTGACAATTTGATTGATTGATTGTTTTCAATGATTTTGTATGCTCGTATAAGACATAGAAGGTATGAATATAAAAAATCAAAATATTTTAGGTAAATGAATAAGAAATAAAAATACTAAATATCTATCTGCTACAAAAAAACCTTAGCATAGAACCAACCTTTAAGCATAGCGTGAAGCACCTTAGGCCGGCTCACTATGCCGGCTCACTATGAGTTATGTGAACTGAGTCAGACGGTTTTAGAGTGGTAAACGAGGGGAGTCCAAGAGCGTCGACGATTAAAAAGTCGACTCGGTATATGTCTGCCTCAGCCATCGTTAATATGACAGATTTTTTTTTCATCACCCTGTCTGATGTTAAACTGAAGTGCGGTACATAAATGGAAGCGCCTGCTAGTACAGTAAAATAACTGCAAGTAACAGTCGTATCCACTATGCCGGCCTAGTCGGGACCGGCAACTTGCAAGCTGACCCCGAAACACGACTTCACAATCTGTACACTTTAAAGTCTTGGTTGGTACTACCCTAGGGCCTAAATTCTCTTAATACACAGTGGCGACGAAAAGGCATTGAAATCGCGTCGCGGTCGAAAGTGACCAATCAACGTTGTTGAGCTATTGATTTGTTATTCGCTGATTGGTTACGAAGATGTCAAATATTAGTGCAAGTTCGTCATTTCGCTGTCGTGTTAAGAGAATCGGGGCCCAGACCTCGACTAGCCTGATGAGTAAGCAAGATCGCTAACGACTTAAGTAACCGACTCATTTCACAGCTGCCTCAGTCACCGTTACCATGCCGGTCAAACTTTGTGTAAGCCTATAATATCTACTCGTTTATTACCTTTCTTTGTAATACGTTGATCTTTCTATCTTTAATTTCTGAATGATCTCTAAATTCTGCCAACTCGTGAGCAGCGGCCATTGCTGTAGCGTTCTTTTTCTCCAGCATTCTACTCTTCTCGTCCAAGCGGGATTTTAATTCTTCGACCTTTTAGGAAGAAAATTAAAGTTATAATATTTTCTTAGATGTTGCGCGAACATTGATTAATGAATTAAACAAATTTTATGCGGCTTATTATCACGTTTATTTTGGTTTTGATGTTACAATTTTATTTTATTATTCCGACGTTTCCAGAGCTTTGCAGCCATCGTGACCTCTCTCCGTGACCACGATGACTGCAAAGCTCTCGAAACGTCGGTATAATAAACTAAAATAAAATTGAAAAACAATTTGCGCAGATTTAATTTTCTACACCTTCATGAAACGAGAGGTAAGTAGGTTTCAAAACAAACGCAGCTTCAATGCCAGCGCTCATTTTTGAAATACATTTTTTATCTTACTTACGTCAGTTTGCAACATGCTGTAATGCTCTTCCTTAGCACAGAGCGATTCCTTCAACACCGCAATATGCCGTTGGTAATCCTGGTGCTGCTCCTCAAGAGCCTTCATCTTCGCAGCCATCGCCAAGATCTCCTGATCACGCCTCTGGATCTCCAGCCGAAATTCATCCAGCTGTGCAGCGTGTCGTATAGAATCCCAATATCGTATAGAATAAAACCCAGAACTCGTTATTAACTAACTACTTAAGATAGCGACCCTTTTGTCCAAGAGAAAAATAACTAAACTACAGCAGTTAATATGATTGTATTATGAGAAGCTTCTGTTTACATATTTAAATAACTATTATAACTTATTTATTATTAACAATCCAATCTATATTAATGCACAGACATATACCGTATTTTTCTTTTATTGGCAGAAATAGTAAACAAACATCGCGAAGTATGAACATCACTATTTCACTAGTCCTTTATACAGAGACACTGTTTACTGCTGTTTTATTCTATAGAATAAATATACACAATGTAACAAATCGCACACACTATATGTTTTTTTATAAAAGCATTAATTTGTAAACGGTAAATTCACTGATCACAAATGGCACGACATTTGATAATTTAAGAATCTAATCCGCCATCATGCCAAAAGTTTGTTTACCGCCTTTGACAAGTAAGGAAAAATACAGTAGACTCTGATTCTATTGACACCCAACTGCCAAATGACTTTTACACGAACTTCCACTGCTTTATCAACGTGACTTTTATAATAATATTAATTACAACGAAAAATCAGTGTTAAAACGATGATATTTGTTAACCAATCAACGCAGTTACCTATTGATTGGTTACCTTACGAGAATATCAAAAATCATCGCAAAAATCACTGACTTTCCGTCGCCAAAAATATTATTGTTTAGATTAAAGTAACGTTGATAAAGCAGTGGAAGTTCGTAGACAAGTCATTCGGCTGTTATGTATTACGAGAATCGAGGCCCTGGACATTAATGTAGATTATAACACAGTATGTTATAGAGACACCTGAGGAGATAGTTTATAATGCCAATTTGTCCTAAACTTAGTTTACTAACATCAGCATAATGTACTACCTCAACAACCAAACAAGTGTCGCCACAACTTCTCCTCCCCTACTTACACTATAGAATTATTCCACGATCACAAAAGACAACATTAGTGCTGTGGAAGTCCCAGCATGCATGATTCCCGTCATCGTACGAAGAGCTTTCCTGTTTTGGGTGAATGAGATGGAAAGCTCTTCGCAGTTGCACGTCGTATCGCGGGCGCATACTTGTGATACAATTATCTATTCAGTAAAGTGAGATGTGGAAGACTGGACGTGACCAATGGATCATGAGGTGTGGCCGGTTACACGAAAGCTGATCGATTCAATGATATAATGCGACTCACACCGAAAGCGACATGAGGTAAATGGCAGGAGGTTCAAAAAAAAACAAAAAAGAAAAACATCATTTAAACACGCGTTAACACTCGATGCATTCATGACGACCTTAACAGTCTTTACGTATAACCAGTCTTTCTCTATGACGTCATATAAACTTGGTGTCGACGCAATCACAACGCGCCACGTGCCCCGGCGCTTCTTACAACAGAACACACTAATATACATTTAACAACAGAGTTGGATGCGCTCACAGCGTGGTGGCGCCGTAGCCGTGGGTGCGGGCGGGCGGCGCGCTCGTGCGGCCGTCCTTCATGACGCGCACGTCGTTCAGCAGGAAACTTACTTGTCTCTTGAAGGGCTCCGAGGGGAGAGCGGGCGGGTATAGCGAAGAGTGCGAGGGCGCGAGCGACGGCGGCGGCGGCTCCATCAGTGCGGCCAACTCGCTCTCCAGCAGCGCCACCTGCCGCTCCAGCGTGGCGATGCGCGCCTCCTTGGTGTCCAGCACGGCAGACAGCGCGGCGCCGCCCGGATGGCCCACCAGCCCCGCCGCCAGCGCTCTCTCCAGCGCCCGCAGCGACTCCGCCGTCGCCTTGAGCTCCTGCCGGGCCAGTGCCGAGCGTCAGCCGCCGCCGCCGTGCCCTTTCCCCGGGGCTGCTCCGCCGGACGCCGAACGCAAACCCCGGACAAAGGCGTACGGTACGCGCGCTGCGTCACGCGACCGCGACCGTGGACGACGCTCTTAGACGCTGCTAAGTGACGGGGATGATGAGCTAAACATGCAATGAACGTGTACGTGTCGCGCGGTACGCTCGTGTCGAAGGCCGAATTGGTCCAAATTGTTGTTTAAAAGAAAACAAAATCAAGTGATCGGTGGAATGCTTTGGTTTGAATTTAGAATTTTGTTTGGTCGTCGCGGCATCATTGGGTGATTAGGTGTGTATTGACTCGATTAGGTATAATGGAGGTCATTCGTGCTGGGTGGCGTTGCTGAAAAGTAGGTGTTTTGTGTAGAAGCACAGACAGACAGACAGATGAAGCGGTTCAACACCGAGCGGACAATATCGCGACAGAAGACAGTGAGTGATGTTAACTAACAGAGCAAATAGATCTAACACTTGCTGACCTTGATAAAGGTATCACAAACAAAAACGCCCATGTTGTTCAAGAGAAGCGACAGAGGCATGCGCTGCAGTTAGCCACGGGGGGAGTTAACACTTATACACCTTTACATAATTAACTACGGAAAGCGTTGTGCAGTAGAACTACAATTAACCGAATCAATTGGGACCGGATAATTCGGATAAAAATGAAAAAAAATACGAAAACAAAGGCACGGTATGATGGCCGTTTTGACGTTTGAACCGCTCATAAAGTTTCGTATAAATTAATAATAACTCTTGAAGGAGCAAATTGCTATTCTTTATTGTCACTATAAAGAACGATAATTGTTCCTTCAAAAGTAATTATTAATTTATACGAAACTTTATGAGCGGATCAGTCGTCAAAACGGCCATCAAAGTGTGCCGCTGGTACAAACCACTATTTTTCAACTGACTGTTGCTTATCGATTTGTGTTGAAAATTATATCCATGATCCATGCAACATTGAGATATTCGCTTTGTGACGGATATTATGTGACATTAATTTTACAAAATATTGAGCTATTTATGATAATCAAGAATGTTTATTTTTTTTATTATACATTTCTATAGGTACTAAGTATTTCTACCAAAGAGCCTTGTATCATAGAAACAGGACAACCAAAGTACATATATTAAAGATACTTCACCACGGTCGCCTTATTATCTAAAGAGTCATTTTTGTGAAATATCTCACCGCGTTGATTGGTTGTATCGATCTTATGTATCTTCGGTAATGAAGTCGGTAATGAAGCATTTTCAATTATATATTTTAATTGAAAATGCAACTCTTCATATCATAATGTACACCTACAAGTTTTCTACATTAGTACACAGTAAATAAAAGTCATTGTACACTGACTGAAAAAATTAAAACCCTACGCATACACTGGTGAAGGAGGGACAATATCCTGTATGAATTTATCAAAATCTATAATATAAGTTTTTGATTGTGGAGTAAAATGTATGTTTAAATTTTTATCGCGTTTGGTTGGCCCTTGGTATACTTGTATGTATTACGTTTTCGTCTTTGTTTTTGTAAAAGCAATTCGGATAAACATCGATTCGGATAGTCGAAATTCGGTTAATTGAGTTCTACTGTACCTCAAACAAAAAGCGTCTAAATAAGGATATATAGAGAATATAGATTTATCAACATGGACAGAGGTAATGAAACATTTGACTGAAGGTTACACCGATACAACTAAACATAGAGACAAGAATGTGGGATTAATAGACATGCAATAGACAGGAAATAAGACTAAAGAATAGTTGGTAGAGAAATATACCTGTTTTTGTGCCATCGCTTGCATCTGCTGGAACATTTGCCTTTCTTCTTCTTTGCCTAGAAGTATTAAATAAGTTTTTAACCCTCTATATGCTACATATCTTTTATATATTCTTTCTAGAACAATCTACCAGCGGGCCAACGGCCGCGTAACTCAATAACATTAAGAATGAGTATTTTCTTAGATTTTGCGCGAACATTGATTAATGAATTAAACAAATTTTATGCGGCTTACTATCGCGGTTACTATTAACGCGATAGTAAGCCGCATTAAATTTGTTTAATTCATTGAGAATGAGCTTCATTTAGACAGCTGATTAATGAGCTTCAAAATTAAAACTGCGACCGCGCAACACACTAACAGCCGGTTGTACCAAAAAAGTTTCAATTTATGAATTTAGTTTTACTTTATACTTATTCTATTACGTTTACTTCTACGAAATCGTAAATTGGGTTAATTTTTGGTACGACCGGCTGTAAGAATCGATATTTATTTTCATTAACTCATTGAAACTCATTTTACGAATCCATAAAAGTTGTTTTTGCCACCAACAGCGACCGCGTAACTTTTTGACAAATGGCAATGAAGTTACGCGGTCGATACCCTGCCCATGTGTTCTCTTTATCCCGATCTAATGAATGTTTCTTTAGACATTTAAGAGTGGAAGGCAGACAGTTGGTGGTCATTTTAAAGATACAGACCATGAAGTGACTCAGTTGCGTTCTACCTATGTATCCTGTTTGCCTGGGTAAGTAACACTTCTGCATATAAAAGTATCACTTCTGCCTATGGAAGTATCAAGTATTTCTTCCGCCTGAATGAGTAACAATTCTGTCTATGTATGTACACACTTACTTATTTTATTATAGATATGTTTTTATATTTAAATAATTACTTTTTTGGGTTAGACTAGACTTACATGCTAAAGGATAGGGATCCAAACTCCATTTAGTTTTTATTTATTTTTTGTATACTTTATAATTATTGTAAGAAGTAAGGAAGAGAAAAATTGGAAAGAATATAACAGTAAGAAAATATAAAAATATTAAATATTAAAATTCCACGGTTAAATGGAGAATTCGAAGGTAGAGCCATTTTTACAGAGATCAAAAATAATTATAAACTTTACTTTGGATGCGGATTTATACATTTCCCTAAAGAATTTAGACTTAAGAAATATAAGGAGCCCTAAAATAGCTACAAAATACAACTGTTTATACTATTTTCACTTATGGCATTAAAAATAAGTCAGAAGGGGATGAATATACATTTTTACATTCGTCATTTAGAAGGATGTCACTAGTTTTGATGATCATTTGACAGAATAACAAATGACATTAAAATACTTCAAAAAAAGGATGACGAAACAATTATGCCGCTACTTTTACTACCACGTGACTTTTAATTAAGCAGTATTAAAGGTCAACCAAGTGGTTGTATTAGCAAAGCGTAGTGACAACCTTTGAAAGAAAGGAATTGAAGCACAAGTAGTTGTCTCTTTCAGTCACACGTGGTATAAACATAGTATAAATGAGATAAATAACACTGAATTAGTTCCTTATTTTAGCACAGCTTCTATTCTTTCCATATTCTTAGACTTCCCCCCCCCCCCTCCCCCTCCTTTTAATTCATTATTCAGTGAATTGTACCGCGATCGCTAGTAACCAAACAAGTTTAGTCGCGTTTCGAACTGCATAATTGCCGGGAATTAAGTTGTCTGTTCCAACTAGGCCGACATAGTGGATGCGACTGCTACTTGCCGTAAATTATTCATTCATTCGCATCGCATTCATTCATTCATTTTTGGCCGGCATAGTGAAGGCGACTGAGGCAGCCGTGAACTAACTCAATTGTTTCAGTCGTCGTCATTCTTGGATCTCCTCTTGCTGGATCTCCGCTTGCGACCAGGCGGGTCGTGGTCAAATGTCGTGTCACAGTAATAAAAATTATAAAATAAACCGCGCTCCAGATTAACATTAGGCAGACTGTGGTGTAGTGGCAGTGCAATGGTTACGCAAACCGAGAGCACGAGTTCGAAACCATCTACCGGTACCAATGTATCTTTGATATATTACTTTGGTTGTCCTGTTACAATCACTTTAGTAACTTAGTATAGAAATGTAAAAAAAATGCTGTCATAAGTCGAAAAGGCTCGACCAAAGAATTTGGAAAGAATAGAATCTGTGCGAAAATAAGAACTAATTCATTGTTATTTCTCTCATTTATATTATGTTTATACCACGTGTGACTGAAAGAGACAACTACTTGTTCTTCAATTCCTTTATTTCGAAGGTTGCCACTTTTGCAAATTTTGCACTTTTTTGCGAATACGACCACTTGTAAATTGTGGTTGACTTTTAATACTGCTTAATTAAAAGTCACGTGGTAGTAAGAGTAGCTGCATAATTGTTCCGTCATCCTTTTTAGAAGTATTTTAATGTCATTTGTTATTGTGTCAAATTAGTTTGCCAAATGATCATCAAAACTAGTGACAACCTTCTAAATTACGAATGTAAATACGTATATTCATCAGAAGGGACTTCTTTTTATTGCCATAATTGAAAATAGTATAAACGGTTGTATTTTGTACTTCTGTGTCTTAAGTGCAAATTTTTTGGGCTCGACTAATGACAGTACCCTGTCTAATGAATAAAAGTGACTGCGACTACAGTAAATAACTGCAAGTAGCAGTCGCATCCAGTACCCGGTGTACTAGTTGGAACCAAATATATAAAAAAATACTAATTTACACAATATAATTTCTTTTCTTTTCCGTAAAAATGGCTCTTTAAAAAGAAGTATAAAAAAGGAGAATTTGAAAACCAGTGCATTGTGTGATAAATTTAGATATAAGGTGTATATAAATTACTTACCCATACCCTTATTTTGGAGCATTTCTAGAAGCTTCTTTATGCTTTCATCTCTAGCTTGGAGTGTCTGCTTTTGTGTTTCTATCCGTAACTCCAATTCCTAAGAAGATACAAGAATAAAACTATACTTAAATATAAATAGCGGTCAGAGTAGAAGTGCGAGTCAGAGTAGAAAAAATGATATTAAAAACCTTAATATTATTTTTAAAGACCTATCTATAGATACCCCACACGTGTGTTTGATTAAAAAAAAATTTAGAGTTTCAGGTCTCTAAGTATGGGGAACGCCCAAAATTTATTGTTTTTTTTTGTGAAAATCTTATAGTTTCGGAAAAAAAGTGACTGTGACATACGGACGGACGGGCAGACATGACGAATCTATAAGGGTTCCGTTTTTTACTATGGAACCCTAAAAACATGCCTTTATGACTATATAAACTGGTGTATTTTTTTTTATTTTCTTGTGACACGACATTTGACCTCGACCCACCTGATGATAAGCAAGAGGAGGTCCAAGAGTGACAGTTTACGGTTACCTCAGTCGACGTCGCTATGCCGACCAAAAAAATATTTTTTGAAATTATTGTATTGTCGTCGATTTTTAATACATGTAGAAATTTTCAAACTATTCAAACCTCTGAAAGATTCCGTTAAATACATACAAGTCAAGCTAAAGGACATCATTCATTTTAAGCGTCTTTGAACTAATTTTGTGATGTCCAATGATGAAAAAATATATAAGTGGTAGTTTCGATACTTATATTGATGACAATGACAATTTTGCTTTTAATTGCTGTGCAATTGAGTAATTTAAAAAATAAGATATGGATTTTGTGTCGCGGAGACACCTAAACTATGCATAATAAAGGATATATTCCAATTGCATTGTAATCTTTGTACATTAAACTATTTTAAAATGTATATGCAATCCTTAATACAATTAAGCCTAAGTCCCCGTACAAAATTAATGATATCCTTTACACAGAAACTTAAGAGTGGTAGAGTGGTAGGCAAACAGTTGGTGGTCATTCGTCTAGTCTGCCAATCTGAGATATAAGTGTTAAGACCAATGATAAGTAAAATACGTCACCTACACAAGTTTTAGTGGTTTCTCATGGCACGATGGTATGTGAAGTAACGATAGCGGATAGAATAAGGAATAGCACAGTGCGCGATAGATGTGGTTTAAATGAAGATATTGTGACAAGGATTGACAAAGGAATACTTCGATGGTTTGGGCACATAGAAAGGATGAGTAAAAGTATATTGACGAAATAAATTTATAAAAAAGATGTGAATGGATGCTTTAATCGAGAGAGACCCACCGACCAAATCGGAGACATCCACAAGAAATCTGGGTTGCCTAGTGCCCATTACTAGGCAACCCATCTTATACGAAGAGAATTGTGTATTTGAGGAAAGCGAGGTAGTTGTGTCATGATCGTGGCGCTCCATTGTCTCTGCCTATGCTTGTTGGAAAAATGCATGACAATTTAATTGTCTTGTAAAATCATTCTCACCTTAATGGTATCCCTTAATATGGCTATCTCTCTCTGAAGATGTTCATTCTCGGCAAATAATCCTTCTAATTGCTGCTGAACTTCAGGCGCTGTTCTCTGGCGCACCCTCAGCTCTTCTTCAAGATGGCGGACGATCATCGCTTGTTTCTACAAATAATAAAAACAAATTTAATCAATCAATCAATCAAATTGTCACGCCTGTCAGTTGTCATTTGTCTAGTCTGCTGATCCAGGGCAGTACCACTTTAGATGCCACTGCTAAGTCAATCAATCAATTAAATTGTCTCTACCATTCCTCCACAGGGATAGGCAGAGACAATGGAGCGCCACTTGCCACGATCCTGACACAACTCCCTCGCTTCCTTCACATTCACAATTCTCTTCACACAAACTCTACGGTTATGGGCATTAGGACTTTTTTGTGGATGTCTTTAATTTGCCACTGCTAAGTGCAGTAATATAACTATAGTCAACGATATTAAGTTAAATAAGGCAGATACGTCACCTACACGAGTTTTAGTGTTCGCAAATGGCACGAGTTTAAACGGTCAACCACGACTAGGCATACATACACGTGGAAGTAAGACGGAATGATAATTATTGAGAGCGAAAAGAAGACAAATATATGTTGCTCTGCATCGCGACAATGAGTTCAGGTTTGTTTATAAGCATAGATTAAACGTGCCTCGTCCGGAGCGCCTATAACATATCTACGTCTTTTCATATTAAAATTGACTGTAGTAGTAGTGAACACAGTTGCGTCAGGATCGTGCAAAGTGGATGGATGGGAGCGACTGTTGATTGATTGATAACATTAAAAAAAAGAACCATAACAAATTCCGTATCAACTTGTTTGAATACACGAAATCAAAATACAGTGGTCAATAAACGACTAAAAGAACCGTTTTGTTAGCTGACACGATTTTTTTTAATCGTCGGCACTCTTGGACATGGACATCCATCAGGCAGGTCAACCGACCTTAGCAAAGGGAGGTCAAAATATATATATATAGATTGATTGTGACTGGACATCTGACCTTGACCTGCCCAATGGCGTAGCGTGGCGGGGGCGGAGGCCCCCCCCCCCATTGCGGCACATTTAGGGGGCGACAAAATTTATAAAAACTAAAATAAATCGTTAAAATTTGAACCTGAAATTCATATTTTGTTGTACCTATGATTGAAACTCCTAAATAAGGGGGCGGCAAATTTTTTTTTCCGCCCCGGGCGGCTGATTTCCACGCTACGACACTGGACCTGCCTAAAGGATGTCTAAGAATGCCGACGTCTGAGAAAACCGAGTCAGTTCACGGCTGCCACAGGCGGAATATTTTGCCTGATAGTATTGCCCAATGGCAGTAAAGTGCTACGACACTATGACGTGATCCCGTCGTGTGACGTCACTGTCCAAGCGCATAGCAACTGCCCGGCAGTAGTTTGTATCAAAGAATTTGGACTTAAGAAATAGAAGGAGCCCTAAAAATACAACGGCTTATACTATTTTTAACTTATGGCATTGAAAAGAAGTCACAAGGGGATGAATATACATTTTTACATTCGTAATTTAGAAGGTTGTCACTAATTTTGATGATCATTTGAACCTAATTTGACACAAACCTAACGACATTAAAATACTTCAAAAAAGAATGACCTAACAATTATGCCGCTACTCTTACTACCACGTGACTTTTAATTAAGCAGTATTAAAAGTCAACCAAGTGATTGTAATTGCAAAAAGTAGTGACAACCTTTGAAAGAAAGGAATTGAAGTACAAGAAGTTGTCTCTTTCAGTCACACGTGGTATAAACATAGTATAAATGAGATAAATAACAATTATTTAGTTCTAATTTTAGCATATTCTTTCCATATTCTTAGGTTTGTTTTGGGTTCAGATAACCATAGTAATATCGTATTCATAGGTACAATAACATAAAGGTAATAAATACAAACGTAAGACGAGGGAAAATATTTCTAATGCGTATTACATAGAATCTATTTTTATTTGCTGCTTATTTGAGAAAGTAATTTGTAACTTATTTTGGGTAAGACTTTTTGTAATAATTGACCTAATTCCTATAGGAACTAAATGGGTTGTTTTTTTTATTGTGACTTGACATATGTTAAGCTAGACTGCGGTCCATGAATTGAGGCAACTACTACTTGAGTTAAATAACTCATGGTCGGATCTACCATATGGCTTTTTGGGCGTCAGCTAAGTCAAGTCAAAGTCAAAAATAGACGATAATGCGAAAAAGTTCATAACTTTGAGTAATTAGGTGGGCCCCTAAGTAGTATTAGACCAGGGCCCCCTAAACTCACGGTCCGGCCCTGAAATAACTACAAGTAGCAGCAACATTATTACAAATAAAAGCTATGAAACAAATCCATGCTCCGACGGGGAATCAAACCTGAGACTTAACGCGTAATAGCCTGGTGTTCTAATGAATGCGTCACGCGTTTTTTTTTTCATAAAGCGCTTTATGGTGTTTCGGCTTCAAGCCTGCTATAAAACACTTTTTTTTTTATTGTGACTCGACATCTGATCTCGCCGCCTGATGGCAAGCAAGAAGAGATTCAAGAGTGGCGACGACTACAAAAACAGTCGCAGTCACTATGCCGGCCAAAAAAATATAATAAGAAAATAACTAATGTATGTATGTAGAAAGTTGTGTGACCTAATTCTGTCTCTTTCTGACCTATATATTGTTATAATTAACCCTCTCAATCGATCGTCTGCAACCCCTATTTGATGTCGTCTTTCATAACAAACATGGAGGGTTGGGTTAAACCACATTGTGGTAACTTTTTGATATGTCTGAAAACATGAAATTTAGTACTGTGTATTTCTACAAAGAAAACCACTTTTACTAATTATAATTAATTCATTGTATATAATTAAATTGATTTGAATATTCAATTTGGCAATAAGGCGACCGTGGTGTAGTGGCAGTGCAATGGTTACACAAACCGAAGAGCACGAGTTCAAGACCACCCACCGGTACCAATGTATCTTTGATATATGTACTTTGGTTGTTCTGTTTCTATGATACAAACACTTTAGTAGCTTAGTATAGAAATGTAAATAAATTAATATACTGGGTGTTACGGAATCCTTATAGATTCGTCACGTCTGTCTGTCTATCCGACTTTGAACTCGCACTTGGCCGCTTTATTTTTTGTTCACAAAGGTTTACTATCTCAACCTGTGGTAATTATCCTGTATATAACTTTTTTATTGTGACCCGACATTAGACAGCACCTCGCCTGATGTTAAAATTGGAATGAGGTCCATCTATGGGAGGTAACTGGTACTAAAGTCAATTAAACAGCAGTCACATCCGCTATGCCGGCCTAGTTGGAACCGGCAACTTACAAGCTGATCCCGTAACGTGACCAAATCACTTCACGGTCTGTATACTTGTAAGTAGTGGTACTACCCCGATTCGGCAGACTGGGCACCACTGCCTACCACTCTTTGAGATACATAATGTATGCTCTGCATCGCGACGCGACACTGAGTTCAGGTTTGATAGGTTTAATATGCCTCTTGCGTCTTTTCTTAAAATATTATTGCATAAACTTTTTTTTTCTTTATTGTGACTCGACATTTGACAGTGCCCTGCTTGATGTTAAGCCGAAGTGTGGTCCATGACCACACTGCTACTACAATTCAATAACTATAAGTAGCAATCACATCCACTATGCCGGCCTAGTTGGAACCGGCAACTCACAAGCTGATCCCGAAACGTGACCAAGTATACACGGTCTGTATACTTGTAAGTGGTGGTACTACCCCGGATCGGCAGACTGGGTACAACTGCCTACCACTCTTTGATTACCAGACCCGAAGCAAATATCCATCTCTTTTTTTTATTAACAAATATTTGCAATATTTAATATATTTATTAAATATTACAAATAAAAGCTATGAAACAAATATTTGCTCCGACCGGGAATCGAACCCGGGATTTTACGCGCAACAAACCAATCGCTAAACCGTTCGTCCACGTCTGTATTCATACCCAATTAACTATCCATGGTTATAGGATAGGGATAGGGAGAACACATGGATTGGCAAAGCATTACATTTTTCTATTATTCGATTGTCGATTCGGTTAGTCAATGTGGATACTTTCCCCGACCTGTGATACCCACTCGTGTAAAAAGACGAGAAGAAACAAGGTTAAAGAGGTCATAAGAGTGGTAGGCAGTGGTACCCAGTCTGCCGATCCACACAACAAGTATACAAGTATACAGAAGTGATTTGGTCGCGTTTCGGGATCAGCTTGTAAGTTGCCGGTTCCATCTAGGCCGGCATAGTGGATGTGATTGCTACTCACAGTTATTGAATTGTAGTAGCAGTGACATTCATTCATGGACCACACTTCGTCTTAACATCAAGCGTGGTGTTGTCATATGTCGAGTCACAATAAAAAAAAGAAAATTAAAAAAAAGAGCCTCAGAACATTCTCCGTTTTAAAGGCGCGTAATATGTGTCACATCGCTTAAAGAACCGATGGGGAAGAAAGGTTTTAGATTGGAGACCACGAACCCGAAGACGTAGCGTAGGTAGGCCTCCCACTGGGTGGACTGACGACAACTGGCATCTTCTCTCAGCAGTGGACGCCATCTGGCTGATGATAATGTGTTAAGCTTGAGCTCGTGCGTCGTGCGACAAAAAACGTATCGGTTGTCCGTATTGTTACCCACGTAGGACAACGCCTAACACTCCTATAACCCTCAAGTAACAGCCCCATAGTAATTCATGCATAAAAATAGTAACTATACTCTGTTTTCATTCTGATAACTGATTTGCGTGTTAGATTAAAAAAATGCTCTTAAAAATGCTGTAATCATTTATATTACTTAAGAGAACAAAACAATTTTTAAAAGATAAAAATGTTGTTAAGGGGCCTACAAATTTTTGAAATTTTAAGGTAGAGCATGGCCTAAAAAAGGTTGGAAAACACTGGTTTAGACGACTAAAAATTGAATTAGTTTACAATCGCCTCAGTCGATGTCACTATGCCAGCGATGTTTTATTGTGACTTGACATTTGAAAGCACCCTGCATGATGTTAAGCTGAAGTGTGGTACATGAAGTTATTTGACTGTAAGTAGCAGTCACATCCCCAACTAGTGGATGTGACCGGCAACTTACAAACTGATCCCGAAATGCGACTAAATCACTTTACAGTCTGTATTCTTGTAAGTGGTAGTACCATTGCCTACTACTTTCTAAAATTTAATTTATAAATTAATTCAAATTATTAAATATTACAAAAAATATATTTGCTCCGACCGGGAATCAAACCCGGTACATACGCGTAACGCATCTGTCGTCAAAAAGTCCTAAAGGTGGGTCATGACGACAGGCGTGGACGAACTGTTTAGCGACTGGTTTGTTGCGCGTAAAGTCCCGGGTTATATCCCCGGTTGGAGCGAATATTTGTTTAATAGCTTTTATTTGTAATATTTAATAATATTAAATATTGCAAATATTAGTTAATAAAAAAAAGAGATGGATATTTGCTTCGGGTCTGGTAATCAAAGAGTGGTAGGCAGTGGTACCCAGTCTGCCGATCCGGGGTAGTACCACCACTTACAAGTATACAGACCGTGAAGTGATTTGGTCACGCTTCGGGATCAGCTTGTAAGTTGCCGGTTCCATCTAGGCCGGCATAGTGGATGTGATTGCTACTCACAGTTATTGGATTGTATTAGCAGAGACATTCATTCATGGACCACACTTTGGCTTAACATCAAGCGGGGAGCTGTCATATGTCGAGTCACAATAAAAAAAAAAGTACTTTGTGGTTGTAATATAAGCTTCTTTACGCTTTATAAACGCATGTTATACAATATTGATATACATACATGTATAGTTGGGGAACGAGCTAAATGAATTCGGGGGCTGAGGTGCGGTGGGGCGTGAAACGACCACCACCCGTATCTTAGTGGCCGCTTTTAGTGACGCTCATAGCTCAGCGATGTCATTTAATATCGATAAAAACGTGTCCATATTTTCTTTGTATGATTATTGAAAAATTTGTGAGTTAATTGAATAAAAGAGAGTCGTCATCCGTAGTCAGGCTAGAATCATTATTAGAAACGTGATTCAAATGTGTGAAAAAGAAAAAAACATGCAGTCACTATTTTCATAATTAAATTAATATATAATTCATTAAAAATTGTTGCTGTCTAATGTTTATACTTCAATTTAATACACATTTATAATTTTTAATAACTAAATCTATTTGCGTTTTAAGGAAACTGTGTGTTTATTGTTATCGACATTTTGCATTTTACTTCACTATTCATAATAGACACGTGACCATGACGTCACAACTACATTCCTACCGTGTTCATTTAGCTCGTTCCCTTACTATAACTATATTTATCATAGTTCAATACTTAATATTGTTAGTAAGAGTGGTGAGCAGTGGTGCCAGTTTGCCGATCCAGGGAGTACCACCACTTTTTTATTTTTTATTGTGACAAGACATCTGACTTCGTCCCGCCTGATGATAAGAAAGAGGAAGTCCAAGAGTAACGACGACTGAGAAAGCCGAGTTTGTTCACGGCTGCCTCAGTCGCCGTCACTATGCCGGCCAAAGGTGCTTCTTCACGCATCGCTTGAAGGATCCAAGGTCATAGGATGGAGAGAACACATGGGCTGGCAAAGCATTACACTTGTCGATTGTTCTACAAAGAACAGTATACTTACAAGTATACAGACCGTAAAAAGAATCGCGTTTCGGTATTAGCTTAAAAGGACATCATTTATTTTGGGCTTCTATGTACTACTTTTGTAATGTCCAATGATAAAAAAATATATAAATGGTAGTTTCGATACTTGTATTGATAAAACTAATAACAAATTTGCTTTAGAAAATAAGATATGGATATTGTATCGTCTGTCTATCACGAAGATACGCCATATTAACAGTCCTCCTTAAATAATTATAGTTTGATCATTTCGTATCTCTGAGTCGCTCGAAAATGTTAAATCCCCGTCGTAGAGATCCCGTCGTGTCAGGATCGTGGAAAGCTACGATACATTTACTCTGCCTATCCCTGTGATAATTGAATATACAAAATAATTAAAATTCAAATCAATTCATAATCGAGTCACGTTCAAGGGTAACTCTGAAAGAATCGATAAATAGGGGTGTCAGCAACCTCCCCGTGTCGTTCACTTGCGTTATTATCGATTTATTTTATGTAATCTTTTAGATATTACAGTTATATTTTATCTCTTTTTAACACGCTTTTATTAGCTTGACTTGTATGTATATATATAACTATGTATCGGAATCTTTCGAATAAAGGATTATCATTAATTTAGTATGGGGACTTGGGCCTGATTGTATTAACAGTTGCATATACATTTTAAAATAGTTTGATGTACAAAGATTACAATGTAATTGGAAAATATCCTTTGTTATGCATAGTTTAGGTGTGCAAAATAATCAAACTATAATTATGACAGTTCAAAGCAAAACTTTTAATCTCAGAGGAATAATGTACTAGAGGGAGTGTATGGCAATGATCGCCCAATGCATGTCGTAGACGAGTGATCTATAGATATTTATATTTATAAATATGAATGTGTAGTGATGTATAATGCTCTCCGTACCGTGTTATCGATAGGCGGGTATGCAAACAGTAATGTGTTTATTAGTAAAACATTATTATTCATATATTTATTTGATAAGTATTAAATTTCTTAAACGTATAATAAGTTAAAAATAAAAATGGGTAACACACCAGGCTGGAGCAGATATGTTTTATACTTAGCTTTTTTTATTGTAACTTGACTTATGAAAGCACCCGTCTGATGTTAAGCTGAAGTGCAGTTCATGAATAAAGGTGACTGCTACTACAGTTCGATAAAAGTAAGTAGTAATCGATTATGCCGGCATAGTTGAAACTGGCAACTTACAAGCTGATCCCGAATCGCGACTAAGTCAATTCACGGTCTCTATACTTGTAAGTGGCGGTACTACCCCGGATCGGCAGACTGGGTAGTACCGCCACATCGGCAGGTGGCGTCCTACTACTGTTTGACAACCAAATCCGAAGCAAACCCGCTGCCTCTTTTTTTTGATTAAAAATATTAAAAGGTTTAATTTTACTATTAAATATTACAAATAATAGCTTTGAAACAAATATTTGCTTCGACCGAAAATACAACCCGGGACACCCGTGTAACGGATTAGTATCACAACACGCCACGCTTGTCGCCAATGTTCGCTAGTACAGTAAAATAACAGTAACAGCGGTCACATTCACTATGCCAGCCTAGTTAAAATCGACAACTTACAAGATGATCCCGAAACTCACACTAAGTCACTACACGGTCTGTATACTGTCTACACATCTGTGGTAGGCAGTGGAGCATCTTTACCACACTTTGATAACCAATCATTTGTAATAATAATATTTAATAAAAAATATGAAACAAATATCTGCTTCGGTCGGGAATCGAAATCCGAAAACGACACAAAATTCATATCTTATTTTTTAAATAATCAATTGCACAGCAATCAAAAGCAAAATTGTTATTAGTTTTATCAACACAAGTATCGAAACTACCATTTATATATTTTTTCATTATTGGACATTACAAAAGTAGTTCATAAAAGCCCAAAATGAATGATGTCCTTTTATGCGGCTTACTATCGCGTTTATTTTGGTTTTGATTTTACATTTTTTATCGGTCCAACGTTTCGAGAGCTTTTTTTTTATTGTGACTCGACATATGACAGCACCCTGCTTTATGTTAAGCCGAAGTGTGGTCCATGAATGAATGTCACTGCTACTACAATTCAATAACTGTGAGTAGCAATCACACCCACTATGCCGGCATTATTAACAAATATTTGTAATATTTAATGTTAATAAATATTACAAATAAAAGCTATGAAACAAATATTTGTAATTGACCGGAAATCTATTTACCAAGTTTCAATAGTAGTTTTTATACTTTCGGAAAAAATCGGCTGTGACATACGGACGGACAAACAGACATGACGAATCTATAATGGTTTCGTTTTTTGCTACGGAACCCTAAAAAAAGCGTGTCTTTTTTTGTGAAATAATAGTAAGTTAGTTTATAACTATAATTACTATGGCCAATTACGTGGTAGCAGACGATGTGCGGTCACACGTGATGCCAGACCCCTTTTTGGCGTAAATACTTGTATATTTCAAAAAGGCTCCGACAAAGATTAAAAGCTTTTCTAATATTAAATTCACCGCAAGCACGGAAGGCAGTGTTTCAATGTAATGCATAATTGAGTAACACTAGCTTGTTTTAGATTCTAAAATGGTTTAGAGTACAAAAACATTTTCAAATTTTAAAGGATTAAAGAGTGGGGTAAAGAACCCGGCAGATAAAGAGAGCGCTGACTTTTGAGCTGCGCGACTGTGGTGGGAGCAAGTAGAGAGTGGTAGGCAGTGCTGCCCAGTCTGCCGATCCGGGCTAGTACAACCACTTACAAGTATACAGACCATGAAGTGATTTAGTGGTGTTTCGGGATTAGTCTATAAGTTGCCGGTTCCAACTAGGCCGACATAGTGGATGTGACTGCTACTTACGGATATTGAATTGTGGTAGCAGTGACATCCATTCATGGACCACACTTCAGCTTAACATTAAGCTGGGTGCTGTCATATGTCTAGTCCCAACTTAAAAAAAACTGTTCCAGAATGCGGGGTAGTACCCAGTAACGGGTTTATATTTTTTATGAGTGTAGGTCACTTTCTTTCCACCGCCCTATGTACTTGTACCTTTCCAAATAATAATTATATTCTCTGAATAGAGTGAACGTCCTCTATAATCTGCCACTCTAAGGCAGCGGCCAATACGGCCTATTGATAAATTCAGGACTGGTAGTACCACCACTTACAAGTATACAGACCTTGAATTGACTTAGTCGCGTTCGATCAGCTTGTAAGTTGCCAGTTCCAACTAGGCCGGCATAATGGAAGTAGCGGTCACCTCTGTTCATGGACCGCACTCCAGCTTAACATCAGGCGGGATGCTGTCATATGTCGAGTCACCATTTAAATAAAAACCCTAGTCAACGATAATGCTAAGTCAGCAGAGGCCATTCACCAATCTTTTTTTAAAATTCTAATAATGCTTTTCTTTATAATTAGGTTCGACAAAGAATGCGGAAGAATCATAGGAGAATATTTTTAAAATCTATTATTAAAAACAGTTGTTTCGATGAAATCGACGTGTAAAACCGTAAATATTTGTGTATTTGGGTTCGGTATTTCAATTCACTAATCTTTAGATTAAACTACGATTTAAATTACTTCACACCCACAACTAAATAACAGAAAATGTAGTGTACGAGTTTTGCAAACAAAGAGCCCTAGGTTCAAAAATATCAAAGAATGTCAGCCAATTGATCAGAGTAAAATTGATCATTTTGGATTGTTTTTTTATTGTGACACGACATTTGACCACGACCCGCCTGATGATAAGCAAGAGAAGGTCCAAGAGTGACGACGATTGAAAAAACCGAGTTAGTTCACGGCTGCCCCAGTCGCCGTCACTATGCTGGCCATAGGTGCTTCTTCACGCATCGCTTGAAAGATCCAAGGTTATAGGATGGAGAGAACACATGGGCTGGCAAAGCATTTCACTTGTCGATTGTTCTACGAAGAAAAGACGCACCGAACTTCACTTAATTCCGATTTAGAAATCTCTTTTGTCAATCTTCTTCCATTAATCCCTTCAATGTGCCTAAATCAAAGCAACATTACTTTCTCATATGAAAATGACAGACGGAAATAAAAAGAAATATAGAAAAACAGCTGAAACTATAGTCAATTGGAAACTATAGTAAAAAATATATTTTTTCATTAAAAGTAACGTATGTTACTTGTAGTACCTCCAAAAATATGTGTACAAAGTTTCATGATGATCGGTTAAGTAGTTATTGTGTGAAAACGTAACAAACAAACTCACATTCACATTTTATAATAATAGTTGGATATGGATATAGTGACAGAAGGAAATAACAATAAAGAAAAATTCCAAACTGCTGAAAGTATACTCTATGGAAAGTATAGTGTATAGTCTTCATAGTATAGTTGATTGGATTGGATGTTGACCTGACTGTCGGTAATATTGCACCTATTAAAAATGAATAAACTATTATAAAATAAAATAAAAATGAAGTATCTTTTTGTACGTGTAACTTCTAACCAAAAAAATACTTGCCAATAACTAACCTTGGGCCTATATTACTTTAAGTAAAATGCGTTTTTTACAAATCGCTTGAAAATTCGCAAAACGGACACAACCGTCAATGACGTTTGCCTTCACGCTACTGCCTGCCCGCGGGTCGCGCACTCAATGATGACCGACTTCTTCCCTTACCTCACCCGCCGTGCGTAGGATTTACGCTACACTATTTTGGCTATAATGGCTTACACAAAAGATATAGATATATACTGTCGCGGACTTTTTTGTAGGTCTATTTAAGATAAACATTTTCATCAAACATTACATATGTGTCACTCTAGCGGTTTTGGCAGTGCACGCCAGAATAGCTCGTAGATTTTTATCCTACTTACTTGACACTTATCGTCATATTTTGTTTAATTCACACAATATCTTCATAAATTGTAGCCTATGTGTTATTCTGATGTATAAGCTATATTATTGTAAAGTTTCATTAAAATCCATTCAGTAGATTTGGCGTGAAAGAGTAACAAACATCCATACTCACAAGCTTTCGCGTTTATAATATAAGTAAGGATTAGTTTTACTGTCTGTAATTTGAACCCGGGACTTAACGCGTTACGGGCTGATGTTTTTTGTTTAATTTTTATATTTAGTAAGTAGGCAGATACACTGCACTTTTACACGTCGAATACATTGATAATTGTATGTCTATTGCAGCAGAACATTGGCCTTGTCAATATAAACAATTATACTATTATTATTCAATTGATAATAGCTGCAAAAACAAATTATCAATTCAACAAATTTTAATCGACTTATCGCGAAAATTATTCGTTTTTTATATGTTATTTGTTGGTTTTTTAAAGATAAAATAAATTTTTCATTTTTGTATATTTGACAAATCAAAATCTGACATTAGTATTTCTAATTAGATTAAATTTGCCGCGTTCATTCTCCACACAACTGTTGTATTTTGTAGCTATTTTGGGGCTAATTCTATTTCTTAAGCCGGTTGTACATTATTTAGTTAGGTAGTTTTTATAGTTCACCAATAACAATATAAGAATAATAATCATTTATTTCAGTAATAAGTTAATGTATTTTAGTGTCATTCAGGAATAGGAGCGCCTGTCTTATGGGACCAAACATAAAAGACATTCAGACATCCGTCGTAAATGTACACATATTTAATTACAATTCTACTCGTAATTACGACATATAAAATTACAGCTGTTCTCGCCTAAATTCATTTATATATTTCATGTAAACACGCATTTATTGATATCCTTGTTTCTTCCAAAATCCATTTTTCCTATTAAAAAATCCTAAAGTGTAATTCCCGCCATCTCACTCTACATGGCGTCTGACGTACTCGTATGACAAAACCGCGAATAAAACAAGAAGAGTTTTTTGGCGGGAAACTGCAAGTGACAGGACGTGCAATTTTGAGTTTTTCACAAATGTGTACTTATGGTGGAATTGTTATCCAGTAATAATTATTTTTATTGTGACTCGACATATGACAGCACCCCGCTTGATGTTAAGCCGAAGTGTGGTCCATGAATGAATGTCACTGCTACTACAATTCAATAACTGTGAGTAGCAATCACATCCACTAAGCCGGCCTAGATGGAACCAGCAACTTACAAGCTGATCCCGAAACGTGACCAAATCAATTCACGGTCTGTATACTTGTACTACCCCCGATCGGCAGACTGGATACCACTGCCAACCACTCTTTGAAAAGTGTAATCGATTTTTTAAGTTGATCGAGTATAAACGAGTAATTTAAAGCTGTGAAAAGTGTTCCCTCCAAGACTCCTTCTGAAGTTTTAGTAAAGGCTTTCCGCCGCTTTACTAAAACGACCATCATCAACCTCACTATCATCGTCATATTGTGATGAATCACTTGCGTGGTTCATCTTTATTTTTATATTTACTTTACAATGTTTTAACATTGAATCATATATTTTTACTTTGAGACTGGCAAGTTAAATACTAAAGCCATTAACAAAAAGAAAGAAAGGAAAGAAAACAAGAAGTTAACATAACCATTTCACGCCCGCCTCGGTAAGTTACCTATATATTTTTCTTCTTATAATAAAAGCAGTTTGCATATGTACAATGGATTAAACGCATCCCAGTAAACTAACATACAGTTTACTAAATCACCGTACAACTAATCACAATAGGTGTAAAAATACTTTTTAAAACTCAATAAAGGAAATCGCAGCAACCAGTAGAGTCAAATTAAATAAAATTAAATGTATTATTTAAATAGTGATATATTTCTAAAAATGGTAGGCAGAGAGTTGGTGGTTATTGCCTAGTCTACGATCTACGGTAGAATCGTAGACTAGACCAGTTTCAATCACTATTTACAAACCGCGAAGTGACTCAGTCGCGTTTTTGCTTTGCACTTCTTTATTAACAATAGACCACAATACAGGTTAAGGGATATTTCTTTATTTTGTTTTTTATTGTGACTCCACATATAACAGCACCCGCTGGATTTGATGCTGGAGTACAGTCCGTGAATGAAGGTGACTTCAACTACAGTTTAATAACTGTAAGTAGTAGACACATCCACTATGCCGGCTTAGTTGAGCCACCATAATAATAATAAAAGATAATACAGATTTTTTTATATTTTTTATTTACTAATTAAGTATTTACATTTCTATACTAAATTACTAAAGTGCTTGTATCATAGAAACAGGACAACCATATCATCAGGAGAACATATATCAAAGATACATTGGTAACGGTGGGTGGTCTCGAACTCGTGCTCTTCGGTTTGTGTAACCATTGCACTGCCACTACACCACGGTCGCCTTAACTCTCTGTTAATAATGCTTGAACTAACCAGCCCACTCATAATTAAAAATAACTTCAGCAGCGGATTTTTATTTTGTTTATTATGCCAAATAGAATTGGTCTATTTGCGATTACTTTGATTGGGTCATTTGCATAAATTTTTATCGTAAATGCCTGTTTTATTTCAAGGTTTTATACTCATCAACGAATTTATTCATCAGTTCCGCCGGGATCTATACTATAGGGAGCTACCATTCAGTAAAGCAACTTTTGTTGCTCTAGTTTTTTACGAAAGAAACTTTTATTGCTCTAGATTTTACGAAAGCAACTTTTATTGCTCTAGATTTACACGAAAGCAACTTTTATTGCTATAGATTTTTACGAAAGCAACTTTTATTACTCTAAATTTTCACGAAAGCAACGTTTATTACTCTAAATTTTCACGAAAGCAACGTTTATTACTTTAGATTTTCACGAAAGCAACGTTTATTACTTTAGATTTTCACGAAAGCAACTTTTATTGCTCTAGATTTTTACGAAAGTAACTTTTATTGCTCTAGACTTTTACCGAATGTAACTTTTTGAATTATTGCTTTAACATTGCGATTTTCGTTGCACATACATTGTCTAAAGAGCAAAAAACTTGCAGTAAAGAAGGTACTTAAGAATATATGTTCCCTCTTAAGTAAGGTTTTTTCCTAAAACACGATATTTTATTATTATTTATTATTATTATTATTTTTAGGTGTTTTCCGATCAAATCGGTGACATCCTCAAGAAAGCTAGGTTGCCTAGTGCCCATAACCATAGAGCTTGTATGAGGAGAATTGTGGATGTGAAGGAAGCGAGGGAGTTGTGTCAGGATCGTGGCAAGTGGCGCTCCATTATCTCTGCCTATCCCCGTGGGAAAAAGGCGTGACAATTTGATGGATTGAATAATAGTTCTTATATTGTCACTCGACATATGACAGCACCACGCCTGATGTTAAATTGGAGTTATTAACATCAGATGGCTAACTCCCTTAATGGCTGCAAATCCGAATTGGAAAAATTCTAATTGTAAAATCGATGTAAAACCTATGTAACACATAAAACTGAAAATTCTCTTTCACGGAACTTACGTAACGTCTATTTTTGGGGGAGGCAAGGCGGCAGATCAATGAAGGCGGGTTCAGGCGCCCTCTGTCGGAGGGTCGCGGCAACACACGGACAATGACCTCCTGAACCAGATATGAGTCTAAATACAGCCTCCGCTATTTAAGAAATTGGTCTAATAGTGAGTTTTCTTTTATTTTATGTTTTTTTTTTAATTGTGACGCCTTCTTCCCACAGAGATAGGCAGAGACAATGGAGCGCCACTTACCACGATCCTTACACAACTCCCTTGCTTCCTTCTCATCCACAATTCTTTTCATACAGGCTCTGTGGTTATGGGCACTAGGCAACCTAGCTTTCTTGACGATGTGACCTGCTGTTACTTGTAAACTAAAGTATGGTCCATAAATGGAGGTGACTACTACTAGAGTGAAATAAAAGTAGCAGTCGTATCCACTATGCCGGCCTAGTTGGAACCGGCAACCTACAAGCTGATTTCGAAACTAACTAAGTCACTTCACGGTCTGTATACTTGTAAGTGGTGGTACTACTCCAGATCGGAAGACTGGGCACTACTGCCATATTTATACTATACTATACAGGTCATTTGTATAGTATAAATATGTTAATAAATATACATATTTTAGCCTTAATTCCCACAAGAATGTACAAAGATGATGTCCCTTAAAATGTTAATATTAAATCAAATCAAATTGTCACGCCTTTTCCCCATGGGGATAGGCAGAGACAATGGAGCGCCACTAGGCACGATCCTGACACAACTTCCTCGCTTCCTTGACATCCACAATTCTCTTCATACAAGCTCTATGACTATAGGCACTAGGCAACCTAGCTTTCTTGAGGATGTCTCCGATTTGGTCGGCAAACACCCTCCTGGGCCTGCCTTGTTTAACGCATCTATCCACATCAGATTTATAAATTCATTCGCCTTAATATAATAAGAATAAAGAGAGAATTTCTATCAACAAGTGTTTGAGCTTATGCAATTCGACCACACTGTACTCCTACTACGATGACAGTTGGCTTCAAGCCAATTTAGACAGCAGCAAGTGGTGACGTTTTTAAAGTATAACGCATCTTGTTTTGGCTTGTTTTTAACTGGAAAATATTATTAAGTTATTTATAAACGAATAATTTGGTGTTAGCCGACCAAATCGGAGACATCCTTAAAAAGCTAGGTTGCCTAGTGCCCATAACCATAAAGCTTGTATGAAGAGAATTGTGAATGTGAAGGAAGCGAGGGAGTTGTGTCAGGATCGTGGCAAGTGGCTCTGCCTATCCCTGTGGGGAAAAGGCCTGACAATTTGATTGATTAAGGCGACCGTATAGTGGTAGTGCAATGGTTACGCAAACCGGGAGCACGGGTTTAAGACCATTTACCTTACCAATGTATCTTTGATATATGTACTTTGGTTGTCCTGTTTCTATGATACATTTTTTCAAAAACTGCGTCTCGTAACGTGACGTAAACGATTTGACGGTCTGGTTGACACACTATTCCGTTACGCGGAAAGTCTTGGATTCAGATTCCCAGGAAATATTTGTTATTAAAAAAGAGGCGTATATTTGCTCTGTGTCTGGTTGTTAAAGAGTGGTAGGCAGTGCTGCCCAGTCTGCCGATCCGGGGTAGTACCACCATTAACAACCGTGAAGTGACTTTTTTTATTGAGACACGACACCTGACCCCGACCCGCCTGATGATAAGCAAGAGGAGGTCCAAGAGTGACGACGACTAAAAAACCGAGTTAGTTCCCGGCTACCTCAGTCGCCGTCACTATACCGGCCAAAGATTACATTTTGAGTCTCTATAAAAAATACTGTTCAGAGGATGAAGACATTCAAATACCGTCCAGCTATTTCCGAACCTCCAAAGGTAAAATTGTCACTAGGATCACAAACTACGTATCAAAACTCGTGGTCGTGTATACCTATAAATGTCAATAATTAAATTGTGGTTTGTTTGTAACCGATCCACCAATAACCCAATAATAACGTTTAAAGCTTTAACCAACAATTAATAGGCATTTCAAACTCAAAGCACATCCGACCACAAAATTAAACTAGTTTGTCTGAAACTCTGAACACTAAAACCCACTATATCTAACGAGAATAAAGTTTGAGGTTTTACTTGACCACTAGATTTTAGGTTTAAGGTTTTAAATCAAATTAAATTGTTATTTTTTCCACAGGGATAGGCAGATACAATAGAGCGCCACTTGCGACGATCCTGACACAACCGCCTCGCTTCCTTTACATCTATAATTCTTTTTTCTTATTGTGGCTCTACATCTGACCTCGACCTGCCTGATGATAGGCATGATGAAGGGCCAAGAGTGCCGACGACTGAAAAACCGTGTCAGTTTAAGGCTGCCACTGTCGTCGTCACTATGCCGGCCTATTCTCTTCATACAAGCTCTAGTTTAGTTAGATAAATTTTGGATAAAAAGGTTAATAAAGAAATTTATAAATCTTATGTTAATGAATACGTTAAACGAGGCAGGCCTAGGAGGGTGTTTTTGTGTTTTTCGACCAAATCGGAGACATCCTCAAGAAAGCTAGGTTGCCCAGTGTTCATATTCGTAGAGCTTATGTCAGGATAGTGGCAAGTGGCGCTTCATTGTCTCTGCCTATCCCTGTGGGAAAAAGGCGTTACAATTTAATTGATTGATTGACATACAGCAATTGTGTGTGCTTGTATTTTCAAACCATCACCTATTGATATATATTGTACACACAAAATTTAATCTAAATCGGTTTAGAAGAAGTTAGGTGACAAACACACGTATAGAAGAATTATACATATTAGAGTTGTACATATTAGAATTGTACATATTAGAGTTGTACATTTTGAATTGTACATATTAGAATTATACATATTAGAATTGTACATGTTAGAATTGTACATATTCTTTAGATGATTATTCTCTAAAAGCTTGCATCAATTTCTAATAGGTCTGTCGCCCTTTTATCTGCAATAAAGTCGCAATTATATTCTGCATTGCGGTGTGTAAGTATGAAGAGGGAAATCCCCTCGAGGCAACTCTCTAATGAGGCACTTCCGTTACTTGGCACTAAAATCATTTTGAATTTCGCACTTTTTAATAAAAGAAAGCTCTTCATGAAGATTTCTTCGTTAAAATGGAAAAAAACGCAGATTTTTTTATTGTGACTCAACATATTGTATTTATGACAACACCCCACCTGATGTTAAGCTGGAGTGTGGTCCATGAATAGATGTCACTGCTATTACAATTCAATAACTGTAATTTTACCACTTTGGAAGTGTCTCTCGCGCAAACTATTCAGTTTAGAAAAAAATGCCATTAGAAACCTCAATATCATTTTTGAAGACCTATCCATAGATATCCCACGCGTATTGGTTAGATGAAAAAAGAATTTTAAGTTTCAGTTCTAAGAACCCCCAAAATTTATTGCTTTTTTTCTATTTTTGTGTGAAAATCTTAATGCCGTTCACAGAATACATCTATTTACCAAGTTTCAACAGTATAGTTGTTATAGTTTCGGCAAAAGGAGGCTGTGACATACGGACAGACAGACAGACAGACATGACGAATGTAAGGGTTACGTTTTTTGCTACGGAACCTTAAAAACGTATCGTTTAATATTTTACTTTTTTCGAGAGAGTAAAGATTGCTGTATTCCGTACGCAAATTTCAGCTAGGATAAGAGATAGACGTGGTGGGTAAGGCTATCCATCAGAAAATTGGAGTTGGAACTAAAGTCGAGTGAAGCCTGACTTTAGAATCAATGTAAGTGAGGTGATAAAACTCCAATTAATAATAATAATTACAAGTATACAGACCGTGAAGTGATTTGGTCACGTTTCGGGATCAGCTTGTCAGTTGCCGGTTCCATCTAGGCCGGCATAGTGGATGTGATTGCTACTCACAGTTATTGAATTGTAGTAGCACTGACATTCATTCATGGACCACACTTCGGTTAACATCAAGCTGGGTGCTGTCATATGTCGAGACACATAGACCGTATAAGTAGTATTACTATTACCTCAATTATTATTATTATTATTATTATTACCTCAATGCATAATAATAATTAGAGCGAAGTTTATCGATATGTATAAAAAACTACGGTGACTATCTGCTGAAAAAGGCGACCGTAGTGTAGTGGTAGTGCAATGGTTACACAAACCGAGAGCATGGGTTCAAAATCACCTTTTTTGACGACAGGCGTGGACGAACTGTTAGCGATAGGTTTGAGCGCGTGCACCGTCTGTCATATTTTTTCAGAATATTCGAAAATCCGCAATAAGCTTGGCTGATATTCGAGTTTCCTGCGGAAGTCGATTGCATGTTTCTATCTCACTATCCAATATTATGGAACTTGGCCAACGTCTGCTAAACGTAAATGAATTAACCGTGACATTGACCTCTGACATCGCCCTACATGACGCCATATTAACACTTACCCAATTAAACACATTGCTTAATGGTTAACGGATAATCAATTTAGCTACTACAATGCTTGTATCATAGAAACAGCTTAACCAAAGTACATAAATCAAAGATACATTGGTACTGGCAGGTTTTGACAGCACCCCGCTTGATGTTAAGCTAGAGTGTGGTCCATGAATGGATGTAACTGCTATTACAATTTTAATAGTTGTAAGTAGTAATCACATCCACTATGCTCGCCTAATTGGAACCGGCAACTAACAACCTGATCCCAAAACGCGACCAAATCACTTTACGGCCTGTATACTTGTAAGTGGTGGTACGACCCCGGATCGGCAGACTGGGTACCATTGCCTACCACTCTTTAATAACCAGACCCGAAGCGAATATCTATCTCTTTTTTTTTATTAACAAATATTTGCAATATTTAATCTTACTTATAAATATTACAAATAAAAGCTATAAAACAAATATTTGCTCCGACCGGAAATCGAACCCGGGACTTTACGCGCAACAAACCAATCGCTAAACCGTTCGTCCACGCCTGTCGTCAAACTGTCGTATTATCTTGACAATGGTAATCGTTTATCGTATTGTAATTATTAAGTTATATAAATTGTTATTATGTTATTTTGACGAATAACAGTGCTTCCTTGGAGCCTAATTACTTAATAATTTTAAATCTAACCATTATATAAAAATAACGCACTGAAAAATGATTTCATGTCTCGACATTCAGCCATGATGTCACTGATTATTTTGAATCTACCCAGACTGTTCCCACAGACGTTTTTATTTCATCCAAGTAAACAAAATAGTTTAGTATGTCAGTCATTTTTACGTTTAGTCTTTTTATTTTTATTAATGAGCCATTTTCTTCTAGGCCTGGAGCCCACGGCCAAAAACCTGCCTGATAAGCGCACCGCATAAAATGCAGTGGTGTCGTATTTGTTGTGCTGATGAAGGAGCGCCAGGTGTGCCTATGCTTTTCCTATACAAAATTGAGCGATTTTGTATAGGGAATCGGCCTTACCTCATAAGCGCACCACATGCAACTTACGCCATTTTGTAGGTTTTTATGTGTATTATTTATAAAAAATAGTGTGCCTGGGCCAAGCCTGTTAAAAATCGAGGGGGGAGCGATTTTGTGACTCGCACAACGGTTCCACGACGGTTTCACGTAATCTGACGACTTTTTGTACAGGCTTGGCCCAGGTACACTATTTTTTTATAAATAATACACATAAATAGCACAACAAATACGACAATACCCGCTGCTTTTTATGCGGTGCGCTTATCAGGCAGGTTTTTGGCCGTGGGCTCCAGGCCTACGAGTACTTTACATCACTAATGGTATGTCACTTTTCTCGCTTCCTTCACATCCACAATTCTCTTCATTCAGGCTTTATTGTTATGGGCATAGCAGACGATTTAATGAAGGTACAATTTTCTGGATCCTTAGCTGTTGGCCTGTTAGAAAAAACTCAGTCGCTCAGCGGGCAATGGAGAGAGCTATGCTTAAAGTATCTGCGCGATAGAATCCGGAACGCGAATATTCGCCAAAGAACTAAATTTACCGACATAGATAGAGTGAAGTGGCAATGGGCTGGCCACATCACTCGAAGAACCGATGGGGAAGAAAGGTTCTTGGTGGAGACCACGAACTGGATGACGCAGCGTAGGTAGGCCTCCCACAAAGTGGAGTGACAACATAGTGAAAGGCGAATAATCGGTGGATGCAATTGTCATCTTATTGTTCAGAATGGTGTTCTAAGGGGAAGCCCGATGTTCAGCAGTGGACGTCTTCTGGCTGATGATGATGATGACAATTTTCTGGGTTATCCCCGTTTTATCTTTCCACTCCTGACCCTAAATCAGTCAGTGTGAGTTCACGGTCTGTACATAGACGTGAGATTAGTAGACAAGTAGACCGTATACACGTCTTTATGGCGCATTTCCTAGCACACCAGTCCGTTACGCCTGAAGTCGCGGGTCAATTCCCGGTCGGTGCAAAAATATATTTTTTAGCTTTTTTTTTTATTGTGACTCGACATATGACAGCACCCCGCTTGATGTTAACCCGAAGTGTGGTCCATGAATGAATGTCACTGCTACTACAATTCAATAACTGTGAGTAGCAATCACATCCACTATTCCGGCCTAGATGGAACCGGCAACTTATAAGCTGATCTCGAAACGTGACCAAATTACTTCACGGTCTGTATACTTGTAAGTGGTGGTAGGTACTACCTCGTATCGGCAGACTGGGTACCACTGCCTACGACTCTTTAAATACCACTCTTTATTTGTAATATTTATAATTTTACATTAATTGTTTCAGTTATTTGGTAATAAAACAGATCCGAATATTTGCCTTGGTCTGGTTGTCAAAGAGTGGTTGAAAATGGTTCCCAGTCTGCCAATCCGTGGTCGTACAGTTTCAACTAGGCTGGCATAGGTATATATATATATAAATAGTGGATGCGACTGCTAACTGTAGTAGCAGTCGCTTTAATGGACCGCACTCTAGCCTAACATCAAGCGGAGTGCTGTCATATGTAGTACTGTAATAAATAAATGGTAGCGTATTTTTATAATACCCTCCATCGTAACATAGTATAAGTATTGATGATAAATGGTATTCGTGCCATCGCCATTGTGTGTCACGCGCATGCCCACAACCAAACACACACACACACACACGCAAAAACATTTTCACACACTCTTTTAAATGTCAAAGCATCCTAAAGCAAACATCACATTAGTTCATGGATCAAGAACAATTAGTTCCCCTGTTTAATATAAGACATGAGAGGGCAATGTCTCCCACTCAACCGTATGTACGTCATTGTGACACCCATTAGGCACGCATTCATGCGTTATCGATCCTTAACGTAGTTTCATTATTACTATCACAAGCCACTCACCTGATTCTCGCTGTTGAGGAGTTTCAGTTGGTCATTGATGATGCTAAACTTGGCGCTCTCCTCCTTCCTGAGCGCCCGCTCCTTCTTCAGCTCGGGACTCCAGAATGTCTTAATACTGTGCATGCTGGAGCCGAGCTTCTGATTCGTCAGTTCGAGCTCCTTCTTGAGGTTACCGAGTTCGCGCTGCAGATCCGTGTTCTGGCTCTGCAGCTCGCCCAGGAAGAGCGGCGGCGGCTCGCGGCGGTAGTATTCGTCGTCCGGCGGCGCCGGCGGCGCATAGTTGCGGTCATAGTCGCGCTCCAGCGACTGGTAACGTAGCGGCCGCGGTCGCGAGCGGTGATGAGCGCCGGCCGAGGCGGAGCGGCCGCGCTCGTCGGGAGCCGGCGACGGCTCGTCATCGCGCGCGAGGTAGGGGCTGGCGCGCCGCGAGGGAGAGCGGTCCACGTGCGGCAGACGGGCGCGCGGGCCGCCGCTCCACTCCTGGCGGCGCCACTCCTCGCGGCACGGCGGCCGCTCCTCGTCGGCGGCGTACTCGCGCAGATACAGCTCGGCGGCCGGCGGTCCCTCGCGTCAACGTCGGCGCATTGTGCGCTGGGCGGCGGCGCGGCGACCACTGACGGCCGCCCGCGAGCTCGGGGGCGGCTGCATCGATCGCGGATGCGCGCCTGCGTTCTGTGGGCCGCGCCCGCTCAGCCGCTGCAGCCGCCTGGCCCCAATTCATACGAACGCGAGTGCACTAAAAAAGCCTCTTCACTAACAATTTACTCAGCAGGACGTTTCACTCTAACTCAAGATTTATACAACTGTTTAGTTTACACGTAGTATAAGAAAATGTAGTTTGTATAGTACACACACATGCATTTTTCATTCAAAACATACTATACTAGGGGTATACTGAATACATAGGTCTAAATATATACAAATACATCATTGTAACCCAATCATGCCTAATATTAAAATGATAACCATTATCTACTAAAACCTAAAATCAATACCTATATATGAAGCTAACTACTACGAGTACATTTAAATTTTAAATATTACTCTTAATATTCCTCCGAAATAATAAAGAAAGAATACTTCTAAAATAATTTTATATCACAAAAGATCAATAATAAACTAATCTATAAATAGAATTCCTGAAAAAACGTAGATATCTTTTTGTATTTGATCTTTCAGCGATGAAGCGCTACCCGTTGGCTGCTTCAATAGTATCTGCTGACCCACTTATGGCATCTGTCTCACTCTTACACATGTAAAGAAATATGTCTGATTCACTCTAATGTAAGGTCGACGCGATCTTGGTCACGATCCTCGGCTTCCATTCGGGATCAGTATAGTGATGTATCTTAGCTACAAATTATGTTATCGATAGATTTCCTATTAATAATTAAAGCCAACGGTCTAGGTAGAGATACTTATTCTATCAATCAAATTGTCACGCCCTGTTCCCACAGAGATAAGCAGAGACAATGGAGTGCCATTTGTCACGATACTGACACAACTCCCACGCTTTCCTCACATCTACAATTCTCTTCATACTACGGTTATGACCACAAGGCAACAAAGCTTTTTTCAAGGATGTCTTCGATTTGGTCGCAGAACATCTCCTGTGTTATATTCCTAAAAATTTGTTGCAATATATTATGCAAAACAATGTACCAACCTAACATATTTTAGTCTAAATAATAAATTGAGAATAGTGAAAACCAAAGACTTATAGTTCCCAGACAATAAATCTTATTTAATTGTGGCTCGACGTAGTAAAGTTCGTTCCCTTCACGGTAAACATTATTGAATTGTAGTAGCAGTGACATCCATTCATGGACACTCCAGCTTAACTTCAAGCGGGGTGCTGTCATATGTCGAGTCACATTAAAAAGTAGAGTCTGTCCAATCCGAAATGACGCGCCATCGAAAATGCAATTGTAGTTGGTTATTCAGTTGCTGCGGGGTTAGGTTGGCGAGTTAAAACGATTATCGTCTCTCGTCGGCGATTGTCAAAATAATAAAAGCTAGGCTAAATCCAATAAAACGAGACTATTAATCATTGTTACGAATATCGTCTGTGCGACGACACGTTTGATTATCAATAGTCTCAATTTGGTGGATTTAGCATAACTTTTATTATTTTGCCAATCGTCGACGAAAAACGATAATCGTTTTAACTTGGCCCAACCTAACCCCGCTGGTTAGACACAAAAGGAGAAGCACGTTAATAAAGTATAATAGTTATAGTTAGTAATATTTGTATTCACACATTTAAATAAACTAATAAAGTGGAGGGGCGCGTCATTTATAGTTAGCGTCATTATAGACAAGCTAATTTATCGATAGCAAAATATTTCAAGAACATCCCTTCCCTACCACTCATATCAGCAGATGAATGAAAAGCGGGAAATAACTATGGTTGGAAGGACGATACAGCGTAAAAATTACTCCGACGTGTGTCCGAGGGAGAGAGCGTCATATTTCTTGACTCTTCTTCCGTAGCAAAGCTTGTAGTCGCTACGGACACTATAATTACACTTTACCGCCTATTAAGTCTTAAAAAGGATTGTTTCTGTACGATAATTTAATTATATTGTAATACAAAATTATTATTTATTACATTTCTAAGCTAGAAACAAGACAACCAAAATACATATATCAAAGATACACTGGTACTGGTTATGAACCCGTGTTCTCGGTTTGCGTAACCATTGCACTGCCACTACACCGCAGTCGCACGGTATGAATATAAACTTTTTTAAGTGGTAGGCAGTGGTACCCAGTCTACCGATCCAGGGTACTATCACCACTTACAAATATACAGACCGTGAAGTGACTTAGTCGCCAGGGCCGTCTTTACCCGGGGGTTCAAGGGGTGCGGTGCACCCGGGCGCAGAGTCCTAGGGGGCGCAAGCCGACCGCCATAAACTTCGATAGGTACCTACTACACTGAGAACACGCGAGCAGAGCCTTGACTTTCGCACCCCGGCGCTGAATATGCTTAAGACGGCCCTGTTAGTCGCGTATTTGAAACCGGCAACTTACTAGCTGATCCCAAACGCGACTAAATCATTTCACGGTCTCTATACTGGTTACGTAGTGCCCACAACCATGAAGAGAATTATGAATGTGAAGGAAGCGAGAGAGTGAGAGTTGTGTCAGGATCGTGGCGTGTGGCGCTCCATTGTTTCTGTCTATCCCTGTGGGGAAAAGGCGTGATAATTTGATTGATTGATTGTCACAGGACTTTACGCGTGACAAACTGGTGTGCTAACTAACTAACCACTGCGCCACGCATATCGCTAGTTTATTTATAGTATTTATTGAGGAATGTATATATTACATTCAGGGAGCCTATTACCAACTTGAAAACAAGCATGTTTCAAGATAGTAATGTTTAACGTATAAAACAAGATTACTCAATTTCGTAGCACCACCTCTTATTTGCAATTTTGTTTTATTCTTTCAAAGGACATCATTTTGGGCTTCTATGTACTACTTTTGTAATGTCCAATGATGAAAAAATATATAAATGGTAGTTTTAAAGTGTGGATGTAAGGCGAGCAAGAGAGTTGTGTCAGGATCGTGGCAAGTGGTGCTCTATTGTCTCTGACTAATCCTGTAGGAAGAAGGCGTGACAATTTGATATTAGTAGATATTATTATCTATGTTACGAGTTTTAAATTCTAAAATTTTCCATCAATCACACCTCAATTTGTTCACCACAGCTATAGATATCATAATATATAAAAGATAAACTAAAATACAAGTACAAATTTGACATATAATATAATTTAAACAAAACTTTTGCTGCAAGCTAAGAGTATAGAAAGAATAGAATCTGTGCTAAAATAAGAACTAATTCAGTGTGTTATTTATCTCATTTATACTATGTTTATACCATATGTGACTAAAAGAGACAACTACTTGTACTTCAATTTCTTTCTTTCAAAGGTTGTCACTACTTTTCTGCAATTACAACCACTTGTAATTGTGGTTGACTTTTAATACTGCCTAATTAAAAGTCACGTGATAGCAAGAGTAGCGGTATAATTGTTCCGTCTTTCTTTCTTCTTGTTTATGGCTTTAGTATTTAACTTGCCAGTGTCAAAGTAAAAATATATGGTTCAATGTTAAAACATTGTCAAGTAAAGATGAAGATGAACCACGCGAGTGATTCATCAAATGATGATGATGAGAATGAGGTTGATGATAATCGTTTTAGTAAAGCGGCGGAAAGCCTTTACTAAAACTTCAGAAGAAGTCTTGGAGGGAACATGAAGAAACACGTTTCACAACTTTAAATTACTTGTTTATACTTGATCAACTTAAAAACTATTACTGGATAACAATTCCACCATTATTACACATTAATATTTATGAAAAACACAAGCTTTTCAAATAATTCAAAATTGCGCGTCCTGTCAGTTGCAGTTGCCCGCCAAAACTCAATTGTTCCGTCACCTTGTTGTTGGCTGTTGGCTGCAAGACATTTAAAACTACAACTGTCAATTTATTTGACAGGCCATATTATGTTCGGAAAGTCCCACAAATTATTTATTAGAGCAAAGTCCTTATTTATACTACAAGACCATGAATTATTATAAATTCATAATAAATTATAAAAAATAATTTAATGATTATTATATTATAATTATTTTTATTTTCTGAGTTTTGACCCTTATATTTGACATCTGAGAATTTCTAAACGTTTCACCTATATAAAAATTTTAGGTTATTTTTTGGTTGAGTGGGAAAGGGTTATAATTTTACCAAAATAAACGAAAATGCCTTTACCACCAGCTAGTGGAACTGGTGCATACTTCGAAAGAGCAGCAAAATCTATCCGTTTAATACGCCAGGGATGTACAAATAGGCCTTTTTATCATATTTCTGTAACCCAAGTAAGTTTTGTTTATCTATTTTTAATTTTCATATAATTTTGAATTTCTTTTATTGATATCTGATCTTGACTTGCCTGATGGTAAACAAGGGAAAATCTTAAGTTCTCTTTAGAGGTTTATAGTGTTTCTATTAATGCTGCGGACTTTCTCACATTTTAAGGTTGACAGTGCATACTAATTTATATAACCAAAGGTTTAATTTTCTGGTCGGCATAGTGAAGACGACTGAAGCTCTTGACATTCTTGAGCCTCCCCTTGCTTAGTATCAGGCCAAGTCAAGGTTAGATGTTGATTTTCATTAAAAAATCTAAATAATTTTTTTCAGAGGAAAAGACTTAACACCCAACCCGTAATAGAACAACTTGGTTCATACGATCCAATGCCAAATATGTATAATGAAAAATTGGTTGCACTCAATTTGGAAAGAATCAAATTTTGGCTCGGAAAAGGTGCTCATATTACGAACCCTGTCGCTGAAATTTTAGGTAACATCATACATTTTTTTAACAAACATGATGCTTAAAGTGGCTCATGAATTAAGAGCCAAGCACATATATAAAGTTTTGATATTACAATTTTTTTTTCTTATTATTCCGACGTTGATGCTGTTATTGTTTCCAAAACTACCCTGTTTGATGTTTCGATTTTGTTTTTCTGTTCGAGGTTTAATTTTTTGCACTAATAACTGACTGTGTCATCTGGTTTGGCAGTTTGCTGGACTTGAGTTTGTGTATTATGGGGTCCCAGGTGTTGGATAATTCATTAATCAATGTTCGCACATAATCTAAGAAAATGCTAAATAGTTATTCACTTGAAATTTTTCGTTATTTATAACAATACAGTTGTGAATAATAAGTGTAATAGATGATAGGATGAGGAGATATGCAAATCATTAAATGAGTGATGAGTAAATAAAGAAAACCTAGAAGATTGTGTTGTGTTAAAATCAACATTTAAAAAAAGGAAGGGTCCACAGAATCCATAACCATAGACCTATATATAAAGTTAAATGGTCTCGCTGACCTAGAGCTCCTGGTTTATAACATTATGCTGGTATCCTGCTTCTATGATAAAAAGTGCTACTGGTAAACAGGTTTTTTTCCAATAGGTCATAGCGTTTTTGACACTGTATTTTTTTGCGTTGATTGAAAACCAGAAGAGGGACCTTACACATAACGGACTGGTGTGGTAAACAATGCACAACACATGTCATAATTACTTTAGAACGATATTAGGGCTCTTTCCTCTATGATACGCTTGTAGCATACTCAAATCAATCAATTAAACTGTCACGCCTTTATCCCACAGGCAGAAAATGGTAAAACATGGTAGGCAGAGACAATGGACCGCCACTTGCTTCCTTCACATCCACAATTCTCTTCATACAGGCTCTGTGGTTATGGTTGTGCGGTTGTTAAAGAGTGTATGTGGGGTGACGATAGCGGATAGAATAAGGAATAGCACAGTGCGTGATAGATGTGGTTTAAAAGAAGATGTAGTGACAAGGATTGACAAATGAATGCTTCGATGGTTTGGGCAAATAGAAAGGATGAGTGAAAGTAGATTGACAAAAGGAATTTATAAATTTGATGTGGATGGATGCGTTAAACAAGGCAGGCCCAGGTGGGTGTTTTCCGACCAAATCATAGACATCCTCAAAAGAGCTAGGTTGCCTAGTGCCCCTAACCACAGAGCCTGTATTGTAGCATAATATAGAAATGTAAAAATAAAATAGTGTATTCTGGGTGATATAATAATACTTATATATTTCTAAATTCTAGGTCTAGCAGGCTTCTTCCCTATTCACCCAAGAACCTATATGACTGCATGGAGAAATAGAAAGCAGCAAAGGGAAGCTGCAGAGAAACTCCAGCAGATAGAAGCCGAGGCTGCTGCCAAAGAAACCACTAAATAAATTATTCTCCTATCATCATTATTAGTATAAGATTTATAGTACTACAATATAGGGAATAAAATGATATTAGCAATCCCATTGACATTTTAAATGAGACAATTTTCTTAACAATTATAGATTCTCCATGCAGGGTGCAAAGAAGGTGGTAAAGTGAAAGCAGCATTCTGGACTTGTAACCGAAGGTTCTAGGCCAGTGTTTCCCAATGTGGGCCCACATCCAACAGCGGGGTAATTTAAAAATGGACTCGACACGACTGTAATCCTTTCGCTTTGGGTTATTTAAATGCAATGCATATATAAAAATGACAGAAGGAAATAAAAATAAATATAAAAAAATTCCAAACACCTGAAACTATAGTCAATTGGAAGCTTTTTTTAAAGTAACCTATGTTACTTATAGTACCTCCAAAAATTTGTGTACAAAGTTTCATGATGATCGGTTAAGTAGTTGTTGCGTGAAAACGTAACAAACAAACTCACATTCACATTTATAATAATATTAGTAGGTATTGGATATCTTAAAAGATCGCACTAGACGAAGCGCCCTATCTTACTCTCATTCGGTTTAACAGCGGCTATAGCGAAATCTCAATGAGTCTGGCAAGATGTAAAAACTTAAAACTGTCCGGCTATTGAAGGAACATTTTTTATAGGTCTCCAAGTAATATATATAAAATTTAGCTTTTATACTATTACGAAAATATAATTTATTAAAGTTTTGGGATGTCTGGCAGGGGGTAGCAATTGTAATAAGTGTCAGCTAAGGATGACGTGATTTTTAAAGTTATCCCGAAGAAAATATAAAAAAAAATTAACTTTATACCTTAACTGTTTTATACACCTTTACTACCTGTTACCTGCGCAAGTAACTACAACCCAAACTTCATATTCGCTGGTCGTTCTTACCTGTGTTGGGGACATGCACAGGCACATTCAGCTTCTATAAAATAACGAAGGTCTGGCCGTCTTGGGCTCTTACAAGAGTTAGTTGTTTAATATTATAGTTTAGTGAAATAAAATTATTATAAGGTACTATGTTGTTTTAATTCCTAAAAGTTTTTTGACGAGTGGCGCAATGGTTAGTACACCAGTCTTTTACGCGTAAAGTACCAGGTTCGATTCCCGGCTGGAGCATATTTGTTTCATAGCTTTTCTTTGCAAATTTAATATTACAAATATTTGTCAATAAAACAAAGACGCGAATGGTTTTTCTGGTTGACTAAGAGTGGTAGGTAGGCAGTGGTGCCCAGTTTGCCGATCCAGGGTAATACCACCACTTACAATACCGTGAGGTTACTTACTCGTGTTTCGGGATCTTATAAATTGCCGGTTTCAACTGGGCCGGCATAGTGGAGGCGACTGCTACTTACAGTGCAATAGTAGCAGTCGCCTCTATTTATGGAGCGCACTCCAGCTTAACATCAGGCAGAGTGTTGTCATAGAATACAAATCCCAGCAAAAACTTAAAGAAACTTCTATGAAAAGTTGTGAGATCCCATGTAGTCAAAATTAATTTTAAATAATGTCTATAGACTCGCGGGCAGCGGCAAATAAGAAAATACTAGTAATGTCTATAGAAGCAAATGTTTATATAAACAGTTACCTAATCAATATTTATAAATCTCATGTGCACAGATGCGTTAAACAAGGCAAACCCAGAAGGGTGTTTTCAGACCAAATCGGAGATATCCTCACGAAAGCTAGGTTAAAATAAGCTAAGATAACCATAGAGCTTATATGAATGTGAAGGAAGCGAGGGAGTTGTGTCAGGATCGTGGCAAGTGGCGCTCCATTGTCTCTGCCTATCCCTTGTTTGATTAATTTACCTAATCAATATTAGACATCTTTATTTTTATAATAAAACACAACAATATCAATGAACTTCATTTTATTATTCAAAAAGAAAAAACGCGACAACTTTATAACGAACATAATTACAGGCACAATTTTAACTCCCAAAACAAAACTTAACAATATAGGCCTTTTTGCATCACATCATTCCCGACAGTGGCTAAAGCGCTTAGCTCGTGACGTCACACGACGGGATTACTAGTGACGTAACCTGTACTGGCATTGAGTAATACCATCACCAAAACTACTTTTTTTTTAAATATTGTAGTTTGACACATGACAGCACCCAACTTCATATTAGGCTGGAGTGCGGTCCATGAATGGAGACAAGTAGTCGCCGTCACTATGCCTGCCTAGTTGGAACCGGCAACTTACAAGCTAATCCCGAAACGCGACTAAGTCACTTCACGGTCTGTACACTTGTAACATGACATCCCGTTTTGTTACTGTGACAAGGGTATTTTTTTTATTGTGACTCGGCATATGACAGCTCCCCATTTGATGTTAAGCTGGAATGCGGTCCATGAATAGAGGCAACTGCTACTACAAGTAAATAATTTCAAGTAGTCGCCATCCCTATGCCGGCCTAGTTGGAACCGGCAACTTACAAGCTGATTCCGAAACGCGACTAAGTCACTTCACGGTCTGTACATTTGTAACATGACATTACGTTTTGTTACTGTGACAAGGCTCTAGCGCATTAGCAACTGCCGGCATTATACTTGACACAACTAATAGACATCGCAAAGGAGCTACCGTTTGCAGTTTTTTGCAAGCACACAGAGAGAACGTTAGACTAGTGTTGTGTCGTCGCCAGTGTCGGATTAGCCACGTAGCAAGAGTAACAAATGCTATATAGCCCCGCGAATTCCAACGCCTGTCTGACCGTAATAAAAAAATATTAATTTAAATAGGAGCGTAAAATATCTTGCATGCCTTAAACGCGAAGCGCTTAGGCTATGCTTTACTTCCACTTGAAAATTTAAGTCGATATTGAATGTGTTATGTGTAAATTTGCCCATATTAAATCCACAAAATTTTGTAACAGTTTTGTTTTATTTAATACCCTTAACTTGAGAACCTAAACCTAAAGCATTACCAAGGACCCCTTGAAAGAATTTGCTACAGGCCCCGCGCTGGCTAAATCCTGCACTGGCCGACGCAACGTTTTAGTTGCGTTTATTGAATCGTAGAAACAAAACGTACACGTCGCGTCTACGTTGCTGTGTCTTTACACGTGCTGCTGTTTGTGCAGAATACCCTCAACGCAGACGAAGGTGTAATAGCATCTGCTGAAGCGATGTCTATTAGTATAATGATCTGTGACTAACAATTAAAAATAAAACAATCATTGAGCAAGATTTTTGTACTATAGCAAATTCATGTTAATTAAATTCCTCTATTTACCATTTGTTACCATTTTTTATATTAAGACGCCACATTTGACCTCGCAATCTGACCTCGACTTGCCTGATGATAAGCAAGGGAATACCAAAAGCGCCACTGACTTTAAAAGCAGATTCGTACAACTAGTAAGTACCCTTCAGAAGTCACCTTCATTAATGGACCGTACTCTAGTTTAGCATCAGGAAAGGTGCTGTCATAAGTCGAGCCACAATAATAAAAAAATTAAATTTTTCAAATTGTAAATAGAGGAAATAGAATAGACAAGAAAGATAATAGAATTTATGTGTATAAAGGCTTACAAATGAAAAGTCTATAACGCCTGGTCTATTCCTGTGTCAAAACCAAAAACAAAAATGCGACAAAAACAAACTCATTGTCGCATGTCCTAAAGTTGATTTTACAATACAAAATTTTATTTCACAATTATGCAAAAATAAGCTCTATAATTATTGGTATAAGAATACATTTGTCTTTAACTTAAAAAAAAGTTCAATTATGCGCTTTCACACTAACAATCCGTCCTAGCTGAGCAGAAAATTGCGTCGTGAAAATGTCGCGATTTTTATGTGCACCTGATTTGAAGCTGGATGAAAACCGTACCATTGATAATACTGCCAGCAATAGTAGTAATTAGCACATCTATGTAAAAAAATATGGCTGCAGCCCAATAATCTTAGCACAATTAATAAGACTGCATCGCAGAATAAAATCACATGAGTTAAGAAATATAGAGCGTGGTCAGTAGTTGGATTGCTGACCGCTAGTAGCACAAAGAAAACTCAATCCCACTCGTGTTTGAATGGCACGTTAAATCAAATGTCAGCGGCCCTTGCTCCGTAATGGGACAGCTAATACTTGACATAACGCAACGCGACACCCAGCTAGGACGAAACCCTAAGCAAGTAAGCAGAGCCACTTGCAAAGAAAGCGCGCTTAGAAGATAATTAATTAAAAAAAAACTTAATTGCATTGATTTTACTTTGATGTAACTACAGATAATTTCTTCACTTTGGGGTCTTTTATTGATTTGCGGGCCCTGCGACCGTGCCCCAAAGAACCCTTAAGAACCTTAAACCCCTTTGCCCCTTAGCTAAGGAAATAGAAGTATTTTTGAATCATTAAAATGGTCTGTAAAATACAGTTATTTATTGCCTCAGAAAAATATCTGCTGGCAGCCGTCGCATATAAAAAATCTGTAGTCACAAAAAAAACATCACCTAAGAAGAAAGACTTAATAATACAACACCTAAAACAAAAGCAATTTAAATTTAAGTATTTCTATGCGATTTAATATCGCTCGCGATTCGAGCATCTACGCCCTACGCGAACGCATAAGTAAATCGCATATAATACGACAAAAATTAAAACTTACAAGAAAAATACAATTCGTGACGTCATATTAATTAAAATGGCGTACTGACATTTCTAGTTTTTAAATTTCGAATTTTAATTAGTGTATGAAACTGTCAAATAGGTCAACTTATGTCTGTTTTACCAAGTCAACTCTATACATTCTAACAATTAACTCCGAGATGTTAATGATCCGTTAAGAATTATTAACAGATCTTTAAAAAAATGTCACAAACCAGCTGTTACTCGTACTAAGAGTAATTATTATTTATTAAATGTATGGAGAAGACTCTAAGGTGCATTCGGACATAACACAGCCGCGAGTTCGCTCTTCGTTTTGCTACTATTTACAAACAAAAAAAACCCCTTAAGTTCTCTCTCTCTGATACTGTATTGGTACAAGCTATAAACTCGTTTTGAATCCTTTTTTTATTTTTCATTTATTTATTTACATTTCAATACTAAGCTACTAAAGTGCTTGCATCATAGAAACATGACAACATATTTCAAAGATACATTGGTACCGGTGAGTGGTCTCGAACTCGTGCTCTCGGTTCGCGTAACCATTGCACTGCCACTACACCACGGTCGCCTTAGAATGCGGAGGGCTCTGGACGTTTTCAAGCCATTTAGTAACGCGTATAAGAACCACAGCTACCGATATAGCTCGTAGGATAGAAAACTAAAGTGGCAATTGGCTGACCACGAGCCGACAGCCGATGGGGAAGAAAGGTTCTTGAGTGGAGACCACGAACCGGAAGACGTCGCGTAGGTAGGCCTTCCACTAGGTGGACTGACGACATAAGAATCACGAATAACTTGTGAATGCAACTGGCATCTTGTCGTTCTGAGGAGGAGGCTGACAATAATGATATAGCTCAAACAGATTACTTCACTGACTGATCAGGGAGCGGTTTTACCTTAGTGGTAAAAGCTTGTGTGTGGGTTAAAAAGTACGCCTTGGCGTTACAGACGTCAGTTGCGTCAGTAATGCCGCGACAGTGTCTGTACGTTTATTCGCTACTCGCGTCGAAATTACTCTTGATATAGTAGAAAACGAAGATGAACTCGCAAGTCGTTAAAATAAAAGTCAAAGTGCGCAGAAAACATTTAAAAGTATGAAAAAACGAGTGCGTATTTTGTACTCCTCTAAAACGATTATTACTCTAGCATAATTAGTTATTCTTCATGAGGTTCTCGCTCACGAATCTTGAAGCTGAAAACAAAATAACAATATTAGTCAGATATAGAAAAAATCTAATTAGCCGCATAGAAGACAACCTTAAAACGTTTAAAAGAAGTCTGACAAATTATTTGCTGACAGTGACATAGAAATTACTGACATGTTGACAGATAATATACTGTTTAGACAGGCTATTTGCTTACACCTCAACAGACAATTTGCTGACACTGACATCACATATTTTAAACGTTTTGATGTGTTGTTTTAAATGAATAGCGGCTTTATAATTACGTTAAGCGTGTTAAGTTTTACGTTATAATTACGTTCGCCACCAATTATGTATTTATTTACTTAAAATATAAGCAAATTAAAAACAATAAACTAAGCCGAAAACAATTAAGTATGTATATTTAAAAAAGATAAAATAGCCAGTTGATGATTTTTATTGTGTCACGACAACTGACCTCGATGATAAGCAAGAGGCGGTCCAAGAGTGACGACGACTGAGAAAACCGAGTTTGTTCACAGCTGCCTCAGTCGCCGTCACTATGCGACCACATTTAACACTACATTGGGAGTAAATGTCGACACTAATGTCAAGCTGGACATTAGGGTGCGGTCTATGAGTGGGGGCGACCGCCATTACAGGCAAACAGTTACAAGCAGATATCGCTTCCCCTAGTTGGAACCAGCCGGAATGCCTTTGCGAATACCGTTTAGTGCTTTTATTTATAAATATATCTCCATTTTAGTGTAAAATAGCAGAGGTTATATTTAGTGGCGTGTAACATATTCTCTAAGATTATTGTTTAAAACAGGTAATTTAGTTAAAGCCATATGCTTTATTTACACTTTAAGTCTAAATTGGACTATACAGATGCTAGGACTGGCTTCCGCTACTGTTGTCCAGGGACTCGATTCTCTTCACTTGCGCGAATCAATATAAAAATATGTTAGGTTGTATATCAAAGATACATTGGTACCGGTGGGTGGTCTCGAACTCGTGCTCTCCAGTTTGTGTAACCATTGCACTGCCACTACACCACCTTACTACTTTACTACTACTTCTGCCAAGTAAGAAAAACACAGTATAGCTATAAAGGAGTGTGGTTATAGGCACTGCCTTAAGCGTTTAAAAGAAGCACAGTACAAAAATGAGTCCAAAGCGAAAGCACATAAAGCTTATATTTCCATGCCATAACTTACCGGCGTCCGTGGCTTTATTTTTACCTAGGATACAAGAACAAATATTATTAAATCTTGCTTTTAGGCAAGTTTGTGAGGAAAATACATGGAAAAAAACACCACCCAAATTCAATAGTAACCCCTAATGAACTCCCACGTCAACTCTCGCCTTAATTTCAAAGATAAACAGACGATTTTAACACAACTCTTTCATTGGAAGTAAGCGCGAGTCCTTAAGAGTGGTGACCAATCATAAGGCCGGGAAAATTACTTAAGATACTAAACCAACCAATTGGGTTTATAAGTGAAGCCCATTAGGAGGAATACCATTAAAGATGGTGGTGGATAATAGACACTAGTCAAAACTAAAAATGGCTCAAAAGCAATGATTTTCTATATCTAAAGCTATAAAAATAATGAATTGAACAAAATTAGGAGGCTTACTATAGCGTTTATTCTTAGTTTTTTTTTGGTCACAGAGAGTAATAATAAAAAAATGTAAAATCAATAACCAAAAATAAACGCGATAGTAAGCCGCATAAATTTGTTTAACTCATTAATCAATGTTCGCGCAAAATCTAATAAAATACTAATTAAAGATATTATTTGTACAGTAAAATGAAAATGTACAGTCGGCAAAAGTTTCGCCTGACCACTTTTCGATGCTATATAGAATCATAATATTTTTCGGTTACTTTTAATATTTTAGTTATAAAAAAAGTCGGCAAGTTGTATGAAGAGAATTGCGAATGTGAAGGAAGCGAAGGCGTTGTGTCAGGATCGTGACAAGTGGCGCTCCATTGTCTCTACCTATTACTTAATTCCATTTAACAATAACGCCATAAAATGCGCAGTTCCATAAGAGTTTACACTTTTTATTTATTAAAAATAAAATAGTATTTAAAAATTGGTCAGGTGTTTTGTTTTTGTCTGTAATTTGTCTACATGCTAAGACGTTTATGGCTACCAAAAAGTACACAAAACGGACGCTTGTAATGGACGCCTTGAAATAAAGCTAAGACCCAACGCTATATAGATTTATAAGCAAAAAAGAACAAACCAAACCACTATTTGTTTTTAAATTTCGAAGCTTAACTTCAATTATAATCGTAATTGTCTTCATTTTGACAGCTGTCGAAATTAACCAATAACATTAATGATTATCAAAGATACACTGGTACAAGCAAGTGTTTTTAAACCCGGCTCTCGGTTTGAGTAACCATTGCACTGCCACTAAACCACGGTCGCCTTGGTGAGAGTTTAAATTTAACTCCCTTTGAAGTTTTAATGTGTCTTTGTGCTTTAGTGTAGCTTCCCACAAATAATTTATTTAAATTTCTGTCAAAATAAAGTACTATTCGATTACTATTGAAATTATTCGATATACGTCATTCAACTTTACTTGGCAAAATTAGTAAACAAACTTTCTGCATAAAAAAACAATCACTACTGACGCGAATCAAAACGAAAATATAAAAATATCTATGAATTAGAGTGAAAATGTTTATTTTATTATTATTATTGGGGCACAACATTTGTCATTTGTGAATTTAGCGTTTTCATATAAATGATTTTTGATATAAATAATGTATAGTGAGGGAACGAGCTAAATAAACGCGCTAGGAATGCAGTTGTGACGTCATGGTCACGTGTCTATTATAAATAGTGAAGTAAAATGCAAAATGTCGATTACAATAAACACACACTTTCCTTAAAACGCAAATAGATTTAGTTATTAAAAATTATTAATGTGTATTAAATTGAAGTATAAATTTAATACACATTATATATTATTATATTATTAATTTAATTATGAGAATAGTGACTGCATGTTTTTTTTTTCTTTTTCACACATTTTAATCACGTTTCTAAAATAATTCTAGCCTGACTACGGATGACGACTCTCTTTTATTCAATTAACTCACTATTTTTTCAATAATCAAACAAAGAAAATAATGACACATTTTTATCGATATTAAATGACATCGCCGAGCTATGAGCGTCACTCAAAGTGCCCACTAAGATACGGGTGGTGGTTGTTTCACGCCCCACCGCACCTCAGCCCCTGAATTCATTTAACTCGTTCCCCAACTATATCTATATGTGTGTGATTTTATTAACTTTTGTGCATTTGTTACATTGTGTATGTTTATTCTATAGAATAAAAGTTTCCTTAGATAAAGGGCATGAGAAATGGTGAATTTCATGTTTGTTTACTACTCGTGCCAAGTGAGAAAAAACCCAGTATAGTCACCCCTATACCGGCCTAAGATCACTCAATACATATTACAATTATACATACAATTAATCCTTATGGAGTTGATCGAGTTTTTTGTCTACGACTTTGATTCCTTTGTCGATTGTCTTATCGAGTTTTTTTGTAATATCTTTCATGAAGTCTTTAAGACCTAAAACATGTTTTTATTATTTATATTTTCTTTAATATCTATTGCTTATTGAAACTACTTTTAATTTAATTTCATCAATGCGTATGGATGGGCCTTGGCTAAATTGATTTTTAAAGACGTACAATACAAACGCAATAAAAGTGTTTTATTGTGTAAAATCATTAGTATAATTACAAGGTCATGGTGTTTCAGGGTTTGATTAGTGGGTTTTAAAATGGGGCGAAAGTCTTAGTTCAAAATTAAAAAGATTTCTTAACTGTGGCGCTCCATTGTCTCTGCCTATCCCTGTGGGAAAAAGGCGTGACAATTTGATTGACTGGTGACCGTGACGTAACATTTGGTCATGACTAGTAAAGGTTTAAGAGCGCTGACGACTTAAAAACCGACTTAACTTTAACCTCAGTCGCCAGCCAAAAACATGGCGCCACACAGTAGAGAAATAGGCAATATAGATAAAGTATATCTTTATTTTACTACAGGTTTTTGACGCATACAGGGCGGTATGACTTGCAGCAATCCTGGCCCATCCATATACATCAAACGACTACACAAAATAATCTAGATAAAAGAAATCTAAACTAATCTAAAAGATAAATGAATACCAAAGATAAAAACTAAATAATATGGTGCAATATCTTTAGATATATTACAACTTACTTTTATGGATAAAATTCACAAGGTAAATTTCTAAAGCTACTTTTACATTTCTATACTAAGTTATAGTTTACGGCAGAAAAGAGAGCGCTGTCTTTTGAGCTGCGTAGTATGAGGATCGGCAGATTAGAAGAGCGCTGGACGACTGCGGTAGGAGCAAGTCCGCGCATCTATTCTGTTGTGCTCTATTGACTCGAGATTCACCTGATGGTAAGCAAGAGAAAGTCCAAGAGCGCCGTAGACTGAAAATATCTATTAAACTCATAGATGCCTTAGTCGCCGTCACTATGCCGGCCAAAAATGTTTATTTCTAGTACTAAGAGATCTAAATATATTTTTACTACTAAGAGATCTAAATATATTTTTACTAACCCTAAGATTTAGGTTACAATTATTTAGAATATCCTTCAATATTTATTTTAACTTTAATCTAAAAAGATTGGCTATAATGATAAAAAGTCACATAGCAACTAAGGTAATGTTCAAAAGACGATATTAAGGCGATTGACATAGGATCTACTTTAGTATAACATCAATCATATGAATATTTAATAACTTTATGGAAAAATCACCTTTATTGCAAGCGCACCAACGCATACTTTTAAGCGTCAATGTCCTGCGTGTATTTAAATAATACAAATTTTCCTTATGCCCTTTGAACCCCGCTATGAAATCATAACTATCTAATCACAACTATAAACAATACCAATGAGAATTACAAATTTTGTAAACAAATTACTAATGAGAAGTTGCATTTGTACCAAGAAATTAAATACGATTAAATCATTTACGTTAATCCTAATACTCATTTTATTTATTTGTAGGGAACAAATTCTATTGATATCTATTAAATTGACGACAGGCGTGGACGAACGGTTTAGCGACTGGTTTGTTGCGCGTAAAGTCCCGGGTTCGACCCCGGTCGGAGCAAATATTTGTTTCATAGCTTTTATTTGTAATATTTAATAGTATTAAATATTGCAAATATTTGTTAATAAAACAAAAAGAGATGAATATTTGCTTCGGGTCTGGTTATCAAAGAGTGGTAGGCAGTGGTACCCAGTCTGCCGATCCGGGGTAGTACCACCACTTACAAGTATACAGACCGTGAAGTGATTTGGTCACGTTTCGGGATCAGCTTGTAAGTTGCCGGTTCCATCTAGGCCGGCATAGTGGATGTGATTGCTACTCACAGTTATTGAATTGTAGTAGCAGTGACATTCATTCATGGACCACACTTTGGCCTTAACATCAAGCGGGGTGCTGTCATATGTCGAGTCACAATAAAAAAAAAAACCTAAGGAAATAACAATTTGACACCCTTGCATAAAGCATTTTTTTGATCTAGTTAACTAAATATTAAGCTTTACCGACATTTTGTGCAACGAAAATTTGTCTAATTTGGTTCAGTTGACTGAAAAACCTTGTCAAATATACGTCAATAAATTAAATAAGTTAAACCGATAAGTCATGCAACCTTTATGCTGGATAAATGTCAAATTAATAAACATTTCTTTTAAAAAACTAAGAACTTTTACTTAAAGCCAGACATTCCAAAATTTTCTACACAAAAGTTTTTTCATATAACCAATCTATAAATTACTAGAAAGTATCATCTACACAACCCTAAAACTGAATGCACATATTAATATTAACCAAAAAAAAAATAAGTCCTAGAAATAGTTAGGACAAAGTTTGGGCGGAAATGTAGAAAAAAATTACTTGCTGGGAGCAGTTTCTAACACCCATCTCGATGTTTTGTCGCTCTTGCAACAAGGTATAATACCATATGTTTATATCTCGTTAACACCCGTTTTAATATATTTAATAATTATTTAAATAATTGATTCTAATTAGTAAAAATAACCATCGACAAAAATAGGCATACCTCAAACTCTAGTAAAATAAACGACAAGTAAAATTATTATTTACAAAATTTGCAATTCAAATTATGATAAAATACACAATTAGGGATGTCTAACCCACAGACACACACCACTAGATATGGTAACTTGCGAAGTCATTTAACGGCAGGTTCTGTAGTAGTTTTTATAACCAACCTTTAATTAACCCTCCAATTATTGACAAGTATAATCCAATTTGTAATACCAATGACAAAATTGACAACAGAGTTCTAAACTAGTGAAATCAACCAATTGCAATCAATCAATCAAATTCTCACGGTCAATTCATACGGGGATGAACCACTTTCCACGATACAAATACAACTCCATCACTTTCTTATTCACAAATTCTCTTTATACAAGCTTAATTGTTAAGTGAAACCCTACATTTTTTAGAATATCCTTAATTTGATCAATATACAATCTTAAAAAAAAACAATCATAAACTAATACCTTTTTTCGCAGGGATTCAATATTCGTCCATGTTTTATACAATTATCTCGTCAACGGTTAAACTTTTATCGTCCAACATACCTTTCTCAATCAATCAATCACATTGTCACGCCTTTTCCCACAGGGATAGACCGAGACAATGGAACGCCACTTGCTACAATCCAGACACAACTCCTTAGCTTTCCGTACATCCACAATTCTCTTCATGAAGCTTGTTATTGACACTAGACAACCCAGCTTTTTTGAGAATGTCTCCGATTTAGTCGGAAAGCACCCTCCTGTGTCTGCGTTATTTAACGCCCATCCACGTTAGAGGCTATTGACAAATTCATTCTCATTTGTCAAAAACAACTTTTATTCATTCGGACAATGAGTTTCAATGAGCTGGAACTGTTAATTTTTGAAGCTCAATAATGGAGTTTAACTGTCAAAATAAAGCCTACTTAAATTTGTCAATACTTGTCAAATAATATTACAAATCACAACACTATTAAAGAATAAAAAACCTAGTGGTATGTGCTATAAATTGAACGTAATATAAAAGTAAAACAAAAAAAACATATATGCATGGAAACTTAATTTAATTTTCTTATATGAGCGTCAATTTTTTTATTTATACTATCCACCAGCTCATTCAATTCTTCGGAAACAGCTTTCATTTCAGACTGAGATGATTTAGCAGGAAGGCATGGAGTTTTTGCTGATAAATTTTTACAGTTTAAACACTTAGGCTAAGCTAAAGTTATCATCTGAGCAAGCTATGGACGATCTACAAACATAGGTGTTTCATTTATAGGCGTACACCAATGATGATTTAATTCTCACGAGGCGATTTTAGTCGTTCAATTTTTATCGTCCAACAAAAATCAAATATTGACTGTAGCGTTCTCACGGGTTAATAATAATAGACACGGCCATTACACTATCTGTCCATTTTAGCATTTTTCTCGTGGATTAGGACGCCATAATTTACCCTTTTTTACAAACGAAAATCTGATGATAAAGGAAATACAATACATACTTAATCGCACCGATTGACTGACTGATTCTTTAATGCGAGTTGAACACACAAATTCAGTCGAGTCGATTCGTTTTCAACTATTATTTTTTATAAATAAAAGGTTTTTATAATATCGGTTCAACAAAAGTTGAAAGGACTTTAGCATTTGTTGAACCGATATTTATTGCATCAACTTGATTGAAAGTCTGTTCAGACGATTCAAATCGCCTCGTAAGAAAAGACGTAGATATGTCATACGCCCTCCGAAAGTAGCACGTTAAAACTATGCTAATAAGCAAATCTAAACTCAGTGTCTCTATGCAGAGCAACATATATTTGTCTCTTTTTCGCTCTCAATCCGTCCTACTTCCACTTCGTCGTGGTTGACCGTTCAAACACGTGCCATTTGCGAACACTAAAACTGTAACGTGTCTACCTCAGTTTACATCATTGGCGCACTATAAATTATAAGTAGATTGACGTAAGGAATTCATAAATCTCATTTGGATGGATGTGTTAAACGAGATAGACCCAGGAGGCGTTCTGAAAACATCCTTAAGATACTGGGTTGCCTAACCTTAGAGCTTGTATGAAGAGAATTGTGAGTGAAGCAAGGGAGTTGTGTCAGGGTCATGGCAAGTAGCTCTCCATTGTCTATGCCTATCCCTGTGGGAAAAATGCGTGACAATTCGATTGATTGATTAATTGAAACTCAATATCGTGAATTTAAAGTAATAATACTTCACATTGGAATATGCCAAAACATGAATTGAAAAAAACTCAAATGGCGGCCAAGGGAACAGCTATATGCACATCTATCCTAGTTTAATATGTCAAAGAAAAACATTATTAACAACTCAAGTGGTCAGGTGAAACATTTGTCGACTGCACAAATTTTATCTGAATTTATTTTACTATCTGTGCCTCTAGCTAGAGTTTTATTTAATAAGCACCTATATAACCTCAACATATAGTCTGCAGGAACGAGAAGGGTCTCCTGGCCTTCCTGGAGGAGATTGGGTGGCTCCACAAAGAAATGAGGACTTCAAGTGCGGAAACAAGCCCGCACATAATTACAAATGTAACTGCCTCTAGCTAGATTGAGAATACGAATAGCTAAATAACGATAGCCAACTAACTTCACAATCAAACTCTACCCGAAACGCAACTGAGTCACTTCACTGTTTGTAGACTTGAACCCCGGCTCCGTAGATTGGGCATATGACCACCAACTGTCGGGCTACCACTCTTAAATATACTTCAAATTCTTAAATTTATAATCATCAGTTTTAACTAAAGGCACAGATATATTCCAAAACATGTGACCACACCCTCCTACCTATTACCTCAACCCTTATTCCCAAGGCGTACCCTACCACTCCATAGAAAATGGTCATGCTAAAATTTTACAAACAATGTTATAAAAGATGATGGCCTATCTTTTTTTTTATTGTGACACGACATTTGTCCTCGACCCGCCTGATGATAAGCAAGAGAAGATCCAAGAGTGACGACGACTGAAACAACAGAGTTAGTTCCCGGCTGGCTCAGTCGCCGCCACTATGCCGGCTAAAAAAAGCTTTCATTGTCTCAAGGGCAAAATAATAGCGAAACCGACTTTCGGACGTGATTTATAATAGGCAAATATGTATAAATAAAAGATTTCATACACTTTATTGTACTCACAAATAATATCAGTAATGTCTGAACATCAATTTCACAATTCCCACTTTCCACCATCCTGGCACAACTTTATTTTATATATTTTTTATTACTTTTTGTCTTACCGTTCTTTACTAAACTACTAAAAATGCTTGTATCATAGAAACAGGACGACTAAAGTACACGTGTATATCAAAGACACATTGGTCCCAATATGCGTGACCATTGCCTATTACTACCCTACAGCCTACAGTGGCATTAAATGTGAAATTGACGGTCTATTGCAGTGTTTCCCAAACTTTTGAAGACCATGCCCCACCTTTTCCAAAATTTTTATGCTCCCCATACATTATCTTTAACCTTTAAAAATAGTTTTGTTTCCTTAAGAAATATAAAAAATGATAAGTTTTAGAAATAAATCACTATGAAATTGTTGTCAAAACATATCTAGCATTGCATTTAAGTAACTTAAAGTGAAAGTCGTTTCGAGTCCATTTTTAAATTGCCCCCCTTAACTATTAAATTATTCCCCTGTAGGGCGTGGGCCCCATGTTGGGAAACACTGCTCTATTGTCTCTGCCTATCCCTGTGAGATAAGAGACGTAACAATTTGATTTTTGAGTAAGTCCCTGTGAGTACAAAATCTTTTATTATAGAGATACAGAAAAAGTGTTGAGTGGTCCTTACCAGAATTGGCCATGGCGTCAATGTCGCCGTGATGCTTAAGATAATAAGGTCTGATGATGCGGTGGTAGATGATCAGTGAACCATTGTATTGGATCGGTAAGAAGCACCAAATTATGAAGACACACTGAAAATATTCAGAAAACAAATTACTTTAATTAAATATTTGTTTCATAACTTTTATATGTAATATTTAATAATTATATTAAATATTACATATATTTGTTAATAAAAAAAGAGGTGGATATTTGCTTCGGGTCTGGTTATCAAGGAGTGGTAGGCAGTGGTACCCAGTCTGCCGATCCGGGGTAGTTCCACCACTTACAAGTACTTGTGATATGTAAATACTGTGAAGTGATTTGGTCGCCTTTCAGGATCAGCTTGTAAGTTGCTGGTTACAATTAGGCAGGCTAATTGTAATACCACTACACCATGGTCACATCTATTTCATCAATCTCCTTGTATACATCTACAACATTAGTTTGTTAATAATGATGCAATGTGTATTAGCACCAATGACAAGTACGACTATTTAATGCTGACTCATCAATTTGTTTCATTGGAATTTGAACCTTAGACCTATTAGTATTAAATACATCATAATGCTAAATATTTTATAGATAGATAGATAAATTCTTTTTTGCACAGTAAATTTTAACATGTACATAGGGGAGATTAATGTCTAGTGACATTTTCTAACATCTAACCTTTGGGATAGTATGTACATTTATTTAATTAAAATGAGACTTTAACAAGATTACAATTGCATTGTAATCTTTGTACATTAAACTATTTTAAAATGTATATGCAACTGTTAATACAATTAAGCCCAAGTCCCCATACAAAATAAATATAGGTGTGCATTACTAGCTAACCAGCCCATTTGCAGTTTGAAAGAAGATGTAATGACAAGGATTGACAAAAGAATACTTCGATTATTCAGTCACATTGTCAATCCTGGGACTGCATTAAACAAGGCAGATTCAGGAGGGTCAACCTACTTTGAGACATCCACAAGAAAGCTAGGTTGCCTAGTGCCCATAACTATAGAACTTCTATGAAAAGAATATTGGATGTCAATTTTTTTTTGAGATGTAACAACAGTCCTTAAATTGCCTAAAGGCAAGCAAGTGAAGGTATGTGTAAGTTAGTAAGTACTAGGTATAAAAATCTTACATTGTTATTTTATTTATAAGCAAAACTTTCAAGCAATCTCCTTATAATGAGATTAAAATAAGAATAGGACAGAATCAGTGCCATTTTGTGACGTCTAACTCTCCTATCAACTTCATATTAGTATGGTGTCTTTTTCTTTGCAGACCGTCAAGAAAAAGACACCTTTGATACAGTCAAGTGAAGTTAGTCAACAGCTTGTCCTATTCTTACTCTAATAGCATAGTACATACTTGTGAAATATTAGTACATACTAGTCTTTCCACACTTGGTTCTCAGCTGACTGGATCTTGTTTTATATAAACTCTATTTTAGGTTAATTAAGTCTAGTAATTGAGTTGAATTATTTTAAAAAATATTTAAATAAAAACACATGTCCACTAACCTTCATGAGCCAGTACAGTGGGAACCATCCAACAATAAAGTCAGAAAAGTATTCAACAATCGAGAACACAGCATACACAACCCAATACGTAAGCCATTTCGTGTCGTCCTCTTTTTGCGACGACTCCAAGGCTCTCATAGACATATATGCGGGATAAACAAAACCGATGGAATTACAAATCAATTCAGCACCGAATCCAAATACTAAATATAACCCAGTAAACGCAACCGAACCTGCCAACAAACAAAACGAGCATAAAGATAAACGCTTGCATTAGTTAAAAATAAATGTCACGACAAAAAAATCCTCACCAAGAAATAGGTACGTTCGATCCACTCCGGTCTTGCTTTCGACCAAATCGAAGTATTGGGTCCATGGTTTTGATTTATCCCTTAAAGAAATCTGCAAAGTTTGCTTATATTCCTGCAATTTAGCACTCATTTTGTTGGGTGAATGGCAGTATCAATATGGGATATTTAAGAACCGGCACGTCGTCGTCGGTCGTCGTCACACGATAATTTGACAACAATGACATTAGGCTTACAAAAATCAAAATGGCTGACGCATAGAGATGTGGCTTCACACAATGTTGTCATCATAATCCATAGATTGTTTTTTAAAAATTCCACTAAAATTTACAAATAACTAATTAAATAAATTAACATTTCTTATTATCAATAACTACTTAAGCGTTTATAATGTTATCTTAATTGATTCTTAATATATATCTACTATAAGCACATATACTCACAAGCTTGTATTGTTCTGTTTTTTAATACAAGTATTATTTGCTCTAGAGTACAATGTTCCTTGATTTGCATAATCAAACTGTCACGCCCTTTTCCCACTAGGATAGGCAGAGTAAAATACAACATAAGAAGTATAAATAAAACAACATGACTTTTGTATTCGCAATAATAAAATTTGTTATTTATTTTCTATAAAATTTAGTTTATCACCGTCAACGATGCATTCATTGGCAATCTAATTATATCGATGAGTGTTGAGTGTTGGTTGTGATAACACCGCGATTAAACTGTACTCTATAATAAATATAAGTGTAGTATAGGTATAGATTTTCATTAATCAAAACAATGTCGATTAAAGATATAACAAGTTTTAAATGGATCAATGAGCCGGCTAAATGGAATTTAACGGATGGGAATCTATGTGTTAATACTGATGGTAAAACGGACTTTTGGCAATCAACTTGGTATGGATTTAAAAGACATTCGGGCCATTTTTATGGTTGTGATATGAGTGAAGATTTTACTTTTCAAGTATGTTAATTTATGATTCAATAAGTTTATGAATAGTTTAATAGGAAACAAAATATTTTATTCTTAAAAAAATTACAAACATTCAGGTACCGCCGTCTTATTGGGACTCGATTTTTTAAAGTTTTTTGTTTTATTTAATAGTCATATCTTGAAGACGAGACCATGACTAACCAAGATATTTACACCCATAGAAAGCGCCGTGGCGAGGTTCGTTTATTATGATTTCAGCTATGGATGTTTAAAATTAATTATTTTATAGGTATGCATTCAAGCTGATTTTACAACTTTGTATGATCAAGCCGGTATAATGGTGTTAGTCGACGAAAACCAATGGCTCAAAGCTGGCATAGAATATAATGATGGCCAACCAATGATTGGCAGTGTGCTTACGAATGAGAGTTCTGATTGGGCAACTGGTAAGTTTGAAGATTTTTGAATGGCCCCGCTCTTTGTTAAGCTAGAGTGAGAGTAAGGCGACCGTGGTGTAGTGGCAGTACAATGGTTACGCAAACCGAGAGCACGGGTTCAAAATCACTTGCAGGCACGCTTAAAGTACAAATGTTACTAAAATATTTAGTATTTAAAAAAGCTTTCGTATAATTTAAAAAAAATTAATATAAAATTATTTCCTTACATGTACTTTAATTGTAACTAGCTGTGCGCGTGGAATCATATTATTTTTTTGTTTACCTACCTGCTCAGCTTTAAATTACCTATAGCTGTTACCCGCGACTTATTTTAGACGATTAAATTACGTAACTAATAGAATATATTTTAAAGTACTTCTGCGTAAGTTATATTTTCAGTTCCTTTTTCTAGGCATTACAGTGACGAAGAAAGAACGAAAGAAATGAAAACTTAATTAAACTAACTGTATGCTTAAACTAAAACCTAACCTAATAAGAAATGTAAAACCTAACCTTAAAAGAATGTAGATGACACCTACAGGTATTATTTACAACAAAACAAAAAAAGTGTTATTGTGAAAATATTAGAAACAAAATACTATACTTAAAACAAACACTACCTACTATAGAGAAAACTACTACAAAATGAAATTGTATAAAAAAGGAATTTGCACGATGATATTAAATCGTAAAAACAAATTAACGCTGCATTCAACCGATCAGTAGGGAGCCGACCGCATAGTATGCTTGTCTGTCTATAAATGACGCGCCCCTCCACTTTATTAGTTTATTTAAATGTGTGAATGCAAATATTACTAACTATAATATTAAACTTCATCACGTTCGTTCCTCCTTTGTGTCTAACCAGCAACTGAATAACCAATTACTGCATTTTCGGTGTGTTTTATCCATATTTTATATTTGCTCGTATGCGTAAATGGAGTGGAGGCGTCATTTCGGCTTAGACAGACTATATCTCGTAGAGCTACACCCCCCTCCGCCTCGCTCGCAAGCACCGGCTCTCCTCGCCCGCCGGTTAGCGCTGATCATGCGACGCGTGTGAATTTTGTTTCAGAGTTATTTTAAAATTGTATTATCTTATATGATGTTTATTGAAATTAGGTGATGTCAATGACAATTTTGTTCACAGTTAAATACTCTTAATTAATAACACATTTATTTTGATAAAGAATAATATTATTATGTTAATACAACTCTGACAAATAATTTGTAATAATGCATTAATTTAGACCAAATTTGACTATCATAAAAACGGTTATTGTGAGTTAATCTTAAAAGATAGACATATAGGGTCACAGACATTTTTTTAGATAATTTAAAGAGGAATAATTCTTTCATACATATTTTTTGGGTATCTCGAACGGTTTTCGCAGCGCACGCAACGGAAGCCCTCAAAGACGAATAATATTCTCCGTTTTTTCCACATTTTCGACTGTTTCTTCGCTTCTATAAGTCCCAACGTAATGTTTTATAGCCTAAAGCCTTCCTCGATAATTGCTCTATCCAACACAAAAAGAATTTTTCAATTCGAACCAGTAGTTCCTGAGATTAGCGCGTTTAAACAAACAAACAAACAAACAAACAAACAAACAAACAAACAAACTCTTCCGCTTTATTATATTAGTATAGATTACTTATTAGTAGTATTTTCTTAGATTTTGCGCGAACATTGATTAATGAATTAAATAAATTTTATGCGGCTTACTATCGCGTTTATTTTGGTTTCGATTTTACAATTTTTCATTATTCCGAGACGTTTCGAGAACTTTGCAGCCATCGTGGTCATGGAGAGATAGTATACGCGTTAGTAAACCGCATAAAATTATTAGTAATTTATAATCATAAAAACGGAAACTACATCAGCAGTCTATATGTAGATTTGACTAAATGTAACTTCCGCCCAAAGACGTAGGTTACATTTTAATACACTCAAGACGCGCTTAAAGAAGTATTATTTTAATAAACCCTTTTTTTAGGTATTTTCTTAGGAGACCCAAAGAGATTCTGGATGCGTATAACTAAGCTGAAGAACGCACTGAGAGTGCAATATTCATCTGATGGTAAAACGTGGCCTTTGTTGCGCTTGTGCCCTTTTATGTGTGACAGTTTGAAAGTAGGCATTATGTGTTGTACACCTGAGAGGGCAGATTTACGTGTACAATTTTCAAACATATTGCTAAGTAAACCTTTAGATAAAGGTTTACACGATTTAAGCTAAATATTCACTCACAAAGATGTCTGGGGAATCGGCGGTCATCTATTGTAGCCGAAGTTGGAGTTCGAAATATGAAAGAAGAAATACTTAAAAATAATCTGTTAAACCAGAAGGTTTAACGGAAGGTCCCAATTATATAGAGAACCTTTAAAATTTTGCTGGTTCCGGTGGACCCCCTGCAGCTACATTTCTACCATATTCCCAAAACTCGACAAAAATCGCCTTTGAAAGTCTCGACACGTTATACTGAATATGGAATATGGCAAAAAGTTGCTAAACTTCTAAACATATTATCTGCCTACATTGATAGGTAAAGTAAAGCCAACATTTTACTTCTTCACTTTCGAAACTAGATGAATTTTCGTGAACCCTCCTCTTATGAATTGTGAACCCCCATTTTTTTGTCACGTCAACGTAGACCCCCGTCGAGTCTCCTGTGGACCTCTGGGAATCAATGCGTTAAACAATACACATTGACTATGATGCGATTTTAAAGAACTTTTGTTAAGCTTTCAATCCAAAATAAGGCGTCTTACATTCAGCTAGATTCTAGAATATAACCCAGACCACAATTGGAATTTCACGTTAGTTAATGGTGTCGTTAGGTCGTATCGAACGAGACCAATCATTAATCTATGATGTTTTTTTTTATTGTGACTCGACATATGACAGCACCCCGCTTGATGTTAAGCCAAAGTGTGGTCCATGAATGAATGTCACTGCTCTTACAATTCAATAACTGTGAGTAACAATCACATCCACTATGCCGGCCCTCGATGGAACCGGCAACTTACAAGCTGATCCCGAAACGTGACCATATCACTTCACGGTCTGTATACTTGTAAGTGGTGCTACTACCCGGGGGACTGGGTACCACTGCCTACCACTCTTTAAATGTTATGTTTAATATTAATGCATGTCCTTTAAATGCATAATAATTCATTTTATATAAAATGAATTATTTTTGGAAAAACATTCACTGAGTTTTTTTGTATTTTATTTTCGTAAGATTTGATACAGTCACCGTAGGCTAGTTACAATAAATATTATATTTTTATATTATTATAAAAACGTTTACATTTTTATTATTAATATAAATATAATATGTATTTAAGTATCACTAATTTCATTAAAATATGTATAGGTTTTTTTAAGACAGTCTTTTGTCACTATAGGTATATTTTATTTATATAAGTAGGTAGTAGACATCCTCCGTAGAGCTTGTTGAAAAAGAATTGTGGATGTGAGAGAAGCAAGGGAGTTCTGACAGGATAGTGCTCCATTGTTTCAGCCTATCCCTGTGGGTAAAAGTCGTGACAATTTGATTGATTGTATGTAACTTTTTATAATATATATTGTTAGGTGTGGGTGAGTCCGCCCACATAATACACCTACATACATCACATAATAGTAGTTTGTGACGTATGATAATCATACCTACGTAGGTTCTTTGTTGTTATTCTTTGTTAAAGCATTTAGTTTTCGTAGTGATAATTTGTGTGTGATAAAAGGTAAATAAATAATTAGTAAAGGTCAAAATCAGTTGAATTAATATGGTTTGCATGTTGACTAATATTATAAGTACAATCTAGTACTCTCTGTAGTCTGTGAGTACATAATAAGTAATTATGTAAGAAAATATATGAATCAAGTAAGAACTATTTTGACAGTTCAATATGCATAAATGTTGCCACAGGAATGGTAATGCTGTTCGTAGATATCGTTATTTTTGCTTTTATTTGTATAACTTTAGATAAACTGATTTCCATCTTCACTTAACCTTTAATAAATGTTATATTTTAAAAACTTGACAGTGTTTAATGTCATTTAAGTATTTATTTGTCTAAGAACTACAAAACATACTAAATAATGGTTTACGCTGAAATGTCAGTTTACATAAAAAACACAATACTTTTACCTAAAAATTTAGTTTTGTGTATTGTCTTTCTGTTAATGTTATCGTTTCTTCTTGTTTTTATTCAGTTAAGATCGACTTAACGTCGTATCGCAAAGATAAATTACTAAAAATACAAAGATGGTATGTGATGTGACCTCTAGCTGTATATTGTCTTCTCCGAAAATAATAATAATTAGCAGCAGTAGTAATCACTGAAAACGTCTTGAAACTATTTGTCAGACTCTTCAATTTAAGTCTAAAAAATCGACATGATTACATCACTATATATTTTTTTTAATACTTGGAAAGAAAACTTTTGGAGTTTTGGCGGGCAACTGCAAGTGACAGGACGCGCAATTTTGAATTATTTGAAAAGCTTGTGTTTTATATAAATATTAATGTGCAATAATGGTGGAATTGTTATCCAGTAATCATTTTTAAGTTGATCAAGTATAAACAAGTAATTTAAAGCTGTGAAACGTGTTTCTTCGTGTTCCCTCCAAGGCTCCTTCCGAAGTTTTAGTAAAGGCTTTCCGCCGCTTTACTAAAACGATCATCATCAACCTTACTATCATCGTCATCATTTGATGAATCACTCGCGTGGTTCATCTTCATCTTTACTTGACATTGTTTTAAGATTGAACCATATATTTTTACTTTGACACTGGCAAGTTAAATACTAAAGCCATAAACAAGAAGAAAGAAAAAAAAGAAAACTTTTACTGTCAAACTAGTAGATAATTTTATATGAAATGAGTTTGAGTTGAACCCAATAATAAAGAAAATATACTAAGGTTGGGTCAAAGAACAAATAAATTTATATACTTAAATATATATATGGGGTTGGACTATAATCAGGGACGGGCTTACTTACTTTCACTATAGTTATTAACAGCTGTAAAAATACCTAATTTCAAAAGAAACTAACAGTAACTCACCTTTTGCAGGCAAAATGTCTCATATTAACGATTTGATAGGAGTTGTGCGAGGATTACGGCTTGTAATAAAATCAGGTATATACTCACAACAAGAAGCAACTAAAATAATATGGAATAATTCAACATTTAGAACCTTATTAGAATCCTTTCCAGCTAACATTCCCACCTATAAACCCCCATCCCCAGACGGCTTAAAAGCTACTTTAGACAATGCCTATATAGTCATGCACGGGTTTAGGCAGTACATGACTATGAATGTTCCTAATTATGATAATAGTGCTGAAAAGAGAGCTGATATGGACCCCACACTAAAAGAAGAGATTGAAGAGTTGAATAAGGAGTTTCAGAAAACGTTTGGGAGTACAGATGACAATTATTTAGGTGAATTACCACAAATACCTTATATGGTCCCTCCGGAAACATCTAGTCATGATGAACCTCAACCAATAGTAAATCAGCTTATTGCTTCTACAGCAACTAAGCCTAAAGTTGTGGCTGTGAAGAAGTTGAGAGTATCTGTAAGTATACTATTTGTTTAATATACATCTTCATATTTTTCGTTCTTACTTGACTTATGACAGCATCTCCCCTGATGTTAAGCTGAAGTACAGTACATGAATTGAGCTGACTACTACTACAGTTCAATAACTTTCTCTATGCCAGCCTAGGTGGAACTGGTAACTTAGATTTAGCTTGTAAGTTGCCTAATGTGCTAGAAGTCACCTCCATTCATGGACCACGCTTCAGCTTTACATCAGATGGGGTGCTGTCATATTAATAAGAAAAAACAATGAAAGATGATTGTATAACTATAATGGATTTGGAGAGACTCCTTAAAGAAGAAGACAAATAAAACTGCATATTATTGTCTCTCTAAATTGTTAGTAATTAGTTTACAATTATAAACAAAATTAGTACAATATTGTCAACAAATATATGCCTCCTTTTTAACATGCTTTTATTAGCTCGACTTGTATGTAGTGTAACTATGTAACGGAATCTTCCAAATTAGTTTTTAACTACTTCTAGAGGTCTTTATAATTTTAAAAATTGTATACGTGTTAAAAACCAATGACAATACAATAATTTCATAAAATATCATAGTGACGTTGACTGAGGCAACTGTGAACTGACTCAGTTTTCTCTGATGTCGGCATTCTTGGACCTTCTTTTGCTTACCGCTAGGCGGGAACAGTCAGATGTCGAGTCACAATATAAAAAAATACACTCTAGTTCACATTGTCAAATAGGCGTGTTTTTTAGTTTTCTTATAGTTTTATATTGTTTATTAATAAATATTTGTAATATTTAATCAAAATATTAAATATTACAAATAAAAGCTATGAAACAAATATTTGCTACGACCGGGAATCAAACTCAGGACTTTAATGTTAAAAGACTGGTATGCTTAACAATATACCTGTGGTCAAAGTATGCATTTATTTTTATTTTTTTTAAATTTCAGCTCAGTGAAAACTCCAAACCTCGTGTAGTACCGTCATCCAGAATAGGTCGTATGATATCTTTTGGTACACTCGCTGCTGGCCTTGGGGTTGGTACTGTGGCCCAATATGCACGGAACACAGTAAGTTCTATGACCGGCAAAGCGGATAGTGATTCACTTTCTAACTCATTCCTATCGACCGCAAATGCTGAAAGGATTGTCGATACACTGTGCAAAGTTAGAGGTGTGTTATCTTTATTTTTCCTTTTTTTATTTCGAAAGAAATGAAAATAGATTAACAAAAAGAATTTATTAATCCGATGTGTTCAAGAAATTGCCTATAACAGCAGAGCTTGTATGAAGCACTCTGCTAACAGCACTCCACATACCCTCTTTGATAACCGCATTTCTACATTTTTATTATTTTTTTATAAGTGATAAATAAAAAGCTTTTAAGAACTACTCTGTTTTAAGGTGACCGTGGTGTAGTAGTAGTGAAATGGTTACGCAAACCAAGTCCATGGGTTTAATAGTTTTTTTTAAATTCTAGGTGCTGCATTGAAAATAGGTCAATTACTAAGTATACAGGACGAGTCAGTAATATCGCCAGAGTTACAGCGGATATTTGAGAGGGTTCGACAGTCCGCTGACTTTATGCCAAAATGGCAGGTCGAGAAGGTGCTGTCGGAACAACTTGGTGCCGAATGGAGGAACCGAATGAGCACCTTTGATGATAAACCCTTCGCTGCTGCCTCTATAGGTATATATAGTTTATATTTTATTTTCATTACATGCGCAGTGTAGGTAGGCCTCCCACTAGGTGGACTGACGACATAGTGAATGTCACGAATAGCCACGAATAGCCAGTGGATGCAACTGGCATCCTGTCGTTCGAAATAGTTTTCTAAGGGGGAGGCCTATGTTCAGAAGTGGACGCCTTCTGGCTGATGATGAATATTTATTTTTAGGTCAAGTACACCGAGCTGTTTTACACAGTGGTCGTGAGGTCGCAATGAAGGTACAATATCCAGGAGTCGCAAAGGGAATCAACAGTGATATAGATAATTTAATAGGAGTTATGAAGGTAAGTTAAGAACTCGACATATGACAGCACATGGGGTGGTAAATTCCATTTGTCGATTGTTTAATCCACTTGTCGATTGAATCAGTCAGTTTGACTGCTGATTCGGTCGACAGATGGTTTTCTCCACCTGTGCGGTATTACGGGTGTGAAAAGACGAGGTAGGAACAAGGTTGAAGAGCTGCTCGGGACATTCTCCGTGGTATAGGCGATAGAGGACGCACAGAGCCGCCATGTCTCTGCGAAGGGACATGTCTTGCAGGGGTTTATTGCTCGCATAACCTCTGCATCTAATACATTTATATATATAGAGTCTGTCCAAGCCGAAATTGCCCCTCCACTGCATTTAACCACACGTGCGACTATAAAATATGGATGCAGCACACCGCAAATGCAATTGTAATTGGTCATTTAGTTGCTGGTTAGACACAAAAGAACAAGCAGATAATAAAGTATAGTTATATAGTTAGTAATATTTGTATTTACACACTTAAATAAACTAATAAATTGAAGGGGCGCGTCATTTATATTTAGACAAGCTATACTATAATATAATACTATATTTAAATTTTATGGTATGTTTCCCTGATAGGTGTGGAATATATTCCCAAAGGGGATGTTTATAGACAACATAGTTGAAGTTGCTAAGAAGGAGTTGGCTTGGGAAGTGGACTACAAAAGAGAAGCAGAATGCACTACCAAGTTTAGAAACTTATTGCAACCATATCCTGAATACTATGTTCCAGAAGTTATAGGTATGATCTTTTCAATTTTAATACTATATTACAACCCGACACGCGCAGGCGCGCACGCACGCTCACACACACAAACACACACACACGCACACGCACGCGCTTTGACGAGCTCTGTCTTGCGGCCGGTGAGTGAGAGGGGAGAAGCGTGCTGCGCTCGGGAGACGACATGGGCCCTCACAAAAATTCCCCTATCCGCCACCCAGGGGACGCGCTCAATGGCAGACCAGCAACTCTATCCGCCATGCCAGAGCGCCTTCTTATATAAGATCTCCCACATCGTCGCTTCAAATGACAAAGGCGCATAAATTATATTTACGCAACCAAATATATTTTACCAACACACATTTAAGTTTAAGATTAAGTTTTTAACATAGTAAACGAACTTCTATTTGCAGACGAACTGTGCGCCCCAGAAGTGATAACAACGGAACTGATCGAGGGTCTTCCATTGGACAAGTTATTCACGGCCGACTACGAGACGAAGCACAGCATCGCGCACAGTATTATGCACCTATGTCTAAGAGAAATGTTTTTATTTAGATGCATGCAAACCGATCCCAATTGGGCCAACTTCTTCTATAATCCGCACACGGGGAAGGTAATTATTAAAAAAATCTTTATTGCAGTATTTTTGTGCGGCAAGGGGACCGTGGTGTAGTGGCAGTGCAATGGTTACGAAAACCGAGAGCACGAGTTCGAGACCACTCACCGGTACCAATGTATCATTGATTTATGTACTTCGGTTGTCCTGTTTCTATGATACAAGCGCTTTAGTAGCTTTGTATAGAAATTTAAAATTTTAATTGTGACGATGACTGAGGCAGCCTGAAGACTCGGTTTTTACAGTCGTCGTCACTCTTGAGGTCCACTCTTGCTTATCATCAGGTCAGATGTCGAGTCACAATAAAAAATAAAATAAGTCACCCGTGGCGTAGTGGTTGCATTCCGGGTTCGATTCCGCCACGATCCTGACACAACTCCCTCGCTTCCCTAACATCCATATGAAATTAAAGACATCCTTAAAAAAGCTAGGTTGCCTAGTGCTTATAATAGTAGAGCTTGTATGAAGAGAATGTATGGCGACCGTGGTGTAGTGGCAGTGCAATGGCTACGTAACCCAAGTGGCACGGGTTCGATACCACTCACCGGTAACAATATATCTTTGATATATGTACTTTGGTTGTCCTGTTTCTATGATACAAGCACTTTTTTTTTATTCTATTTTTTTTTGGGGACTTTAGTCAAAGTTGACTATGCCAGTCCCATCTTGACAACTAACTAAACTTTGTAGTTCAAGCTTAATCATATAACTGTTCTCAGTTATATACAAGCACTTAAGTAGCTTAGTATAGAAATGTATAATAATAAAAAGTAAAAAAAATGTGGATGTGACTAAAGCAAGGGTGTTGTGTTAGGATCGTGGCAAGTGGCGCTCCATTGTCTCTCCCTATCCCTGTGGGAAAAAGGCGTTTCGTACCACTATCTCCAATTAGGAATATTGTTTTATACCTGCAAATAAACAAATAAATAATAAAACTTTCAAAGATAATATTATTTAAAATAACCTTACTTTATAATGGTCATGGTAGGAAATCGCATGATAAGATTATATTTGTTTTGTTTTGGTCGGTATAGTGACGGCGACTAAGGCAGCCGTAAACTAACTCGTTTTTTTCAGTCGTCTTCACTCTTGGACCTCCTCTTGATTATCATCAGGCGGGTCGAGAAGAGATGGTAGTACGCCTTTAGGACTCTTATTGATTGATTAATTAATTAACTCGGTAATTTTTTTTTAGGTGATTCTGTTAGATTTTGGCGCAACGAGGGAATATTCAAAGGAATTCATGGATCAGTACATTGAGATTATTAAGGCAGCTGCGGATGGTGATCGGGATGCAATCCTGAGGATGTCCAAGGACATGAAGTTCCTAACTGGATACGAATCCAAGGTTTTTATAACCTCTTATACAGAATAGTTATCCCTTTAACCACATGCCTTGTTGTAAGATTATTTTATTGTGACTCGACATTTGACAGCACCCCGCTTGATGTTAAGCCGAAGTGTGGTCCATGAATGAATGTCAACATCCACTATGCCGGCCTAGTTGGAACCGGCAACTTACAAGCTGATCCCGAAACGTGACCAAATCACTTCACGGTCTGTATACTTGTAAGTGGTGGTACAACCGCGGATCAGCAGACTGGGTACCACTGCCTACCACTCTTTGATAACCAGACCCGAAGCAAAAATCCAAAATCGCCAAAATCCCTACAATTGGGGATCAGACACTGCTGCCCATACTCCAGGGCAGCCTTAATGACATCCTGCCATTGATTTCACGCCTGCTACTTGCAGTCGTTACAAGTATCACCACTTACAAGTATCAGAATGTCATCCTTCCATTGATTTCACGACTGCAAGTAGCAGGCACAAAAGCCTGATAAAGCATTCCATTTGTCAATTTTTTAATCCACTTGTAGGTAGAATCAGCAGTCAAACCATTTAGTTTGACTGCTGATTCGGTCGACAGATGCATTCCCCCACCAGTGCGGGTATTACGGATATGAAGAGAGGTAGGAACAAGGTTAAAGAGCTCCTCGGAGCATTCTCCGTGGTATGAAATAGAAATGAGGTTTTACAGAAAGTTGGAATATGTCGAATATTTTTCCATAGAGATAGGCAGAGACAATAGAGCTCCTTGCACTATTAAAAATTTACTAACAACGACTTAAACATTTTCAGATCATGGAAGAGACTCACGTCGACACTGTGATGATAATGGGTGAAGTGTTCACGCGTGCTGGAACGGGGGAATTCGATTTTGGCACGCAGAAAACTACTCGCAGGTCAGTATAAATATAACTCATAAAATTTGCAGTCTGCCCATCCTGCCTTCCTTCAAGCACAACGTGAACATAAAAGAAACATGGCTTCTAGTTCATATTAAATAATTTGGCACAAAATATAATTGTGTATGTTTATTTTTACCTACATATATAATGCGTTTAAAATAAGAATAGGACGGAATCGGCGCCATTTTGTGACGTCAAACTCTCCAACCAACTTCACTTTATGGTCTCTTTTTCTTTGCGAACTGTCAACAAAAAGACCCCTTTGAATCAGTCAAGTGAAGTTAGTCAACAGCGCGTCCTATTCTTATTCTAATAGCATAGTATCCTATTTGTGATACTTGTATGTAGTTTATGTAATTGTAGTTTGTAGTATATTTGCACCCTGCCCATAATTACTTATCATCCCAAAGGTTAGTTGTTAGAGAATGCATTAAACTCGCCTATGGACCTATTTTTATTTTGGTGCAAAAAAGGATTTAAATAAATAAATAAATAAAGATTGTAAATCATTTTTTTGATTCCACTTCAAAGAAATTTTAAGGAGTTGTAGTGGCAGTGCAATGGTAACACAAACCGAAAGCACGGGTTCAAAACTTTCACACATATGTCAAAAATTCAAACATATGTACTTTGATCGTCCTGTTTCTATGGTACAAGCACTTTAGTAGCTTAGTATAAAAATGTTTAAAAAAATCTTATGTATTGGATGCGTTAAATGAGATAGACCCAGGAGGGTGTTTTCCGAACAAATCGAAGACATCCTCTGAAAGGTTGCCTAGTGTTCATAATCGTAGAGCTTGTATGAAGAGAATTGTGGATGTGAGAGAAGCAAAGGAGTTGTGTCAGGATCATGGCAATTGGCGCTCCATATTATTTGATTTGATTTGACAATCTTGTTTATTTTTAGGATTCAAGCACTGGTTCCAACAATTCTGACACACCGTCTCTGTCCACCGCCAGAAGAGATATACTCGCTCCACAGGAAACTATCTGGAGTATTTTTGCTCTGTTCAAAAATGAAAGTTAAACTAAACTGCAGGGACATGTTCCAAAGTATTTATGATCAATATAAAGCTCAATAGTTTAAAATATTTTATTTGTAGTTTATTTAGGCGACCGTGGTGTAGTGGCAGTGCAATAGTTATGCAAGCTGGACGACAGGCGTGGACGAACGGTTTAGCTACTGGTTTGTTGCGCGTAAAGTCCCGGGTTCAATCCCCGGTCGGAGCAAATATTTGTTTCATAGCTTTTATTTGCAATATTTAATAATATTAAATATTGCAAATATTTGTTAATAAAAAAAAGAGACGGATATTTGCTTCGGGTCTGGTTATCAAAGAGTGGTAGGCAGTGGTCGATCCGGGGTAGTACCACCACTTACAAGTATACCGTGAAGTGATTTGGTCACGTTTCGGGATCAGCTTGTAAGTTGCCGGTTCCATCTAGGCCGGCATAGTGGACGTAATTGCTACTCACAGTTATTGAATTGTATTAGCAGTGGCATTCATTCATGGACCATACTTCGGCTTAACATCAAGCGGGGTGCTGTCATATGTCGAGACACAATAAAAAAAAAAAAGCCGAGAGCACTGGTTCGAAACCACTCACCGGTACCAATGTATTTTTGATATATGTACTTTGGTTGTCCTGTTTCTATATGATGCAAGCACTTTAGTATAGAAATGTATAATAAAAATAATAAAAATAAATATTTACTGTGACTCGAAATATTTAAAGAGTGGTAGGCTGTGGTACCCAGTCTGCCGAGCCGAGGTAGTACCACCACTTACAAGTATACAGACCGTGTATACCAATTATTCGTGACCAAATCACCGGGAAGTCACAATAAAAAAATTAATGTATTTAAAAATAACCACCTATAAATATGTACAAACTATACAACGTAGTAGGGAAGCTGATCAGCCAAGAGGGACTTGTAAAGTTGACTTTCAGCTGACGCTTTCTGATTGTCTGAATGTGACGCACACTGATAAAAATACCTATAATTAACAATTTATATTTATACTATGTATATTTATATGGTATATATTTTACTTTAATTATATTTTATAAAAATATATTTATTTTATAAAAATACAAGATTTATTATTTCATTAGCTCCAAACTACACAATCTTATTTTATTGGGTTATGAGCTTCGAACTACACAATCCTAATACATCGGGTTATGAGTTCAGAACTACACAATCCTAATTCATCGGGTTATGAGTTCAGAACTACACAATCCTAATTCATCGGGTTATGAGTTAAGAACTACACAATCTTAATTTATTGTGTTATGAGCTTCTAACTACACAATCCTAATTCATCGGGTTATGAGTTCAGAACTACACACTCTTAATTTATTGGATTTTGAGCTTTAAACTACACAATCTTAATTCATTGGGTTATGAGCTTCGAACTACACAATCTTAATTCATTGCGTTTAGAGCTCAAAACTACACAATTAATTTATTGGATTATGAGCTTCGAACTACACAATATTAATTCATTGCGTTACGAGCTTCGAACTACACAATCTTAATTCATTGCGTTATGTGCTTCGAACTACACAATCTTAATTCATTGCGTTATGAGCTCCGAACTACACAATCTCGATTCATTGCGTTATGAGCTCCGAACTACACAATATTAATTCATTGGTCATGGATAATTCATCGCATGACCAAGAAAGCCGTCCGCTATGCTACGACAGACTCATCCCGGTTACTTCTGGTACTGTCGTTCGCATAGCACTAAATACCGGATCAGATCCAGTATACTGAAGAAACAAAGTCGGCGACAGCACAGAGCCCTACGAGATGCCGTGAAATCGCCCACATAAGAACTCGGGACGTTCAGCCACGCAGACAGTCAGATAAACTTGTCTTGAGCTTAGAAAGAAGGGCCAGATCCTGCCAAACGCTTTGGAGGTGTCCAAGCCGATGGCAAGGGCCTCTCCATCACCATCAAAGTTATTTATTTGGTGTTGATAATAATAAATAAATAAAATGTGGTTAGGCCGGAGCAAGCGCGGATCCACCGTTGTGGGCACGATGGGAATGCCCCGATGTTAAGCTGGAGTAGGGTCCACGAGGTTAACAGTAAGTAGAAGTCACATCCACTATGCCGACCTGGTTAAAATTGGCAACTTACAAGCTGATCCCAAAACGAGACTAAGTCACTTTACAGGCTGTATACTTGTAAGTGGTGGTACTACCCTGAATAAGAAGACTGGGCATCACTGCCTACCACTCTTCACAATAAAGAAAGAAATAAAACACAATTATATATCATTTTATTATATTTTTTAATTTGTAAAATGAAAAGCATTAACATTTCTTTATAATTAAAATTTCATTTGTGCTTAATTAAAAGTATAAAATTATTTTATAAACTATAAAAATGCAAATGGAAGGTTTTTAATTAGACTAATTTAATTTATTTTAACTATTTAACAACACCCTAACTAATTAACAATATAAAATTAATATTACAATTGACATTAAAATATTAGACAAGATTAAAACGGTTCTTAACTTTTCATTAAAACATATTTTATTTACCTCAATTGCAAGAGGCGTGATTCACTGCCCGCGACCACGAGAAGACTGGCAGATGGTCGCTACAATTGCATGCGTTTTTCTAACTACCCGTATAATTCTACTCAAACTTAACGACTGCTCTGAAGTTAAATCCGGAGACACTATAAAGTTTAAACTAGCTGTCATCATCATCAGCCAGAAGGCGTCCACTTCTGAACATAGGCCTCCCCCTTAGAACGCCATTTCGAACGACAAGATGCCAGTTGCATCCACCGGTTATTCGTGACTTTCACTATGTCGTCAGTCCACGTAGGTAGTGGGAGGCCTACCTACACTGCGTCTTCCGGTTCGTGGTCTCCACTTTAGAACCTTTCTTCCCCATCGGTTATTGGTTCGCCGAACGAGAAAGTAAATAAAATTTGCTTTGTAACGTGTTAAATCTCGTTTTAATCTATTTTAATTATAAATTTAAATTGCGTATGTTTAAGGCTGGTTTCACATGAACGTTTGCACTCAAGTAACGCATACGCTATGTTGATGGTGCGTATTGTACCACGAATCAATAAGCGCAACAAAAACGTTTGACGTTTTAGGAATCGTGAGGTGGTGAATTTATGAAAACCTACAACTTTAGAACAATTACTTTATTTTACGTTGATGTATAACAATAGTAAGAATAGTAAAATATCACCGCGATGCTTGTCTACGTTCCCATGGATGATGTTCGTTCGAGGGCCAGCATCGAAAGAGAGCTGTTGCCTTTTTCTTTTGTGAGAAGAATTGCTGTATTCCATTCGGATATGTCAGCGCGATTGGGTGGTGGACCCCCCGTGAAGCAGGTAATCCATGAGAAATAGAATTGACTCCAAAGTCGAGTGAAGCCCGAATTTGGAGTCAATGAATGTAAAGTATCCTGGGGGAACAAGTTGGCAAGGGAGGGAGAGGCCTTTTCCCTTGAGTTTTCCTGTGGGAAGAGATTTTGGAATGGGGCGATTGTGTGAAGCTGTTGCCTCTCAGCAGGCCTTCTTATATAGATTCTCCCCACCCTGAAGCAACGTCAGCGCTGAGTTCACTGGTGTGTGGTGAGAGCGTAACTGTTCATAGTAAATCAAAATGGTTTTGTTGTGTTCTCTACGCTACTGTTTTTGCTTATTTCGTCTTAGTGAGCCAAAAGCAACGTTTCTTTATCTGATCTTGATCACGTCCGACTTTTACCATTAATATTTACAGACTAGCTCGTTTGTAAGCACGCAGAGAGAACGTAAGAGTAGCGTTGCGTCAACGAAACGTTTTTGTTGCGTTTATGAACGTTACGTTCACTTAAACGTTAACGGCGCGCAGACATTCGTGTGAATTGGGCCTTAAACAATTTACAATAAATAATTGTTTTTATTATTATTTACATTTTATTGTAATGATATTAGAAAACTTTTATTAGGACATTAAATAACAGGACATTTTATATTGGTTTATAACCTTTTTTATAATTTATAATTGCAAATAGATAAAAAAAAATTATAGAGGACGTGCAAAAAGTGCATAAATACTCGTAGAATACCTGCATTAAAATAGTGTCTTATATGTGCTACTGAAAAAACAAAGATCTAAGAAACAAAATAGTACATGTCATTAAAATATAGATTTTATTTCTTTTTTAAGTTTTTAGGTAATTAAGCTGTTTATCATATATCTAGACTAAAAACCATGGTTTGGTATATAAAAGCATCCCAAATACATTTAAATAAATGCAAGTAGCAGTTGTGTCCACTATGCCGACCTAGTTGGAACCGACAACTTTCAAGCTGATCTCAAAACGCGAATGGGTCACTTTACTTTTGTATACTTTACAGTTTGTGAAAAGTGGTGGTACTACCCTGGATTAGTTTTATGCAGCAATAGCATTCACAGCTTTAACACGTTCCGGTTGCCGGGTATCCGGCGGCGAAGGTATGGGCATGTAAAATAGCTTTGACATGTTCCTTCGCCCGGCACCGACTACCCGGCAATCGAAACGAGTAAAATATTAAAAAAATATTTTATTATTTATTTTGACATATATGATTTTGATCCTTAGCTTCCGAAATATTATAACTATATAGACTTGTATTATTTGAGAAAGCACTTCACTAGATATCAATAAATAGAAACTTTATTAGGAACATATAAATTGATGATTAAATAAATGAATATATGTAGCTTTAAAATTATTGCTTGGCATAAGATATTTTGAGCTTCATATATTTTCATATTATTAATAGCTCCATGTTTTTAAAAAATAATTCTAAATAATATTAATTTATAAATATCAATTAATTTAAACTAAAATTAACTTATTGTTAAATTAATCAACAGCCTAATTTTATTATTTATTTGATTACAATCTTGATTGATCTTATTGTAATAAAATATTAATTTAGTATTCGTAGTATTCGATTTGTTTTATTGCTCTTAATATTTAAAGAGAAAGGATTTAGTTTGTAACAATTTTCATTAATCGTTGGAAATCACCGCATGATAATTTCTTTTCTTTCAGCGATTTTAATATAAAATAAAATAAATTATTTATTTTATTATTAAGCGATTTTTAAAAATTTTGAGTTTTATTAAAAGATTATAATGTAGATAACGCCAATGTAAATAATTTTATTTTAATAATTTAATTTAATTTTGGCAATGTTTATTGTTAAAACATTGCCAAGTAAAAATGTATGGCGAGTTTCATCATAAGTGGGAACACAAAGGAAAACGTTTCATTCAATCAAATTGTCACGCCTTTTTCTACAACGATAGGGAGAGACAAAGTAGCGCCACTTGCCACGATCCTAACGCAGCCATCCGTGACTATTGGGACATTATTTGGCTGTTCATTATACGTACTATGGATGTCACCTTTCACTACGTTACCCTTTTGCACTCATCACCCAATATCTTCATCACATTTCCTATCCCTTGTAAACATACTTCCCAAGTGTTCACGGTGCCTCAGTCGCCGTTTTTTCTTGTGAAAAGAATTGCTGTATTCCATTCGGAAATATCAGCGCGATTGAGTGGTGGACCCTCCGTGCAACGGGTAATCCATGAGAAATAGAATTGACTCCAAAGTTGGGCTTCACCCGAGTAGTAGGAGTAGCCGTCACAATTCGCACAGATTATATAGTGTTATGACTATGCGGGCCAAGGCTATGTTGATATTAATTGTAACGCCATCTAGTAGTGTCTTTTTGAACTATTTAAAAATCGCTCATTATATAATGCGATTATAATAAGAATAGGACGGAATCAGCGCCATTTTGTGACCTCTAACTCTCCAACCAACTTTACTTAAGTATGGTGTCTTTTTCTTTGTGCAATCGTCAAGAAAAAGACACCTTTGAATCAGTCAAGTGAAGTTAGTCAACAGCCCGTCCTATTCTTATTCTAATAGCATAGTAACAAATTGTGTATTTAAAATAACCTAAAAATTTAACGTTTTTTTTTAATAATTCTAATGTCAAATGAGATTGCGGCTCAGTCTTATTTAGGTCAACACAGCACATTAACTGCATTTATGTTAACGACAAAACATCAATAAACTATATAAATCTATAATTTTAAAATTATTTCATTATTAAATTATATTAATTATTTTTATATAAAGGACGATTTTATTCATAACATTCAAATAACACTTTTATTATTACACGATAAAGGGCGGCGTAATTTTAATGGTACTTAACCGTAATAGTTTCAATTTTGACATTAAATATTGTTTTTAAATTGATTCTTAAAGAAGTGTTTAAAAAACCCTGATTGAAAAACGACATTGACAATTGAATTGCTTGGAATTTAAAACAGGTATTGAAAAAAAAAACTGCACTATGAATTTTTAACTAAAGGCACCTTTTCTCGCTTGTGCGTGTCTGATATTTTGCATTTAATTTTCAGTAAAATTTTAAAGAACTCGTTTAATTTAGGTGATAAAGCCCAATACTCGTTAAGTACCATAAAATTACGTGATAGACCCCTTTCGTAATAAAGCCTATATAATTCCTACCTATCTACACTTAAGTTTTAAAAAAATGCAGGTAAGTAATTAGAAAGAAGCTTTGTATAACACTACTAACAAAGTTATATACAGAAAGTGATTGATATTTTTATTATTTTATAATTTTCGATTATGTTTTAGACTAATAATTTTGTATTTGCACATCACTTTAGATTTTATTAATTTTTGATTATGACTAATAATTTTGTTTTTGCACATCACTATCAAGCACTATCAATCACTTTCCCGTACTAATATTTGAAATCAAGTTATTATCTAATAAACATTAAAAATGTGATAGTTTAAAAGTTTAGAAGATGAGTAAAATTCAAAGATTTAATATAGAAATAAGAAAAAGATTAATTTACAACAATTATCTAGAAATATAATATAAATAGTAGATTTGTAACAATGGAAAACACGGGAAGTAGAAAGTTAATCTTACGCTACAATTTGGTGTTTTGTTTTTAATATTAATTTTATAAAGAAAATATGATATCACAGCCTAAAAAAATATTATTAATAATTATGTACGATATTATTTGTTCACTTATTTGTTATGTCATAAATCATATTCTGGCATTTACCATATAAAGTCTTCGCCAGGAATAGCCATAAATTGATGTAGAACAAACTTTTGCTGAATCAAAGCTTATTTTTTTTAAAAATTATTACGTGATTCGACATATGACAGTACCCCACTTAATGTTAAGCTGGAGTGCGGTCCGTGAATAGAGATGACTGCTACTACAGTTAAATAACTGTTGTGAGTAGTAGTCGGTCTAGTTGAAACTGACAACTACAAGCTACCAAATATTTGCCTTCTTTTTAAAAACAAATATTTGTAAGCTTTGAAGCAAATATTTGCTCCGACTGGGACTCGAACCTGGAACTTTACGACGGGACTGCTAAACAATGTCGTCGAATCCATGTCTTGTGTCCAATCCGCGTAATTTACAATCTATCTAATTTTCTATAATACCTAAATACAATAGTAATCCAAAAAAAATCTAGATCATTTTTACACGCCAGTCTGCTACTCGGTTAGTCCCAGGTTAGAATCTAGGCAGGGCCGACATAGCAGGTGCAAATTTCACACAATAAAATCTGTTCCAGCAGTTATGCGAATATAAAAAGTCAATAGACTTTCTGTCAAAAAAAAGTATACTATATGTCAGATTTTCCTCTCTCTCGCACCGAATGACGAAAGAGTGAGAGGTAAATATTATTCAGGTTTTATTTTGATTGCTTTATCTAATATATACTTTTTTAAACGTCGTCTATACGACTGGCAATGTCGTTAAGACGCTTTGTGCTTCTTACGGCCTTCCCTCCGATGTTCATTTTGAGAGTGGGGTTTTAATTCTCTACAGTCGAGCTGAAATTTAAAAATACATATAGTTATTTTAAGATTTACAGAATGTTTCGATATAGAACCTCAAGCCGTGAACTGGTAATAGGTAGTGACAGTTAACAGGAAAATAATAAAAAAATAATAAAAAAATAATATAATAGGTGTTTGAAGAAAATCGCAATCCTGTGACCTTCCAAGTATCACCCCTTCCTATCACCAGTGGGGGCCGACCGCGCAACTTCAATGGGAATAAAAATGCAATTCATTCTCATTTGTTAAAAAGTTACGCGGTCGCTGTTAGTGTGAAAAACAACTTGTATTCATTCGGACAATGAGTTTCAATGGCTTGAACTGTCAATGGAATGAACATGATTTTCATTGTGTTACGCAGTGGCAATTTTAATTTTAAAGTTCATTAATGGAGTTCAACTGTCAAAACGAAGCCCATTCTCATTGCCATTGAGTTACGCGGTCGGCCCGTAGGAAAGTGTTCTCCGACGAAACCGGAGACATCCTCAAGTAAGCTAGGTTGCCTAGTGCCCATAAGCTTGTATGAAAAAAAATATAGAATACTCGCAAGAATATATATAGCAATCTTATTGAGTTACGCGGTCGGCCCGCAGTTACCGGCGTGACGTTGATTAATGAGACAACCTGTATATACATTATATACATTATTGTATATATTTATTGTATATACATTATTGTATATATTTTATTATGACGACATATGACAGCACCCTGCTTAATGTTAAGCAAAAGTGCGATGTATAAAAGGAGGAGATAGCTACCACAGTTAAATAACTGTAAGTAGCAGTCGTATCTACTATGCCGCGTTAGTTAAAACCGGCGACTTACAATCTGACTTAGTCACTTTACAGTCAGTACACTTGTAAGTGGTGGGCAAATGATCACCAAGTCTGCCTACCACTTTTAAAATTCTCTAATTCATACCATTGTTAGCCTTTTTTTTTACACGACATCTGACCTCGACACGCCTGATGATAAGCAAGAGGAGGTCCAAGAGTGAGGACGACTAAAAAAACCGAGTCCGTTTACGGCTGCATCAGTCGCCGTCACTATGCCGGCCAAAGATGCTTCTTCTCGCCTAACCGTGTCGTGTCTAAATTAATGTTCTTTCAGTCGTCGGTACTCTTGGATCTCTATCATGATTAACATCTGGCAGGTCAAAGTCAAAAATCGAGTCAAATAAAAAAGTAGCAATCACATCCACTACGCCGGCCTGGGTAGAACCGGCAACCTACAAGCTGATTCCGAAACGCGACTAAGTCACTTTACGGTCTATATACTTGTTACTTACCAATATTTCATCATCTGGCACTCTGGAAAGCAAATCCAAAACTTCATTGTTTGGTATTGAATGAGGCCTTAATATTTTTCTTGTAAATTTATTTATGCCTGAAATCATGAAAGAATCTTAAAAAGAATTTACGGCGACCGTGGTATAGTGGTAGTGAAATGGTTATGCAAGCCGAGAACACGGGTTCAAAACCACTTGCCAGTACAAAAGTATCTATGATATATGTACTTTTCTATATCAATGTCCTGTTTCTATATCAAATCATAGTTCAAATTGCCAATCAAATTGTCAAGCCTTTCTCCCACATGGACAGGCAGTGACAATGGAGCGCCACTTGCCACAATCCTTACACAACTTTCACTTTATACCGGCAGCTAGCTATGATGGCTGTTTTAACGTTTGACCGTTCATGAAGTTTGGAAAAATTATGATTACACATGAAGGAGCAAAATTAATTAAACAGCTACAAGTAGTGAAAAACAAGTTCCTGCGTAGGGCAACCAGCGCTACCTGGTACCTCAGAAACGCTGACCTGCACAGGTGCTTATAGATACTGATCCTGACTGACACCATCACCGACTTTAGGGAATCTTTCCTAATACCAGGGAAGATACCTCACCTCACATTCGTTGACTCCAAAGTCGGGCTTCACTTGACTTTGGAGTCAATTCAGTTGCGCTGATATATCGGAATGTAATACAGCAGTTCTTCTTACAAAAAAAGGAGAAAATTGTTGTTTTTTATAGTGACAATAAAGATTCTTCTTGTATTCTTCTTGCTTTTAAGAGATTCAGGGGGCCGACCGTGCAACTTCAATGGGAATGAACTTCAATGGAATTCAATTTTTTTTTTAATTTTTTTTTTATTGTGACTCGACATATGATAGCACCTCGCTTGATGTTAAGCTAAAGTGTGGTCCATGAATGAATGTCACTGCTACTACAATTCAATAACTGTGAGCAGCAATCACATCCACTATGCCGGCCTAGATGGAACCGGCAACTTACAAGCTGATCCCGAAACGTGACCAAATCACTTCACGGTCTGTATACTTGTAAGTGGTGGTACTACCCCGGATCGGCAGACTGGGTACCACTGCCTACCACTCTTTGATAACCAGACCCGAAGCAAATATCCATCTCTTTTTTTTTTATTAACAAATATTTGCAATATTTAATACTATTAAATGAAAATGAATTTCAAAACGAAGCCCATTAAGTTACGTTACGTCATGTCATTAAGTTACGCGGTCGGCACGCTGAGCCTAGATGTCGAGTCACAATAAAAAATATGTATGCAACTTACCCCAACACATAAGAAGATACCGTAAAGGTACAAGATACAAAACGAAGCCAGCAGCTATCAACATGATTATTGCTAAGTAACTTAGATATGGCATCGTGAAGTTCATTAGACTGTAACGGGGTAAAAACTAATATAATATCTATATATAAAATAACCTATATTTTTTTAGGAATCAGTAGTGGTGTATTTAGAATAATGATTTTGATTTACGATAATCAATCAATGAAATCAAATTGTCACGTCTCTTTCCCACGGGGATAGGCAGAGACAACGGAGCGCCACCTGCCACGATCCTGACAGAACTCCCTCGCTTCCTTCACATTCACAATTCTCCTTATACAATCTCTATGGTTATGGGCACTAGGCAACCTAGCTTTCTTGAGGATGTCTCCGATTTGATCGGAAAACGCCCTCCTGGGCCTGCCTTGTTTAACGCATCCATTCACATCACATTTATAAATTGCATTCGTCAATCTACTTTCATTCATCCTTTCTATTTACGATAATGAATAATGAACAATGACTATAGTGTTTATAGAAAAAAATCGGTTGTCTGTAAAGTCGGTTTACTGACGATAGTTGAACGTGACAACGTCATAAGAAAATACTGATGGAATGGTTGCATTTTCAAAAGAAAATTTCAATATTAATTGTTTGATGGATATTTTGTATGGATATAGAGAAGGAGGTAAATGGAAATCAAAATTGAATTGATCAAGTTTGATCACACCACATTCACTTTTCACTGCACTTCATACTTGACGAAAACATGTAAATGTATTATTGTATAGCAGCTGTCCACGCGGTCGCATCGCTCACTCAAGTAGGAGAGAGACAGATGTCGAACGCTGCCGGCTCCATCGAATTATAAGACGTTGTCACGTCAAAAATGACACAGCGATGCTTGTTTACGTTTCCATGTTTGTAGAGATTGTATGAAGAGAACTGTGGATATGAGAAAATGAGGGAGTTATGTCAGGATTATAACTTAGTTGCGTCTGGATCAACTTGTAAGTTGCCGGTACCAACTAGGCCAGCATAGTGGATGCGACCGCACTCCAGATTACCATCAAACTGGTTGCTGTTATATGTCGAGCAACAATAAAAATCTAACTTAACTTACTTTTTAACAGCTTCACCCAAAGAAGCAACATAACCAATGGCATTTTGCACAGTTTGCGTCACTTCCTGTATTGCCTGTAACCTCTCCTTCAAAGATTTCTTCTCCTCCTGAAATTTACAAAATAATACAACGAATAATTTTAGTAGTATTTTAAAACTGATAACACTGGCTTAATTTTATGCTGACGAAAGGAATTTATAAATCTGTTTTAGATTTAGAAGATTACAATGTAATTAGAATATATCCTTTATTTTGCATAGTTTAGGTGTGCAAAATGATCAAACTATAATTATGATAGTTCAAAGAATAACTGTTAATATGGCGATTCTTTGTGATTGACAGACGATACAAAATCCATATCTTATTTTCCAAATAACTTAATTGCACAGCAATTAAAAGCAAAACTGTAATAGTTTTATCAACACGAGTAGCGAAACTACCATTTATATATTTTCTCATCATCGGACATTACAAAAGTAGTACAAAGAAGCCCAAAATGAATGATGTCCTTTTCAATATGTCAACTTACTTTATCAGCTTCTGTGTCCTCATCATCTTCTTCAGCTAATAAATCATCATCATCGACTGGAACTAATAGTTGATTGCCACCTGGAAGAACAACACAGAAGACATCATATCGAGTCTGGTATTCAATTTTTCAGTTGATGAAATAATTATAAAAGAGCTGATGATCTTCAAACGGCTTAACAGCCCTGTTTACAAAAAAAAATCTATCAATATGTGGATAGATGCGTATAGACAAGGCAGACTAATGGGAATGACAAATCATTCATTCCCATCTGTCAAAAAGTTACGCGGTCGCTGTTAGTGTCAAAAACAACTTTTATTCATTCGGACAATGAGTTTCAATGAGCTTGAACTATTAATGAAAATGAACTTCGATTCTTAGTGTTGCGCGGTCGCAATTTTAATTTTGAAGCTCATTAATGGAGTTCAACTGATTAAACGAAGCTCATTCTCATTGTCATTGAGTTACGCGGTCGGCCCGTAGGAAGGTGTTCTCCGACCAAATCGGAGACATCCTTAAGCTGGGTTGCCTAGTGCCCATAAGCTCGAATGAAAAGAAATATACTCGCAAGAAAATATAGCACAGCTTAGTAAACAACGCATGCAGTAAAACATTAGCCACATACATAAACAAAGGAACATAAAAAATTAAATTACCAAAATGTGACAAATATGGTCGTAATTTAAAAAGCAGACCATGATTTAATTTCTTATATGAAACTATAAAAAATAAAAACAAATTAATGAAATCAAACATTATGACATCCTCAAGACAGGCGGGTTGCCTAGTGCCCATAACCGTAGAACTTGTATGAGGATAATTGTGGATGTGAAGGAAGCAAGGGAGTTGTGTCAGGATCGTGGCAAGAGGCGCTCCGTTGTCTCTGCCTATCCCCGTGGGAAATAGGTGTGACAATTTGATTGATTGAAAGATTAAAATTAAATAATATAAACAAAATTCAATTTATTTATTACTAGCTGTGCCCGCGGTTTCACCCGCGTAAAATTTGGTTTATAACACAGGAAAAAAAGGAGGAGGTTCTCAATTCGACTTTTTTGTATTTATAACTCGATAACTCATATAAAAATGACAGACGGAAATAAAAATAAATATATATTCCAAACAGTTAAACCTATAGTCAATTGGAAACTATAGTCAAAAATTTATGTTTTTAATTAAAAGTAACCCATGACACTCCTAGTACCTCCAAAAATAAAAACCGTAACGAACAAACTCACATTCACATTTATAACAATAGTAGGATACGCATTAGTAACAGAAGTAAATAACAATAACGAAAAATGTCAAACAGCTGAAAGTATAGTCTATGAAAAGTATAGTGTATAGTCTCCATAGTACAGTTGATTGGATTAGATGTTGACGTGACTGACGGTAATACAGTGCGATGGTATTATAGTACTCAGGGTTTGAACCAACTCCTTGTACCTATTTTTATAAAAGGAAAAATAAAATTTTACCAAACAACTTTTTTATTTTTCGTAATTTTTTTATTATTTTTTATTAAAAAGTATTTTATGTTACTTCTGATACCTCCAAGAATATGTGTACAAAATTTCATGATGATCGGTTGAGCAGTTTTTGCGTGAAAGCGTAACAAACAAACGGACATTCACATTTATAATAATAGTAAGATAATAATAATAATTTGTTTTCAATTCTCAACAGCTTGATATATTTTCTTTAGTTTACCCAAAATCAATTTTTTAGCACGCAATTTTGTATGGGAAAATGTTTTTATTTTATTTTATTTATTATAAAGGTTTTTTTTTTAAAAAAGTAGCCTAATTTACTCCTTATTACATTAGCTATCTGCCAATAAAAGTCCCATCAAAATCGGTCCAGCCATTCCGGATTAGCCATTCGAGATTAGCCGGAACAAACAGACAGACAGACAAAAATTGTAAAAAATGTTATTTTGGTGTATATACCGTATATATACATGTATTAAAAAACGGTTATTTTAATATTACAAACAGACACTCCAATTTTATTATATGTATAGATGTAATTAGGCTCCTTTCATTAGGCTACCGTATCATTATTTTTAAAACCAGGATTCGAAGGCAGAAATTCTAGGACTGGCTCTAACCATAGAGCTTGTATGAAGAAAATTGTAAATGTGAGGGAACCGAGGTAGTTGTGTCAGGATCGTGACAAGAGGCGCTCCGTTGTCTCTGCCTATCCCCGTGGGAATAAGGCGTGACAATTTGATTAATTTATTAATTATTCTAGTTACCAAATATTACAAATAAAAGCTATGAATAAATCATTGCTTCAATCGAGAACCGAACTCCGGACTTTACTCTTAACGAATCGTGGTGCTTTGGTTTGCTGATCAATGCGCCAGGTCTCTAGTCATTTCTTTAATATTTCATCATCATCATCATCATCAGCCAGAAGACGTCCACTGCTGAACATAGATCTTCCTCTTAGAACGCCATTCCGACGTTTTTATATTTAATTGATTTTATTTCACTGTACCAAACTAAACTTCAACGAACAAGATATAAAAATACCATAAAACTAACTTACCAGTAAGTCTATATATGAGCCAATTTCTCCCAAAGAGCATTAATATTAAGAACGGCAACATCCACATTTGATAATAGTAACAGAAGGCTAACCACACCAGTAAACCTAAGAACGACCTTACTCTAGATTCCCATTCAAAGCAATCTCTGAAACAATCAAATATAAACTAAAGTAGAGTCTGTCTTAGTCGAAATGACGCGCCCCTCCACTGCATTTAAGCACAGGTGCGAATGTAAAATATGAATACAACACACCGAAAATGCAATTGTAATTGGTCATTCAGTTGCTGGTTGGACACAAAAGGAGGAGCACGCTGATGAAGTATAATAGTTTTTGACGACAGGCGTGGACAAACAGTTTAGCGATTGGTTTGTTGCGCGTAAAGTCCCGGGTTCGATTCCCGGTCGGAGCAAATATTTGTTTCATAGCTTTTATTTAATAATATTAAATATTGCAAATATATGTTAATAAAAAAAAGAGATGGATATTTGCTTCCGGTCTGGTTATCAAAGAGTGGTAGGCAGTTGGTACCCAGTCTGCCGATTCGGGGTAGTACCACCACTTACACGTATACAGACCGTGAAGTTATTTGGTTACGTTTCGGGATCAGCTTGTAAGTTGCCGGTTCCATTTAGGCCGGCATAGTGGATGTGATTGCTACTCACAGTTATTGAATTGTAGTAGCAGTGACATTCATTTATGGACCACACTTCGGCTTAACATCAAGCGGGGTGCTGTCATATGTCGAGCCACAAAAAAAAGTAGGATAGATAGTAATATTTGTATTCACACATTTAAATAAACTAAGGAAGTGGAGGGGCGCGGCATTTATAGTTAGACAAGCTATAGTGGTAGACAAACAGTTGGTGCCCAGTCTGCCGAAAGCGAGAGCGAAAAAGAGACAATATATGTCGGTTAGGTTGTATATGACAAATATACAGTTGAAATGAAATGAAATGTCTTTATTTGCAGGAATACATGGTGTGGAGATATTTTATATATATATTTTTATATATATATAAACAAGTTCACATGATTCGCCAATGATTTGGCATGCAAATATTATTATTATTTAATTAAATGTCAATTATTATTATCAAATTATTATGTCACCACTTACATTCTAAAAACTCTTTAATACTATAAAAACATTGTTCTGTCAACCACTGATGTAATGCATTTTTAAAACTTTTTAAGGGTAATATTTTTATGACAAGTGGCAGTTTATTAAAAACCGTTATTGCCATACAGTAGCAATTAGATCTACACTGAGTTGCACACTGAGTTCAGGTTTGCTTATTAGCATAGTTTCAACGTGCCATTTTCGGAGTGCCTATATCATATCTACGTTTTCTTATTAAACTTGTGTCTTTTGGTCTTAATTGAAAACTGCTACTCACTGTAATATCTTTCCAATTTCAATGAACCACATAATGATTGCTTTAAGTCTCATAACATTCCTTATAAATAGTTGCCTCTTGAATTTCGCCTCCTGGTGCATGTATTTCGGCTCCTTCGGATTTACAGCTCTTATTGCAGCTTTTAGCTGAAATTATTCAAATAATTTATAGAAATGTTTATAAAATATAATTTTATAAACACATTTTTTATTTAAATAATATTAATTTTATAAACACCTTTTTTATTTAAATAATACTAATTTTATGAACACCTTTTTATTTAAATAATAACAATTTTATAAACACATTTTTTATTTAAATAATATTAATTTTATAAACACCTTTTTTATTTAAATAATATTAATTTTATGAACAGCTTTTTTATTTAAATAATACTAATTTTATGAACAGCTTTTTTATTTAAATAATATTAATTTTATAAACACCTTAGCCACAGCACCCTGTTGGCTAAGCTAAAGTGCGGTCCTTAAACGAAGGTAACAGCTACTACAATTCGATAACTGTAAGTAGCAGTTACATCTACTATGCCGGCCTAGTTGTGAAATAGTGGTAGCTAGTGGTACCCAATCTGCCGATCCAGTCTAGTAACACCACTTACAAGTATACAGACCGTAAAGTGATTTGGTCACGTTTCGGGATCAGCTTCTAAGTTACCTGTTTCAACTAGGCCGGCATAGTAGATGTGATTGCTACTCACAGTTATTGAATTGTAGTAGCAGTGACATTCATTCATGGACCACACTTCGGCTTAACACAAGCGGGGTGCTGTCATATGTCGAGTCCCAATAAAAAAATGTATCTATGTACTTTGGTTGTTCTGTTTCTATGATACTTAAGTAGCTTAGTATAGAAATGTATAATAATAAAAATAACTTACAGGATTCCATATAACTGTCATTTCTAATAGAATCTGCGGGTAATTCCCTTTAGCTCGGGCTCTCATCTTTTTATCTTTGAGCGCGTACCATCGTTTTTCGCCATTGTTAATGCTCAGTAGTGGTATTGCCAATTTGCCGAGGAATTCCACCTTATGGTCATGGTCCTCATCGTATACTGTTATGTCTAAGATTGATGTTATGTCTTTTACTGCACTGAAAATCATAATCAATCAAATTGTCACGCCTTTTTTTTACTGGGGCATGTAGAGACAATGCAGCCCTACTTGCCACAATCCTGCCATAAATCTCTTAAATCTATCCACAATTCTCTTCATTCAAGCTCTACGGTTATGGGCACTAGGCAACTCAGCTTTTTTGAGGATATCTCTGATTTGGCCGAAAAAACACTCTCTTGAGTCTGCCACGTTTAACGCATTTATCCACATAAGATTTATAAATTTCTTTCGTCAATCTACTTTTACTCATCCTTTCCTTTTCGAAACACTCATTTGTCAATCCTTGTAACCACATCTTTTAAACCACATCTATCGCGTACTGTGCTATTCTTAATTCTATCCGCTATCGTCACTTCACATACACTCCTTCATGACCTTTACTTTCTTCTTTAAATTTCTTCTTCTACCACATCCAATATTTAATCAATATTAAAATTTATAAGGTTAAAGACTAATATTGATTTATTATAAATTTTGTATCGTAAATTGCTGGATTTTGGCTGAGCGTGGTATGGAAATCTCGTTGCAAAGTAAGGTTATTTATTCTTTGAAGACACTAAGGGGCCATTCAGGTATTAAGTAAGCAATATAGGGGGGCGGGGGGTTTGCTTTGCTTATTTTTGCTGACAGCAATTTTGATGATAAGCAAGAGGAGGTCCAAGAGTGACGACGACTGGAATAACCTAGTCAGTTCCCGGCTGCCCCAGCCGCCGCCACTATGCCGGCCTAAGATGCTTCCCACGTGTTTGAGCCAATCTATTGTAACAGGTAAAATTTTAAAAATCAATTATTCAATACAATTGTCACACCCTTTTTCCCACAGGGATAGGCAGAGACAATGGATCGCCACTTGCCTCCTTCACATCTACAATTTTCTTCATACAAGTTTAACTATGGTTACGGACACGAAGCAACTCAGCTTGTTTAATTTTTTTAAATATACATTTCTATACTAAGCTACTAAAGTGCTTGTATCATAGAAACAGGACAGCCTAAGTGCTTATATCATAGATACATTGGTACTGGTATCGAACCTGTGCCACTCGGCTTACGTAGGCATTGCACTGCCACTACACCACGGTCGCCTTAAATAGCTCATTATAAACACTTACAAAGTAAATATCTTCATCCAATTAGGCGTTAGAGTTTTATATTCTGTATGTGTTTGCAATCTTGAGTTACCAAGTTCTATAACGCAGAACGGATCCGATTTCCCGCCCAAATCTGCTGCAGCCAAACCTTTAGCGCTGAACACTTTAACACATAACCAACCAACACCAGTTGTGTTTTCATTCAGTCTATGCCATGCCTGAAAAACAAAAAAAATAAAGAAGAGGAAAATTTTGATGAATAATACCTACTTTTGTATTTAATCTATATACAAAAGTAGGTTTGTATATAGTGTTTTCTGACCAAATCGAAGACATCCTCAAGAAAGCCTAGTGTCCATAACTACAGAGCCTGTGTAAAGAGGATTGTGGATGTGAAGGAAGCGAGGGAGTTGTTTCAGGATCGTGGTAAGTTGCGCTCCATTGTCTCTGCCTATCCCTGTGGGAAAAAGACGTGACAATTTGATTGATTGATTGGTCGAAAAGTAGGTATTATTCATCGGCCTGCAAGAAATATCATTGCAACTCATTTTAATTAACTTAAATTTTGATTTGCCAGCCTATTAAGTACCTAATTTAAAATGAGTTACAATAATTTTCCTTGTCGGTTTTTATCTTGCTTCTTGTCGTACTAGGGGGGCTGATGTGGATGGATGCGTTAGATGAAGCAGACCCAGAAGAGTTTTATCCGACCAAATCGGACAAGAAAGCTGGGTTGCCTAGTACCCAAAATAGAAGAATTGTGGATGAGGAAAACAGGAAGTTGAGTCAGCTACCTCCCTTCCCTCACATCCACAATTCTCTTCATGCAAGCTTTACGGTTATGGGCACTAGTCTTTTAAGGATGTCTCCGATTTGGTCAGAAAACACCCTCCTGTCATATCAGATTTATAAATTCCTTTCGTTAATTTATTATACTTTTACTTATCCTTTCGAAGCGAATTCATCTCAAACCATCGAAGCATCCCTTTGTCAATCCTTGTCACTACATATTCTTTTAAACCAACTACATTTTTTTTTTAAATTCATATATAATTACTTACATATCTATCTTCAATAACTTGCCTATCTCTAGGATTGTCTCTATAGCTGGTAAGGTCAGTAATGGTTTCCGATTGCGTTGTACCACTAATGGTAAGTAATAGAAATATCTGGCCATTGCCATCTTCCAGGTCTTGCCAGATACTATGCGTCTTCTCGCGTTCCAATCTAGAAAGATCTATTGAACATCTGAAATTTAAAAGCATAATTATAAGGCTTCTTATTAGGGACTTATAAAGGTACTATTTTGTACTACTTTTATAATGCCCAATGATGAAAAAATATAGAAATGTTATTTTCGATACTTGTATTGATAAAACTAATAACAATTTTTGCTTTAAATTGCTGTGTAATTTAGTTATTTGGAAAAGAAGATATGTATATTGTTTCGTTTTTCAATCACAAAGACACTCCATATTATTAATAGTTCTACTTTAAACTGTCATAATTATAGTTTGATCAATTTGCACACCTAAACTATGCATAATTAAGGATATATTCCAATTACATTGTAATCTTCGTGCATCAAACTATTTTGAAATGTATGTGTAACTGTTAATACAATTTAGCCCAATACAAGTCCCTATACAAAATGAATGATGTCCTTTGTCAACATGCGCCACGGCAACTTTTCGTTCGGAAAGGCGTTTTAAGGGGGAGGTCCATGTTCAACGAAGTGTGGTTATGGGTTTACAATACAATACCTGCCAAGGAAATCATCTTTTGTCTGCTTATCCTTATCCCAAACAGTAACTTCAAGTATTTGTTCCTGATCATCGTAGAGGTGTAAATCGAACTGCTCCAACCAGGATGGATGTAACGACTTCCAAACAACTTTACTTTTGTACTTTTCATTACCTAACCTGGAAAATTCGTCACAAAGTAAATAAAGTAAAGACCCTGTAGTGACTGAATAGCGTTTTGGCATCAGTTTGAAAGTTGCCAGTTTTATGTGGGTCGGTAGATGCGACTTTTTTACATTTTAATTTTTTAATGCGACTCGACATAATATGACAGCACCCCACTTGATTTTAAGCTGGAGTGTGGTCCATGAATGGATGTCACTGCAACTACAATTCAATAACTGTAAGTAGCAATCACATCCACTATGCCGGCCTAGTTGAAACCGGCAACTTACAAGCTGATCCCGAAACGCGACCAAATCACTTTACAGTCTGTATACTTGTAAGTGGTAGCAGACTGGGTACCAATGCCTACCACTCTGATAACCAAACCCAAAGCAAATATCCTCCTCGTTAATGAATATTTCAAATAAAAGCCATGAAACAAATATATGCTTCTACCGGAAATTGAACCCGGGACTTTACGCGCAACAAACCAATTGCTAAGCGTTCGCCTGTCGTCAAAATTTGACTGTAACTTACCTAAACTTGCAATAAGGATCACTGGATCTCGTGTCAATATCCATAGCTGGAAGGTTCTTCGCTTCCACCAATACTATTGTCACAACAGAACTCCATATTTGAGCTTTAAGCCTTTTGTTAACATCACTCAGACGGGTGTTGCGAAGGAGATACTAAAAGAGGATAATAAAATTAACAACATTTTTTAATAGAGTGCAGTCGTTTTAAAAGGTTAGGTACTGCTTTTGCAGTTAAATAACTGCAAGTAGCAGACGTGACTAAACCATTTTTTGATTTTTATACATGTAGTAGGTACTAAACTGGCATCTTGTCGTTCGGAATGTCAGAAAGTTCAGCAGTGGATGCCTTCTGGCTGATGATGATCCGATAGTCAGATGAAAGCCAGAATAATTAATTCAATGTATATGAAATAAAGTATATCTGCGTCTTACACGTATACAGACCATGAAGTGACTTAGTCGCGTTTCGGATCCAACTTGCAAGTTGCCGGTTCCAGCGTATGGTAGTAGCTACTACAAGTAAATTGTAGTTATTAAATTGTAGTAGAAGTGACCTCCATTCAGGCAGGGTGCTGTCATATGTCGAGTCACAACAAAAAACTATCGCATTTATTTGGATTAACAAAACCACTTTAGCTTTACAGCCATAGTAGTTGGATTCGTCTACTACCCTCAATATTACATTACCATCCATCACCATATTAACATTATATTATTATCATCTTTACTTATCACAAATCATAAATATAATATAAAAAAAATACCCGAAAATTATGATAAAAGAAATAAATCGAAGGTATAACCCCCGTCAAATGCTAACACGCTTGAGCTTGACAATAAACTGTCAAATTGTACTGTTAGCAACGCTTTCGAGTATACACGTTATTTTGTTTTATGCACGCGCTGTCATTATTGGATTTTTTGTTGAATTTTCGATATTGTTAAGTGTTTGTTATATTATTATTAGTTATTAAAGTTAAGTACTTGTTATTTGTATTATAGTTTTGTTGTTTTTAAAACTACAATACAAATAACAAGTTTCAGTTCAGCCTTTGAATATGTAATTCAAGTGAAGACATCGAAAATATGAGTGGAGTCGAAATATTATATTAAATATTTTTATTCTTCCTGTTGTTTTTTTCTTTTCTGACCGTACTTCTCCAAACGTCATTTCGACTTATTTTGACAAAGTTCCAGCGCATTGGCAAATGACGCGGGTTATAGTTTTGAACACATTCATTAAAATCTTACATAAGACGACAAAGGTTATTAAAGTTAGTAAGAAAACAGACACAAGATTAGTATGTTAAGCAATTTATTAATCACAATTTATTAAACAATAACAAAGATTACAAATAACAATTTATACCCTATGTAATTTATCCCCTTGATCCTTTAATTTTGGGAATTTATTTCCGATTTTGTCCAGAATTTCATTACATAATGCAGCAGGTGTACTTGTGTCTGGTGCTACGTGGGGTAAACTACCAGATCTTGCTCTGATTTGTGAATCGCTGCAAAAAGACATACAAAGGACATCATTCATGTTGTATGGGGAGTTGGGCTTAATTGTATTAACAGTTGCATATACATTTTAAAATAGTATAATGTTTGAAGATTACAATGTAATTGGAATATATCCTTTATTATGCATAGTTTAGGTGTGCAAAATGATCAAATTATTATTATGACAGTTTTTGAACTATGGCGTCTCTCCGTATTTGACAGACAAAACAAAATCCATATCTTATTTTCCAAATAACTTAAAAGCACAGCAATTAAAAGCAAAACTGTAATTAGTTTTATCAATACAATTATCGAAACTACCATTTATATATTTTTTCATCATTGGACATTACAAAAGCAATTCAAAGAAGCCCAAAATGAATGATGTCCTTTAAAATGTGCTTAGTTCGGAAACCTATCGGATTTTATATACCCTGTGCCGACTAAGCCAACTATCAAATAAAACGGTTTCAAGACCACCGACGACAGAAAAACATCACACATCAGATTTATAAAGGACATCATTCATTTTGTATGGGGACTTGGGCTTAATTGTATTAACAGTTGCATATATATTTTAAAATAGTTTCATGTACGAAGATTACAACGCAATTGCAAAATATCATTTATTTTGTATAGTTTAGGTGTGCAAAATGATCAAACTAGAATTATGACAGTTCAAAACAGAACTGTTAATATAACGTGTCTTCGTGATTGCGAGACGATAAAAAATCCATATGTTGTTTTACAAATAACTCAATTGCATAGCAATTAAAAGCAAAATTGTTATTAGTTTTATCAATACAGGTATCAAAACTACCATTTATATGTTTTTTCATCATTGGGCATTACAAAAGTAGTACAAAAAGATCCCAAAATGAATGATGTCCTTTCACATTATTCAATTTATTTATTACCTCTGAACATCTAAAGAGTCCCTGCATTCTTTAAATGCTAGATTGGACGTGGAAATACTCTTGTAAACACATCTTTCGGTTTTGAGGAAGTCTTGACAAACATCAATGGAGTTTTCTTCTGGTTCATAAATAACTAGAGATGGTATGGTATTCTCTGATTCAGATGATGCAATGGATTCTTCTGGAGCGCTTTTTTCTTCTGCAAAGTTTAATAGAGTTGGTATCATTCAATCGGATATTTTTTTATCGTAACTTGACATGCTAAGCAAAGAAATTATAAGGAAAGGAAGGTTCAGAAGCCAGTATGACTATAAAACTAATTTGGCTGGCATGGTGATCGTGACTGAATTATGACAGCACTCTGCCTGATGTTAAGCTGAAGTGTGATCCATGAATAGATTTCACTACTACTACAATTAAATAACTGTAAGTAGCAGTCAAATCCACTATTACTTAACAGACTGAGCACCACAGCAGATATTACAAATAAAAGCTATGAAACAAATATTTGTTCCGACGGGGATTCGAACCCGAGGCTCCCGCATATTGGACTGGTATTCTAACCACTACGCCACGCCTGTCGTCAGAATTTAGAGAGCCATTCCGCCCGTATCAGGCCAGCCTTAATAAATTATTTAAACGTATGATATAGAGCCGGCAGAAAAAAATTGCGCTGCTATTAAAGCTGCGCAGTAACTTGTTTTGTTACTTACTTTTCGTTTTTCGAATGTCTATAAAGGACATTATTCATTTTGGGCTTTAATGTACTACTTTTGCAATGTCCAATGATGAAAAAATATATAAATGGTAGTTTCGATACTTGTATTAATAAAACTAATAACAAGTTTGCTTTTGATTGCTGTGCAATTGAGATATTTGGAAAATAAGATATGGATGTTGTATCGTCTGTCGATCACAAAGACACACCATATTAACAGTACTGCTTTGAACTGGCATATTTATAGATTGATTATTTTGCACACCTAAACTATGCAAAATAAAGGATATATTCCAATTATATTGTAATCTTCGTACATCAAACGACTTTAAAATGTATATGCAACTGTTAATACAGTTAGGCCCTAATCCCCATACAAAATGAATGATGACCTTTTAGAATTTTATCAATTATATATACGACAGAAAAGATACTCGGACTTTTGCCTACTGCAGCTCCTACACCCAGCGCTCATCTTATGAGCTAATCCTTTTGCTGCGCAGTTTAAAAGGCAGCGCTTTTTTATCTGCCCTAAACTATACTTACCCATTACATGAGAGACGAATTTTGACAACTTGCTCTGTTCAATCTTCAAGTGCACAGTTTCATGAAAATCTTCGACACGGTCCTGTATTTTCTCATGGAGTTTCAAAAAACGATTTTTGATTTTGTCAATTTTTGATTCGGTCATTTTAACTCCTTCACTTTTAAGCACTAATTTGATTTTGTACAATTCTTTTTTTGATGTTTATTTAGTCATTGTTTATTTATTTATTTAAAAACTTTATTGTATTTTTTTTTTACAAAAGGCGGACTTAATGCCCCATGGCATTCTCTACCAGCCAAACCTTCATATATGGTGAACATTAAGATGATGGTGGGTAGTGCAACAAAGTTTAAAATATGGCCATACAAGTATTAAAATGAAAATATTATTTATAAGTTACTAAATATATCTATATAAACTACATACAAAAATACATACTATACATTTAAATATATATGTATATATACATACATACAAATACACACACACACACATATACATATTATTAATATATTGTTGTGCGTATTTTGATTTTAACTACTTTACATGAATGTATAAATGAATTAAACAAATTTTATGCGGCTTACTATCGCGTTTATTTTGGTTTTGATTTTACAATTTTTAATTATTCCGACGTTTCGAGAGCTTTGCAGCCATCGTGGTCACGGAGAGACTGAGGTGTTGGTCGTCCTATTGGTTGATGCTGTTATTGTTAAAATTTGTTTAATTCATTAATCAATGTTCGCGCAAAATCTAAGAAAATACTATGAATGTATAAAGTCATATATTGGTTAGAAAATTAAAAATCATATTTTTTTTATTGTGACTCGAACCGCTTAATGGTAAGCAAGAAGAGATCTAAGAGTGCCGACGACTGTAAAACTGAGTCTTCACTGCTGCCCCAGTCGCCGCCACTATGTCGGCCAAAGGTGATTTTATGCGCTTTGCTTGAAGGATACAAGGCTAAAAAAAAACACGCTTTAATACCATCTCTTGTTTTTTTTTTTTTATTGTGACACGACATCTGACCTCGTCCCGCCTGATGATAAGCAAGAGGATGTCCAAGAGTGACGACGACTGAGAAAACCGGGTTTGTTCACGGCTGCCCCAGTCGCCGTCACTATGCCGGCCAAAGGTGCTTCTTCACGCATCGCTTGAAGGATCCAAGGTCATAGGATGGAGAGAACACATGGGCAGGCAAAGCATTCCACTTGTCAATTGATCTACAAAGAAAAGACGCACCGAACTTTTTAGTTCGACTGCCGATTCGGTCGACAAAATGCGGATGCTTTCCCCGACCTGTGCGGGTATTACGGGAGTGAAAAGATGAGGTAGGAACAAGGTTAAAGAGCTCTTCGGAACATTCCCCGTGGTATAGGCGATAGAGGACGCACAGAGCCGCCATGTCTCTTCGTAGTTGTAGGGGCTCCAGAGTTCGCGTGACCTCTGCATCACCTATGATCCGGACAGCTCGGCGCTGCAATGAATCCAGGGCATTAAGAAGATACTTGGCAGAGCCGTCCCAGAGGTGCGAACAGTACTCCGCGCAAGAGCGAATCTGTGCCTTGTAAAGAAGCAGGCGAAGCTCTGGCGCGAAGAACCGCCGCACCTTGTTCAGGATGCCAAGTTTGCGGGAGGTGGTCTTAATGGCCCGCTCGATATGGTCCCTGTGATTCAGATCGCAGCGAAGGGACATTCCAAGAATGTCCAGTCTGTCCGAAGCACTGAGGGAGATGTTACAAAGAGATGTTTACTTGACTCCCCAAATTCTCTTCATACAAGTTCTAATTATTAAATCAATCAATCAATCAAATTGTCATGCCTTTTCTCACAGGGATAGGCAGAGACAATGAAGCGCCACTTGCCACGATCCTGACACAACTCCCTCGCTTCCCTCACATTTACAATTCTCTTCGTACAAGCTCCTACGGTTATGGTCTTTCTTGAATATGTCTTAGATTTATAAATTAAACAAATTTTAGGCGGCTTAGGTACTATGGCGGTTATTAATTTTTATTTTTTTTATTATTCCGACGTTTCGAGAGCTTTGCAGCCATCGTGGTCACGGAGAATCTCTCACGGATTAACTAATAGGTATATGTAGAAGACTTGTTACCCGAATAAACAACATAAATATTGCAGTGGTAAAATTAACTTCACCTTGATGTTATTTCAGCAGAAGGAATTTTACGGAAGAGCTAACACTGTAATTTCTTAGTATAATGTCTTGACTATAAAAAGAAAATTGAGGAAAATTGGTATGTTTTTTTATAGAAAATACCTATTATATCAATGATATTAAAGTATTTGTTGTAGTATTTTTTTTTATGTGACACGACATCTGACCGACCTCGTCCCCCCACATGATAAGCAAGAGGAGGTACAAGAGCGACGATGACTAAAGAAACCGAGTTTGTTCACGGCCGTCACTATGCTTCCTTCACATCCACAAAGAGTGGTAGGCAGTGGTACCCAGCCTGCCGGTCCGGGGTAGTACCACCACTTACAAGTATACAGACCGTGAAGCGATTTGGTCACGTTTTGGGATCAGCTTGTAAGTTGCCGGTTCCATCTAGGCCGGCATAGTGGATGTGATTGCTACTCACAGTTATTAAATTGTAGTAGCAGTGACATTCATTCATGGACCACACTTCGGCTTAACATCAAGCGGGGTGCTGTCATATGTCGAGTCACAATAAAAAAAAATATAAATATATTAATATAATATATGTATAATATAATATAAATTTGTCTATTTTGATCAACTTTGACCCTCTTGTTTCTCTGATACCAATCACTTTAAACAGCTTAGTATCAAAATGTAAGACATAATGAGGCTGGTTTAAATTCACAATTGGATTTAAACCATCCGGGTAGCTTGCGCTTTGGGTATTTTAATTTCTGATTAATAACTAAAAGCCTAACAAAGCTGTCTACTCTTTTAATTTACGTAAGCGTGCAAATATTAGGTCATATGTTAGCCGCTTAGCGTGACGAACACAAGGATAATTAGATAAGCAATTCCTAATGTACATGTTCGTTTTATGGTTAGATTACCTATGTGATAATTTTATGTTAAGTTTGTAAATGTAAAATGTAACACGGTAAATGAATAAAACAAATTTTATGCGGCTTACTATCGCGTTTATTTTGGTTTCGATTTTACATTTTTTTATTATTCCGACGTTTCGAGAGCTTTGCAGCCATCAAGGTCACGGAGAGACTGAGCTGTTGGTCGTCCTATTGGTTGATGCTGTTATAGTTTCCAAAACTACCCCGTTTGATGTTTTGAATTTTGTTTTTTTGTTCCCGGTTTAATTCATTTTTTTTTGCAAAAATATCTGACGGTGTCATCGGGTTTGGCAGTTTGTTGGACTTGGGACTGAAAAAACCGAGTCAGTTCACGGTTGCATTCATCGCCGTCATTATGCCGGCCAAAGACTGCAAGTAGCATCCACTGTGGCTTGACTTTATATTTACTAGTATTGATATTTGAAGTTGTTAAGTGTGGAGTGAAATAGTCAAGCAAACCTGGAGGCCCTGGTTCAAAACCACCGGTACTAATGTATCTATGATGTAATCTACATAAACTTTAGTCATTTAGTTTCCATGATCCCGACAAGTTTAGTAGTTTAGTATAAAAACCGAAAAAACTATTAATTATTAATTTTACCATACGCTTTAGACATAGGTGAACGTCACTTGACCACAAAGTAAAAACACTTGGAAAATGACGAAACCAAATATCCCTTGTAATTTCCTGGGGATACGTCATCGAGCTATATCATTTTACGGTTTATTTATCCTTAATTGGAAACTATTTATTCTTTTTAGGGTTCCGTAGCAAAAAACTGAACCCTTATAGATTCGTCATGTCTGTCTGTCCATCCGTTATCACAGCCACCTTTTTCCAAAACTATAAGAACTATACTGTCGAAACTTGGTAAATAGATGTATTTTGTGAACCGCATTAAGATTTTCACACATAAATAGAAAAATTAATAAATTTTCGAAGTCCCCCATATCTAGAACTAAAACTCAAAAACATTATTTTCATCAAACCCATACGTGTGGGGTATCTATGGATAGGTCTTCAAAAATGATGTTGTATATAATTTTTGGCTAAACTGAATAGTTTGCGCGAGAGACACTTCCAAGTGGTAAAATGTAATTTCTAAAATAAGAGAATGATGAAACTAAAACCATGCAAACTTCCACCGAAAATTGATTTGAACGAGATGCAGTAAGTAGTTTTTTTTAATACGTCATAAACCGTTAATTGCGGTTTACGATTTATTCATTTTACGAGTTATCTTTCATTCAATCAACTCAGGTATAAAAATCGATCAAAATTACAGCGAACTACAAGAACTTTTATTTTATGTTTATTTATTTATTTATAGATAGATGCCCAAACAGGTTGCAACCTAAGCATGCACAAAATAAAATAGAAAAAACAAAGTTGTGAGATTGTAACCCAAAGCAGGGGATACAGCATAACAAGAAAAAATAAGAACACTGATTCAAAACAATACAAGAGAAAATAATAATAGTAAAAAAACAAGCCAGTTACGAGCATCAAATAAACAGCAAAGATTATCCCCAACCAATCGAAACAGCGCCTATGGAATCTAGGGTTGACCAGTCATCTCGTAATGATGCTCTTCAGGGATATTTTAAGTTTAGAGAGTTTCATGTCAAAAATGTCTGTCGTGTTCTTTAACTAGTTCGTTGTAATATCGGCACATTCTGACCACCGGATTGTAAAAGAATGTATTGTTACTTGCTGTTACGGAACCCTTCATCCGACTCGCACTTGGCCGCTTTTTTATATTTATAAATAAAATCGACAGTTGAATTAAACGTGTAGTTTCTTTGTCGAACAATTGACAAGTACATTCGTACTACTCAAAGAAAGAACAGAATTAGATTCCAATATAGCTCGTTTGCCGAATTGATAATAAAAATCCTAAATATGTATAGATAGGTTATGTTTGTATAAAAAATAAATATTTAAATCTTTGTAAAAAATATGTAAGTACATAAACATTCTATGTATATTCAATCAATCAATCAAATTGTCACGCCTTGTTTCCACAGGGATAGGCAGAGACAATGGAGCGCCACTTGCCACGATCCTGACACAACTCCCTCGCTTCCGTCACATTTACAATTTATGTTTATGGTTAATTTACACACATCTGAAAATCGAGAAGTTAGTAGGTAACAAAAGTTACTGCGCAGCTTTAATGCCGGCATCAATAAAACACAGTTTTTTTTTATTTATTTTTTATTGTGACTCGTCATATGACAGCACCCCGCTTGATGTTAAGCCAAAGTGTGGTCCATGAATGAATGTCACTGCTACTACAATTTTAATAACTGTGAGTAGCAATCACATCCACTATGCCGGCCTAGATGGAACCGGCAACTTACAAGCTGATCCCGAAACGTGACCAAATCACTTCACGGTCTGTATACTTGTAAGTGGTGGTACTACCCCGGATCGGCAGACTGGGTACCACTGCCTACCACTCTTTGATAACCAGACCCGAAGCAAATATCCATTTCTTTTTTTTTTTATTAACAAATATTTGCAATATTTAATACTATTAAATATTACAAATAAAAGCTATGAAACAAATATTTGCTCCGACCGGGGATCGAACCCGGGACTTTACGCGCAACAAACCAGTCGCTAAACCGTTCGTCCACGCCTGTCGTCACGAAGATTCATATATATTATATGCTGTAAGAGGATTAAATTATTAGAAATGACTTACTGTACTTAATAAAATTACGAGAGATGACAAAAAACATTTATGTAATTAACTTTTAGCATGATTAAATATTTCTTATATTTTGCGCGAACATAGATAAATTAATTTAAAAAAGTATGCATTTTTTTTATTGTGACTCGACATTTGACATCGACCTGCCTGATGATAAGCAAAAGGAGATCCAAAAGTGCAGACGATTGAGACAACCGAGTTTGTTCACGGCTGTCTCAGCCGCCGTCACTATGCCGGCCAAAGGTGCTTCTTCACGCATCGCTTGAAGGTACGAAGGTTATAGGAGGGAGAGAACACATGGGCTGGCAAAGCATTCCACTTGTCGATTGTTCTACAAAGAAAAGATGCACCGAACTTTTTAGTTCGACTACCGATTCTGTCGAAAAATGTGAATGCTTCCCCCGACCAGTGCGGGTGTTACGGGTCTGAAAAGACGAGATAGGAACAAGGTTAAAGAGCTCCTCGAAACATTCTCCGTGGTATAGGCGATAGAGGACGCACAGAGCCGCCATGTCTCTGCGTAATTGCAGAGGCTCCAGAGTTCGCGTAACCTCTACATCTCCTATGATTCGGACAGCTCGGCGCTGCAATGAATCCAGGGCATTGAGAAGATACTTGGCAGAGCCGTCCCAAAGATGCGAACAGTACTCCGCGCAAGAGTGAATTAGAGCATTGTATAAAAGCAGGCGAAGCTCTGGCGCGAAGAACCGCCGCACCTTGTTCAGGATGCCAAGCATAGCATCTTACTATCGCGTTAATTTTTCGGAAAGATTTTATATTTTTTTATTATTACAACGTTTTGAGCCATAATGGTCCCCCAAAGAGGTAGACTTTTACTGGTATCAATATATCTTTGATATATGTACTTCGGTCGTCCTGTTTCTATGATACAACCAGACTTTGTTCAGAAATGTAAGAAAAACAAATAATAAATGTAATATGTACGTTCATACATAAAAATAAATATAGGTGTAATAGATATGCTTTAATAGGTTTATTTACATAGATAACTATTGTTTGACTTTTATACTTTACAATTAGAGATAAAAAAAATGTTTTATTCATACGCAATGATATTAAGTAAAATGAGGTAGGAAACGCCACCTACTCGAGTTTAACAGCCGGTTGTATCAAAAATTATAATTTACGAATTTGTAAAAAGTATCGTATAAGTAAAAGAAAAAAAGAAAAATGGGTTGCACCACTCTTTAACTTCACATTTTACATTTACGTTTAACGGATATTTTATACAGAGCTAAAGGACATCATTCATTTTGGGTTTCTATGTACTACTTTTGTTATTTCTAATGTTTAAAACATATATAAATGGTAGTTTCGATATAAAATTATTAACAACCCAATTCACGATTTCGTAAATAGTAAACGTAATAGAATAAGTATAAAGTAAAACTAATTTCGTAAATTGAAACTTTTTTGGTAAAACCGGCTGATAGTGTTCGCAAATGGCACAAGTGAAAGTAAGACGGAATGATAGTTATTGAGAGGGAAAAAGAGACAAATATATGTTGCTCTGCATCGCGACGCCGAACTCAGGTTTGCTTATTAGCAGACTCGACATATGACAGCACCCTGTTCGATGTTAAGTTGGAGTGTAATCCATGAATGGAGGTAACTGCTACTACGATTATAAAACTATTAGTAGCACTCACATTCACTATGCCGAAGTCTTAATCCGGCGCTGGTAAGCCGTATAAAATTTGTTTAATTCATTAGTCAATGTTCGCGCAAAATCTAAGAATATTCCAAAGAAATTGTTATAAAAATACAAAGATCTATACAAACTCTAATCGATGAGTATTTTAAAACACGTTCAACATACCTATATATTTGACCTTCACGTATTGTATACAGTGTTAACCAATAAATGACTAAATGTATACACCTTTTTATTTTATCTAAAACAGCATCTTTGCAATGCAACCTTGAATTATCAATAAAGTGAACGCGTAAGGCAAACTGAGACTCCCTGGTTCATAACGCACTTGCCGTATCTTTGATATACTTATGTACTTAGTCATCTTGTTTCTATGATACAAGCACGTTTAATTTTTTTTATTGTGACTGGACATCTGACCTCGACTTAGTCTAATGGTAATCAAGAAGAGGTCCAAGAGTGCAAAAACCGTGTCACGGTTGCCTCAGTCGCCGTCTCTATGCCGGCTACAGATGTTTGTCACGCATCGCTTAAAGGATCCAAGGTTATAGTATGGAGAGAAAGCATTCCACTTGTCCAATCTATGATAATTACACGAATTATACAGACTAATCAAATTCAACCCAAATTTCTGCACATTATCAGAGGTCTAAGAGTTCCGATGACTGCAAAAACCGCCTCAGTTTACAATTGCCTTAACCACCATCACGTCGGACAGGAATTTATTTCTGGAGTACCTTCTTCGAAGGTCGAAAGTTACTAAAATAGTTCTAGAGTTAGGTACCTAATCATTCTTTAATTTGTGCTAAACCTAAAATTGAGGAAGTATTAGTATATACATACATAAATACTAAAATTACAGTAATTTAACTCATTATTTTTCGAATCACAATTCACAATATGATTTTACATTTCTTCCAATATCATAAACAATATTAAAAACCGCTCACTAAAGCACCAAAAATAACAATTGCAAACATTTGTAATTGCAACACGCGCGTAAATTATTTTTTAATATACTTCGAGGCATTGGCCGTAAACGTGTGCAGCCGACCGCGTTCGTCCACTCACTAAATCAAATGGTCAAATGGCCGGTGTAAGATATTGTTGTTTACTCGATAAACTGTTTATTTTTCGCAAGCAACCAAGGACAAACTTGTACACAAGAATACAAATATAAATACTGTTTATATAATTTATTATTATCATTATTAGCCTATTTATTAGCCTATTTATTAGCCCACTGCTGCAAAGGCCTTTTTTTTTATTGTGACTCGACATATGTCAGCACCCCGCTTGATGTTAAGCCAAAGTGTGGTCCATGAATGAATGTCACTGCTAATACAATTCAATAACTGTGAGTAGCAATCACATCCACTATGCCGGCCTAGATGGAAACCGGCAACTTACAAGCTGATCCCGAAACGTGACCTAATCACTTCACGGTCTGTATACTTGTAAGTGGTGGTACTACCCCGATCGGCAGACTGGGTTACTACTGCCTACCACTCTTAAAATGCCTCACGGCATTTGGCGATCTCTCGCCACGAACTATTGTAGGAGTCCATCTCATCTCGCCATCTCCGTTTGGGCCTGGCGCGATATCTTCTGCAATCTGAAGTCCACTCAGTAGTGGACTTGGCTTTAATGCATCGGACATGCGACAGAGATGACTTGCCCAGTCCCACTTTAGTTTGGCGGTTTTTTCAGATACATCGGCAATTTGTGTTTTGGAGCGCAATATGGTGTTACGAGTATGGCATGGTCACAAACAGGAATGCAGACAGTCCAGGAAAGCTCTCCCTCATATTGACAGACGCTTAACTGGACGACTGCTAGACCTTAGAGGTTGTAGACCTGTACAACCTCAACATATAGGCCAGCCCCCTCTGTAGGGGATTCCTGAATGAGGAGGAGACAGCTGCACATGGGCTAGGAACGAGAAGGGTCTCCTGGCCTTCCTGGAGGAGATCGGGTGGCTCCACTAAAGGAGAACCGTTGAAGAACGCACAAAGAAACCGAAAAGCCCGCAAATAACTGTAACTGTATGGTGTAACAAATTTTATCTGTAAGTTTTACGCCCAGAATACTGCGCTCCATAAACTATTATCTTATAAAAATAAACAATAATAACCTATTTTATAAAGAATATTTACAATACCAATTATTATAGTTTAGTAAATATAAATAAAGCTATTGAATTGCAACTGGCTTAAATAATGTTAGAATTTGTGCAAAGTCGATTCGGAATTAAAACAATAATGATAAGTACTATATTAAACAAACCTAAATATACCTAAGTATATAATTTTTTATTGTGACACTCTATCTGACCTCGTCCCGCCTGATGATAAGCAAGAGGAGGTCCAAGAGTAACGACGACTGAGTAATAACGACTGAGAAAACCGAGTTTGTTCACGTCTGCATCAGTCGCCGTCACTATGCCGGCCAAAGGTGCTTCTTTACGTACCGCTTGAAGGATCCAAGGTCATGGGTGGAGAGAACACATAGGTAGGCTTGTCGATTGATCTACAAAGAAAAGACGCACCGAACTTTTTAGTTCGACTACTAATTCGATAAAATGCAGATGCTTTCCCCGACCAGTGCGGGTATTACGGGAGTGAAAAGACGAGGTAGGAACAATGAATTTAAATGCCTTAGGCATTGTATATTCTTAGATTTTGCGCGAGGAATTTACAAATCTCATGTGAATGGATACGTTAAACAAGGAAGGCCCAGGAGGGTATTTGCCGACCAAATTGGAGACATCCTCGAGAAAGATAGGTTGCCTAGTGTCCATAACCATAGAGCTTGTATGAAGAAAATTGTGAATGTGAAGGAAGCGAGGGAGTTGTGTCAGGATCGTGGCAAGTAAATTTGATTTGATATTTAGTAGGCATTAAATATAGTAGTTAACTCATTTTCATCAATATCGGATAACAACGAAGAGAACTTAAGGCGACCGTGGTATAGTGGCAGTGCAATGCTTACGCAAACCCAGAGCACGGGTTCAAAACCACTTGCCGTTATCATTAATATATGTACTTTGGTAGTCCTGTTTCTATGATCAAGGTTTAAGCACTTTAGTAGTTTAGTATAGAAATGTACCCAAATAAAAAAATACGACTAATTTCTGCCATTTTTCCACGATCCTGATTCCTGACGCATCCGCAATTCAAAACAGTGAAACATTTCATTTTTTTCTTCAATTTATACCTAATTAACAGTATTCATTGTGAGTTAATTTATGATGTCAGTCAATTGAGAACATGAGTTGCCAATTTCAAGGCTATATTCATTAGCGATATTAATCGAAATACATAAATCACCATTTTACATAAAGGCTAAGAACTCACGGTGCAATTTGGTGTCGGGCCCGCACCTATTTCAACCTCGTGACTGCCGTAGAATGTAAAAATGTATGGCAAAATTACTCACGATGCGATTTGGGCCCGCAGCGACTCCAATTACTAACGATTGTCGCAGCTGCGGCCACCACCACAGCTCACGACTATCGCACGCTCTTTGATTTCAAAACAGAGGACTTGCTGACTTTTTTTTAGTCGCTGCGGCTACGATTTATTGTGACTGTTTGTTGACATAATTATAAACACGGATTTTGATACGGTTTAATAATTAAATAAAAGATTAAAATGAGTTCGAAGTGGACCAATTAATGGACCGCACTCTAAATACAGTCACAATAAAAATACATCGCCCGTCAAGTAGTTGTAAAGCGGTGGATTTTGTTTTGCAAGTTTATATCTTTACCACTGGACCACGGTCGCCTTTAATTAGTACGTGTAGATTGTAAATAAATATTCATTGTCATTTAAAATGTAGGTGACCTGGTTTTACTATTAATTATGCTTAGTAGGTACTGCCTTGCCTCATGATTTTAGATAACAAAACGTTACACATCGACAATATAATTATTTCTAAACTAAGCTACCAAAGTGCTTGTATCATAAAAACAAGACAACCAAAGTACCTATATCAAAGATACATTGGTACCGGTGAGTGTTTTTAAACCCGTGCTCTTGGTTCGCGTAACCATTGCATTGCCACTACACCACGGTCGCCTTAAATTCATTCTTAAGTAGCTAAACGGGGCTCAAGTAGCTCTTTTGTGTGACTAGAAGCTGAGACAGCGAGGGTACCTTTTCTTTGTCATCAGTCTAATCTCTCTCACATATTCTCTAAGTTTTATTTTTTTTTTTAAATATTGTTTGCTTAAAACTTGCATATCTCGAAAACAATTACCTGCGTCCAAACCGACGACAGGTGTGGACGAACGGTTTAGCGATTGGTTTGTTGCGCGTAAAATCCCGAGTTCGATTCCCGGTCGGAGCAAATATTTGTTTCATAGCTTTTATTTGTAATATTTAATAACACTAAATATTGCAAATATTTGTTAATAAAAAAAAGAGATGTATTTTTTTATAGTGACTCGACATATGACAGCACCCCGCTTGATGTTAAGCCAAAGTGTGGTCCATGAATGAATGTCACTGCTAATACAATTCAATTACTGTGAGTAGCAATCACATCCACTATGCCGGCCTAGATAGAACCGGCAACTTACAAGCTGATCCCGAAACGTGACCAAATCACTTCACGGTCTGTATACTTGTAAGTGGTGGTACTACCACGATCGGCAGACTGGGTACCACTGCCTACCACTCTTAGATAACCAGACCCGAAGCAAATATTCATCTCTTTTTTTTAATAACAAATATTTGCAATATTTAATATTATTAAATATTACAAATAAAAGGTATGAAACAAATATTTGCTCCGACCAGGGATCGAACCCGGGACTTTACGCGCAACAAACCAGTCGCTAAACCGTTCGTCCACGCCTGTCGTCAAATCATAAATTATTTGCGTCAATCTGCTTTCACCCATTATTTCAATGTCACTACATACCATTCCTTGTCCCTACATCTTCTTTCAAACCATATCTGTCGCATAAATACATAATTTCGTAAATATAATAAAATAATTTACCCTAAAATAGCGGAATGAAGGAGAATCCGTCTCGTTGTCATTAAAATTATTGCTTGCCTTCGTGGCATATAAAAATCAACTCAAAGCATTCGTGTGATAAAAATAAACTGCACAAAAAACCTTATAAATATTTATAACATAATTCTCAACTCTTAAATCTTATTTATAATAAATTACATATAATGTAATAAATTATTTTCAACTATTAAATGCAATAAAAATAAAACGACGCGAAATATACCAGATAAAATAACAGTAAAATTATTATAAACAACTTAATTTATGTTTACGGTACAGGAATAAAACTCTTTTTCAATCACTTCTTGTATTATACCCCGCAGTTGTGGTTCTTTTATGTCTTTAGTAGATGATTCATGAAGACGAAACACAGTAATGTTTCATCCATGACATGGGGGTGATCCCCTTAGAACTCCGTTCCGAACGACAAGATGCCAGTTGCATCCGCCGGTTACCCGTCATAATATTCAGTGCCGGATTAGGCCAGCGCGGGGCCTTTAGCAAATTCTGTCAAGGGGCCCTTGGTTTGCTTTAGGTTGTCAAGTTTAGGGTATTAAATAAAACAAAACTGTTACAAATAAACTTTCTCTGGATTTAATATAGGCAAGTTTAGAGATAACACATTCAATATCGACTTAAATTTCCAAGTGGAAGTGAAGCATAGCCCACTTCGCGTTATTGCATGCAAGATATTTTACGCGCCCAACTTTTTTTTTTATTACGTTTAGAAGGCGTTGGAACGCGGGGCCTCAAAATTCGCAGGGCCCCTAGCATTTGCTATCCTTGTTACGTGGCTAATCCGGCACTGGTCATATAAAAACATACCTGTTCTTTATCTTCCTGTGATTTTGGCCACAACGTGACGGTGAGAACTATTTCTCCCATATCTAGATTGTTTTTGTTCGGGTCTCGCAAACAAAGGACTAAGTCTTGCGGTCTTCCAAGCTCAAGTGCTGTCAGATCTAAATGGCAGGCTCCCATGAAATCATCTTGGAGGCCCCAATCGTAGTCGAAAACCTGTATGGTAAAATAAAATGGTATATGACTGGCCAAGCATTCCACTTATCGCTTGTTCTACAAAGAAACGAAGCACCGAGCTTTTTAGTTCGACTGCCGATTCGGTCGACAAAATGTGAATGGTTGCCCCTACCTCTATTCATGTTTTTTTTATTGTGACACGACATCTGACCTTGACCCGCCTGATGATAAGCAAGAGGAGGTCCAAGAGTGACGCCGACTGAAAAAACCGAGTTAGTTCCCGGCTACCTCAGTCGCCTTTATTATGTCAGCCTAAGGTGCTTCTTCACGCATCGCTTGAAGGATCCAAGGTCATAGGATGGAGAAAACACATAGGCTGGCAAAGCATTCCCTTGTCAGTTGTTCTACAAAGAAATGACGCACCGAACTTTTTAGTTCGACTGCCGATTCGGTCGATAGAATGCGGATGCTTTCCCCGACCTGTGCGGGTATTACGGGAGTGAAAAGATGAAGTAGGAACAAGGTTAAAGAGCTCTTCGGAACATTCTCCGTGGTATAGGCGATAGGGACGCACAGAGCCGCTATGTCTCTGCGTAGTTGCAGGGGCTCCAGCGGTGCGTGTCCATCAGGCGGGTGCTGTCATATGTTAAGTCACAATAAATTAAATACCTTAATATGGACTGGTTGGAAAGGATCTTCGATAGGCACTGTGAAGCTCTCATCCCAAACTGGATTCAAATCGCGGTACACGATTTTGGACTTGTGAAGTAGACGACCACCCACCTTGAACTTGACATACGGATCGCTAGTTCCTGACAACAAGCCTGCGGTTTTGGAACCCCACAAAAATAGTCAAGGTTAGAAGAAGGACGAAGAAGCAAAAATAAATATAAAATTAATTAAAAATTGCTACTATTTATTTAGGGTTTTATTCTTTTATTTTTACATTGTCAATGTTTCAATCAATCAATCAATCAAATTGTCATGCCTTTTTCACACAGGGATAGGCAGATACAATGGAGAGTCTCTAGCCACGATCCTGACACAACTCCCTCACTTCCTTCACATATACGATTCTCTTCATACAAGCTCTACGGTCAATGTTTCAATTATCTAATGTTTTATTTATCATCATTAGGTTTCAACCAAGCCGGCATAGTGGATGTGACTGCTACTTACAGTTACTTAACTCTAAGTAGTACGTAGTGGATCTGTGCTTTTTAAAGAATGTCCTCGATTTTATGAAACATTGACAAGGTATTTTTAGAACTTTAGGATGTTGCCTACAATTCTATAACTATACCTATGTACTATTCTATTCTATTATATTCTTGTACTATTCTATAATTATGATTATTTTGTTGTATGACCTTTTCGTTGCTGGGCGATAAAATCATTTATTAGTTTAGGTGTATATCATTTCCTTTAGTTTATTTTACTTTTGACAGCTGAAGAATTATTGAATGAATTCAAATCAAATTGTCACGCGTTTTTCCCACAGGGATAGAACAAGACAATAGTGCGGCCAGTTATTGATTGATTGAATTACCTAATTATAGTATTATTGTATTAAAAATGGATTTAAAATTGTCTTATAATTATTAAAAAGAAAAAAAGTGCTTAAAATTCTTTCGATTTATAAATTGATTAAAATTGACCTTTTTCTGAACGGAAATAGACGTAACCTATAATATGTAAGATAAGACGGCAAAGCTATTTCTAATATGTAAAGAATTACTTATTTTAATAAAACTATACATATATATAGTTTAATAAAGCTCTAAGAACCGACAACCGATGGGGAAGAAAGGTTCTAGAGTGGAGACCACAAACCGGCAGACGCGGCGTAGGTAGGCCTCCCTCTAGGTCGGCGGACTGACGACATAGTAAAAGCACGAATGAGTGGAGGCAACTGGCATCTTGTTGTTTGGAATGGCGTCCTAAGGGAGAGGCCTATGTTCAACAGTGGACGCCTTCTGGATGATGATGATGAATGCAACTGGCATCTTCTTGTTCTGTTCAGAATGGCGTTCTAAGAGGGAGGCCTATGTTTAACAGTGGACGTCTTCTGGCTGATGGTGATGAAGATACCAACGATATACATACATTTATAATAGTTTTATCAAATGACTATAAATATTCAAATGTATCAAAGTAAAGTAAACTAATGGCAATGGTATAAGGGTTAATTTGTTATTATCCATTTGGGTTGATATAGCCCAATAACGAAAGGTCTTTCTTACATCATATTAAGGGGTTAGTAACTAAAAGCGGAAGCTATTAGGGAGAAGCATAAAACCAAAATATTAACATGCAAATTATAATAATTAAAGTTTCGTGTGTTTATGCACAGAATGGAGAATATAGGATAAATAACTCCTAATGTGACGTCATATTAAATAGTCTTGATGAATTAACATAGATATAAATAATATAGATATAAATAAATAGGTATATAAATAATATAGTTATAAACATAGATATAAAATATATAGGTATAAATAAATAGGTATATAAATAATATAGGTATAAATAAATAGGTATATAAATAATATAGGTATAAACATAGATATAAATTATATAGGTATTAACATAGATATAAATAATTTTTATTTATATCTATGTGAATTAAACAAATTTTTCGAGAGCTTTGCAGCCATCGTGGTCACGGATCAAAACCAAAATAAACGCGATAGTAAGTCGCATAAAATTTGTTTAATTCATTAATCAATGTTCGCGCAAAATATTAAATAGTCTTTATTTAAATATATAAGTACGATAATATTTTTTTTAATAAAAGTAGGCAGATATTTGCTCTGCGTCTGGTTGGCCAAAGAGTGGTAGGCAGTGGTGCCCAGTCTGCAGATCGCACCCACTACCACCGGTTGAAATCGGCAACTTACAAGGTGATCCCGTAACGTGACTAAGGAACCACTGCCTACCTTATATATTGACTGAAGAACCGTTATTTTTTTCTATCCAATTTACATTATTAATTCAATCTTTTAGTTCAGAATTAATCACTTTTAGTCAAAAGTTTGTACTATGCTTTTAGAATAAGAATAGGACGGGCTGTTGACTAAGTTCACTCGACTGATTTAAAGGTGTCTTTTTCTTGACGGACACCATACTAAAGTGAAGTTGGTTGGAGAGTCACAAATGGCGCCCATTCCGTCCTATTCTTATTGTAATCGTATTATACATTCTTTGACACTACGTGGTTAAAGACGTTGTTATAAATTTTAGTGCGATTATGAAAAAGGTCGACATAATTCTATATTCTCCATTCTGTAGTGTATTATAAAAATAAACGCTGTGTGTATAGTTAAATTGTTGTTTTTTTTTTCTTAAATTAAATTATCTAAGGTTGTAATACATAAACCTCTTTCACTTTTACCTTAATATTTAAACCGTGTTACGTGCCAGTGTCAAATGGCATACGTGATTCTTGTGCTGTAGCGAAAAAGTTGAAACAATATTTTTTTTTCATAAAAAATATAATATGTACTCGTATAAGTAATGAGGGCTAAAGTTTTAGCGTACATATTTATTTCAATTTAAATTATTATATGACTTAATTACAAAATTTCTACATAGAGACAACGGAGCGCCACTTGCCACGATCCTGACACAACTCCCTCGCTTCCTTCACATCTACAATTCTCTTCATACAAGCTCTAAGGTTATGGGCACTAGGCAACCTAGCTTTCTTGAGGATGTCTGCGATTTGGTCGGAAAACACTTTCCTGGGCCTGCCTTGTTTAACGCATCCATCCACATCAGATTTATAAATTCCTTTCTAAATATACTTTCTTTGTCTTATTTAACAAACGAATGCTCTTGTTCTGGTAATCTCACAGGGGCCCCATTATTCTAATGTGCCCAGGGCCTCCAATAGGTTAAAGGCGGCCCTGGAGAAATCCCCATTGATGGGTTATCCTTATCAATGGGTGCTACTTTTTGGCCTAATTTTTCTTATTAAAGTGTCTATTGGGGAAGATTAGATTGTATTAGTAAAAACAGCACAGCTATTTCGGCAGAGATTTCGTATTTGAAAAGTTTTATTGAAATTAATAATTATAGGTGCTTTTTGTGTCCGTAAAAGGTTTTTTATTTAGTGTATATTCATTTTAACTTACCGTTCTTGTCCATGGCAACTAAACCTTGTCCTCTTTTTAAATGTATACGTAATTGAAAGAAAGTATGCTGCCTTAATTGTCGTTCGCGGGATTTTTGAGTTTCATCTTGTTCCTGAAATTTCGAACACATGTTATCTAAATAAGTTGAAATATTGAGTAGGGGAAAAGTATTTTCGCATATATAGTATGTACGAGTATATGTATGTAGTATTAACTTGTAGTAAAACATCTTTAGCTGTACTATTTGTATCTGGCTGGTTTTCATGACATTAAAAAGGTGACATTTCAAAAAAGGAATCAAATTAGGAAAATTTTGTTTCACGCTATTTTTCATTTGTTTTTTCCTCTGTCAAAATGAGCGAATCGAATGAAGACAATAGATACATTTTAAAATTGTATTATAGTTAAAGCAATGATGCGTAATTGGAGCATCGAGCTGTTAACCGGCTGGCTCTTGGTTACAATGCTTCTGAGAGAGAGCTTCCAGACACACCCCACCAGCCCCAGCAAGCTATGTAATTTTCCAGGCTTGGGGGTTCAAAATTGGGGTCAAATTTCATTCAAAACGGATGGCAGTAAAACATATTACTTTTGAACCTCCCAGGATGCTACATTTCCATCGCCATCCGTTTTTAACAATATTAAATATGATTTTGCTATTTTTTTTGTAACTCTAACTTTTCACCAACTTCAACAATTAACTGTGCAAAATCCTCTCAGTAAAAACGGATGGCAATTTTTTCGGATAATAAGGGGAGTACAATCAACAATCCCTTAAAGTTTCAAGCGGTTAACAAGCGAAAATTTTTTTTTTATAATTCATAATTTGCAACCTCCTCGTACGTTTCGGCTGGAAAAATTGTAGTAGTATAGTTTGGGTGTAAACTTCATGTTAACCGAAGTTTAATTCAGTTAACAAACGAAAAAAAAAAATTTCCACCCTCGCGTATTTTTTCCACCTCTGTTGCCGCCAATTTGGGAGCGTTTGTGCAATGATAAAAAATGTTTGGAATCGCCTCAGGAGCATTGTAACCAAGAGCCAGCCCCGGTTAACAGCTCGATGCTCCAATTACGCATCATTGCTTTGAATATTACAAAAAATGCAAAAATAGAATCAGTGGGACTGAGCAGAGCATCTTTGCCGCATGTCTGATGCATTATGGGCTCCTGATCAGTCAAGTATGCGTATACTTCAGATAAGTACCATACGTTAGAGATCTGAGGAGTATGACACAGCGACTTCTCGCTACTAAATGAAATGCATTATTTTTTAATGTTAAATTTTGTATAAAGACTTGGGCTTAATTACAGTTTTTTTAAGAATTCGCCTTTTTTTGTTAAATTTGTCACAGATATCTAGCATTGCATAGATATCGGTAGTATATAATAGTGTAGTCACTTTTTTAAATTAGCCCCCTCCCCCCTCTTAACTATCAAATTGCGTTCTGGAGCTTTCCTGTTTCTATTGGAGGTTTTTTTTTATTATTATGACACGACGTCTGACCTCGTCCCGCCTGATGATAACCAAGAGGAGGTCCAAGAGTGACGACGACTGAGAAAACCGAGTTTGTTCACGGCTGCCTCAGTCGCCGTCACTATGCCGGCCAAAGGAGTTCCTCTGCTTTATTCACAATATTATTTGGGAGTTTGCTTAAATCATTAGTTCCAAAAATTGGTATGTCTGGAGGTCAGATGTCGCGTCTGGATAAAAAAATCTTACCATTAGCAAATCACCTGGTGGTCTTGGATAATGGGCTGGTGTACCTGATGTGGAAGGAGTTGGATCTAATGAGATTTGCCTACTTGAATCTGTAACAAAATAAGAGGATGATTTGTGGATGCACAGAATATTGACTATGGCACAAAGATCGAAAAGCGACTCAGTCGCGTTTTGTTTTCAATTTTAAAGTTACCGTTGTTCAGTATTTTTTTTTTATTTTTCATTTTATTGTGACTCGACATATGACTGCACCCATCTGATGTTAAGCTAGAGTGCGGTCCATAAATGATGGTAACATCCACTATGCTGGCCTGGTTGAAACCGGCAACCTACAAGCTGATCCCGAAATGCGACTATGTCACTTCACGATGCGACTGCCTGTATGCATGCATTTATCTGTGTCGTCTGATCTTTTGAATTCTTCTTTTATGAATCCTTTCAAATCAATTACAAAATTTAGACCGTTCCAACTAGGCCGGCATTGAGGATGTGTTTCCTATGTTCAATAATTTAACTGTAGTAGTATTTGCTTTCATTTGTGGACCGCGCTTCAGTTAACATCAGACAAAGTGGCGTCATTTACGTCAAGGTGCAATTAAAAAAAAAACAAGCCTAAAATAATAACATTATTCTCAGAATTCTCTTATGCTCCAGCCACACTATGCTCTTCGCAGTGCTCCTTGCGCTGCTCCTCGTGCTGCCGTGAATATTGCCCTAACAGCCACACGCTCCCCTACTCGCGATGTTCATCGCGTTGCTCCTTTGGACGACATTGTAACTTTGACTCGCGCTAAAAAACCGACAAAAATTGGATCGCCGGGCATGACGAGCAGCAGCACGAATAACGCAGCCACACTATGCCTCTGCCCATTTCCCTCGCTATTTCTCTCGCCACTCGTCGATTGTGTGGCCGTAGGATAAGAATTTGCGCGAACATGAATTAAACGAAGGAGATCATTTATTTTGTGCTTTAATGTACTACTTTTGTAGTGTCCAATGATGAAAAAATATATAAATGGTAGTTTAGATACTTGTATTGATAAAACTAATAACAATTTTACTTCTAATTGCTCTGCAATAGAGTTATTAATAATATTAGATATGGATTTTGTATCGTCTGTCAATCACAAAGACACGCCATTAGTTCTGCTTTGAACTGTCATAATTATAGTTTGATCATTTTGCACATTTAACCTAAGGAAAATAAAGGACATATTACGATTACATTGTAATCTTCGTACATAAACTATTTTAAAATGTATATGCATCTGTTAATACAATTAAGCCCAATTCCCCATACAAATTGAATGATATCCTTTTATGCGGCTCACTCCGTGACCACAATAGCTGCAAAGCTCTCAAAACGTCGAAACAAAAAATTGTACAATTATTAACCAAAAATAAACGCAATAGTAAGCCGCATAAAATTCTTCACGTTAAAACCGTTATTTATTACTGGCAATTCGTAACTTTTAGTTATTTACTCAAAAAACTTACCTTTATTTTGATTTCTATGAAAGAAATTCATTTTCCTATAACGTTTGAATTTGTGTTTGAGTCTCTGCATTTGTATAAATCTATATTATTAACTGTATTTATTAAACATTTCTATACTAAGCTCCTAAACATACTTGTATCAAAGAAACAGTACGGCCGAAGTACATATATTAAAGATACATCATTATACGTCCCGGCAGATAAAAAGAGGAGATGTCGGCAGATGTCGACTCACAACAATAAAAAAAAACGGCTAAAAAAGGGTTCCGTAGCAGCAAGTAACATAATATAAAAGTTCTTGTAGTTCGTTGATCGATTTTTATATTTAAGTTGATTGAATGAAAGGTAAATTGCGGTATTCGATTTATGACGTATTAACAAAACTACTTACTAGATCTTGTTCAAACCAATTTTCGGTGTAAGTTTGCATAGTAATGTACAACTATATTTTTTTTAGTTTTATCATTCTGTTATTTTCAAAGTTATTTGGACCAACTTTTTACCACTTTGGAAGTGTCTCTCGCGCAAACTATTCAGTTTAGAAAAAAATATATAATAAACCTCAATATCATTTTTGAAGACCTATAGTATAGGACCTATGGTAGACCACACGTATAGGTTTGATGAAAAAAAAATTTGTGTTTCAGTTCCAAGTGAAAATCTTAATACGGTTCACAGAATACATCTATTTACCAAGTTTCAACAGTATAGCTCTTATAGTTTCGGAAAAAAGTGGCTGTGACATACGGACGGACAGACAGACAGACATGACGAATCTATAAGGGTTCCGTTTTTTACTACGGAACCCTAAAAAGTATCTACACAATATGGATCCTGCTAAAATAGATAAGTTATCAAATTGCCTTGAAAATGTTTTAATGTGAATGTTTTAGGACGATCAATACACTATGCAAATGGAAACAATGATTTTAATTACGTATCTACATTAAAATTGTCACGCCTTTTTCCCCACAGGGATAGAGGCGACCGTGGTCCAAGTCCAAGCACGAGTTCGAAACCACCCACCGGTACTAATGTATCTTTGATATATGTACTTTCGTTGTCCTGTTTCTATGATACAAGCACTTTAGTAGCTTAGTATAAAAATGTAAATGAAATAATGAACGCCACTTACTACGATCCTGACACTACTCCCTTGCTTCCTTAACATTCACAATTCTCTTTATACAAGCTCTATGGTTATGGGCACTAGGCAACCTAGCTTTCTTGAGACTTTCTTCATTTAAAGTTAAACAATATTTATTTTTAAAGGGTAGATTTGACTGGATTCGACATAGGGGTTTTGTTCTGACTTGTTTTATACCAAGTTTAGTAATAATTCATGCTTTAATTGCACAGGTAGGCAGTGCCATGACATGACTATCATGCGAGGTACACCTGTTGAATTTTTAATTATTTACTCTCTTGCAAACGTTAACCCCATTACCCCATTTTATTTTTTAATGTAACGCTACCTATAACCTCGACTTGTTTGATGGTTAGCAAGGGGAAGTCCAAGAGCGTAGACGACTGAAAAACTCAGTCGCTGTCACTATGCCTGCTTCTTCATGCATCGCTTTAAGAATCCAAGGTTATAGGATGGAGAGAACACATGTAATATTTAATTTGATTGAATATTACAAATATTTGTTAATAGGGTGTTTTCCGATCAAATCGGACATCCTCAGGAAAGCTAGGTTGCCTAGTGCCCATAACCATAGAGCTTGTATGAGGACAATTGTGGATGTGAAGGAAGCGAGGAAGTTGTGTCAGGATTGTGGCAAGTGGCGCTCTTTTGTCTCTGCCTATCCCCGTGAGAAAAAGGCCTGACAATATGATTGATTGATTTGTTAATAAAAAGAGGCGGATATTTGCTCCGGGTCTGTTCTGAAGTGGTAGGCAGTGGCGCCTAGTCTGCCACCAGACTGGCCACCACTGCCTACCACTTTGGGAACATTAGAAAAATGGATGCAAAGATATTAACAATGAGATTTATTAGAAAACATTTCCCTTTTTTATTGTGACACGACATCTGACCTCGACCCACCTGATGATAAGCAAGGGGAGACCCAAGAGTGAAAAAAACGAGTTAGTTCACGGCTGCCTCAGTCGCCGTCACTATGCCGGCCAAAGAAATCTCCCTTAAAAATTGTAGTGTTATGGATGAATATATTATTTTGTGTTGTCTCTGCCAATCCCTGTAGTCGTGACCATATAGGTTTTTTAAAACAATAAAAATGTATCTAAAACCTACTTATAAACTTATTTATTATAAAAAATAATATATTATTATAAAAAAAGAACAATTAATCGAATTGTCACGCCTTTTTTCCACAGGGATAGGCAGAGATAATGGAGCACCACTTGCCACGATCCTGACACAACTCCCAAAAAAGAACCCGTGAAATAATAAAATAAAACAAGAAAAAAACTTATAAATTCGTTAAAAATAAATATAATAGTTTGTAATTATAAATAGATGTTGATCTTTTATTTTTAAATTACTAATTTTAATTTTAATTAAAAAAAAACACAAAATAACTTTTTTAAACGCGATTTACTATCGAACTATCGACGATATTTTTGAAGCCTCGAAACAGAGACGAGGCGAGGCGTCAACGCGAACGAACATTGGCAACTAAATTCAGACTGGAATCAAGTTCGTGAGAAACGTGCAGCAAATCCAGGCGACCGTGGTGTAGTGGCAGTGCAAAGGTTATGCAAACCGAGAGCTCGAGTTCAAACCACTCACCGGTACCAATGTATCTTTGATATATGTACTTTGGTTGTCCTGTTTTAATGATACAAGCACTTTGACGACAGGCGTGGCGGATCGCCCAATGATTGGTTTGTTGCGCGTAAAATCGATTCCCGGTCGGAGCAAATATTTGTTTCATAGCTTTTATTTATAATATTAAATATTATAAATATTTGATAATAAAAAAGAGGTGGATATTTGCTTCGGGTCTGGTTATCAAAGAGTTGTAGGCAGTGGTGTCCAGTCTGCCGATCCGGGGTAGTACCACCACTTACAAGTATACAGACCGTGAATTGATTTAGTCGCGTTTCGGGATCAGCTTGTGAGTTGCCGGTTCCAACTAGGCCAGCATAGTGGATGTGACTGCTACTCACAGAAAAAAAAAACTAGTAGCTTAGTATAGAAATGTATAATTAAAAAAATAATAAAAAACCAAAACAATATGCGTGTTCTCAATAGGGATCTAAACGCAAAACTATATTGCCTCTACTATGTTGTTGAACCGGCCACTTACAAGCTGATCCTGAAACGTGACTAAATCACTACACGGTCTGTATACTTGTATTACCCCGGATCGGCAGACTGTGCACCACTGCCTACCACTCTTAGACAACCAGACCCGGAAGAATAAGCCACCTCATTTTTTTATTAACAAATATTTGTAAATATCTATTTAATTATTAAATATTTTATTAATTAATTGATTATATGGTCTGTCTCTGTTGCGTTTTATCTACATTTTCTATATTATCAATCAATATTATCAATCAATCAAATTATCACGCCATTTTCCCACAACGATAAGCTGTGTCCTGACACAACTTCCTCTCTTCTTTCACTTCTACAATTCTACAATTTGCCTCATACAAGCTCTACGGTTTTGAATCTGGGGCTCTCGGTTTTACTACCACTACAGTCGCCTTAAAAATAAAATAAATTAAAAATAAAAAATTAAAATTAAAAATTAAAAATAAATAAATTAATATTCTCCGTATTATTTTATCTGAATAGAGAATTGAATTTCAATTAAAAGTTTTGTGCTATTAATTTTGAGCTAACCTTAATAATAGGATAGGTCACGACTCACGGTCAATGATGTCAATTCTTGTATGACTTCACCAAATATTATTGTATGTCTAGACGACACTTGTGCTTTTGTCAGCACACTTTTTAATAACAGGCGTGGACGGTAGCATCGGAGCATATATTTGCTTCACAGGGGCGGACCGTGAGTTCAGGGGGCCCTGGGCTAATACTACTTAGAGGACCTTATTACTCAAAATTATAGTTTTTTTCGCATTATCGTCCTTTTTTGACTTCGACTTGACTTAGCTGGGGGCCCCTTGAATCCACGCGGCCCTGGGCTGAAGCCCAAAAAGCCATATGGTAGCTCCGGCCTAGTTGTTTCATAGCTTTTATTTGTAATATTTAATAATTATATTAACTGTGAGTATTGAATTGTAGTAGCAGTGACATCCATTCATAGACCGACCTCCAGCTTAACATCAAGCGGGGTGCTGTCATATGTCGAGTCACAATAAAAAAAGTAACTAAAAAATATAGAAGAAATGTAAATAAAAAAGTTGGGCTAACATACCCAAAAGTTACATTTAAAGTTATCCTCAAAGATATAGGGCTTGTATGAAGCGAATTCTGAATGTGAAGGAAGGATTGTGACAGGTGACGGTCTATTGTCTCTGCCTATCCCTGTAGGAACAATTTAAATAATTAATATTCTAAGATTTGTGCGAAGCTTCGACTTCATTAATTTTGTATAGAAACTTGGGCTTAATTGTATTAAACGTTTAATAAAATAGTTTGATGTACGAAGATTACAACGTAATTGGAAAATATCCTTTATTATGCATAGTTTAGGTGTGCAAAATGATTAAACTATATTTATGACAGTTCAAAGCAGAAATATTAATATGGCATGTTTTTGTGATTGACAGACGACACAAAATCCATATCTTATTTTCCAAATAACTCAATTGCACAGCAATTAAAACCAAAATTGTTATTATATTAGTTTTATCAACACAAGTATCGAAACATTATCATTTATATATTTTTTTCATCATTGAACATTACAAAAGTAGTACATAAAAGCCTAAAATGAATGATGTCCTTTAAATTCAAATACAAAATTAAATTTAAAACGAGAATAGAGCACTCAAAGCGTGACAGATCAGCGTAACTACATTAGCGCGGAGAGACATCTACACGAAATTAATTGGATATATAACAAGATTCAATTATTCTGAGGTCATACGCTAACGTCTGATTGACTAATAAATTATTCTTTTACTATTATCTCTTGACAATCCTACTTCCTTCCTACTATTATTATAAATATAAATGTGAGTTTGTTTGTTACGTTTTCAAGCAACAACTACTTAACCGATCATCATAAAACTTTGTACACATATTTTTGGAGGTAATACAAGTAACATAGGATACTTTTAATATAATTTTTTTTACTATATTTCCAATTGACTATAGTTCCAGCTGTTTGGATTTTTTATATATTTATTTTTATTTCCGTCTGTTATTTTTATATGAGTTATCGAGTTTATAAAAACAAAAAAAAGGATCAAATTGAATACAGTCGAATTGAAAACGTGCGCGGGTGAAACCTCGGGCACAGCTAGTAAAGAATAATTAGGAGCTACTACTCCTAATTATACTACTCCTAAACAGTCTAGTTGCTGATAATTTGCCCTGACTGCCGATCCAGGGTTTTAGTATTACTTACCATACTACTACCACTTACTTATGTACGAACTGTGACGTGACTCAGTCGCGTTTTGGGATCAGCTTCATATTCTGTGAAGCTGATCCCAAAACTGTAAAAATAACATTCTATTGTTCAGGTGAAAAAGGAGTGCTAACGGGAAATTCGCATTTTGTCGACCGAATCGGCAGTCCAACTAAAAAGTTCGGTGCGCCTTTTCTTTGTAGAACAATCGATGCGATGCGTGAAGAAGCATAGTGACGGCGACTGAGGCAGCCAAGAACTAATTCGGTTGTTTCAGTCGTCGTCACTCTTGGCTCTCCTCTTGCTTATTATCGGGCGGATCGAGGTCAAATGTTACAAAAAATTACAAAAAAAGAGATTTTACTAATATTTATTGTGACTTCACATTTGACTTTGACTTGCAAGGGGAAGTCCAAAAGCTCAATCGACTGAAAAAGTCCCAGACGCTCTGGTTACCACCGCCTACCACTCTTTGGACAAAGCTTCGACTTCCTCCACATTCACAACTATCAAAATGAGTAAAATACCGAACTCACCCATTACACAAAAAACCGCTAAAACAAAAAACAAAAAACCGTAGGAAATTTTTCATTAAATAAATATTGACGTGAGTATATTTATGTAACGTAAAATTATTTCCTTCACAATCACGTCTCACTTTGCCGGGTGAGGTTACGATACTAAAATCCTATTATAGCTTAGTCCATACCTACTCTGAGAGGCTGGTGCTTCAATCTCTACTATACCAGCGGCATGTTTTTATGGCCGTTTTGACGTTTAAACAGTTCATGAAGCTTCGTATAAATTAAAAATTACGTTTGAAGGAGAATATTGGCAATTTTATTGTCATTTTAAAACTTTAACTACACCACGGTCGCCTCGGCTTCGACTCGGGAGTCAATTCCGAACCGAAGCACGCGTGCTGAAACGTCCTACTTTTCCCAGTAACCCCTTTCACGCCAAGATATGTATCAGACACGGTATCTGAAATCTGTCACAGAGATTTGTATTAGTTTCAAATCTTTCTACACGTTGATTTTTGTAGCGCGATACAAAACCTAGTCATTCGGTATAATGGATTCATCTAACACTTTTAAGATACCTCCAGCAGTTTGTTTAAAAAAAGCGAAAAAGATATTGGTCCAAAAACATGTTGCCTACGCCTACCGATACCGCTGTATCTGATATTTTGAAATATCGTTTACATATTGTTAAGATTAGTGTCATAATACAAACGAGTCTGGATTCATTGCAGCGCCGAGCTGTCCGAATTATAGGAGATGCAGAGGTTACACGAACTGTGGAGCCCCTGCAACTACGCAGAGACATAGCGGCTCTGTGCATCCTCTATCGCCTTTACCACAGAGAATGTTCCGAGGAGCACTTAAACCCGTAATACCCGTAATGCCCGTACTGGTCGGGGGAAAGCTTCTGCATTTTGTCGAACGAATCGGCGGTGGAACTAAAAAGTTCAGTGCGTCTTTTCTTTGTAGAACAATCGACAAGTTCAATGGTTTACAAGCCCATGTGTCCCTCCTATAATCCCTCCTATAATCTTGGATCCTTCAAGCGATGCGTGAAGAAGCAAATTTGGCCGGCATAGTGACGGCGACTGAGGCAACCGTGAACTAACTCGCTTGTTTCAGTCTCCGTCACTTTTGGATCTCCTCTTGCTTATCATCAGGCGAGTCGCGGCCAAATGTCGTCACAATAAGAAATAAAAAAAAGAGCCGCCATGAAGCTTCAATTTTATATGTCGCTTAAGTAAACGCTGTTGTTAGAACCGACCTCTAACCTTTCACAGACACTTTTTAACCTTGTAAATATAATATCACTTTCATCGGACGACAATGTTACGATAACTTTGATAGCATCTATTCAACTGTATTTAGCCTAACTAATTTAACTAATAATAATAATATGTTGCCAATAAGCCTGACATGGTAGTGATAGATCGACCAGAGCAGCCTTTCCCAAAGTGGGTGATATGCAGGCCTAAAGGGGGGCAGTAAGAGACCCAGAAAAAAATGGGCTTGGGGGCAATTTGTAATTTCATCTAGAAGGGCTCTTAGACACCGACTGAGCTCTCGACTACAACTTGTGAACATCAACTAATTTTTATATTAGAATTGATTTTGTTTGTTTTATTTTAAATAAAAGATACTATAAAGTGCGTTTCAATAATCATTCTCATTGACAGGTGTAGCCCGTAAGAGTTAACTTGAGACCTGAGCGCCGTTGTGTTTTACCTACTGCGCTCAGGTCTCAAGTTAACTCTTGCGGGTTATAGTATAATCTCGTTTAGAATGAATGTTTAATCTTCGCTAATATAGCTCACAATAATTAATTTAATTTGAAGTTATAGTGGTTTTTAAGTAGGTGATAAATAATTTATTCTTAAAGTGGGCAGTAGACAAAATAAGTTTGGGAAGCACTGGACTAGAGCGTCGCACAATGATTGTTGATGTAGCGGTCCCTCATGACGAGAACCTCGTGAAAGCTGAGAAAGATAAGCAAATAAAGTATCTTGATCTGGCTCGCGAGGTTGTCGACATGTGGGAGGTGGATGCAGCAATCATTGTTCCAATAGTCGTGACTGCCAATGGTTTAATAGCCAAGAGCCCCGATGAACACCTAAAGAGGCTCTCGTTAGGTAGGTGGATCAAGCGTTTGATTCAGAAAGCGGTACTCCTGGACACGGCGCGTATTGTTAGGAGGTTCCTTTCTCAGGAGCCATGACCTATTTTAAAAATATAAAAAATAAGAATTATAAAAAATTAATGGAATAATAATATTTATTTATTTAAAAAAAGTTTATTTTTAGAAATAGTTCCTTACTTATATATACGTGTATATAGTTATATTTTTGTTTAGCGATGGTCTTCATACTAGGCTAGGCTTATCTTGTGAAGACCTAGTTGAGTTCTAAATTAGTAGTAAATACGATGTTCCTTAAACTCAAACGTATTTCTAACAGCAACAAAGTTTTCACCAACAAAAACGCAAGATATCCAAGATATAGATCGAATAAAAAAGAAAAAGAAGAGAAAGAAATTATTAGATAAAGAAAACCGGAAAAGCTAAAAGTTAATATGAAAAATGAAAAAAAGTCACCTCAAAGACTAAAAAACGAATCCGAGACTTTACGCATAAAGAGCTGGTTTGCTAATCAACGCACCACGCGTGTCTTCAAATATTTATAAAGGTTATTTATAAACTTATTTGAACATTACGTAATTCTACTCTATCCCAAATAGGGTTAAAGTGTATATAGGGATCTCTATTCCCTACCCTTTTATGAGGTAATTCCCAGGTATTCTATAAACAAAATAAAGCTCACTCACATAAGTGACTTTTGGCGACAACTATTAAAGTTATTTCATTGTTTTTTATTATTATTTAACATTTCTATACTAAGCTACTAAAGTGCTTGAGTATTGAAATGACGATGTCATTATATTTCGGATTAGTTTGTATATAGGAATATAGGAAATATCAGACTAATTATGTTTAACAGACTAGACTATCCTGGATTGTTTTAGATTTCTGCCATGACATGCGCTGCGATCGCTTCACTACATAGCGAATACGCTATGCACTTCGAACATAGCGAATATGCTATGCACTTCGAACATAGCGAATACGCTATGTACTTCGAACATAGCGAATACGCTGTGCACTTCGAACATAGCGAATACGCTGTGCACTTCGAACATAGCGAATACGCTGTGCACTTCGAACATAGCGAATACGAGATAGGATAGAACGGACGCGTATTTCCTTTTGCAATGGCTTTGCATGCCTTTGCTTTTACGTTCTTTCCCATAGGAAAGCTAAATCTCGCAAAAATAGTTTTTCTATAAAGGCAGCTTTATTGTGCCGCCAAACCTGTCGCGCGACATAGACATAGGCTGGGACAGCCGGGAACTGACTCGGTTGTCCCAGTCGTCGTCACTCTTGGACCTCCTCTTGCTTATCATCTGGCGGGTCGAGGTCAGATTTCGTGTCACAATAATAAAAAAAAAGATAGTGTTTACTATGATTCAGCCCTTATTCCTTACGTAATTAAGTCATAAAAAGTTAACGGCTGTTTTATATTTATTTGATTAGTCGTAATCTTGAATGAATAAAAAATAACTTAATTGTTAATGTGCGAATCTGTTTGTGCAGTGTTAAAAATACAGAGGACACTATTACCTAGGTGCATTTACGACACATACCGATTTCCAGATCTTTAGAACTCTTTCTGAACTATAAACCTTTTTAGAAACGGACTGATGCAGAAAGGCTATATATTTTATAATAACTATTCTATTTATTTACGCATCCATATTTGACAAGTCTTTATAAATAACGAAACCAAATGTCAAATAAACCAAATTCTATTGCGGGGTCCTACAAGTGACAGATCGGTGTCCATCATGATGGCGGGTGTATTGTAACGAATACGCATGCAGTAAGTATGAAAACAATGTACAAGGAATGTACCTAAATGTACCTAGAATGAAATTCAATGTACCTAAAATGACATTCATTGTACCTAGAATGAAATTCAATATACCTAAAATGACATTCATTGTACCTTTTTTAAAGCGTAATTATCACTAAAAGTAAGTGAGCCACCATTCAGAAATAGTTAAATAATGGCCCATTATGCCTCCGTCTTTTAGCTGATGATTGAAAATATAATAACGCGTATTTTGACATTAAATGTATTGTGTTGAATAGTCATACAAGGGAATTTAACCCTGACGTGAAAACGCACTAAACGTGTTCGTATCATAGAAACAGGACAACTAAAGTACATATATTAAAGATATATTAGTAACGAAAAGTGGTTTTGATCCGGAGGCTCTAGGTTTGCGTTGATTATTACTATACCACGGTCGCCCTAATTATAATAACAATTTCAGTATTTTCATAATAAAATAGTTATGAAAATACTGAAATATTTTCACACGATTCCGTTATACAAATATTTGATCATGTAATTTTATGTATTTATACGTGTCAGTGGTTTCAGCGAGTTTATTCACAGTAAGCGTGTGATTTTCAGCGTGTAACTTTGCGAAGCGTGGATTATAGAGGTTCACCGTGATCTTTCATATATTTTACAATTATATTATATAATAATAAATTTAATAATAATCTGTTAACAGAAATACTTTTTAGTAGTGTTTTTATTATTTTATTGTGACTCGACATATGACCGCACCCCACTTGATAATAAGCTGGAGTGTGGTCCATAAATGAATACCACTGCTTCTACAATTCAATAACTGTAAGTAGCAATCACATTCTGTATGCCGGCCTAGTTGGAACCGGCAACTTACAAACATGAACGCAGTAAATTTTTTTTTAGAGTCAAGGGTAAGCCATTGTCTGGCCATCCCTGTGGAAAAAATCTTGACAATTTTATTGATTGATTGACTTTGTACAGTATCAATATATACAGATATTATACAATATATATGAAAAAATAACCATCAGCGTTAAATATGCAACGTAGAAAGTACGATGAAAAGATAGGATAGAAGAATTTGGGCAGCATAGTGACGGTGTCTGAAGCAACCGTGTACTTTCAGTCGTCGGCACTCGGAGACCTTCTCTTGCATCTTTGAACCTGCTTGTATCTCCAGGTTATGGTCCAGGCACTCGACATAATAGTCACAATATACATACCATGCCTTCCTCTGTGTCTTGGTGAGTTAGCTGGAGTGCTGTGTTCTGAACTCTGATCTGCAGCATATTCATTTCCACTGCTATCAGGGCCTGGTGCTACGGAGAATGCGGTTCCAGCAGGACAACGTTCCCGGCTGCGACTTCTTGACCATCGGCTCTATGGTAAAAATTAGACATAAGAAATATGTATTGGTACGTCCTGCGGGCCGACCGCATAACTCAATGACAATGAGCTTCGTTTTATCCATTAATGAGCTTCAAAATTAAAATCGCGACCGCACACTAAGAATCGGAGTTCATTTTCATTAACAGTTCAAGCTCATTCAAACTCATTGTCCAAATGAATAAAAGTTCTTTTTGACACTAATAGCGACCGCGTAACTTTTTGTTTTAATCATAAATTTATTTCTTATATTAAAGTTAATATTAAAGTTGCGCCCCCTGGTTTGGAAGATAGATAGACAATAACGGTCTCGGAACAATAACACAGGCAGAACAAAACCGAATGATCGCGAATATTTACCTTTAAATTGCTGAAGAAATGGTGCGTCCTGTGTACCATTGATAATGGATGGTGATGATGGGCTGACCTTGCACGTGGCGGTGATGCTGTGGAGGCTGGTGGGGCACATGACAACTCCGAAGCTGATTTTGACAGACGACCGCTTAACGCCGCTTCTGAACGTTCTGCAGATAGAAATGAATAGGTTTTTTAGAGTTTCTGCTACGAGAAGCAAGAAATGAAGTACACAAATCAACTTCTACAAAGTTAAATCCAGTGGCGTACTGATCGGATACAGTTTTCTAAATGTAAAATAAACATATACCCACAATAAATAAAACACTAGATCTTGGTTAAGATATTTTTTAACTAAGTTTTCACCGTCCTTTAGACATATCTAGAAGAAAGCAAGCAAGCTCTCTAAAAATGATTTGTTGAAAACTGAAACTAAGATTGTTTTAATAGTATTATATTATTTATATTTTTAGGTTTTATTATTTGTAAAACGCACCCCCTTCGGATGGCACCCAGGGCACGTACCCTACCTACCATACCTTAGTTATGTCAATTCATGTATTTGTGCAGTCTTAGTTCAAAGATATTCTGTAAAGGACTTTGTTTTTATTGTGACTCGACATATGACAGCATCCCGCATGATGTTAAGCCGAATTGTGGTCCATGAATGAATGTCACTGCTACTACAATTCAATAACTGTGAGTAGCAATCACATCCACTATGCCGGCCTAGATGGAATCGGCAACTTACAAGCTGATCCCGAAACGTGACCAAATAATAACTTCACGGTCTGTATACTTGTAAGTGGTGGTACTACCCCGGATCGGCAGACTGGGTACCACTGCCTACCACTCTTTGATAACCAGACCCGAAGCAAATATCCATCTCTTTTTTTATTAACAAATATTTGCAATATTTAATAATATTAAATATTGCAAACAAAAGCTATGAAACAAATATTTGCTCCGATCGAGGATCGAACCCGGGACTTAACGCGCAACAAACCAATCGCTAAACCGTTCGTCCACGCCTGTCGTCTTCATGTCTAAAGGCAATTTGTTTCACTAACGAGCAGCTGTCACAGTGAAGGTGTCTGAGTAGAGGCTGAAAGTGCTAATATTATGCAGCCTAATAAAAATAATTTAATATAGTGGTAAAAGAAATGTATGCTAATAAAAAAAATAGAGAAAAACCCATTTAATTTTTTAATTTACCCGACTTGGCAAAGGCTTCTGAAATGTCATCACAAACGACTATCGATGCCTTTTATTAAAAAATAACAGTGTTCTATTTTTCAATTTAAAGTTGTGCAATAGGTTCTCAATCAAGCAATCAACTAAATTGACAGATCAATTTCCAATCTAAATAAAACATTCCAATTTCAAATTTATTATTTGTTTTACGTGTTCTTTATACCACCTCACTTTAAATACATGTATTATCAAGTATAATCCAAACCTGCCATGTATACGCATCCATCCACATCAGATTTATAAATTGCTCTCGTCAATCTACTTTCACTGATCCTTTTTTATTTTTTTTATTTTATTTACATTTTTATACTTTAGCTTTTATAGTAGCTACTAATGTGCTTGTATCATAGAAACAGGACAACCGAAGTACATATATCAAAGATACATTGGTACCGGTGGGTGTTTTCGAACTCGTGCTCTTTGGTTTGCGTAACCATTGCACTGCCACTACACCACGGTCGCCTTGGTGTAGAGTTGTGTCAGGATTGTGGCTGGTGGCGCTCCATTGTTTCTGCCTATCCCCATTTTGACTATTTTGACGACAGGCGTGGACGAACGGTTTAGCGATTGGTTTGTTGCGCGTAAAGTCCCGGGTTCGATCCCCGGTCGGAGCAAATATTTGTTTCATAGCTTTTATTTGTAATATTTAATAATAATAAATATTGCAAATATTTGTTAATAAAAAAAAAGAGATGGATATTTGCTTCGGGTCTGGTTATCAAAGAGAGGTAGGCAGTGGTACCCAGTCTGCCGATCCGGGGTAGTACCACCACTTACAAGTATACAGACCGTGAAGTGAAGTTACTTAGTCACGTTTCAGTAACACTTTGTAAGTTGCCGGTTTCAACAATGCCGGCTTAGTGTATGCAACTGCTAGGTACAGTAATGTTAGTAGCAGTCACCTCCATTCATGGATCGGATTTCAGTTTAAAATCAGGTTCAGCTTAATATCCAGCCTTAAGGTGCGATTCCGACGGTGGCTACAGACAACAGTTGCAGTCTGCAGACTAAATACGCGGACAGTTTGCGTGATAAAGGATGTCAGACGCTCATCTTTTGTTACTTTTATTAGAAGAGGAGGAGATCGACGATTTATTCATGTTATTACATACAACAAGGAATAGAAAATCAACTCATCCTATATTTAAATGCAGATCACACGTAGGAAGTTAGTAAATACTAATTAAACAGCCTAGTATTATATAACACCTGGGACCCCATTATACACAAACTCAAGTCCCAAGTCCAGCAAACTGCCAAACCAGATGACACCGTCAGTTATTTATGCAAAAAATTAAATTAAACCTGGAACAGAAAAACAAAATTAAAACATTATACGAGGTTGTTTTGGAAACAATAACAGCATCAACCAATAGGACGACCAACCGATAGGAGAGACTGGGGCTTCGTGACCACGATGACTGCAAAGCTCTCGAAACGTTGGAATTAAAAATTGTACAATCAAAACCAGAATAAACGCGATAGTAAACCGGATAAAATTTGTTTAATCTATTAAAAAGCTTTTGATAGGGTCGGTGATAGGACTAGTACATAGTCGTGACATGCAGCGGCTGCAGACTGCAGTGTCGCCTTGCACGGAATCAATCTCATACAGATTCTTACCAACTAGTGGTGAGGAATGCAGTATGCAGTGGCAAAAAAAAGGCAGTTTTAATATAAATAAAATATTTGTTAAGGGCAACCGTCATGCCTTGAAACCTACCGTAACCTAATCGATTCCAGGTAGGCCGTATTGCGCTCATGATTTATTTATATATTCATTCCCTGAAGTCGTAAGGCTTTTTCAGCCTTTATTTCAGAATACACATCGGTAGTAAAATATCTTTGTTTTGTGTAAAGAGCAAAAGTAGATGGATAAAGGCATTTTTTTTATTGTGACACGACATTTGACCAAGAGCGACGACGACTGAAACAACCGAGTTAGTTCATGGCTGCCTCAGTCGCCGTCACTATGCCAGCCAAAGGTGTTTCTTTACGCATCGCTTGAAGGATCCAGGGTTATAGGAGGGAGAGAACACCATGGGCTGGCAAAGCATTCCACTTGTCGATTGTTCTAAAAAGAAAAGACGCACCAAACTTTTAGTTCAACTACCGATTCGGTCGACAAAATGCGTATGCTTCCCCTTAGTGCATTACCGTAATTATATAGGTAGGGCACGTGTTCTGAGCGCCACCTGAGGGGGGCGCGATTTGCAAATAATAAAACAAACATAAAAAAAAAATAAAAATAAAAAACAAAATAAAATACAAAAATAATAATCCAAGGAAAAAAAATTCTTGGTTTCTTCCAAGAATTTTTGAATTGCTTCAATCAAGCGGGGTGCTGTCATAATACAAAAAATTCATGTATAAAGGACGGTGGAAGCTTAGTTGAATAATATCTTAAGTAAGATCTAATATGTGTTATTAAGTGTATGTATCTGTTTATATCGGGAAATTGCGTCATACCTTCTCGTCTAACATTCCGCAGTGCCTGAAGACAAGGGTCTTCGAACAATGTGTGTTGCCAGTGATGACATATGGCACTGAGACGTGGCCCTTAAATGTTGGCCTATTGGAAAGGCTCAGAGTCGCTCAGCGGGCAATAGAGAGAGCTATGCTCGGTGTTTCTTTGCGCGATAGAATCCGGAACGAGGATATTCGCCAAAGAACCAAAGTTACCGACATAGCACGTAGGATTCTCAAGCTGAAGTGGCAATGGGCTGGCCACATTGCTCGAAGAACAGATAACCGATGGGGAAGAAAGGTTCTAGAGTGGAGACCACGAACCGGAAGACGCAGTGTAGGTAGGCCTCCCACTAGGTGGACTGACGACATAGTGAAAGTCGCGAGTAACCGGTGGATGCAACTGGCATCTTGTCGTTCGGAATGGCGTTCTAAGGGAGAGGCCTATGTTCAGCAGTGGACGCCTTCTGGCTGATGATGATGATATGTTTATTTTACATTAAGGTAACTCAAGAAGGGGCGCAGCCTCGATGCTTGCCCTGGGCGCCGTATCCGATGCACCACTGGATAAACGATGAAGTAAAGCGAATAATATCTTTAATATAGTTTATTTTATTGTGACTTGACATATGAACTTCGACCTGCCTGATGGTAAGCAAGAGGAGGTCCAAGAGCGCCAACGACTGAAAAAACAAAGTCAGTTTATTGTTGCCTCAGACGTCGTCCTATGCCAACCAGAAGTGCTTCTTCACGGATCGCCCAAAGGATTCAAGGTTTTAGGAACTTTTAAGTAGGATCTTTACTATTAATAATCCTTATCTAAAGATAGGTAAAGAATGGTTTCTGAATTTATTATTGGTCTCGCTGGCGCTACGACGTGGAAGAGCAAGACCAATCAATCATTATTTTATGGATAGCTGGGGAGAAATTTAAAATGCGTCGAGAAGTCCCTTTGGATTTTGACTAGTAGGTCCCATTTTTTATTTATTTACATTTGTTTATTAAGCCAATGATGACCAAAGCACATATATCAAATATACACTAGTACCGGCAAGTGGTTTTGAACACGTGCTCTCGGTTTGCGTAACCATTGCACTACCACTACACCACGTTTGCTTTAATTATGTCGCGACCTTAGAGTATATAATCCTTTTGTGTACACACACACTAAGGATGTGCCTATATATAAAAAAGCGGCCAAGTGCAAGTCGGACTCGCCCATGAAGGGTTCCGTAGCAGCAAGTAACATAATATAAAAGTTATTGTAGTTCGTTGTAACTTTGATCGATTTTTATATTTGAGTTAATTTAATTGCGGTTTACGATTTATGACGTATTAAAAAAACTACTTACTAGATCTCATTCAAAAAAAAGTGCGTAGAAGTTTTGCATGGTAATGTACATGATATATTTTATTAGTTTTATCATTCTCTTATTTTAGAACTTTCAGGAGGGAGGGGCACACATTTTACCACTTTGGAAGTGTCTCTCGTGCAAACTATTCAGTTTAGAAAAAAATGATATAAGCAACATCAATATCTTTTTGAAGACCTATCCATAGATATCCCACACGTATGGGTTTGACGAAAAAAAAATTTAGTATGGGGAAATCTTAATGCGGTTCACAGAATACATCTACTTATCAAGTTTCAACAGTATAGTTCTTATAGTTTGAGAAAAAAGTAGACAAACGGATGCACAGACAGACAGACAGACATGACGAATCCAAGAGGGTTCCGATTATTGCATTTGGCTACGGAACCCTAAAAATAACCAACACGTACATAGGAATGCCAGTTCGTACCCCATACTTCAAACCACCCGGCTACACTCCTCTTTAATAAAAATATAATCATACAAGACCGGTAATAAAAAGATATCCAGACAGTTTGTGACTCTGTATGTAGGTCAAACTATCTATTAGGGGAAGGCGTTATTGTTTTCTTGTTCTTGCAATAAAGATAATTTATTATTTACACGTTTTTATTAGCTTGACTTGTATCTAACTATTATTTAAGGCGACCGTGGTGTAGTGGCAGTGCAATGGTCACGCAAACCGAGCGCACGGGTTCAAAACCACACTCCGATGTATCTTTGATATAATATCTACTTTGGTCGTCCTGTTTCTATGATACAAGCACTTTAGTAGCTTATTATAGTATGATATTTAAAAAATAAAAAAATATATATATAATAATTTTATGTAACAAAATCTTTTAAATTAATTTTCACCCACTTCTAGAGGTCTAAATAATTTGTAAATTTGTACATGCATAAAAAACCGATGACAATGCAATAATTTCAATATAATTTATTTGTGGCCGACATTGTGACGGCGACTGAGGCAACTGTGAAAGACTTTTATCAGTCGTTGGCCTCCTCTTGCTTAACATCAAGAGGGGTGCTTGATGTTAAGCAGGCGGGGTGCTGTCATATATTTTTTTTATTATTATACATTTTTATACCAAGCTAGTAAAGTGCTTGTATCATAGAAATAGACAACCAAAGTACATATAGTACCACGGTGAGTGGTTTTGAACCCAAATAATTATTGTGGAACCAAATAAATGACCAAATAAAAGAATAGAAAATTACGTCAATTGAAAATGATTATAATTGAAACAAATCTATTCTATCGGTTAGATGTCGATTAATAAATTAAAAATTGAATAAAACCACCTATATTTGTCACAAAGGAAATTACTCCATAGAAATTGAAAACATTATTTTCCTAACAAAACATAATTGACCAGACGTAAACGGTGCGTGACTTTAGAAACTTAGAATTTAATTAGTAGGGTCGATGTTAATTTAGATACCTCTGTACTGAAAAGCATTATGATATGGCGCGAGTCCGTCCGTCCGTCCGTCCGTCGGGCGATAATTTTTACTCCTTACGAAAAAATTATGAATTTTTAGCTGCGCGGAACCAATTGACAACAGGCGTGAACGAACGGTTTAGCGATTGGTTTGTTGCGCGTGAAGTCCCGGGTTCGATTCCCGGTCGGAGCAAATATTTGTTTCATTGCTTTTATTTGTAATATTTAATAATAATAAATATTGCAAATATTTGTAAATAAAAAAAAGAGATGGATATTTGCTTTGGGTCTGGTTATCAAAAGAGTGATAGGCAGTGGCACCCAGTTTGCCGATCCGAGGTAGTACCACCACTTACAAGTATACAGACCGTGAAGTGATATGGTCACGTTTCGGGATCAGCTTGTAAGTTGCCGGTTCCATCTAGGCCGGCATAGTGGATGTGATTGCTACTCACAGTTATTAAATTGTAGTAGCAGTGACATTCATTCATAGACCACACTTCGACTTAACATCAAGCGGGGTGCTGTCATATGTCGAGTCACAATAAAAAAATAAGTGACTTCTAGTACTATTCAATAAGTAGCAATTACATCTACTATGCCGGCCTAGTTGGAACCGGCAACCTACAAGCTAATCCCTAAACGCGACTAAATCACTTCACGGTCTGTATACTACCTCGGATCGAACTATAGCTTGTCTAACTATAAATGACGCGCCCCACCACTTAATTAGTTTATTTAAATGTGTGAATGGAAATATTTCTAACTATACTACTATACTTTATCAGCGTGCTCCTCCTTTTGTGTCTAACCAGCAACTGAATGACCAATTACAATTGCATTTTCGGTGTGTTGCATTCATATTTTATGTTTTCTCGTGTGCGCAAATGCGGTGGAGGGGCGCGTCATTTCGGCTTAGACAACTATACCTATCTTTGAAAAAAAAATTAAAACACGGGTTTAGTGACGTTACGTAATCCAGGTAGGTGTAGTCTAAATTTCAGGTTTGAAAGCCTGAAGCCGTCTGTGTAATTAATGCAGGTTACTTCATGGGCCCGCAGTATGCCCTGGGGAGTCTTTACACTTTAAAGTAAACCTTGCCGTTTTAAATAGCCTTTTATACCTTTCTTGTATGCCTTTTGAGTATATTTACCAAAGAATTTGGAATTAGGAAAAAGAAGAAGCCACAAAATAGCTACAAAATACAATCGTTTACACTATTTTCACTTATGGCATTAAAAAGAAGTCAGAAGAGGATGAATTTACATTTTTACATTCGTAATTAAGAAGGTTGTCACTAGTTTTGATGATCATTTGGCAACCTAATTTGACACAATAACAAATTACATTAAAATACTTTGAAAAGGATGACAAAACAATTATGCCGCCACTTACTACCACGTGACTTTTAATTAAGCACTATTAAAAGTCAACCACAATTACAAGTGGTTGTATTTGCAAAAAGTAGTGACAACCTTTGAAAGAAAGGAATTGAAGTACAAGTAGTTGTCTCTTTTAGTCACACGTGGTATAAAAATAGTATAAATAAGATAAATAACACTGAATTAGTTCTTATTTTAGCACAGATTCTATTCTTTCCATATTCTTAGATATTTACATATACTTCGTTGAATTGAAAGTAAAAAATGGGAGCCGTAATAAACGACTGTTTTTTTTTCAAGTTCAAGTTCCTTAAATGCGATTCCTTTTAACTAATTTCAGTCGGCATAGCGACGGCGCGACTGAGGCAGCCATGAACTGACTAAGTTTTTGCAGGTGTCGATACTCTTGGACCTTCATCATGCTTACTATTAGGTTGAGCTCACAATAAAAAAATACAGTTCGGTGAGTTTTAAGTATTTTTTAGTAACAAATATTTAATATAATTATTAAATATTACAAATAAAAACTATGAAACAAATAGTAGCAGAACCCAAATCGAACCTGTGACTTCACGCGCAACAAACCAATCGCTGACCGTTTGGCCACGCCTGTCGTCTCTGCAACCACGGGTTTTATTCCACAAGTTTTTAAAAAAACTTCAATTTGCTAATTAAATACGTAATTAGTTTGAACTGCCACCATGTCACGCTATGTCACGTGACATGGTGGCAGTAATAAAATAAATACACTTTGGATTAGGTATTACGCTCTTACTACGAAAAATTTTAAAATAACGTTTATATAATATTTATGCGGCTTGGTTTTCATTTTTCATTTTTTTATTATTCCGACGTTTGAGAACTTTGCAGCCATCGTGGTCACGGAGAGACTGAGGTGTTGGTCGTCCTATTGGTTGGTGCTGTTATTGTTCAATGTAAAATCAAAACCAAAATAAACGCGATAGTAAGCCGCATAAATTTTTTTAAATTCATTAATCCATGTTCGCGCAAAATCTAAGAAAACGTTTGCATAATTTCTAGCTGTTTTCCGCGGTTCCACTCTCGTTTATAAACTGTGACTTTACTGCACATTACAAGACCCCTTGCATCCCCGTGGTCTATCATGTTTAAGCTAATAGGACCTAGAGGCATAAGCTAATGCGTAAGAAACAATTTTAGTCCAAATCACCATAGCTACATCTATTACATATCCCCTGCATCCTCATAGTTCATCATAAGGTACCTTAGGTCTTTAATTTGATAACAGCCAAGCTGAAGCCTTATAGTAAGAAACAACTTTAGTCTTAGCACCATAGTTATATCTATTATGGTTTTGCTGATTTGATGAGATTTAGAATGTATTCATTCGCAATAAAAAGTTTCATACAAACTTTCACCGCCTATTTCACCTCCTTTACGTTTTACTTTTGGGACAAAAGGTAGCCAATGTCCGTCCTAATGGTCCAATTTATCTCTATACCATTATTGATCAAAATTGGTTCTGCGGTTTAGGCGTAAAAACGTAACAAACATACAAAAAAAAAACAAACAGTTACTTTCACATTTAAACTCGTAATGATAGTATGGATATGCATTAGTATATGTGTGTGTCTAGTACTATACTATTGTAATATAATAGTGCCTGTAAAATATTTCTAGTTCTATTATTTTTTGTGAACTACCCATCATTCACCCGGATAGTTATGTAGAATCCTACGGTCCTGTAAAACAGGACTCTGCGTGAACACACCATCTGTTTTTTTTTTGCGGGAAAGCGTACAGTCTCTTACGACTATTTTGATGCTATGGACTTGAACAATCTTATTATAGTATAATATACTGGTATTATCGCCGAAGACGCCCTGAAAATAGAGATTTTGTTTAAGCCAAATCGTGAGAAAAGGATCAACCCCAATCGAGCCCGCCACCCATCTGGTTACCAGATCCGTTTTTTCTGCCGGATCCTAGCTCCGATTGAAATACTATTATCAATCAGATTTTGTAGTACGACTGAAATAATTTGTAGTCGCAAAATCAGATTCAAAATTTAGCAGGATTCGGTTTTTCGCCGGATAATGCAACCGTATGGTTATGTGCCACTAAACAGGAACCTGCAAAAAACCGTTTCGGCAAAAAATCGGATGTGTCTGTGTGAACGGGGCCTTACAGTTCAAACCTCACACGACACATCCCTTTGAAGATTCTCCGCCTAATAGCACATCTGTATTAAACACACATAGTGGGACTGTAGCTAGGTAGTTACAAATAGACATCTATTTTAAGACCGAACCCCATTCTTCCATCACATGCACTGCACAACCTTACCGAGAAGATTGCAAATTAATTTTAAATATTGTACTCAAGTATTTAGTTTTTTTTTAATTCGGTATATTATATACAACAGGTTAGTAGCTTAGTATAGAAATGTAAAAAATATAAAAAAACTAAACGTAGCAAAAAATGAACAGTCCTAGTTTTTAGGTTGGTTTGCGACCCAAAAATGTAACCCATCACCGACTTTAGGGAATCTTTCCTAACGTCAGGGAAGATTCACACCAACAGGCTGATTTCCGCAGCCTGCACTCGGCCACATGACAGACAGACACACGACTTTAACACTCCACCACCACCAAAACCACCCAGGGCTATTCGCAAATCGCTCTACTCCAAAATCTCTTCCCGCAGGAATACTCGAGGAAAGAGGCCTAGCCCACCAGAGGCTCCGCTCTCTCCCTTAGTCAACAAGTTCCTCCAGCATACTTCACATTCATTGACTCCAAAGTTGGGCTTCACTCGACTTTCCTTGACTCGACGAGTCAATTCTATTTCTCATGGATCACCTGCTTCACGGGGGGTCCACCATTCAATAGCGCTATTACAGCATTTCTTCTCACAACAAAAGTAAATATAAATAAACAACATATTTTGAATTTAAAATATAAATGTTAATTTCATGTAAAATGTAGATTTTAAAGCATTAAAACATTTTGCACTCAGTCCCGTCTGCATTAATCTCAGCTTATGTAAATCGCCGAATAAGCCTATTACAGTCTGTCGAAATTAAATTTTAAAAAGATAAGAAAACGTAACAGCTGATTACAGGAATTAACCGCTTGAACCTATTCATTCAACTCTAATGTCAAATCAATCAATCAATCAAATTGTTACGCCTTTTCTCCACATGGATAGGCAGAGACAATGAAGCGCCATTTGCCGCGATCCTGACGTAACGCCCTCATTTCCCTTACATCTAAAATGCTCTACGATTATGGGTACTAGACAACCCAGCTTTCTTAAGCTTAAAGATAAACACTTCAAATTTCGAGAAAAACTACATGTGGGTGGGTGTTTTGATTGTGTTTGTCTGTTAATTGATTGTGTTTGTGGACTGTTGTTCGGCGTCGGTGTCGTTTTTTCTTCAACAATAAAAGGATACTTGGCAAACAGTTTGCGATGCCTTCAAATGCTTGGTAGTATATGAAGTATATTGTACGATTTCCGTGAGTTTTAATCATCCGCCAAGTTTGCTTATCCGAAATATACTAGGACGTTCGCCAAGCTTATAACTAGATGCCTGTTTGTGTTGGGTGATTGTGGTCATTGTTTGGGACGTTGTGTTTGCCAAGAACACCAACCATGTGGAGGCGGCTTTAGAATGGAAGGTATATAGTCGTAATACAGGTACTCACTTGGTTGCGGCGAATGTTTTTTTGTGGACATAATTCTGTCCAATCGATGTCAGCTCTTGCATTTCAGACAGGTGATCATGGAACCGACGCGTCTGCGCCACCGCCCTCCTATATCTCCTGAATCACTTATACTCGCTTCTCACACGAAAAACACACATTCTGTAACAATCAACGACAAGTGTTAAGACCGATGTACTTGGTATTGGTAACCCAAACAAAGTTATATTAGAGTCCTATCTATGCCGGCCAAAGGTGCTTCTTCACGCATCGCTCGAAGGATCCAAGCTTATAGGAGGGAGAGAACACATGGGCTGGCAAAGCATTCCACTTAGAGATTGTTCCACAAAGAAAAGACGCACCGAACTTTTTAGTTCGACTACCGATTCTGTCGACAAAATGAGAATGCTTCCCCCGACCACTGCGGGTGTTACGAATGTGAAAAGACGAGATTGGAACAAGGTTAAAGAGCTCCTCGGAACATTCCCCGTGGTATAGGCGATAGAGGACGCATAGAGCCGCCATGTCTCTGCGTAATTGCAGGGGCTCTACATCTCCTATGATTCCGACAGCTCGGCGCTGCAATGAATCCAGGGCATTGAGAAGATACTTGGCAGAGCCGTCCCAGAGATACGAACAGTACTCCGCGCAATAGCGAATTTGAGCCTTGTATAAAAGCAGGCGAAGCTCTGGCGCGAAGAACCGCACCTTGTTCAGGATGCCAAGTTTGCGGGAGGTGGTCTTAATAGCCCGCTACTTATAGCCATTTAACTGTATTATTTAATTGTAGGTGCTGATATATGTCGAGTCACAGTTAAAAATATATATAAAAAATTAGTAGATACTATGTTACATTCTCTCCGCCTGTGTATTGATTAAATTGTACATACATCAACCAGTAATTTGCATCTGTAATTTTACCAACCCGTATCCTAAATAAAGGCCATTTTAAAAACATGTAGAAAGGTTTATATATCAAACACTTTAAAAGCCTTTAACGTATATTATTCATGACCACAGATTAGATATTAATAGACTCTGCTACGTTAGAAAATTAAATAACTTAATCTTCGTCTAGTAGATAGATAACTAATCAATATAAAACTATAGATAACAATATAGACAGATAAGTTTATATAAAGGCATTGATATATATATATATATATTTACTAGTAATTCGACTTGATTTGCTTGATCCAAGAACGTCCACGACTTAAAAAACGATTTGGTTTACGGTTTCCTCAGACGTCGTCACTATGCTAGTGCTTTTCCATGCTTCGCTCAAACTTTTTTGTTTTATTTAATTATTTACATTTGATTTATTTAATTATTTGCGTTAGATTCTACGCAATAATGGGCAATGAGCCAAAAGAGGTTATTTAATTCATACCAAAGAACATCATTCCTTTTGTATGGGGACTTGGGTTTAATTGTATTAACAGTTTAATATACATTTTAAAATAGTTTTATGAACGAATATTACTATGTTTATGTGTGCAAAATGATTAAACAATAATTACGACAGTTCAAAGCAGAACTGTTAATATGGCGTAGCTTTGTGATTGACAGACGATACAAAATTCCAAATATCTTATTTTCCAAATAACTCAACAGCAATTAAAAGGCAAAACTATTATTAGTTTTATCAACACAAGTATCAAAACTACTATTTATACATATTTTTTCATCAATGGACATTACAAAAGTAGTACATGGAAGCCCAAAATGAATGATGTCCTTTATATTAATTATTTGATTAAATTTATTGTTAAAAAAAAGGAGACAGATATTTGTTGTTTAGATAATTAGCCAATCTAATTGTCTAGTAGTCTTCATATAAGTAGTCTAATTGTCTAGTAGTTTTCATATAAGCAGTCTAATTGTCTAGTAGTCTTTATATAAGCAGTCTAATTGTCTAGTAGTCTTCATATAAGTAGTCTAATTGTCTAGTAGTCTTCATATAAGTAGTCTTATTGTCTAGAAGTCTTCATATAAGTAGTCTAATTGTCTAGTAGTTTTCATATAAGCAGTCTAATTGTCTAGTAGTTTTCATATAAGCAGTCTAATTGTCTTCATATAAGTAGTCTGTACTTTTAACTTACGAGTACGAGCATGTACTCACATAACAACTTTAAGTACTTACACGCGTTATCTTTTACATAATAATGGGCAATGAGCCAAAATCGTTTATTTAATTTATACTAAAATTTAATTATCTCTTTAACTGCAACTTCAGTGGTTCAGCGGAAATGATTTGCATACTCACACAGTTGCGGTTGCCATCATTTCCTGTTGTAAGGTAGCTACTGTCAACTACAATAAAATTTACATTTCAACAAGTGGTCAGTCTAATGAATAGTCAAGTGTGGCGCCTTGGTTCCGTGTTCGGTTCCCGGTCGCAGCAAATATTATTTCTAACATTTTTTTGTGGTATTTAATTATTAGATTTGTCAATGGAAATTTTTGTAGAAATGACAAAGAGGTGGTTTGATGGTTTGGTCGCATGGAAAAAAATAGTGAAAGTAGATTGACGAAAGGAACTTATAAATCTGAAACTTATAAGTAGCAGTTTTTATAATTTACTTTTTATTGTGACTCGACAATTAATGACAGCATCTGATGATAAGCTAGAGTGCGGTCCATAAATAAAGGTGACTGCTACTAAAAACTGCAAGTAGCATTCGCATCCACCATGCCGGCCTAGTTGGAACTAGCAACTTTGAAGCAAGTCCCGAAACACGACTGAGTTATTTAACAATTTTACCAACTGCTGCCTACCACTCTTACTAATTAATTAAATGTGCTTTAAGGTACGGGTTAAGTGACTTAGGTGCGTTTCGGGTTCACCTAGAAAGTTGCTGATTTTTTTATTGAGACTGGACCAATGATCTCGTCTTGCTGTTTACACCGTCTCATGTTACGGTTGCCGTCACTATGTCGGCCAAAAAGAACCTTTTTATAAAAAAAAACAAACGCCTTTTAAAGGGGATTCCCCCTTTGTCTTTGTCGAGATAAACGCCATGTTGTTATACCGGATTTTAAGATAAGCTATGTTGTTTCTGTCAGCTCGCTATTATTCACGCCTCGGCATACTATTAAGATAGAAACCCATTGAAATATGAAAATACTAGCTGTGCCTAGGGTTGCCAACTCAGTTGATCATTTATTTATTAGTAAGGCATATTTACAGTCAACATGTTTTACATAAATAATGCGACCGTGGTGTAGTGGCAGTGCAATGGCTCTACGTAAGCCGATAGGCACGAGTTTGAGACCACCCACCGGTACCAATGTATCTTTGATATATGTACTTTGGTTGTCCTGTTTCTATGATACAAGCACTTTAGTAGCTTAGTATAGAAATGTATATTAAAAAAAAATCATTAATCTGGGAGGTAAAAGCGCTCCGATGATTAGGCACATGGAAAGAATGATTTAAAATTGATTGACGATTTATGAATCTGATGTGGATGGATGCGTTAAACAAGGCAGACCCAGAAGGGTGTTTTCCGACCAAATCGGAGACAACCTCAAGAAAGCTGGGTGGCCTAGTGCCCATAACCGTAAAGCTTGTATGAAAAGAATTGTGGATGTGAGGGAAGCGAGGGAGTTGTGTTAGAATCGTGGCAAGTAGCGTTCTTTTATTTCTGACTATCTCTGTGGGAAAAGTTTATTTTTTAAATTTGTGCAGAGATATATTCAGACTTTTTTCCGGGAAAATCCCGAAATTCCGGAAGGGTTGGCAACCCTGGCTGTGCCACGCGGATTTATCTGCATTCAAAAGCTGTGCTTCGTAACGTGATTACACGATCCTCAATTGCTTCCTTATGACACATCATATCTGGTACCGACGACCGGCGTAGCGCATTGATTAGCACACCAGTCCGTAGCGTGCAAGGTCCCAGGTTCCAATCCCGGTCGGAACAAAAGTAATCAAATTAATATTCTAGCATGCGCATGTTCTCAGCATGAACTTGCTCTTCGTCAGATTCTACCAAAGGTTTGTGTCTTAGATTTTGTCATAATTTATATTATCAATCAATCAATCAAATTGTACGTCTTTTTCCCACAGGGATAGTCAGAGACAATGGAGCGCCACTTGCCACGATCTTGACACAACTCCCTCGCTTCCTTCACATTCACAATTCTCTTCATACAAGCTCTATGGTTATGGGCACTAGGCTATATTAGTTTTAGCACTATATTAACATATATTAGTTTTAATTATATTTGCATGACTATTTCTTGCCGAATAAATATACTCGCAATTATAAAAAGCAGGAAATTTCTACTTCGCTTAATCAAAATAAGTACTAAAGCGTTTAATTACAGTTTTCAGCGAAAGGCACAGTGACGCGTTCGCAAAAACAAGTACTTTCAGATGTACATGCAATATTGCGTGTCAAATGCGTTCGTTCACCCCCTTAATGTCAAGTGTCACGCCTTTTTCCCACAGAGATAGGCAGAGACAATAAAGCGCCACTTCCAGCGGGTCTGACACAACTCCTATCCCTTACATCCACAATTCTCTTCATGCAAGCTCTATAGTTATGGGCACTAGAAACGCAACTTTTTATCTCCGATTTGATCGGAGAACACCCTCCTATTGGAGTTTCACCGTGTCCCATTCATCGTTAATTGGGATATTTGGATTCTGTTAATAAGGCGATTGTTCTATAAATTGGCATTTCTAGTATCCTTAAGAACCTCACAATATTTTTTGTCACTCCTAAATGTCTGTCTAATCAAGTAGCATGCCCTTTGGGAATTAATACGGAAAACTTGATTGATTGATTATTGAGTGAAAGCGAATGAGGCAGCCGTGAACTAAGTCGCTTGCTACAGTCGGCGACGGCAGTCCGCCATCAGCAATTCAGTCAAAATAGTAGAGTGAAAGAGATGTCAGTATCATGCAAAGCGTGCTCCCTTTTTGTCTATCCCTGTGTTGAAAGGAAATGAAAATAATTTATAGGTGATGCAGAGGTCACGCGAACTCTGGAGACCCTGCAACATCGCAGACATGGCGGCTTTATGCGTCCTCTATCGCCTATACCACGGAGAATGTTCCGAGCAGCTCTTTAACCTTGGGTCGGGGAAAGCATTCTGTCGACCGAATCGGCAGTCGAACTAAAAGGTTCGATGCGTCGTTTCTTTGTAGAACAATCGACAAGTGGAATATTTTACCAGCCTATGTTGGCTTTCCATCCTATAACCTTAGATCCTTCAAGCGATGAGTAAAGAACCACCTTTAGCCGGCATATTGACGGCGACTGAGGCAACCGTGAACTGACTAGGTTTTTTTCAGTCGTCGGCACTCTTGGACCTCTTGCTTACTTATAGGTGGGTGGAGTCATAATAAAAAATAATAAAAAAAGAGCGGCACTCCGCAATCCAGTCAAAATCGTTGAGTAAAAGAGGTGTCAGAATCATGCAAAGGGCGCTCTCTTTTCCTGCCTATTCCTGTGTTGAAATGCAAATAATTTATTAGTACAGGCATGGGCTTAGCATCGTGTTATTCTACCATGGCTTCAGAAAGGCGTATAGTGGGAAGTAGGCCACAAGAAACTCGTCAATGTTTTGTTATGCATAAGCAATTTGTAATCAAAGGTAATGGAAATTCGAGTCAATCAATTCAATTAAGAGACCCGACGGCATGACTGTCGGGCCGTGAAAACTTTGCAGGTCTTTGGTGTGGGATACGACTTGTGTAGACACATTAGCCCCATCTCACATCCAAGCGACCTCGTTAAGCGCGGGAAGTGCGGCGATTTCTGCTGAGAACCTCAAGCTGCACAAATACGCCAACCTCGGTACTAGTAACGAATTTGCGCGGACGGAGACGGCTGAAGACAGGAAGGCTGGCAATTATTTCTGCAAACGGTAATATAAGCCTTGCTATGCAAAGAGGAAATGTTGCCAGTCTGATGCGACCATCTCTGATGCGACGTTATTAAATGATATTTTTTACTTATAGTTCAATTTATTGTTAATATACTTTTAATTTTATCTGTTCCTCAATTAGGAATTCTAAAATTACGTGTAATATTTAATAATCAAATAAATTTTCAGAAGAATATTATTATTACTAAGGATGTCGAATAATTCAACTGTTCAATCAAAACCGATCCGTTAGACAGATATAGGAACGGGGCGTAAAATGAATATTTCACATTGAAATAATATATTGATTCACGTTAAAATGGTAGCTATTTATAAAACAATATTTATAAATAATACGTAATATTTGGACATGACGAACAACAGCAAGAGGCGACCGTGGTGTAGTGGCAGTTACACAAACCAAGAGCATGAGACCACCGACCTGTACCGATTTATCTTTAATTAATGTACTTTGGTTGTCCTGTTTCTATGATACAAGTAATTTAGTAGTATAAAAAATTGTAAGCTGAAAAGTTTTTTTCAGTCATCTTGAAGCTTCACTTGTCCAGAGCCACTACTATCAAGGGGCCACTACTTACAAGCGTACAGACCATGAAGTGACTTAGTTACGTTTCGGGATCAGTTTGTAAGTTTCCGGTTCCAACTAGGGCGGCATAGTGAATGCGACTGCTACTTGCGTTTCGGATTCACCTAGAATGTTGCTTGTTTTTTTTTATTGAGACTCCTCAAATGACTTCGTCTTGCCGCGACTAAATAAACCGTCCCATGCCGTCACTATGACGACCAAAACTAACCTTTTATTAAAAAAAAACAAAATCATTTGTATCCTGTAGTCGCCTCCATTCATGGACCGCACTCCAAATTAATAGTGACAGCGACTGTGTCCATCAGGCAAGTTATGGTAATAAAAAATATATGGTACTTTAGAGTGTATATTTTATTTTATTTATTAGTTAATAGATTCCACTTACTACGAACCTGACACATCTCCCTCGCTTTCCATCCACAATTCTCTTCATACAAGGTCAACGCTTATGGGAGTTGTATCAGGATCGTAGCAAGTGACGCTCCATAGTCTCTGCCTATCCCTGTGGGGAAAAGGCGTGACAATTTGATTGATTCATTGATATTTACATTTCTACATTAAGTGCTTGTATCAAAGAAATAGGACTAGCAAAGTACACGTATCAAAGATACATTGCTACCAGCAAGTGGTTTTGAATCCGTGCTCCCGGTTTGCGTGACCATTGCACTACCACTACACCACGGTTGCTTTAAATGCAAATTTAATAGGCCTCTTTACTTATTAACTTATGAAATTAACAACAAGTGTCGCTATGAAAATGTTTCGTGACAATTAATAACTTCATTTCATGTCCCAGAGCGCCACTTGCCACTCGATATAGTTTTCAGCAAAAAAAAAGAACGCTGACTTTTAAGCTAAGCAGTATAAGGATCGGCAGACTAGAAGAGCGCTGGACGTCTGCGGTGGAAGCAATATTTTAAATTTTATACACATCTGTGTGTTGCCAGTAATGACATATGGCACTGAGACATGTTGACCTGTTGGAAAAGCTCAGAGTCGCTTAGCGGGTAATGGAGTAAACTATGCTTGGAGTATCTTTTCGCAATAGAATCTGGAACGAGGGTACTCGCCGAAGAAGAAATTACCGACATTGCTAGTAGGATTTGAAAGCTGAAGTGGCAATCGGCTGACTATATCGCTCGAAGAACCGACAACCAATGGGAAAGAAAGGTTCTTGAGTGGAGACCACGAACCGGAAGACGCAGCGTAGGTAGGCCTTCCACTAGGTGGACTGTCGACATAGTGAAAGACACAAATACCGGTGGATGCAACTTGTCGTTTATAATGGAATTTTAAGGGGGAGGCCTATGTTCAGCAGTGGACTTCTTCTGGCTGATGATGATGATGACACATGCGTAAAACAAAAAGTAAGTAGGTAACAAAACAAGTTACTGCGCAGCTATAATGCCAGCGCTCCTTATATATGCCGGGAGATCTACCCGCACTTAATACTCGTACACCAGGGTGCGGTATTTCAATAAACTTTAAACTGCTGTTAACCTTATATAAACATTTATTGCACAATAAACACTGAATTGCATCTAACTTTAATCGTAAACAACGTCGTAATACAAAAAATGTCCGCGATAAGATGCCCCGTAGACGTTAAACATTATTTGATGGTTAAACGAAATTAATGGCTATTTTAAAAACTGCAAATAAATATGGAGTAAAATATTTTACCACTATACTAGCGGCACGCTTTTTTTGTGAGAAGAATTGCTTATATAATCGGATATATCAGCGCGATTGAGTGGTGGACACCCCGTGAAGCGGGTGATACATGAGAAATATAATTTTGCGTCCTCTATCGCCTATACCACGGGGAATGTTCCGAGGAGCTCTTTAACCTTGTTCCTATCTCTTCTTTTCACACCCGTAACACCCGCACTGGTCGGGGGAAGCATTCACATTTTGTCGACAGAATCGGTAGTCGAACTAAAAAGTTTGGTGCATCTTTTCTTTGTAGAACAATCGACAAGTGGAATGCTTTGCCAGCCCATGTGTTCTCTCCCTCCTATAACCTTGGATCCTTCAAGCGATGCGTGAAGAAGCACCTTTGGCCGGCATAGTGACGGCGGGTGAGACAGCCGCGTACTAACTCGGTTGTTTCAGTCGTCGGCACTTTTGGATCTCCTCTTGCTTATCATCAGGCAAGTCGATGTCAAATGTCGTGTCACAATAAAAAAAAAAAAAGATCTAAAGTCGAGTGAAGCCCAACTTTGGAGTCAATGAATGTGAGGTATGCTGGGGGAACTAGTTGGCTAAGGGAGGGAGCCTCTGGTGGGCGAGGCCTCTACTCTCGATTATTCCTGTGGGAAGAGATTTTGGAGTGGGGCGATTTGCGAATAGCTCTGGGTGGTGATCGCAGTGGTGGAGGTGTGTTTGAGCCGTGTGAATCTTCTCTGGTGTTAGGAAAACCAGCGGCACGCTATGATGGCTGTTTTGACGGTTGACCGTTAATGAAGTGGTAGGCAGTAAAACCCAGTCTACCGATCAGGGGTTTTACCACCACTTACAAGTGTACAGACCGTGAAGTGATTTGGTCACGTTTCGGGATCAGCTTGTAAGTTGCTGGTTCCAACTAGAGTGGCATAGTAGATGTGATTGCTACTCACAGTTATTGAATTGTAGTAGCAGTGACATTCATTCATAAACCGCACTTCGGCTTAACATCAAGCGGGGTGCTGTCATATGTCGAGTCACAATAAAAAAAAATAAGTTTCGTATAAATCTATAATTACGTCTAAAAGAGCGAATTGTCGATCTTTATTGTCCATATAAACAGCATTTTTCTCCTTCAAACATTAATAATAATTTTAATAATTTTACTTCAGCTTTCTTGAGGATGTCTCCGATTCGGTCGGAAAACACCCTCCTGGGCCTCTATTGTTAACGCCTCAGATTTATAAATTCCTTTCGTTAATCTATTTTCACTTAGAAAGCTGGGTTGCCTAGTCCCCATAACCACAGAGCCTGTATGAAGAGAATTGTGGATATGAAGGAAGTAAGGGAGTTGTGTAAGGATCGTGGGAAGTGGCGCTCCATTGTCTCTGCCTATCGTTGTGGGGAAAAGGCGTAACAATGTAATTGAGTTTTCTTTTTGATTTGAATGATCATGGACGGTCAAACGTCAAAACGGACATTGAGTATTTCGTCAAATCTCTTAATGCTCTGTAAATCTGTTGATTTTCTAACTACTTTCTTGTTAATGGTTTTACAAGCTTAGATCTGTCACAAAAGTATCTAATCAAAGCTGGAATGACGGTCAAAACCTTCCAAGCGCCAATAATTTAATTAGGATTTATAATCGTTTATAAATCTTATTCTGTGTACTAGGTGTAAGGTGTACAAAAGTATTTTGTGTTAAAAATGAAAGATGGTTTCACGCCTAAACCGCTGAACCAATTTTGATGTATATTGATATAGAGATAAATTGGATCTTTGAGACGGATATAGGCTACCTTTTGTCCCAAAAATAAAACTTAAGGGGGGCGAAATAGGGAAAAACGTTTCTAATGAACTTTTTATTGCGTGTCGTTAGACTTGCTTCACATTTTGCAGAATTATTATATTTAATTATTATTAAAATTCTTTTTTTTTAAACTATACTTAAAAAGAGGTTATATGGGGTTAATTATCTACTTACTATTAACGTCACATGTACTATTTTCAGCTTACTGATAATCAAAATCAAATTATCACCCCAATTTCCCACAGTGACAGGCAAATACATTAGATTCCACTCGCCACGATCTTGACACAACTCTCTTGCCTCTTCTCCTCATACAAGATCTACAGTTATCTAGCTTTCTTAACCCATAATCATTTAATATTTTATGATACCCCAGCTACGTGTTCCGCGCGCCGGCAAATTCTTTTACTACGAACTTCGGAAGGTATTGACCTTGCAACGACGGACATAAATACTCTATTATAAGATTTATTATCGCTTGATTAAAATTAATATTTCAACTACAATGGAAGAATATTTACATAAATAAATCAGGTTAATTCCTAAAAATCGAAGACCCATAACCGAAGGGATTGTGGATGTGAGAAAAGCGAGAGTGTTATGTCAGGATCGTGGCAAGTAGCGCATTATTCTTTTTGCCCGTGGGAAAAAATGAGACAATTTGATTAATTGATTCTTGAAAAGCAGAGGTCCGCGGTGCTTATAACTTTAAAGCCTGTATAAAGCGGCCGTGGTAGTGTGGTATGGTGTACTGGTACTTAAACAAAGAGCTTCCGGTTCGAAAACACTTGCCAGTGCCATTGTATTTCTAAGGTCATCATGTTTCTATGATACAAACACTTTCTAAAGCAACAATGTTCAAAACTTTACTTATAAAAAAATAAAGAAAATAAACTGAAGTAAACAGATCGTGCAGCTTCCCAGTCGCATTTCGGGTTCAGCCAAAAAAATCCTGTTTCAACTAAAATCGGCATAGTGGATACCACTGTTATTTGCAGTTATTTACCTGTCGTAGCAGTCGCCTTCATTTATGGATTGCACTTCAGCTTAACATCAGTCAAGGTTCTGTAAGATGTCGAACCACAATAAAAAAAAACAATTTTTTTAGCAATAAATTCTGGTCTAGCATCAATCAACCGAACAGTCACGCCTCGATTTCCACAAGGATAGTCAGACGCAATGAAGGCACACTCCACGATCCTGGCACAACTCTCTCGCTTCCTTTACATTCACAATTCTCTTCATACAGACTCTATAATTATAGTCACTGTTTTTTTGAATGTCGCCGATTTAATTAAAAAAAACAGATAATTTAATTAATTAAAACAATATACTTACAAATCATTTTTCGTTAATAACAACACATTTTACTATATATTTTTTACATATATACAAAGAAAAACATCAATTTTCCACGCAAAATTAACGTAACGCCACAGTATTACCAAAAAAACCTCAATAACCTCCAAAATACGTCTGAAAACACCACAAAAATAACAATTGTACTTAAAAATAACAATTTAATTTCGTAACAAATTATATTTCAACACAATAGAATCGTTTTTAATAAAGAAAATTAGCTAAAAGGTTTTTTCTGTTGTTAAATATCCGAGCGCAGAAGAGACGCGTGCCCCACTCGAGGTCTACTGACTTACTGAACCAGTCTAGGGGTGAGAACAAGGGGTGGTTTTGCGCTTGTCCAAACGCACACATGTAAAATGTAACAGGGATTACTGAAGTTTCAGTCAATCATGGATTGATGGTGAATGATTTTTTTTATTGAGACACGACATTTGACCTCGACCCGCCTGGTGATAAGCAAGAGATCCAAGAGTGATGAAGACTAAAACAACCAAGTTAATTCATGGCTGCCTCAGTAGCCGTCACTATACCGGCCAAAGGTGCTTCTTCACACATCGCTTGAAGGATCCAAGGTGGAAAGAACACATGGGCTGGCAAAGTATTCCACTTGTCGATTGTTCTACAAAGAAAGGACGCACGACTTTTAGTTCAACTGCCGATTCGGTCGACAAAATACGGATGCTTCCCCCGACCTGTGTGGCTATTGCGGGTGTAAAAAGACGAGGTAGGAACAAGGTTAAAGAGCTCCTCGGATCATTCTCCGTCCGATTTGACTTGTCAATCAATTTTGTCAAATCAATCTATCAAATTGTCACGTATTTTTTTACACAGGGTTAGTAATATAGGTAGAGACAATGGAAAAGGCGTGACAATTTGATTGATTGATTTAATTAAATAATCATCACCTTTATTTTTGGCCGGCATCGGCGGTCATGGGCCTACTCTTGCCTGCTATCAAACAAGTCAGCGGCATCTCAATAAAAAAAAATATAATTATTATTTCACGGGATAGGCAGCGACACCACCACTTCCACTTTTTAATGATTATACAGACCGTGAGGTGATTTAGTCGCGTTTCGGGATCAGTTTGTAAGTTGCCCGTTCCAACTTGGCTGGCATAGTGGATGTGATTGCTACATACAGGTATTTAACTGTAGTAGCAGTCATCTTCATTTATGGACCGCACTCCAGCTCCATATCAGGCAAGATGCTGTCACATGTTGAGTACACAATAAAAATTATAGGTGATGCAGAGGTCACGTAAACTCTGGAGCCCCTGCAACTACGCAGAGACATGGCGGCTCTGTGCGTCCTCTATAACACGGAGAATGTCCTGAGCAGTTCCTACATCGTCTTTTCACACCCGTAATAGCCACACAAGTCGGGGGAAGCATCCGCATTTCTGTCGACCGAATCGGCAGTCGAACTAATGCGTCGTTTCTTTGTAGAACAATTGACAAGTGGAATGCTTTATTAGCCAATGTGTTCCCTCCATCCTAAAATCTTGGATTCTGATGCGTTAATACTATACTATACTATACTATACTATACTATACTATACTATACTATACTATACTATACTATACTATACTATACTATACTATACTATACTATACTATACTATACTATACTATACTATACTATACTATACTATACTATACTATACTATACTATACTATACTATACTATACTATACTATATTATAATCAATCAATCAATCAATCAAAATGTCACGCCTTTTTCCCACAGGGATAGGCAGAGACAATGGTGCGCCACTTACCACGATCCTTACATAACTCCCTTGCTTCCTTCACATCCACAATTCTCTTCATACAGGCTCTGTGGTTATGCGCACTAGGCAACCTGGCTATAATATACTATACTATACCTACTACAATTTGAATTCTCTACAGCCGCGAATAGCTTGCGACTGGAGAGCTCTTGGTCGGCATAGTGACGGCGACTGAGGCAGACCTCCTTTTGCTGGCCATCAGGCGGGTCGAGGTCAGGTGTCGAGTCACAATAAACAAAAAAAGAGATAGACAGAGCGTCTTTGTAAAACCTTTATTTACTTTAGGTTAAAAGTATAATATAATTAATAAGAAGCTATAAATGACAACATTAATATGAAAAATGTTTCATGAAAACGGCCCTGAGCCAAGCCTTTGATCTACGCTCTGTTTAATGAAACTAATTTAGAAGTAAAAGAAAGAGAAATATTTATACAAATTAATATATTTTTAATAAAATATTATTTAGAAACGGATAAAATTAAAAGTATATTAACTATAATTAAACTATAAATAAGACGACAGGCGTGGACGAACGGTTTAGCGATTGGTTTGTTGCGCGTAAAGTGCCGAGTTCGATTCCTGGTCGGAGCAAATATTTGTTTCATACCTTTTACTTGTAATATTTAATAATTATATTAAATACTGCAAATAGTTGTTAATAAAAAAAGAGATGGATATTTGCTTCGGGTCTGGTTATCAAAGAGTGGTAGGCAGTGGTACCCAGTCGCCCGATTCGGGGTAGTACCACCACTTACAAGTATACAGATCGTGAAGTGATTTGGTCGCGTTACGGGATCAGCTTGTAAGTTGCCGGTTCCAACTAGGCCGGCATAGTGGATGTGATTGCTACTCACAGTTATTGAATTGTAGTAGCAATGACATTCATTCATGGACGACACTTTGGCTTAACATCAAGCGGGGTGCTGTCATATGTCGAGTCTCAATAAAAATAAAAAAATGATCTAATGACGTCGCATCAGAGATAGTCCCCAAGGAGACTGGAAACATTCCCCCTTGTAAACATTTTTCGATGTATGTTTTAAGTGAAAGTCACAGGTAACCGGTGGATGCAACTGGCATCTTGTCGTTCGGAATGGCGTTCTAAGTGGGAGACCTATGTTCAGCAGTGGAAGCCTTCTGGCTGATGATGATAATGTTTTAAATATTCATTTATGTATCTTCCAACAATGATCATTGGACGTTTTTGCCATTCCAATAATGTAGATTTACTTGTTGTTACCTGAAATTAAAATCTAATCAATCAATCAATCAAATTGTCACGCCTTTTTTTCTTATAGGGCGTTCTCACGGGGCGGATTTAGTTGTTCAATATTTATCGTTCATCAAAAATTCAAAGCTAATATTGTGGCGTTCTCACGGTTCAATAATAATAAACTCAATATTACACGTGTCATCTGTCCATTTTAGCACTTTTCTCTTAGATGCGGACGCCATAATTTACATTTTATTCTACAAACAAACGAAAATCTGGTGACAGAGGAATACAATATACAATACATAGGTATTCAATCGCGTTGATTGACTGACTGATTATTCAATGCAAGTTGAACAAACAAGTTCAGACGAGTCGATTCGCCGCAGCTATTAATTGAATCAATAAAAGTTGAAAGGTCTGTACCTTTTGTTAAACCGATGTTATAGTTTATTGCTTCAACTTGATTGAAAGTCTGTCCAGACGGTTCAAATTGCGAACGATTTCGCAGTTAATCAGCTAAATTCGCCTCGTGTGGACGCCGTATTACAGGGTTAGGTAGAGACAAAGGAGCGCCACTTGCCATCATCATGACACAGTATACATATGTTTATTTACTCTATCAGACTTTTTTTTAATGTGACTTGACATATGACAGCACCTTGCTTGATGTTAAGCCGAAGTGTGGTTCATGAATGAATGTCACTGCTACTACAATTCAATAACTGAGTAGCAATCACATCCACTATGTCGGCTTAGATGGAACCGACAACTTACAAGCTGATCCCGAACGTGACCATTCATGGACCGCACTACAGATTAACATCGGGCCCTGTCATATCATCATCAGTCAGAAGGCGTCTACTGCTATACATAGACTCCCCCTTAGAACGCCATTACGAATGACAAAATACCAGTTGCATCCACCGGGTATTCGTGACTTTTACTATGTCGTCAGTCCACCTAGTAGGAGGCCTACCACGCAGTTCGTGTTCTCCACTCAAGAACCTTTCTTCCCCATCGGTGTTCGGTTCTTCGAGCGATGTGGCCAGCCCATTGCCACTATAGCTCGCAAATCCTACAAGCTATGTCGGTAACTCTAGGTTCTTTGGCGAATATTCTCGTTCCGGGTTCTATCGCGCAGAGGGTCACAATAAAAATAAATACCTGATCTCCGTTTAATCTATCAATCAAACTGACACATATGTCAGCTGCTCTCAATCCAGCCTCGGAAACAATGGCAGCGAATGCAGTTGCCTCCATTTCTATATTAAGCACACCCATTTCTTGGAGCCTTTTCAAAAAGCTCATTTTGTCTTCTTCGCTGTGGTCGCAGAATGGGCCGTCTAATCTTGCTTGCCCTGGATAGATGGAAGTTTTTTTTACTATAATTCTATTATTAACGTAACACATAAAAAATAGTAAAAGTAGATTGACGAAAGGAACTTCTAAATGTAGGGGCCGACCGCGCAAATTTAATGGGGTTGACAATGAAGTTCATTCTCATTTGTCAAAAAGTTACGCGGTCGCTGTTAGTGTGAAAAACAACTTTTATTCATTCGGACAATGAGTTGTAATGAGCTTGAACTATTATTGAAAAAGAACATGGATTCTCAGTGTGTTAAATTGTAAAACTAAAACTGTCAAATTAAAGCATCCGCATTCTATCGATCGAATCAGCAGCCGAACTAAAAAGTTCGGTGCGTCTTTTCTTTGTAGAACAATCGACAAGTATAATGCTTTGCCAGCCCATGTGTTCTCTCCATCCTATGACCTTGGATCCTTCAAGCGATGCGTGAAGAAGCACCTTTGGCCGGCATAGTGACGGTGACTGAAGAAGCCGTGAATAAACTCGGTTTTTTCAGTTGTCGTCACTTTTGGACCTTCTCTTGCTTATCATCAGGCGGGTCGAGGTCAGATGTCGTGTCACAATAAAAAATAAAAAATAAAAATGTGGCGCGCTTTTCCGGGCAGGATGAAGTCTGCCGAGTCCGCTAGTATTTTATACATATTTAAAAATTTAAGTATTCTAGGTCTGAGATTTCATATGATTTTACCTCTGTAGAAGTCATCAGCTGCCATGGTTCCACCAATGAAGGTCAGAAAGTCATCCTCTTCTAAATGCATAGAATGAATCTCTTGTGACAGTCTCTTGTCGAAATACGATGGGAATTTACGCATCTTACCTAAAATGGGCTGAAAAAAGTTTTTAAATTTTCATATTTACATTTCTATTGCTAAAGTGCTTGTATGAAACAAGAAAACAAGTACATGTATAAAAGAGTGGTAGGCAGTGGTACCGAGTCTGCCGATCCGGGGTAGTACCACCACTTACAAGTATACAGACCGTGAAGTGATTTGGTCACGTTTCGGGATCAGCTTGTAAGTTGCCGGCTCCGACTAGGCCGTCATAGTGGATGTGATTGCTACTCACAGTTATTGAATTGTAGTAGCAGTGACATTCATTCATGGACCACACTTCGGCTTAACATCAAGCGAGGTGCTGTCATATGTCGAGTCACAATAAAAATAAATATTGTTACCGGCAAGTGGTTTTGAACCCGTGATCTCGGTTTGCGTAACCATTGCACTGCCACTACACTAGAAACGTAATAAAAAAAATGTAAAAAATTACAGTAAAACTTACCAAGTCATAACTCTTCTCCAACATCCCATTTAGAGCGTAACTTGATATAATGACAGAGCCAGGTGGTACCTTCAAGCCACCGCATGTACCAATTCTCATTATAATAGGATTCACGGCTTTCGCATAAAAAAGAAGTTTAAGTATTTCCTGCAGTACCACAGACATTGATGGAATACCTATGCCATGCTAAAAAAAAAATAATAATATAGACCGTTTGACTAAGTCGAGTTTCGGGATCAATATGTAAGGTTTCAACTTGTAAGTGGTGGTACTACCCTGGATAGGCAGACTGGATACCACTCTTTAACAACCAGACCCGGAGCAAATATCCGCCTATTTTTAAAAAACGAATATTTCAAATATCAATCAATCAAATTGTCACGCCTTTTTCCCACAAGGATAGGCACAGACAATGGAGCGCCACTTGTCACGATCCTGACACAACTACCTCGCTTTCTTCACATTTACAATTCACTTCATATGCTTCTCTTCATTTGACCAAATATAATCCTTTATTGAGAAACAGATAAAATTAAAAGTATAGTAACTAGAATTAAACTATAAATAAAAAATTTCATCTAATGACATCTAACACAGTCCACAACAGAGACCTATCAGGTTTTCCCGGCCCAAAAGTCATGCCGTCAGGTATTTTGCCGTCACTTAATCGAAATAAAATATCTTGCAGTAACATTTTGCACAGCGGCTCGTCCTATAGTCATTGAAATTTATTGGGGCACGCAACTGACCAGGCATCTATGGCATCCGACATGTACGGCATCCGGCTCCACGGAACCCAAAGATGGGTGATGCTCCCGTAGAGCTCGACAGTAGTATGTACAGACGACAGAAACGCTGGCAGTGCTACACTACAAATTTTGCGAGTTATTATTATGATTTTAGTACATACCTAATTGTTAGAAGAAGCGAGGGAGTTGTTTTAGGATCGGGGCAAGTGGCGCTCCATTGTCTCTGCCCGTCCCTGTGGGAGGGAGGCGTGACAATTTGATTGATTGATTGATTGATTAACATACCTAAATAAATAAATACTCACATTTACTGACAATATAGGACCAACTTTATACATAGCGTAACGGTGTGAACTTTTCGTCAAATTAATTAATTTTCCATCTGTGCAGTTTTGGTCGGTCAGACCAAGTGAATTGGACATAAATTCCGCGAGCTCCCTCATTCTGTGTTTCGTACCACCAATGCAGACGAACTAAAATGTAAAATAAAACATTATAAGCAGTGCCGGATTAAGCTAGCGCGAGGCCTATAGCACTTTCTATTAAGGGGCCCTTAGTTTGTTTTAGGTTATCACGTTTATAGTCTACTAACTGTGCCCGCGGTTTCACTCGCGTAAAATTAGGTTTATAACACAGTCATAAACCAGGAGGAGGTGCTCAATTGGACCCTTTTTTTGTATTTATAACTCTTTAACTCATATAAAAATGACAGACGGAAATAAATATAGAATAATTCCAAACAGCTGAAACTACAGTCAATTGGAAACTATAGTAATTTTTTTTTTAAATTAAAAGTATCCTTTGTTACTTCTAGTACCTCCAAAAATATGTGTACAAAGTTTCATAATGATCGGTTAGGTAGTTGTTGTGGAAAACGTAACAAACAAAGTTAGATTTATAATAATAGTAGGATAGTACAGACTCTATACTAGTATTATAAAGAGGTAAAGTTAGTGAGGTTGTAGGGGGTAATCTCTGGATCTACTGAACTGATTTTAAAAATTCTTTTACCAATAGAAAGCCAAAAAACCAATAGGATGGCCACATCGCTCGAAGAACCGACAACCGATGGGGAAGAAAGATTCTAGAGTGGAGACCACGAACCGGAAACCGCAGCGTAGGTAGGTAGGCCTCCCACTAGGTGGACTGACAACATTCGTTCGAAATGGCGTTCTAAGGGGGAGACCTATGTTCAGCAGTGGAAGCCTTCTGGCTGATGATGATGATGATGATGATGAATAGAAAGTTACGTTACTTATAAGTGTCATTGGCTATATATTAACCCGGATAATTAAAATACTTTTTCGTGGTATTCGGATTTGCATAGTAAGTCGAAGAAAAATTGGTCGAACGAAAATATTTCTTACTAACGCTGCCATAACGATGAGAGATTATGATTGCGTCCACTATGCCGGCCTGTCCGATGCTTAATCATTACCTTTACATCACCAAATAATTTAGGTAGATCATGCGTCTCAGTATCCATGGCGAGGTGATACAAAAAATCACACTCCAAATCCTTCAAATGTTTATTTGGTAACTGCAATGTTCCATCTTTATTGCTAAAAGAAATTTAAAAAATCGAAAATTCTTACGTCAAAATATCAGATTGTTTCAGAAAGTCGGTGGGTTTTCGAATTTGAGATTCTTCGTTTCTTTGCATTTTCTGAGAACATTTAACATAGTAATGTATATTTTTTTACACCACCAGAAAGTAGAGATTCATAAAAAAAATATTTTCGGATATTTTGACATGAAAATTTTCGATTAAAAATTAGGGTTCTTTTTCGATCTTAAGTCAAAATTAGGTGAAAAACATAATATTTCAAATAAATAAAATTACAATGTATGTCGGATAAGGTAAGTTTTCACTAAATTTTGTGGAAACAAAAGTTTTTATTGTAAAAGATATAAACAAAAACCCAAAAACAAGGTTATTTAATTTTTTCACATAAATTTTGAGGTTATGTGAAAAAAGTGTAAATACAAAAGTTGTAGATATTTCTATTACCTACAACTTTGCCATTTACCTTTTTTCCATAGGACTTGTAGATTTGCCGTAAATCGAGATAAAACATTTTAACCCCTAACTCTTGTGACCTTTTCGACTTCCCGACCTCAGATCGCCCGTAATTAATTTTTCCTTTAATTTTTGTTACATTCTCTTCCTTTTTCAATGGATTTCATCCTATTATTATTATTTTTTTGGTTTCATAAATTATCGATACTGCGGTGTTAGGTTGGGTAAGTTAAAACGATAATCGTCTCTCGTCGGCGATTGTCAAAATAATAAAAGCTAGACTAAATCCAATAAAACGAATCAATTAATCGTTGTGACTATTATCGTCTGTGCGACGACACGTTTGATCATTATCATCAATAGACTCATTTTGGTGGATTTAGCCTAGCTTCCATTATTTTGCCAATCGTCCACGAGAGACGATTATCGTTTTAACTTGCCCAACCTAACCCCGCTGGTCTATTTTATTATTTGCTATGATTAGTTTGCAATCTGTCGTGTTTACTAAATAAATAAATACATACATACATAGGTCTAGATTCCTTTCTCTTCCATTTTATCACACAATTGTCGTAATGTTTCTCCCATTCGGGTTGATGTTTTAATATTTCGTCACAGTCACACATTTTATTTGTTTATTATAAGATACAAAAAAAAAGAATTCTAAACAAAAAATCTATTTAGTGAATAAACAACGAATGTTTAGTCTATACCACGGAGAATATTCCGAGGAGCTCTTCAACCGTATTCCACGCGTGATCAAACAATAAAAATCAAATTGTGACGCCTTTTTCCACAGGGATAGGCACAGATAATTGAGCGCGACATGCCACGATCCTGACACAACTCTCTCGTTTCCTTAACATTCACAATTTTCTTCATACAAGTTATGGGCACTAGGCAACCTAGCTTTCTTGAAGATGTCTCTGATTTGGTCGGCAAACACCCTCCTGGTCCTTCCTCATTTAACGCATTCATCCACATGAGATTTATAAATTCTTTTCGTCAATATACTATCACTCATCCTTTCCATGTGCCTAAACCATGGAAGCATTTCTTTATCAATCCTTGTCACTACATCCTCTTTCAAACCACATCTATCGCGCACTGAGCTATCAAACAATCGACAAGTGAAATGCTTTACGAGCCCATATGTTCTTTCCATCCTATAATCATGAAGCTTGTATGATGAGAATTGTGGAAGGAAGTAAGATAGTTAGGAAAGTGTCGATGAATTGTCTTTGCCTATTCTCGTGAACTTTTAGTGTTGGTTTAGGTGTCTGTGATGTAAAGTTTTGTTTCTTTAAACAAAACAAACTATTTTCTTCTGGTTTTGATTTTTTTTATTGAACCGCTACATTTGATCGCAATTTCCCTGATGGAAAGGAAGAGGAAGTCCAAGAGCGTCGTCGACTGAACTATCGGTTTACAAATTTATTTGCAATTCTTTACTAAGGTTCTAAAGTGCTTGTATCATAGATCATAGTAACAGGACAACCAAAGTATACCAATGTATCTTTGATATATGTACTTTAGTTGTCCTGTTTCTATGATACAAGCACATTAGTAGCTTCGTATAGAAAGTAAAAAATAATAATATAAAATATATTTAAGGTTCAAGCACCTCGGATCAAAGGTGCTTTTTTACGCTTCGCTTGAAAGATCCAATGTTATAGGATGAAGAGAACACACGGCCTGGTAAAGCATTCCACTTGTCGATTGTATAGTAAGAATGTCACGTCACAATAAAAAAATCAGTTGAATTTAACACGTCTTAAACGGCAATCAATATTGACCTAATTATGCTTTATTTGTATTTACTTGATTCACTATCGAGTGTTAACTACACTAGCGCAAACTATTGAATGAATATTTTAAGTGTTCACCGGATATTATTTATTTGATATCGTATTATCTCTATTATTATGTAGGGTAAAAGGCATTAATATGAACCACTGTCTAGACTCTAGGTCCTAGGATATAGCGCGTCAGGAAATTCATGAACCATGTCTGTCGCGTGGCTACTGAGTCCATTTGGTGATTTTTTTCTTATATAACATTTTTTTTGTCAGAGCGGCCATTTATTAGATAAAGGGGAAAAACGAATTACAATAAGCTCGATTGGGTGATTTTTTCTTAATTTTTTTTGAGGCAAAGCGGCCATTTTTGAGATAGAATAGGAGTGGAAATCCATTGTGACTTGACAGCATACTGGAAGGAACGGATTTAAATAAACTCGATTTAGTGATTTTTTTCTTTTATTGAGGCAATGCGGCCATTTTTAAGATAGAAGAGTAAAATGTAAATTAAATGGAAGTAATGATAAGTCACTCGGCCGCAAAAATGATACACTTAAGAAAAACATCGCCAAATCGACTTAGGAGCTTAATTACCACACGTCAGACAGTGTGGTAATTAAGCTCCTAGGTAATTAGGGTCCTAGACTGCTAGTAAAGGCTATAATAGACGAGTTTATTGTCATATGATTTTCTGAAATTATGATAGAGTCTGAATGTGCATGAGCTAGAAGAGCCTATGCGAAATGATTCTATTTATACCGACAAAGTTTACAACATTTACTAATAAAGCTTTAAATAAATAAAGCTTTAGGTATTCAACTTAAACTTAGGTGCACAAAATGAGGGCCTCGATTCTCCTAATACAATATATGGCGTCTAAAAGCAGTGAAATCGCGTCGCACTGATATTTGACAGCTTCGTAACCAATCAGCGAATAACAAATCAATAGGTAAACTACGTTGATTGGTCACTTGCAGTCACGACGCTATTTCATTGCTTTTCTGACGGAATAATGTTTTAAGTCTTCCACTTCCCCGACTCGGAAGACGCAGCGTAGGTAGGCCTCCCACTAGGTGGACTGATGACATGATGAAAGTCACGGGTAACCGGTGGATGCGCCATTCCGAGCCGGTTGTTTGGAATGGCGTTTTAAGGGGTCCACTGCCTATGTTCAGCAGTAGACGCCTTCTGGCTGATGATGATGAATGTTTTAAGAGAATCAAGGTCCTGATTCTTGAAATGAAACGTGATGTAATAGTATGCTTGACACCTAGGGAGAAAGTAAGACATTTAAGCTAACTTCAAATACCTACTTACGACTATCTCCCTAGTAGGTCGTATACAATATTTTTAAAGAAAGTAAAGTTCGTTTAAAAAAATATATTGTCAATTAAATTGATTATTTTTATCATTGCCATTACTACGTTTATGTGTATCTATATTAAGAACCTTTTTCTTTAACGCGTGAACATAATTTATTTATTAATTTATTTCCATTTAGACAATCCAACAGTACAATTTATGATATCAATTAATCAAATTGTCACGCCTTTTTCCCACAGGGATAAACAGAGACAATGGAGCGCCACTTGTTACTATCCTCACCCTACTGAGCCTGAGTTTATGGATTCACATGAGATTTATAGATTTCTTTAAAAAATAAAATAAATAATAAAATAATTTTAAAAAAATGGCTATAAATGGTAACTTTACCCTACCACTCAATGATACTACGATTTTCATTATCAAGTACAACTTTGTACTGAGTAAGGGTGGCAGAGCCATTGGAAAACAATAGACTTATTATATCAATCAATCAATCAAATTGTCACGCCTTTTCCCTACAGGGATAGGCAGAGACAATGGAGCGCCACTTGCCACAACTCCCACGCTCCTTCACATTCACATTTCTATTCATACAAGCTCTGCGGTTATAGGCACTAGGCAACCCAACTTTTATTACATTTTTTGTTTTTTTTTTATATTGTGACACGACATCTGACCTCGACTCGCCTGATGATAAGCCAAGAGTGACGTCGACTGAAAAAACCGAGTGATTTCCCGGCTACCCCAGTCGTAGTTTTGGAAACAATAACAGCATCAACTAATAGGACGACCAACACCTCAGTCTCTCCGTGACCACGATGGCTGCAAAGCTCACGAAACGTCGGAATAATAAAAAATTGTAAAATCTAAACCAAAATAAACGCGATAGTAAGCTGCATAAAATTTGTTTAATTCATTATACTTTAATTTATCTTTAAGAAAAACAAGCAAAAAGTTTCCCTGAATTAATACTACGAAACGACAATACAAAATAAAATAAAAAAGACAAATGATGAAATGTTACATGAAATCTGTCACACAGTTGAAATAGTAAAATTCAGCACTTTTCGAAAGATGTACATTTAAAATTGTATTACAGTTTATTTTTATACTTTAACTTTTTAGTATAGTTTTTTATATTTACTATTTTAGTGATAAGATTCCTTAGAAATGCCTGGCGAGTAAGTATTGATTTTTTGATAAAATTTAAAGTTAGTTGGTCATGACTTCAGATTCGAAGCTTTGTTATAATGAGACAATGGTGGATGCATAGCAATAAATACCTATTTTGTTCCGCTTATTGTTTTTCGCAATTAATCAAATTGTCACGCCTTTTTCCCACAGAGATAGGCAGAGACAATAGAGCGCTACTTGCCACGATCCTGAAACAACTTCCTCGCTTCCTTCAAATTAACAATTCTCTTCATACAAGCTCTATGGTTATGGGCACTAGGCAACCTAGCTTTCTTGAGGATGTCTTCGATTTGGTCTACGAACACCCTGCCTGGCCTTGTTTAACGCATCCATCCACATCAGATTTATAAATTGTTTTCGTCAATCTACTTTCACTCATGTGCCCAAACCATCGAAGCCTTGTCAATACATCTTCTTTTAAACCAAATCTATCGCGCACTGTGCTATCCCTCATTCTAACATCGATGCTCATTCTATCCGCTAAACAAATTCATCTAAAATTTAAATCAATGGAAAGGATGAAATTGTTTCCTATGTTTCGACCAAAGATTTATGATTGACGCTTCGACTAGATAGGCATTCACCCGTGTCAAACACGCATCGCAAACTACGCTGACTAATATGGCTGTGTTTTCTATGATACAAACAAATTAAGTAGCTGTTTGGAATTTAAAAAATACCTATTCCCTATTCTATAGGTTAATAGTTTATGCTAGCAACATTATTTCGTTCACGCACACAGGCATCGGCCACGTAATACACGATTACGACGCACACATCAGAGTAAACTGGGAGCGTTTATATCGAGACAGTTTGTATGAAAGGCTCTATCTAGTTGTAGCGCGAACAATCATTAATCTATGGTTTCGACATAAACAAGGCCGTCTTAAGCATATTCAGCGCCGGGGTGCGAAAGTCAAGGCTCCGGTCGCGTGGTCTCAGTATAGTAGGTACCTATCGAAGTTTATGGCGGTCGGCATGCGCCCCCTAGGACTCTGCGCCCGGGTGCACGGCACCCCTTGAACCCCCGGGTAAAGACGGCCCTGGACATATATGTGGGAACTCTGTGTTATAAACCGTATCTGTTTATAAGAGTACTTTTATATAAAATTAATAATGCTGTAATTTTACTAAGAAATCGTTATCAACACTTGCAAACCGGTATTAATTTATTGCAGTTATCTAAATCCAACCTTACCTATATCACGGATTAAATAAATCAGTCAAATAGTCACGCCCTAACACGGTTATTGTGATAACACGAAATGTTATAACCTTGGATGCTTCGGTCGACCGTAAAAAAGCACTTTCCATGCAGTGGCGTAGCGTGGCGGGGGCGGAGGGGGCGGCAAAATTTATAAAAACTGAAATAAATCGTTAAAATTTGAACCTGAAATTCATATTTTTGTTGTACCCATGATTGAAACTCAAACTAAATAAGGGGGCGGCCAATTTTTTTCCGCCCCGGGCGGCAGACTTCTGCCCCGGGCGGCTGACTTCCACGCTACGCCACTGTTTCCATGCCTGATGTTCAGTTGGAGTACATGTAATGAACAAAGGAAACTGCTACTATAGATCCGGCATAGTGGATGCGACTGCTACTCTGTTATTGAATTGTAGTAGCAGTCATTTTCATTCGTGGACCACACTCAAGCCTAACATCAGGATGCTGTCATATATCGACATATATAAAAACTATAATAATTATAAGGCGGCCGTGGTGTAGTGGCAGTACAATGGTTACGCAATCCGAGAGCACGGGTTCAAGACTACTTGCCGGTAATCTTTGATATATTATAATGTACTTTGATTGTCCTGTTACTATGATTTTTTTAAAGTGGTAGGAAGTGGTCCCCGTCTGCTAATCCAGGGTAGTACCACCACTTAAAAATATACAGACCGTGTAGTGATTTAGTCGCGTTTCGGTTTCAGATTGTAAGTTGCCGGTTTTCACTAGGCCGGCATAGTGGATGTGACTACTAACTTAGCTTAACATCAGGCAGGGTGCTGTCATATATTAAGCCCTAATAAAATAAATGTTAACTATGATTAAGGTTTTATCTTTGGATTTCAGACGTGATCCCTGTCCATGTCCTGCCTATGCTGCAGAGGCTCCAACGGCTGGCGTTAAGAGTGGGCCACGTGATGGAAAGGAGTTTGGTGGCAAGCAGGACCCATGCTGCAAATGCCGTACATGCTGCTGTGGGAAGCCGCCCATTGTCAAACCAGTGAGTCTTTTTTACACATATAAAGTGAACTCTTCTTGAGCACCCTTGTTATTTGAACCTCGATGAAAGGAAAAAGCGTCAGTAAAACACAAACATATTAAACAATCAATCAAATTGTCACGCATTTTTCCACGCAAATGTAAAAAATAAATAGCGTTGGGGAGTTTAACAATTTTTAGATGTTAGTATAAATTTAATTAAATATCAATTAATCAATTAAATTGTCACGTCTTTTTCCCACAGGGATAGGCAGAGCCACTGGCCACGATCCTGAGACAACTTCCTCGCTTCTTTCACATCCACAATTCTCTTTATACAAACTCTACGGTTATGGGCACTAAGCAACACAGATTTTTTGAGGGTGTCTCTGACTTGATCGGGAAACAAAAACACAATGCTATGATACAAGCACTTTCGTAGCACTTTTCATAACCATTGCACTGCCACTAGACCACGGCCTTTTAATCAGGCGGTAACTATCAATGTCTATACACAATATTATAAAAAAAAAACTTTTCCAACTGTGCGGTGGCCCTCGACATTCGCACGAACAATCCGACCAAATTGTCTTAATATTAATAATAATCATTTATTACAAACAAAAAGTTCATAAATTTATACAGAATTACAAAAAGAGATATTAGACTTTGATAGTAACGAATGAGTGGTAAACTATGTTAGTATTGTTAGTACCTTTTTATTTATTATTTTATTATTATTTATTATATATTATTTATTAGTAACTATTTATTTATTACAACTAATGACTGTCTCCACCCAGTGTGTTTGTGGATGGGACAGTCAAACCGTGCAGCAATGGTTTTTTTAGTGTTATAAACAACCAAGAATACCTGAGTCATACGCGCCGAGGCGTTGCTATATGAAGCCCACGTCACCGATGGATGCCTGCACCACATATAAGATGTCCTATCTACCAGCTGACGGCTGCATGAATTTGCGTGGGGTCGCAAGGAAACCACTGCCCAATCTAGTACCTAGCTGCGAGCCTATGGAAGCTTCTACCGTGCACAAGGTAACAAAAAGTACTTGTTTAAAAAACTAGGCTTGATGTTTTTTTTTATTGTGACTCGACATATGACAGCATCCCGCTTGATGTTAAGCCGAAGTGTGGTCCATGAATGAATGTCACTGCTAGTACAATTTAATAACAGTGAGTAGCAATCACATCCACTATGTCGGCCTAGTTGGAACCGGCAACTTACAAGCTGATCCCGAAACGTGACCAAATCACTTCACGGTCTGTATACTAGGCCATCACAGTGGATGCGACTGCAATTTACAGTCATGAGTGACCTTCATTCATGGACCGCACTTAAGCCTAACATCAGACTAAATGCTGTCTAATGTTGAGTCACAATTTAAAAAAAATACTAATTGGTTATTTTTCTACAGCTCTCGTTTCTTCCGAATCCCGTGTGTCTAACTCAGGCCATACGTCCCTGCCATCATGACATGTGGGGCCAAGGTCCCATGCAGAATTTGACAACCCAGAAGCACGACTATGTGCCCAAGCCATGCGCCATAAGGGAGTCTTGCAAACCACCACATAAATATCACGCTGTAGAAACACCATTTGATAGTAAGATTGTTTTTTACACGTTTTTTTTACATTTCTATACTAAGCTACTAAAGTGCTTGTATTATTGAAACAGGACAAGCAAAGTAGATATATCAAAGATAATTTGGTACCGGTAGATGGTTTTGAACTCGTGCTCTCGGTTTGCGTAACCATTGCACTGCCACTACACCATGGTCGCCTTTTATTAGCTTGGCTTGTATGTATGTAACAGAATCTTGTAAATTAATTTTCACCAGCTTCTAGAGGTCGGAATAATTTGAAATTTTTACACCTATTAAAAACCTGATAACAATACAAAAATTTCAAATATTTTTGAAGCCAGCATAGTGAGTTTTTTTTTTCAGTTTTTCAGGCATTCCTGGATCTCCTCTTGCTTGCTATCAGGCGGGTCAAGATCAGTTGTATAGACACAATAAAAAAAATACACTCTTGTTCACATTGTCAAATAAGTTTTTTTAGTTTTTTTTACAACTTAGTTTTTTTAATCAAACTGAAAATTATTATTTTATTACATGTAAAGATAATAGCTCTTTCTGATTATGATTCAATTAGCGCACGCCTTTTATCAGCTTATCTTTATTTATTTTTATATTGTGACTCGATATTTGACCTCGACTTTTCTGTTGGTAAGCTTGATGAAGGTCCAAGACTGTCAACTGAAAAAAACCGCCACAGTTCGCGGCTGCCTCGAAATGCTTATTCACGCATCGCTTTAAGGATCCAAGGTTATAGTTAGACGAAAATACAAGGCCTGGCAAAGCATTCCACTTGTCGATTGTTCTACGAAGAAAAGACGCACCGAACCTTTTCGTTCGACTGCTGATTCAGTCGACATAATGCGGATGCTTACCTTGACCTGTGCGGGTATCGCGGGTGTGCAAAGACGAGGTAGGAACAAGGTTGAAGAGCTCTTCGGAACATTCTCCGTGGTATAGGCGATAGAGGACGCATAAAGCCTGTTCACAGCGGCCTTGCATCCAGTGTAGTCATGAACTGCCGCTGGCACTCTTTGACCTTACCATGCTTATGACCTTATCATGCTTACCATCAAGCAGGTCGAGGTCAGATATTGATTCACTATAAAAACAGAATACTGGAGCGCCTGGTGTCCAGCAGTGGACGACTAATGTCATAAAGAATAGGAATTATGCATATAATGTTTTTTAATGACAATTTACAGATCGCACAGTCAACCGCATGTCTTATTTGGACCCCGGCAGAATCCCTGTTCCAGACTCATTCAAACCAACGATGTGCTACCAAAAACCAGCAGGTTCGAATTTGAAATGTTTTTTATTTATATTATAAACTTTCGTATAAAATAAATTTATTTACGTATAAAATAAATTTATTATATTTTTTTAGTTTCTTTTATATTTTTCAAAACAGTGGTCCTTGCTAGTGGCTTGCTTGCTCCACTCTTACAAATGGCCGTAAATAACTATTCCCGTTTTTGTTTTCATACTAATTATTTTACTAAGGGGAATCCCCAGTCATGCAGTCTAATTTTCTAATCGATTGTGACGATTTCCGTCACAAAGCTGAAGCCTTGTGACGGAAATCGAGGCAATTTTAGCCTTTGACTCTGCTTAAAGCAAATGACCAACACACCTGGTACATTGTTTTGCACACGGACTGGTGTAAAGTCCGGGGTTCGATTTCTGGTGGAAGCAAATATGTATTTGTTTCATAGCTTTCATTTGTAATATTTGTTTATTAATTTGTAATAGAAAATCAACCACAAACTAAAAACTATTTTGCAGCTAAAATGGATTGCGCAACTGTGCAAAAGATGTCATATCAACCAGTGTGCACTGCACCACCGCAGCGACCACCGTGGGCATGCAAGGGACAATACCAGAAACCATGTCAAAGGGTAACATAAGTTTTATTATTATACAGTCCACAGACGATTCTGGCCAAACGATGCCGATGAAAAAGCAGTGAAATTGAGTCGCGACCGCAAGTTACCAATCAACGAAGTTTATCTATTGATGTGTTATTTGCTGATTGGCTACGAACATGTCACGCTACGAACTTACGAACGCGACGCAATGTTACCGCTTTTGTCGCGACAATATAAAGAGAATTAAGGAACTGTCTTTCTGTTACCAATTTAATATTTCAAATTCTAGTATCTTCTTTTAAACCGCATCTATCGCGCACTGTGCTATTCCTCATTCTATCCGCTATCTCACTATGGGTGTTTTTCGACCAAATCAGGGCATCTTCGAAAAAGCTGGATTGCCTAGTGCCCATGATCATAGAGCTTGTATGAAGAGAATCGTAGATGTGAAGGAAGCGAGGAAGTTATGTCAGAATCGTGGCAAGTGGCGCTCTATTGTCTCTGCCTATCCCTTTAAGAAAAGGCGTTTTAAAGAGTGGTAGGCAGTGGTACCCAGTCTGCTGATCCGGGGTAGTACCACCACTGTGAAGTGATTGATGATCACGTTTCGGGATCAGCTTGTAAGTTGACGGTTCCATCTAGGCCGGCATAGTGGATGTGACTGCTATTTAGTTATTGAATTGTAGTAGCAGTGGCATTCATTCATGGACCACACTTCAGCTTAACATGAAGCGGGGTGCTGTCATACGTCGAGTCACAATAAAAAAAAAAACAAATTGATTGATTGACTTATTTCCAGTTGGAGTCTACCACCGTTTATGGCTCATCATTCCTTCCACCTGGTGAGGATTGCTCCGAAGTAATTGACCCTTGTCAATATGGTGACTGTAAACGTAAGTTTGTACAATTTATATTTGAAGTAAAGTCCCGGGTTCGATTCCCGGTCAGAGCAAAGATTTGTTTTATAGCTTCTGTATTATTTATTAATTCGATTTAATATTACTAAATCAATGTTGATAAATAAAAAAGAGCGAGTATTTGCTTATATGAAGAAAATAGTGAATGTGAAGGAAGCGAGTGAGTTGTGTCAGGATCCTGGCAAGTGGTGCTCCATTGTCTCTGCCTATCCCTGTGGGAAAAAGGCGTGACAATTTGATTGATTAATTGATATTTGCTCCGGGTCTGGTAGACAGATTCGTAGGCAGTGGTGCCCAGTTTGCTGATCCGGAGTAGTACCACCACTTTCAAGTGACCGTGAGTGATTGTCGCGTTAAAAATAAATACATTGGTACCGCTGGGTGATTTCGAACCCGAGCCACTCGGCTTTCGTAACCATTTCACTGCCACTACACCACAGTCGCCTTAATTTTAATTTATAATAATTGATATTATTTTCAGCTTGCGAGTGCATTTGTCCGGCTGAGTGCATTGCGACTGATCCGTGCGCCTGCGCATTCCCAAGAGCGGCCTGCTGTTAAACTGTTTGAATAAGCGCCAAATTGTAGTCAGTTTTAACTTAAGCTGAAGTTTTTTTTGTCCGTCCCGTACGTACCGTCTTTGTTTTTGTCATATTAAACCTATTTCCCGATATAATATCCGTTGGTTTTATTTACGAGTCTACTAGCTTACCTAGGAGTAGTATGGAGACAGTTGGTCATTTGTCCAATATGCCAATCGGGGATAGTACCATCACTTTACAAACTGTGAATTGACTTACTCGCGTATCAGCTTGTAAGTTGCCGGTTCTGCTGATGAGCCGGAAGTCGTCCACTGCTGAGCATAGACCTCTTAGAATGCCATTCCGAACGAGGATTCGACCATTCAACCAGGATTGAGGATCGAAGTATACTAACCGCACGTTTTGCATCCTCAACAAGGTGCGGCGGTTCTTCGCGCCGGAGCTTCGCCTGCTTTTATACAAGGCTTAAATTCGCTCTTGCGCGGAGTACTGTTCGCATCTCTGGAACGGCTCTGCCAAGTATCTCCTCAATGCCCTATATTCATTTCATTTTCTGACCAAATCGGAGACATCCTCAAGAAAGCTGGGTTGCCTAGTGCCCATAACCGTAGTGCTTGTGTGAAAAGAGTTGTAAGTGGCGCTCTTTGGCTCTGCCTATCCCTGCGGGAAAAAGGCGTGAAAATTTGATTATTGTGTAGTCTACCTAAGCCGAAATGACGCGCACATGTACTGCCTACGCACACGAGCAAATATAAAATATGAATGCAACACACAGAAAATGCAATTGTGATTGGTCATTTAACTGAACTGTGTGTTGCTGGTTAGACACAAAAAGAGGAGCACAATGATAAAGTACAGTAATATGTGTATTCACACATTTAAATAAACTAATAAAGTGGAGGGGAACGTCATTTATAGTTAGACAAGCTATAGCTAAGAATATGGAAAGAAAAGAAGCTGCGCCAAAATAAGAACTAATTCAGTGTTATTTATCTCATACTATATGTTTATACCACGTTGACTGAAAGAGACAACTACTTGTACTTTAATTCCTTTCTTTTAAAGGTTGTCACTACTTATAACCACTTGGTTGACTTTTAATACTGCTTAATTAAAAGTCACGTGGTAGCAAGAGTAGCAGCGAGTAATTGTTCAGTCATCCTTTTTTGAAGTATTTTAATGTCATTTGTTATTGTGTCAACTAGTGACAACATTCTAAATTACGAATGTAAAAATGTACATTCATCCCCTTCAGACTTCTTTTTAATGCCATAAGTGAAAATAGTACAAACGGTTTTAATATGTAGCTATTTTAGTGCTCCTTCTATTTCTTAAGTCCAAATTCTTTAGGCTATAGCTGAAAACTGTGCAATATTTTTTTCACACTTCACACACTCGGGTACTAAGAAACAGGACGACCAAAGCACATAATACTAGACATTGTTTCCGGGGTCCTGGGTTTTCGTGATCATTGCACTGCCACTACACCACGGTCGCCTTAAACTGATAAATTATAACTTTTAGAAAAAAACAACATACATACAGACAAAATTCTTTATTGCACAAAACAGAATACATACAAAGACAATAAAAACTAAAGACGATGTACATTTGACAGCCCTGTCAGTCAAAAGCGATTTCTTTCAGGCAACACAACTTTTTTTATTGTGACTCGACTTGCCTGTATCGAAGTCCAAGAGTCAGTTTTTTTATTTATTTATTAACTGTGACTCGACATATGACAGCACCCTGCTTGATGTTAAGTTGGAGTTTGGTCCATGAATGGTTGTCACTGCTACTACAATTCAATAACTGCAAGCAGCAATCACATCCACAATGCCGGCCTAGTTGGAACCGGTATCTCATAAGCTAATCCCGAAACGTGACCAAATCACTGCACTGTCTACTAGTAAGATTAAGATATCTGACCAAGTAACTACCAGGCAAAAACACTCTTTATGCCCTTGTTAATAAGGATGTTATTGGATGCATTAATTATTTTATTAGGGAATACACTTCGAAATCATGGTCGAATCCTAAATCATGGTCGAACTCGCAACCATAATAGAGTCTGACAATGCGATATGATTTGAATAATGATAAATATTCATTGATGCGCAAAATAACAAACTACACACGAGCGACGACATCATTTGACACTAGAAGAGACGATGAGAGGCCTCGGAATGTTGCAAGCTGTTCCAAGCAACATACTCCGGCTGTCGCTATTGGCACTACACAGCGTCATAACCATGATTTTGTGCTGCCTCTGGACACGCTATCGAATCAAGAGAAGCGTGGCCGAACGACTGAAATCATGGTCGAATCCGAAATCATGGTCGAACTCGCAATCATGCGCAATCCGACAATGCGCAAGAGCCTATAACAGAGTTATAGCAAAGGGGGGAAATTTAAAAATGGACTCGACACGACCTTAACCTTTCGCTTTGGGTTATTTAAATGCAATATCGGTGACAAATTTAACAAAAAATGCAAACTCTAAAAAAAATGCATTTATATTTCTTAAGGGAACAAAACAAATTTTAAAGGTTAAAAATTATGTATGGGGGGCATACAAATTTTAGAAATGTCAAGGCACGGCCTAAAAAAAAGTGGGAAACACTTTTTATTGTGACACGATCTGACCTCGTCCCGCCTGATGATAAGCAAGAGGAGGTCTAAGAGTGACGACGGCTGAGAAAACCGGGTTTGTTCACGGCTGCCTCAGTCACCGTCACTATGCCGGCCAAAGGTGCTTCTTCACGCATCACTTGAAGGATCCAAGGTCATAGGATGGAGAGAACACACAGGCAGGCTAAGCATTCCACTTGTCGATTGATCTACAAAGAAAAGACGCACCGAACTTTTTAGTTCGACTGCCGATTCGGTCGATAAAATGCGGATGCTTTCCCCGACCTGTGCGGGTATTACGGGAGTGAAAAGATGAGGTAGGAACAAGGTTAAAGAGCTCCTCGGAACATTCTCCGTGGTATAGGCGATAGAGGACGCACAGAGCCGCCATGTCTCAATATGTGAGGGCTTATGTGAAATGAAATGAATAGGCTTATGTGAAATAAATAATTTAAATAATGATAAATATTTATTGTTGAACAAAAAAAAAACTACGCACATCAAAAGGATCTAGGGATCAAGTACGTGTAGACCGTGATTTCTAAGTGCAGTTATGAAAATATAATCTATCAATCTATTTTTATATTTTCTTAAATACATTTACATACTAAATGAGCTAGTATCATAGAAACTAGCCACCAAAGTACATATATCAAAGATACATCTGTACTTTGTGAAGGTTTTAAATTTTGAACTGGTAGCTTTGTGTGACCGTATTTCACTACCACTGATCTAGTGAAATACAGTTAGTTATTAAACATAAAAACGTTACACAAAAATCACTCTTATACCAAGCTCTCAAGACTTATTTTGAGCGTCATCGGAAATGCGTCACCTCCGTATGGCTAGAAAAGTGGATAGCGGCTTAAAAACCAAGCAATTATAATTAAAAATATTTATTATTATCAAAATTTTTATTTATAGACAAATATTTCAAATTCAAAGAGTTTCCTTGACCAAAAAGCTAATCCCAGGAGACTATTGAGTCCATTAATCATATATATTTTTTATTAAATACAGTCCTATACAAAATAATGTCATAGAAGTGTCCGCGCGTCAGAATTCACTTAACTGTATAAGAAGGAATAATGTTCTTTATTAAGAAACAGATAAAATTAAAAGTATTTTAACTATAAATAAAAAGTATAATCTAATGACGTCGTATCAGAGATAGTCCCAATGAGACTGGCAACTTTTCCACTTTGTATAGCAAGGCTAATACGCTGGCAGAAATAATTGCCAGCCTTCTTGTCTCCAGACTTCTCAAAACCAAAATAAACGCGATAGTAAGCCGCATAAAATTTGTTTAATTCAAGTTTTCTTAGATTTTTTTTTTGACAAAGGGCCCTTTTAGAGGAAGGGCATGGGAAATGGTGATTTTCATGTTTATTTACTACTTGTGCCTAGTAAGAAAAAACGCAGTATACCTTTGTGTTGAAATATTATCTATAATTAAAAATCAGACTAAAACCTAAGTAAATACTACCTAGTATCTAAACTTCTATTACTTAATCCTCTGTACTACTACAGAATTCAACAATTTCGCTTGCTCTAGCGTTACTTCAGGGTCAGCCAGTTCTGTGCTGGGGAACGTGGTCATTAGTACGAATGTCTGCGGCGAGGCCGGCACAGCGGTGGTGATGTACCGTCGGATGTCGCCCACCGTGTGAGTGTGGTTGAACCGCCCCGTAAGACGGGTGCCGTCTGCTAGGCGGATCTGAAAATTCAAAAATAAAATACACATTATAAATCTATGAGAAAAAAATCATTTATAAAAAAAACTTTTTACAAATCACATTTTTATTTATTTACATTTCTATACTAAGCTACTAAAGTGATTGTACCATAGAAACAGGACAACCAAAGTACATATATCAAAGATATCAAAGCAGCAAGTGGTTTTAAACTCCAATAAATAACTAGCAGTCATATCCACTTCAGTGGTGCCCAGTCTGCTAACCTGGGGTAGTACCACCACTTACAAACATACAGACTGTAAAGTGATTTGATCGCGTTTCGGGATCAGCTTGTAAGTTGCCGGTTCCAACTAGGCCGGCATAGTGGATGTGACTGCTACTTACAGTCATTAAATTGTAGTAGCAATGACATCTATTCATGGGCCACACTCCAGCTTAACATCAGGCGTCAAATGTCGAGTCACAATAAAAAATAAAAATAAAAAACCATTATTTTCATTTTAGCACGACATATGACCTTAGACCTGATGTTAAGCTGGAGTGTGATCTAACAGCGGATGTTAACAAAGCCAAACACACCTGCAAAGTAGTAGCTGGTAGATCCTGATTAACAGGCACAGCTTGTTCTGCTGCTTGGATATTTGACGTTTCTTCTGGAATGACAACCTCAGCAGGCACGGTTGGAGGAGGAGCACCAACCGTAACAGGCGTGGGACTTCCCAGCATGTGACCTTTACCAGAGAAGGCTGCCTTCATACAGGTATGCCTAGGGCCTTCCTCGTTTCTGCGGTCCTCGAGCGCAACACGGACTTCTGCTCCGTTCACAGATAGTTCTGGTGGAATTTCACTGAAAAAAAAAGAAGATTTTAGGATTAGAGTGGTAGGCAGTGGTACCCAGTCTGCCGTGCCACGGTAGTAGCACCACTTACAAGTATACAGACCGTGAAGTGATGTCGCGTTTCGGGATCAGCTTGTAAATTGCCGGTTCCATCTAGGCCGGCATAGTGGATGTGATTGCTACTCACAGTTATTGAATTGTAGTAGCAGTGACATCTATTCATGGACCACACTCCAGCTTAACATCAAGCGGGGTGATGTCATATGTCGAATCACAATAAAAAAAAATGGGCAGTTAGAGGTCTGCCGATCCAGGGTAGTACCACCACTTTTAAGTGTAGACTGTAAAATGACTTACTTAGAAGCGTTTTTCTCAACCAGTTTATTACGCGTAAAATCCCGGGTTTGATTCCCGGTCACCACAAATATTTGTTTTATAACTTTTTTTATTGTGACACGATATCTGACCTCGACCCGCCTGATGATAAGCAAGAGGAGGTCCAAGAGTGACGACGACTGAAAAAACGAGTAGTTCACGGTTGCCTCAGTCGACAAAATGCAGATGCTTCCCCCAACCAGTGCAGATAAGGGTGTGAGATAAGACGAGGTAGGAACAAGGTAAGCTGACGATGAAACTTACCCACGACGTATACACGAGAGGAATGCCGAGTGCGTGGGGTTCATGTAATCCCTGATGGGTCCATCGTCGACTGTGAACCCTTCCCTGTATAGGCGCAGTCTCACTGAACGAACATCAGAGCCCTGTCAAAAAATAACACCATATACAGTTATATAAGGCGACCGTGGTGTAGTGGCAGTGCAATGGCTACGTAAGCCGAGTGGCACGGGTTCGAAACCACCCACCGGTACCAATGTATCTTTGATCTATGTACTTTGGTTGTCCTGTTTTTATGATGCAAGCACTTTAGTAGCTTAGTGTATAAATGTAAATTAAAAAAAAACGTTTCTAATAATGATTCTAGCCTAACTACGAATGACGACTCTCTTTTATTCAATTAACTCACTATTTTTTCAATAATCAAACAATGAAAATATGGACACGTTTTTATCGATATTAAATGACATCGCCGAGCTATGAGCGTCACTAATGGCGGCCACTAAGATACGGGTGGGGGTTTTTTGACGCCCCACGCAGCCCCCGAATCTATTCAACTCGTTCCCCATCTATAGCTTTCATGAGGATGTGTCCGAAAAAAACCCTTATGAGTTCTAAATATCATGATAAAATGTTGTCCAACTTACCTGTCTAAAGGGTTGAATAACTGGTACATGATCATCAGGAGTTTGACCTGAAATAATAATAAATAAAGTTTTCTTAGATTTTGCGCGAACATTGATTAATGAATTAAACAAATTTTATGTGGCTTACTATTGTGTTTATTCTGGTTTTGATTTTACAATTTTATTTTATTATTCTGACGTTTCGAGAGCTTTGCAGCCATCGTGGTCACGGAGAGACTGAGCTGTGGGTCGTCCTATTGGATGATGCTGTTATTGTTTCCAAAACTACCCCCTTTGGTGTTTTGATTTTGTTTTTCTGTTCACGGTTTAATTCAAATTCAAAATAAACGCGATAGTAAGCGGCATAAAACTTGGCTAATTCATTAATAAATAAAGTTATAGTATAAGTATCATTTTTATTATTAATTTTTATTGTGCCATGACATATGACAGCGCCCTACCTGATATTAAGCTGATATTCATGCGGTCTATGAATACTAGTGAGTATACTTGTAAGTAGTACCACCACTTACACATATACAGATCGTGAAGTGACTTAGTCACATTTCAGGATCAGCTTGTAAGTTGCCAGTTCGAACTAGGCTATCATAGTGGATGTGACTGGTTATTTAACTATAGTAGCAGTCACTTCCATTTGACTTCCACAGTAAAAAAAATACCTTTTGGAAGTCTTTTTTGACCACAAGCTCTCATTCAAAACACTAAATGCAAGGTTGCGTTCTACCTATCCAGGCATAGTGGCATGATAGGTAACCGCAGAAAAATGTCACTACGCAACAAAATAACAATCTACAAGACTTGTATTACGCTGACATACGCTACTCAAGTTTTTGCACACAACATCAATGCGACAACTTAATATAACATAACATTAAGGTGCGATTCCAATGACCGTGACTGCAGACTGTGACTGCAGACCTAACTACTGGTTTGTGTGAATCTGTATGAGATTGATTCCATGCAAAGCGACGCGGCCGCGTCATATAGATTAATACAAACCAGTAGAGCGGTCTGTGGTCGTCATTAGAGTCACACCTTAAACTGCCACAGCGCAATACAAGTTCCTACGTAGGGCAACCAATGCTCGCTGGTACCTTAGTTAACGTAATATGATGAGTCATGATAATAAAGTCTCTTACCTAAACGATAACCAACCCCAGAAAATGCTCCAGCTTGCCTTCCACCCGTTCCTGGATCATCTTCAAATGACACAGCACCCTGTCTGTAAATTATAAATCATCAATTTCTCGCCAAAGTTCAGAGGGTTAATTCTTTCTGTATGTGTCTGGTGTTTATAGACGGGTAAGCGACCCAGGATACCTTGAGCTACCATTTACTATATCCGTTTCCTTCTATTGGAATAGTATCTAACTCTACCCCTACTTCCCAAATCCTAAATCTATTTTTAAATTAAAAATCTCCTAAATCCTATGCCAGTCCAAGGTCTGTTGGCTGAGGGATGCGTGGCTAGGGGCTAGCCTAGTCTTAAGCGTGCCAGTCCTGGGGTTTGGCACCCATAGGGTATAAATTAATTGTCCCACTCAGACACGCGAGGATCTGTCAGAGTGGAACTTTATTTCCCTTGCTAATCGAGGAACCTGGATGAAAATTTTAAAATGTATTTATAAAGGCGGCGACATTACTCGCCATAAGTTCCTATGGGGCGACCATTTTGCCACGTAGAATGTTTATGGAAAAATTGAAAGAAAGATAGATGAAGTATGTCAGATGATCGATGATAAGAGTTTGGACATTTTGTGCGTCCAATTCTCTCTTAATCTATTTAATAATACTAACAATGATACAATCTTTTATTATATAAATTAATAAATAACTTACTCCCGCACACTCTTGAACATCTCTGACACAATGTCTCGTCTCTTTGTTGGATCCAAGATTTGTTGTCCAGAACGCTCGGACCCACCAGCATAAAATGCTTCACCTGATAAATATAATTGTTGTTTATTTTTTTTTTACAGGATTTTTTAACATGACATGACAGCTATGTGAAGTCGTAGCGGCTGCTTAACAATTTATAATATAATGTAATTTATTATTATTAATTAATTAATAGGCGAGCAGCATATTGCTGATATGCCTATATCACGCACTGGTTAAAAGTTTATAAGTTTATTTAATTATCACCATAGTCTATATCTATAGTCCCTAACCACTTGTCCAGTTTGTTTTTGAAAGTGTTTATAGTTGGGGACTTTAATATGTCATCCGGCAGCTTGTTACACATATTTACAATTTTGTTGCTTATGAAGTGATATACCAAATTCGTATTGCAGGATTTTCTCATGAGTTTCATTTCCTGATCACGATGGGGAAATATGGTTGAATTGTAACGAAACATCGTGGCTAGGTAAGGGCAATCATACCTGCCTGTTAAGATTTTAAATGTCTCGATTAAATCTCCCCTCATCCTGCGTTCTCTGAGACTTGTCAGCCTAAGATATTTTAGTCTCAGGTCATATGACTTCTTCCTCAAGCAGTGTGGGATTTTGGTTGCACGCCTCTGTACGCTTTCAAGAAGTTCGATATCCTTCTTAAAGTATGGCTTCCATATTTGAAAACCGTATTCCAACAATGGTCTTATATATTTTAAGGAAACAGTTGGGGTTGACTTGCTGGAATGACCTCTTGATTGCATATAGAACTGAGTTGGCTAGTTTTACAATGCCATCTATGTATTCCGCCCATTTTTATTCAACTAATACATTTTAAAATATTAGGCATATAAAAATAATTTGAAAGGCGACCGTAGTGCAGTGGTAGTGCAATGGGTACGCAAACCGAAGAGCATGAGTTTGGGACATGATATATGTACTTTGGTTGTCCTGTTTCTATGATGCAAGCACTTTAGTAGCTTAGTATAGAATAAAAAATATAAACTGGCAGTGGTGCCCAGTCTGCCATACCGAGGTAGTACCACCACTTACAAGAGTACAGACCGTGAAGTGACTTAGAGGCATTTCGGGATCAGCTTGGATGTGACTGCTACTTTCAGTTATTGAACTGTAAGTAGCAGTCACCTCCATTCATGGACCGCACTCCAGCTTAACATCAGGCCGGTGCTGTCATATGTCGAGTTACAATAAAAAAAACATACATTGAACACAAAAATTTAAAATAATACCATGTTCCTCATCACTGGAGCTATCATCGTTCTGCTGCAAGGAGCTCAACGTAGCCACTCCAGACCTCGGATCTCTATTTGGTCTTTTGTTCTTCTCCTTCCTTTTAACCGGAGATGGTGGAGAGTCTGTATCACTACTGGAATCTATTGGTATGGGTTCAGATTGTGGGGGCTCCGGGGCCTGTTCATCCATGTTGCCACCATGCTCATAGAAACTTGATAATGCTATCTGTGTGTTTAGAATTTAAAGTGTTAAAATTTCCAACCCTGGGCTTTAAAGTTTAGACCAATAAGATTTTCCACCTCACATACTAACTAAAACTGAATTAAACAAATTTTATGCAGCTTTTTTTTGTGACACAACATCTGCCCTCGACTCGCCTGATTATAAGCAAGAGGAGGTCCAAGAGTGACTGTTTTATGTGTTTATTGTGGTTTTGATTTTACAATTTTATTTTATTATTCTGATGTTTCGAGAGCTTTGCAACCATGTATTGTTAATTTTAGTTTAAATATTTATTTAGGGTTAAATTTTAGTTTGAGTATGTCTCCGATTTGGTCGGAAAACATTCTCCTGCTTTGTTTAACGCATCCATCCACATCAGATTCATAAATTCCTTTCGTCAATCTACTTTTTACTTATTCTTTCCATGTGCCCAAACCATCGAAGCATTCCTTTGTCAATCCTTGTCACTACATCTTCTTTCAAACCACATCTATCATGCAGTGTGCTATTCCTTATTCTATCCGCTATCATCACTCCACATATACTCCTTAATGACCACATTTTTACAGTGTTAATTCTACTCTCATGCTTCTTTTGCCATACCCAACCTTCACTTCCATACATTAATGTAGGAATTGTGAACAACCATCCGTGACTTTTGGGACATTATTTGGCTGTTCATTATACTATGGATGGCACCTAACCACAGAGCCTGTATGAAGAGAATTGTGAATGTGGGGCAAGCGAGGGAATTGTGTCAGGATCGTGGCAAGTAGCGCTCCATTGTCTCTGCCCATCCCTGTGAGAAAGAGGCGTGATAATTTGATTAATATTTCAGATAGCCCCTTTCGTAGAGAAGAGAATTCAAGTACGGGAAGAAGTTCGTACATACCCATGTAGTTTTGACGTTTTATAAACAGATGCTAAAAATCAATTATATGATGAACTCATGGATGCTTTGTTTAAGTTTATTTACCAAATTTTAAATTAATATAACATATTATGTACGTGATATGTAGTGGTTATTAAAATTAATAAAAATATGAATAAATAATAAGAATAATTCATACCTCGAGTTGCCAGTTTGACGATTCCAAGAAAAACTTGCTGCGAGCTTCATCTGCGCCGGTAACATCACAAAACTGTTTTAAAGTATCATCTCTATTAGCAGACATTTTAATTATAAACTGATTTCTATTAGATACAGAATAATTTTAAAGCTACTAATAAAAATTCTCGATGACTGCTCAATTTTTACTTTGTGTTCGATTCGAATTTGTCATTTGCATTGTCCATAGGGCTTACCTATATTCGAGTACTATTAACGAAAACTAAAATGCCTAACATTTTTACAATAATGTAATCAAATTAATAAATAATTTTACCAAAATTATTATTGAACTTTATATAAATACGTCTAATAATAATAGGATTAACTCATTATATGTTCATTATGCCCGATATTTTAATTTTAGTAAATAGTACTCGAACACATGTACAGTAGATATTGAAAACTAGATTTTTATTGACAATTCCCTTGCCTTTAAATATGATCAATAAAAAAAAAAACTAAAATGAGGTTATAATAATTAAAACCAGTGTTTCGATTTGAAAATTCATTATAACTTTATTTTGTTGAATAATAAGAGTGGAAGTTGCGTTTATTAAATGTTGACATGGTGTGAATATTTATGTTCTTAAATATTTTGTGAGATTAAAGTTGAATTTAAACTGGTTGTGCTAAAATTAAGTGGTAATTTTGTTTTGTTTACATTTTAATTTAAGACTTTAATACTTTAATTGTATTATAGACAAAGTTACTATATATTCTACAGTATAATGTTTCCAAAGCCTAACGGGTAAATAAAAGTGCAAAATCTGTGATTAAATTTTAATTAAATTAAACCTCGAGTTGTAAACAAAAGTGCATCAAATAAACATGAAGAGATATTATCAATTAATATTATTAATAACTTGTGCTCTTAGTATTACATCGTTATTATTCTACCGCCATGAATATATTAAACTCCGTTCTGTGTTGGAAGTGTTCAATTTCTTTGGTAAACCTGGATTATCGAAAATTGAATTTTGTGGGCCTGGATTCAACGCAACAATGCTGTCCGAAATCATGAGGAACTCCACTTTGGAAGTACGTGAGACGGCGCCACTGTTCCAGCAGATAGATGAGAACTTTTACACATATTCTTCATTTTTAAGATCATTTGAAAAGTATGATAAATTAACTCAGTCTTTTCCTCACGAAATAGACACTATAGTCGTAGGTAAAGCTAGTGTGCGTCCAAATTTTCGTTGTAACATATGGCTTGAAAATTCTGTTAAGCCAAAAGCTGGTCGTTTTACATTTAAAATTCTCTCCGAGCCTATAAATGATTATAGAGTTTACATATTTAATTGTAAAATGACTAAAGATTTTGGAAAGCCTAAAGCAATAAGTTTTTATATAAATGATTATAATGTTAATCCCATGCATGCGCCTATTCATCAGCTCATTAATATAGATACCAAAAGGAAGAAAAGAGCGCCATCTAATATTAAATTTGTCAATAACATAGTTCCGACAATCTGTGTGATACCTAACCGAGTACCAATAGTAGCCAGAGACTCATTCATAGACTTTCTAGTCTTCCATCACATAATGGGTGTGAACAATTTTGTTATTTATGATAGCACAATTTCTGAAGATATTATTAGACGACTAAACCTACTCCCATCGGATATAACTCAGTGGGATATTAAATTCTTTCCTTTAAACTATCCTTTTGTATTCTCAAAGAGTTATGATATAATCCGCAATGCAATTGAGCTGGATTGTATATTCAGACATTTCCGAGTAGATAAAGAAGACACCAATAATCCAAGTCATAGCGTTACTCTATCTTGGGATGAGTTCTTAGTACCTCGTTATCATAATAACTTAAAGTCTCTAATACAAGATATAGATCCAAGGATAGAGTCTAAAACTCTAGAAGTAAAGCCCTTACTATTTTGTTTAAATCAAAATGATGATGACAATATAGAAGCCGGATACCCAAATATAATTAAAAAGACTCACTACTATATATTACAACAGAAGTTAGTCACTGCTAAAATAAGGAACTTACTATCTATGTTGAATTTTGATGACATAGTTAATTTTGATTCTGATAAACTCGCAGTAACAGTTGATAACCTAGCAGTACATACATATACTGAATGTAAGGATAAAAATTCCTTCTCACCTTTTGGTTACAACGAAACGCAATTGCAAGTCTTTCCAAATAAGTTTGAAGGAGCTATGATTAAGTTTAGTCAAACATTAGTTGATAATAAAATATATAGGTTGTATAGGTCAGGACAGATTTGGGAGAAAGTTGCTGGAGAAGAAGTTCGGGATATGTTGTAGTTCTAAACCTACAGTTGTCTTGCTTCAACCACTCCTGCACTCCTGTAACTCAAGCGCACATGTGCAGCTGTCTCCTCCTCATTCAGGCATCCCCTACAAAGGGGGCTGTCCGATATGTTGAGGTAATTCTAAACCTAATCCAGTCCTATGATTTTTATGCTGACTGTTGAAAGTACCTTTTAATATAGAGCTATCTCTATACATTACATTTTAGATGTAAATGCTTTAATCTTTCTGGTCATTTTCCAGTAATTCTTGATCATTTGCAGTAGCTTCTGTTCGATTATGGTAAAGGTTTTCAATGTAGGTGATAATTTCAAATTCATTGAAGGGTGGTCAAATTCACTGTTGGTTATGTTCAATTTATTTTCTAAAGTGAAATCACCTATAATTGGCAAGTTCATAATATCAACGGATTCGTTTCTTTCTGTATTACTTGTTGAGTTTCCTGTGGAATTTAGACTTTCAATTTCTATAGCATTCTTTGCTGTATTTAGAACATTCACGACGGTTTTGGCGTCAACTCCAACCATTTCTAACTCGTCACTGAGGTGATTAATAACCTTGATGGTAGTATTCAAATGCCTGGTCTTAATTTTGCTGCCTGGAGATTTCCTATTCCCAGTGGCATACTGATGTTTCTCAAGATTATCCTGTACACATTTTGAACAGTCCAAGACGTTTGGATTGTATGGGTACATTTGTTTGAACCTTTAACTAACCTTTATAATCGTAGAATATGTCTGATGTCATCCACCCAGTTTCTGATTTACCTAATAGGCACTTAGCAGGCATGCTGTTAATGACATCTTTTGGTGGTCTTACATATGGAGGCTACACAAAGACTACACAAGGAGGCAAAATTTTCCCAGAAGCCGTAATAAATACAAGAGCAGTAACAGTCTCTTTTTCATTGCCTTTTACAATTTTGTAGACATTTTTGTATCCTCTAGGTGCAATAACTTTTCCTGTTTTGGGACAAATATAGAAACTGGTTTCCTCACCGTTGCACAGTGTGGTATTTGACCTCAAAAGCTGGCCAAAATTATTTTTTGCTTCTAACAGTTTAATTTGGTAACTTTGTTGTTCAAAAATTTAATAATAAAAAGTTAATATCATTTAAAATCATTTATTCCACACTATTATCTTCAAAAGCATTGGCGCAATCACTTTCTTGTAATCATTTTAATACCTCAGTTGGTAATGGGTATTTTTATAGTGACTTGAGCACCGCATTCCTGTAATTAGAGGGTCCGAGGTCAAAAGAAGTCTATTTAATACATCTTGATTGCAGCTGACACGGGAAAATTTTCTTGTGTAATCGAGCCTGTATGCTTGTTCCGGGCTTCAGCAGCTTCCTCTGATAACTGCCCTTTCGGCAATATTGCATTCTTGACGACATGGGCCCCATGTCGTAGTATCTTGTGCAAAGTTGGGGATATAGGGTAGAAACTGTATAGCTCTACATATAGTTGCGCAGTTTCCTCGCAATATTTTTCAAATGCCTCTGTATTTATTTTCAGCCCGCTACGTAGCGTGTCTAAGATAATTTTAAGCCTATATATTAAATTCTTATCAATTCCAGTTATAGCCGCCGATATTTCGTAATTTTCGAAAAATCGGCGGCTTGTATTGCCATCATTTGTATTTCCAAAATTGGCTTTCGGAATATCGACTAAAAGTCCTAGCTGGTCTCTAAATTTGTCCTGTATTTCTTTCTTTTTATTTTTAATGACTTCTTTCTCTTCGGCTGTAAGGGTATTCCATTTTCTAACCTGTAGTTTATACGCCATCTGCAAAATGCTTTCGAAAAATCTTATACGGGCATGTAGCAAAGATAGATCAAAGCTTTAATTTTTCTTTTTGCAAGGCCTTGTTTTCGATAAGTCATTAAATTCAGTTGAAGTGGCATTACAAATGTAACATTTCATTGTCGATTTGGTATGTGTGGCTGCATTGCATACCTTTCCATCTACCATGGTAAATAACATCTTATGTTTTATTAACACGTCTTCGATTTCGGTTCTGGAAAGGGCTATGATTTGCGATTTAATGTAATTTATTTCTTTAATTGTTATGTCAGTGGTCTCCTTAATAAATCTATTACTTATTGGTCGACAGTAGCGAGACGGATCGGAATTGAGGTTCGTCCGCTCAATTCGTCGTCAGATACTCGACCATTACCAATAGTTTGCAATTGCTCAGAGAAATCTTCAGCAGATGTATCGATCAGCAATGCAACTCTCGTGTTTATTGTCAGCTGAAGTTTCTTCACATAGCGCCATAGATTCGATGATTTAAGGCAAGCGTTTATGTCGTCGGCAGTAGTTGATCGTGGAATCAGTGGCAGTGTTTGGCGGAAATCGCCAGGCAGTAAAATCATTGTGCCTCCAAAACATCTCGAGTCATTTCATAGATCTTTCAATGTTCGGTTAAGTGCTTCCAATGCACGTTTATGCGCCTTTGTGAATTCGTCCCAAATGATGATTTTCGATGCTGATAAAACTTTGGCCATTGCTGAATGTTTTGCAATATTATATGTTGGTTCTTCAATAGTTTGAAGATTTAATGGTAATTTTAATGCTGAATGAGCTGTACGGCATCCTTCTAACAATGTGGCTGCTATTCCAGAAGAAGCAACTGCAACCGCAATGTTGGATCTCGCACGAACAGTGGCTAAAACTACTGACATGAGGAATCCATGAGGTCATCCAGGTTCCCGTTTTAATTCTCGATTAAATGCGTCATTCATTTCACGATTTGGCGCTGGTATTCCTAACCTGACTAATAAACTACCGCACATGAGGTAAAACATGCCTTTGATCAAGAGCAAAGCCCGATTATGTATCTCCTCATTTATCTCAAGGCCGGGATTTCTCGAACTGACACGAATTTGATGTAAAATATCTTCTGACATATTATCCTTAACCATAGATAATATTACGTTTAGCTAACAGTTGCGTTTTGTTATACCATTTTTAACAAATCAACGGCTAAAAAGTAAATGGGATAAAAAGTATCCTATGCCCGTCTCCTGGTTCTAAGCTACAAACCAATTTTCAATCAAATCGGTTTAGCCGTTCTTGAGCTATCAATAGTGTAACACGACTTTCTTTTATATATATAGAAGCTAATTGAATTAGTCATACTGGGTCCCGCTGCGACCCAGTACACGAAGCTACACTAAGCCTGCGTTCCATTTTAGGGCTCTTCGATGGGCTAGTGTTAGTACCTTTTTCGAACACTTCCCTTCGTGCGTTCGGCTTATTTCTTTTAGGTGTTATCTCCGCAGTGCCAGTTTTATGGTCTTCCTCTTTTTTAAGTTTGCCTACTCATATCCTGGTGCGTCTCTCATCTTTGCGCAGTGTGATTGCAGTGACTGGAGAATAGTCTTAATTTCTTTGGCCGTGTTTCGATGCTGGCCCTGTTTGTCTGTCATTGCAACTGCCGTCTTCACTTTCGCGGTCATATCCAGGAGTATGGCATCTCTTTCTAGTTTCTCCAAGTCTACCGCAGCAGTTTGTATGGGTGAACTCCTTTTCCTTTTAACGGCAGCGAGTGTGGTTGGCGTCCCCAGTTGTGTGTAAAGAGTCTCCCTCTACTGGACCTACTAGGAGACCGGTCCAGTACTCGACACGGTCTAAAGGGCATCGAACTGTCGTTCGAGTCCATCACTGTTTCACTATTACTGACCATATATCGAGTAATTGGGCGTGTTTTATTTGTGCGTTTAGTTGGAGTGCGGCTTAAGCCGCTTCTAGGTAGAAACAGGTCTTCTACCGCGGGTCCCGAAGACATTATCCCCAGTTTTAACATGTTTCCCACTTCTTGGCGATATGTTGGGTGTTGCGAAAATTTGCCCCCAAAAATACGAGGGGCAGCCTGCTAGCGCTGAAACACTAGCAGGAAGGGATTCTCCGGCATAGCCGGTACCCTCCTGGGGTATTATATTTTTAACCTTTGCTTCTTTCATTTTTTCCTTTAACTCTTTCTATTCCATTCTCTGCAGTACAGCTGCCGAGCTGTTTACCCGACGGTCGCTATCCGGCATCAGGCCCTTTCGGCGCTAACATACTACTCTCAGGAGTGTTTATCGGCTCTCCAGAATAGATCCACAATGTTCCGCGATAACAGGGAGACCTGTTGTAGGATGTGACTGTTCGCCACGCACTGTAGTCTTGGAGAGGCAGGCTTTATTTAGACGCCAATTTTTCCCCTTTCTGTAGCGTGAGGACCGGTGTTCAGTCATCCCGAAACAAAGGTACGGCAGTACTCCAACTCCATTCCTCCCTTAGCTAAGCCATTATCAAATTTAATATCCAAATTTCTAATAAATACGATTTAGCCTGCTTTAATTGGTAGGAAGTGAAAAGATATTTTACCGTCATTTCTGGAAAATGTTCTAAAGCTTCTGATGAAATTGTTTGAAATGGCAGTTTTTTGCGTTGCCAGCTATTTTGTTTTACTTTATCAGCTAACGTGATTTTTAATGTCATTGTTTCTACTACTTCATTCAAGAACTCTGAGTTAGAAGTAAGACGTTTACTGTATTTATTATGTAAAAATGAGGCAATTTGAAAAAACTTCCGATTCTAGAACCTAAGCATTTTGTTATAATTTTTTTGATCGAGTGATATTTTTCTTTTATTATTCCATGAGTTGCATCAATTGGCTAACGAATTTTGGTTGAAGCGTTAGACTCTGCTGTTGTTAGTTGGTTTCGTTTTCCTTTGAGTGCTGGCATTAGTACTTTATAATCCTTATTTTCTAAATATTTTTTAACATCACGGAATCCACGGTCAACCATTACCAGGTTCTAATAAACGACAAATACCATCAGGATTACCTATAATATTCCTCATTATAGTAGCATTATTTGGTTAGCATAATACGGTCCTAACATGTCAACTGTGTATCCATCGGTTGTGAAAATCGTAAATGGCTTACACTGCGGTATTTTTTTTTGACCAGAATACTAGTTTCTCTGATACTCATTATTGGAACTTTTTTCGTGACAAGCATAGGTCCCATTACAAATAAGTATGAGTTTGCCATTTAGATCGTCATAAAGTTTTTAGCTACCGCAGATGTATGATTTTGAATGAGATCACACTTCTGGATATTGAATTTAAAGCAAAATACAAAGTTAAAATGTGTTTTTCGAAAGATTGGATGACCTGCTCACAATATTTTGAAACTAACTGCTCCTCTTTAATCTGTAAAATTGTAGCTAACAACTTTTTCGAATTACCCGTGCGAAGCTTGACTAAAAACACCATGAGTGCTTGAGTTTACACGTCGAGCGTCAGTATCTCTCATTGATACTAACAAATATCGCAACACAACTCAATCAAGTTTTCCCGTCTTAAGCCAGTTAATACATTTGTCTCTAATTTGACATATGACAAATATCCAGTTTATCCAGTAACGTAGAATCACATTTAACGGCGAAATTTTCCATCAGATTGGTTAGTTCTACAGATGAAATTGTACTCCAGTTGGAATACACTTTTATTAGTTCTAGTCCTTTACCGTAAAACCGTTTATTTATTAAAACCGTTATCTATTAAGGGACAGTGTAGGATCTTATTATATCATTATTACCTACAAATCATTTAAGTATCGTTTCAATGACTCCCGGGGGCATATTCACCATACTTGTACCCCTAGGGCCTTTATATTTAAGACTTATAGTTTATTAAGTATAAGTGTAAATATGTACCATTTATTGATTTAACAAAAGAGGAAGATACGGTACGAACACAATACGCGTAGAACTGGCAAACTACGTCTAACTGACGCACTTGAATCCAAAGCACAACGTACTACCGTTAGAGCATACCTACTCTCGTGCGTTCTGTCTCGCTCGCATTCCACTATGACAGTTTTTAAATTTAAATTTCTTATTAACGAAATCGGAGATGCAACTGTGGCTGTAACTCGTGTGTAGTGGGGATATCGGTTACATATTTTGTAGTGAACAATAAACCGCATGCCGTATCTTCTCATTTTGTTTTTATCTAAGCATTTATTGTGATATTTATATTATAATAATAATATTTGAAAAAAAAAACATTGGATAGAAAATTATAGATACACTGGTCGACTTCAACCGAAGATTGAACCCGGTGTTTGTCGCTTTTTTATATCCAATTTTCATTACTAACTTGTATTACTAATATGCTAGCATTGAAATTATATGTACAACATGATAATTGTTAAGTTTTCTATATAAATAAGTTTTTTTTTATAATTATGTCAATTATTTTTATTCCCATTTTTATTTTTGCCAGTAGAATGCACTTACTGTTATTACAATACAATTTAATTTTCGTAGGTTTAAATAAGTTAAAATTTGTAAAACATTGTAACTTTAGAATCTAAGTTATTATAAATATTACTAATGATGGTGCTTAAAAATGTTTTCCAATTAATATTAAAATAAGCAAATGGCCTTGAATTTTTCATGTATTCTAAAAAAACCTAATAAATCACGTTTGAATGTGTTTTTGCTTTTCATTAAATGTGCCTTAAGCCAGAGCAATTAATCTATAATACTCGAGTTAAGAAAATAGTTAGTAATGCTAAGAATATGGAAAGAATAGAAGCTGTGATAAAAAAGAACTAATTTAGTGTTATTTATCTTATTTATACTATGTTTTACCACGTGTGACTGAAAGAGACAACTACTTGTACTTCAATTCCTTTCTTTCAAAGGTCACACAGACGTGCTAGAAAGGATATAATTCATTCTGTATTGTGACTTGGGTATATTCTAATAACAGTTGTATATACATTTTAAAATAGTTTGATGTACGAAGATTACAATGTAATTGGATTATATCCTTTATTTTGCATAGTTTAGGTGTGCAAAATGATCAATCTAAAATTATGACAGTTCAACGCAGAACTGTTAATATGGCGTGTCTTTGTGATCAAAGTATTTGGACTTGAGAAATAGAAGGAGCCCTAAAATAGCTACAAAATACAACTGTTTATACTATTTATCTTATGGCATTAAAAATGAGTCAGAAGGGGATGAATATACATTTTAACATTTGTAATTTAGAAGGTTGTCACTAGTTTCGATAATCATTTGACAACCTAATTTGACAGAATAACAAACGACATTAAGATACTACAAAAAAAGATGTCGGAACAATTATGCCGCTACTCTTACATACCACATTACTTTTAATTTAAGCAGTATTAAAAGTCAACCAAGTGGTTATAATTGCAAAATTTAGTGACAACCTTTGAAATAAAGGAATTGATGTACAATAGGGTGGAGCGTCATTACTTTTTTTCGAATTTCTTAGCTGAATATGTGCGAAAAGTTGCATTAGGTCACAAGATATACGGAAAAAATAAAAATAAAAATATTGGACCCTGCTTGTAGCCCTCTACCGTGGTTCAAAGATCTGAAAAATACGTAAAATTGACCTATTTAAAAAAAATCATATTACTTTAACGCAACCTTTCTTTTTCTCGTGAAATGTTTTATTATACTCATATTATAATGAAGATTAAACAAAAAAAATTCACTAACATAAATATGATACCATCATGATACAGAACACTTTAAGCGATGCCGAAAGTAAACAAACTTTATCATTATTAGAACGCACTTAGCGCTTGGTACTTTTGTAATTTGATTTGCTTACTTTGATGATTATTTGTAATTACCTTCGCATATTATGTTCTTTAGTTAAGTAACATCGCTAAGAACGAAAAGTTGACTATTGTGTTGTTCGTAAAATAAAATGTTTGAAATGTCGAAAAGAGTGACGCGAACTGATATTGACTGTCCCATTTTTGGATCTCCGAGTAAGTTAAATAAGTCGGTGCTACCGACAACAGCCGATGTAATTAGGTATATCCTTTTCGTCAGAAATAAACTGAAGACAGAAGGAAATGAAAATCAACCTGCGATCTCACGAGTTTTTGATGAGGTTTTTCGTGAAGTTGTTGAAATATGGACTACAGCTTCGTTGCCTGTCGTTACCATTCAACGAGTAAAACAGCTGTTACAGAGCATTTATGATAAGTATTTATATTTCATTCGTTATCCAAAATCAAAACAAACTGAGAACTTTCGACTGAAGTTAAAAGAATATAAAAACAAGAGTATATCAGAGTTGTTTGATATTTGTAGCTGCAAATGTAATGATTTTGATAAATGTATTTGCTCTTACGAAAAAAAAGTACCTAGGCTAGAAAGACCATTCCTTTATGACCAAAGAAATGCGCGAAAGATGGCAATTGGCAGTTTAGACCGGATACAAACAAAAAAATTAGAAAAAAAGGTCATACGAAAACAAAAATCGATCCAAGCTTCTAAAATAGACTCAGAAAGCTTTTCTTCATCACAGGACAAAGCAAAACCTTCTTTCAGAGCTCACTCTGCTCCAGATTTCGCAGAACCTCAGCCAAGTACTTCAAAAGGGTCCGATTTGGATCCAGCACTGACACCCAAAAGAAATATGCTATCTCTTCCTACCTTAGCTAAAGTATGTGACCGTTATGTCATTTCCGATCGTTCGGCAGCAGCAGTCGCAAGTGCAGTATTGCAAGATGTTGGTTTAGTAACCTCGGAAGTAATAGACCGAAGCAAAGTTCGTAGAGCTAGAAAAAGAATTCGAGAAGAAATTCAAAGCAAACATAGTTATTCAGAAATTAAAAGCATTTATTTCGATGGAAGAAAAGACAGGACACTGATTTACGAAAAAAGAGGTCAACGTTTATATAAAAAAATTGTTACGAGAGAACATGTTTCTTTAATAGTTGAACCAGGATCATTATACTTAGGGCATCTTACGACATATTCCGGAACAGGAAAATCGATAGCTGAATCAATCCATTCATTCACTGCAAAACACGAGCTGGATTTAGGTAACTTAGAGGTAATTGTAACAGTGCGATGGCACTGTTACAAACACTGGCTGGAAAAGTGGAGTGATACGTTTTATAGAATTAGTTAGGAAGACCACTGCAGTGGTTCATCTGTCAAATGCATGCAAACGAATTGCCTCTTCGACATTTATTTATTAAATTAGATGGAGCAACAGGTGGACCTCAACTTTATTTTGGACCAATTGGAAAAGTTTTAGAAAATTGTGTCAACCGGCCTGTTAGTGAATTTTCAGCTATTCCGTCAAATATGCCTATTTTATCAGAAGAACGAGAAAAGAGTCTTAGTACAGATCAGAAGTATTTATATCAAATTTGTCATGCAGTAAGTAGCGGGTCTTGTTTTGAAGAATTGTCTTATAGAGACCCAGGAAAAATGGCTCACTCGCGGTGGTTGACAACAGCCAACAGGATTCTAAGACTTTACGTAAGCACTTGTAGCCCATCACAAAACTTAATTGAACTTGCAGAATACATTGTAAAAGTTTATGCTCCTGTTTGGTTCAGCATCAAGGAAAAAATCTCCTTCAAAGATGGCCCAACTCATGTATTTAAGCTAATTCAATTTTCAAGATGTTTGAGCTGCAATGTCAAGAATATCATTGACCCGGTTATTGAAAGAAATGCATTTTTTGCACATCCTAAAAATCTTCTACTTGCTATGCTAAACGACGAACGGCCACACATAAAAGAATTGGGATTAAGAAGAATAATTGAAGCAAGAAAAAATCAAAAACCTGGGATCAGAATATTTAAAACACCAAAGTTGAACTTCAATGCAAAGGACTATATTGATCTAATAATATGGGGTGAATCACAAGTTACACCTCCTCCAATGCTTTATAAAGTCACAGATAATAATTTGGAAAACCTTAACTTATCAAAGTTTCCAGGTTATCCTTGTCTTACTCAAGCAGTTGAGCGATGTGTTAAAATGGTGACTGAGGCGTCGATGTCTGTGGCTGGTGAAAAAGCGAGAGACGGATTTATTCGCTCCAAGATTCAGTCAAGAGCTATAATGCCGTATTTCGAAACGAAGAAAGACTTTTATACAAAATAATAAAATTTCAATAATGTAACTGAAGTGATTTATCCAATTTTATCGATATTTTCACGATAATTTGTTAATGTAAATTTGTGTTATTTTTATAAATAAATCATGTTTTCTTATTAATTTTTGTTTAAATGTTCTCAATATGATGAAAACATATAATATATATTATATAATTTATAATAGCTGGCTATATAAAATTTCGAAAATTATTAAAAAAAACTAAATTTTCAAATGAGGGTAGAGGGCTGAAACATATGTCCAAAAAATAAAACAAAAATATATTTGTTAATAGTACACCCTAATGCAACTTTTCGTTGGTATTCAAGATCAATAAAGAAATCTTTTTTTTTCTCCATACAACGACGCTCCACCCTAATGTACAAGCAGTTGTCTCTTTCAGTCACACGTGGTATAAACGTAATATAAATGAGACTTCTTATTTTAGCACAGCTTCTATCCTTTCTATATTCTTAGGTTTATGTCCTTCGCTCCTATTATGAACCTTTCCAATAAGTATCAATGTCTTTGTTTTGTTTTTATATTATTAGTGGCGGCGTAAGACGTGGGCGACGTGGACCACTGCACCCGGTATCGCGGTACAAGGGGCCTCGCGCCTCAATTTTTTTTTTTACATTTTATTAGGCGGCAGCGTGACGGCGCTAAAACGACCGCGCGGAACCCTATTTTCGACGTCCGACGTCCGAGCTACCCGAGATTTCGCGAGTCGAGACTTATTTTTATGAAATTTTCTCCTCGTTAAGGATCTTTTTTTAAAATTTAAGCTATCTTAAATTATGGTTTTTGAGTTATAACTCAAAAATGGAGACCCCCTTTTTGCCCACATCAAAATTAGGTCTTGCCCCGCCACTGTATATTATCAAATACTTTTAGCACACAACTTTATTATTCAATTGTAGTTAGATAATTATACTCCTAAATTATATAAATATTTCATATTAAATATTTTTATTATAATTCCCTGTGTTTAATTTATATTCAAGTGAATGTCAGTAATTAACCCTTAACAAAAAAATCTTTTAAAATTATTTTTGGACAGTAATATATTGTGATTTTTATTTAGTTAAAAACTATATTGTTTAAAATATAAGTGAGAGTATTATTAGGACAAAATTTAGTAAAATTTAATAAAAATATTATCAAATAACATTTTGACATTTTTGACATATATTAAAATCAAAATGTAATAATATTATTTATATTACATTATAAATAATAATAATTTCAGTCATGTAAGTCCATCTCCACACGTGTAAGCCTTCTGTAGAATGTAGCAGGTACATCCAATAACAACGTAACTTTAATACAACCATATTGGTATATCTGGCGAGTTGGAAACGACCAGCAAAGAGCTCGTGGGATTGCTGTTGAGAACCAAAGGTCAGAATCCCATAGAGGGAAGCCTCGACAGGCCAGTTGCAGCCAGAATATTTGCAAAGGAAAGTTTGCAGCGAGTGCATAGAAGCTGGAAAAAATTGTGAAAAATGTGTACATTTTGTTATTTTATTGTGTTTATAAATTTCTTTTAAGTTATTATTTTTTGTGAATTTATTAACCAGTTGTGAATGCAGTCCGTGACACAATCTTGTGATGGCACGTCGAACGCGATCCATACATGTTCACAGTGCAGCAAGTCATTCAAATCTTTAAAAGGCCTCAACATACACACTACAAAAATACACAGGAAATGTTCTAGCCAAAACTGTTCACCTATAGACATTCATCCCATTATTCCGAGTGCGCCTACTTATGTAGCCAACAATTCAACACCTTTCCACAAATATCTTAGTAATTTAAAAAATAGTATACCTGTAGTAAAAAGAATCCCTCGAGGAGCACGAATAACCGTTGCTACACATTTGTCAAAATTAATACAGAAATGTTACATAAGTAATTGCACTCAAGACTGGCAGAACCTATTTTTATTTTCATACAACACACTACACATAATAAAAACGAATGAACCAAATTTATCACTAACACAAAAGATTAAGAATAACTGTGCTGTAAGCTCCTTGCCTTCTCCCGCACCTCTTGCGATTACGAGGAGCATCAAACATGATGCCCCTCGTAATCGCAACAAACTCATAGAAAACAAAATCAGTGACGGAGATCTCAAAGGTGCCGCTCGCCTTTTGTTCTCCAACGATGTGCTATCACCAGATACCCCTGACACTCTTCAGGCCTTACGGACAAAACATCCTCCAGCTCCATTAAACCCATATTTTCTCGACCCACCAACAGCAGGGCAAGCATGCCTTCAAATTCAAAACAAAGATGTTACGGATGCTATTTTATCTTTTAAACCAGGTTCGGCTGCAGGTTTGGATGGAATCTCACCCCAACATTTGAAAGACTTAACGTCGCATTCTGTGGGTGATGCAGGCGAGCAACTTGTAAATTCTATCACAAAATTAATCAACTTTATGTATTCCGGTAATGTCAATCCAGAAATTGTTCCTATTCTTTTCGGCGCGAACCTCATTGCTCTCACCAAAAAGGACGGAGGGGTGAGACCAATTGCTGTTGGATCAACACTACGACGTCTGGCCTCCAAAATTGCTGTTCGACATATTTTACCAAAATTAAATTCGGAATTTGAACCCGTACAGTTAGGCTTCGGTGTAAAAGGAGGGTGTGAGGCAGCCGTCCATGCCCTACGCTCTTTCCTAACTTACGGAAAGCCTGACGTGTTGCTCAAAATTGATGTCAAAAATGCTTTCAATTCGGTAAATAGGGATACCCTGCTGACGGAAATAAAACAACATATACCGGAAATATACAATTATCTTCTTCTCAGTTACGCTGACCCAACAAAATTGTTATATCGTTCTAATGAACTGTCCTCGGAAGTAGGTTGTCAACAGGGTGATCCCCTTGGGCCTGCAATTTTTAGTTTGGCTATAAATCCTATAATCAAAAATTTAAATTCTAATTTCAACGTTTGGTATTTGGACGACGGGACCCTAGGAGGTGATGTGAATACTGTGTTTTCGGACCTTTTTTTAATCAAAAGTAAATTTGAAGCCATTGGTTTGGAGCTTAATTTTAGCAAATGCGAACTTTTTATAAATAACTGCGCCTTAAATTTAAACGACGTAAAACAAAAATTTAATATTTTGGCTCCAAATATTAAAATAGTTAACAGTAATTCACTTTACCTTTTAGGTTCTCCAATTTTTGATGAATCTATTTCTGAATATATTAAAAATTCAATTACTAAATTTCAAAATTCTGCTGATCGTCTCCTTGAAATTAGTCCACATTATGCACTTTGCATCTTAAAATTCTGTCTTTTCGTCCCAAAATTCACGTATGTGCTCCGTTGCTGCTCTTTTTGGAATTACCCAGATCTTTTAAAACATGTAGACAACTTAATAAAAAATAGTTTAGAATCAATTCTTAATATGCAGCTGAACGAGCAATCTTGGACCCAAGCATCCCTACCCATCCGTTATGGTGGTTTAGGGATTCGCAAAATTTCCAGTGTAGCTTTACCTGCCTTTCTATCTTCTGTCCATAGTTCAGCAAATCTCATAGGTAAAATTTTAAGGGCAACCCCTTCAAACTTTGAGATTGCTGCCTTGGAAGAAGCTAGAAACGCTTTCTTAATTGCATGCCCAGGTCAAAATTTTTCAATTTCTCCAAATTCACAGAGGAGCTGGGACGACATAAACTGTAAATTGACTTATGACAATCTATTGAGCAGTAGTACAGGTTCGGCGCGTGCTAGGCTTTTGGCCGTGGGTACGCATGAGGCCGGCTACTGGCTTCACGCGTACCCTTCGTCAAATACAGGAACATTTCTTGAGCCTGACACGCTCCGAATCGCAACCTGTCTACGGCTTGGGGTTCCGGTCTGCGCTCCTCATAAATGTCCCTGTGGCAGTGATGTCGACAAGCTAGGACATCACGGACTGTCATGCCAAAAAAGTGCAGGCCGCTTCTCGAGACATGCCGCACTTAACGATATCATACGCCGGTCTCTTGCCTCCGTCAACGTGCCAAGTCTACTTGAGCCGACTGGTATTGCAAGAGATGATGGTAAGAGACCGGATGGTATGAGTTTGATTCCATGGAAGATGGGCCGGGTGCTGGTATGGGATGCAACCTGTTCAGACACGCTGGCACCTTCCCATCTACATGGAACCAACAGCAGAGCTGGTGCGGCTTGTGAAGCGGCTGAAAAAGCTAAAGCGTGCAAATACAGGGGTCTAGGCTCCGAGTATGATTTTGTCCCATTCGGTGTCGAGACCCTTGGTCCGTGGGGTCCTAGCGCTTTAAGGCTTTTTAAGGAAATATCAAAAAGGTTAGTCGACATCACAGGAGACCGAAGAGTTGGCAGCTACCTCGGACAAAGAATTAGTCTAGCTATTCAAAGGGGGAACGCTGCCAGTATCTTCGGAACCTTGCCTAAAGGGACTCCTTTTAATAATGTATTTTAGTTAATTTTCTTTTTTTTTTTCTCTTATCAATATGTTATATTTCTGTATAGTTAGTAGTATATAATATTACTATTACATGATAGTAAATTAATTTATATTCATATATTTTATAGGAGCTCGATAGCACCCCGCCTGATGTTAAGCTCTGGAATGCGGTCGAACTACTGCTGTTAAATGACTGCAAGCAGCACTTGCATTCACTATGCCGGCCTTGGTTTTTTTTCTGTTTGTTGGGCTAAATTTTATAAGTACCTAGTTATTATTGTGACTCGACATACTACAGCACTGATATATCTGGAGTGCGGTCTATGGATAGGACTGCTACTACAGTAGTTGTAACATACACTATGCAGACCTAATGGGAACCGGCAACTCACAAGCTGATTCCGAAACGCGACCAAATCACTTCACGGTCTGTATACTTGTAAGGGGTGGTACCACACCGGATCGGCAGACTGGGCACCACTGCCTACCACTCTGATAACCAGACCCGAAGCAAATATTCGCCTCTTTTATTATTAACAAATGTGACACTTTTGACCTTGATCCCCCTGATGATAAATTCAAATTCAAATTATTTATTCAGCAAATAGGCTGTACACAGCACTTTTACACGAGCAAGAGCCTCTTGCTCCATAAGCAAGAGGAGATCCAAAGGGGGACATAATTTATTCCAGCTTAACATCAGGCGTTATGATGTCGAACCACAAAAAAGAGAATTCTTTAAACCTCATAAACTTTTCCGTACCGATTAGAGTTATTAAATTACGCCTGAAGGAAAAACTGCCTCAGTCGTCGTCACTATGCCAGCTAAAGACAATCAGGATCAATCAATCAAATTGTCACGCCTTTTTCCCACAGGGATAGGCAGAGACAATGAAGCGCCACTTGTCAGGATCCTGACACAACTCCATCGATCACGACTCACTCGCTTCCTCCACTCCATTCTCTTCATACAAGCTCTATGGTTATGGGCACTAGGCAACCTAGCTTTCTTGAGGATGGTCAGCAAACACCTTCCTGTGTCTGCCTTGTTTAACGCATCCATCCACATCAGAATTATAAATTCCTTTCGTCAATCTACCTATACACCTTTTATCATTTTGAGTTAATAAATTACGTCGGAAAAACGATTCAGTTTACGATTGCCTCGGAGGTCGTCACTATGCCGGCCAAAGATAATCAGGAATTTGGAGAAAAACAAACAATAGAATATGGTTCTAAGTTTATATTTATTTGATGTGCCTAAATCTAAAGAAGACGCCCATGATTACGGTCACAGACCAAGTCGACAATAATATAGATGCGACAATCCGAATTCAATAAACAACTTATATACTAAAATAAAATAATTAAAAAAATATTTACATTAGAGACCAATAATTTTATTGTGGCCAGACATGACAACTAGAGATGTAACGACTCGACTTTTCAACCCGGGTTAAACCGAGTTGAGACCTAAACCGAGTTAAGTTTTGACTATTATATAATTTTAGATCAGACACCAAATGTATTTAGTTATATTTGACATCCAAAATTCTATAGCAAACCATACTGTGTATTAGGCAATTTGGATTGTCGGACCGAATTATCAACTCGGTTTGTAAACCGATTTGAATCGAATTCATCAATTCGGTTTGCGAATCGAGTTGTTTTAAATCGACCTAACTCGGTTTAAAAAATCGAGATCGTCCCATCTTTAAAGACCTGATGTTAAACTGGAGTTGTACTCCATGAATAGAAACGACTGCTACTACAGTTAAAGTACAAGTAACAGTCGCATCCACCATGCCGGCCTAATTGGAACCGGCTACGTCTACGAAATACAGTCAGCCCCCCTAGCACGGCAATCCAAGAAGCATAATAAAGAACTGCAAGGAATACTATTGTAACTCATTTTAAATAACGTATTAGGCCGGCACATCAAAATGTTTAAACAATATTTATTAAAGTTTTCAACGTTGTTTTGTGTAAAGTTTTACAGAAAGTTTAATTATCTTCATCGATACACTGTTCTAGCAAGTTATTTAAAATGAATTGAAATGATATTCTTTGCAGGTCTTTATCTTGCTTCTTGAATTGCCGTGCTAGGGGGGCAGGAATATGAATGAAAATACTTAAAATCATTATTGCTTTAACATTTAAAACAACCATTAAATACTATGCCAGCCCATATGGTCTCCTCATCTTGGATCCTGACCTCTGGACACCTGAACTCCATTTGTTTAATGGTAAGCAAGGAGAGGTCTAAGAGTGCCGACGACTGAAATACCGACTCAGTCGTCAGCCAGTACTTTTTTCTTTCGATGAAGGATCCAAGGATGGAGAGAACACAGGGCCGGTGAAGCATTCCACTAAAATGACGCGCCAAACAGTAAAGTATAATTTAGATGACTTAATAATGACTAAAACAAATTTTATGCGGCTTACTATCGCGTTTATTTTTCGTTACTGATACTAAAATCAAAATTGAAAAGTTGTAAAATAATCGCTATAGTAAGCCGCATAAAAATTGTTAGATTCAATAATTATTGTTCGCGCAAAATCTAAGAAAATAGCATATGTCTAGTGTAAAAAATATAATACTATATTTGATATTTAAATTATCTAAATCAAGTTAGATAATTTAAATATCATGGTTATGGTAAACAAGATTAATGACGATTGAGATTAAATTGGTTATTTAATCTCAAAAGATCTTACAGTCCCGGCGGTAAAGAATGCACATTGGGCACTGAAAGAGATCATCGGATAGTTTCGATACTATTCGGTTTAGAGCGTCAGTCACCTCTCTAACCATCATCATAACGTCACTATATCAGCGGCACGCTTTTGACGTTTGCATCGTTCATGAAGTTTCGTATAAATTAATAATTACGTTTGAAGGAGCAGAGTGCTATTCTTTATTGTCACTATGGAGAACAACAATTGTTTCTTCAAACGTAATTATTAATTTATACGAAACTTCATGAACGATGCAAACGTCAAAAGCGTGCCGCTGATATAGTGACGTTATGATGATGGTTAGAGAGGTGACGCTCTAAACCGAATAGAACCGAAACTATCCGATGATCTCTTTCAGTGCCCAATGTGCAAACGTCAAAACGGTCATCATAGCGTGCCGGTGGTATAGGTGACTGAGACGAAGCTCTACAATGCCGAAAGTAGAAGAGTCCACTTTCTACTACTTACCACCGGGTAAGGTATATTATTTACTGAATATAAAACGTTTTATTAAAAATATATATTATGCACGATTTGAATGATTTTAATAATTAAAAATATATATATTTATTTAAATGTAAATAATTATTTTAAATAAAGATTAAAGCTTATTATTATAATCCAATAAATATTTGCTATAATAAATTTATTCTAAATAACATAGTGTTTATAAGTTGATTGCGAATCCGCCATTCCGGTCCAATTTATACATATACCCTTAATATCAATGGTAATTTTAATGGCTTTTATTTTGACATATAAATACTACCAAGAATGATTGGTTGACAAATTTAACCAATAAGGTTATTCAATGACATTTAACTGTAAAAATTAAGCCCATTAATTTTTCTAAACATATGAACATATTAAATTTAACCAATGAGTCGATTCAATGGTATTAAACTGTTTTAGCGTATATTTATACTGGTAAATCGTTTGCGAGATATTGGACACATGCAACGCCATCTAGCGGTAGCATGTAGCGGTCGCTACACTGTCAAAATGAAACCCATTACCATTACTATTTCATGACTATGAATATAACACAAATTCAACCAATCGGGTTTATCAATGGTAATTAACCGTCATGGCCCCATATATGGTATAGCTTGTCTAACTATAAATGACGTGCCCCTCTACTTTATTAGTTTATTTAAATTTTTTGAATACAAATATTACTAACTATACTATTATACTTCATCAGCGTCCTCCTTTTGTGTCTAACCAGCAACAGAATAACCAATTACAATTGCATTTTCGGTGTGTTTCATCCGTATTTTATTTTGGCTCGTGTGCGTAAATGCAGTGGAGGGGCGCGTCATTTCGGCTTAGACAGACTATACGATACGATTCGTCAATTGGAAGAAAATCGCAACGAAACGATTGATCGTCGCGATCGATCACAATTATTATTAAATCAATTTTATTTTAAACACCAATCAACCCACTAATGGAATGGTTTTAGGAATGTATAAACATCTAATAAAATAGTTTTTTCATAGAAATGGTTTTTAGAAAAATAGATATGTTTTCATTTGCATTATTATAAGCCCCGCAAAATGGTAATGCATTTGGCCGCCATTTTGATGACGTCAGGCCCGAACTGACGACTCATTTCGGATTATAAATATGCAATATTAAATAATCATCAATAATAAGTTTACAATTAAATTATTACACGTAATTTTTATTTTATTTATTGTGACTCGACATATGCCAGCACCCCGCTTGATGTTAAGCCGAAGTGTGGTCCATGAATGAATGTCACGGCTACTACAATTCAATAACTGTGAGTGGCAATCACATCCACTATGCCGGCCTAGTTGAAACTGGCAACTTACAAGCTAATCCTGAAACGTGACCGAACCACTTCACGGTCTGTATACTTGTAAGTGGTGGTACTACCCCGGATCGGCAGACTGAGTACCATTGCCACTGCCTACACGTAATTAAATAATTAAAAAATGTTTTTATATATTATTTGTTAAATATATTAGTTTCTGATGACGTCACGCAGAGGTTATTGAGACAAGGAAAAGCATTAACAATTCGCGGGTCTTATATTTAAATAGATTTTGAAATACTTATAACGTTTAACTTTGTAACAGGAGTAAAATATTGCACTACTCGAAACTAATAGACCTTTTAATAAGCTACCAAAAGTGCTTATATCATAGAAACTGAACGAGCAAAAACCAAATATATCAAGTTGTTTTGAACCAGGGACTCTCGGTTTGGGTGACTATTGCACTACCACCACTCACTGGTTTTGGTGGAAGGGTCATATTTAGTTCCAGGTAGTGCATTCCTATATAAAAATATATATCTTCATAAAAAGATATATTCAACTATTTTAAAATATGATTATCTAGCACCCGGTTCCTATATCTGTCAAACGGATCGTTTTTGATACGAACAGTTAAATTTATCTACCAGCCGTAGGTAAAAACCGTTCTTATAAAAAACGCCTCGTAAGTCAAATTACCGACAACTACTAGCATAAAGTATGAATAGAGTAAAATTGTTTTTTTTTTTAATATTACTTTTCAAGTTGCGAATTGTGAAGTGAACAACTAATGATTACTGTTACCGATGACGGTTATAGGAACCGGACACAGAACAAAAAAATATACGTGTATATATGTCTGAGAAGGCACACTGAATTTGTATAGACCCGGCACATAAAAAGAGCTTAAGCTGCGCAGTATAAGGATTGGCAAATTACAAGAGATCTGGAAGACTGCGGTGGGAGCAAGTCCGCGCATCTATTGATCACGTTCATAATTGATCACGGCGGTCACCTAGTATGAGTTGACAATGCTTTTTTACAGCAGCTACTAATTATGTTATATAGTTTTTTTTCATTTGTTTATATTATATTAGTTGACAATGCCTCTTTACAGCAACTACTAATACATTGTTAATTTGTTATTATTATTTTATATAAGTTGACAATGCTTCTTTACAGCAGCTATTAACATCTACTCTGTTTTGACATTACCTTTAATTATTTTTATGTAATTATAAATAATATTCATGTATTTTTTTTAATGTAAATTAATAATGTTTGACGTGCAAAGGCACTGCAATGCAGCCTACTGGATTAATAAATAAATTTAAATTTAAATGAAATTATACACATTCGATTAACAGAAAGTAAGTAGGTCACAAAACAAGTTACCGCGCAGCTTGAATGCCAGAGCTCTTATTAACTGCCGGGATCTATAATTCTCTTTTAAAATTAGTTTTTTTATAAACAAAAATAAAATAAGGACAGTCTTAGAGTTAATATAAGAAACGGCTTTTCACCAAACTATACTTTATAATAGTTAACTTAGAAGATACGTTTTGAAAATCGTTTTACGACCAGAAAGTCTAAATAACATAATCAATTTGCCTTCAGATTAACTTCAAACGAGGTGTCCTACGTGAGCGAGAAGATGCGACGCGACACGATGCAACGCATTACTACACCGACATGTCAAGAGTTGTAACGTCGCATTTATTGCTCACAAACATCAAATTTTATTGGTTTGGTATAGAAAAATAGAAAAGACGATGTGACGCGGACTTCGAAAATGGCGCCTACGTACCAATCAATAGCGAGCGGACATGCAACACGCGCACATATGACTTGCTATGGTTGGCTGAGATAGTTTTGGGCAATTCAAAAATAATACTTCTAACTATAATAATTATATAAAAGTATAATAAAAAGTATAAAAGTATAATAATTATTTATTTCTATGCTAATTAGATTTTCTAATCGGAAAACGTAGAAACGATTAAATCGAACACAGACCTTAATAATTTAGGGAATGTACATTATTGGGTAAATTAATGAAATGATACGAAAAAAATACACTACAAATTACACACGAATACGCATTTTAAAATAATATTTATAAGTTTATTGTCATGACGCTTACGAAATGTCGAAAAGAGAGTTTCTTTTAAAAACTACCTACATAAACATTTTCAACACCTAATTTAAATAGCTATTTAAAACATTTAATTTCTAAATTTTATTGCAAGATAAAAAGAATAATTTAACTTTACATACAATATATATACGAGTATATATTTTATATTTAACATTAATTTAATATATTGCCTTATTTTTAATTTAAGACATCATAATACTATGGAACACCAAACTGTATTTAATATATTTTTTTATTTATAAAATATTTTTTTATAGCAGGGGTTGCCAAATATATTTAGGTGGGGTCAAGCAATTAAATATTTCAGATAGCCCCCTTTGTAGAGGCTGCCTGAATGAGGAGGAAACGAGCCCGTACATAACAGTGCAGTACATAACAAATTCTGCAATGCTTCGGCAGAGATTATTGTTTTGCTGCTGGTATTGGCCAGTATAGTGCAACGCCACTATGAATCATCCCGCCGTGAGTTAAATAAAAGGCGACTTCATTATTGTCTTAAATATAAAAATAGGACAATATTTTAGAATAAAACATGCAATTTTTTAACTATCACCAAGAGAAATGGATAATATCACTTTTTTAATATATTCTACACACTAACATAGTATAAAATTATTACAGTAAATGCACGAAAAATAGTTTTTAAGATAGTCTTGTGAGAGATTTTTTTAATAACAATAATTTTTAATTAATTATATAACAATTTAGAATAAGTACTTTTTTAAAAGATTAGCGATTGTATGTTTTTTTACCAAACCCATTTTTTAGGAATATAACGTTACTAATGGAATCAAAATACGGACTACTACTGGCTAACGTTTCATTGCAGATTTTCAGCGGCGTTAATTTTATTATGTGGCACGACACGGTCCGTAAAGGTGCAAACAACTCCAAGTAGTAGCCGCATCCACTATGCCGACTACTTACATCGCCATCTTTTACTAACATACTTTATCACTGTATATTATAATTAAAAATATCACATAAGGCATGAAATACAATTGCTAATCTTCAAAGGCCCATTTCCGCTTCATTAACATACCCGAAGCCAAATTAGAAAAAAACAATCAATCAAATTGTCACGCTTCTTTCCCACAGAGACAGGCAGAGAGAATTGAGCCTTGCTTCCCTAACATACATGTTTTTTCATACAAGAAAAAAATTAATGTTACTTTGACAGAAAAAGACTTACTTGCGCCACTTTAGTTTGTAAATTATTGGCACGATATGTTCCGTACACCACCTGATGTTAAGCCGGAGACCTAGCAGTAGTTGCATCCCATATGCTGGACCAATAATTTTTTATCTATTACAAAACCACACGTTATAGTCTTACTCTGTCAACCTTTAATTTGCATACAGGTTATGACATCGATTTTGAACTCTACTTCAAACATATTTAAAGTTTAATAAACAAGACTTTAATTTTAATGACTGCAATAATTAAATAATAGCTTCATATGTTTTAAAATTTGATTTGATTGATAGTCCGCCTTTGCCGGAATTGGAATTGGCAACTTTGAAGGTAATCCTGAAACGCGGCTGAATATCGGAAAACTGGGCAAATGTTGCAGGGAAACAGGCCTTCGTTCTGCGTTCACGAATCCAGCCCGAAAAATTGCTACGAATAGGCAAAATCGTGAACATAGATGAATCTCGCAGAATAGAAAATATAGGATACAAATATGAAGTTCATTGGAAAAACCTCATTGGTTGATTTTGCATAACACTATCCAAAATAAACCAATCAAAGTATGAATGAAAGTTTGTCAAATACTTTTGGAGATAAAGTAGGGATAACGGAGCGTCACTTTCTACGATCCTAACATAACTATCTCACTTTCTTCACATCCACATACAACCTATAGTTTTGGCACTGCATTTCCTTAAATAGTCCCTAATTTATTCAAGGAACAATCCTCCGTGTCTTCCCCGTTTTATCCTTTACTCGCCTGTGAGATATAAATGTCAAAATGGACGGTAAGGCATTATAACGGCCATTATTAAACCATGTAAATTGTAACCTATTATGTTCTATTCTGCGAATAAGGCTAAGGAAGATATCTACATAACATTCTAATAAATATAAACAGTATAACATATATACATACATTTAATACTTATGTTAAATATTTTTTACCCTACGTCTTAATTGGGCAGTTTATTGCGTCTATGAATCATTATTTGGTCAAGCAGGTTACATCGCTTCTGCCCGATTTGATTATGAACTAGTTTGTGTGTTCGTAATGCGACACATTACCTGACGCAATACAACGCAAAACTACGACCAACTAAGACGATGCCTTAAAAAATGTACATAAATGGAATTTCTCTTTTCTATATTAGTTTGACAATCTCGTCTTGAGCAAGGAAGGAACGTGTGCTAAATTATGTGATCGTTATTTTGAGAGAATCTATTACGCAAGATGTCAATATCATAAATAGATAAATAAATAAATGCAGTTAAATGTTTATGGGTACAAAATTGTTTAAAGGCGACCGTGGTGTAGTGGCGGTGCAATAGCTACGTGAGCCGAGTGGCACGGGTTCGAAACCACTCACCGGTACCAATGTATCTTTGATATATGTACTTTGGTTGTCCTGTTTCTATGATACAAGCACTTTAGTAGCTTTGTATAGAAAAGTATAATAATAATAAAATGTTTTGATTTACTTTTATTATTTATTGTGTCTGTAACTGTCGAATATGCTTGTGTTTTATCATATCACGTACACTACTTGCTTTAAAATAAAATTCCATCCACGCTATCCGCTAAAGATCGAGGTTTATAGTACAAAGTGGGAATGCTATGAATGTGGATACGAACATAGGAATAATATTATACCGGTTTTAGATACGGTTACAAATATTTAATTATTTTGGAATATCCGATAATTTCGGATAATTTCAATCAATCAATCAATCAAATTGTCACGCCTTTTTCCCACAGGGATTTTTAGGGAATTTTAAGAGTAAAAGCCTATTATAACATGTTTCATTTAGTCTCTGCCCCTATCCGAAACTTTTATAACGGATTCGGTTACAGAACTATCAGAACTCTATAACATCCCTAGAACAGGGGCGCTTCATATTTAGGACTGTCCACTCCAACATATACATTTATGTGGTTACTCCACGGTTAATACCTGCTGAGTATTAGGCAAAAGTTGCTATGGGACTCCACAAAACATTCTTCATACATAATCTTATTTATCTAGATATGATTCCACCATATGTAAATAACATTTGATCATATATTTAAGGTAGATACACATTTGCCGCTAAACACACTAAGCGGCGACACAAATGCAAGTCCGAATTAATGTTGCACTTGCATTTGTTCTCAGTCCATTATGATGTATGTGACATTACATTCATAACAAGTTTATACTTTAAAACAATGTGGTAAGGCTCTGTTTACAATTCACTTACACAATTTATATCAGTTTCTGACGCGCGGACACTTTTATGACATTATTTTGTATCGGTTTGTGTATCTATTAAAAATACATGATCGATGTAAATAACATTTTCTACTAATAAGTCTAGTATTATAAAAAATATAGTTTTCATTAAAAGTGTTAACAAGAACAAGAGTAAATTTTAATAACAATTATTTTAAAACGTTCTATGTTTAAAATTCTAATTCAATATTTAATTCCCAACAACATCTATTCAACAATTATTTCTATAACAGGTCATTTAAAAAAACGCAACAAGTCCTTATCGCCCACCTAAGCAGCATACACGGTGACAAAATTTATTCGTTGTGACAAGACACCTGACTGACTTGATGGTAAAAGCGGCGACGACTGATAAAAACGACTGACAATTTACGGCTCGAAGAACCGACAACCGATGGGGGAACCGACGTTCTCGAGTGGAGACCACAAATAGGTAGGCCTCCCACTAGGTGGACTGACGACATAGATAAAAGTCACGAATACCCGGTGGATGCAACTGGCACCTTGTCGTTCGGAATGGCGTTCTAAGAGGAAGGCCTATGTTGAGCAGGCTGATAATGATTGACGTCTACTGGCTGATAATGATGACGGTCGTCGTGTCACTATGCCGGTAAGAGGTGGTATTCTCACTTTCCTTGAGGAATCATAGGTCAAAGGAGCATGAAAATAAATGGGTGAGTCAAGCATTCCACTTGTCGATTATTCGACCAAGAAACAACCAAAAATCGTTTAGTTTAACTGCCGTTTCAGTCGACAGAATGCAGATGCTTCCTGTCTGGTATCACTGGAATGAAAGAAATCGAGGTAACAAGGTTAAAGAGTTCCTCAGAACGCTTCATTTCCCACACGAATCTCACATTACTCTCTAGCTTCCCTTACATCCACAAACCACTCCATACAAGCTTTATGGTGTCTCTATGGACTGTTTTTTCTATTAGAATGTCCATTAACCTGCATTTTTTAAATAACAAATTCTGTTATTCTCCTTAACATTTCCTATTTTATTTATTATCACTATTAACACTCCCTGTAACTATTACAAACGTGCGAACTAACTTATAAAGCATTATTATCGGGCCTCCCGCTCGCACTCTTTACCCTATAGCAACACACTCGACGAGTGACGAGAGAAATAGCGAGGGAAATGGGCAGAGACATAGTGTGGCTGCGTTATTCGTCCTGCTGCTCGTCATGCCCGGCGATGTATTTTCTGTCGGTTTTTTAGTGCGAGCCAAAGTTACAATATTGTCGTCCATCGGAGCAACGCGATGAACATCGCGAGTAGGGTAGTGTGTGGCTGGTAGGGCAATATTCACGGCAGCATGTGGAGCAGTGCGAAGAGCACAGTGTGGCTGTAACATTATGTGTAGCTGTAAAAAAGGCACGATCGATAACAATCAATAAAACTTTCTTTGGCCGACATAGTGACGGCGACTGGGGCAAATGTGAAGGCTCAGTTTTTTTAGTCGTCGACACTCTTGTACCTCCGCTTGCTTCAAAGGAAAGGAGTCACAATAAATAAATAAAAAATACTCCAGCTAGCTAGGTCTGTCCCTTTATCGATACCAATGTGTGCAATCTTTGCACAATCTTTTGACATAATAATGAATGACAAGTTCGCACTTTTGTAATAGTGTAATATAGTGACGTACTTCTTAGTTCTTATTATAGTTATCGAGTAATACCAAATGTCAGTATAATAAAAAGTTGCCTTAATATCCACAGAGATCAATATATAAGTTACTGCCGAATTTAAATCAAGAAAGTGCAATAGTACATTTAATACTTTCCTAAATTAATAAAATAATTAAATGCGTCAAACCGAACACAAAAAGTGTAAAGCCGCAATTCCTTCGAGCGCATACACGAGTATAATACGAACGTAGAATGATCAAAAGACTACTCTAATCCGATGGAAATAAAGATGTTTTTAGCTCATTGATTGAATACAAGTCACTAACTCACGCAGCAACTAAATTTATCAATCAATCACATTCATAAATAATAAATTCGGGGATTTCCCACAGGCATAGGCTACTTGCCACGTTCCTGACACAATTCGCTACCCTTACAACCACAAGTCGCTTTATACAGGCTTTACGGTTATAGGCACTAGGCAACCCAGCTTTCTTGAGGAGGTCTCCGATTCCTGGGTCTGCTTCGATTAATGCATCCATCCACATCAGATTTATGAATTTCTCTCTCTCATCAATCTACTCACTCGAACCTTATTTTTAATTTAATTGTCCTTCTGCTGGGTAAAGGTCTTTCTTTCTCTATTCCATGACTCAAGACACTCAGCAGTCTCTTGTCACTATTTATGAAGTCTTATCTTCTGAATATCTTCTGAATATCTTCTGAATTTATATTAAGAAAAAAAAACACCTTTATTTCATAAACGCTTAATCACGCTCTTCTTGTCGGTGTCAGATTCTACTTCTTCTCACAGGGATGAGTTCAGACCGTGAGAAGGCGACCGTGGTGTAGGTAGTGGCAGTGCAATGGTTACGTAAACCGAGAGCCCGGGTTCAACCCCACTTGCTAGTACCAATGTATCTTTGATATATGTACTATGATTGTCAGGTTTCTATGACTTTAGTAGCTTAGTATAGAAATGTAAATAATAAAGACAATGACTCGCCACTCCCCATGATCCTGACCTAACTATTTCGCCTCCTTCACATTCACGGATCATACTGCGCATAAGGAATTGTGGCATGAAACGAGTATTTAAATTAAATAAGCTGTCAGTTTAAAAAGCTGTTGAAACCTTAATTTTAAAAAAATGGTGGGTTACATAATTTTCTAAAATGTACAATTACTATGGAATTTATTATTAAATTATAAATAGTAACTTAGAAGTGAATACCAAAGGCAAACGTCAAATTTCTTTAATTTTTCATATAAATCAAAGATTAATATTTTTAGAAAATTCTCGAATTTAATTTGTTGTATAATAAAATAGTTAACATCTTCTTTTAGTCGGGTTATCACTGAACTATTACTAACGGGAAACGTGGGTTTAGCAGTTAGAAAAACCACTCGATAAAAATAATGGATAAAGGAACCCCGCTGCTAGTCAGAACGTTAACTGAAGACACCGGGTTCGATCCACGTTCGTAGTTGACATCAGCACGCGAAAGGTATTGTACCCAATTTCAAATACTATTTTTGTATATAATTATATCATTTTATATCCAACACCCTTTTAAAAAAAACTATTTTGAAAAATTGGCAGCTTTAAAATGATATTAATTTTGGTACAATAGTTACCTCGAAAAATATTAAAAACAGTACGGGTTTTCACGTGTCAACAATGTCAAAATTGATATTATTATAAATATTTTTAATAATATAACAATAATAATAATAAAGGCGTGACAGTTTGATTGATTGATATAAATATCTAACGACACGCAAAAACCCGTTTACAAAATGGGTATGGAATGAAGGTCAATCATAAACAACTTAAAACGAATCATGCAGCACCCTGTTTGGTTCACGGCGCTACATTAATCTTCTCTTAAACAAATAGATAATAAATCGAGAAAATTCCAAAAATATCAATCTAAGATATAAGACAATCTCAGGACCTTTGCCTATGGTTTCTTACGTCCTGTCAAAAATATATCACTTCCTCTTCCTGTTGAGCTACGGGCGCTGGGCCTGGTGCCTGACTGTTTGTCGATGATTGGTCAGCGGAACGCACGCGAAATTTGTCCGGCAATTTTGGATATGTGTTCGTTCTGAAAACCACAAAAATCATTCAAGCCTTTACCAAATTGGGCTAAAATAAGACGACTGAGAGTTTCTTTCAGTCCTCAGCACTCTTGGACCTCTATTATGCTTACTATTAGGCAGGTCGAGGTCAGATGTCGAATCACAATAAACAAAAATAAAATCCACTAAAAATTACTGAATTTTTTTTTATTTTTTATTTTATTGTGACACGACATTTGACCTCAACAAGAGGAGATCCAAGAATGACGACGATTGAAACAATCGAGTTAGTACACGGCTGCCTCAGTCGCCGTCACTATGCCGGCCAAAGGAAACTCACACTTTAAGATGTTTAAGTAAGTCGCCGATCAAAAATGTATCAATATGATTTTGTTTTCATATTTATACTAAGCTACTAAACTTATATGATTCGATCGACAGAATGCATCTACTTCGCCGACCTGCGGGCTGACCGCATTAACTCAATGAAAAAGACAATGGGCTTCTTTTGACAGTTGAACTCCATTAACAAGCCTTAAAATTAAAATTGCGACCGCGCAACACACTAAGAATCGATGTTCATTTACATTATTAGGACAATGAGTTGAAGCTCATTGAAACTCATTGTCCGAATGAATAAAAGTTGTTTTTCACACTAACAGCGACCGCGTAACTTTGTGACAAATGAGAATGAATTTCATCGTCATTACCTTTGTAGTTACGCGGTCGGTCCTCTGTGCCAGGTACCAGGTACCAGCGGCATGAAAAGGCGATGTATAGCCATAATTTAAAAAAAAATACCTGGTAGCTTTATTGTTAAGATGTTGCGGCTGCGAAGGTAGTGGGGCTGGCGAGCTGCCCGTGCGTGTGTGATGAATAACTGGATGACTAATCTGTAAACATTGTTTCAAGTATTATAGACCGTGAAGTGACTAAGTCGCGTTTCGGAATCAGCCAGAAAGTTGTAGGTGCCTATTAGGCCGGCATTGTTATCCTTTTTTTATTGTTTAGATTTTTTTATTGTAACACAACATCAGACCTCGACATGCCTGATGATAAGCAAGAAGAGATCCAAAAGTGTCGACGTCTGAGAAAACCGAGTTTGTTCCCAGCTGCCTCAGTCGCCGTCACTATGGCGTATTGCATTGTTTGTTTTTATTGTGGCCCATTTATGGAGTGCGGTCAATAAATGTAGGCGACTGTTACCACCTTATTATTAACTTTTTGTAAATTTTGTAAATTGTTATAAAGTTAAATTTGGACAAATAAATGTTTAAAGAAATCATCTTAAGGTCTATTAGGCCTTCCCAAGATATTAACAGGGTGCGATGTCAGACGAAGCTTGCCATATCGCTTCGGCTATACGGAAAGCAGATAGGCCGGTGCATCCTGGGCATCAGTCAATAGCTTCCCTTAAGGGGGTTCTTGTTAGCTGATGGCTAAAAGTTTGACGTGTGGCGCTGTTCCACGTATCACTCTGTTCTCAGCTGCAGCGATTTGATATAGTCAAATATATGATTTTTTCGGCCATACTTGACACTTACAAAGTAATCTTGTTTTGTATCAATACAAACAACACAGGCGCCATTAATTGAAAGAAGAAGAATTTAACAATTTACAGTCTTGACAACCCACGCTACGTTTTAAAATAAAAGAATAAAAAAAAAGAAAAATATCATTATAAGTGCCTCCCTTTGGCCGGCATAGAGTCGACGACTGGGCCAGCTGTGAACCGTTCTTAGTCATCGTCACTCTTGGACCTCCTCTCGCTTATCATCAGGCGGGTCGAGGGCAAATGTCGCCACAATAAAAAAAAATCGTATACAATTTCTGGTTTACAGGATTGCCTTGTCTTATCACACCCTATAAACGTCAAAATGTTAACTTGATTCTTTCAAAATTTTGCAATACTTTTACAAAACTATCCAGCTTACTTAAATGTATCAAGAAAACAACCATGCTACTAATGCAAACTACAGGTGCGGAATGACATAAAAACTTAGGCCCTAAGGAACAAACAAGAAGTCAACAAAAAAGGCGTCGAACTTGACATTCACCACAATTAATGATAAAAGTCCATCTGCGTTAAGAGAGTAGTGAGTCTTCAGTGATACCTAAGGGTTAAGGTATATTCACAGTGAATGTACCTTAGTGATTTTTTGTGCAGTGAGCGGAGTGAAATTATTGATAATATATATTATATATTTCAAGATTAAATTTAATTGACATCGCTCGAAGAACCGACAACCGCTGGGGAAGAAAGGTTCTTGAGGCCTAGTACTAGTAGACTGACAACATAAGAGTAACGAATAACCGGTGTATGCAACTGGCATCTTGCCGTTCGAAATAGCGTTCTAAGGGGGAGGCTTATGTTCAGCAGTGGACGTCTTCTGGCTGATGATTATTAATAAAAATCAATTTAGTTGTGCTAAACTATAAAGTTACATATTTTAATCAGTATCTGTGGAATCTTTTGTATTTATTATATGTTATTTTTTTGCTAGGTTTATTGCGTCATCTAAGTATATTTTTTAGCGTTGGGGGGTCGTGGCCAGTCCGACGAACAATGACGACTCACTATTTCCTTAACGCGAATGGATTTATTCGATAGTTACGTAGTTCGATCAGCGTATGATGAGTCGACTTTTTGTTGTTCCATTAGATAGCTTATAGATAAAATAGGCTGTGTTAAAAGTACAAAACATAATATCGACTAAAAACAGGCATTGTAATTAAGTTCAAGAGAAGAATTTTGAAATAAAATAATTTAGAAGAATAGACAAAATTTTAACATATATTTTACGAGAAGTTTTGCAAGTGGTATTGACGCTCAAAATATTTATTCATATGTTTTTAAATATTAATTAGTAATAATGGCGGAAATATTATCCAGTAATAATTTAAAAAGTTAATAAAACCTTTTTATATTTATAAATTATAGACTAAAAACAAGATATTAGAAGCCGTAAAACTTTAAATAGCTTGTCTTTCTCAGACGTGTTAGAGATCTATTCTAGAACTCTAGCTATCCTGAAAAGCTAGATTCTGTATCGTCATACAAAAATCTATACACGTGATGGATGTTGAAACTGATACAAATCCGATCTTAAATACCGTGTCTGATACTAATCTCAGCGTGGAAGGGGGCCTTAAATCAGTATTTATATTTATATTACGTCATATCTTCTCGTCAAACATACCACAGTGCCTGAAGACAAGGGTGTTCGAACAATGTGTGTTGCCAGTGATGACAAATGGCACTGAGACGTGGCCCTTAAATGTTGGCCTATTGGAAACGCTCAGAGTTGCTCAGCGGGCAATAGAGAGAGCTATGCTTGGTGTTTCTTTGCGCAATAGAATCCAGAACGAAGATATTCGCCAAAGAACCAAAGATACCGACATAGTCCGTAGGATTCTCAAGCTTAAGTGGCAATGGGCTGGCCATATCGCTTGAAAAACCGACAACCGATGGGGTAGAAAGGTTCTAGAGTGGGGACCACGAACCGGAAGACGCAGCGTAGGTAGGCCTCCCATTAGGTGGACTGATGACATAGTGAAAGTCACGGGTAACCGGTCGATACAACTGTCATGTTGTCGTTCGAAATGGCGTTCTAGGGGGGAGGCCTATGTTCAGCAGTGCACGCCTTCTGGCTGATAATGATGATTGTCAAGTATCGATTGCGAAATATTGCCTTGCAATTGGATGACAATGTCCTTGCAATGCGAACTACACCAGCAGCACGCTAATTATCAGTCCCTTTTGACGTTTGATCTGCTCATAAAAGGACATCATTCATTTTGGGCTTTTATGTACTACTTTTGTAATGTCCAATGATGAAAAAATATATAAATGGTAGTTTGGATACCTGTGTTGATAAAACTAATAACAATTGTGCTTTTAATTGCTGTGCAATTAAGTTATTTGTAAAATAAGATATGGATTCTGTATCGTCTGTCAATGACAAATTGACATTAATATTAACAGTTCTATTTTGAACTGTCATAATTATTAGTTTGATCATTTTGCACACCTAAACTATGCATAATAAACGATATATGCCAATGACGTTGTAATGTTTGTACATTAAACTAACTTAAAATGTATATGCAACTGTTAATACAATTAAGCCCAAGTTCCCATACAAAATAAATGATATCCTTTTATATAATTACATAATTAAGTTAGAAGGAGCAAATTGCTTTTGACGTGACAATGTCTTATAATTCGATGGAGCCGACAGCACGCACGAAAAGCATGACTCATGTAACTTGATCAATTTAAGTATCAATTTCAATTTATCAATTTAAGTACTTCTGCGTAAGTTATATTTTCAGTTTTATTTTCTTGTGCGCAAAACTTTGCAGCAGCAGTCTGCTGAGAACGCTGAGTCCTTTTTCTAGGCATTACGGTCACGAAGAAAGAACGAAGGAAATGAAAACTTAACCAAACTAACTGTATGCTTAAACTAAAACCTAACCTAATAAGAATTGTAAAACCTAACCTTGAAAGAATGTAGATAACACCTACAGGTATTATTTACAACAAAACAAAAAAAAGTGTTATTGTGAAAATATTAGAAACAAAATACTATACTTAAAACAAACACTACCTACTATAGAGAAAACTACTACAAAATGAAATTGTATAAAAAAGGATTTTGCACGATGATATTAAATCGTAAAAACAAATTAACGCTGCATTCAACCGATCAGTAGGGAGCCGACCGCATAGTATGCTTGTCTGTCTATAAATGACGCGCCCCTCCACTTTATTAGTTTATTTAAATGTGTGAATGCAAATATTACTAACTATAATATTAAACTTCATCACGTTCGTTCCTCCTTTGTGTCTAACCAGCAACTGAATAACAAATTACTGCATTTTTGGTGTGTTTTATCCATATTTTATATTTGCTTGTATGCGTAAATGCAGTGGAGGCGTCATTTCGGCTTAGACAGACTATACCTCGTAGAGCTACACCCCCCTCCGCCTCGCCCGCCGGTTAGCGCTCATCATGCGACGCGTGTGAATTTTGTTTCAGAGTTATTTTAAAATTGTATTATCTTATAAGATGTTTATTGAAATTAGGTGATGTCAATGACAATTTTGTTCACAGTTAAATACTCTTAATTAATAACACATTTATTTTGATAAAAAATAATATTATTATGTTAATACAACTTTGACAAATAATTTGTAATAAGGCATTAATTTAGACCAAATTTGACTATCATAAAAACGGTTATTGTGAGTTAATCTTAAAATATAGACATATACGGTCGCGGACATTTTTTTTAGATAATTTAAAGAATAATTCTTTCATACATATTTTTTGGGTATCTCGAACGGTTTTCGCAGCGCACGCAACGGAAGCCCTCAAAGACGAATAATATTCCCCGTTTTTTTCACATTTTCGACTGTTTCTTCGCTTCTATAAGTCGCAACGTAATGTTTTATAACCTAAAGCCTTCCTCGATAATTGTTCTATCCAACACAAAAATAATTTTTCAATTCGAACCAGTAGTTCCTGAGATTAGCGCGTTTAAACAAACAAACAAACTCTTCCGCTTTATTATATTAGTATAGGTTTCCATTTACCTCCTTCTCTATATCCTCTATATCCACACAAAATATCTATCAATCAAATAAAATTAAAATGTTCTTTTGAAAAATGCAACCATTCCATCAGTATTTTCTTATGACGTTGTCACGTTCAACTATCGTCAGTAAACCGACATTAGAGACAACCGATTTTTTTGTCACTATAAAGAACAACAATTTGCTTCTTCTAACGTAATTATTAATTTATACGAAACTTCATAAGCAGAGACGGACATCGTAGCGCTGGCATAGTTCGCTGTCAAATACTCGTAATAATGGTCTGTCAAATTGTTACCAATGTGAATGTTTCTAAATAATGCTTCGAGATCGCAATTTTTTTTAAATTGTGATTCGACATATCACAGAACCCCAATTGATGTTAAGCTGGAGTGTGTTCCATAAATGGATGTCACTGCTACTACAATTCAATAACTTTAATTAGCAATCACATCCACTATGCCGGCCTAGTTGAAATTTCCATTAGTCTTATTATTTTGTTTTTTGACAGGGACCAGTAGAAACAATCTATATGATATAAACACGCAATCTATCTAGACCTAATCTGGATAGATTTATTTAGATCTTGACCGAATTAGAAAAGAATAGAGAAATAATAAAGAAATATACAGTTAAAATTTCGTTTATTTCCAAAAGGAAAATAACCAATAAAAACAGCCAATTAACTACAACAACGGAAACACAACCTGTATAAGTCAATATTACTCACATTAATAATAACAATATTTAATTATCCTTAAAAAACATTCGCATACTCGATATCCTGAAAATAGCAACCAATTTCATCTATTTGAGATTATGAAAGAAAATTTTAACAAACAACCACGCAAGGCGACACTAGTCTGCAGCTGCCGTGCTCCAAAAATTATATTTATAATCTATGACTTAGCAAATGCAGATTATCGCCTTCGAATCAATCTACACAAACAAGTGTACATCTACAAAATACAAACAAGTAGTGCAGTCTGCTGTCGCCGGCGGAATCACACCTTCAAGGTTTAAGTGACCATGGGACTGACATAAGCAGAAAATGCTTAAAGCTCAACAAAAATAAAAAAAAATATATTTTATTAGAATTTGCGCGAATATTGAATTTATTCCGCCGACGCGACGTCTCAAGAGCCTTGCAGTTATCGTGGTCAAATTGTTAAATCAAAAACAAAATAAACGTGATAGGAAGCCGCATAAAATTGGTTTATTTCTTTTATAATATATTGTAATAAAAATACTTTGTAAATAATCTTCTAAGCCGATTTGCCGAAACATTCACGCGTCTATGTTAAAAAAGGTTTTCTATGGTTGTTTGTTAAAATTGGTAGTTAAATTTAATTACTTTTAAAATTTATATTATCAAAAACGAAATTATACAAATTGCATGCTGTGTTTAGACGAGCTTTATTATTAAAAAATAAAATAAATCAAAATTATCCATTTTTTTATATCACCCTTAAAATTATATTAAAAATAATAAATTAAAACAACATAAATACTTGATGAAGTTGACTAAGTCTTGCTAATTTGATAAACTTTTGTTATGACTGCATTATATTTGAGATGAGGGTAGTAGCAGTCGCCCCCATTTATGGACTGTACTCCAGCTTAACATTAGTTGACACGACATTTAACCTCAACCCGCCTGATGATAAGCAAGAATAGGTGCAAGAGTGATGACGACTGAAAAAACCGAGTAAGTTCCCGGCTGCCTCAGTCACCATCATAATGCCGGCCTAAGGTGCTTCTTCACGCATCGCTTGAAGGATCCAAGGTCATAGGCTGGCAAAGCATTCCACTTGTCAATTGTTCTACTAAGAAAAGACACCCCGAAATGTCAAATGTAAGAGTGGTAGGCAGTGGTTCCCAGTCTGCCGATCCGGGGTAGTACCACCACTTACAAGTATACAGACCGTGAAGTGATTTGGTCACGTTTCGGGATCAGCTTGTAAGTTGTCGGTTCCATCTAGGCCGGCATAGTGGATGTGATTGCTACTCACAGTTATTGAATTGTAGTAGCGGTGACATTCATTAATGGACCACACTTTGCTTAACATCAAGCGGGGTGCTGTCATATGTCGAGTCACAATAAAAAATAAATAAAAAATGATATTAGTGAATCACTAACCTCACTGGGTGACTCGTGCAGCCGATGGTATCCAGGCGGCGGGGTTTGCTGTGGTTGTGATTTACCACTGGCCAATTTTAATGGCAACTGTTGTTTTACCATCTGCAAATAAATGAATAAAATAATAAATAAATTAATAAAGTAAAAACGTAGTAGACAGTCGGAAAACACTCTCCTGGGCCTGCCTTGTTTAACGCATTCATCCACATCAGATTTATAAATTCCTTTCGTCAATCTACTTTCACTCATCCTTTCGGCCCAAACTATCGAAGCGTTCAATTGTCAATCCTTGTCACTACATCTTGTTTCAAACCACATCTATCCCGCAGTGTGCTATTCCTTATTCTATCCGCTATCGTCACTCCACATACACTCCTTGACGAACGCATTTCTACAGCGTTAATTCTACTCTCATGCTTCTTCTGCCATACCCAACATTCACTTCCATACATTAATGTAGGAACAAGCACCAATGTTATGAACAGCCATCCGTGACATCCTCAAGAAAGCTAGGTGCAAGGAAGCCTAGTGCCCATAACCACAAAGCCTGTATAAAGAGAATTGTGGATGTGAAGGAAGCATGGGAGTTGTGTAAGGATCGTGGTAAGTGGCGCTCCATTGTCTCTGCCTATCCCTGTGGAAAAAAAGGCGTGACAATTTGATTGATTGATTGAGTAAATAGTGCCATCCATAGTATAATGAATATGCAAATAATGCCCGAAAATTCACGGATGGCTGTACATACATTAATGTAGGAATGTGGTACTTGTTCCTACATTAATGTATGGAAGTTGAATTAGTCCCCCTTATTATTATAACATTGTGGATGTGAGGCAAGCAAGGAAAGCGAGAGAGTTGTGTCAGGATTGTAGTAATTGGCGCTCGATTGTCTCTGCCTCTGTGGAAAAAAGAGTAAAGCGCCACATAGTGACGACGAATAAAAAATCATTCAAATTGTCACGACTTTTCCTACAGGAAGATAAGGGAGCGCCACTCTCCACGATCCTGACACAACTATCTCGTTTCCTTACATCCACAATTTTACCCATACAAGCTCTACGGATACGGGCACTAGGGAACCCAGATTTATAGAGGATAGCTTTGATTTGATCGGAAAACACCTCCTGGGCCTGCCTTGTTTAACGCATCCATTCACATGAGATTTATAAATTCTATTTGTCAATCTACTTTTACTCATCCTTTCCATATGCCCAAACCATCAAAGCATTCCTTTGTCAATCCTTGTCACTACATCCTCTTTCAAAGCACATCTATCGCGCACAGTGCTGTTCCTTATTCTATCCGCCTTCGTCACTCCACATACACTCCTTAACGACCGCATTTCTACAGCGTTAACTCTACTCTCATGCTTCTTCTGCCACACCTAACATTTACTTCCATACATTAATGTATGAACAAGTATTTGTCTGTTCATTATACTATGGATGGCACCGTTCACTATGTTACCCTTTTGCACTCTTCTCTCAATATCTTCATTACGTTACAATTAAATCTAGAATAGTTTAATAATAAATATAATCTACCCATAATTATATTTAAGAGTGGTAGGCAGTGGTGCACAGAATGGTAGACTTGGGGCTGACATAGCTAGAAAAATGCTTAAGTCACTGAGAAGCGATTCCAAGATTGCAGCGCCACCTAGTGATGACGAATAAAGTAGTAATAAAAAATAATACTAATGTACATACGGATGCGGCTGGTGCTCGTACTGTTGCCCTGCTCTCGTTCTGCGCAGACAACAATTGTGGTGGGGGTAATGGTGCAATGCTTATATCAGAGCCCGTAGAACCACGAGAACCTGCCATACAAATACAATATTTATTTTAAATAAAACAAATTTTATACGGCTTGCTATCGCGTTTATTATAGTTTTAATTTTACATTTTTTATTCCGACGCTTCGAGAGCTTTGCTGCCATCGTGGTCATGTAGTCTCTCTTAATTTATTAATCAATGTTCGCGCAAAATCTAAGAAAATACTATTATTAATAAGTTGTGTCAGGATCGTGGCAAGTGTCGCTCCATTGTCTCTGCCTATCCCTGTGGGGAAAAAGGCGTGACAATTTGATTGATTGATTGATTATTTTATTCTTTATCATAAAACATATTACACTTAAATATATATTATATAAAGCAAAGTGTTACGAACGTCATGGCGCATTGTTTAGCACACCAGTTAGTCCCGGGTTCGATTGCCGGTCGAAGCAAAAAAATAATATAATGCCAATATTTGTTAATAAGAAAAAGAGGCGTACATTTGCTACGGGTTTGGTTTGAAAGAGTGGTAGGCAGTGGTGCCTACCCTGCCGATCCGGGGTAGTACCATCACTTTGACTAGTTTTGTAGATCAGCTTGTAAGTTGCCGGTTCCAACTAGGCCGCAATAGTGGATGTGATTGCTACTTGCAGTTATTGAATTGTAGTAGCAGTTACCTCTATTCATGGACCGCACTCCAGCTTAACATTAGACTGGATGCTATCACATGTCGAGTCACAATAAATTAAAAAACTCATGAATTTCGTAATAACAGCCTATAAATTGTTACAGAGATAGTGCTTAACTGAATAGATTCCTGCGGTAGTGAAACGATGCGGTAGAGGTGATATGCAAACCAAAATACACCGCTCCACTATCACAGGAACCTCCCAGTTAAGCGCTAATACAATACTAACTTCGCCACTTGGGTTCTTTTCTTTTATTCGTATCAGAAACCGTGGCTTCAGGTGATAGAGCTACTGCAGCGATCTCCTCTTGCGATCCACCTGAAAAGGTATTTTATAATTATTGCTGTAGAAATGCTCAACACATCAATGCTCGTTCCTGCATTGCTGTAGAATTCGGTCATTAAGGAGTGTATGTGAAGTGACGTTAGCGGATAGAATGAGGAATAGCACAGTGCGCGATAGATCTAGTTTGAAAAAAGATGTAGTGACAAGGATTGACAAAGGAATGATTCAATCGTTTGGGAACATGGAAAGGATGAGTGAAAGTATATTGTCGAAAGGAATTTATAAATCTGATGTGGATGATGCGTTAAAAGAGGCAGACCCAGGAGGGTGTTTTCCATACCAATCAGAGACATCGCCTTGCTGGGGGTTGCAAGAAAGCTGGATTGTCTAGTGACCATAACCGTAGAGCTTGTATTAAAAGAATTAGCGAATGGCAAATAGCGCTCCAATGTCTCTGCCTATCCTTGTGGCAACCATTTAGAGGTAGTACCACCATTTACACTTGTACAGACCGTGAAGTGACTTGTTATTTTACAGTAGTAGCAACCACCTCTATCACCTTGATGATAAGCTGGAGTACGGTCCATGAATGTAGGCAACTGCTTTATGCTGGTTGTTATGCCTAGTTGAGACCGGCAACTTACAAGCTGATCTCGAAATTCGACTAAGTCACTTCACCGGTCTGTAAACTAGTACATATTTTATTATTCCAGAATCCTTTTATTTATTTTAAGAAAAATACAGTACAAGCTGTTGAGAATTGAAAACAAATTGTCATAGTATTTTCTTAAATTTTGCGCGAACATTGATTATTGAATTAAACAAATTTTATGCGGCTTACTATCGTCTCTCCGTGACCTCGATGGCTGCAAAGCTCTCGAAACGTTGGAATAATAAAAAAATGTAAAATCAATAACCAAAATAAACGCGGTAGTCAATTTTGGCATATCAGTAAAAATATATTGCTCAAAAACCTATGTTGTATTATTTATAAAGAGAAACCATTATATGTCGAGTCACAATAAAGTCACAAAAAACTCAATTCAATTTAATTTTTTTGATTCACCCAACATAAGTTCGGCTAAACTGTAACACAACATTCATTAACTTTTAGGCGGTATAAACTTCGCCAGGTCAACTAGTTTTCTATATTATAAATGATTGTATTAGGTACTAACCATGTTGCTGTAATCTCTCTAAACGCCTATAGAGCCTCTCACGCTGTTGTTCCACATCCTTCTGTTGTTCCGCTAACTCTTGTCGCGCCGCTTGTAGTTGGCGACGCTCTGAAAGCAGATATTTTATATATATATCTTTATTTTTTATTGTGACAGCACCCCGCTTGATGATAAGCTGAAGTGTGGTCCATGAATGGATGTCACTGCTACTACAATTCAATAACTGTGAGTAGCAATCAGATTCACTATGCCGGCCTAGTTGGAACCGGCAACTTACAAGCTGATCCCGAAACGCGACCAAATCACTTCACGGTCTGTATACTTGTAAGTGGTGGTACTACCCCGGATCGGGCAGACTGGGTACCACTACCTACCACTCTTTGATAACCAAACTCGAAGCAAATATCCGCCTCTTTTTTTATTAATAAATATTTGTAATATTTATTATAATTATTAAATATTACAAATAAAAGCTATGAAACATGGGTGCTGTCATATGTCGATTCACAAGAAAAATAACGTAAATTTCAGCATTACAATGATATGGGTCGCGGATATCACTGATAATTCCTTACCTGCAGCCATATTATCCTCGTCAGCCTGCCGCCTAGTCTCCCAAGCAGCTCTCTCAGCCGTCAGTCTTGCTTGGGCATCTCTCAACTCTTCTAACTGAGTGTCATGGCCACGGTTGACGCCTGCTACACCGAAGGAACGCCACGCAGATACTTGAGCCTCTAGGCTGGAAAAATAATTAAGCATCATTATACATCATATTTTCTTAGATTTTGCGCGAACATTAATTAATGAATTAAACAATTCTTAACACCTGGGCCCCCATTATACACAAACTCAAGTCCAAAGTCCAGGAAACTGCCAAACCAGATGACACCGTCAGTTATTTTTGCAAAAAATTGAAATAAACCGGTAACAGAAAAACAAAATCAAGACATCAAAGGGGGTAGTTTTGGAAATAATAACAGCTACAACCAATAGGACGACCAACACCTCAGTCTCTCCGTGACCACGATGGCTGCAAAGCTCTCGAAACGTCAGAGTAACAAAAAAAAATTGTAAAATCTAAACCAAAATAAACGCGATAGTAAGGCGCATAAAAATTGTTTAATTCATTCATCATTATACCACTGGCATCTTGTCGTTTCTGAATGGCGTTCTAAGGGGGAGGATTATGTTAAGCAGTGGACGCCTTCTGGCTGATAATGATGATACAGTTTAGTTCTAGAGTGGAGACCACGAACCGGCAGACGCAGCGTAGGTAGGCCTCCCACTAGGTGGACTGACAACATAGTGATAGTCACGAATAACCAGCATGGCGTTCTGAGGGGGAAGGCCTATGTTCAGCAGTGGACAACTGATGATGATGATGCTACAGCTTAGTTCTAGAGTGGAGACCACGATTCAGCAGACGAAGCGATGAAACAACTATTTGGTCTGACTGGGAATCGAACCCGGGCAACCCGCGTAACGACATGGTAGCAAATTGTCACGCCTGTTTCCCATAGGTATAGGTACAATGGAACGCCACTTGCCACGATCCTGACAACGACCTCTCTTTACACAAGCTCTACGGTTATGGGCACTAGGCAACCCAACTTTTTACGAGTTATAGTACGATACATACCTATGTATAGTTGTCAATTGTTGCCAAACTATGCAAGTGAGCGTATATACAGCGTGTTGCAATTTCAGTGCGGCATCGTGCTCACGAGCATGGTTATTATTTTCACTCGAAGTCGGTGCTTCCTCTATCGGTGTGTCGCCCACCGCTTCCGCTGACATGCGTAGAGTTACACCTGGAACTTAAGTTATATGTTTTATTATTTATTTATCTTATTATACATTTCTATACTAAGCTACTAAGATGCTTGTATCATAGAAACAGGACAACCAAAGTACATATATCAAAGATACATTGGTACCAGTGAGTGGTTTTGTCAATAGTTCTTGGACTCATTAAAAAATACCTTTGTGACGATTCTTATCGAAGCCAGCGAAGGTATCAGCTCGTCTCGGCAACGCGGGACTCTCATAAACGCACGAATGTCTTTCGCCAGCTGAACTCGTGCTACGACCCAGGCCCAGACCACCGCTCCAAGCCACGCTGCTCGCCTCCAGTGCATCCTGATTAATAAATAAATAAAAAATGACATTTCTCAACTAAGCTACTATCATAGAAATCGGAAAACCAAAGTACATTATCAAAGATACATTGGTACCGGCAAGTGGTTTTGAACCCGGTTGCGTGATCTTGGTTTGCGTGACCATTTCACTGCCACTACACCACGGTCGCTAAATTAAACCAGCTTCACAGGAAGCGTGCACCTTGTTACAGGATCGTGAAAGCGGCTCCCGTAGTTCCATAGACGTATGAAAAATGTAGAGTAACAATTTGTTCGATTGTTGCAGAGTGGTAGGCAGTGGTACCCAGTCTGCCGATCCGGGGTAGTACCACCACTTACAAGTATACACACCGTGAAGTGATTTGGTCACGTTTCGGGATCAGCTTGTAAGTTGCCGGTTTCATCTAGGCCGGCATAGTGGATGTGATTGCTACTCACAGTTATTGAATTGTAGTAGCAGTGACATTCATTCATGGACCACACTTTGGCTTAACATTAAGCGGGGTGCTGTCATATGTCGAGTCACAATAAAAAATAAAAAAAATAAAAGATTTATTTAATGTAAGTAAATAAATTAATAAATTGACGAAAGAAAATTATATATCTGATGTGGATAGATGCGTTAATCGAGGCACACCCAATTTGTAGACATTCTCAAGAAAGCTAAATTGCCTAGTGCCCACAACAGTAGAGCTTGTATAAAGAGAATTGTGGATGTGAGGGAAGCGAGTGACCTGTGTCAGGATCGTGGCAAGTGGCGCTCCATTGCCTAACAACTCAAGTGCATGATTGATTGAAGTTAATATTACCGTAACAACACGACAGACTTCTTGCCACAGTGCGTGTGTATCCTTCTCGGGCGCTGACAAACGGACATACTCAGGAAACACTAGACCGCCCGGGAACATGCATTCACCTAACAAACAAATACTATTATATAAGACTTTGCAATATTTAATAATTATATTTATTATTATTATTTTTTTTTTTTTATTCTGTTTTTTTTTAGGGGACTTTAGTCAAAGTTGACTATGCCAGTCCCATCTTAACAACTAACTAAACTTTCTAGTTCAAGCTTAATCATATAACTGTTCTCAGTTATATGATTAAGATATTTATTATTCCATCTAATTTTTTTTATATTTTTAAAATAAAAAATATATATATAAAAAAAAAATAGTTGTCCACCGCCATCGGGAACAGGGTCCAAGCCACCGGTGGTCAGGGCTCCTAAGAAAGGAACCTCCTAACAATATGCGCCGTGTCCAGGAGTACCGCTTTCTGAATCAAACGCTTGATCCAGCTACCTAACGAGAGCCTCTTTAGGTGTTCATCGAGGCTCTTGGCCCATTTGCACTGCCATTGGCCACAACCATTGGCAGTCACGACTATTGGCACAATAATTGCTGCGTCCACCTCCCGCATGTCGACAACCTCGCGAGCCAGATCAAGATACTTTATTTGTTTATCTTTCTTTGCTTTCACGAGGTTCTCGTCATGAGGGACCGCTACATCAACAATTATTGTGCGACGCTCTAGTCGATCTATCACCACTATGTCAGGCTTATTGGCAACAATAGTCCTATCAGTGATGATAGATCGATCCCAGTATAATGTGATATTGCCATTTTCGAGAACTGGGTCGCGCACATATTTATAGTATGGTACTTCTGATTCCACAAGATTGTATTTAAGAGCAAGTTGCTGATGAATAATCCTGGCTACAAGATTGTGTCTATGCAAATAGTCTCCATTAGCCAGACGAGAACAGCCAGAAATAATGTGTCGGATTGATTCCCCGGGTCGGTGGCATGCCCGACAAATGTCAACCGTACCATCCTTCACAATATATTTCCGGTAGTTATTCGTCATCATAACTTCGTCCACAATCACACAGACAAAACCTTCAGTTTCTCCAAAGAGATCACCAAAGCGAAGCCAGGATACGGACGCTAAAAAATCTACATCGGCCCATGCAGGGCCCGGTAAAAGCGTCCGTGAAGCTCCTTACTCTGCCATACTTTTTATGCGGTCATTAGCATCCAGTACTACAGGTTTGCGCCAGTTCTCTTTGCCAATGAAAGTGAGGCGAGGCCCTTGTCCACAGCGACCACATCACGATGCATACCCATATCAGTTTCTAGGAAATAATTCCTAAGGCTGCATACCTCACGGTTGTGTAGGGTCTTAGCATTTAACAAGCCACGACCCCCACACTTTCACACTTTCTATATTATTATTATTAGCATATTTATTTGTCCCACTGCTGGGCAAAGGCCTCTCTCTCTCTTTTTTCCATGACTCACGACATTTGGCGATCTCTCCCCACGAACTATTGTAGGAGTCCATCTCATCTCGCCATCTCCGCGAAGTCTTCTGCAATCTGGACTCCACTCAGTATTGGACTTTGCCCATAATGCATCGGACATGCGACAGAGATGACTTGCCCAGTCCCACTTCAGTTTGGCGGCTTTGACAGCTACATCGGTAATTTGTGTTTTGGAGCGCAGTAAGGTGTTACGAATTTTATCTGTAAGTTTTACGCCCAGAATACTGCGCTCCATGGTATTCTTTCACAAACCCCTTATTGCAAAACTCTTTGCAATATTTTATTTGCAAATTACACTATGGGTATAATAAAGAATTTAAATAAATAAATAAATCGATTATATTTTAGTTTAGGTAGGTAATATAAAGATTACCTAAACTTGGTATGTCAAGCGCACATAAAGGTGGTGGTCCAATATGTCCAACCATTTTCAAATGCAACGCCATTTTCTCTTCCAGTATAGTTGCGTGTTCACGGTCCTTAGCTCGCAATGCCTCTGTTAAAAAAAAAAACAAATATTATCCTACTATATCATTATAAATGTGAGTTTGTTTGTTACATTTTCACGCAACAACTAATTAACCGATCATCATGAAACTTTGTACAAATATTTTTGGAGGTACTGGAAGCAACAGAGAATACTTTTAATTTAAAATATTTTTTTACTATAGTTTCTTATTGACTATAGTTTCAGCTGTTTGGAATTTTTCTGTATTTATTTTTATTTCCGTCTGTCATTTTTATTTGAGTTATCGATACAAAAAAGGGATTTACAGTTGAATTAAGAACCTCCTCCTTTTTTATGACTATGTTATAAACCAAATTTTTAGTAGCTTAGTATAGAAACTTATATTATTAAATAAAAATACACCGGCAAGTGGTTATATACCAGAGGCTGTTGGTTTGTAAGACCATCCCACAACCAATACACCACGGTCACCTTATAAGCGTATCTCTAATATATGTACTTTGGTCGTCCTGTTTTCATGATACTCTTCATACTTTCCATGATACATGATACTCTTAGTGGTTTAATACAAAAATGTAAAATAAATAGGAGTTTAATTTTTTATTTATTTACATTTCTACTAAAGTGCTGGTATCATAGAAACAGGACTACCAAAATACACATATCAAAGATATATTGGTACCGGTGGGTGGTCTCGAACTCGAGCTCTCGGTTTGTGTAACCATTGCATTGCCACTACACCACGGTCGCCTCATTTAAGTAAATCTCTACATACAACACAAATAACCAACAACATGCAGGACAACATTTTTACCAATGCAGCACATCTCTAGTTGTAACTAAGAGCAAAAGGGGATAGATGCTTGTTTTATATGGTTATTATAAGTCTACAGATAACAAAAATCAATTATGATTTATTCTTTGGTATAGCACAATTATTATTTTAAGAAAAACACAACAATACAAAACCATCATGCATCATGGCGTCTTCGTGACGTCAGTTCTTCCGAACCAAAAGATTACGCCATGTTACTTAATCACCTCATTCCGAATACAACAATTTGCCCAAAAAGTATGTTCAGAACTGTTCTGTTTTATAAATCACCTCTGGTCATATAGCGTCGTTTGTTTTTTCAACACTATTATTTGGAATTAACGCCCTGCGTAATACGACTTAAAGCGGTCAGGATTTCTAAAAAGTTCACTCCATACATGGCATCACAAAACCGCCTGCGAGTGCTTTGTTACCAATTCGGAATAAGTCCAATATTTAAACTGACGTTTGTTTTGAAAGATTGACATCTAACAAGACGCCATGACAGTTTAAAACCTTCCTTGATTTTAAACATCGAATACATTATTAAAATAGATGCCGAAACAAACTATTTTGTCAACCTTGCCTCATTGAACGCAATAACATTATTAAAAATAATAAATAATATTAAATAAATAACATAAACAACATATCACAAACTAACACCGACTACTCAGGCATCTCACCTTCAATATGCCACCACGGTGTATCGTCTGTTTATAATAATTTAATATTAATTTTTTTTTAATATTAAAAGGTATTTATAACTAGTATAATATATATAATTTTTTTAGATGGGGAGTACCGTTATTGTGAAGTGTGTCGACTCTGAAGTGACGGGATAAGCTTTAATGTTGCCGTTTCCAACTAGGCATAGTTTTTTTTATTATTGTGACACAACATCCGTTCTCGTCCCGCCTGATGATAAGCAAGAGGAGGACCAAGAGTGACGTCGACTGGAAAAACCGAGTCGGTTCACGGCTGCCCCAGCCACCGTCACTATGCCGGCCTAAAATAATATCAAAAATATAAATAAATCAAGTAGTGCGTACTACTTGGGCTACATTCCTGCTTAATAACATTAACTCGTTGATAAAGCAGTGAAAATTCGTTGACAAGTCATTTAGCTGCTGTGTATTAGAAAAAACAGGGCCCTGGTATATCATCATTTAGTGTTAGTAGTTATAACAAGTGATTAAAGGTATTGCTGTGTGTCTATTGACACCCTGTATACGTAAAAATATAAATCTACCCACCAGTTATCAGTCTTATGCTCTCGTGTCTGGCTTCTATTTGTCTCTGTCTCTCCTCAGCGGTGATCACGCCTGATTCTAAATCTTCCACTTGTTCAGGACAATTCTGTACTGCAGCCCTGTTGAATTAAATAATAATATATATTAATAATATCTCTGTTACCTAAATGTCCTACATTTGTAAATAATTACGATTTAAAATGCCTTTACTTAATTACCAATTCAAATTTATTTAATAAGTAATTAGACTCCAAAGAATCACTTTTCAATTAAATCGAATTGCACGTCAGGAAGAGACAATAGAGCGCCACTTGCCACGATCCAGATACAACTACCTCGCTTCCTTCACATTCACAATTCTCTTTATACACGCCATGGTTATGGGCACTAGGCAACCTATATTTCTTGAGGATATCTCCGATTTGGTCGTAAAACACCCTCCTGGGCCTGCCTTGTTAAATGTATCCATTCACATGAGTGAAAGTAGATTGACATAAAGAGGCTTTAACACGTCAAAATTATATCATTAATTATTATTATAGCTTAATAATTAATGATTCGTTTGCAAGGGGTCTGGTGGTCGGCAGTGGTTCCCAGTCTGCTCATCCGGGGTAGTATCACCACTTACAAGTATACACACTATGAAGTGACTTAGTCGCGTTTGAGGATCAGCTTGTAAGTTACCGGTTCCAACTAGGCCGGCATAATTAAACTTACATTATTTAGGGCATACTGCACGTCATTCTATACATCTAGCCTGTGGACTTCATATTGGTTTAAATCATTGAGCGCTCTGCGCGTTCAGTATAACAACGCATACAGGGTGCTGTTGGGGTTGCCACGCTTCTGCAGTGCGTCAGGCATGTTTGCGGATGCGCATGTTGATGGATTCAATGCCATACTCCGTAAACGATGTGCGGCCGCGCTGTTCAGAGTGCGGGACAGCACCAACAGCATCTTGGCCATGGTTGCTGGCAGATGGGACAGTCGCTTTGTCAAGCACTGGACCAAGATGCATCTTAGTAATAAGCAGGGCCGTCTTAAGCATATTCAGCGCCGGGGTGCGAAAGTCAAGGCTCCGCTCGCGTGGTCTCAGTGTAGTAGGTACCTATCGAAGTTTACGGCGGTCTGCATGCGCCCTTTAGGACTCTGCGCCCGGGTGCACCGCACCCCTTGAACCCCCGGGTAAAGACGGCCCTGGTAATAGGTCACTAACATAGTCTAAGAAAATTGTTTACTAACAGATATGGATTTTTGTCTGAAATAAAAGTTTTTTATTTTTATTTTTTTATAATGTATGGATACATAATCTTTGTGCCTATTATTAAACGAATGTTGTTGTATATAGTGTATACATAGAAATGATTTATTAATTAACTTATCAAAATAAATATAAATCAAATTCGAAAGTAGTTTGTTAAATTAAAAAAATCAGTTTTATTGCATATTTACAGTTCAATAAACAATTAATTTGTTCTATCGTCACTAGTTTTCGCAGCGAATGCGATGTAAGGAATATTATGAGTATTTTTGTACACCTTGGGTTACATTATTCGAGTTTTCGTACAGAACCCTAAACTTTTTGAAAATCAAATATAGCCAGTTACTCACGAAGCCTGTATGAAAAGAATTGTGGATGTGAAGGAAGCAAGGGAGTAGTGTAAGGATCGTGGTAAGTGGCGCTTCATTGTCTCTGCCTATCCCTGTGGGAAAAGGCGTGACAATTTGATTGATTGATTACTCACGACGAATGTAGCTTTCTATTGGTGAAAGAATTTTTAAAATCGGCCCAGTAGTTTCTGAGCCAATTCATTACAAACAAACTTACAAATCTTTCCTCTTTATAATATTAGTATAGATTAGACACCTGATAGCAGTAATAAACACCCTATACCTGATAGCAGTAATCCAAGTAGCAATATCTTTGGGTCTATGCACGCGCAGTTCAAACATTTCCGGTGAAGCAGGACCGCTGCATATTAAGTACAGGCCACGACCTTCGGCACCAGCCTTCTCTCGTACCAATAATTTCACTAGCGATACTACGCCGGTCTGCAATTTGGAAAAATTGAGATTTATATACGTAAAGGGCCAGTAAGGAGTTCATATGGAGTGACGATAGCAGGTAGAATGAGGAATAGCATAGTGCGCGATAAATGTGGTTTGAAAGAAGATACAGACCGTAAAATAATTTGGTCGCGTTTCGGGATTAGCTAGTGGGTCCTGGTTGCTAGTTCCAACTAGGCCGGCATAGTGGATGTGGCTGCCACTTACAGTTATTGAATTGTAGTAGCGGTGACATTAATTCATGTACCACATTCCAGCTTAACATCAAGCGAGTGCTGTCAAATGTTGAGTCACCATAAAAAAAGATGTAGTGACAATGATTGAAAAAAAATGCTTCGATGGTTTGAGCACATGGATAGGATGACTAATAGAAGATTGCTAAAAGCGGGCGAGTTGTGTCAGGATCGTGGCAAGATTATGTATCCATTTTGACGACAGGCGTGGACGAACGGTTTAGCGACTGGTTTGATGCGCGTAAAGTCCCGGGTTCGAAACCCGGTCGGAGCAAATATTTGTTTCATAGCTTTTATTTGTAATATTTAATAGTATTAAATATTGCAAATATTTGTTAATAAAAAAAAAGAGATGGATATTTGCTTCGGGTCTGGTTATCAAAGAGTGGTAGGCAGTGGTACCCAGTCTGCCGATCCGGGGTAGTACCACCACTTATAAGTATACAGACCGTGAAGTGATTTGGTCACGTTTCGGGATCAGCTTGTAAGTTGCCGGTTCCATCTAGGCCGGCATAGTGGATGTGATTGCTACTCACAGTTATTGAATTGTAGTAGCAGTGACATTCATTCATGGACCACACTTTGGCTTAACATCAAGCGGGGTGCTGTCAAATGTTAAGTCAGAATAAAAAAAGATGTAGTGACAATGATGGAAAGGATCACTAATAGAAGATTGCTAAAAGCGGGCGAGTTGTGCCAGGATCGTGGCAAGTGGCGCTCCTTAGTCTCTGCCTATCCCCGTGGGAAAAAGACATGACAATTAGATTGATTGATCCTTACCTTATTATCAGGCGTAAAGAATGTATATTTATTATTATTGTCATGTAAAAAGAATAATACATCAGTTAATACGATCACGAGTAATGTTTGCATCTTGTTCCTTCCTTGCATTAGAGTTGCCAGACCTTCGTATCTGCAAATAACAAATTTATTAAAAATAGAATGTAAAAAATAAGAATAAATATAGATTAAAAATACAATAAGGCGACCGTGGTGTATTGGCAGTGCAATGGTTACGCAAACCGAGATCACAGGTTCAAAACCACTCACCGCTACCAATGTATCTTTGATATATATACTTTGGTTGTCCTGTTTCTATGATACAAGCACTTTAGTAGCTTATTATAGAAATGTATAATAAAAAAATAATAGTAATAATAAAACTCACTTTAGACTACGATTCCCACTAAGAACATCAGATTTCTTAAACTTACTACCGCGGTAATAAGCGAATGATTTTGGATCAATGCGATGATAGATCTCGAGTTTTCTATCTTCGCGTTCTTTCGCAGCAACTTGGTTGTCAACGTCCACTAAGATCTCCTGCAAATAGGGCAAATATACATATTATTTTAATGACGACATCTGTACTCAATATCAAGTGTGCCGACGACTGAAAAAAAAACGAGTTAGTTCACGGCTGCCTCAGTCGCCGTCACTATGCGCCTTCTTCACGCATCGTTTGAAGGATCCAAGGTATCCAAGAGGAGGTCCAAAAGTACTGACGACTGAGTTTTTAATTATGTCACGACATCTGACCTCGACCCGCCTGATGATAAGCAACAGGAGGTCCAAGAGTGACGACGATTGAAAAAACCGAATTTGTTCACAGCTGTCTCAGTAGCCCTCACTATGCCGGCCAAAGGTGCTTCTTCACGCATTGCTTGAAGGGATGGAGAGAACACATGGGCTGGAAATTAATTGTAATTTCCATTAAAGTTACACTGTCAATCAATAATTTAATCTATAACCCTCAAAGTCATCCTTAATACAATACATTAAGAGTACATATTACCTTAACACCGCAGAGTGCGCGTTGTAACATTTCTCGCTCATGTGTATCGTCGCCGGCTGTCTTGAGTAATGGCTCCAATAATAAGGGATATTTTGTAAGCCGTTGAGCAACGAATAACACACATTCTGGGACACCCTGTAACAGAAACAGATATACAAAATATTGGTCCCATGGTACCATAGAGCTTGTATGAAGAGAATTGTGAATGTGAAGGAAGCGAGGGAGTTGTGTCAGAATCGTGGCAAGTGGCGCTCTATTGTCTCTGCCTTAAACGACTCGCGTGAATAGGTGACCGTGGTGTAGTGGCAGTGCAATGGTTACACAAACCGGATAGCACGAGTTTGAGACCACCCGCCAGTACCAATGTCATTTGGTTGTCTTGTTTCTATAATACAAGCACTTTAGTAGCTTAGTATAGAAATGTATATAATAATTTAAAAAAAAGGTAAATGGATGCGTTATACAAGGCAGGCCCAGGAGAGTGTTTTCTGATCAAATCGAAGACATTCTTAAGAAAGCTAGGTTGCCTAGTGCCCATAACCATAGAGCTTGTATGAAGAGAATTGTGAATGTGAAGGAAGCGAGGGAGTTGTGTCAGGATCGTGGCAAGTGGCGCTCAATTGTCTCTGCCTATCCCTGTGGAAAGAAGGCGTGACAATTTGATTAATTGATTGGTCCCAGCTTTAAACTGACGACTCGCGTGACGTAGTGGTTGCACACCAGTCCGTTACGTGGAAGTCTCAGGTTCGTTTCCCGGTCGGAATTCTTTGTTAATATCATAATAAAAAAGAAGCAGATATTTCAACTAGGCCGGCATAGTGGGAGTGACTGTTACGGAGAAAAAAGCAGTAGTTTTTTTTACTGTATCCCTACATATATTGTGGTATACAAAGAGTGGTAGGCAGTGGTACCCAGTCTGCCGATCCGGGGTAGTACCACCACTTACAAGTATACAGACCATGAAGTGATTTGGTCACGTTTCGGGATCAGCTTGTAAGTTGCCGGTTCCATCTAGGCCGGCATAGTGGATGTGATTGCTACTCACAGTTATTGAATTGTAGTAGCAGTGGCATTCATTCATGGACCACACTTTGGCTTAACATCAAGCGGGGTGCTGTCATATGTCGAGTCACAATAAAAAAAATAAAAAATAAAAAAATATATATATATAATAGCACCCCACCTAATATTAAAAGCTCCATTGCGACTACTACTTTTTTTATTGTGACACGACATCCGACCTCGACTCGCCAGATGATAAGCAATCGTGACGACGACTGAGAAAACAAAGCTGCCTCAGTCGCTAACGTTTTTTTAAAAATTTATTGTGACTCGACATATGACAGCACCCCACTTAATGTTAAGCCGAAGTGTGGTCCATGAATGAATGTCACTGCTACTACAATTCTATAACTGTGAGTAGCAATCACATTCACTATACCGGCCTAGATGGAACCGGCAACTTACAAGCTGATCCCGAAACGTGACCACATCACTTTACGGTCTGTTTACATGTAAGTGGTGGCAGACTGGGTACCACAGCCTACTACTTAACTCTAAGGCTCAGTCGCATACACTGTGCCAATCTAGTTAGTTGATATTATACTCTTTACCTTCTTCCTAAGCAATGGATTCTGTTGACATTTCCTTATGAATCTCGCCACTCGTGTCTCCCGAGTACAACAATCCTTGAACACTTCAACAGCATCACGATGCCGGCTGCAGAATTCACCTAAAATTAAACATATCTTAATTGTAGTATATATCTTAATATATAAGGCGACCGTGGTGTAGTGGCAGTGCAATGGCTACGTATGCCGAGTGGCATAAGTTCGAAACCACCCACCGGTACCAATATATCTTTGATATATGTACTTTGGTTGTCCTATTTCTATGATACAAACACTTTAGTAGCTTAGTATAGAAATGTATAATAAAAAAATACATTCTTTTGATCTTGAAGCTTGTATGAGGAGAATTGTGGATGTGAGGGAAGCGAGGGAGTTGTTCTATTTTTTATTGTGACTCAACATATGACAACACCCAGCTTGATGTTAAGTTGGAGTGTAGTCCATGAATGGATGTCACTGCTACTACAATTCAATATCTGTAAGTAGGAGCCACATCCACTATGCCGGCCTAGTTGGAACCAGGAACTTATAAGCTAATCCCAAAACGTGACCAAATCACTTGACGGTCTGTATACTTGTAAGTGGTGGATAACCCCGGATCGGCAGTCTGGGTACCACTGCCTACCATTCTTATGAGGATAGTGGCAAGTAGCGCTCCATTTTCTCTGCCTCTCCCTGTGGGAAACCCCCTATCAATTTGATTGATTGATCTTCTTTATCGCAGCGCCATACTGTCTGAGGCAACATTCTATTACTTACAAACAGTCAATCAATAAAAAAACTAATATTTCACTGAATTTCTAATTCAAACCAAAATGTAAACTGTTTTTTCAGTCGTAGACGCTTTTGGAATTCCGTTTGCTTACTGTCAGCTAAGATGAGGTCATATATCGCGACTCAATATCATATATTGTTAGCCGGGAACTAACTTTATTTTTTCAGTCGTCTTCACTCTTGGACCTCCTCTTGCTTATCATCAGGTAGGTTATATATTTAAGTAAAAGGAAACAAAATTTTACGGTTTGTTTCGTCATCGGCGCTCTTGGACCTCCTTGTTACCATCAAAGTCAAGGTCAGAAATCACAAATAACTGCAAAAATAAACTAATACAAACCATAAGCAGCTTTAAGTTTATCTTTGTCTCTTGCAGAAAACGTGTCAGCCAATATATCAGCGATGGTCCTCACAACCGGGTTGATCTTCTGTCTCTCTCTAAGCCTTGCGAGTAAAGAGGAATGCAAAAACCATAAATCATTTAAGCATGGAAACATTCGACCTATTTGCGCTGAGGATACACCGCCTACACGCATCATGCCATCCGCGAACATCTGTGAATACAAAAATATAACTCGATCAAATTAAAAAGTACCGTCAGTTTTTTTTTATTGTGACACGATATTTGACCAGGATGATAAGCAAGAGGAGGACCAAAAGTGTGTATGATGACAGGCGTGGCCGATTGGTTAAGAAACCAGTTTGTTACGCGTAAAGTTCCAAGTTTGATTTCCGGTCGGGGAATAATTATAATAGGTATATTAATTCAATTTTGTTTAATTCATTAATCAATGTTAACGAAAAATCTAAGAAAATACTATCAATCAATCAAATTGTCACGCCTTGTTCCCACAGGGATAGGCAGTGACAATGGAGCGCCATTTACCACGATCCTTACACAACAGGCGATCCTTATGACGACAGGCGTGGACGAACGGTTTAGCGACTGGTTTGTTGCGCGTAAAGTCCCGGGTTCGATCCCCGGTCTGAGCAAATATTTGTTTCATAGCTTTTATTTGTAATATTTAATAATATTAAATATTGCATATATTTGTTAATAAAAAAAAGAGATGGATGTTTGCTTCGGGTTTGGTTATCAAAGAGTGGTAGACAGTGGTACCCAGTCTGCCGATCCGGGGTAGTACCACCACTTACAAGTATACAGACCGTGAAGTGATTTGGTCACGTTTCGGGATCAGCTTGTAAGTTGCCGGTTCCATCTAGGCCGGCATAGTGGATGTGATTGCTACTCACAGTTATTGAATTGTAGTAGCAGTGACATTCATTCATGGACCACACTTTGGCTTAACATCCAGCGGGGTGCTGTCATATGTCGAGTCACAATAAAAAAACCCTTGCTTCCTTCACATCCACAATTCTCTTCAAATACTAACAAAATACTAACAACTAAGAAACGACCTTACCTTCTGCATAAGTCTAATTGTAAGACAATGATGTTTTTCTGTCAATATTAACTCATAAATATGCTCCTGACGTTTGGTCTCACGATCACCAAGTTGTCTGAAAAATAGATTTGAAAAATTAGGCACACATTTCAGTAGTAAAGGAAAGAATGATCTGTTGTTTACTTGCGGAACTTTTTTATTTCCGTGTCTAATAGTGTAGCCGACTGAAAAACTGTTTAAGTTTACCTCAGTCGACGTCACTATGCTGGGCAAAAGTGAGAGGCAATTTTAGTTCGATCGTCTTTTATGCCATTTAGGGGGCTTTTTTTTCATAATACTTTATATACATTTCTATACTAAGCTACTAAGGTAACATAACGCCGCCAGTATTCTTGCGGTATCGCGGACCATACCAGCATTTCGTGAGTGCCTATGTCGATTCCTGAGCACAGCACACTTGCCCCCTCCCCCCCTTCTCTCACTGGCCGCAAGACAGAGTTCGTCCGTAGCCTGCATGCAAGACGGAACTCGACCGCAGATCGCTTGCCGGCCCCTTCCCATTCTCCCCTCTTAACCACGCTGAATAGTCTATGTGGACTACAGTAAAAAAACCGGTGGGTGCTCTCAGTTTGTGTAACCATTGCACTGCCACTACACCACGGTCGCCAAATAATTGTGAATGAATTGTGTCGGGATCATGGAAGGATGATAATTTAAAGCGACTGTGGTGTAGTGGCGTAGCCATTGCAAGCCAAAAACACAGGTTCAAAACCACTTTGTCGATACCAATGTATCTTTGATATATGTACTTTAGTTATCTTGATTACACGATACAAGCACTTTAGTAGCTTAGTATAGAAATGTAAATAAAACAAAAAAGATGGATTCCATGAAGTTTTATGCAACTTACTTAGGTAACCCTTTGGGTGCTCTAGCAGCCCAAGTATCAGGCTCTGATATTCCCAGTCCGAGTGCAGTGGCCTCGTCTCCAAGTTGATCAGCAGTCAGATGAGCCTCAGCGCAATCCCATGTTGACGCTTCGTCTGATGCACTGTAAGAAAGAGACATGAAATATCAGTCTTTTACGCGGAAAGTCCGGGGGTCAATTCCCGATCCTCGGGCCCCAAGACCCAAAACAAATATCCGCCTCTTCAATAAAATTAAGTCCTATTTTCTTAGATTTTGCGCGATTATTGATTAATGCTTTAAACAAATTATATGCGGCTTACTACCGAACACGATGGCTGCAAAGCTCTCGAAATGTCGAAATAATAAAATAAAATAAAATTGTAAAATAAAACCAAAATAAATGCGATAGCAAGCCGCCTAAAATTTGTTTAATTCATTCATTCCCATTTGTCAAAAAGTTACCCGATCGCTGTTAGTGTCTAAAATAAACTCTCTTCATTTGGACAATGAGCTTGAACTGTTATTGAAAATAAACATCGATTTTCGGTGTGTTGCGCGGTCGCGATTTTAATTTCTAAGCTCATTAATGGAGTTTAACTGTCAAAACGAAGCTCATTCCTATCGAGTTACGCGGTCGGCCCGCTCAGATTGTCAAAGAGTGGTAGGCAGTGGTGCGCAGTCTATCGACCCAGGGTAGTACCACCACATTGATGTATAAAGACCGCAAAGTGATTTATTCGCGTTTCGGGATCACCTCGTAAGTTTCAACTAGGCCGGCATAGTGTATGTGACTGTAACTTACAGTTTTAACTGTAGTAGTGATCACCTCCATTCATAGACCGCACTTTAGCTTAACATTAGGCGGGGTGCTGTCATATAACGAGTCATAATAAATAAAGTCCGATATGACAAAAACGTGCAAAACATTCGGTTCGCACGTTTGTAATAACTCGACTATAGTAGTATTTTCTTTTATTCAATTGATTAATGAATTAAACAAATTTTATGCGGCTTACTATAGCGTTTATTTTAATCGTAATAAAAAATCAATAAACAAAAATGACGCGATAGTAAGCTGCATAAAATTTGTCTAATTCGACTATAGTAATTTATATATACATACTTGCTTTGATCATGTTTATGATCTGAACCGTCTTTGTCATCATTGCAGAGGTGGCCCGTGCTGAAAACATACAAAAATATATTAAAATATGGACACAAAAAATATTAAAACAAAACTTAGAGTATTCTATCGCATAAGAATAATTTTATATCAAATTAAGGATTTGTGGTAATTATTACAATACTTAGTATAAAAATATAATTTATTAACGTTTTTTTTAATTACGCATGAGATATAAACAAATTAATAATTATTATTACCAATTTTATTGTTAATATTATTAACCGGCATTATTATTTATTCATTACCCGCACTCTAGCTAGCATCAGCCTGAGTCATGTCAAATGTCGAGTCTCAAATAAATAAAAATTGTCCGTTTTAATAAAGTATTTTTTTCTCTATTGTGACTCCACATCTTACCACGGCTTGATTGACTGTAAGCAACTCAGTCTCGGTCACCTCAGTCGCCGTCACTATGCCACATATAGAAAAGGGAGAATACATGGGCTGGCAAAGCATTCCACGTAGTTATATTTTTTTATAAATCTTTATGAAAGGGTAAACGTCAAAACAATATTTATGGAGTCCTTATAGTAAAATAATAGAATAGAATAAAAAGTAGAGTATAATTATAAATGAAATAAAATTGTTTTAAATTTTAATAATACGATGTACAGCGATAGAATACTCTTAGTTTAATTTTAAAAAACAAAACTACAATTTCTCAAAAAGGATAGGATTTTTAAGTTTATCATTTACTTTATAAACATATACTTTAAAACAGTAAAATTAAAACTACAGAAAGAAGCTTGAACAAATGCAAAATACCACAATACAGTAGAATTAATTTAGATAGATAAAATGTTAACATGCACAACCTTCTACTTAATTTCAAGAGATAAAGCACACATAAATAATTTTTATTTATAAAAAAATAAATAAAACATTAAAATTTAAGTTAAATAATACCAAAACTCTTTTAAGTCACCAGCCCACTCACAAATATGCGAATATGCCAAGCACCAGTATCTTGGGCGAAATCTCTATGAAATATCGGCTTAACCCACCGTCGGGCGCCCCTCAAAAGTTCATGAGTAACTCAGATTTTTTTACGTTTCTATACTAACCTACTAAAGGTGCTTATATCAAAGAAACAGGACAACCAGAGTACACATAAACAAAGATACATTGGTACCGCCAAGTGGTTTTGAAGTGGGGCTCTTTGTTTGCGACCTCTTTGTTTGAATCACCTATACTACACGGTCGCCAATTATGAAACTTACGTCAAGAATTCCATAGCCATAATTAAGGTTCTGGATGATCATTTACCTTGTTGGTAAATGAACTGGATTCATTTAATTAATATCTTACAGTAAACAAAAAAATCAACATTAAAAGTTAAAATAAGCAAAATTTTACTGTTTCTTTCAGATCTGGCTACAAATACAACTTCAAATAACTTATGACAAGACAAAAACAATTTAAAATGACAAAACAAAACCATTCAAAATTATCCTTAAATAATTAAAAATTAAAATATAGATAAACTTATGTTAATATTAACTTTTTGAATTATAGTCTATATAAACTAACACTTCACGACTAATATTATTTTTGTCAGTACTTGAGTATTTTAGCGATATTTAACGCGACTTAAGCAATGAAACGCGCGTTAAATATTGGATGGGTGACCGCCTGCGGTTGTTAAGACATTGCCGTATGTTAAAACTATTGCAATCCAATCGGCACTGGCAAGCGTGTGGAAGTGCTTTATATAGTCCACAATTTCTAAAAGAAATATACATATAGATAAAAACATTTAAATTAAAATCTTAATAAGGCTAATATTACCCGGCAACATATATTTATATACTCCTCGTATATATGATAAAAGATAAAACTATGTATATTGATTAATATATTTTTTATTTAAAGCTGTGACATGTCCTCGATTTGCCTAATGGCGGCAAGGCAAGGGATCGATTTTTAAGTCAGTCGCCGTCACTATGCCGGCCAATATTAGCCTTAATATATAAGCTTAAACTAACTACCTCGAGAGAAAGATACACAAGTAAGGCACGAGGAATGATTTAATAGAATAACAAACTAGAAGATATTACTGTATGTATTTTAAATGATGAAATAGTGTATTTTAAATGAATAGTGTATATTGACTTGAACTTATTCCATTTTATAGCTTCATAAAGTCCACAATTAATTTAGAAAATCAGAAAGTAGTGCTCGTAAGTTCCGGATCAAAATAAAGATTTGTTTCTTTACTCTTTAAGTATTGTAAATGTTTGTTTCTCTGCAGTATGTATTTAAGAGTGGTAAGTAGCCATTACCAGTATGCCGATTCAGGAAAGTACCACTACTTTTAACTGTACAGACCGTGAATTGACTTAGTATGCATTGAGATGCTAACTGTAGTAGCATTTACATCATTCATAGACCGAAAGAGCACTATGAATGAGGTGATAAATCAAGAACATTTTCAAAAGGCAGGGGTTTTCAGCCATAACCATAGAGCCTGTATAAAGAGAATTTTATCAGAATGGTGGAAAAATGCGCCCGGTTGTATCATTGTAGAAAATGAAGTTGTGACATTTTATTTCATTGGTTGATCGAAATAGAACTGCATTTCTAACTAATAATTGTGGACATTACGAAATCGAGTTTTTAATTATCATTTCCAAATAAAACATTACAATCTGGCTCGACTCCTGCATGGAAAAATGAGTGCAAAATTATTTAAAAACAGTGCCTAAATAAAAACATTTTTAATCTTAAATAGTGCTAAAATAAATAAAAAATCCTAATATTATTCAAATAAAAATTAAAAGTAAAACGCCTATTTACTAAAATATCTTTTTTATTGACTAAGGTAATGACTCACGTTTATAATGGCTCGAGTATAGCGCTCAACTATGAGGATACACCAAATAGTGCAATATTGTTCCACTGATTTAACAAATTCATATACTCCGTTTACACGTTTGTAATGTGTCAAGTATAGTGTTCAACTGTGATACCAAATAGTTCAAAGTTGATCCACTGATTTAACAAATTCTCATATACTCAGTTTGCACGTTTGTAATGGCTCGAGTAAAATACTCAACTGTGCGAATACCAAATAGTACAATGTTGTTCCACTGATTTAACTTGTATACTCAGTTTGCACGTTTGTAATACGATACCAAATAGTTTATTGTTGTACCACTGATTTGACAAATTCTCATAAATGAAAGTACTGCACGTGATTGCGTCATGTTAATAGTGTCGAACTTTAATAACAATAATAAAAAAAACATACAAGAGACTTGAACCAAACAGTACCAAATCCTACAAGAAACCGCTGAAACTACGACCAACTTAACACAAAAACTACTTGTTTATGCTATAAATAAAACAAACAAAAATAACAAAATTCCAAAAAATATATAACTATCAACGATGCGTAATAGAACCACGTATACCAGGAGATCAGAGCCGCGGAGGGAAGAAAGATATAGAGAACACGGCATACAAATGATAGAAAGAGATAGAACGATCCGTGTTAATAAATATAAAAAGGTACTTAATTCACGTATTTAGATTAATTTGGTTTTAAATAATTCTTTATTGAAAAACAGATAAAATTAAAAGTACTATAAATAAAAAAATATCAAAAATATCAACATTTTCCGTTTGTATAACAATGCTAATACATTGGCAGAAATAATTGCCAGCCTTGCTGTCTCCAGACTGCTCCGTCAGTCGCTTAAACAACTTATTGGGCAGTCGCTTAGCTGAAGGTCCCCGTGGGCCCCCCGTCTCAACCCCAAACAGCGCAAATTCGTAACCAGTACCGAGGTTGGCGTATTTGCGCAGCTTGAGGTTATCAGCAGAAATCGCTGCACTTTCCGCGTTTAACGAGGTCCCCTGGATGTGAGATGGGGCTTCTGTGTCTACACAACTTGGACCCCACACCAGAGACTTGCCAAGTTTCCACGGCCCAACAGTCATGTCGTCGGGTCTCTCGGAGCGTCGGTCTCCGCGCAATACAAGAGGGTTCTAAAATTGCGGGCACTCCAACAGTGACAAGAGCCCTTCGGATGATATCGTTGAGTGCCGCGTGACGGGGAATGTGGCCGGCACTTCTGGCACAAGAAAACCCGTGGTGTCCAAGATTATCTAACGGTTATAGATTATCTCCACACCGACACTGGTGTTAATGGACAGATTAATTTTGTTACTTTAATTGAGTCGTTACCAAAACTTTCTCTTGAAATAAAAAGGCTGGCGTTTGACACTATGTAACACACAAGAGCAATATATCATTACATGCCAGCTATTGATCGTTCACTGAAGAAGTTACCTGCAACCTAGCTTGTATGTCTTTGATGCGTTTTCATTAGGATATATGCGTTTCCCTGGCATTCTTATATCCTCAGTTTGCACGTTTATAATGGCTCGAGTATAGCCACTAGGCTAACCCATTCTGTATAAGTTCATACATCATATATTTTGCGAAAAGGTCTGCGTGAACCTAGCTAAAATGTAAATCTGGAGTAGAAAATAAAATAAATTACCCATTGTTATTTATTGTTATTAGCCAATTTAACAATTTCCTATATACCCAGTGCACACGTTTGTAATGGCAGTCGCACTGCGGGATAAGCCTCCCTACTTTTTTCATGACTTATGACCTGCTTTAGAAACCTATTTAATCTCGCTATCTTCATTTGGGCCTAAATTCTAAGAATAAGCCCAAACATGAATATAATAATAGTTAGGAATCAAACTACATTCTTTGAAATAAGTGAATTAAGTACCATTTGTATCTAAGAACACATTAATGCAATAAATGAATAAACCAAGACAGAGGTAGCGCGAGTTGTCATAACTTTCCCGTGGAACCACGTTTACACTCGTAACTAACTAGTTATTTTGATTTTAGGTTACGTAACTTTTCTTTACACTAGTAAAATCAGTTTTCATCTTAGCTGGTACATCGCAAAGAGAAAATATAAATTATTTCATGAACCACAAGTAAAATAAAATTTTAAATCCTACACAAGCATTGGATCGTTACTTTGTACTCAATCAATCAAATTGTCACACATTCTTCCCCAGGGATAGGCAGAGACAATGGAGCTTCACTGTTACTTCGTACTCTTGACAAATAGATAAATTCCTACCAGGTTCTCTTTAGCTCACTTGATAAAGGGGGAGTATGTACTGTGGCGATGCCAAAAGCTGCAATTAGATTGCGTTGCATCCTTGCGTTGGTTTCCCTACAATGCTGTCAGTCAATATCTCGCAATCAATATATTGTGACAATCTACAATCTTCCACCACACGTTATAGTGTACGGAGCTCATCAACGCCTAACAATCTTGTGCCAGTCCAGGTATTATTGCTACGTCTTCGTCATAAATATAGTTTCTGGCAGATAAGAATAGCGCTGAATTTTGAGTTGCGCTGCATAAGAATCTACTGATAAAAAGAGGGCTGAACGACTGCGGTTGGAGCAATTCCGCGCATCTATTCTGTTGCGCTCATAATTGATAAAATTCTAAAATTTATACACATTCGAAAAACGAAAACAAGTTACTGCACAGCTTGGATGCTAGTGATCTTTTTGTTTGCCGGTGTCTATACCCGGTCATAACTTGAAATAATTTGTGAATTCTCCTTGCAGCTTGTGGTGATGCCAGAGGACACGCGATGCCCAGCTAAGACAATGCATGACTTTTGAAATAACCAAGTTACGTAAGTTGGTTAAGTAGTGAAGAGTTACGAGAGTACCGGGGATCCTTGGACTTACTGCACGCCGAGTTTAGTCGCGACCCGACGCCACGGCGAGTAGCATCCCGTGTTAAACTTCTTACTGGTATCGCGTGGAAACGACAAAACCGATCATTTTTAACCCATAATGTAGCTTAATTGAGGCTCTAAGATCTAACTTCGAGTTTGTTTTCACATTTCTATTCTAAGCTACTAAAGTGCTTGCGTTATAGAAACAGGACAACCAAAGAACATACAATATCAAACATACATTGGTACATGCATGTAGTTTTGAATCCGTGCTCTCGGTTTGCGTAACCATTGCACTGCCACTACACCCCACGGTCGCCTTACTATTTTTATTATGACGAAATGTGACCCCTACTTGCCAGGTGATAAGCAAGGAGAGGTCCAAGAGTGCCAAAGACTTAAACAACTGACTCACTTAATGGTTGCCTCAGTCGCAGTCACTATGTCGGCCATAAACGTCGATTGAGAATACGCTGATAGTTCGTTCGAGCTAATGACCAAATTGTTTGTTTGTGTATCGAGTTAGGCGTTTTCATAATCGAATAACAACTTATTTAGTATTGTCAATAGGCCGGCTAGTAAGTCCTATCGAAATTATCACCAACAAACTGAAGTACCAATCAAAGATCTTAAACGAAACCTCAATTTCACCACAAACAAATCCAAATATCAAAACCAAAATAAATTTTAAACAGAGATTTGGAAACAAAACCCAGAGAAAACTTAAAATAAAAAGCAAAAAATTTAGAGAAGTGAGACAAGCAGAGTCGTGGAAACGAGAGAAAATATAAAACAAAAAGATAGTAAAATAAAAATATATATACAATGTTTTTAAACTATTTGATACAGAATCGAAATAAATCCGGAGTAGAACCAACACTCACAAGTGTACAGTGTGCCAGCACGGTCCATGATGAATGAAAGAACAGGAATGCACTTTTGACAAATGTCATTGAGCTGTACATAATAACAATTGACAGTAATGGTAGTAAATTACATTTAAACTACCCAATCAGTTAAAAAATACCCGCCATGTTAAAATGTCATTCTAATTCGGCCGCTAAAGGTTAGTGTTTCCAGTGAAATTTAAATTTGTTTAACACGAAACAATGTCAAATTCATTATTTTGCATGGGTCACACTGATATTAAATACGATTAGTGTTAAAATCCCTTGCGGGCGTACCACCATTTCTTATAGAATTATTATTTTAATCATCAAATGTCAGTTCGTACCATTATTTTTTAATATTCAAATGCAGAAGCAATATGTTTCCGAACGTAAAATCTATGCGAATGTACAAATGAATTATTAATTCATTCGGCATTTGAAGGAATAAACCAAAATTGCAAAAAAAGAGATAGTGGTACGAAATTGTGTAATTCTTTTTTTGTACGTCAAATAGTAAGTTCTTGAAATGTGATTATTTTCTCAAAGTTGGTGGGGCCTGGACTGCCACTACACTTCTTAAATATATAAACAATAATTATTACGCTTCAGTATCAATTAATTTAAAAAAGACACCCTTAAAATAAATCTAATGTTATCATTATCAAATAGATTTAAAAAAACTTATTATAATTTAATTTAAAAATTAATATTATACACTTAATAAATATTATTATTATGTAAAAAAACTATACTTGTGTATCTTGGTACCAAAAATCACACAGCGAACCTGCCAAAATATGCAGTGCCACATTATAAAAAACCTAATAAAAAAACACATTGCAATATCCCTTTGCAGCTAGCGGCACGCAAAAAACTTCAATGCACGATACACATATTTAACTAGTCATATTTATTTAATTATTGATAGCAACCCTGATAAATAAAATAAATAAATAAGTATATTCATAAGTAAGATACATTTTATATGAGGTTGCACCTAGGGTTGGCAACGAATTCCGGGATTCTTCCCGAAAAAGGTCTGGAACACATGAAAAGTCTGAGTGCAAAAATTGTCAATGATTACGCATGTAAACAATTTTATTATTATATCGTTTGAAATCCGAAGGTATTACAAGCTGTTCGCTGGGTAAAAAAATACAACTTAAAACAAAATTTTTCTAATTTTCTTTTATTTTTTCACCTCCTCATCTTAGTTGGCAACCCTTGTTGGACCAGTATTAAAAAAACAATAGTAATTTTTAAAAAAATCACTAGATGACATTGGTAGGTTTAAATGTCAAAGTATTAACACCCAATGATTAGGAATTTCTGAGAGTGGTAGGCAGCTATTTGGTGTTTGTTTGCTCAGTCTGGCAATCCGGCGTAGTGCCATTGAAGATCGTGAAGTATGTAACTTAGTTGCGTTCCGGGATCACATTTGAAGTTGCCGGTTCTATCAGGCCGGCATATAGAGTGCTAAAGCTGCTTGCAATTGTTTACCTGTAGTAGCAGTCGCCTCCAGTCGAAAAGAGGAAAGTTTTTTTTTCTCATTACAATTTTCGACACCGTTCGCCTCAAGTAAGGCTTAAGTTAAAAATAATGACAGAAATTCCCACTTGGATATCATGAAAATGTTTGGTTAACTAGAGAAAAAAAAATTGCTCATTATATCCTATAATTGTAATAGGCGTAAACATATTACGATAATATTTTTGGAGTAAACTATTTCTATGGACAGATTTAATTAGTACCAACCCTAACTTGGGGTTGACACATGATAAAATAAATATAACAAAAAAAAAATTATTAAAATATTATTTTTTTATTCAGACCTGTTATTTCAAATACAAAACTTTTTTATCAATAATTAAATAAAATAAAACATGACTAGTTGCAAATATCATCGTAGGCTCCAGCTTAAATGCACTAAACCAAACATTCACCTTATATCATTGCCAGCATTTAATAGAAGCTGCAAATTATACATAAAAAAGACTACAACACGAATTATATCATTTTTTAAATTTCACATATTAGAGAAAAACATTGAAAAAATATATTAACATGAATAATAAATCCATTAATATTAAAACCTTATATATTTGTAATCTAATCCTGTATAATTAGTAAAAAAAATTAATTCCCCGGTCACCTAACTAAGGAAAACAGCCACCATCTTTAGTACTACCGCTAACAAAAAGCGACTCTCATAACTGGTTGGGTTATAATAATATAACCCAACCGAATTCAAGTGTTCTTTTCTAAGAAGCTTTTGCATAGAAGATAGGGACTACTTCACTTAGTTGGGTATAATCGAAACGTCGATATTATATTAACAATGAGTATTTTAGTTTAAAATTAACCTACCTGGTAGCGTTGTGTGATTGACCGGACATTGAACTGCGTTTACTGCCCTTACTGCTCGCACTTAATGATTTGGCCACGGATGACTGAAAAATACAAAGGAGTAAGTGCAGATAGTTATCCTGCAGAAGAAAAAATAATAGTGGTGTCCAGTTCCAGTCTACCGATCCAGAGTATTACCACCACTTACAAACATACAGACCGTGAAGTGACTCGGTCGCATTTTGTGATCAGTTTGTAAATTGCCGATTTCTACTACGCTGGCATATTGAATGTGACTGCTACGTGTAGTTTTTTTAACTGTAGAAGCAGTCAGCCCCATTCATGGACCACACACCAGCTTAAGATTAGGCGGTGTGCTATCATAATATGATGAGTCACTCCGATATAAAGCGCATAACCGTAGAGCTTGTATGAAGAGAATTGTGGACGTGAGGGAAGCGAAGGAGTTGTATCAGGAGTGTGGCAAGTGGCGCTCTATTGTCTCTACATACTCCTGCGGGTAAAAAGGCGTAAAAAATAATTGATTTTTATGACTATGTGGACTACGATTCCTTTACCTTTAAAATGTAAAAAAAACGCTTGTTTTATGATTTACCTTTGAAGCTTTCGGCTTATTGCATTCGAGAATATAATCTTTACATTCATTTTGATGCGCTGTCCTCGTGCAATCTGAAATACATAACAAAATAAGATTCAACCATCAATCAAACGTTACACAGGGGATCCTTTAAGTGTACAGACAGTAAAATGACAGAGTAGTATCTGCCTAAAAGTTGCCAGTTTCAACTATGCCGGCATATCAATCAACCAAATTGACACGTCTTTTTTCCACAGGGAAGGCAGAAACTATGAAGCGCCACTTGCCACGACCCTGACTTCCTCGCAACTTCCTCACTGTCCTCACATGCACAATACTTTTAATTTACTTTCAATACTTTAACGCATCTTTCCACATCAAATTTCCCTAACCGTGCACTGTTATCGACAATGTCTTTTTTAGAATTCATTTCGCACGTTTGTAATGGTTAATTTATAGTTATATGATTTTTTTTTTAGTTATATGATTGTGACTCGACATATGACACACAACAACTTGGTCTGCATTCCTTAAGGCCCGCAAGAGCGAGCGAGAGATCATATAAATATGATTTACGACTCATGTTGCACATTTGTAATGGTTCAGTTATCTTCTAGCATATTTTATATTCACCCTTTATATCATCCAAATGCTGTATTTATTATTTAAGACCGCCTTTTGTATATTGCTAAGAGTGGTATGCAGTGGTACCCAATCTGCCGATCTGGAGTTGTACCACCACTTACAATTGTACAGACCGTGAAGTGACTTAGTCACGTTTCGAGATCAGTAGATTGCCGGACAACTAGCCTGACATATTGGATGTGAATACAACATAGTTAATTGACTGTAGTAGCAGTTTCCTCCATTTATGGACCGCCTCCAGCTTCACATCAGGGTGCTATCATTAGTGGAGTCACAAAACAAAAACAAAAACATGTTATAAATTTACTGGGCCATTACAAACGTGTAAAATGAGTCTTAAATAATTTTTATCGGACCCCTCGCTTGCACTTCACTTGCATACTTTATGGATCTGCCCTAGTAATGTCGAGCCATAATAAAAAAGTATTGTGTCTTTTATGGAAATTATTGGAAGTAAAACAGCACACTACGTGTCATTCGATATGTATTCGATAATCGACTGCCGCATTCATTCGTACATCCACTGAATGCGGGCTCTTAACCCCCCCCCCCCCCCCCCCTCCTTAAAACACGTGTGTGCGTGTGTGTATATATATAAGATAATACTGATTATATTATCTAGAGCAGTGTTTCTTCTTTTTTAGGCCATGCTCTACCTTAACATTTCTAAAATGTTTATGTCCCCCATAAACAATTTTTAACCTTTAAAAATTCTTTTGTTCCCTTAAGAAATGTTACATTACAGCATTTTTTAAGTTTGCCTTTTTTGTTAAATTTGTCACCGATATATAGCATTGCATTTAAATAACCTAAAGCCAAAGGATTAAAGTCGTGTCGAGTCCATTTTTAAATTGCCCTCCTTAACTATCAAATTGCCTCCATGTTGGGAAACACTGTTGTAGAGTATTAATACTTACTTTCACAATACAATGCTGGTTTCTCATCAATAGGTCGTGAACACCAATCGCAATCAGTGCCAGTGTTTGCCACTATCCACGCGTGTGATACTTTCCGTGATTTGTCCTGAGAATAGAGAACAAGAAGTGAACGAGAAGCAGATGAGGGCAAAAGGCCAGATGAAGATGATATTGTGTCGCGTTGCCATAAGCTACAACTAGATGGCGTTGCAAGGAGAATTCCATACAATGCTGTCAGCTAAATATCTCACAGACAAAGACATAGCATTAAACGCGGTCCGAAAAAAGGTGAAATAATCTGTCTTTTTTGCGCGAACATTGATTAATGAATTAAACAAACTTTATGCGGCTTACTATCGCGTTTATTTCGGTTTTAATTTTTCATTTTTTTTATTATTCCGACGTTTCAAGAGCGTTGCAGCCATCGTAGTTACAGAGAGAAACCAAATTCACAGTTTGTAAAATCTAAACCAGAATAAACGCGATTGTTAATAAAAATAGAGGCGTATATTTGCTCCGGTAAGCGGGCCGATCGCGTAACTCAATGACAATGAGAATGGGCTTTGTTTTGACAGTTGAACTCCATTAATGAGCTACAAAATTAAAATTGCGACCGCGTAACACACTGAGAATCGATGTCCTTTCTCATTAACAGTTCAAGCTCATTTAAACTCATTGTCCGAATGAATGGAAGTTGTTTTTGACACTAACAGCGACCGCGTAACTTTTGAAGTTGCGCGGTCGGCGCCCCGGTTGTCTAATAGTGGTTGACAGTGATGCCTAACCTGCAAAAATGCCTTTTCACGCTTCGCCGGAAGGATCCAAGGTTGTAGGATGGGCATGTATTATATAAGCTAGTAAAATGATCATAAAAGTAGTTGTATTAAATATTATTTTACCTTCTTCTTCCTAAAGAACAGGCTACCTCTTTTGCGTCTTTTCTCAGCGTGATGGTCAAAAGTCCTGTAAATATTACAAAAACAGAATCTGTAATAGTTATTTATGACATTTTTTATGGTAAAAAATATTGAGTAAAAACGTGGTCACAATAAAAGCGAAGCAAAGTGCTAGAAAATACATGCCAAATAGTAAGGAAAAAATTAGAATGGTAAAATATGTATACAGGGTGTATATCAAGACGTATTGCAGTCCCTTTAACCACGTGCTTTACTGTCAATACTAGAACGTTATTGCAAGGATTTATTAAACACGCTTTTATTAGCTTTACTTGTATTTTTGTATCTATGTAACGGAATCTTTTAATTTAATTCTCACCTATTTTTAGAGGTTTGAATAATTTGAAAATTTTACACGTAGTAAATACCGATGAAAATTCAATAATTTCGTTAAATTATTTTTTGGCCGACATACTGACGGCGACTGAAGCAACCGTGAACTATCTCAGTTTTTTCGATCGTCGACATTCTTTGACTCCTCCTATTCACTTTTTAGCCCACATTGTCAATTAGGTGTGTTTTTTTAAATATTCAATTATATTATAAGATTTATTTTCAATAATTAAAAATTATCTCTTGTATACGATGCATATAACGTCGCGAACATAAGGTACTTTACAGATAAAAATTGCGTGCGCTTCCGTTTAGCTTTGAATTTACATTGCTTGTTTATTTTGATGGTGTTTTGTGTTTGGTATCAAATAATGGTATCAAAATATCAAATAGAAAAATATTGTACCCAAGAATATATATACAGAAACATGTACCCCATTAATATGTACAATCTTATACATAATAATGTATACAATCTTTGGCTTAAGGGACCGCTATCCGTCTATTTACACCCTGCATTATTTTGTAAATCGAGACATCAAACCTCAACTTGTAGGTAAGTACGTGGAGGTCCAAGAGCACCTCAGATATGGATTATCGTCGTCGTAACTAAACCAGACAGAATTTCTCATTATAACAGTATCACATGAACCTTATTAGATTTTCTTACAGTATTTGGTCCAATTTTAATTTACATTTCTATGTTAGGCTACTAAAGTGTATACATAGAAATAGGCACTTATTTTTTTTTATATTATTGATTGTATTGTTTGAAAAAACTTTAAACAACACAGTTCTTTCAACTTACTGTTTCAGTGCTGCTATCTTCTGAAATCAACCGTGTTGCAACAAGTACTTACTGCTCAAGGTAAAACAGGGCGCTGAGCTGATGGCCTCTAGGTGATGTTGTCCTGATCGCACTGGTTGCCGCCGACGTCTCCCCTTCACTCTCCGTCTCGCTTGCACCTCTACGTATTGCACACAAACCACTATAGCAGCATTATCAATCGTTTTTATGGAACTTTCTAGGCGCGCTGAGCACTTTATAATGTAGGCTTTGAATGAGACTCAACCGTGACGCTCGGCTGTGTAATACGGCGCTCTCACGGCAAATTTAGTTGTTCAATATTTATCGTTCAACAAAAAATATTAAAGAATATAAAAGAAAGCAAATATTCACTGTAGCGTTCTCACGGTTCAATAATAATCGACTCAATATTACCCGTGCCATTACACTATCTGTCCATTTTAGCATTTTTCTCGTGAACGCCATAATTTACATTTTATTGTACAAACAAACAAAAAAAAAACTGGTGACAAAGAAATACAATACATGTTCGATCGCGCTGATTGGACTGATTATTTATTCAATGCGAGTTGACCGAACAAGTTCAGACGAGTCGATCCGCTGTCAACTACTGATTGAATCAATGAAAGTTGAAAGTTGGTGAACCGATATTTATTGCTTCAACTTGATCGAAAGTCTGTTCAGACGGTTCAAATCGCGAACGATTTCGCAGTTGATCAACTAAATTCGCCCCGTGAGAACGCCGTATAACGCTCGTTAGGGTAAAGTCGTCTCGAGTCAAATAAAGGAGCGAGATACTCGATCGGCGAGTGTTACATGAGAGAGCAAGAGGCATCAGTCGCATTCAGTAGCGACTTAAACACGGTATACACGGTGCAACAATGATATTAAGTGAAGTGAGGTAGTCACGTCACCTACACGAGTTTTAGTGTTCGCAAATGGCACGAGTTTGAAGGATCAACCATGACTGAATTGGAAGTAGGACAGATCAATAGTTATTGAGAGTAAAAAGAGACAAATATATGTTTTTGCTTATTAGCATAGTTTTAACGTGCCTCGTTCAGGGCGCCTATAACATATCTACGTCTTTTCTTGAAATATCATTGCTGAGTCAATAAGTTTTTTTTATTACGTTCCATAAACACAATATCAAATAAAGCCACCACACAATAAAATGCACATACGTTGTTTATCAACTATTTTTTATACATTTCTATCCCAAGCTTATTTAGGTGCTTGTATCAAAGACACTGTAAGACCTCAGTCAAAGATACATTGGTATATGCTAGCAAATTACACTCGGAAATGGGCGGAAATCATACAGATCAAAAATGTTAGGTGTTGTTAAAATCATTTGTAGTTTGAGATCTGATGTTAACTTGCCTAGTGGTAAGCAAGAGGAGATCCAAGAGCGCCAACGACTGATACAACCGTTCAATTCAACGGCTGTCTCAGTCGCAGTCACTATGCAGGTCACAAGTTAAATCACTGGTCACCATTTTTTACTTATTTAAGTTTCTGATTTTCCTCTAGGAGAATGTTGATACCACCACAGATTGGCATTCAGGGTAGAGACCGTAAAATGACAATCGTGTTTCGGGATCAACTTGGATATTACCAGTTCCAACTAAGCCGGTATAGTGGATGCAATTGCTACTTTGAAGAGAATTGTGAATGTGGAGGAAGCAAGGGATTTGTTTCAGGATCGTGGCAAGTGGCGCTCCATTGTCTCTGCCTATGCCCATGGGAAAGCGGCGTGTCAATTTGATTGATTAATTGAATTGCTACTTTGTAGTTATTTATTTGTTCTAGCAGATGCTTCCTTTAATGGAGTAACTCCAGTCTAACATCATCAGTAATAACATCGAGGGACGCCCAACCTCGTCCCTTACTGAGGAAAACGTGAAAAAAAACGAAGATATCGTATTAGCAGACCGAAGAGTAACCGTCAGACATTTAGCTAAGGTCACAGGGATCTCATATGGCAGCATCCAAAGCATTTTGACCAGCAAAATGAATATGAAGAAGGTCTCCGCGAGTTGGGTACCGAGAATGTTAACGGGCGAACAAAAGAAAAAGCGACTTGACATTTCAAGAGCCAATCTTGCAAAGATCCAGGCTTTTTTTGTCTCGATTTGTGACCATGGACGAAACATGAATACATCATTTTGATCCTGAGATCAAACAACAATCGATGACTTGAAAAAGGCCATCCTCACCGACGCCGAAAAAGTTCAAAGTCTCGAGCTCGACGGGCATGGTTATGGCGTCCTTTTTCTGGGATGCTGAGGGAATCTCAATGGTTGATTACCTGAAAAAGGGAGCTACTATAGCGGGCTCCTACTACGCTGATCAAATAAGACGACTGCGAGAAGCCATAAAGGAAAAAAGACGGGGCAAACTCTGAGCGAAAGTCCTGTTTCATCAGGACAACGCTCCTGCACACAAAGCCGAAGTTGCGATGGCTGCCATTCGAGAAGCAGGCTTCGAACTGGTCGAACATCCGCCCTATTCTCCAGATTTAGCCCCCAGCGATTTTTTTATTTGTTTCCTCGGCTCAAGGAACACCTCAGGGGCAAGAAATTTGAGGATAATAGTGAGGTGATGGCTGCTGTAGAGGCATTTTGGGATAGTCAATTTAAAAATATTTTTTAAAGGGTATTTTAGGTTTGGAGAAACGTCGGACTAAATGTATTGACTTGTTAGGAGACTAGTAGAAAAATAAATTAAATTTAAACTAGAATCGTTGTTTTATTATAGTAATTATCATTACTTTTTGATCGCCCCTCGTAGACTAATTCTTTGTCCGAGGTAGCTGCCAACTCTTTGGTCTCCTGTGATGTCGACTAACCTTTTTGCTATTTTTACATTCAATAATATTATAGTTGTATAATATGTAGTTGATAAAAACGTATATACAATCAGTGCATAGAGTATTTAAAAAATATATTTAATAAAAGCCACAAACAATCAAAGCCAACAGTGAATAGACAACACCATGCTTTGAAAATAACTTTAATAAAAAAAACATGCATTTTATTGACAAAAACTATTAAAAATAAGAGATTATTGAGTCTTGCTATGGCGTTGGCGGTAAATTGATTATTTTAATCCGATGCGACGGTTCAAAGGCTTTTAACTATTTGATTCGCACAAAATCGAATTCGGGAAACGTCAGCACTCTCCTTTGTCAAACAATCGGTAAGTGAATTATTTCTTAGATTTTGCGCGAACTTTGATTAATGAATTAAACAAATTTTATGCGGCTCACTATCGTGTTTATTTTGGTTCTGATATTACAAGTTTATTTGATTATTTCGACGTTTCGAGAGCTTTGCAACCATCGTGGTCACGGAGAGACTGAGGTGTTGGTCAACCAATAGAACGATCAACACCTCAGTCTCTCCGGACCACGATGGCTCCATGCAAAGCTCTCGAAACATCGGAATAATAAAATAAAATTGTAAAATCAAAACCAAAATAAACACAATAGTAGGCTGCATAAAATTTGTTTAATTCATCTCATCCATTCTCACCGTCTTATAACCTAAGGTCCTTCAAGTAAAGTCCTTTAGCCGGCATAGAGACGGCAGCCAAAATAACCAAGGTCAAATGTCCCATCAGAAAAATAATTAAAGTTAAGGCAATAAATGGTAAGCCGCCATATTTTATTTCATTAAAAATTGAATTTAAAAATTAGAATATATGAAATATTTCACTTTAAATTCTTACACAGTGGTGCAGTTAAACGAATTATAATACGGCGCTGGTGTCCGTCCATCCGTCCGTCCATAAACCAAATAAATGAAACTTACATATTCTGCGACTGGGCCTGTAGTATGGGCTGTACTGCCGCCACGATACTGGGAGTTGAGATTGACTTCTGCAATGGTAACCTCGCGCCCAATCTCAATTGTTCAGCCATTCCACCACACACCAGACCCCCAACAGCACTCGCTCCCACAGCACTTGCAGCTCCCACGCAAGCACCAGCTCTTAGAGCTGCTGTCACCTTCTCGAAGTCCTTCTGTTTAAACATAAAAAAATTATAAAGTATTTCATTGTGCATTTGTTGTGTATTAAAAATTTAAAACACTTGATCCATTTTATAGTAATAAAAATAGATAGCCCTTGGCAACCTAACTTTCTTTAGAACTCGTGTTCTAAAGAAAGTTAGGTTGCCTAGGGCCCATAACCATAGATCCTGTATAAAGAAAAAAATGAATGTTAAGGAAGCCAGGGAGTTGAGTAAGGGTCGTGGCAAGTAGCGCTCCATTGTCTCTGCCTATCCCTGTGGGAGGAAGGCGTGACAAGTTGATTGATTGATTGGTTCTAAAGAAGTGTATTTGAATGTATTGAAATTTGTGTATGACAGAACTTAGTGTTGACAGAAGATGTGATAAAATTGTCTTATTTTATATATAACAACACTTGTTTGGCTCAAATTATTAATTTTTAATAAAATAAAATATGGCGGGAGTTGCTGTCATATGTAAAACATTATAGCTTATTTTATTGAGGTTCATATAATACCTAACATTATTCAGTTCTATGTGCTGTGTCTGTCTGTCATTACAGTTGTAAGAAGTTTTTTGCATCCTCTATCACCTATACCACGGATAATGTTCCGAGGAGCTCCTTAACCTTGTTCCTACCTCGTCTTTTCACACCCGTATTACCCGTACTGGTCGGCGGATGCATACGCATTCTCTCGACTGAATCGTAGTCGAGCTAAAAGGTTCGGTGCGTCTTTTTTTTGTATAACAATCGACAAGTGGAATGCTATACCAGCCCATGTGTTCTCCCCATCCTTTAACCTTGGATCATTCAAGCAATGCGTAAAGAAGCACATTTGACCGGCATAGTGACGGCAAATAGGGCAGCTTTCCTACTTGTTTTTTTTCAGTCATCGTTAGTCTTGGACCTCCTACTGGTTGCCATAAGGAGGGTCTAAGGAGGGCGATTTGTATTGAATAATAATACTTACAGCTAAGTCGCTATCATTGAGCGAATGTGTGGAATGTCTCACAGGTCTTGGCGCCTCACTCTCGGACTCCATCGATGATAGTGAGGCACTATGGCCATTCAAATTGCTGAAACATAAGCACATTGAGAGTGGTAGGCAGTGGTACCCAGTCTGCCGATCCGGGGTTATGGGATTCAGGAAGCATAAATGTTAGCTCCTTAATCACCTGAGTTTTTGCGCTGGTTTCGCAGGTTTAATAAATGTCGGGCACACGTGCCTCCCTTAATTAGTGAAATAATCCACTCACCTTAGGTCTCTTCGCCTTTAGCCACCACATACACGTGCCACTAGTTATGCGTCGTCTTTTATGTGGTTGTTGCTAATAATTTGTTGATTTGTACTACGTTTAAATAATAATTTTAAATTGCACGGCCCGTTGTAGCCGTTACAATATGGCACTCTGACGTGCCGCGTTCGTGGTCTCGACAACTTCACGAGCGCCGAGCCACGCGATTGGTGGATAATCGCGATGAAGCGATGCGGTTGGCCGAAATTAAATCGACCACCGGTAAATGTATTACCCACCAATCAGGGCGCACTTAAGTACCCAACAGGGGTAGTACCACCACTTACAAGTATACAGACCGTGAAGTGATTTGATCGCGTTTCGGGATCAGCTTGTAAGTTGCCGGTTCCATCTAGGCCGGCATAGTGGATGTGATTGCTACTCACAGTTATTGAATTGTAGTAGCAGTGTTATTCATTCATGGACCACACTTTGGCTTAACATCAAGCGGGGTGCTGACACATGTCGAGTCACAATAAAAAAAAAAGATAAGCTCCTAATCGTGCAATATTCAAGAGTAACGCATACAACACACACTACCTTAATTCTTCCACTTCTTACAAATCGGAGACATTCTTAATAACTCTGTTACCTAGTCTGCTGTAATAAGGAAGAGAGGCGAGAGAGTGCGCCCTCTTCCCTATGTAGTGTCCATAATAGTAGAGCTTGTTTGACGCTTTGTGGTCAATATTGAAACGCTCTCGTTGGAATTAAGAAGAAGAAAACTGATATTGTGAATGTAAAGGAAGCGAGGGAGTTGTGTCAAGATAGTGGCAAGTGGCACTCCATTGTCTCTGCCTATCCCTGTGGGAAAATCCTGACACAACTCCATCGCTATTCCACTATCGCTCACATCCACAATTCTTTTCATACAAGTGAGCCGACCTTTTCCAAGTACGCACTCAAATTGTTATGTCATTTTCAAACATCATCTTTTTTTATTCTAAAATATCAGTTTTCAATCAATTAAGCAAATTGTCACGCCTTTTTCCCACAGGGATAGGCAGAGACAATGGAGTGCCACTTGCCACTATCTTGACACAACTCCTTCGCTTCCTTTACATTCACAATATCAGTTTTCTTCTTCTTAATTCCACGATTGCCACGATCGTGGCAATTGGTGCTCCATTTTCTCTGTCTAACCCTGTGGGAAAGGGCGTGATAATTTGATTGATTGATATCTTACTTTCTCTGTCGTCTATTGTCATTAATCCTAGCGACTGGTTCCAAGGCGGCCCATGAGCTTCTGCGTCCTTCATCGCGGCCCCCCTCCCACAAACCCCACTGTCTGGATTCACCTATAACAAGAAAACAGGTGGTCACATAGGTAGGTGGTTCATTTGGTGCTATTCTAGGCTTACTACGCTGGGTGGTAGAATAAAAAGGGGCCACATTAGCGCTGCTTTTTTAAATTGTTATGCTATATCTGACCTCGACCCTCCTGATGGTAAGCAAGAAGAGGTACAAGAGTGCCGACGACTGCTAAAACCTAGTCATCACGGCTGCCCCAGTCGTCGTCACTATGCCGACTAAAGCTACTTCTTCACGCATCGTTTGAAGGATCCGAGGTTATAGGATGGAGAGAACACATGGGTTGGTAAAGCATTCCACTTGTCGATTGTTCAACAAAGAAACGACGCACCGAGCTTTTTTCGGTCGAAAAAATGCAGCACCCCCGACCTGTGCGGGTATTACGGGAGTAAAAAGATGAGATAGGAACAAGGTTAAAGAGCTCTTCAGAACATTCTCCGTGGTATAGGCGATAGAGGAAAACTACTTCTTGTAGAGAACTTAATATTTAACATACAACATTCTTAATCATGTTGAAAGCTTCTCAGGGAGAGATTCATTGCAGCGCCGAACTGTCCGAATTATAGGTGATGCAGAGGTCACGCGAACTCTGGAGCCCATACAACTACGCAGAGACATGGCGGCTCAGTGCGTCCTCTATCGCCTATACCACGGAGAATGTTCCGAAGAGCTTTTTAACCTTGTTCCAACCTGGTCCTTTCACACCCGTAATAGCCGCACAGGTCGGGGAAAGCATCCGCATTCTATCGACCGAATCGGCAGTCGAACTAAAAAGTTCGGTAGATTGTAGAACAATTGACAAGTGGAATGCTTTGCCGGCCTATGACCTTGAATCCTTCAAGCGATGCGTAAAGAAGCACCTTAGGCCGGCATTATGACGGCGACTAAGGCAGCCGGGAACTAACACTCGGTTTTTTCAGTCGTCGTATTTTTTTACTTTTATTATATTTTTTTTATATATGGTATTGAGTTGACTGGTAAATGGCCTTATATTAGTTTAAGTTATACTGTTTATTTGCTTAAATAAAAACACGTTCGAGTTTCAGGAGTAGCTTGAGAAACACAACTTACCGCTTCCCTTCCTGCTCTGGGAGTAGAGATCCAAGTGCGTTGGCGACGAACACTCCGGCTCATTGCCGTCTTTGAGCGATGGGCAGGAGGTGCTCAGGCGAGTTGTGCCAGTCGGCTGTAAAAGAAGATACGTAAAAACGACACTGCAACCAAATGGCGTTGCAAAGCTGTCAACCAATATTTTGCAATCGACATTTGACAAATATCACCACGTGCCATAAGCATAGGCTAAGCAAAGTTCAAGAATCAAGTGCTCGAAATAAAAATTGTTTTCTCGGATTGCCGTGCAAAGGTCCTTTGTGGGACAAAGGTGGGCACAGTCCCATTAAATTATCCAATTGTAGAAGAAGAATGTACCAAGATTTGCTCATTGTGACTCTAGCAGTCACCTCTATTCATGGACCGCACTCCAGGTTAACATCAGGAAGAGTGCTGTCATATGTCGGGCAACAATAAAATAAGTTTATTAGTCAAAGTGTGGCTCTAATTTAAAACATTTCGAAGAGAAAAGGCGACCGTGGTGTAGTGGTAGTGCAATGGTTACGCAAACCGAGAGCACGGGTTCAAATCCACTTTCAGGTACCAATCTTCATTACATGTATTTTGGTTGTCCTGTTTCTATGAACTTTAGTAGCTTAGTATAGAAATGTAAGTAAATAAAAAAAGAAACTAGATTATAGATAAAAGATTAGGCCGGCATAGTGACGGCGGCTGGGGCAGCCGGGAACTCACTCGGTCATTCCAGTCGTCGTCACTCTTGGCCCTTCTTTTGCCTATCATCAGGCGCGTCGAGGACAGATGTCGTGTCACAATTTAAAAAAGATGAATGATTTTATAGAGCATCTAATATTGTGTTTTATAAATAAATATATTTATTTTTTAAGCACATCTTACAGTATTTACTTACCAGCAATGGCGGCGGTGCAGCCCGCATGCGCTGTACTGCAACATGTAACCTTCGCAATTGTTGGAGACTATCCTCCAGCACGCCCGGGCTATGCGGAGTCACGCTTATTGTAGGCACCTGTTGAACATAGTCATAATTAAAATATAATGCGATTAAAATTAAAATAGGACGGAATCGGAGCCATTTTGTGACGTCTAACTCTCCAACCAACTTCACTTTAGTATGGTGTATTTTTCTTAGCGGATAGTCAAGAAAAAGACACCTTTGAATCAGTCAAGTGAATTTAGTCAACAGCCCGTCCTATTCTTATTCTTATAGCATAGTAGCAGTATCGCTCCTATTGCCTAGCAGTAGTATTGCCACTTGATAGTACAGTAGTCATTAGATAATTCTTTCACAGAGATAACTCTTTAACAAAGATGATTCTCTAACAGAGATAATTCACCCACAGATATGATTCTCCCACAGAGAAACTTCTACTACAGAAATAATTGTCCCACAGAAATGAATCTCCCACAGAGATAATTCTCCCAGAAATATGATTCTCCCACAGAAAAAATTCTCTACAGAAATTATTGTCCCTAGAAATGAATCTCCCACAGAGATAATACTCCCACAGATATGATTTTCCCACAGAGAAAATTCTCCTACAGAAATGAAACTCCCACAAAGATAATTCTCCCACAGAGAAAATTCTCTACAGAAATTATTGTCCCACAGAAATGAATCTCCCACAGAGATAATTCTCTCACAAATATGATTCTCCCACAGAGAAAATTCTCCACAGAAATGAATCTCCCACAGAGATAATTCTCTCACAAATATGATTCTCCCACAGAGAAAATTCTCCACAGAAATAATTGTCCCACAGAAATGAATCTCCCACAGAGATAATACTCCCACGGATATGATTTTCCCACAGAGAAAATTTTCCTACAGAAATGAATCTCCCACAAAGATAATTCTTCCACAGAAAAAAATCTCCCACAGTTACGGCACACTTTGTTACGGCACATACGATAATCGAAAACATGACAACACCGCTGTCCGCTTGCGTATATAGCTCAGCTCAAAAGTCAGCGCTAAAAAGAACGCCGGCTGACTGCCGGGAACTATACCTGAGCTCTTGCTGCGGCCATGTTTGCTGGTGGTGGCGAAGACCTGGCTATCACGTGTTCTGTAACTTCGTCCTCGCTGCTGTCAGACCTTTCGTCTGAACTACCACCTCCCTCGTCTAGTAAAAGGAAAAGAAAATTATTTATTTAAGTATAAAAACAGAATACAAGCTAAACTTATGACTAGAAAGGAGGTTTAACATTTATAAATTACTAGCTAACTCGCGTAGCGTAACTCGGCGCTGCCCAGGTTAAAACACATCGCACGCTTAATGGTTAAATAATCAGTTTTTATTTGACCTTGGGGGTCAATAATAAATACAAAGATCCTATATATATAGCAAGGTATCCTAAGAATAACACCCTATTCTTCTTTCACCTATTTAACAACAATACTTAGTTCTCCCCTTGTTGCTAGGGAAAGAGCTCAGTCACCCGGGATATTTAAAAGTATCAAATTATAGATAAAATAAAATTTATGCGGCTTACTATCGCGTTTATTTTTGGTTATTGATTTAGTTATCACAATGGCTGCAAAGCTCTCGAAACGACGGAAAAGTAAAAACATTGTAAAATCAATAAACCAAAAAAAGCGATAGTAAGCCACATAAAATTTGTTTAATTTAATTATCAATTGTTCGCGATTTTTTTTTTTATTGTGACTCGACATATGACAGCACCCCGCTTGATGTTAAGCTGGTTTGCGGTCCATAAATGGCGGTCACTGCTACTACAAATAAATAACTGCAAATAGGAGTCACATCCACTATGCGACTTACAAGCTGATCCCGAAAAACGACAAAATCACTGTATGAAAAAAAAACGAGAGAGCTGTGTCTATCCTTGTGCGAATTGAGTCCTAATTATTGATCGTGATGACGATGAACCTTAAAGAAATATACACTAACTGCACAAAGCTATGAAACTTCAGTTTTCAGCTAAGGAAAATAAAGCCACACAGATAGACTCACTCAAGCGGAAATTGCTGAAGGAAATTCCCCCGCACTCAACGTCAGGCGACAGTTGCATGTAGGGTTGTCTCAATTGCGTTTTACAAATATAATAATTTTTTTTTTTTATTGCGACTCAATACAGGACAGCACCCTCCTGATGTTAAGCTGGAGTGCAGTCATGACGACAGACGTGGACGAACGGTTAGCGATTGGTTTCTTGCGCGTAATGTCCCGGGTTCGATTCTCAGCCGGAGCAAATATTTGTTTCATAGCTTTTATTTGTAAAATTTACTAATTATATAAAATTTATTAAAATAAATTTTTATTAAAAAAAGAGGTGGATATTTGCTTCGGGTCTGGTTATCAAAGAGTGGTAGGCAGTGGTACCCAGTCTGCCGATTCTGGGAAGTACCACCACTTACAAGTATACAGACCGTGAAGTGATTTGGTCAAGTTTCGGGATCAGCTTGTGAGTTGCCGGTTCCATCTAGGCCGGCACAGTGGATGTAATTGCTACTCACAGTTATTGAATTGTATTAGCAGTGACATTAATTCATGGACCACACTTCGGCTTAACATCAAGCGGAGAGCTGTCATATTTGTCGAGTCACAATAAAAAATATAAAAAATGTGGCAGGCAGTGAGTGGTACCCAGTCTGCCGATCCGGAGTAGTACACAAGTATACGTGAAGCGATTTGGTCGCGTTTCGGGATCAGCTTGTAAGTTGTTGGTTCCAACTATGCCGGGATAGTGGAAGTGATTGCTCTTTCCAGTTATTGAATTGTAGTAGCAGTGACAACTATTCATGGACCACACTCCAGCTTAACATCAAGTGGGGTGCTGTCATATGTCGAGTCACAATAAACAAAAATACCCAGTCTGCCGATCCAGGGTAGTACCACCGTGAAGTGAGTTAGTCGCGTTTCGAGATCAGCTTATAAGATGCCCGTTTTAACTCGGCTGATACTGCTGTAAGTAGCAGTCACATCTATTCATGAAGCTAGCCTCAGTTAAAAAAAATTGGCGGGGTGCTGTCATATACCAAGCCACAAAAATAATAAAAAATATTGAGTTAAGTCTTCTTTGTAATTCTTTTTAATTGAGACCTCGATTGAAAATAACTCAGTTTACGACAGTTTAGTCGCTTAAAGGATAGGTAACAAATTGGCTGGCAGATCACTAAATTAGTTGATTGTTAGACAAAGTAACGACGTGATACGCCGTTTAGTTCGACGGTTAATAGTTTTTTTTAATAAATTTTACAAATTTTATGCGGCTTACTATCGCGTTAATTGTGGTTTTGATTTTACATTTTTTTTTTATCCCCGCGTTTCGAGAGCTTTGCAGCCATCGTGGTCACGGAGAGACAGAGGTGTTGGTCGTCCTATTGGTTGATGCTGTTATTGTTTCCAAAGCTACCCAGTTTGATATTTTGATTTTGTTTTTTCTGTTCCCGGTTTATTTTATTTATTTTTTTGCAGAAACAACTGTTTTAATTTGTTTTTTAAATTAGGACTAGACATCTAAACTCGACTTGCCTGATGCTTAGCAACGGGAAGTCCAAGAGCGTCGACGACTAAAAAACCTCTTACGGTTTTTTTTATGATTCCGTTAAAAAAAAGCAAGTGCCAACCCTAGATGCCGACAGTTGCAAGCGATTACAATCACGTACGCTTCCGAATATAATTGAATAGGAAACTCTGTTGGAAAGATGGGAGTTCGTCACGGATATTGCCAGATAACCGGATAGTGTCGGATAACTTCTTTCAAACGTGGATTCAGGCGGAATTATTAATCGTACTATTTTCGGAAAATGTAAATTTTGAATGACTATATTGATTATACGAAAATCTTATAGGACAAAAAGAAAATACCATCCTTCTGTTGTTTTATCATAGAAACAGGACGCCCAAAGTTTACTATGGTACATTGGTACCATAGTAAACAGAGAAATGTCCAAAAACACAGTAGATTTTTTTTGACTTGACATCCTCACCCCGCCTGATGCTAGGCTACAGTGCAGTCCATGAATAGATGTCACTGCTACTACAATTCAATAACTATAAGTAGCAGTCACATCCACTATGCCGGCCTAGATGGAACCGGCAATTTACAAGCTGATCCTAAAACGCGACTTAATCACTTTAAGGTCTGTATACTTTTAAGTGGTGGTACTATCCCGGATCGACAGACTGGGTACCACTGCCTACCACTCTTAAGATTGGTTAGAAGTAATTAAAAAAATATTAAATTTAAATTATCATATTTTTTGTGGCGCAGATTTTCCGTGCAGGACGACGTCTGCCGGGTCTGCTAGTTATATTATATAAATGACACAATAATATTTTCTTAGATTTTGCGCGAACATTGATTAATGAATTAAACAAATTTTATGCAGCTTACTATCGCGTTTATTTTGGTTTTGTTTTTACAATTTTATTTTATTATTCTGACGTGATCACGATGGCTGCAATGGCTGCAATCGTATAAACGCGATAGTAAGCCGCATAAAATTTGTTTAATTCATTAAATGACATTATTACAAAATATTATGGTTAAATTAAAAAAATATTGTAGTACATATTTCCATAGAGTTATATAGAAATGTAACAAAAATATAAATAGTGTAAACCGCAACATAGAAAGAAGATTTCAAAGGTCAGAAGTTTATAAACATTTCACGACCAGGCGCGGGAGAGAGTGTATCAATGCAGCGCATGGCCCAGTTTTTTGGCTGTGTCAAGGTTATAACGCATCTCAATTTCGTCGTATTATATACCCTATATTTCGTTTTTGACAAAACCGTACACGACGCCATATTTTTTTTTATTGTGACACGACATCTGACCTCGTCCCGCCTGATGATAAGCAAGAGGAGGTCCAAGAGTGACGACGACTGAAAAAAACGGGTTTGTTCACGGCTGCCCCAGTCGCCGTCACTATGCCGGCCAAAGGTGCTTCTTCACGCATCGCTTGAAGGATCCAAGGTCATAGGATGGAGAGAACACATGGGCAGGCAAAGCATTCCACTTAACAATTGATCTACAAAGAAAAGACGCACCGAACTTTTGAGTTCGACTGCCGATTCGGTCAATAAAATGCGGATGCTTTCCCCGACCTGTGCGGTTATTACGGTAGTGAAAAGATGAGGTAGGAACAAGGTTAAAGAGCTCCTCGGAACATTCCCCGTGGTATAGGCGATAGAGGACGCACAGAGCCGCCATGTCTCTTCGTAGTTCGCGTGACCTCTGCATCACCTATGATCCGGACAGCTCGGCGCTGCAATGAATCCAGGGCATTAAGAAGATACTTGGCAGAGCCGTCCCAGAGGTGCGAACAGTACTCCGCGCAAGATCGAATCTGTGCCTTGTAAAGTAGCAGGCGAAGCTCTGGCGCGAAGAACCGCCGCACCTTGTTCAGGATGCCAAGTTTGCGGGAGGTGGTCTTAATGGCCCGCTCGATGTGGTCCCTGTGATTCAGGTCGCAGCGAAGGGACATTCCAAGAATGTCCAGTCTGTCCGAAGCACTGAGGGAGATGTTACAAATAGATGTACATTTATAGCTTGTCTAACTATAAATGACGCGCCCCTCCACTTTATTAGTTTATTTAAATGTGTGAATGCACATTAGATCCATGAGAAATATTACTAACTATACTTTATCATCGTTTTCCTTTTTTTTGTGTCTAACCAGCAACTGAATGACTAATTACAATTGCATTTTCGGTGTGTAGCATTCATATCTTATGTTTTCTCGTGTGCGCAAATGCGGTGGAGGGGCGCGTCATTTCGGCTTAAACAGACTATACCTAATCTACTCTTATAATGCGATTAAAATAAGAATAGGACGGAATCGGCGCCATTTAGTATGGTGTCTTTTTCTTTGCGGACCGTCACGTAAAAGACACCTTTAAATCAGTCAGGTGAAGTTAGTCAACAGCCCGTCCTATTCTTATTCTAATAGTAGTTGTAACCACAATAATCAATACTATTATTATAAATGTATAAGTAACTCTTTTTTCTTTGTTACGTTTTCACGCCTAAACCGCAGAACCAATTTTGATGAATATTGATATAAAAATAGATTGGACCGTTGAGACGGACAAAGGCTACGTCCCAAAAATAAAACGTAAAGGGGTTAAAAATTATTCAAAAAAATATATAATTAATAAACGTACTATGTACACTAAAACTACACTAACGTTATTAATATTTTTTTCTATATTGAAAATATATACTATTATAAATAATTAATTAATTAATTGATAAAAATATATTAAAAAACACATTTTTATGGATAATGCGACTTTTTATTTTATAGAGGCTTGGCTACGCGCCTGATGTTTAACTAAAGTGTAGTCCATGAGTAGGGACTTAAGAAGGTTTATCGATACAAAAGTATTATTTACAGGTTTAGTATCATTTCTTTTATATCCCGGCAGACAAAAAGAGCGCTGGTTTTAAAGATGCGCGGTAACTTGTTTTGTTACCTACTTACTTTTCGTTTTACGCATATGTATAAAATTTTAAATATTAACTATGTGCACGAGTGTATAGACAGGCAGACTTGCTCCCTCGCAATCGCCCAGAGCTTATAACCTGCTGATCTTTATCAAAGATGGGACGAACTTGAATTTATTCAAACCGAGTCAGGTCGATTTAAAAATATGGATAACGCGATTCGCTAACCGAATTTATGAATTCGATTCTAACCGGTTACATACCGAGATCACAATTCGGTCCGACAACCTTAAATGCCTAATACACGGTGAGGTTTGCTATAGAAATACACGGTGTGGTTATTAAACATATCGATGGGTTATTTATTTAGTCATCCAAATTCTATAGAGAATTTGGATGACTAAATAAATTTGTTAAAAGTGAGGCAGCCGTGAAGACTCAGTTTTTGCAGTCGTCGGCACTCATGGACCTCTTTTGCTTAACATCAGGCGGGTCGAGGTCAGATGTCGAGTCACAATAAAAAAAATATAAATCTAAATATATATACGAGTATATATTAGTTCGATGTTAGATGTTAGCCGACTCAACTCGGTTTAACCCGGGTTGAAAAGTCGAGTCGTTACATCTCTAATCCTTATACTGCGCGACTTAAAAGTCTATCTGCCGATATCTATACATAGTTTAAATTAAGTTATTCACTTAACGGTTTTGTAATATTTATTATTATGCGGCTTCTCTTAAAAACTTATTACATTTATTATATCTTACTGCAAGCAGCTGGTCCACAGTATCTACAACCATACAGATGGTATCCAGAAAATTAATAATGTGAAGGAAAGGAGTAAGTCTCCTTCCCTGGAGTACTCCCCTTCCCTCTCTTTGTAACATCTCCCTCAGTGCTTCGGACAGACTGGACATTCTCGGAATGTCCCTTCGCTGCGACCTGAATCACAGGGACTATATCGAGCGGGCCATAAAGACCACCTCCCGCAAACTTGGTATCCTGAACAAGGTGCGGCGGTTCTTCGCGCCAGAGCTTCGCCTGCTATTATACAAGGCTCAGATTCTCTCTTGCGCGGAGTACTGTTCGCACCTCTGGGACGGCTCTGCCAAGTATCTTCTCAATGCCCTGGATTCATTGCAGCGCCGAGCTGTCCGAATTATAGGTGATGCAGAGGTCACGCGAACTCTAGAGCCCCTGCAACTACGCAGAGACATGGCGGCTCTGTGCGTCCTCTATCGCCTATACCACGGAGAATGTTCCGAAGAGCTCTTTAACCTTGTTCCTACCTCGTCCTTTCACACCCGTAATACCCGCACTGGTCGGGGAAAGCATCCGCATTCTATCGACCGAATCGGCAGTCGAACTAAAAAGTTCGGTGCGTCTTTTCTTTGTAGAACAATTGACAAGTGGAATGCTTTGCCTGCCCATGTGTTCTCTCCATCCTATGACCTTGGATCCTTCAAGCGATGCGTGAAGAAGCACCTTAGGCCGGCATTATGACGGCGGCTGAGATGGCCGGGAGCTAACTCTGTTTTTTCAGTCGTCGTCACTCTTGGACCTCCTCTTGCTTATCATCAGGCGGGTCGAGGTCAGATGTCGTGTCACAATAAAAAAAAAAAAAAAAAAAAAAAGTAGTTTCAGGATCAGGAATAGCGTTCCGTTGACTCTGCATTTTTTATTGTGACTCGATATATGACAGCCCCCGCCTGATGTTATGCTAAAGTGCACTCCATGAACGGAGATAACTGCTACTTATAGTTAAATAATTGCAAGTAGCAGTCACATCCAATATGCCGGCCTAGTTAAAACCGCCAACTTACAAGCTGATACTAAAACGAGACCAAATTACTTAGCGGTCTGTTTACTTGTAAATGGTGGTACTACCCCGGATCGGCACCACTGCCTACCACTCTAACAACCAGACCCGGAACAAATATCTGCCTCTTTTTTAATAAATACAATATTACAAATAAAAGCTATGAAACAAATAATTGCTCCGACCGGGAATCGAATCCGGGACTTGCGCGTAACGGACTGGTTGCACACCCACTACACCAAGTGTCGTCAAGAAATAAATTATAAATAATACAATTCCATACGCCACTTTCAGTAAAAGCAAAATAGTTCAGGGCATTCCTATTACGTAATAAATGAAAAGCAACAAGTCCCGGGAGCTACAAGTACGAGCAACTCTACTTACCCAACAGGAGACAACACCGTTAAAGTACTACATTTTCATCTAAAGAAAATAACCACTACACAAAAAATACTTAATTCACTTTTAAAAAAATCATTATACTTAAAAATAATTAAAGAAACTAATTAAAAAACAAAATGAAAAGCGATTCAAATCAAATTTAAAACACAATTAACCTAAAGACATTAATAAAACCATATTTTTAGAAATTTAAAATTAAATATTTTAATAAAGAATAAAGCGTGCAATTTTGCGAAAATCTACTTTTATTTTGACAGGTCTATATAGGGAGCAACCTTTGTAAACCGAACGCGACTACGCATGCGCGAACATCGATCCGGCTTCTACACTGGACAGATAGAGCCTACAGTTCCCTGAAAGCCTTCAATGTCCCCACATGCTTAGTACACATTAAGGCGAGGAATCTCTGCGTTATGAACAAAACATGTTTCAGGCGAAATAAGGTTGAGATTTGCACATCACTTTTGAGCGTGCGACATTATTTTAATTTTCAGAAAGCCGTGTACTAAATTAAATTTCTAGGCGATTAAGTGTCCAATTTAGTAATTTGACTATTCATATTTAGAAAAAAAAATCTAATGGTTATCGCTTAAAAACCGAGAACTTGGAAATCAAAAACTATTTTTGTCAAAGTTTTTTTTTTCCTAAAATAATATAAAGTATTTGTAAATTCTGTTCGAAAGAGTGTTTTTTTTTTAGTATTTCTTCTTTACACATTTTATTTAACATTTTACATTTTAGAATCATCTAATATACCTCAAAATATGAAATCGTCGAAGATTCCTGTCTTAAGTAAAAGAAAACAAAGGGGAGATGTTACAGATTTCGTTCAATCTTCTTAACATATATTTATTTGTTGAATAAAACAAATGTCATCATTTATTTTGTATAGGGACTTGGACTTAATTGTATTTACAGTTGTATATACATTTTAAAATAGTTTAATGTACAAAGATAAAATGTAATTGGAATATATTCTTTATTTTGCATAGTTTAGGTGTGCGAAATGATCAAACTATAATTATGACAGTTTTAAGCAGAACTGTTAATACAGCGAGTCTTTGTGATTGACAGACGATACAAAATCCATATTATCTTATTTTCCAAAAAACTCAATTGCACACCAATTAAAAGCGAAATTGTTATTAATTTTATCAACACAAGTATCGAAACTACAATTTATATATTATTTATTATTGGACATTACAAAAGTAGTACGTAAAAGCCTAAAATGAATGATTTTTATGCGGCTTACTATAGCGTACTTATTTTTAATTAATGATTTTTATTTAAAGCTCTCGAAATGTCAAAATGGACTTTTTACAATTATAAACTAAAAATAAACGCGATAGTAAGCAGTAAAAATATATTAATTTCATTAATTTAATCGTATGTTCAAATTCTAAGAGAATTCTGTATTTTTTTTTTTCATTTCTATACTAAACGTGCTTGTATCATAGAAAAACGACGACCGAAGTCTTTTTTTTTTTTTGAGTATAATTGCTATTATCCATTCGGACATATCAGCGCGATTGAGCGGTGGACCCTCTGTGAAGCGGGTGATCCATGAGAAATAGAATTGGCTTCACTCGACTTTGGAGTCAATGAATGTGAGGGACCGAAGTCATCATCAAAGATTTATTGGTACCAACGAGTAGTCCTTGGTTTGCGTGACCAAAAATTAAATTCTAGGTTTGTGCTATTGAATATGTTCTCTATTGGATGTAAAATTAAAAGACAGATTTATATTCTCTGTGCTTTATAAATATCATAATAATCATCTAACTAAAACAAGCATTACTTAAGAAAAGACTATGAAACCTAAATTATTTCTTGTGCCTTTTTGCACGTTTTAACTACGCAAGGCAACGCTAGCGTCAGTGGCGTAGCGTGGAAGTCAGCCGCCCGGGGCGGAAAAAAAATTGCCGCCCCCTTATTTAGGAGTTTCAATCAAAGGTACAACAAAAATGTGAATTTCAGGTACAAATTTTTACGATTTATTTTTGTTTTCTTAAACTTGCTGCCCCCTAAATTTGCCGCCTCTGGCTAGCGTCAAGACGCGAGCACAGTCATTCGATAACTAAAAACATATAAAGGTCCATTAATAATCCGGGCCTTGATTTGCGGCGTCACTTTTTTAGCGGCAATTGTGTATCTTCTTTTTTTATTGACACGACATTTTACTTCGACCCGCCTAATGATAAGCAAGAGGAGATCCAAGAGTGACGAAGACTGAAACAACCAAGTTAGTTCACGGCTGCCTCAGTCGCCGTCACTATGCCAGGATCCAAGGTTATAGAAGGGAGAGAACACATGAGCTAACATATATGATTGAAAATTTTAGTAGCTATTTTTTTTTATTGTGACTCAACATATGACAGCACCCCGCTTAATGTTAGGCTGGAGTGTAGTCCATGAATGAATGTCACTGCTACTACAATCCAATAACTGTGAGTAGCAGTCACATCCACTATGCCGGACTAGTTGGAACCGGCAACTTACAAGCTGATCCCGAAACGAGACCAAATCACTTCACGGTCTGTATACGTGTAGGTGGTACTACCCCGGATCGGCAGACTGGGTACCACTGCCTACAACTCAATTCTTGCTAATATTTTTGCATTAAACAAAATTCGACCTACTTTTGAAGGTCACATTTCAACCTAATCAGTTTGCATCCGAGGTATTTGAGCAGGAAATTGGAAATATCAAAATGTCTTGGGGAAGGGTGCGGAAGCTGTCACAAACGGAACGATGACGTCACGAAAATGGCGTCTATTCGAATGTTTAAATACATATTTTATTGTTTGGAAACTAATATAAATTAAATATGGGGTAATACAAGTCTAGATACCGTGAAGTGTCTTAGTTGCGTTTAAGAATCAGCTTGTATTCCAATGCTTCGATGGTTTGGGCACATCGAAAGGATGAATGAAACTAGATTGACGAAAAGAAGACTAGTGCCCATAATCATAGAGCTTGTATAAGAATTGTGAATGTGAAGGAAGCGAGGGAGTTATGTAAGGATCGTGGCAAGTGGCGCTCCATTGTCTCTGCCTATCCTTGTGTCGTGACCATTTGATTGATTGATTTTATTCCAATCTGGCATAGTTTAGACATACAGGTCAATACAATAGTAGATTCTGTATACTTGTAATTGGTGGTACTACCCAAGATTGGCAGACTGGGTACCACTGCCTACCACTTTTTGATGATCAGACCCGAAGCAATTATCCGCCCCTTTTTTAATAAACAAATACTTGCAATATTTATTATAATTATTGAATATTACAAATAAAACTTATGAAACAATCGGGTATCGACACGCAACTTTTAGAATGACGCCAAAATTTAAAAAGACAATTGAAAGTCCAATGAGTTCCATTTTCGAATGTAAATATTACTTTTTAAATATTGTTTATGTTAGTGGCCAGTTCCAGGTACATAAAAAGCAGCGTATAATAGATGGATAGAACCCAATATCTAAAACTAAATAGGTAAAAAAGAGAGTACTAGAGAGTTTCTTACCTCTAAAAAATCCAATGAAAAGACATAGTCAAAAAGATAATGGAGTTAGTCCAAAAATTTAACAGCTAGATAAAGAAGTCATGAATGAAACAAATTACTATCGCATTTATTTTGGTTAATGATTGTACATTTTTATTCCGACGTTTCGAGAGCTTTGTCACGGAGAGAATGTTCACTTATTACACAAAAATAAACGCGATAGTAAGCCACATAAAAGTTGTGAATTCATTCATCAATGTTTGCGCAAAATCTAAGAAACTCAAGAAGTCAGTTGGGGCCTAGTGGCTAAATCTACAGAATGGGGCCTTCCCTCAATGTAAAAAAGCTCAACTAGCCTTATCGCCCGGCATAATGAATAGAGGTGACTATGCAGTCACATCCACTATACCAGCCTACTTGGAACTTGTTTTATTATTGTGATTCAACATATGACTGCACCCTGCCTGATGTTAAGCTGGAGTGCAATCCATGAATGGAGGGACTGCTACTTCAGTTTTATAACAGTAAGTAACAGTCACATCCACATAACAGCCGGCCTAATTGAAACTGAAACTTACAAGCTAAAATTGAAATGCAACTAAGTCACTTTACGTTCTATACAGTATTTTTTAGGAATTTGCCTTTTTTTTTCTTAAATTTGTCACTGATATCTAGCATTGCATTTAGATAATCCAAAGCAAAAGGGTTATAGTCGTGTAGAGTCTATTTTTAAATTGCCCCCCTTAACTATTAAATTGCCCCCTGGTGGGGCGTGGGCCCCACGTTGGAAAACACTGGTTTATACACTTGTACTACCCTGTTACATTATCTGTAGACCTGGCGTCGATGAGGTCACGTCGGCGCTCTGATATTGTGTGAAAACCTAAAATAGGTAATTAATAGATAACCACAAAAAGGACATCTATTAATTGTATTAACAGTTGCATATACATTTTAAATTAGTTTAATGTACAAAGATTACAATGTAATTGGAATATATCCTTTATTTTGCATAGTTTAGGTGTGAAAAATATTCAAACTATAATGACAGTTCAAAGCAGAACAAATATGGCGTTGATTGACAGATAATACAAAATTCATATCCTATTTTCCAAATAACTCACTCGCAAACAATTAAAATCAAAGTTATAGGCACTAGGCAGCCCAGCAAAGATTAAATTATTTATAACAGTTTAATAATGTTTTTTAAAGCAACGGAGAGAGCGTGGGGTGGTATAAGGGGAATGGTGAGAAGCTTCACATTCGAGCGAGGTCTACTGATAATGTGACCAAGTAGTAAGTGGTTGTACTACACCTCTGCTTACCACTATATTTTGAATAATCTCAAACATTATCTTACCCAAAGACATGAGGCATATAAGGTCCTGTGATGGCACATCCATTGTTTATATTTATTAACCTGGAAAACAAAACACAATTTACATATATTTATTAGGACTTGGAATTAATTCGTGCGTTTTATAAAAGATGGCGTAGGTAGTACTGTATTCCTTTCGTACCGACAGTAAATTATTTATATTATTTATCGTAAACCAGCTGATATCAGGTGTCATCGCCATTATTATTTTATTTTAAAAACGTAAACAACACTTTGTGATTAATTAAAAATGTCAAAATTTGTGCCAAATAAAGTGTTTTTACGGGGAGTTTTGCTCCATTATTTTCATATGGGTAAAACCGCTGCCGAAAGTCATCGGATTCTGGTGGAAGTTTACGAGGAACATGCTCTAGCTGAGCAAACGTGTAGGAAGTGGTTTGCGCATTTTAAAAGTGGTGATTTCGAGCTAGATGACAAAGAACGACCTGGACAGCCAAAAAAATTTGAAGACGAAGAATTACAGGGCTTGCTTAACGAAGATTCATGTCAAACGCTTCAAGAATTGGCTACATCATTGGCAGTTGATTTATCAACTGTAGGAAAACGCCTCCAAACAATGGGAATGATCCAGAAGCAGGGTTATTGGGTGCCATATGAATTAAAACTGAGAGATATTGAGAGACATATTTTAACCTGTGAATAACTGCTTGAACGACAAAAACGAAAAGGTTTTTTGCACCGAATTGTCACTGGTGATGAAAAATCAATCCATTATGATAATCCCAAGCGCAGAAAGTCATGGGTAAAGCCCGGTCAGCCATCAACATCAGTGGCGAAGCAGAACATTCATGGATCCAAGCTTCTGCTCTGTATTTGGTGGGATCAGAGGGGAGTGATTTATTACGAACTCCTGAAACCAAATGAAACCATAACTGGGGATCGCTACCGACTACAGTTGATACGTTTGAGCCGTGCATTAAAAGAAAAACGGTCGGAATACAGCGAAAGACATGACAAAGTTATTTTGCTGCATGACAATGCTCATCCACACATCGCAAAACCGGTAAAAAAGTATTTGGAAACGCTGAAATGGTACATTCTACAACACCCGCCGTACTCTCCAGACATTGCACCTTCAGATTACCACCTATTCCGATCGATAGCTCATGGCCTGTCTGACCAGAAGTTCACTTCGTACGAAGATTGCCAAAAATGGGTCGATTCATGGATTTCATCAAAAGACAAGGAGTTTTTCAAACGCGGTATCCGTCTCTTGCCTGAAAGATAGCAGAAAGTAGTAGAAAGCGATGGGAAATATTTTGAATGAGGTATTTTTTGTACTCGAATTAAAATAAATCATTTTTTTTATTAAAAAAACGCTACGTATTAATTCCAAGTCCTAATATTAATATAATTTTTTATTTTATTCATATTTCTATTTTAAGCTACTGAAGTGCTTGTATCATAGAAACAGGACAAACAAAGTACATAATATCAAAGATAGATTAGTACTGATGTGATCTTAAACCTGTGCTCTCAATTTGCGTGTACCATTGTACTACCACTACACAATGGTCAATTTAATTACTTATTCATGTACCTCAACTCATTTACACTTTCATAACTGTAAATGACAGGACATTCATGACAACATCCTACCTCTTATCTACATTGTCGAATCCACATCCTGATAGGCTGGTAAAGAATAAGTAAAATATTAAATAAATCGAAATAATAATATACCTTGCTCTGACAGGGATAGGCAGACAATGGAGCTCCACCACTTGCCATGATCCTGAATCCCGACACAACTCCCTCGCTTTCCTCACATCCACAATTCTCTTCATACGAGCTCTATGGTTATGGGCTCAACTTTCATGAGTATGTCTCCGATTTGGTTATAATATTTAACAGATTTATCTAAATGGTTTATATTATCACATAGAAAGTTTTTTTTAACCTTTCCTTTGAAACAATATAATTAAAAATAATTACATTTCTACTTAAATAATAATTTTACATAATAAGAGATACATAAAAGATAACAACAATTATCTTTAAAAGTGAACTTTTAGGCTTATACTTTCATAAATACACTATTTTATGTGTGAAATATTATTGATAGTTTATAAATAATGTAAACCTAATTACTTACCAAAAGTTTAGACACTAAACATAACAAAAATGTTTGTCGTAAATTCAAACATTAAGACAAAGATTGTAGTTTATGAAATTATTGCACCAATCGGCAAATAATTTTATTCGACCATTACCCGGAAAGATAAAAACAATGGGATCTAAATTTTATGCGAAAATCCACTTTCACATTCACATAACAAATCACAATACAGTTCGAGTCTCAACAAGCCACCTACACAGTTCAAAACACATATAAAAGTTATACAGAAAGAATTACATTTTTACACTAAAACTATTGATCGGAATATTAAGTAACGCATAAATACACAATATACAAACATTTCTCACACTTTTATTAAAGTTTATGTTGTTAAAAAACTTTTTAAAACTTTTGTGAATTGTGGATGGACTGCAATCTGACAACGCCGACACTTTAAATAATACCAGTGGATAAATATATATATAGTATTTTAATATTAAAAACCCACCTATTTGTTATTTTCACCAATATATCAATTTATGATGAAAGTAACTTTATGTGTTTTATTTCTCATAATACTACAATAGGGCAGAAACTATTTTATATGTTTATTTTAATAATACTGATTTATTATTTATTTCAAACGGCAACATTTTAATTCTTAAACAGTTTTGTTATTGCATTATTATTTATTACCATTGTTGAAATATTTAAATATAGTATTATACCACGTTAGTAAAACCTTAAAAACTCTTATACGAATCTTACTTTTACTATACAAACTAAATTATGTACTTTATAATTCAGCAAATCAATGTCTTTTTATTTATACAGTAAGTAAAGCGTTTAGTTTTTCTTACTTGTTGTACACTCAAATAGAGGGCGGCAGTTTTGAATTTATATATTCCACTGCAATATGTCAGTGCTTTATTTAATCTAATATTAAAAGTTTTGGTGGAAAAACATTGCTAAGGCTATCCAACGAACATCTAAACCATTTAAATATTTTAAGTATTAGTTGTTTATTTATTAGGCAATAAATATTAAATAGGTTGTATATAACAATTGTAGATGGAAAATACTTTTTCGTTTTATACTTTAATTACTATTTAAATCATATACGCTCCTTACACCGGGCAAAAGAGTCGAGCCCCAAGATATTTTGACGGATTTAGGTTCGTCTTAGGACGTGTTAATAATGAGCCTAAAATCCAACAGCTGAACTATTGCAGGGTTTTTTTTATTCGCCGGTAAAGTTGCGAAAACGTAGTTTTTCGCAATTATATTTTTTTCTTGACTATTTAGATAAAAATGTTGCGAGAACGACTTGTAGATATTAAAAATATCTACAAAATGAGACCAGTTGAGTTCAAATTGGTTCTTTTGTTTTTTTACAAAATACGGAAAACCGCTAAAAATCGATGTTTTCTAAATAACGTTTCAAACAAACAATTTTATACCTAGACGTCTCCAATTTTAATAGACTGTAGACTTTGACGTGTAGTGTTAGTGGTATTTTTTTGGAATTCTTTTCTTTTTTCTTTTTTGTAAAATTTCATTTTATAATTTAAAAAGCACTTTTTTGCAACTTAATTATTACCTCTTCGGTAGGTCCTAGAGTGTTGTATTTGAGCTCATTCTCTTCCTTAAGATTTGTACTTTCAGCCTTTTGTCACAGCTAATTAATTTTAGTAACGAGGGTCTTTTAAATCGAAGTGCGAAAAAGTGCTAAGTTTCTGAATCGTTTCGAAACTTTGGCTATTTGATTGGAGATTTTTTCTCTAAATAAAAAAAATGCCCTACGACCAATGGGAGCAGAGATAATATTTATTAGAAAATCCTGTATTTATTAAAACGAAAAACACAAATAATTGACGTGTATCTATGGATTATTGCATTTAATTTTTATATTTATTAGCTGTGAGATTGCAATGGGTTCAGTCACATATGGGTTTGAAGGGTAACGAGGAGACTGACCGCTTAATGTTAAGCTGGAGTGTGGTCCATGAATGAATGTCACTGCTACTACAATTCAATAACTAAGTAGCAATCACAACCGGCCTAGTTGGAACCGGTAACTTACAAGCTGATCCCGAAACGCGACCAAATCACTTCACGGTCTGTATACTTATAAGTGGTGGTACTACCCCGGATCGGCAGACTGGGTACCACTGCCAACCACTCTTTAAATGTAACAGCTTATTAAACTTGATTTAGTATGGGACAATTCAAAGACATCCTCAGGAAAGCTGGGTTGCCTAGTGCCCATAACCACAGAGCCTGTATGAAGACAAGTATGGATTTGAAGAAAGCAATTGAGTTCTGTAAGGATCGTGGTAAGTGGCGCTCCATTGTCTCTGCTTATCCCTGTGAGAAAAGGGCGCGACAATTTGATTGATTGATTGATTGACAGTATGGGATACAAGCCAAAATGAAACAATCCATTATTAATACAAATTTTTATTCATCAATTTTACACAATTATTTACACCTTTGGTTATTAGGTAACAAGAATCTAAAATAAAGGTTTAAAAAGTTTTTTAAAAATAAATATAGCCATTACTTTGATTTCCTAATTAAATTAAAACATTTAGCATTAAAATAATTACAGTACTACAAGTATCTTAATGTAATCTATAGTAAAAGGATATCATTCATTTTGGGCTATTTTTGTACTACTTTTGTAATGCCCAATGATAAAAAAATATATAAATGGTAGTTTTGATACTTGTATGGATAAAACTTATAACAGTTATGCTTTTAATTGCTGTGCAATTGAGTTATTTGCTAAATAAGATATTAGGGATTCTCTCAGTCACGCCATATTATTAAGTAACAGTTCTGCTGTGAACTGTCATAATTATAGTTGGATCATTTTGAATACCTAAACTATGCAAAATAAAGGATAATTTCCAATTAAATTGTAATCTTCGTACATCAAACTATTTTAAAATGCATATGCAACTGTTAAAACAATTAAGTCCCCATACAAAATGAATGATGTCCTTTAAATACTTACGCCTCCTAGAGTCTATTCATCATAATTCTGTCCTAACACAACTCTCTTTCTTCCTTCCCATCCACAATGATTCTCATACAAGATTTATGGTTATTAAATCTATATTTGGTAGAATTAAAATTCTTATATCTAAATCAATAAAATACATATCTACAAAAATATTGTATTACTTAAAATAATTAAATTACACAGATAATAAAATATAACAATTTATTGTTCAAATAGCACCATTACTGCTTACCCTTTACTTTTGGATGAGAGTTTTTACAATTTAGAGACTGGATGACTTAGTCGTCTCTACCTATCTCCATGGGAAAGAGGCGTTACAATTTCATTGATTGATTAAGGACTTAATGGTATCTATGTCGCAATACTCAAGACGATATTTGATTAAATCATTCAGTGTGAATAAGGCACCTTTGGCCGGCATAGTGACGGCGACTGAAGTAACCGTAAACTGAGACAATAAGTTGTTCAGTTGTCGGCGCAGATCGAACTATGTCGGCTTAATGAATGTGACTGCTACTTACAGTTTTTAAATTGTAGTAGCAGTGACATCTATTTATAGACAGCACTCTAGCTTGACATAAAGCAGGGTGCTGTTATATGTCGTGTCACAATTAAAAATAAAAAAACATTGCTTACCATCAGGCAAGTCGAAGCCAGATTGGAGGCAGTCAGTTTTTTTTAATTGACTACGATCCGCCTGATGATAAGCAAGAGGAGGTCCAAGAGTGATAACGACTGAAAAAACCGAATTATTTCACGGCCCAGTCGCCGTCACTATGCCGGCGAAAGGGTAAAGTTGGTGGTCATTCTCTCAGTCTGCCGATCCGTAGACGTCCCACCACTTTCAAGTGTACAGACCGTTAAATGACTCGGTCGCGTTTCGGGATCAATCTGAAAGTTTCCGTTTTCAACAAGGCTGGTAGATCCCCGGCAGAAAAAAGAGTGCTTTCTTAGATTTTGCGCGAACATTGACTTAATTAAACAAATTTTATGCGGCTTACTATCGCGTTTATTCGTGGTCGCGGAGGGACTCTGCGTGACCACGATGGCTGTTTACGAGTACAATTGCTTAATTGTAAGTAGCTTTAAGACACCGCGATCCAGCGTAACATCTGGCGAGGAGCTGCCATAAGTTTAGCCTCAGTAACAAGGCCGTCTTAAGCATATTCAGCTCCGGGGTGCGAAAGTCAAGGCTCCGCTCGCGTGGTCTCAGTGTAGTAGGTACCTATCGAAGTTTATGGCGGTCGGCATGCGCCCTCTAGGACTCTGCGCCCGGGTGCACCGCACCCCTTGAACCTCCGGGTAAAGACGGCCCTGCTCAGTAATAACAAATCCGCTACATTTTAATAGTGACCCAAGCACAGTTTTAAAACTCATTACTAACAAGTACAGACCCTATAAAAGCTTACAAAGCAACATCCTTATACTTAGTAAAATCATCAGATTCATTCCCAACAGACGTATGACTATTTCTCAAACCATTACCATAATATACTCTCTCACGGGACCCACTAAAGTGGTACGGCTCATGTCTGAGTAAATTCACTCCATACCCTCCATCATCAGGTCGTTTATACTCATATTGATACCTAGGATCATAATCCTGTTGATACGGAATCCTGGGATCATAATAATAATTTCTATAAGGTCCTAAGTCACTTTTAAAATCCACTCGATCTTCGCCATACAATTCATCTTTACCAGGGTACTCGTCAGTCGTAAATGCCCCTACAACCGAGTGACGTCTCTTATAGTTATGCTCGTAGGGGCTAGATCTAGGGCCTACCCAAGTACCGTAAATTTGGGTAGGGTATGCCTTAGGAAGGCCACGCAAGCTGGCTGCGTATTGGCGTTCCAAATGTTGCCAGTAACCTGGTGGAGGTTGGAACATCATTGGTGGGTAGCCAAGGTTTATTGATTGTCTGGAAGATATGTGGCGGCGTAGGTCTGGCATTGAACCTGGTTTACCTGGGGAGTTGAGGACGATTAGTTATTTAATTTTATTATTGTAACGATGGTTTGGGCACATGAAAAGGATGAGTGAAAGTAGATTGATGAAAGCAATTTATAAATCTGATGTGGATGGATCCGTTAAATGAGGCAGGCTCAGGAGGGTGTTTTCCGATCAAATCAAAGACATCCTCAAGAAAGCTGTGTTGCCTAGTGCCCATAACCTTAAAGCTTGTATGAAGAGAATTGTGGATATGAAGGAAGCGAGGGAGTTGTTTTGGGATCGTGGCAAGTGGCGCTCCATTGTCTTTGCCTATTCTCATGGGAAAAAGGCGTGACAATTTGATTGATTGATTAATATTTTAGGATCAATCAAGATTTCAATTTCAATTCAAGATTCAAGAAGTCATTTACTAAGATATTTATTAATTTATATTGTGTAGTGTTGTATTGTACCTCATGCAGTAGTAACACTGATATCTAAGGATTACTGTAATCACAGGCTCGCCAACGTGATGATAAGCATGACGCCCGATCTCGTCGACGGCAGTCATGTTATGCCTGATACGCTCCAGATTGTGTCACGTACAACTAGTAATATACATATGTGTATATTGTATACTCTCATACACTACATGTCGTAGGGGAGCCAGAAGTTCATCGATCAAACCGGTGAGGGGCCCATGATTATAGAGCTTCTATGAAGAGAATTGAGGATGTCAGGGAAAAAGGATAATTGTGTTAAGATCATCGAAAATGGCACTCGATTTTCTCTATCTATCGGAATTTTGACTTGTAACAAGAATCTACGTTATTTCTGAATTAGGAAATTCAGAAATTGAATTTGGTCACGTTTCGGGATCAGATTGTAAGTTGCCGGTTCCATCTAGGACGGCATAGTGGATGTGATTGCTACTCACAGTCATTGAATTGTATTAGCAGTGGCATTCATTCATGAACCACACTTCGGCTTAACATCAAGCCGATGCTGACATATCTTCGGGACAATAAAGAAAGTGCCCAAAATTATTTTACCATTATCAGAGAGGAATGCATCATTTGTAAATGCACTTGACGCAGCTGGCACGTAATGGCTTGCATCAAACTCACTGCCGCTTGCATTTCCAACGCCATTCGCATAACCAGGTTTCCTTTAAAAAAGAGAAAAGTGATTTATTCAAAGCGCGGTCGCCACGGTGTGCAATAGTTACGCAAACCTAGAGCACGGGCAACCAGATACTAATGTATCTTTGATATATGTCATATGTACTTCGGTTGTCCTGTTTCTATGACACAAGCGCCTAAGTAGCTTTAGTGGTGTAGCGTAGCGGAGGGGGAGGGACATCCCGCCCCGGGCGGCACATTCAGGGGGCGGCAAAATTTAAAAAACTAAAATAGATCGTTAAAATTTGAACCTAAAATTCATATTTTTTTTGTACCTATGATTGAAACTCCTAAATAAGGGGGCAGCAAATTTGCAAGCTAAAATGGCAACCGATGGGAAAGGAAAGTTCTAAATTAAAGACCACGAACCGGAAGACGCAGCGTAGGTAGGCCTCCCACTAAGTGAACTGACGACATAGTGAAAGTCACGAATAACCGGTGGATGCAACTGGCATCTTGTCGTGTTCGGAATGGTGTTCTAAGGCCTATGTTAAGCAGTGGACGTCTTCTGGCTGATGATGATGAACCAACAACTAGCTGATTCAAAATCCAATGTCAGTTCACAGTCGGTGTACTAGAACAAACATTTTCTCTTTTTTTTTCGTTTTTCTTTCTTTCGTCATTTTTATAAGTTTGTTTTTCTAAGTGACTTAGTCGCGTTTCGGGATCTGCTTGTAAGTTGCCGGTTCCAACTAGGCCTGTTACTTGCACTTATTTAACTGTAGTAGCAGTCACTTCCATGTATGGACCGAAATCCAGCTTAACATCAGGCGGGGTGCTGTCGTAGCCTAGGGTAAATTAAAGTCAATCTTACTGCTGCAGATTCCTTGCTTCCCGTAGAGCGTACGTTGATTGTACTAAAACAACACCAATCACTATAGCTGGTAATCTAGCCACATAACATGCTAATTCGGCACCACCATACACTCCTTGCAGACCCTGGAATATAATAAAATAAACTATAGTTAGAAATACTAAAAAATCACTCTTATATGACAATGTGAACTAAAAGGCAATATTAATTAATGACTTAACAGTGGCGTAGCGTGGAAGTCAGCCGCCCCGGGCGGAAAAAAAAGATTGCCGCACTCTTATTTAGGAGTTTCAATCATAGGTACAACAAAAATGTGAATTTCAAGTACAAATTTTAACGATTTATTATAGTATTTTAAATTTTGCCGCCCCCTTAATGTGCCGCCCGGGGCGGGCCGCCCCCTCCGCCCCCGCCACGCTACGCCACTGTGACTTAAACTTATGCGGCTTACTATCGAAGAGTCTCCGTGACGATGATGGCTGCAAAGCTCTTGAAACGTCAAAATAATAAAAAAAAAATTAAAACCAAAATAAACGCAAAAGTAAGCCGTATAAAATTTGTAATTCATTAAAAAGCAATAACTGAAAAAACCGATTCAGTTCACGGTTCCACGGGTCACGGAGGGTCACGATAAAAGCGTGTTAATAAAAAACTTGAGAGGTGTCACGGGACACCCGGATGGAACGAAGTTCCTTTCGATTAATTAGTGAAGGAATAGTAATATTTTTTTTGTTATAATAATATTTTTTTTATTAATAACAAATATAATGTAATATAAACCTAATCAGTAGGCTCAATTTTAGTAATAATTGGCTTGTGGTAACTGAAGTAGGAAACATATGTTTGGGATTCTATTTTATTTAAATGTCTTGAAAAAACTGCATCGATGGTATAGCTCTTATAGTTTCGGAAAAAAGTGGCTGTGACATACGGACGGACGGACGGATTGACAGACGGACGAACGATCGGACGGACGGACGGACAGACAGACAGACATGACAAATCTAAAAGGGTTCCGTTTTTTACTACGGAACCGTAAAAAGTGTCGTTACGACTTTTGGTCTTAGTTTTTTCCGTCTAACTTCGTTCCAATAACTTACCCAATGACTAATAGACATATAGAAGACTAGAGCACACTCAGGTATTAACACAAGGATCACAGCAACCAACCATGCCATCAGATATTTATTATTTTTCTGAAACAGAACAAATATACTATTCATTAATATGATAAGTAGAATGAATAAAACAATTTTATGCGGCTTACTATCGGCTTACTGACAAGGAGAGACACTTCGGAATAATAAAAAAAAATGTAAAACTAATAATCATAAATAAACGACATTGTAAGCCGCATACAATTTTAATTCTATGAATAGTAGAACTTACGATGTGGTGATAAGAATTGACAAAGGAATGCTTCTATGGTTTGGCCACATAGAAATGACGAGTGAAAGTAGATTGACGAAAGGAATTTATAAATCTAATGTGGATGGATGCGTTGAACGAGGCAGGCCCAGGAGGGAATCACCTTTTTGAAATCACCTTTAAAGGTATATAGATCTTGGCAGAAAGAACGAGTTCTGACTTTTGAGCTGCGCAGAATGAGGACGACATACTGACGACAGGCGTGGACGAACGGTTTAGCGACTGGTTTGTTGCGCGTAAAGTCCCGGGTTCGATCCCCAGTCGGAGCAAATATTTGTTTCATAGCTTTTATTTGTAATATTTAATAGTATTAAATATTGCAAATGTTTGTTAATAAAAAAAAGAGATGGATATTTGCTTCGGGTCTGGTTATCAAAGAGTGGCAGTGGTACCCAGTCTGCTGATCCGGGGTAGTACCACCACTTACAAGTATACAGACCGTGAAGTGATTTGGTCACGTTTCGGGATCAGCTTGTAAGTTTCCGGTTCCATCTAGGCCGGCATAGTGGATGTGATTGCTACTCACAGTTATTGAATTGTGAAGAAAAGCGATGGACGACTGCGGTGGGATTATTATAGTCGTGAACATAATATTTAAAAAATTATACACATTTGGTCAACGGGAAGTAAGTAGGTAACAAAACTAGCATGCTAGCGTTCTTTTTATCTGCCGGAATCTATACCGGTGCATTAAGCTTTATTATAGTTAGATTTATTTAACTATAATGAAGGCGACCGTGGTGTAGTGGCAGTGCAATGGTTGCACAAACCGAGAGCACGAGTTCGAAACCACTTACCGGTACCGATGTATCTTTGATATGTACTTTGGTTGTCCTGTTTTGTTCCACTTTCCAGTATAGAAATGTAAATACATAAATTAAAATTTAAAAAAACTATAATAGCTTTTTGAATTTTAGTTTTGTAGCTCCGTATAAAAAATTAAATCAAAACTACAATCGTACTTATTTATTGACCGCACTCCAGCCTAACATCAGGCGGTCATATGTCGAGCCACAATATTGAAAAGAATACTCACAGAAATAAGTCCATGCACTAATGTAATAGTGACAGATATAACAATAACATAACAAGCCATCAACAACACTGAGGCAACAGGAAGACCGCCCTGTGATTCCACAACCCATACTATTTCATATATTAACGCAATTGCATACGCTACCTGCAAATTTAACAGAAAACAATTAATAAATAAATCCGTTGCGCGGAAGTCCCGGGTTCGATTACCAGTCAGAACATTTTTTTTTTTATTGTGACTAGACATATGACAGCACCCCGCTTGATGTTAAGCCGAAGTGTGGTCCATGAATGACTGTCACTGCTACTACAATTAAATAACTGTGAGTAGCAATCACATCCACTATGCCGGCCTAGATGGAACCGGCAACTTACAAGCTGATCCCGAAACGTGACCAAATCACTTCACGGTCTGTATACTAAGTGGTGGTACTACCCCGGATCGGCAGACTGGGTACTACTGCCTACCACTCTTTGATAACCAGACCCGAAGCAAATATCCATCTCTTTTTTTTTATTAACAAATATTTGCAATATTTAATATTATTAAATATTACAAATAAAAGCTATGAAACAAATATTTGCTCCGACCGGGGATCGAACCCGGGACATTACGCGCAACAAACCAGTCGCTAAGCCGTTCGTCCACGCCTGTCGTCAAAATATTTGTTTCATAGCTTTTATTTGTAATCTATACTAATATTATAAAGAGGAAAGATTTGTAAGTTTGTTCGTAATGAATAGGCTCAACAACTACCGGACCGATTTTGAAAATTATTTCCCCATTAGAAAACTACATTCTTCGTGATTAACACAGGCTTTATTGGATTTTCAAAAAGCTTAGGGTTCTGTACGAAATCTTGAATAATGTAACCCAATGTGTAAAAAAATTACTCATAAAATTCCTCACATCGCATACGCTGCAAAAACTATTGACGATATTTAAAATAATTCTTTAAAAACTGTAAATAACCAATAAAACATTTTTGAAATATAACAAACTACTTTCCAATTTGATTTATATTTATTTTGACAAGTTAATTAATGAATCAATTTTATTTATACACTATATACAACAACATACGTTTAATGGTAGGTACAAAGATTATGTATACATACATAAGAGAAAAAGTGATTAACCACTAAGCGTGCAATGTATTTTGATCCGGGCAACGCCGGGTTACGTAGCTAGTATTTAATATTACAAATGTTTGTTAACAAAAAGTGGGCAGTAATTTGCTCCGGGTATGGTTGTCAAAGAGTGGTAGGCAATGATGCCCAGTCTGCCAATCCGGGGTAGTATCACTTACAAGTATACAGACCGTGAAGTGACTTTTTTGAAGTGGCGTTTCGGGAACAGCTTAGTAGTTGCTGCTACGAGTACGACAGTTATTTAACTGTAGTAGCAGTTACCTCCATTCATGGACCACACTCCAGTTTAACAATAAGCAGGGTGCTGTCATATGTCGAGTCACAGTAAAAAACTCCCAGTAAACTTAATATAGGTAGGTACTTAGATAATAGAGCAAAAACTGTTTTATAAATGCATTACATATTCATGAATTCCATGTATATGTTTCCCACGAATAATCTTAAAATCTTATTATTTGTTTGAATAGATTATGCAGTAGCTTATTTGCATACAACTATGTACTTAAAAAAGCTAGATTTAACTGTTATTTTTTTATATAGATACAACATAATTGCAAGTTTGGGGTTTGTCAGTTACGGCGCGCTGTATTCTGGGCGTTAAACTTTAAGATAAAGGACATCATTCATTTTGGGCTTCTTTGTACTACTTTTGTAATGTCTAATGATGAAAAAATATATAAATGGTAGTTTTGCTACTTGTATTGATAAAACTAATAACAATTTTGCTTTTAATTGCTGTGCAATTGAGTTATTTGGAAAATAAAATATGGATTTTGTATTGTCTGTCAATTACAATAACACGCCATAGCTTTGAACTGTTATAATTATAGTTTGATCATTTTTAACACCTAAACTATGCAATATAAAGGATATATTCCAATTACACTGTAATCTTCGTACATCAAACTATTTTAAAATGTATATGCAACTGTTAATACAATTAAGCCCAAGTCTCCATACAATATGAATGATGTCCTTTGAAACATCGTATTGCGCTCCAAAACACAAATTATAGCCAAATAAGTTGCCAAACTAAAGGTCTTTTAATACATCATGGCGACGAAAAAGCAATGAAATCGCGTCGCTGTCGCAAGTGACCAATCAACGTAGTTTACCTATTGATTTGTTATTCGCTGATTGGTTACGAAGATGTCAAATATCAATGCAAGTTCGTCATTTCATTAAATATCAAAATATAAACCTATTAAAGTTACGGTACTTACAACAACATTTAATAAATATTATGATCTCACGAACGAGATGGCGAAAAACAGTTTTAAAACTCAGCTCTACGCAGTGGAAGTTGGTGCAAGGGGATTATTAGCAAAAACCTTGCATCATCTTTTAAAAAATCTTGGCCTCCCAAGGTCCGCCGTAACCACATTTTTAGATCTTATGTCGAAGGCGGCATTGGTGAAGGCAGGGAAGGTGAGTGTTGACATGTCACAAAAAGCTTTGAAACCTACATTTCGGTCACAAGTCCGAAACGCTGCCTTCATTCTCCCGCCTGCCACGCGAAGGACCTGGCACACGCACGGAGAATCCATGGATGCTAGGAAATTGTTTCATTTCTAAACATCAGTTATAAAAGTAAAGCAAAAAGTCTTGGCGGGTAACTGCAAGTGACAGGACGCGCAATATTAAATATTAATTTGTAATAATGGTGGAATTTTTACCCAGTAATCAATTTAAAGGACATTCATTTTCTATGGGGACTTGGGCTTAAATGTATTAATACATTTAATTGTTAATTGTTAATAACATGTTAATTGTTAATTAACAGTTGCATTTACATTTTAAAATAGTTTAATGTAGGAAAATTACAATATTATTGCAATATATCCTTTATATTGCATAGTTTAGGTGTGATTCAAATTTGACTTCACACCTAAACTCGACAATGATTGAAATTTTAACATTGTACATAGTATGGTTTATTTTATTTTATAAGGTATATTTTTTACTTTGACACTAGCAAGTTTATTAACTAAGCCATAAACAAGAAGAACGAAGATAAAGCAAAAAGTAAAAATCATAATTAGAAATAAATAATTCAATAATTAATTAGAATTTATAACACCATAATTGTTCAATGTTACATACTGTTACCTGTGCATTTTTAAAGCGTTACAAAACGCAGTTAACTTTATTTCCGGGCCTCTATTATGAGAATATAACTATGACAACAAGTACGCGGAGATTATCATCAATCACCATTTCATTCCATTTGCAGTTGAAACGTAGGCCCGTGGTCCGAGGAGGCTCTTGTGTTCTCCCGCGAGCTTGGTGAGAAACTCTACTTGGCGACGGGCGACCCTTTGAGTAGAGAATATCTCGTTCAAAGGGTCAGCCTCGCTGTTCAACGCAGGGAGTGTCCTCGGCACACTACGCCCATAGATTAGTCGTAATTTTATTTATTAATTTTTAGTTTTTAATTAGTTTTTAACTATTTTTGTGATTTGTTAATTCTGTCAAATAAAGATTTTATACTATGACATTATTTCATTTATTTATTAAACTTTTTTATTTTGAATCGATATGTGACGACCTCCTTGATAGTAAGCATGATTGAGGTCCAAGAGTGCCGACGACTAAAAATACCGAAACACTTCACGGCTATATCTTAGTGGGTATGCAGGTATTAAAAGTACATACAAACACTACACAACCCTAAGTTACGAGTATGTTCTTCAGAAAATAAGTGACACACAGGTCGAGGCATACAACGACTGTGGCAGCCGTGAACTGATTATTTTTTTTGCAGTCGTCGATTCACTATGACCTCCATCAGGCAGGTCAAGGTCAGATGTAGTTACAATAAAAAACTTGAATTATTAGTTTATTGGTGTAAATAGTGGTCTATTTATTTATACAAAATAGGCGCACCAACAGCACTCATGATACACAGTTAAAATTAATAAAAACACAATTAGTCTAATTTCTGATATGTGTGCCCATTATAGGCGCACGCAACATTGACCAAAAGAACACAGTAAGAATAAAAAATGATTCCTGAACGAAGTTTTATTTTTATTGTGACTCGACATATGACAGCACCCCGCTTGATGTTAGGCTGGAGTGTGGTCCATGAATGGATGTCACTGCTAATACTTTAGGCAGCAATCTCATCCACTATGCCGGCCTAGTTGGAATCGGCAACTTACAAGCTAATTCCGAAACGTGACCAAATTACTTCTCGGTCTGTATACTTGTAAGTGGTGGTAATACCCCGGATCGGCAAACTGGGTACCACTGCCTACCACTTTCCTATATCTATAGTCTATATACACGACCTAAATATATTGGTCTTTATTTATTAGGTCGTGTATCAATGGACTACAGCTTCTCTGCGTGAACTCGTGGTAGAGGGTACCGTTTGCATAACAATCGATATATCACGAACATGTGTGAGTAACGGAGATATTCTTACAACTAGTTTTGTTATGACTACTAGTGACGTAACTGGTGGGCACAACTTCATTCACTTAACTATTCGACGAGTTAAACATAAAGAGTGGTAGGCAGTGGTGCCCAGTCTGCCACGTTTACGGTCTGTATACTTGACCGTAAAGTGACTTAGTCGCGTTTCGAGATCACCTTGTAAGTTGCCGGTTCCAACTAGGCCGGCATAGACCGCACTACAGCTTAACATTGGGCGGGCTGCTGTCTGTCATATGAAGAGTCACAATTTAAAACAATGGTGTATTTTTATTGTGGTTCGACATATGACAGCACCTTGCCATAACTATAAGGTCAGGACCGGCAGTTAGTAGCAGCACTTTTATTCGGATTCAGAAACGCGACTGAGTCACTTGACAGACATAGCACTTGAAAGTGGTGGTACTACCCCGATCGTCTGAGTGGGCACCACTGCCTACCGCTATTAAAATTATTATTGTACTAGCTGTGCCCGCGTTTTCACCCGCAAAAAAATAGGTTTATAACACAGTCATAAAAAAGGAGGAGGTTCTCGATAACTCATATAAAAATGACAGACGGAAATTTGAAAAAATATAGAAAAATCCAAACGGCTGAAACTATAGTCAATTGGAAACTATAGTAAAAAATATATTTTTATTTAGTTTAAAAGTTTCCTATGTTACTTCTAGTACAAAGGAAACTTTTACACATTCACATTTATAGTAATAGTAGGATATATTGAATTAATCTTACTTACAAGTGCATATGCAGCTATGAATCCTGAAGCTGCAATAACACTACAACAGAATATCCTCCTGACAGCAGGTTTCATGCGAAACTTTGGTAGCTGCTCAATGTCACTGATCTCGTTGCTCGTAGACATTTTCTATTATTATTATTTTATCTGAAAAATATTCAATAATTAATTATAATTACCGACAGATGAAAAGAGCGCTGACTTTTGAGCAGTATAAAAATAAGCCGATAAAAAAAGTGTTTTTTTACAGTCGTCGGTACTCCTGCTTATCATCAGGCGGGTCGAGGTCAGATGTCCAGCCCCCCTAGCACGGCAATCCAAGAAGCAAGATAAAGAACTGCAAGCAATATTATAGTAACTCATTTTAAATAACGTATTAGGCCGGCACATCGTAATGTTTAAATAAATATTTAGTAAAGTATTCAACGTTGTATTTCTGCTGAGAACCTCAAGTTGCGCAAATACGCTAACCTAGGTACTGGTTACGAATTTGCGACGATGGGCCCTTGGGGACCATCAGCTAAGCGCCTGGCCAAGGAGTTGTCCAGGCGGCTGACGGAGAAGTCTGGAGACAGGAAGGCTGGCTATTTCTGCCAACGTATTAGCCTTGCTATACAAAGGGGAAATGTTGCCAGTCTCCTTGGGACTATCTCTGACGCGACGTCATTAGATGATATTTATTATTTATAGTTTAATTAGTTAATTATTACTTTTAATGAAGTTTAATTGTATTATAAATTATGTTAATCGTTAAAATAAATAAATAGAGATAAATGATTTTTAAATATAAAAAAAATACAATACACGTTGTATTGTGTAAAGGTTTACAATCAATCAATCAATCAATCAAAATGTCACGCCTTTTTCCCACAGGGATAGGCAGAGACAATGGAGCGCCACTTACCACGATCCTTACACAACTCCCTTGCTTCCTTCACATCCACAATTCTCTTCATACAAGCTCTGTGGTTATGGGCACTAGGCAACCTGGCTTTCTTGAGGATGTCTCCGATTTGGTCGGAAAACACTCTCCTGGGCATGCCTTGTTTAACGCATCCATCCACATCAGATTTATAAATTCCTTTCGTCAATCTACTTTCACTCATCCTTTCAATGTGCCCAAACCATCGAAGCATTCCTTTATCAATCCTTGTCACTACATCCTCTTTCAAACCACATCTATCGCGCATTGTGCTATTCCTTATTCTATCCGCAATCGTCACTCTACATACACTCCTTAATGACCGCATTTCTAACATATATCTCTATGATTTCTACAGCGTTAACTCTACTCTCATGCTTCTTCTGCCACACCCAACAATCACTTCCATACATTAATGTAGGAACAAGCTACAATTGTCCCTAAGACTGTTAAAAATAGTTTACAAGTATAAAATATGTTAAATACCTTTCTACACCATGATATTATATTCTTTGTTTTTGATTCCAGGTGATTCCAAGTTTCTTATTTGGTTTTTGACATTCTTTAATTGTTTTAAGAAAGAAAGGAAAGAGTTTTATACCCTCTGTCTACCTTTTAAGTAGACGCCGTAATGTTATATCGAATTAATCATATCGCAGGTCGACTCAACAGTATCATTTCATTTATTAGAAATGATTGTTTTTCCGAATTTCGCTTCTGGAAAATAAAAGAAATTATATCAGTGTACATTTTAAAGTTTGGTAGGCTGTGGTGTCCTGTCCGCCGATCCGGGGTAGTACCACCGCGTATTATATTATAAAAGTATACAGACCGTGAAGTGACTTAGTCGTGTTTCGGGGTCAGCTTGTAAGTTGCCGGTCCCAACTGGGCCGGCATAGTGGATGTGACTGCTACTACATTTATTCAACTGTAGTAGCAGTCACCTCCATTCATGGACCACACTCCAGCCTAACATCAGGCGGAGTGCTGTCAAATGTCGAGTTACTATATTAAAAAGGAGATTACAAGGTTTTGGAAATGCACGAGATGATTATTTGATTTAGGCACATTCAATTGATAAAAAGATTGACTATAGAAAATAATCACATTAATTGCCTCCAAAGTCGAGCTTCACTCAACTTGTGTTTTAATTCAAATTTTCTGATGTATCATTTCATTCATGGATTGTACTCCAGTCCAACATCAGACAAGGTGCTTTCATAAGTCGAGTCACGATAAAGAAAAAAATAACGAAATCATCTATATTTCTTGTCATTCTACCTACGCTATACTCAGCGCTGGATTTAGACTTCGGCGGCCCAAAGGCAGAGCATGTAGTGGAGTTTTGTGGTTCTGTTTCTATTACGGTCAAGGTAAAGCAGAGAGCAACTTAATAAAATTGCTAACATAAAACTTATTAAAAATTAAACTTAGGTATAGCTTGTCTAACTATAAATGACGCGCCCCTCCACTTTATTAGTTTATTTAAATGTGCGAATACAAATATTACTATATTTTATCATCGTGCTCCTCCTTTTGTGTCTAACCAGCAACTGAATGACCAATTACAATTGCATTATCGGTGTGTTGCAGTGGAGGGGCGCGTCATTTCGGCTTGGACAGACTCTACCTACAAGCTAAATTATTTTTCGTCAGACTATCATATTAATAAACGTATCGATAATATCGTCGAAGTCTGTTATCCTCAGAACATCAGTCTCTAAAGCAAGGTTTTTTTATGGTGTGGTAGCGGCCTATAGGCTGCCTGTATTGCATATGCTTAAATCCGGCACTGCCTATACTAGATTGAAGCCATGAAGAAACACACAAGATAGAGATATCTTGCAATAGAACACGCAGATAGTGTTGCGATTCATTAAATGATTTAATCATGCGCTGGCAACACTAAGAGTTACAGATCACTGCTCATAAGCACAATGGGAAATTGTTTATTCATTTAAGAGTTTTTATAATATACTAGCGGACCCCACAGACGCTGTCCTGGACTAGGCCCCGGAGGGCCGACCGCGCAACTTCAATGAGAATTCATACTGAGTCACAAAGTTACGCGGTCGCTGTTAGTGTCAAAAACAATTCTATTCATTCGGACAATGAGTTTCAATGAGCTTCAACTGTTAATGAAAATGAATATCAGTTTTCATTGTGTTGCGCGGTCGCAATTTTAAAGTTCATTAAAGCCTATTCTTATTGAGTTACAAAGTCGGCCCGACGATTCTTTTAATAACAGCGAAATGACTTGTCCACGATCTTTCACTGCTTTATCAATAAGACAATTAAAATCAAATAGTTATGGCTTCCGGGAGGAATAGGGAATAGGGGTATGGCTATGGGAATAGGGATAGGCAGAGACAACGGAGTACCACTTGCCACGATCCTGACACAACTCCCTCGCTTCCTTCATATTCACAATTTTCTTTATACTAGCTATATGGTTATGGGTACTAGACAACCCAGATTTTTTGAGGATTTCTCCGTTTTGGTCGGAAAACACCACCCTGGCCCTTGTTCATAAATAGTTTTTATAAATAGCTTTAGTCAATCTACTTTCACTCATCCTTTCCATGTGCCCAAACTATTGAAGCATTCCTTTGTCAATCCTTGTCACTACATCCTCTATCAAACCACATCTATACAATGCGCAAAAGATGTGGTTTAAAATTCAATAAGACCTTCTTAATACTAATCTAAATAATTATATTTATGGCGACGAAAAGTCAATGATATTGCCAATAATGCTTTAAGGAGTTGTGTCAGGATCGTGGCAAGTGGCGCTTCATTGTCTTTGCTTATCCCTATGGGAAAAAGGCGTGACAATTTGATTGATTGATTTAAGAAAAAGTTTTTTTAAGTATCATTTGATATTGTGATGACATTTGGCATTCCCGTAGGTAACCAATCAAGGGGTTTATGTCTCGCTGTTGTGCAATAAGAGGGCCTTGTACGACTTACGACCGTAAAGTGACTTAGTCACGTTTCGGGATGAGGCAGTATTAAAAAAGGGATTATTTTAGCATCATTTAAGTGCGAAGTTTACTGGTAGTGCAATGATCAGGCAAATCGAGAGTTCCCAGTTTTAAAACACTAATGTAACTTTATATTATAACTAGCTGTGACCGCGGTTTCACCCGCGTAAAATTAATTTTATTACACAGTCATAAAAAAGATGGAGAATTTTTTTCTCATTCCTTTTTTGTATTTATAACTCGATAACTAAAATAAAATAATAAAATCGATCGCTGGAACTATAGTCAATTGAAAACTAAAGTATTATATGTTAGTTCTAGTACCTCCAAAAATATATGTACAAAGTTTCATGATGATCGATTAAGTAGTTGTTGCGTAACAAACAAACTAACTCACATTCTCATTTTTAATAATAGTAGGATGTACTTTGGTAGTGATGTTTCTATGATACATATTTAGAAGCTTAGTTTATTATTTAAAAGCAGCCTATCGCTCCGCTAGTTCTACATAAAAACCTTTGAGACCTAGGCATTAAACTAAAGGGCTACCATTGACATCGTGGGACTTTATATCGCCTTCAATAGTGGGAACTCGGTATTAATGATATACTTACAATAAAGTAAGTATTGAAACTTTATAACATAGCTCAAGAGCTTCCGTATATCCCCCTTCTCATAAAGGTCATGGAACTTGATGTGGATTAAAGGGATTTTATATTTTAATTGTAACTATACCTCAACATTTTATTAGATTTTGCGCGAACATTGATTATTGAATTAAATAAATTATATGCGGCTTACTATTGCGTTTATTTTGGTCTTGATTTTACAATTTTTATTTTATTTCTTATTATTTCTCCGTGATCACGATGCAATTACTGCAAAGCTCTCGAAACGTCGGAATAATAAAAAACAAAAAATGTAAAACCAAAACCAAAATAAACGTGATAGTAAGCCGCATGAAATTTGTTTAATTCATTGTTACTGGACATATGACAGCACCTGTCATATGTCCAGTTATGACTATGACATATGACCTCACATGACTGCACAGATAGGCAGATATGCTCCTCCGCAGTCGTCCAGGGCCTCGATTCTCTTAATATATTTGGTGTCAAAAAAGCAGTGACATATCGCGGCACTAATATTTGACATCTTCGTAACCAATCAGCCAATAACAATAAATAGGTAAACTACGTTGATTGGTCACTTGCGACCGCGACGCAATTTCACTGTTTTTTTGTCGGCATAATGTATTAGGAAAATCGGGCTCTTAACCCAGAGCTCTTAACCGGTCGATCCTTATGCAGCTCAAAAGTCAGCGCTCTTTTTTCTGCCGGGATATACTAACCAATGCGCCTACGCATGTCGCCAAACATATTTGAAATTTTAGGTATTTGAAATATATTTTTAATATATTTCAAACACTACTTATACTAAAATATTCTACGCATTCGGAGTAACAATAATTTGTCCTCATTTCGTCACCGTTAATTGTTGAAAGTGGAAAGTTTAACCACATTAGTTGTTTTGAAAATGTGACATTAAATGAAAGCAAAATGTCACATTAACTTTAACGGGTGATTAAATACGTTTTGCTAATTACTCTAGATGCTACTAATAAAACTAATATTAATTACTTTAATGCAGAGCAGTACTTAAACTTTTAAGACTGTGACACCTGCGATTTTTTTTTGTTAAAGATGTGATTCCGCCGGCGACTGCAGACGGCACTACTAGTTTGTTAAGTCATAGATTATAAATATCATGTATGGAAATAATATTAATGCGGCTGCAGGCTAGTGTCGCCTTGTCAAGCCACAATTGAAAGAAATGTAATATTTGCAAATAAAAAAAGGGGGCGGATATTTGCTCCGGGTTTGGTTGTCAATTTGGTAGGCAGTGTTGCCCAGTCTGCCGATCTGAGGTCTGTATACTTGTACTACCCCGAATTGGCAGACTAGGCACCAATGCCTACCACTCTTAGACAACCAGGCCTGCCTCTTTTTTTAATAGACGCTTGAATGAAATCACATAATTTATCAATGTACTCTTTTTAACTTTGTAAAAATAATCAATCACGATGACACACTGTAAGGTTTCTAAGTAAGCGAGGCCGAATGCGGATCTTCAAGGTATATCCTCTGTCAGTCCTACACAAATCAATTATACAATGACTAAGCACTTACGTTTGTTACTACACGAAAACTTACTTACTAACTATATGTACTTAGTTTTTATTTGCTACTAGCGCCCCTTTAATGTGGTTTTGAACCCGTGCTCTTGGTTTGCGTAACCATTGCACTACCACTACACCACGGTCGCCTTTAAATATTGATGTAACACATAATAGATAGAGAACGAATTAAATAGATTCGGGGGCTGAAGAGCGGCGGGGCGTCGAACAACCCCCACCCGTATCTTAGTGGCCACTATTAGTGACGCTCATAGCTCGGCGATGTCACTTAATATTGATAAAAACGTGTCCATATTTTCTTTGTTAGATTAATAAAAATTAACTAACAAAGAAATCAGAAGAATCATTATTAGAAACGTGATTAAAATGTGTGAAAAAAAAACATGCAGTCACTATTCCCAAAATAAATTAATATATAATTCATCAAAAATTGTTGCTGTGTAATGTTTATACTACAATTTAACCCACATTTATAATTTTTAATAACTAAATCTATTTACGTTTTAAGCAAAGTCTGTGTTTATCGTTATCGACATTTTGCATGTTACTTCACTATTCATAATAGACACGTGACCATGACGTCACAACTGCATTCCTAGTGCGTTTATTTAGCTCGTTCCCTGACAGTACGTAATAGTTAGAAATTTTATAAAACAGTTATTCATCAATGCATTTCAAAGACAATGGTTCCCTCGTCGTTCACACGAGTAGGCGCAACCTGCCTACAATATACATGTAGATGTAGATGTTAGCTCCTCCGTGACCTGGCCCACACATCGAGTGTTAAGTAACAGTCGAACCTTGGCCCACAAAGTGTATTAAGTCAATAAACATAATGGTTGGCGAATAGGTAAAAGTGTGAATAAACAACTAATAACGTTGTTTATGTTTTTTTTTGTTTTTATTGTGACACGACATCTGATCTCGACCCGCCTGATGATAAACAAGAAGAGGTCCAAGAGTCGTCCTGTTTTAAGAGTGGTAGGCAGTGGTACCTAGTCTGCCGATCCGGGTAGTACCACCACTTACAAGTATACAGACCGTAAAGCGTTTTGGTCGCGTTTCGGGATCAGCTAGTAAGTTGCCGGTGCCAACTACGCCGGCATAGTGGATGTGATTGCTACTCACAGTTATTGAATTCTAGTAGCAAAGCCATCCATTTATAGATCACACTCCAGCTTAACATCAAGTGGGGTGCTGTCAAATGTCGATTCACAATAAAATAAAATTAAAAAAAACTTGCTCCACAAAGCGCCTTGTCCTAGCATATGGAAGCCTGGTTAGCTCACCGTTGACTTTTAAGGAAAAGGCCCCACACACCACAAGTAAACTTTATATATTTGTGAGCTTTTAAGTAATTTATCTCAAACGCTGGAGAAAGGGGCGCAACTATGAAGGATCTGCTCTGGTTCTATAAACTCGTAGATCTGCAGGTGGGCCTCGTATTAAACAAAGTATAGATCCCAGGCAGAAAAAAGAGCACTGATTTTTGAGCTGCGCAGTATAAGGATCGGCACTGGACGACTGCGGTTGAGGCAAGACCGCCTATCTTTACAATCTTGCACATATTTATAAATATTTTAAAGGACATCATTCATTTTGGGCTTCTATGTACTACTTTTGTAATGTCCAATGATGAAAAAATATATAAATGGTAGTTTAGATACTTGTGTTGATAAAACTAATAACTTTTTTGCTTTTAATTTCTGTGCAATTGAGTTATTTGGAAAATATGTTATGGATTTTGTATCATCTGTCAATTAACTACATATTTGTTCTGCTTTAAACTGTCATAATTATAGTTTAATCATTTTGCACACCTAAACTATGCAATTACGTTGTAATCTTCGTACATCAAACTATTTTAAAATGTATATGCAACTGTTAATACAATTAATCCCAAGTCCTCATACAAAATGAATGATGTCCTTTTATACACATTAGTAGAACGAAAAGTAAGTAGATTACAACTTGATCGAGCTACGCGACTGAGTCACTTCACAGTTACACTTGACCAGGCCAAGTTGAATAACAAAGTGTAATTAATGAATACGGAACAGAGATTGAAATGCCAAATTAAAATTATTAAGTAATGTTGTTAGTTCATATTTTGTTTCAATTTTTCGTATATTGTTACGTGTGAATTGTGTGAACGCACTCAATTTTGTTGGTCTGATTGAGTTACGCGTCGATTCTTTTATAATCTAACGTAATTTTAAGGCGGCCGTGGTGTAGTGGTAGTGCAAAGGTCAATCAACGGTTTCAAACCACTTGCCGGTACTTTTTTTACCTGTAAATACCTGTATTCCACACAGACGATTCATCGCGGTTAAGAGGTAAAGCGGGTGATCTATGAGAAAATATAGATCACCCGCTTTATTTCACTCAATAGACCAAAGTCTAGTTAATGAATGTGAGAAGACCAATGTATCTTTGATATACAATATATCAAAGATACATAGTACATATATCAAAGATACATTGGTACCGGTGGGTGGTCTCGAACTCGTGCTCTCCGGTTTGTGTAACCATTGCACTGCCACTACACCACGGTCGCCTTGAATCGACTAAATCGTAAACTGAATCAGTTTCTACAGTTTTGACAGGGCTCTTGCATACTTCCTCTTGCATACTAGGGCGACCGTGGTGTAGTGGCAGTGCAATGGCTACGTAAGCCGAGTGGCACGGTTTCAAAACCACTCACCGGTACCAATGTATCTTTGATATATGTACTTAGGTCATTCAGTTTCTATGATACAAGCACAAATTTTAACTTAGTATAAAACTGAAAAAATAAAACCCCAATTATTACCGATTAATAATGGAGGACTCATTAGATAGTCCTCCATTATTCAAATCACGTTAAAATTCCCACCTTAAAAGTATTATAAAATTAGGAATCGAATCACGTCTTTCATTCTATACTTGAACGGAGGAAGTTAACTGTTGTCTTCGAAATAGAAATTTAGGTCTTATCGATTAGAAAATTAGGTTCAATATTAAGGTTACATGCCCTAAAAATTAATTACTTATGTACGTTTTTTAAATTTAAGTACTAACAATTTGTACTCGCCATTTCGTGGGTGGAACAAAACAGAAAAATATATCAGACAGACAGATAAATATTTGATCTTTTTTTATTGTGACTGGACATATGACAACACCCCGCCTGATATGAAGGTGGAGTGCGGTCCATGAATGGAGATAACTGCTACTTACAGTTAAATAACTGTAAGTAGCAGTCACATCCACTAAGCCGGCCTAGTTTGAACCGGCAACCCACAAGTTGATATCGCAACGCGACTAAGTCACTACATAGTCTGTTTCGCCAATGTTTTATCGCAATGGGATGAACGGTATGGTAACGTATATTCCAACAAACAAATATGCAGTATAATTTTTAAATTTTGCGCGAACATTGATTAATGAATAAAACAAATTTTATGCGGCTTACTATTGCATTTAGTTTGATTTTTGATTTTACATTTTTTTACTATCATTCTGACGTTTCGAGAGTTTCGTAGCGATCGTGGTGTCATCATCATCAGCCAGAAGGCGTCCACTGTTGAACATCGGCCTCCCCCTCAGAACGACAAGATGCCAGTTGCATCCACTGGTTATTCGTGGCTCTTACTATGTCGTTCGTCCACCTAATAGGAGGCCTACCTACGCTGCGTTTGCCGGTTCGTGGCTTCCACTCTAGAACATTTCTTCCCCATCGGTTGTCGGTTTTTTGATATCGTGGTCACGGGGAGACAATTACGGAGAGTATTTTTCATTAAACAAATATAGATTTTTATAAGATAATTACAATGGTAGACTTGTCAAGTAACCATCAGCTTGACCACTTCTAATGCTGATAGCCTTAATCAAAGTACACAGTAGGAGGTATATATGTGACAATGCATCTAAAATGAACGTCGATGAAAATTATGATTAAAAACCGGGTTAATTAAAAACAATGATTAATTTTGTTTTTAAGGTAACAGCTGTATAAATAAGTACCTATATTTATATAATAGTTTAATATGATATAGGTTTTTTTAACAGTTTTACATACCTACAAATATAGGAATGTTTTGCCTCTATTCGACAGTGCCGTAAACTGTCTTATGCATCGATGGTCTTATGCGCTTCATCGACATCTGCCCCCCTTTTTTGTTTTTTTTTTCGTGGGGAATTCCTCATGGATACTCCTGGTTTCTCGGGGTAGTTACCAGGATTATGCCGGACTCGTACCGGCTAAAACCCCACGGTAGCCTCCGTCATCACGAACGCTGGAGATTGGGAGCTGGGGTACATTCTTCCGACATCTCTAGAGGGACATCTGCCCCCCTAGCACGGCAATCCAAGAAGCAAGATAAAGACTTGCAAAGAATATCATTGCAACTCATTTTGAATTATTTACTATAACAGTGTATTAAAAAATATATTTAAAAGTTCTGTAAAACTTTACACAAAGCAATGTTGAAAAATTTATTAAATATTTTTTTAAACATTTTGATGTGCCGGCCTAATAAGTGATTTAAAATGAGCTACAATAATATTCCTTGCAGTTCTTTATCTTGCTTCCTGGATTGCCGTGCTAGGGCGGCTGATCTTCACATCGAATTTCCAACTGATATCGACAACTGAAAAAACCGATTCAGTTTACGCGATTCAATAACTACAATATGAATCAATCTTGCGTCGGCGTCGACATAAGCAGTCAAATGTCTAGCAGCATTAAGTTCGCATTTTTACATAACTGCGTATGCGCCGTTTGAGGTCGAGACGATGGGCTCTTGGGGATCTTCAGCTAAGCGCCTGGCCAAGGAGTTGTCTAAGCGGCTGACGAAGAAGTCTGGAGACAGGAAGGCTGGCAATTATTTCTGCCAACGTATTAGCCTTGCTATACAAAGTGGAAATGTTGCCTATCTTTTTTGGGACTATCTCTGATGCGACGTAATTAGATTATACTTTTTATTTATAGTTTAATTATAGTTAATATACTTTTGATTTTATCTGTTTCTCAATAATATTATAATAGGTATTTCCTTGTTAATTACCTAAATAAATAAATCAATAACAAAAGGACTAGTTTTAATCTTCCACAGGCTAAAAACTATTATTGTTTTTTAAGTCTTTGTTTTTCATTGGAATTAAATATATAAAAAATGTCCAATAACATTCTACGTACGATTTCCTCTAGAACATTCCAATAAAGTCGGCCTAAAGAGGACGGACGGAGGTTTATAGTAAACAAAAAGTGATCTGTATAAACAACACAGTATAAAAACTTTACTTTTAATTATGATTTTACAAAGTAATATATGTATTGTAATTCATTACTCTGTGGCTCCAAGGACATTATTGTATTCATTATTGCGCCTGAGTCACCTTTTACAAACTTAAGTTATGAATATTAATGTATATATTTTACTATATAAACACATAAATATTATGTTTTTTGGCTGAGTAATACGAAACAATAGTGTCAGGATCAGGGAAAGTGTGTGGAGTTTTGATAGTTAATGTGACTCGACATATGACTGCACCCCGCTTTATTTTAGGCTAATAGGCGAATAAAAGGCGACTGGGATTACCAGAATAACTTTAGGTACATGAGCTCGCATCATGTTAAGACCCTGCGCTCCTCTTCCAATTCCACTCTTTCCATTCCCTCTCACCACACCTTTTTCGTCTCTAAATCTTTTTCTGTCGTCGCTGCAAATCTATGAAATGAACTACTTTCATAACAAGAGTAGTTTTGTTTTATGTTATGTGTATTTAATATATATGTATGTATGTATGTTTGTGTGTGTGTGTATGTATATATATCTTATTTATGTACTTATGTCTATTAAAATGTAACTATTAAGTATTATTATTATGTGTTTGTTGTTATATTCGTACAAATTGTCATCATAATATTGCACCTACTTACCATTTAATACTGTCTTATTGTCCTAAAGGTTTGGCTGTCAGAGAATGTCTAACGGCATTAAGTCCGCCTTTGTACATACGCACTCGTAGTGTAATTAAGTTTTTAATAAATAAATTATTAACTTTCTAGTGCTTGTTACAACGGATCGGCTGCCACTTTACTAAATTCCATTATTTTATTATCATTATTATTATAATTTTGTTTATTTATATTTAGAAAAAACTACATTCTGAACTATATTTATGTGGGGTAGGCAGTTTCTTACTAATTCACAAATAATCAACAATAAAAAAAAAGTATTTAAATTACCCTATGTCGATTGATAAAGTATTCCTAAAAAATATTGTTTTCGTTTTTATTAATGTATTATTTAAAACATTTTAAAGTACGAATTCAATCGCTTGTCTATACTAATTTTATCGCTGGATCTACAGAACCGATTTTGAAAATTCTTTCACCAAAAGTCGTATTTGCTAAGTAAGTCGGAGAAAAACAGGTCGAACGTTTTTGTTGTGTTTTTTTACGAACACTGCCTTAACGATAAGATATTAACATACAAGATATATATTAACATACAAGATACATAGTAACATACAAGATACATAGTAACATACAAGATACATATTAACATACAAGATACATAGTAACATACATTGTACATGACTATTTGCAAGAATTTGCGCTCGCAGCATACTTCGGAGACACCAATAAGTTTGAAAGTAGATCTAATAGTGTTGTAATAACTCGATAATCCTTCAAAGACTGTCCATTCATATGGAGAACTGGTTCATAATTTTTTTTGTGTTAACATTCTTTAAACGGTTTTATAATCAATACAATAATGTATTATTCAATCAATCAAGCATATTGTCACGCCTTTCTCCTACAGGGATAGGCAGAGACAGTGGAGCGCAGCTTGCCAAAATCCTAACACATCTCTCTAGCTTCAATCACATCCACAATTCTCTTCATACAAGCTCTACGGTTATTGGCACTAGGCAACCCAACTTTCTTGAGGGTGTCTCCGGTTTGGTCGGAAATGTATTAACTTGTATATAATCAGTGGCAAGCATAGTGGCAATGACTGAGGTTACAGTTTTTAAAGAGTGGTAGGCAGCGGTGCCTTATTATATTTCAAGTCATAATACAAAAAGAACACATAGTTTATTTTTATTTATTTTGACTTGACATATGACAGTACCCTGCCAGATGTTAAGCTGCTGTGCGGTCCATTAATGGATGTCACTGTAACTACAATTTAATCACTGTAAGTAGCAGTCATATCCACTATGCCAGCCTAGTTGAAACCAGCAACTTACAAGCTGATTCCGAAACGCGACTAAGTCACTTCACGGTCTGTATGCTGTGGTACTACATAAAGAGTTACAAAGTAATGATTGTGGCGACTGTGGTGTAGTGGCAGTGCAATGGTTACGCAAACCAAGAGCGCGGCTTCGAGACCATCCACCATCACCAATGTATCTTTCATATATGTACTTTGGTTTTTGTTTGGTACTGTTTCTATGATACAGCGCACTTTAGTAGCTTAGTATAGAAAGGTAAATTTAAAAAAAAATTGTGACATCAAATGAGAGCTTATTTCTTGAGATAAGAAAATGTATCTTAAGTTTATCTTTTGTTTGAAATATGACGGAACTCCGCAGCACAGGTAAATGATAATATAACAAAGAACACTTGCAAGAGATTTGTATTTGTTATACAGGGTGTAATAAAATATCCGTAAATATCCGTTTCTTTGTAGAACAATTGACAAGTGGAATGCTTCACCAGCCCATGATTTCTCCCCATCTTAAACTGTGGATCCTTCAATCGATGCGTGAAGAAGCACATTAGACCGATATAGTGACGCGACTGAGGCAACCATGATCTGACTAGTTTTTTTAAGACTGACTTCTCTTGCTTACCACCAGGCAGTGGATGTGGAGTCCCAATAAAAAAGTTGGGTATATTTTTAATTATGTGAAGCAAAGCGACAACGACTTAAGTTAAGTCGTTTTTTAATTTACTATTAGACAAGTCAAAGTCAGAAGTCGCGTCCAAGGCGATCGTGGTGTAGTGGCAGTGCAATGGTTACACAAACCGAAGAGCACAGAGAGAGAAACAGGACAACCAAGGTACAAGTATATGTACTTTGGTTGTCCTGTTTCTATGATACAAGCACTTTAGTAGCTTAGTCTAGAAATGTAAAAAATATATATTTTATTATAATTATTGTGGCTCGAAATATGAGAGCACTCCATCTAATGTTTAGCTGAAGTGGAATCGACTGTCACAGTTAAATAATTGCTAGAACCAGACGCATCCATTATGCCGGCCTAGCTGGAAGCGGTTTCTTTCATGCTGGTTCTGAAACGCGACTAAATCACTTCGCTATGTTTACTTGTAAGTGGTAGTACTACGCCGGATCGGCAGACCAGGCAAATGACCACCGAAAGTCTGCCTACCACTCCTAAACACTGAGGCAAATAATATTTTAAACGATATTTTGTTAATTATCGAGTTAATTACTTAATTACACACCGGTTATAATAATTAACAATAAAAATAACAAACCTTCAAATAAAAACACGAAGTTTTTTAAAGATCCAAAATGACCTCGCACTTTGCAAAACAATAATCAGAAAAAAAACTTAAAAGAAAACTAAATAAACCGCAAAAATTAATCAACTTTACACCTATTTATTTCCAAATATATTTGTAAATATTTTTTTTAATTTATTGAATTGTAAAAATAAACGATCTCTTCGCGGTCGCGTGAACACGTGCAGTTACGCAGTAAGCCGACTTAAAACTAAGCGCTGATTGGGCGAGAAATACGCGCGAATGCAATATAGTGACGTATAATACATAAACAGGTTTCTGTGGCATGTAAATATATTATGCTAACTTAACATTTTTATGAATATAATTAATCACAGTTTTGCAATAAGCTTGCACTCCCTATCAAGCTTTGAATTATAAACTAATTATTTCACTTTTAACCTATTTTTAAGGCGCCCGTGGTGTAGTGGTAGTGCAATAGTCCAATAGTTACGCAAGCCGAGAGAGAGCACGGGTACTTTAGTTGTCCTGTTTTTCTGATATAAGCTGATATAAGCACTTTATAAGCTTAGTATAGAAATGTAAATTTTAAAAAATACTGTATTTACAAAAGGAATTTATAAATCTGATGTGGATAGATGCATTAAACGAAGGTCCAGAGGGTGTTATCCGACAAAATTGTAGACCTTCTCAATCTGCATAGTGCACATAATCGAAGAGCTTGTACGAAAAGATTGTGGATGTGAAAGCGAGGGAGTTATGTCAGGATCTGTGTTGTGGCAGGTCCAAGTCCATTGTCTCTTCCAGTAGGAAAAAGGCCTGACAATTTGATTAAGCTTCCACCGTCCTTTAGACGGTGGAAGCTTATTATTTTTAAGTTTTATTATTTGCATATCGCGCCCCCTTCGGGCTCTGGCCATGTGCCCTACCTATATGTAGGGTGTTTTCCGATCAAATCGAAAACATCCTCAAGAAAGCTGGGTTGACTATTGCCCATAACCGTAGAGCTTGTATGAGGAGAGTTGTGGATGTGAAGGAGGCGAGGGACTTGTGTCAGGATCGTGGCAAGTGGCGCGCCATTGTCTCTGCCTATCCCCGTAGGAAAGAGGCGTGACAATTTGATTGATTGATTGATCATGTACCTATTAACGATAATTAATGATTAGATACGTCATCTACGCGAGTTTAAACGATCAACCACGACTAGGCATACATACAAGTGAAAGTAGGACGGAATGATAGTTATTGAGAGGGAAAAAGGGATAAATATATGTTGCTCTGCATCGCGACACTGAGTTCAGGTTTGCTTATTAGCATAGTTTTAACGTGCCTCGTCCGGAGCGCCTATAACATATCTACGTATCCTTTTAAAATATCATTGCATGTATCCATATAGTTTATGTTGTCGCAGGAAAATGCGGGCCACAAACACAAATACCTCTATGAGTCATTTGTCGCGTAGAATATTAAGCAGGTAACAGTGTCAATACTGGACAAGGCCTTTACACATTAAGATTTACCAAAAAAGTTTCAATTTACGAATTTAGTTTTACTTTATACTTATTCTATTACGTTAAATATTACGAAACCGTGAATTGTGTTGTTAATAATTTATATTGAAACTACCATTAAATGGTATAAATTTTATATATGTTTTTATCATTAGAAATAACAAAAGTAGTACATAGAAACTCAAAATGACTGATGTCCTTTAGCTCTGTATAAAATAACCGTTAACTGTAAAATGTGTAGTGGTGCAACCCATTTTTCTTTTTTTATTTTACTTATACGATACTTTTTACAAATTCGTAAATTATATTTTTTGGTACAACCGCCTGATAATAATCGTTTATACGTAAAGACATTTTTGTAAAGGAGTTTGCGTTTTGTAAATAGGAGTTTTTAGAGTTTACTCTTAATGAATCGATGTTCATATCCAAGTCTAGTTATCAAAAAGTGGTAGACTGTGGCGCCGGTACTACCACCACATACAAATAGACAGACCTTGAAGTGATTTATTCTGTTTCGGGACCAGCTTGTATGTTGCCAGTTCCAACTTGCAGTTATTTATCTGTAGTAGAATCGCCTCTATTCATGGGCCGCACTCCAGCCTAACATCAGGCGGGGTGCTGTCATATGTCATGTCACAATAAAAAATGTCTTATTAATGGACTACTAACGTTTTACTGAGATTCCTGCGTTAGATGAGCGGTGCCTTTTCATTCAAATGTCACCCCTCCTTACCGCTTCGCTACCAACCAAGTCAGTTATACCAGCGGCACGCTATGATGGTCGTTTTGACGTTTGACCGTTCATTGACCGTTTAAAGTACATCATTCATTTTGGGATTTTATGTACTACTTTTGTAATGTCCAATGATGAAAAAATATATAAATGGTAGTTTCGATACTTGTGTTGATAAAACTAATAACAATTTTGCTTTTAATTGCTGTGCAATTGAGTTGTTTAGAAGATAAGATATGTATTTTGTATTATCTGTCAATCAACGCCATATTTGTTCTGCTGTCATAACTATAGTTTGATCATTTTGCATAACTAAACTATGCAAAATAAAGGATATATTCCAATTACATTGTATTCTTCGTACATAAAACTATTTTAAAATGTATATTAAACTTTTAATACAATAAAGCCCAAGTCCCCATACAAAATGAATGATGTCCTTTATAATTACGTTAAAATGTCCAAGTTAAGCAAATGCCGTAATATGTAAAGGCATCATAGTAAGGAAACGTTTGTTACGAGGCCAATGAACCACAAATATGGTAACCATTGTCCCACCATATTTTTATAATAATAATAAAAACTCCTACATAAAAAAAAATACCGTTTTTATTGCAATATGTGTATTTTTAGTAAAAAAAAACGAACTTCAGTTATTAAAGTACTAAACCCCACCCCGCTTGATGTTAAGCCGAAGTGTGGTCCATGAATGAATGTCACTGTTAATTCAATTTAACAACTGTGAGTAGCATCACATCCACTATGCCGGCCTAGATGGAACCGGCAACTTACAAGCTGATCCCGAAAAGTGACCAAATCACTTCACGGTCTGTATACTTGTAAGTGGTGGTACTACCCCGGATCGGCAGACTGGGTACCACTGCCTACCACTCTTTGATAACCAGACCCGAAGCAAATATCCATCTCTTTTTTTTTAATAACAAATATTTGCAATATTTAATATTATTTGGAATTATGAAAGCTCCGAAAGGGGATCGAACCTGGGACTTTACGCGCATTAAACCAATCGCTAAACCGTTCGTCCACGCCTGCCGTCAAAATATATTTTGACGGCAGATATTTTAATAGATATTTTCACTATTATGTATTTTTAAGTTTAAGTTTCAACTTCAATATTTTGTTGCTATACTAGTATACAAAACTATACAAAGAAGAAATGTTGCCAGTCTCCTTGGGATTATCTGTAGTATCTCTTATTAGTCTGGGACTATATCTAATGAGACGTCACTAGATGATATTTTTTATTTATATTCCATTTACTTTTAATTAACTTAAAGAGTAGTAGGCAGACTGTTGATGGTTACATGAGCAGTTTGCTAGTTATATGCGGGAGTAGAAAAACAAATATATTAGATTAGTTAATATATAAAAGGAATTGTTGTTGTTTAGTGTGCTTCAGCGTCGCATTTAAGCGTAGGCTACATGCGGCCAACCGCTGGAGATGTCGGAAGATTGTACCCCAGCTCCCAATCTCCAGCGTTCGTAATGACGGAGGCTACCGTGGGGTTTTAGCCGGTACGAGTCCGGCATAATCCTGGTTACTACCCCGAGTAACCAGGAGTATCCATGAGGATTTCGACACGAAAAAAAAAGGCTACATGCGGCCAATAGGCAGAATTGGTTAGAAAAAATGGGAGCTTAATTTTCTTCCAATGTGTGCTGAAAATTTATTACTAGCAACACTGTCGCTATGGTAGTGAATTCCCCTTAGCTTAGTTAAAGAAGTAGTAACAAGAAGTAAAAACAAAGATAGTTATTTACTGCTATTTATGCCCCTCCTACACCCCTATGCTGGCCCACAGACCTTAAATATTACGCCGGTGCGCCAATTTTTCTTTAAATAATATAATATCTAAATAATTACTCAATTATTCAATTCAGTACTTACCAGTTGCTGTCAAAGTTACAAACAATTATTTAACGGTACATGATTATACCATACTTACTTACTTTTATTGTGTATTGAGAAAGGAAAAGAGTAATCATCATCAATAATCAACTCGTAGAGTAGAGACATATAGTGGCTGACAAAGTAACGACTGTCAACTGAATCGCCAGCACTCTTGGACCTGCTCTTGCTTACTATCAGGAAAGTCGAGATCAAATGTCTAGTCTCACGCACTTTGGCTACATTGGCCAATGTCAGTTTAGTTCAGTGTTTCCTAACGTGGGGCCCACGCGCACAGGGGGGCAATTTGATAGTTAAGGGGGCAATTTAAAAATGGACTCGACACGACTTTAACCCTTTCACTTTATTTATTTATTTATTTATTTATTTATTTATTAGGCATATTAACAGTTAGCATATTTTACATTGACAATGATTGCATATTTATGTTCTTTTGCTAATATGCAACCAATTACAAATATGCACAACATTCAAAAACATACAAATATTAAATCTATTAATTATAATTACATACCAAATAATTACTTTGAATTATTTAAATGCAATCCTAGATATCGGTGATAAATTTAACAAAAAAGGCATTATTTTATATTATATTTAAGGGAACAAAACAATTTTTAAAGGTTAAAAATTATGTATGGGGGGCATAAATATTTAAGAAATGTTAAAGTGGGTCATATCATGATCCAAAAAAGGTTGCGAAACACTGGTTTAATACCACTTTATGACATTTCAAGTATACAGACTGTAAAGTGACGAAGTCGCGTTTCGTAATCACCCTGAAAGTTGCCGGTTCTCACTAGGGTGGCATAGTGGATGTGGCTGCTACTTGCAGATATTTGAATGTAGTAGCAGGTGCCGCTTCGTGGACCGCACTTCAGCTTAACATCGAGCGGTGCGTTGATGGCAAGTCAAATAAAAGAATAAAACTAAGAAAATATAATATTATTCTGTCGTGTGACGTTACGATCTAAGCGCATTAGCAGTAGACGGGGATAGTACATGTCTTTAAGGAACTAGTTATGGCAGAGTGTGTTCTGGTTTGCAGTGAAAGCTGTTGTGATTCGAAAGAAAGGACATCATTCATTTTGCATCGGGACTTGGGCTTAATTGTATTAACAATTTAATATGCATTTTAAAATAGTTTAATGTACGAAGATTACAATATAATTGGAATTTATTCTTTATTTTGCATGGTTTAGGTGTGCAAAATGATCAAACTATGATTATGACAGTTCAAAGCAGAACAAATATGGCGTTGATTAACAGATAATACAAAATTAATATCTTATATTTTAAATAACTTAATTGCACAGTAATTAAAAGCAAAATTGTTATTAGGTTTATCAACACAAGTATCGAAACTACCATTTATATATTTTTTTACCATTGGACATTACAAAAGTAAAGCCCATAAAAGCCCAAAATGAATGATTTATTTACTAAGAATTGATGTAAAATAATAATCGGACTCTGACAAACTAGTCTTATATAGTCAGTGGTTTCTTTTGTTAATAAAATATGTGGTTAATTCAATCAATCAATCAAACGGTCACACCTTTTTGCCACAGAGATAGGCAGAGACAATGGAGCACCACTTGCCACAATCCTGACACAACTCCCTCGCTTCCCTTACATCCACAATTCTGTTCATATAAGCTGTACGGTTATGGGCACCAGGCAATCCAGATTTTATTTGGACGTCTCCGATTTGTTCGGAAAACACCTTCCTGTGTCTGCCTCGTTTAACGCATCCATCCACATCAGATTTATAAATTCCTTTCGTCAATTTACTTTCACTTATCCTTCGTAAATTATTGAATTAATTTGTTTTATGCGGCTTACAAGTTTTAGAAGTTTTTTTTATTCCGACGTTTCGAGAGTTTTGCAGCCATCGTGGTCACGGAAGAGACCACGCTGATCAGTGTCATTCGCAGCCGAGAGGTTAACTGTAGTTGCAGTCGTATCCATCCATGAACCGAACTCCAAGCTATCACCTGGCGTGGTGCTGTGAAATGTCTACCCTCAAAATGACCGCGCATTTTACTTGGCTGTGACTAGAAACTGAATCCGGCTTATGTCTCCTAAACAATGGTAACTAGATCATCGCTCTATGATGTAAGTACAAAGCTTGTACAAAAGCTTGAGTTATTTTAGCGTTGCGGAAATTTCACACGATTCTTCGACAATACTTATAATGCGATTAAAATAAGATTATTCCTGCCTCGTCCTTCCACACCCGTAATACCCGCACAGGTCGGGGAAAGCATCCACATTTTATCGACCGAATCGGCAGTCGAACTAAAAAGTTCGGTGCGTCTTTTCTTTGTACAACAATTGACAAGTGGAATGCTTTGCCAGCCTATGTGTTCTCTCCATCCTATGACCTTAGATCCTTCAAGCGATGCGTGAAGAAGCACCTTAGGCCGGCATAGCGGCGGCGGCTGGGGCAGTCGGGAACTGACACGGTTATTCCAGTCGTCGTCACTCTAGGACCTCCTCTTGCTTATCATCAGGCGAGTCGAGGTCAGATGTCGAAAAAAAGATTAGGACGGGATCGGCGCCATTTTGTGACGTCTAACTCTCAAACCAACTTCACTTTAATATGGTGTGCAAAACAATAAATTTAAAAAAATGTCCACTGTAATGTTTTATATGTATATTATAATAAAGTGAAAATTTATGGTACTACTCCATCTCTTTAATCCCACTCATTTCAGAATAATTCTCCGATTCGCTACTGCCTTCATTATTTAAGAAAAAAATGATTCTTTTTCTTTGCAGACCGTACTGATTCAAATTATACAACAGCCCGTCCTATTCTTATTCAAATAGCATAGTGTGTATCATATTTTCCCATTCATTCACAACTATTTTGTGTACCAAACAAAAGAGACGTACGTGTATTAGTACTTACTATAGAGTTAAAAATAATAGATACATGTTCTTTTATATATATTTTTTATTGTGACTCGACATATGACAGCACCCCGTTTGATGTTAAGCCGAAGTGTGGTCCATGAATGAATGTCACTGCTACTACAATTCAATAACTGTGAGTACCAATCACATCTAGTATGCCGGCCTAGTTGAAACCGGCAACTTACAAGCTGATCCCAAAACGTGACCAAATCTCTTCACGGTCTGTATACTTGCAAGTGGTGGTACTATCCCGGATCGGCAGACTGGGTACCACTGCCTACCACTCTTTGATAACCAGACCCGAAGCAAATATCCACCTCATTTTTTTAATAACAAATATTTGCAATATTTTAATATAATTATTAAATATTACAAATAAAAGCTATGAAACAAATATTTGCTCCGACCGGGAATCGAACCCGGGACTTTACACGCAACAAACCAATCGCTAAACCGTTCGTCCACGCCTGTCGTCAAACTTACTTATATTATTGTGACTCGACATATGACAGCACTCCGCCTGATGTTAAGCTGAGGTGCGATCCATGAATGAACGTGACTGCTACTACAGTTCAATAACTGTAAGTAGTAGTCACATCCACTATACTGGCCTAGTTGAATAATTATACTCGTACTAATGTCAAAGACTCTTTGGCTGGCATAGTGGCGGTGACTAAGGCAACCGTGAAGACTCGGTTTTCACAGCGTCGACACTCTTGGACCTCCTCTTGCATGCCATCAGGAGGGTCGAGGTCGGCTATTGATATAACATGACTGATACAAAGTTACGGTATGTACGAAACCTGTATACATTCAGCCATTCTTGTCTAGTATATAATTATGTTAGATCTATGGTAATAAAAATTTTACCTTGAAGTTTTAAGGTTGTGTTGTCCGGTGCTAAGAAGATTCCCACGAAGTTATTTGGCGTAATATTGAACATTCAAGCAGAATCCTATTCTTGGATTGAAAGGGTGACATCATCGTACATAATGGGATGACCTCTACTCGTGCAAGGGGAGATCCAAGAGTATGTAGCGACCGCTAGATGGCGTTGCATGTGTCCAATATCTCGCAAACGATTTACTGACAAAGTAATCAATATATGTATATGCGCTCCAACGAGGAGACGTCACCGGCTAAGTTGAGCCCTGTACGCAACACGCGTACAGCTGGGAGTACTCCTTTCCCTTTCTGACAAGCGGTATAATGCTCCGCTAAAAGTACATAGATATAGCTTGTCTAACTATAAATGACGCGCCCCTCCACTTTGTTAGTTTATCTAAATGTGTGAATACAAATATTACCAACTATACTTCATCAACGTCCTCCTCCTTTTGTGTCTAACCAGCAACTAAATGACCAATTACAATTGCAATTTCGTTGTGTTGCATTCATATTTCATAGTCGCACGTGTGCTTAAATGCAGTGGAGGGGCGCGTCGTTTCGGCTTAGACAGACTATAGCGGAAAGTGGTTTTTGAACCCGTGCTCTCGGTTTGTGTAACCATTGCACTGTCACTACACCACAGTCCAAGTTATAGAAAGGAAAAAAGACGTATAAGATTGCAATAAAACTTCTAAGTAAGACATTATAATTTTATTAAATGACATCAAAGAACAATAAAGTGACTAAAATCTACAAATTACATTTAAGTACTTGCGAGATAATTTCAATACGTCTACAGAAATAACAAAAAAGATATTATATATACCGGCACACAAAAAAAGACGCTGACTTTTAAGCTGTGCAGTTTTGTTAGCTACTTACTTTTCGTAGTATATATGTATCCGAACTTTTTAAATACCGAAAATTAAGAGTATGTGCACGACTGTATAGATGCGTGGATTTGCTCCTAACATAGTTGCTCAGCGGTCTTTCTAACACGTTTCTATTAGATTGACTTGTATGTATGTAACTATGTAACGGAATCTTTCAAATTAATTTCACCCACTTCTAGAGGTCTCAACAATTTGAAAATTTGTCCACGTATTAAAAACCGATGACAATACCGATTCAATAAATATTTTTGTGGCTGGCATAGTGACGGCAACCGTAAACCGACTCGGTGTTTTCAGTTGTCGACACTTTTTAGTCACATTAGTTTGTTTTTTTTAGTTATTTAACTATAGTTTAACATTATTATTCTTTCGATAGTTATACTGCGCAGCTTAAAAGCCAGCACTCTTTTTTTCTGCCGATCGCTATACAATGTGGATCAATTATATGATTAGGCTGAATAGACTGCAACTCGTTCCACAAATACATGACCTTTTTTATTGTGACTCGACATATGACAGCACCTCGCTTGATGTTAAGCTGGAGTGTGGATGCCACTGCTACTACAATTCAATAACTGTAAGTAGCAATCACATCCACTATGCCCGCCTAGTTGGAACCGGCAACTTACAAGCTGATCCCGAAACGCGACCAAATCACCTCACGATGTGTATACTTTTTTATATTAATAATTTTATGTATGCATGTGCGTATTTATGCGTATCATAGAAACAGGATGACCAAAGTACATATATGTAGGATATATTGTACCGTTAAGTGGTTTTGAACCTATTTGAAGTAAAAACAAATAGGTCCAGTTTTGACAGGACCAGTTGCAGACTAACGCCAAAATTCTAAATTCATATTTAGACAATTTTTTTACCAAACAATTATTATCAAAATGTATAACAAGCTATAAAATCTATGATATAATATTATTTTTTTAAAGTCGCATTTTGAAAAAAATGATTAAACTAAAAATTATAATTAGTGATACTATAATGCTGTTGGAAAAGTAAAAAAAAGTCAGTCAAAAACAGACGTACGCTTTGTCAGCGTAACAGACAAAAGAAAGTATAAATTATAATTATCGCTAGAAATAGAATGAACCTTGCCCTCAGTCTCCGGACCCTTTGGAAAATATTAATTTTTTTGTTTCACCAAAAAGAATCAATTTTAGGATAACCTATTAACGCTGGAATCATGGGAGTTTGTCGTCCCATGTTTTTTTGTAACTTTTCGAAACACCAATATATAAACCCTTGTCAATAGGAATTAAATCAGTATCATAATAACTTCATGTTATTATTATTTGACTAAAGTCCTTCGTCAAGCTACGACCCCGCATATACGAGTATAAAACTCGAATTAATTTTTTATTGCGATATGTCATATGACCTCGACTTACAAAGCGAGGTCCAAGAGCGCCGACGACTGACAAAAACGAACCTAGTTCACGGTTGCCTCAGTCGCCATCACTATGCCGGCCTTCACGCATTGCTTGAAGGACAAGGATGTTTGTACCGCATCAGTATAACGTATACTGATATATAACCACGGATTTCACGGGATCGCTCTATGTCTGTTTACGCCCGGTATAAATGTCGTATAGGTAAAGTTAATTTAAACAATTTTATTTTCAAAATGGCGACATTAAAGAAATGTAACAAAGCATTATTATATTTAAAATATAACCGGATTAAAAAAATCTAATTCAAGCATCACCAAATTTATTGCTAAATCTAAAATTTCTAAAATATATTAATTTCAATTTTATAAAGGTCCATATTACTTTAAAATAAATTCTTACTATTTCTAACTCCCTACACCATTTAGAAAATAAAACAAAATAATAATTCTAAAAAAAAATATATTTATAAAAATAATATTTAAAATATATTATAACATGAAATATTTATTGCTGATAACTATAAGAAAAGTGGGGGCATAAGTAAAAACAATATGTATTTATTGCTAAGGTTATTCTGTGTACTGAACTTTTATTGTTATTCTCTATACTGTAGCAAGGACACTTTATAAAATGGAAACGTTATATGTATAAAAATAGATTTTCTCCATTCCCTACTTACATTTAAATGATGGATAAGTACAGATATTACTAATACTAGGCGATTTCGGTTTAGCAATGATTCTTATAGAAAAAAAAGCTTACCATTATTCGAACAGTGTCAAATTATAAGTTGACTTTTACAGATGGCACTTAGATATATACAATTATATATTACCTAAAAACCTTAGGCGATTAGTCAGGTCAGGTCATAAATCCAAAAACAATCCGAATGATACTTCAAAGTTGTTCGTCTTGTGTTTGGTATATTGTGACATTGCCCTTATAAATATACAGGGTGTAAAGTAACAAAGCGTCACGTTAATTTTCAATTAAATTGACTGGGATAATGAGGATAATGTAAACTTCATTTTTTTTATCCATTGCTTTTTACTTACATTTTTATTAATTACGTTTATTTTTTATTATTTCTTCTTGAAAACCTTTTTGTTTTTTTGAAAGTGTGTAAAAGTGCGAAATAATAAAAAATAAGCGTGTATACACCAAAATATTGTCATTTTTATAAAACGATTATTTTTAGTTTTCTAGCTAAACCGAATTTGGATGTTTCACAGCCTTAAAGTCTTGGTGGTATAATTATGATGTTTTTTATCGAAGAGGCGTAGGCAACAATATAAAAGGAACGTTATCATAAGGAATGTTCTGTGTTGGTCCTTCGAGCATTTGAGCGTATAATATTTATAATAATTTTACATAAAATAATTAAATCTAATTTCATAATTAAAATAGATTTAAACGGGTCTTAACGCGTTATGAAACGTACCGGGTAAGACACCAAGCAATTCCTTTGATTACGTGTTAAACTACCGGTACTAAAACCTATTTCTTTAAATATTTTGAAGTTCCGATAATTTTATGTGTTTTTATACTAATAATGATACTATGATATTTCGTTGTTAATATTGGATCAATAAATGTCCATACACACACACCTCTTTGCATCTGAAAATTGCTCCATGTATTTTAATACCCGGTATTTTATTTACCTCCCAAATTTAATCCTACACCTTTGCGGCAGGGATGTTACAATATAAATATGTTTAATTAGGGCCTCTTTCTATTTTAATTATGTTTTTTTTTAAATCGGCACACACGTTGAAGAAAAACATAGGATCCTAACTTCAAAAACACGCACGTTAAACGTAGTTCAATCAATCAATCAAATTGTCACGCCTTATTCCCATGAGGATAGGCAAAGACAATAGAGCGCCACTTGACACGATCCTGACACAACTTCCTCGCTGCCTTCACATCCATATTTCTCTTCATACAAGCTCTAAGGTTATGGGCACTAGGCAAACTAGCTTTCTTGAGGATGTCTCCGATTTGATCGGAAAACACCCTCCTAGGCCTGCCATGTTTAACGCGTCCATCCATATAAACGTAGTTAAACGTAGATGATAAAAACCAGCAGTATTATATTTTTATTCAAAATGTTTGCCGATTACTATTAAATGGGTTATTTTTTATGTTACCCAATGGCTAACCTCTTCGATAATTCAGTCTCAGGGAATGTACAGCGATGGCAAGTCTACCATGTAAGATGGACTTTTTATCTTTTATTTTTAACAATATTAAAAATATTTAAAATACATTTTATACTTATTACTTAAATTACAGAGTTATAAAGTGAAAATTACAAAATTTTAATATTTTTCGAGATTAAAACAGTTTTTATTCTAAAACTATCATCAATTAAATACCTAATGATATAGATATAATAAATATATATTTGAAATTAACCCTTCGTCGTTCGCTAATCAAAACTTCAAATTCAACACAAATAAAACAAATTGAAGACAGCTATGACTATAAGATCAGCCGCGATGGTTTAACAGTAAAATAAAAATAAGGTATTTAATACCTAAATGAAAAATATAGAAAGTTATATTAAAAAAGTAAACTAGTTTCTTAAATTCTAATACAAAAAAGCTATTATTATTTTTATTAATCCTTTAAGCTGGAGCTTAAATATTAAATTAAAACAAATTATTAATATAAGCATTAAAGTTTGCACTTGAGGCGATCGTATCAAGGCCTGTTCATACTCGTATCTAGACACCGTACGTAGCAGACATAAAACAATTCATACATTAAGTAAGACGTACTCATATCTACAGACACCGTACGTAGCAGACATAAAACAATTCATACATTAAGTAAGACGTACTCATATCTACAGACACCGTACGTAGCAGACATAAAACAATTCATACATTAAGTAAGACGTACTCATATCTACAGACACCGTACGTAGCAGACATAAAACAATTCATACATTAAGTAAGACGTACTCATATCTACAGACACCGTACGTAGCAGACATAAAACAATTCATACATTAAGTAAGACGTACTCATATCTACAGACACCGTACGTAGCAGACATAAAACAATTCATACATTAAGTAAGACGTACTCATATCTACAGACACCGTACGTAGCAGACATAAAACAATTCATACATTAAGTAAGACGTACTCATATCTACAGACACCGTACGTAGCAGACATAAAACAATTCATACATTAAGTAAGACGTACTCATATCTACAGACACCGTACGTAGCAGACATAAAACAATTCATACATTAAGTAAGACGTACTCATATCTACAGACCCCGTACGTAGCAGACATAAAACAATTCATACATTAAGTAAGACGTACTCATATCTACAGACACCGTACGTAGCAGACATAAAACAATTCATACATTAAGTAAGACGTACTCATATCTACAGACACCGTACGTGGCAGACATAAAACAATTCATACATTAAGTAAGACGTACTCATATCTACAGACACCGTACGTAGCAGACATAAAACAATTCATACATTAAGTAAGACGTACTCATATCTACAGACACCGTACGTGGCAGACATAAAACAATTCATACATTAAGTAAGACGTACTCATATCTACAGACACCGTACGTAGCAGACATAAAACAATTCATACATTAAGTAAGACGTACTCATATCTACAGACACCGTACGCGTTAGATACAAAACAATTCATACATTAAGTAAGACGTATTCATATCTACAGACACCGTACGTGGCAGACACAAAACAATTCATACATTATGTAAGACGTATTCGTATCTACAGACACCGTACGTGGCAGACACAAATTAATCCATACATTAAGTAAGACGTATTCATATCTACAGACACCGTACGTGGCAGACACAAAACAATTCATACATTAAGTAAGACGTATTCATATCTACAGACACCGTACGCGTTAGACACAAAACCATTTATACAAAAGGTAACGGTGGATTTATATATATCGTAAGCGTAGCATGTCCACAGACACGAACATGGCGAAAATGTCTGCCATATCTGAAAACTATTGTCTATGCCGTGTCTGTCACTAGGTGTTAGATATATTACGTACTATAGATGTTAATTGAGCTTTACTCACGATAAAAGTGATTAATAGTTATTGCCGTTAAAATCACCATAATGCGAAAGGAACGCCTTGTTCCAAATGCAATTTCCTTCTGTATTTTGAGCCATTTGACAGAGAATTAGCCATAGACTAGGTAAGACAAAGAGGGCACTTTTACATTAGCCAATCAATAAGTATGACGCCCACTTTATATCTGTCAAATGGAACGAAAATTTTCGAAACTGACATTTTAATCGATGCGATTGTCATGCCCCAAATTCAAAAGGAATTGGCAAAGACAATGGAGGATCCTGACACGATTCTCTCGCTTCCTGCACAAATCTCTTCATACCAAGCTCTATAAATAAGCACTGCGGAGTTTTTTTAACAAGTTTTTACAAGAGCTGTGTAACAACTTGTTAAAAATTACCTTAAATTGAAAAGAATAACCTATTTACCTTTTTCCTTCTATAAAATATTATGAATGCGAAGGAAGCGAGAGACTGGAGTCAGAATTGAGGAAAGTGACGCTCCATTTTTTTGCCTATCCTCGTGCAAATTAAGGCGTGACAATTTATTAATTGTTAAATAAATTTAAACGAGAGGATATTCTCGATTCTAAACTACAATATAATTTTAATAATAAATTTTAAAGTACATATTTTCTAAAGTAAATAGATATAAAGTAAATAATTAGAAAGAAAAACCGCTTACATCTAATATTAGTTTAATAATTATGAAATTAGAAATAAAAATAATTAAAAGTTTATAAAATAAACTATGCTTTTATTTAAATATACAGTGTTAATAAATAAAATAAAAATAGTACTAAAAAAATCTAATTAAGTACATCAAAATCTAAGTAAACACAAATCGATTTGTAACGTAGGTATATGTCAGATCTGCAATTTATAAAATAAAAAAACACGGTTTAAGGTGGAGTGCCATCCGTGAATGGAGGAGCCTGCTACTACTGTTAAATAACTGCAGGTAGCATTCGCATCAATTCTCATTTATAGTATGAGATTTATTTTTATTCAGACGCGACATCTGACCTCGACTTGCCTGATAGTAAGCAAGAGGAAGTCCACGAGCGCCGAAGACTGAACGATATTGTTTTACAGAAAAAAAGCCGTCAATAATAAAGGTGTTTTTCAGTTCATACAGATTTTCTAATCCCTAAAATCAATCAGGTGGAACAAGCTAAACACCAGGGCCTCGAATCTTTGGGCCATTTGGCGCCGAAAAGCGGTGATATTTCGCCGCACTTATATTTGACATCTTCGTAACCAATCAGCAATAACAAATCAGTGGGTAAACTACGTTGATTGGTCGCTTGCGTCGCACTTATATTTAACATCTTCGTTACCAATTAGCGAATAATAAATCAATAGGTAAACTACGTTAATTGGTCACTTGTTTTCCGCTGCTTTTTCGTCGGCATAATGTACAATATAAAGAGAATCGAGGCCCAGACGAGATGCAGTCAAATCTTGTGGGTAAATAAAATACTATAGGTTTTAAACCTGCAGATATAACATTGTATTATCAAATCGAAGTGTCAGTCAATAATTTTATTGGAACTTCTTCATGATCGATAACAGGGGGACGGATATTTTGATTTCATTCAAACAGTTATAATTGTGCCTAGTACTAATATTTATGTATTATTAAAAACCCCATGTACTTACACAGGTACTGACAGACAGCATAAAAACCTGCCATTACTTGGCAATTACTACTTAGTATCTGTCTACATCACTAGTTTATAATATTTAAAATAAGATTGCATTTCGACGACACGCGCGGAGCGCTCTCGAAAAGCAGGAAGTTTGCGTCGCGGTTGCAAGTGACCAATCAGCGAATAACAAATCAATAGATAAACTATTTTGATTGGTCAGTGCGATCGCGACGCAATTTAACGTCGTTTTCGTCGCCATTATGTATTAAGAGAATCGGAGCCCAGTTCTTTACAATGTAGATGTAAACTGCGAATTTTTCGCGCTAGAGGCTGCATCGATGACACAACTAGAGAAGACTGTCATTTTTATACAAAATATAATCTATTGATTCTTGCAATTCCTGGTTGCAAAATCGGCGCTGTATAATTATTTCCCAAGTTCCTAACATTTTAAAGAATAAGAGGCCCTCAGTTCTTCACTGAGTTAAATTCCAAGTTGGATACATGTTAAAGAAAACCTCTAACGTTTGTTTAAAACAGAAAACAGATGGCAACAAAACTTTTATCATGGCAACACACTTGAAAGCAATTCTAACTTGTAGGGAATTCCCCTAATTTTTTTAGTTGTTTGTAGTGGTACTAACTTTACTTGATAAAACCCAACCAATTTAGATAGGACTCTTATTTTATTTGCTTTAGGATACGTCACTAACAAACAAGCTACGCTACTGACTACGAACCTTCGATTTCTTCAAACATAAATACATGGGATTTAATAAATACAACAGATAGTATTATTAGCATCAGATAAATAATAATAAAATCTAATTGAGCCTCTAATTTAAATCAAATTTCAGTCAGTTTTTCAGGAATCAAGGTCCCATTTCACTTAACCCTTCAAATGTTCAAATGGTCGTTTTTATCATACCTTACCCTGTTTATAACCCTTACATGCACTTCGCCTTTAGTGGGATAAAAGTAATTTGAGGCTATTATAAAACACAGATATAGCGCTTAAATGAATATGTTCCGGTGCGTCATGTGAACGAAAACACTCCTGCATCGCTTCACTATCACAGGAACCTCATTAGTTAAGCGCTAGTTGTATATACTGTGTTTTTTCTTACTTGGCACAAGTAGTAAACAATAATAAAAATCACCATTTCCCATGTCATTTATCTAAGGAAACTGTTTACTACTGTTTTATTCTACAGAATAAACCTACACAATGTAAGAAATGCACAAAAGTTAAATACATTATTTTTATCAAAAACCATTTATATGGAAACTGTAAATTTACAAATGACAAATTATGTGCTCCAATAATAATAACTAACATTTTTATAGTAATTCATAGATATTTTTATATATACGTATTGATTCGTAGTAATGGTTTTTTGTCGTTAATCCGTCATTATGCCGAAAGTTTGTTTACTACTTTTGCCAAGTAAGGAAAAATGTACAATAGTAATGAATATTGGTCAGAACCACGCACACCGTATCGTTTAATGTTTCTTGTCCAATGTTTAACCCAGGAGGCCAGCTATTTATAGTATAAACATTTGATATGTTTATACTATAAATAGTATAATAAAAACTACCATTTTTCACAATCCCAATTTTGATTGTCGACTTTACTTTTTTGGCATTTGACCTTCTCTAATCTATTGTAAACCATGCTATGATGGCCGATTTGACGTTTGCTCGCTCATAAATCATCCTATATATTTAAAAGTACGATAGAAGTAATAATTTCTGTTCTTTATTGCTTTATAGTGACGTATTTCAAATCGACCATCATAGCATACTTGCACTCTAGTATCTTTACTTACTCTAACAAGTAATAGAGATGTCATTTTAAAATCGACATTCTTACCATCCATTCCGATACAACACTAACTGTGAATCGTTAAAATCTATTCAAAAGATCTTATGAACTGAAATTAAGATAGAAATAAATCCCAGTATAAGTAACGAACATTGAATAAGATAAATGCAACCAACCGAATCGAACCCAGCAATGCGCTCATTTTGAAATTAGTAAAAACAATTTTAGGTATTAAACAAAACACACCTTTGTATGTGATTTATATTTTATGTGTGATTATTTAAATTTTGTGTGTGATTATTTATATTTTGTGTGTGATTATTTATATTTTGTGTATGATTATTTATATTTTGTGTGTGATTATTTATATTTTGTGTGTGATTATTTATATTTTATGTATGATAATTTATATTTTGTGTGTGATTATTTATATTTTATGTATGATTATTTATATTTTGTGAGTGATTATTTATATTTTGTGTATGATTATTTATATTTTGTGTGTGATTATTTATATTTTATGTATGATAATTTATATTTTGTGTGTGATTATTTATATTTTATGTATGATTATTTATATTTTGTGAGTAATTATTTATATTTTGTGTGTGATTATTTATATTTTGTGTGTGATTATTTACATTTTGTGTTATTATTTATATTTCATGTATGATTATTCATATTTTGTGTGTGATTATTTATATTTTATGTATGATTATTTATATTTTGTGTGTGATTATTTATATTTTGTGTATGATTATTTATATTTTGTGTGTGATTATTTATATTTTGTGTATGATTATTTAAATTTTGTGTGTGATTATTTATATTTTGTGTATGATTATTTATATTTTGTGTGTGATTATTTAATTTTTGTGTGTGATTATTTATATTTTGTGTATGATTATTTAAATTTTGTGTGTGATTATTTATATTTTGTGTATGATTATTTATATTTTGTGTGTGATTATTTATATTTTGTTTGTGATTATTTATATTTTGTGTATGATTATTTAAATTTTGTGTGTGATTATTTATATTTTGTGTATGATTATTTAAATTTTGTGTGTGATTATTTATATTTTGTGTATGATTATTTATATTTTGTGTGTGATTATTTATATTTTGTTTGTGATTATTTATATTTTGTGTGTGATTATTTATATTTTGTTTGTGATTATTTATATTTTGTGTGTGATTATTTATATGTGATCATTTGTATCTTGTATGCGATTATTTCCATCATAATATAAAATATAAAAATAGAATCTAACAATTCACGTTGGAACTAAGTAGTTTAAAGATTCCGTTTATAATATCAAAAACACAAAACATATATTTCGACAACAAAAGAACAGAATAAACAAATATATATGTCCTATCAAAAACGGCGGATCTATTTTCTACATCGGCGTCCATAAATGGAGGTGACTGCTACTAAAGTTAAACAGCAGCTGCAAATATGTTTCATAACAATCTAATTAAATATTACAAATAAACATTATGAAACAAATGCTCCGACTAAGAATCAAACCCGAGACTTTACGAGTAGTTACGGTCATATCTTCAAAATAAAAATACATAAATTGATCTAGTGAAAAGTTGCTAATTTGCAGATCCCACGTCATTAATAGAACGCGTCGATAAACTAACATTTTTATTTAATTCTATATACAGTGTGTAATTTATTACAAATCTACATTACTTCGCTTACTAGTTAATTGGTGAGACTGAAAAGTTCTTGGCCTAACCTTAAAGATATACTCGTGCTATAAATAAATAGTTTAGCTTTTGATTATATTAAGTCGACAAAAAAGCGTTCCTGATTGTTAGTAAACTCAGTCGCCGTCACCATGCTATATATTTTTTCAGTCGTCGGCACTCTTTAATCTTCTCTTGCTTACCATTAGGCGAAGATGGTCTTTATTTATTAGAACTATATATAAAAAATGGGTTTAAATTTTCAATCTACCTTAACAAGTTAGTTTTAATACAGGTGTCCCTTTGAAAATTAATGTTAATACGTTGAAACTGATTAACATTTATCACAGATTATAATTATCATTAAAAAATATATAATCATAACATTAAAAAATTAAATGAAAAAAATAATCCTGTAGGAGACAATTGTCCTAACCAAAGGTGCGATTAAGATGCCGACTGCAGACTGCATTACTAGTTTGTATGACATTGTATAGCGGCCGCAGACTGTAGTGTCGCCTTGCACGGAAATAATTAATACAAACCAGTAGTGCGGTCTGCAGTCGCCGTCGGAATCGCATCTTAACTACCAATATCCTCGTCTACAGTCATTTCATCAGTTAAAGGCATTGCTGCAGAATCGCATCATTTGCTCTTCAAAGTTTACTTTAAGTAAACTCCTCTTTATAAATTAATTTGCTTTAGGAGGAATATCAATCAAACAAATTGTCAAGCCTCTTTCCCATGGGGATAGGCAGATGATCTCTTTCTCTCTCTTTCTCTCTGAGAGGAATAACAAATTCAAAAGAATAATTTCAATACATTTTCGTGCATATTTTCTACATTATGATTATACATTTGACAATTGACAGAAGGATAAAAAAACATCCTGTATTTGCTTAACTAGTAAGCGAGTCTGTAAATGGTACATTTATAAAACGTATCTGTATTTTATACAAATTTGAGATTTTAAAAAAATAAAGCTTTTACAAATATTAAATACTTTGTGCTATGATGTTAGTAACCCAATCTTTATGATGACATCTGCTCTTTCAAATTAAATAGGACAAAAGAAATTTCTGTAAAATAGAACACCAGAAAAAAACCTTGCATCATCTTTTAAAGGATCTTTGCCTCCCTAGGTCAGCCGTAAGTACCTTTCTTAGACCAAATGTCTAAGGCAGCTATCCATACTAAGTTACTAAACGTGCTTACACCACAGAAACAGAATGACCAAAGTACAAGTGGATTTGAACCGGAAGTTCTTGGTTTGCGAGGCCATTTATCTACCACAAGACCATCAATTCGTCGTCGTCGCCTTAAACGGTTTCCTGCACTGATTGTTTTTTTCAAATTAATATTGCAAATATTAAATATTACAAATCGAATCGAACCCAGGACTTTACGCGTAACAATGACTGATTTAAAGTATCACTCGTATTTATTCTTTAAATTTTTTTTTACGTTTATCCTATTTAATTTGACGTAGCAAAAAGACTGGTCGATGTGACTAGACATAAATTGATCTTAAATGTGACGAATATAAGCGTTGTTCGTATAAACAGACTTAGAAAATCTGTGTGCGAGGCGCCTTTTAGGCAATACTGTCATCACTTGCCGTGTCAATGTTGAATTTTAAAGCTGATATTCCTTTGGCAGCTTCATAATGAAAATATAGAACGTGTAATAGAAGAGTATAGTGATATATATAGAACATAATAATCTTTCTTTTCTATTGTTAATGGCTTAGTATTTAATTCGCTAGGGTCAAAGTAATATTTTACATTCAATGGTAAATTATTGTCAAGTAAAATTAAAAAACAAAACAAAACATGCCAGTAGAAATTATTGTCATGCCTATATACAACGATCTGCACACAAAAAGTGCGCTGACTTTTGAGCTGCGCAGTTAAAGTGTCGGCAGATAAAAATAGCTCTGAGCTGAGCGCATGTCCCATCTGTACAGTTGATATTGAATGCCAGCGCTCTTTTTGTCGGCCGGTATCTATACATTTAATTATTTTATTAAATTTTATTTGTTATTATATATATGATATTTTTATAACAACTTTGGCAACAACTTGACTCTAAAATAACACCTTTACAAAAATACGTATTAAGAATCTATCTTTAATTCGGTTCTTTAATTTAAGATTTATACACCTTAAATCCAAGATAGATCTTAAAACAAATAACAAATCAAATAAAACAACATTTATAAACAATGGAATGCATATGAAATTGCAAAATTGGACCAATAGCGTATGTCGTACTTATGACCTTTGTATTTCGTTACACAGTTTTAACCAATCAGGTTTCATATTCAGCTGTCAAATTGAAAAACACTACGAATATAAATGACGTCACGTGATAACATAGACATAACTATATTGTCTATGCTTTTTTCTTCATCTACCTACTTTTTACTTTCTGCAGAACCCAAAGGCAGTCAAGCCAGACAATCCAAAGGTCAGAAATCGCGTCTCAAAAATTGTATTGTTATTATTTTTACTATTAAATAATAAATAAATAATTAAAACAAGAACCTTTAGCGTCACTTAACTGAACTCACTTTAGAAAGAGACATCCATGCTTGTCTCTTTTTTGCGAGGTAGTTTAAAAAACAACTACTTTTGCGCTGTCTCTTTCGCACGTTTCAAGACGCAATAAATAAGCGTTCCGTCTTGAATTCTGTCATTATTCACTCATCATAACACGCAAAATAATTAAACAAAATGAAAAACAAAACAATGTATATAAAAGTTTTTGTTTTTCAGACATCTCAACATCAACACGGCAAGTATAACATAGATCTTACATACTACTGATTATAATTTTTTATTGAGATGTTAGCCTGTAAACATATTCGTCGGCTCTTCTCATGCAGTCCTCAAAAGCGGCTGAGGTTCATATAGCTATCCCGTTCTAACGTTCGTAAATGTGAATGCTATGACTTCACACGATGGTCGTTTATGGCTGTGGCCTTTGACACTAAAGAGGATAGGCTTACAAGTATACAGACCGTGAAGTGATTTGGTCACGTTTCGGGATCAGCTTGTAAGTTGCCGGTTCCATCTAGGCCGGCATAGTGGATGTGATTGCTACTCACAGTTATTAAATTGTAGTAGCAGTGACATTCATTCATGGACCACACTTCGGCTTAATATCAAGCGAGGTGTTGTCATATGTCGAGTCACAATAAAAAAAAATTAGCGTCATTTCTAAATATTTTTTTCAAAGATAATAAGAATAGATTAAAATGGGTTAAATATGTCATAAAAAACATTTTATTGACCTCGATGCATATACTTTAGTAACGTGTTAAGACTCGTTTTAATTTATTCTAATTATGAATTTGAATCGTGTAAGTTTAACAAACAGTTTAAAAACCTACCACAAGATGGCGTTCCAGTTTGAAATAAAAGATTTTTGCGACTTACTATTGCGTTTATTTTAACCCCATTTATTTTAAAATGTACCCGCGACCAAAATGGCTGCAAAGCCTTTGATACGTCAGATAAAATAACTGAAATATCCGCGATAATAAGCCGCAAAGAACTTTTATTTTTTAACCAGCAACGTTAAAGCCGATCTCGAAACACGACTAGGTCACTTCACGTGGTGGTACTACCCTGGATCAGCAGCCTGGTTTAAATGACCACCAACTCTCTGCCTTCTACTCTTGGAGAGCCTTATAAGCCACCGTGCAAACTGAACCTGTCTCTCATCACCTGCTGAAGAGAACTGCTTATAACTTACTCCTATATGTTTTTACAATATGACCCTGTGTTGTTGATTCACGACCTTAAGCACGTGTAATGGCCGATAAGTTATTATTAACGCCTTCTACTGCAAAGTGCAAAATTTCAACTTAAAAAAAAATCCACAGGGATAGGCAATGGAGCGTTCCTTGCCACGATCCAGACACAACTCCCTCGATTCCCTCGCATCCACAATTTTCTCCATATAAGCTCTACGATTATGGGCACTAGGCAACCCAGCTTTCTTAAGGATGTCTCCGATTTGGTCCGAAAACAACCTTCTTAGCCTGCCTCGTTTAACGCATCCACATCAGATTTATAAATTCCTTTTGTCAAACTAATTTTACTTATCTTTTCCATGTGCCCAGACCATCAACTTTACAGTCTATTTTATAGGTGATAAATTATAACCATAAAGCTTGTATAAAGAGAATTCTGGATGTGATGAAAAGGAGGGATTTGTGTCAGGATCGGGGCAAGTGACGCTCCGTTGTTTCTGCCTATCCCTGTGGGGAAAAGGCGTGAACATTTGATTTATTGATCATATAATTGCATGAATTTAAACAATGTTTTAAAACAATGTACATGGTAATTTATACTTATAGTAAAAATACTAGTATTTTTAAGCCAAAATAATTTTAAAAATGTTATATGTAATTTTGCACTATTTATTTTTATGTTTTAGCTTTAGAACTTATCGGCCACATAAATTGAAAAACACATTTTTTATTACGTCGTGAATTCAAAGGGTCTTCAGTCAATATCACATCACAACTTTCATTTCGTCCCCTCAATAACATGGTATCAAATGTAAAAAAAAAAACAATCCCACTATCTATTGCGGGACAACTATGACTTTTCTATCAGATATTATTTTTGAAAATAGAACAGCATTTTCGACTTTATTTTAATAACCTTAAAGTTCATATAACAATGTTCTATTTATTGCAAAAATTAGATTATAATAATAAAGCTAGTGTTCAAAAATACAAAAAACTAAACATATAGACCGCCCGGTTATTTTTTGACTAACATACAAAATATAACAGCTTTAAAACTCTACAAATTTGACTATTAATAATGACGTCCCCGCCACAAGCTGAAATTAGTTCCTGAAAATTCGCAATATTTCGATTTAAAAAAAAATAACAAGCAACCTTAATAGCATTCGATACTTGAACAAGCGCGTGAGCCCTTCAAAATGGCGGACCAGAAGTTTAAATTTAAACATCTGTTCCGCCATTTTGAAGGAGTCGGACTCGTTCCAAAATTACAAAATGACAGCACTTTATATAGCTAAAATATAACCCGTCTAATTATAATTGCTTGTTAAATTCGTATTTCTCGACCTTCTCTGCTATAGTGCGGTCTACTGATCCTTTTCATGTACCAATTCTTGACACTACACCTTCTTTTAAACAGCATCTATCGCACACTGTGCTATTCCTCATTCTATCCACTATCATCACTCCATAGTTATTACATAAGTTTTTATTCAGTAGAAGTAGGTTGCTGTACTTAATTGAAACTTTCTCGTGGCGGGAACATAGAATTTCTCAAACTGAATGCGTGCCATGACGAATACATCATGTGTGTACATCACTAGTGTTTTCGAATATCGTATGCAATCTGACATTGACAGTAAACTACAAGTTACGCCCGCATTCAGTGTGACCAATGCATAAAAATAACCGAGTACCATATATTAAAAAAAAGGCTTAGATTATATCTTATGGTAGCCGAATAAAAATAACAATTACTTATACTAGAAAGATGTCTTATAAGCATTTTAATGCGTTGTGTCTTTCATTTCTTTGTCAATCAATCTACAAATGGAATGATTTAACCGAGGCGAGAAAAAGCACCTCTAGCCGGCGACTGATTGACGGTAAACTGAGTCGGATTTTTCAGTGTCAGAAGTCTTGGACCTCCTCTTGCTTACCAGCAGGCAAGTCGAGGTCAGATTTATCTAACTTTTTCTATTAATTGAGGTTCTGTTGATTATTGGCCAGCGGTATGACTTTCATACTAACCGGAAATACTGCACCCAATATTTCGCAAGTGATTTCCAATTATTATCATAGCCCCGTGCTCATGGCTCCGTGCTCATGACTACACGCTAAACTAAATTGGATAAATCCCTTCGATCATATATTTACGGTAGATACACAATTGCCTGTCAAAAAGCGGCAACAAATGCAAGTCCGAATTGACGTTGGACTTGCATTTGTTCTCAGTCCGAATTGATGTATGTGACATTACATTTGTGATTAGTTTATACTTTAAAACAATGTGCTAAGGTTCAGTTTACAATTCCCATTCAATTCACTTACACAGTTTTATTTTATTTTATTGTGACACGACATTTGACCTTGACCCTCCTGGTGATAAGCAAGAGGAGATCCAAGAGTGATGAAGACTGAACCAACCAAGTTAGTTCAAGGCTGCCTCAGTCGCCGTCACTATGCCGGCCAAAGAAATACAGTCCGGTTTATATCTGACGCACGGACACTTTTGGGACATTATTTTGTATTGGACTGTGTATCTATTCTATTAAAAATATATGATCGATGCCAAATCCTATAAAATTCTAATTTTAAAATAAGAAATGACGTAAGACCTGTCAAACGCTGCCTGCGGCACCACATAATCGGTGCGCTTAGAAAGACGCGTGCGATACTTCAATGGTGCGTCACAATGCCTCCTGTAAGTGCGACAAAGAGCGCAACAGGCAGCGTCCTTTTCTTACATTATAATGCGAAAGTTTGACAATAGTATTACATTTAACCTAAAAGCCTTACAATAAAAATAAAATAAAAATAACGATAATAAATAAATATACGATACTGAATCATAAACCATACTGAATATTCATTTCAATACACGAATTAATTAAGTTGACAATTCAATCAGGAGAAATTCGAAATTTACCCTCATATTAACATAGAATTTTCTTACATGAATAATAAAACAAAATTTTATGCGGCTTACTATCGCGTTTATTTATGGTCTATAATTGTGCTTTTTTATTATAACATTTCAAGAGCTTTACAGCCATCGCGGTCACTGAGAAACAATTTATAACCTATAATAAATAACCAAAAGTAAACGCGATAGTAAGCCGCATAAAATTTTAATTTCATTACTTTTTTTAAAGCATGTCTAACTATAAATGTCGCGACCCTCTACTTTATAAATTTATTTAAATGTGTGAATGCAAATATTTCTAACTATACTATTATACTTTATCATCGTCCTCCTATTTTTGTGTCCAACCAGCAACTGAATGACCAATTACAATTGTATTATGGGTGTGTTGCATTCATATTTTATGTTTTCTCGTGTGCGTAAATGCGGTGGAGGGCGCGTCATTTCGGCTTAGACAGACTATAACAGCTTGTTAATGTCAGAAGAAGTTAATTTGACAGTTGTAAAATGTCACTAAAAATTAGATCTCATTTTAAATGAAAAAACGTGATGGACATTTTAACTTATTGTACATTTCTTATATCACATTTCTTGTCGTCTCATATCTATTCTATGGATTTAATCACGTTTTGATGTTCGATATGATTATTTATCACGTTATATTATAGTCTACTTTTTAATTATTGCTAAACAGATAATAAAGTCTATAATTAATAAGCAAAAGTGCAATGTAAAATTATATCGTGATGAACTCAATATTAAGCGGACTGTATCACGTTTTCTTTCCGTTTTAAATCGTGATAAAATACAATAATGAAATTAACATATTATAAAGTTTATAAAAACTTAACAAAATCTATTTAACTATAGCATATTATGTTTAGTAAAGAAGGACGCGTTTAAGAACTGTTACATCGTGATAAAGAGTATATATCACGATTAACGTGATTATTTATCACGTTTATTTTAAACGTGATAAACTTTTTAAATGATAAGCCTAACTTAATAAACAGATGTATAGTGTTCGCTTATAATATATAAGCAATTATTTTTTTACAGTGGACCCCTGGTAATCCGGCCCCTGGATAATCCGGCACCCCTTGTAATCCGACATGTCTATTATTATTGACAATCTTCGCTAATGTAGATTCATACTTGAACAGGTTACAACTAGTGCGCGCCACCATTGATTTGTGATTTGTTGGATCAAATTAGCTTGGAGACGTTTTTGCATTTGTAGTAGTGCGCCTAAGAGCGCGTTTCCATTATTTCGTGGCGGTAGATAAAGATCTCCTTTCATTTTGTTTTATCCTTAAAAATTCAAAATTCAAAGTCATTTATTCATTTGGTTTTTACAAACACTTAAAAACGTCATTAAAAAAGAGTGAGGGGACTCTACCGAGTGTTCGGAAAGGCTACAGACTGAGAAGAACACTCAAGAAACTCCAGTCCGGCTTTTTACAACTTTGTCTTATATTCTATTACATCTTTTTTATCTTGGGAACTAGCAATTCATTCACTGCCAAACATTGAAGCTTATTTTCATTGGTTATCCTTATCCTTATTCTGATTTACATTTTAACCATAAAAATATTTTTTTATTTTAAATATAAAACGGATGAATTATATTTAACTTAAATTATTCATCTGATGAAAGCGAAGATGACTGAGTAATGTCTGGACTTGACGAAATGTAGGAATGTAGTTTTACATTTGATTTACTACCTTTAAATTTTAAATAATTAAAATTTAAAAAAAGTTTTTTTTTTATTAGCTGTACTTTTGTAGTAGTTCTACTACAAAAATATAAATCAGAATGCCACTAGGAATAAGGATAAAACTAAACATAATGATAGGAGATCGTAACATCTTTACCGCAACGACATAATGGAAACGCGCTCTTTAGACACTACTACAAATGCAAAAACGTCTCCAAGCTAATTTGACTGTATTCTATTGTAACAAATTCCGGACTATAGGGGGTCTTAGATAACACGATAGTTCGACATTGCCCTGCAAAATGTTTGCTGAATTACCAGGGGTCCGCTGTATTTACATATCTAAACTAAGCTACCAAAGTGCTTGCATCATAGAAACAGGACAACCATAGTACATATATCAAAGATACATTGGTACCGGTGAGTGGTTTTGAACCCGTGCTCTCGGCTTGCCACTACACCACGGCCGCCTTTTACGATGGTATTAGATTTAGATACCGATGGAAGGGTCGATAAGATTCACGTCCTCGGGGTATCGCAAGAGGCTGCTCTGTATGAACTCTTGCTGTTGAGCATGTGTTGCTGTGTGGAGTAAGGCTGGATGTAGATCGTTCCAGTCACTCACTGGTAACCAACGGTATGGAAGAAATTCGTTCATTTGCTATAATAAACAAATTATTTATTTATTTATAGCTCTCGTAGTATTTTCTTAGATTTTGCGCGAACATTGATTAATGAATTAAACAAATTTTATGCGGTCTCTCCGTGACCACGATAAAAAATTGTAAAATCAAAACCAAAATAAACGCGATAGTAAGCCGCATAAATTTTGTTTAATTCATTAATTATAGATTTTTACTAAACCTTACTAACCTCTTACAAGTGTACAAAGCGTGAAGTGACTTAGTCGCGTTTCGCGGCATCAACTTGTATGTTGCTGTTACCAATTAGGCCGGCATAGTGGATGTGACTGTTACTTACAGTTATTTAACTGTAGTAGCAGTCACCTTCATTCATGAACCGCCTGACCTACAGTCAAATAACCCTAAGTAGCAGTCACTTCCACTATGCCGGCCTAATTGGAACCGGAAACCTTCAAGCTGATCCCGAAACGCGACTAAGTCAAGTCTGTATACTTGTAAGTGGTGGTACTACTCAGGATCGGCAGACTGCCTACAACTCATTAACAACCAGACCCGCGTCAAATATCAACCTCTTTTTTATTAACATTTTTTTTGTAATATTCAATCTAATTATTAAATATTACAAATAAGGCATAGGACGGCGACTGAGGCAGCCGTGGACTAACTCGTTTCTTTTCAGTCGTCGTCACTCTTGGACCTCCTCTTGCTTATCATCAGGCGGGTCGAGGTCAGATGTCGTGTCACAATAAAAACAAATATTTACTCCGACCGGGAATCGAACCCGGGACTTCTGCGTAACTTCACACAAACTTACCTGAATAAATATATAATCGGCGGTTTGTTCCTTGTGTCCTTTCACAACAGGAATTATACAATCGTTGTCGATTGTTCCATTCACAGGATGAAATTTATATGTGCCAGACACTTCGATGTGTTTTAGTGTGGTTGTGCGGAGACGTGCCATGCCTAACAGATCGTATTGCCAGATCCAATAGCCTGAAATTGTATATTAGTATATCAATCAATCAAATTGTCATGCTTTTCCCTCACATCCACACTTCTCTTTATACAAGCTCTAAGGTTATGGGCACTAGGCATCCCAGTTTGGTGCATCTTTTCTCCGTAGAACAATCGACAAGTGGAATGCTTTGCCAGCACATGTGTTCTCTCCCTCCTATAACCTTGAATCCTTCAAGTGATGCGTGAAGAAGCACCTTTGGCCGGCATAGTGACGGCGGTTGTTTCAGTCGTCGGCACTTTTGGATCTCCTCTTGCTTATCATCAGGCGGGTCGATGTCAGATGTCGTGTCACAATAAAAAAATAAAAATAAAATATATACAGTATAATATATATTTAGGCCATTTTTTTTGTTATTTTTTAATAACTGTTACTACCTGGCCTATCACCGGTTACCGGCTTGGCGTTAATTAATGGGACACTCTTTATATGAATATCAATAGTAAATCTTTGTATACAACGTCTCTAAAGTTGCGTTAAGCGAGCATCAGAAAGTGGACAAGCAGATGACCTACATAGAACGACAGGCGTGGACGAACGGTTTAGCGACTGGTTTGTTGCGCGTAAAGTCCCGGGTTTGATCCCCGGTCGGAGCAAATATTTGTTTCATAGCTTTTATTTGTAATATTTAATAGTATTAAATATTGCAAATATTTGTTAATAAAAAAAAAAGAGATGGATATTTGCTTCGGGTCTGGTTTTCAAAGAGTGGTAGGCAGTGGTACCCAGTCTGCCGATCCGGGGTAGTACCACCACTTACAAGTATACAGACCGTGAAGTGATTTGGTCACGTTTCGGGATCAGCTTGTAAGTTGCCGGTTCCATCTAGGCCGGCATAGTGGATGTGATTGCTACTCACAGTTATTGAATTGTAGTAGCAGTGACATTCATTCATGGACCACACTTTGGCTTAACATCAAGCGGGGTGCTGTCATATGTCGAGTCACAATAAAAAAATAAATAAAAAAAAAATACAAATAAAATAGTTTTGATTTTTTCCTACCATATTTTTGTGTACTATGACAAAAAAATTGTAATTATCACTGCTATTTCGACGACTCAAATAACCGACTCAGTTTACGTTTGCTTCAGTAGTCGGCACTATGCCGGCCGTACCTTTACACTGTTTGATTGAAAAAGTAAAAGCTCATTAAATTAGAGTAACTATTTATTTACTTATAAAATTATACATAGTGTCGAGCAAAGAATATTTGAGCTTAAGACAAAGAAAATTTAAAATAAAAATATTTTAAGTGCCACATTTGACAGTCAATTAAGGTTTTTTAACTTGTTTGTTTTCGTGATATTAAGGTATTATCCTAGAAAATGTTAGTGATCCCCAAAAACCGCTTTTGGAAAAAATATCATTATAAAAAACACAATTATTGCATATTTTTTTGGACAATTTTATCTTTTTGTCATTTTCACCTTTCTGTCATCACCGTTTTTAACCGTACAGTAAAACGATAAAAAAGGGGGCAAATATAAATAAATAAATAAAATACCTAATACAATAGTGTTTTTTGTCATTATTTAAACTTTATCATTAGATTTAAAGAGTGGTAGGCAGTGGCACCCAGTCTGCCGATCCGGGGTAGTACCACCACTTACAAGTATACAGACCGTGAAGTGATTTGGTCACGTTTCCGGGATCAGCTTGTAAGTTGCCGGTTCCATCTAGGCCGGCATAGTGGATGTGATTGCTACTCACAGTTATTGAATTGTAGTAGCAGTGACATTCATTCATGGACCACACTTTGGCTTAACATCAAGAGGGGTGCTGTCATATGTCGAGTCAAAAAAAAAAAAAAAATTACGCAAATACAAATTAAAATTAGGTGAATTCCGGACGCTTTAATGCAGACCTTTTTAGGATCAGTAACACTACCAATACACTTTATTTCCAGAACATTCTGTATATATTTTTTTATACTCACCATGTACGACGAGTTTCTTCAGTTTGCTGCATTGCCAGCACAGTGATATGAGAGGATGGATGATACTGTCAGTGCCCTGAAAGTAATAAAATATTAATCACCTGTCATGGACACCTATACTTTGGCCGGCATTGTGACGGAGACTGAGGCAACCGTGAAGACTCGGTTTTTATAGTCGTCGCCACTCTTAAACCTTCTATCAGGCGGGTCGGGGTCAGATCTCCATGGTGACAATATGATAATAGGATTTGTTTCACATCTTTAATTTGTATTATTTAATAATCAAATTAAATATTTGACGACAGGCGTGGCGTATTAGTTAGCAGTATTGAAAAGCCACAGGTTCGATCCCCGATCAAAGCAAATATTTGTTTCATAACTTTTATTAGTAATAAAAATAATAAGTAATAATAAATTTATTACTTAATGAGATTTTATATTACAAATATTTGTTATTAAAAAAGGGGGCAGAGATAAGCTCCGGGTCTGGTTGTCAAGAAGCTACCACTGCAGTGGTGCCCAATCTGTTGATCCGGGATAGTACCACCACTTACAAATATACAGACCGTAAAGTGACTCAGTCGCGTTTTGGTATCAGCTTGAAAGTCGCCTGTTTCAACTAGGCTGACATAGATGTACTAATATAATGTACATGCATATATATGCATGCACAATTACTAGAAGTACGTTTAATATTACGACAGGCGTGGACGAACGGTTTAGCGATTGGTTTGTTGCGCGTAAAGTCCCGGGTTCGAGTCCCACTCGGAGCAAATATTTGTTTCATAGCTTTGATTTGTAATATTTAATAATATTAAATGTTACAAATATTTGTTAATAAAAAAAGAGATAGATATTTGCTTCGGGTCTGGTTATCAAAGAGTGGTAGGCAGTGGTACTCAGTCTGCTGATCCGGGGTAGTACCACCACTTACAAGTATACAGACCGTGAAGTGATTTGGTCACGTTTCGGGATCAGCTTGTAAGTTGCCAGTTCCAACTAGGCCGGCATAGTGGATGTGATTTCTACTCAGTTACTACAGCCGCAATAATAATAAAGAAATGTACACACCTTATATTCATGCGTTGTCTTCGTTTCTGGTTTCCACTGCGTGAGGTGCGAGTCAATCCATTGAAATTCGGTGAGGGTATTCTGATATGTGGCACTGATGTGCTTTATGAATTTACAATGGATCTGGTGAAGTAAATAATCAATGTTTTAATAATTACTTGTAGCAGGAGGCCGACCGCGCAACTTCAAATGAGAATGAGAATGAAAATGAAATTCATTTCCATTTGTCAAAAAGTTACGCGGTCAAATAAACTTTTATTCATTCGGACAATGAGTTTCAATAAGCTTGAACTGTTAATGAACATCGTTTCTTAGAACCGATAGATAGCGCTGTTGTCGGGATCTCAACGCACGACCCTATCACCTGATCAGCAGACGGTTTCCGGATCCGTCACAAACTGACTAGTTATCCGGAGGATGAATGAAAGTAGATTGACGAAAGGAATTTATAAATCTCATGTGAATGGATGCGTTAAACGAGGCAGGCCCAGAAGGAAGTTTGCGGACCAAATCGGAGACATCCTTAAGAACGCTGGGTTGCCTAGTGCCTATAACCATAGAGCTTGTATGAAGAGAATTGTGAATGTGAAGGAAGCGAGGGAGTTGCGTCAGGATCGTGGCTATACTATCCTGAAACTATACAAAATAAATATCCTTTATAAATTACATTGTAATCTTTGTATATGCATATATATAAAAATGTATATGCAACTGTCTCAAGTCCCTATAGAAAACGCGACAGTGGTGTAGTGGTAGTGCAATGGTTACACAAACCGAGAGCACGAGTTCGAATCCACCCACCGGTACCAATATATCTTTGATATACAATGTGTACTTTGGTTGCCTTTTTTATGATACAAGCACTTTAGTAGCTTAGTATGTCCCCATACAAAATTAATGATGATCCATCTATCCATCTATGATCAAATGATCCATCTAGGCCGGCATAGTGGATGTGATTGCTACTCACAGTTATTGAATTGTAGTAGCAGTGACATTCATTCATGGACCACACTTCGGCTTAGCATCTAGCGGGGTGCTGTCATTTTTTTTTTTTTTACAAAATACACCTACAAATACACTTACAGTCTTGCAGAATAGCATGCTTATGGAGTTAATAGGCATTCCTGGCACCAGCACTGTTTTCATTAGGGATGTCAAAACGTCGAATGGAAGTCCGATCTATAATGTTATTTAAGAAAAAGTTATTTAAGGATCGTGGTGTAGTGGTAGTAATATGGGCACGCATATCGAGAAACCCACTTGCCTGTACCGATGTATCTTTGATATAGGTACTCATATGTACTTCTGTCGTTCTGTTTCTATGATATAAGCACTTTTCGTAGCTTAGTATAGTAATGTTAAAAAATAGTTTAATTAACTCTTTTTTTTAATTTAAATTAATTCAAAACGAAATGGTATACGGGAACAAAAATTAAACAAAAAAATGTGTAATTTGTTGAAAATATTGTCTATGCCTATCCATGTGGGAAAAAGGCATTTTGATTTTATCGATATACCGGCCCAAAATAATAATATAGATCCGCGGAACTGCTGTCACTGCAGTCTAGTATAGAAGAGCATCTACCGATCCTTTTTCTTTTATTGTGGCTCGACATATGACAGCACCCTGCTTGATGTTAAGACGAAGTGTGGTCCATGAATGATTGTCACTGCTACTACAATTCAATAACTATGAGTAGCAATCACATCCACTATGCCGGCCTAGATGGAACCGGCAACTTACAAGCTGATCCCGAAACGTGACCAAATCACTTCACGGTCTGTATACTTGTAAGTGGTGGTACTACCCCGGATCGGCACCACTCCCTACCACTCTTTGATAACCAGACCCGAAGCAAACATCCATCTCTTTTTTATTTATTAACAAATATTTGCAATATTTAATATTATTAAATATTACAAATAAAAGTTATGAAACAAATATTTGCTTCGACCGGGGATCGAACCCGGGACTTTACGCGCAACAAACCAATCGCCAGACCGTTCATCCACGCCTGTCGTCCTTATACTGCGCAGCTCAAAAGTCATCGCTCTTTTTATCTACCAGGTAATATACTTACAACATTCACAGCCAAATGGACTTTCCTAATATGGTACAAATGCAGACTATCCCAGTCTATTTCCTGGTATTCATACTCGATGTCCCGATTAACAATATTGACGGTTAGACGCTCGAGGCCCTCCAATACACTGAGGCATTTAACGAAGTGATCATTCAAGCTTATGTGGTCGACGCAAATATGCTGGAAATGAACACAACTTTAATTAGAGCTTTAAGGAACGTGCTTACCAGGGCGTGGCTCATTGGTAAGCACACGTAAAGTCCCGGGTTCGATCACCGGATCACGCTGATCCCGAAACTCAACTAAATCGCTTCACGATTTGTATACTTGTAAGTAATGGTACTATCCCGGATTTGCAGACTGGGTACCATTGCCTACTAATCTTTGATAATCAGACCTGAAACAAATACCCGCCTCTTTTTTTTAATAACAAATATTTGCAAATTTAATTACTTAATATAATTATTAAATATTACAAAAAAAATATTTGCTTCGACTGGGAATCGAACCCGGGAAACGCGTAACAAACTGGTGTGCTAATGAACTGGCTACGCCTGTCGTCAAAATGGTTAAGGTTTGTAAAATTTAGCTTGGGTCCTATGACAGATGCCAAAATGACTTTACTAGTCCCATCACTATTATAGTACTCGTATTTTTGTTAACAGATGTAACCTTGACGGAGCGGCAAGATTTCTTTTTGTTACATGATTTATTTGATTTATTGTTGTTTGTTTTAAAAATTATTGTGTTAATATTGTATTATATTATTGTATGATAAATATTATTGGTAAGCTATGGTTGTAACTACGAAAATAAATAACTTTGAAATAAACGATCGAAGAGAGACGCTGCTACAACGTTAAGGCGTCCGAAAATTTCTCATGTGTCACAGGACCCAAGCTACATTTTACAAAGTATAGTATATACATAGCAGTACAAAAATAAATTCATACTTTAAGACCATTAATTTTGCGTTTAATTTCATTTGGCACCCTCATCACTTGTTCATTAGTACTTAATTCTTCTAGCACTTCAAAGTCGTCATCATAATAGTCGTCGATTGGCTCCTCTATGACTTCTGGATTTTGATTTGAATCGGTCTAAGGAAATAGAGAAAGTACTTTACTTATCACGACACATATAAATAAAAGGACATCATTCATTTTGTATGGGGACTTGGGCTAAATTGTATAATATAAACAGTTTCATCATCATCAGCCAGAAGGCGTCCACTGCTGAACATAGGCCTTCCCCTTAGAACGCTATTTCAAACAACAAGATACCACTTGCATCCACTGGTTATTCGTGACTTTCACCATGTAGTTAGTCCACCTAGAGGGAGACCTACCTACGCTGCGTCTGCAGGTTCGTGGTCTTCACTCTAGAACATAGAACCTTTCATCCCCATTAGTTGTCGGTTGTTCCGAGAGATGTTATACATTTTAAAATAGTTTAATGTACAAAGATTACAATGTAATTGGAAAATATCCTTTATTTTGCATAGTTGAGGTGTGCAAAATCATCAAACTATGGTTATGAGACAGTTCAAAATGGCGTGTCTTCGTGATTGAGAAACGATACAAAATACAAATCTTATATATATATTTTATATTCCGATAATTCAATTGCACAGCAATTAAAAGCAAAATTGTTATTAGTTTTATCAATACAAGTATCCAAACTCCATTTTTATTGGGCATTACAAAAATAGCCTAAAATGAATGATGTTCTTTGACGCAAATGTGTAGGGATTTTTTTAATGTAACTCGGCATCTGACCTCGACCTGCCTGTTCACGGTTGCCTTAGTCGCCGTCTCCTTGATCTGCTAGGTAGATAAAGAAATATTTTTCTGTGTTATAGATGCGAGACAACTTTTTTTTAATGTTACGATATATTATGACAGAACTCCGCCTGATGTAAAGCTGGAGTGCAGTCCACGAATGAAGCAACAAGGAGTCAGTCACATCCACTATGCCGGCCTACTTGGAACCGGAACTATTTTTTTAATTTTTTTATTGTGACACGACATCTAACCTCGACTTGCCTGATGATAAGCAAGAGGAGGTCAAAGAGTGACGACGACTGGAATAACCGAGTCAGTTCCCGGCTGCCCCAGCCGCCGCCACTATGCCGGCCTAAAAACTAAAATTCACGTTCAAGTTAAGCAAAAAATACATACATCATCAGATCCAGCGAAGAGTGCTTGACATCCCAAGAACACTAAGCGTTTCAATGTGTGGGCATGAAGACCAATCAGCTTATCAGTTGCTTTGCTGTTTAAATTACAAATGTGAATATTAGTAAAATATTTAATATTGTTAGCAGCCAACTCCTAGCCGCGCTATATAAGGAGGTGCGCAGTGCGCTGAAGAGCCGCTCTCTCTCTCGTGGAGTTGCTGGTCTGCCATCAAGCGCGTCCCCTGGATGGCGGATAGGGAAACGCCGCAAGTATTATTGCGGTTTTGGTTTTACCGACGTCTCCCAAGTGCAGCACGCTTGCGACCCTCTTCCCTCCTCTCACTCATCGGCCGCAAGACAGTTGCTTGTCTTCTGCTTGCCGGCCTTTCTCTCCGGCCGCAAGACGCCCTGCCCTTCCGCTCTCTTAACCACGCTGATAAATCCCATACAGCAAAAAAAGACGTTCTCTTTCATCGTGGTTCTCGGAATCCATAGGAAACGTAGACAGGCATCTCGGTGTCATTTTTATCACTCATAGTCTTTGTTCATTATTGATATACATAAATAAAAATCATTGTTCTAAAGTTGGTATTTTTCTTAAATAAACCACTCCTCAATCAATCAATCAAATTGTCACGCCTTTTTCCCACAGGGATAGGCAGAGACAATGGAGCGCCACTTACCACGATCCTTACACAACTCCTTCACTCCTGCTTCCTTCACATCCACAATTCTCTTCATACGGGCTCTGTGGTTATGGGCACTAGGCAACCTGGCTTTTTTATTTTTTTTTATTTTCTTTTCTTGGCAACCACTCCTCATTCGTAAAAATATTTTTTTTGGCTCGTTATTTTTTTTTTGTGACTCGACATATGACAGCACCCCTCTTGATGTTAAGCTGGAGTGTGGTCCATGAATGGATGTCACTGCTACTACAACTCTACAAACTACGCCTATTATATCATCATCATCATCAACATCAGCCAGAAGGCGTCCACTGCTGAACATAGCCCTCCCCCTTAGAACGCCATTCTGAACGACAAGATGCCAGTTGCATCCACCGGTTTCCCGCGACTTTCACTATGTCGTCAGTCCACCTAGTGGGAGGCCTACCTACACTGCGTCTTCCGGTTTGTGGTCTCCACTCTAGAACCTTTCTTCCCCATCGGTTATCTGTTCTTCGAGCGATGTGGCCAGCCCATTGCCACTTCAGCTTGAGAATCCTACGAGTTATGTCGGTAACTTTGGTTCTTTGGCGAATATCCTTATTCCTCATTCATCTCTGAGTCTTTCCAATAGGCCAACATTTAAGCCTATTATATACTTGTTAAAATATAAAACATACCATTTAATTGTGATGGGAGTATCATTAAGCCGAAATAGGTTTCCTTTCTCGCCTGTGAACACCAGCTCTTCCAATGGACCCAAGTTGTAGAATCTAAATTACAAACATGTTTATATTGGGGCCATTACAGCTTAACACAGTGTTTCCCAACGTGGGGGCCGCGCCCCACACGGGGGCAATTTGATAATTAAGGGGGGCAATTTAAAAATTGACTCGACACGACTTTAACCCTTTTGCTTTGGGTTCAACTCTATTTCGACATTTTTTGTTATTTTTATATTTATTTTTTATTGTGACTCGACATATGACAGGACCCCGCTTGATGTTAAGCCGAAGTGTGGTCCATGAATGAATGTCACTGCTACAACAATTTAATAACTGTGAGTAGCAATCACATCCACTATGCCGGCCTAGATGGAACCGGCAACTTACAAGCTGATCCCAAAACGTGACCAAATCACTTCACGGTCTGTATACTTGTAAGTGATGGTACTTCCCTGGATCGGCAGACTGGGTACCACTGCCTACCACTCTTTAATAACCAGACCCGAAGCAAATATCTATCTTTTTTTATTTATTAACAAATATTTGCTCCAACCGGGAATCGAACCCAGGACTTTACGCCAACCAATCCAACCGTTCATCCACGCCTGTCGTCAATGTCGTCGGATCTTTTCAAGCAGGTCGAGGTCAGATATCAAGTCACAATAAGCATTTTTTTGTTTGCTTTTTAACTACTATTTTATTGTAACTCGACATCTGACCTTAACTTGACTGATGATAAGCAAGGAAAGATCCAAGAGTGCCGACTATCTAATGACAAAAAAAACTCTAATAACTTAAAGTAGATAAAGAAATATTTTTCTGTGTTATAGATGCGAGACAACTTTTTTTAATCTTACGATATATTATGACAGAACTCCGCCTGATGTAAAGCTGGAGTGCAGTCCACGAATGAAGCAACAAGGAGTCAGTCACATCCACTATGCCGGCCTATTTGAACCCGGCAACTTACAAGCTAGTTCCGAAACGCAACTATTTTTTTAATTTTTTTTTATTGTGACACGACATCAGACCTCGACTCGCCTGATAATAAGCAAGAGGAGGTCCAAGAGTGACGACGACTGAAACAACCGAGTCAGTTTCCGGCTGCCCCAGCCGCCGCCACTATGCCGGTCTAAAAACTAATCCAAGAGTGCCGACCATTTAATGACAAAAAAAAAACTCTAATAACTTACATAGGACAGATGATAGCCATGAATTTCTCCACTTTAGTCTCATCCTCAGTTAGATAGACATGGAGTTTGGTGGTTTTCTTCTTAAATATACGCGTGAGGAATAAGCTCTTCTCTAAATCACCAGCGTCTAAGCGTAGCGGATTCCTAAAAATTTAAGTAGAACATAGTAAATATTTAATATAACCCTTTACGGCGCTGAATTGCAGTTCTGCATCATACTATTCGAACTCTCAAAGTACTTCAAACAAACGAATAAACACCTTATAACGCAGCAATGCTTATTTACAACAAAGCTCTTTATCGAACTAGTTACCCAAATTTTTTGCTAGATGGCATTACTTTTATTTTATGGCTACTTGAACTGAGAGACCCGTTAAAAACCTGTTTGTGTGCAGTTTGCGTGCGAATCCAATAGCTTCTTTATTGTGTACTGGAACAGCAGCCCAAACAGAATGTGAAAAGTGTGGCGTAGCTTTATTTCTTAATAAGAATAATAATTGTTTTAAATCTTTTCACATTTCGTAATTTTTTACTTTGTTTGACACCATGATGCACTACTGGATTATCTTGTTTTTTTTTAATAAAATACTTTTTCTCATGTATGATTTTTTTTAATGATTTTTCCCCTAATTTACATACCTCTTCTCACCTATTTCTAATAAAAAAATTAATTAAACAAATCTTGCGCCGTAAAGGGTTAATCTACTATGTGCTATATGGCTAACTATCGCGTTTATTTCTGGTTATTGATTTTCTCCTGGATCACGATGTCTGCAAAGTTCTTGAAACGTCGGAAAAATAAAATATTGTAAAATTAATAACTAAAAACAAACGCGATAGTAAGCCGCAATTTTTTGCCGCAATATCCTAAACTTTATGATGATAATGAAATTGAAAGGCTTATACAACAGACTGGTGTACGAAAATCATGGTGGTTATAAGAAAAAGCTACTGGATTTTACGTATCAGATTTTTATAATAATGATAGATTTTAAATGCATTATCTGCAACAAGAATGGGACGCATTATGAGGGCACCGTCGAAATTAGATTAAAAAAAGTCATTTATTTTTATATTTTATTTATTAATTTTTGCTGGCAGGATGTTGAGAATTAGAAAAAAAAAATATTTTGGCATATCAGTAAAAAAATATTGCTCAAAAACCATGGATTGTGTTTCAGCTACACAGATCTTATCTACGCGCCAACACGATACTAGCAAATAAGTCGCGAGTCGTCTTTTGGCGAAACGAATCGAATCGTTGGAAATCGTTTCGTAGAAATGGCTCCAAAAGATCTAAAAAGTTGCAAGTCACATTCACTACACCAGCCTAGTTAAAACCGACAACATTGGAATTAAGGATTCCAAAAATCCTGTATACGTAAAAGCTACCCCGGATCGGCAGACTGGATACCATTGCCTGCTACTCTTAAACAACCAGCCTTTATTTATTTATTTTTTACTATTAAGTTTGTAACCACAGAGCCTGTATGAAGAGAATTGTGGATGTGAAGGACGCAAGAGAGTTGTGTAAGGATCGTGGTAAGTGGCGCTCTAATGTCTCTGCCTATCCCTGTGGGAAAAGGCGTGACAATTTGATTGATTGAAGTTTGTAATATTTAATCCAATAATTAAATATTACAAATAAAAGTTATAAAACAAGTAATAATACAATATTTTATATATTCTTCGGAAATATAAAATATATTTTTAAAACTTACCTTTCAGCTACAAACTCTCTGGTGAGGCTGTGCCAATGTGAGCATGTTGACATTGCAGCCATGGCATCTTGGACATCAAGCTGATGCAGAATCTTACGCAAAGGGATCACAGGGAGCTGAGCCCACCCTTTGCATTTCATCCTGGGTAAAAGGGTGAAATATATCAATTAAATAGTCACTCTTCAATTCCTGCAGGAATAAGTAGATACAATGGAGTGTTACTCTTTAAAATCCTGACACAAATCTTGCTTGTTTAATTTTTTATTATTTATATTTTTTATTTACATTTCTATACTAAGCTACTAAAGTGCTTGCATCATAGAAACAGGACAACCAAAGTACATATATCAAAGATACCTTGGTACCGGTGGGTGGTCTTGACCACTTGCTTTGATTATTTGTATATTTATAAGTTTCTAATTACATTCCAATTACAATCTTATAAGAAAGTTAATTTAGTGAACAATGTTGATTCGAATATGAGAATAAATGTATAATACCTATATCTAAGGTCAATTTAATTTACTTTATTTTTCTCATTTTACAAAACTCATACTATTTTCATTTTTAATGATAAAATCTAAACATTAGCAGATAAAATTTAAAGTATATTAACTATAATTAAACTATAAATAAAAAAATATTAATTATAATTATCAATTATAGAAGGCCAAGGTTTCTTAAGATTATTGATAAGATCAATAATAATTCATTATTATTGCATTCTTTTAAGGCTTTTATAAATCCAGGTAACGCAACTATACTGAATATAATTTATATTCATAAAATTTAACCATTACACAAATAATTCGTCATATTTATTTAATAAATATCAAAAATAATACAATAATAAAGTATTAAGGTACTTTTAAGTGAGTAGTTATTACGTTTAACGAACTGAGTGTTATCGATTGTTCAACAGCTGTTACCACACAATAACACAAAAAAAACAGCTGTTTGCAATAACGAAAGTAGGTTAAAGATAAAAAAATAATAAAAGACAAATTAAACTTTTAAATAAGCTATGGTGAAACACACTAAACGTTGTTTAGATTTGAACTTTCACAAAGAAAGTCCGAGAAATCGGAAAGAAATCAAGAAAAGTTAATTGCGACTTACTTTGCATTCGAAGGGCTTACCTGAATAGATGTTGTGAGGTCTTCACTTAATAAAGAGTTGTCTTCGTAATATATTTTACCACTTAAAAACTAATATATTAACATTAATTATCATAGAGAAAAAAAAAGAACTTGAATTAACTGTCTCCCGTACTTTTTCGTTTACTTCGATCAATTTCAATTTCTTATTTTTCAGAAGTATAAAAGCATAGACAATCTAGACGAATATTTTGACTATCACTTTAATGTTACCTACATTTCCAAAGCAACGTGATACAGATAAGAAAAGTACAATTAGGCTAGAAACTGACGAATCGAATTGGTGTCAGGCCCGCCGCGGTTTTGAGCTGGTGAGCAGTAATGCCATATGTACGGATTTGTCCGTACATGTACGGAATTCGGAGTATGACGTACGGATGAATATTGCGAACAATGATGGCATATGTACGGATTTGACCGTACATGTACGGAATTCGGAGTATGACGTACGGATGAATATTGCGTACGGATAAGTGTTCGGATTTCCAATGATACGTTATAATACGTATAATAAAACTTGTTTTGACTTAAATATTATCATTATTTTTTTTAAATAACGTGATTTAAAAAAAACGTATAATAATTTATTAATTTGATTTAAATTTGAGTTTTTTTTTTGTACGGATTTCGTACGGAGTTGCAGATTTATTTCACGTACGGAATTTGTACGGATTTTGTTGTCGAGTGTACGGATTTTTAGTCTCTACAGTATGGCAACACTGCTGGTGAGTCCCGTAGATTGGAAAAGTGTATGATTATACCTTTAGGACTCACGACACGATTTCTAGGCCGTAAAGGTCAAAACCAAAGTGGCCAAGTAAAGGTCAGGGTTTATTTTCTTTTATGTATCATTATTTTATGCATATTTTTTATACAAAATAATTTTGTAGGTTTTTATATGCCAGGCGTCCCACGATGGCTCACTTTTTTTTAATACTATAAACTAGTTTATTGCCAGTTTTAAATTAATACAAAATACTGAAAAAAGAATATGTTCTAATTTAACATACATCAAAGAGCGTCGTCGCCGGTTGTTCCACTACTTGATTTTGCGAGTGGGACTGGGTGCTGACTCATACGTACTCTCGAGTGAGTCTTTTAATGTTTTTATTTCGCTGCATGGATCAGTTTCAATGTACCTTGTCAATGTTACCACCCCGTCTCATTTCAGTGTTGTAAAAATACTTTGATACTGAAACATCTAATACTGAAATTATGTGAAACCATCGTTTACATGTTGAGTTTAATCCCACGATACACTAGCTACATAACGTGATATCAAATCACTGTTTCATTTATTGGTTGCCTTATTCGCCGTCACTATTCCAAACATATTTAGTAACATTTGAAACAAAGTATTTCAAAGTATTAAAAGTCGACAAGTACACAAGTCCATAGACAACTAAAATAATTAGTTTCCCCAAATGGCAACATTCGTAAGAAAAAATGGCGGCCAAAAATCAATTTTGAAAGTGACATTTCGTCGAGGTCGTCTCTCGCGAAAACAAAATAAAATATTTACGTTGCAAGAGAGGCGCCGGGACAACAATGAATGGATATTTAAATATAAATATTATACAGTAATTTAAAATAATTACGTGTTGATTTTTTGTGTGAATATTTTTTGTGTAACTTTTTGTTCACTATTATAATCGATGATGTAAGAAAGCGAAGGACTTCTGACTCATTTGTATTGTTATTGTGTTAAAAAATTGTTCAAAATGGAGATGGAAGATCATATTAGTATCAATGGAGCGGCAGGAGAAGATAACGGGAGTAGTTCGAACTCAACACCGCAAGAACACAAATCTTTTGCTGAATTCGCAAAAGATAAATTGGATAGCGGTAAGGACTACTTATTTTAATTCTAGGATGAATAGTTTAGCATTTTATATTGATTAATAAAACAACAAACTTAGAATCTTTTAACTTAAAATCAATTATCACTTTCATTCATTCATTAAGTAAGAGAATTTACTAATGTTCATGTTTGGTTGATTTAGAACTCAGATGGTCAACCATGATCCACTATGTAAATAAACCAAATCGCTTATATTTTGTGGAACCATATATCCAAAGACACTAGTTTAAATAAATAAAACAATTATTCTTTAAATATTTATCAACTTAAAATTAACTGTTATGTAGGCACTACAAATAAAAACCTGTACAAACATTTCAAAAGAATAAAATACAATTAATATTATTTAAATAATTAAATTAATATTTTACAAATCCATCTACTGTGCCAGAAACAGGACTGTAATAGTACTTTGTTAATAATAAACCTGATTGACTAGTGAAGTTAAAAATATATATCTTATACATTTAAATTTTAGGCTACTAAACATAGTTGTATCATAGAAACAAAACAACCAAAGTACATGTATCAAAGATACATTGGTAATAGCAACCATTTTCCTAAGCCATGGTCACCTTAAGTTTCTCGGGCAAAACATATATCAATTTGGCTTTTTTATAATTTCTTTAAAATACATATATTTTACTGATATGATAACATGCTTGTATCATATCAACAAGACAACCAAAGTTCATATCAAAGATACATTGGTAATGGCAAGTGGTCTTAGACCATGGTCACCTTAAGTTTCTCAGGCAAAATGTATGTTATACCATTAACTTGTTTTTCTAGCTGGAAGGGAACTCCGCCGTCGTCTCCCAATGGCAGGGCAACTTGGTGCTCACCTCATGCATCCAAGGCGTCTGCTCTTACATTCCACACCCACTCAGCATACCGATGTTGTGCTAACATTCCCAAAAGGTAAGATTTTTTGTAATTCGTAATTTAAACTAGCACCCTCTTTCCCACTGGGAATTCTGGACACCGCGATTGACAGACCTACTCATCATATGATAACCAATATTTATTATTATCCATCAAATCAAATTGTCACGCCTTTTTCCCACAGGAAACTTGCCATGATCCTGACACAACTTCCTCGCTTCCTTCACATCCACAATTCTCCTCATACAAGCTCTAAGGTTATGGGCACTAGGCAACACAGCTTTCTAATGGATGTCTTTATTATTAACATTGAATAATATTGATTCAAAATAATATTGAAAAAATTCAATGAACCCTGCCCATGAAATATTAGAGTTTTAATAAAAAATCGATAACTGATTGATGGCTTAAAAACTTGAAACGTTTATCCTTTTTGTTTTACGAATTGTTAAACAAAAATATATCATTAGTTAATCCTGTGAATGCTAAAAGAGTTGCTTTTGTTAAATCTATTTATTTAATGTGACTGTCAAGAAATAAGAATAAATCTAGAACCTTGATATAACAAAATAGTGCTCTATCAAGCACATATCAAGCTCTATCATGGAGCCCCATTATTCTAATGTGCCCAGGGCCCTCAATAGGCTCTAGACACCACTGCATATGACAGCATCCCTACTGATAATAGGCTAATGTGCGGTCCATGAATGTAGTGCAATAACAGTAAATATTAGTTGCATCCACTATGCTGGCCTATTGCATCCACTTGTTAGTGTTGGGACTACCCCAGATTGGCAAATGAAAATGATAGTCCATTCTAGACCACATTCTAGTTTAACATCAGGCAGGGTGCTGTTTGTCATATAACAAGCCAAAAAAACAGTGAAATTGCGTCTCGGTCGCAAGTAACCAATTAACGTAGTCTACCTATTGATTTGCTATTCGCTGATTAGTTACGAAGATGTCAAATATCAGGGCCGACGTATTCGGTCCAAAGGTTCTTGAGTAAAGACCATGAACCGAAAGACTCAGCATAGGTAGGCCTCCCACTAGGTGGACTGACGACATAGTGAAAGTCACGAATAACCCATGGATGCAACTGGCATCTTGGTGTTCGAAATGGCTGTCTAAGGGGGAGGCCTATGTTCAACAGTGGACGTCTTTTGGCTAATGATGAATGAATTTCGGAATTTTAAACGGCCTTATAGCGCCTTAGGGCTTTTGTTAGGGCTCTTTCAATTTAGACGTTTCGTGTCGGACCGCTGCAGTGCCGAAGTGGTACGTTTGTCGTACGGCGCACGGACGGTCGTTTGTTTTCATACAAAGCGCACGGTGCGGCATCGGTGCGGCAACAGTGCGGCGTCGGTACCGAAAACGCACGACGACAGGATGGTAACGTCGCAAGCTCCACGTATTCATTTCGCTGTTAAATATTGCGGTGACTAGACGCGAGAGCTAATTTCTTCGAATTTTCATGTTTATTATTTGCTTAAAATGGATTATATAAACGTGGAACAATTTATAAATGAAATATACAATTCTCCTCATACACGTTCTCGGTTTGGGGCACTAGTTATCCCAGCTTTTTACAAAATGTCTCCGATCTGGTCGGAGAACACTCTTCTTGGTCTACCCTTTCTCACACATCCATTCACTTCGGCATTATATATTTCTTTTGTCAATTTACTTTCATCAGATACGCTTTTAATTTAGGCGTTTGGTGTCGGACTGCTACCGTACTGCAGCGGCACGGCAGCGGGTTTATAATCAGCGGCACGGTAAACGTGCGTCTGCGGTCCGACACTAAACGTCTAAATTGAAAGCGCTCTTATACACATACGCGCTTGTATGCTCGTATGATTTTATCAAAACATCAAAACGAGCTTATGCGCGCCATAAGGACGCGTGGCTTCGATTTTGACGACAGGCGTGGCGTCTTGATTAGCACACCATACCGTTAAGCGATATTCTCGTCCCAAGTTCTATTCCCGGTCGGAGAAAATATTTATTTAATAGCTTTTATTTGTAGTAACGTTTTAATAGGCTTTTATTTGCCTAAATAAAACGTCTGGGGTAATATTTATGACAACTGTAATATAAATGGGGTACATTTTGTGCTGCAAGACGCAGATAAGGAAAGTTTCTACAAATGTCATTAACCTATTTGAAAGTCTCTCCCTTGTTAGTGCCAAGAAATGAAGCCAAATTATAAGAAAACTTAAAAGCTTTCGTTTGTTATTTGTAGATACAAATAGAGTAAATTAAATAAAGTAGATTGACGAAAGGAATTTATAAATCTGGCCTGGCGTTGGATAAATCAAGTAACCAAGTGGTTTACTTGAATTCTTTTATACACGCGATCAAATTATTCGTTTTTAGTTACGTGTTGAGACAACATAGGTTGTCCACTTTAAAATGACGTAGTCCTTTTTATATTTGGTTAGGGGCTCAACATATGACAGCCTGATGAAAACGGTCGCAAGTAACCGATCAACGTTCAATCAAATTGGTTAATAGTGGTAGGCAGTGGTACCCAGTCAGCTGAAGAAATTTAGTCGCGGTTCGGGATCAGCTTGTAAGTTGCTGGTTTCAACGGCATAATGGAATTGACTGCTGTCTGCTACTTAGAGTTATTGAATTGTAGTAGGAGTGACATCCGTTCATGGGCCACACTCCAGCTTAACAACAAGCGGGATGCTGTCAAATATCGATTCACAATTAAAAAAAGGTAGATGTCAAATATCAGTGCAACGCAATTTCACTGTTTTTCCGACGCCAAATAAACTCAAAGAATACGGGTCAGTATTAAAAAAAAACTCCTATAATAAGTGATCTAGCGGCATAAATGTAACTGTATGTTTACGATAATTTATTAATTAATAAAACAACACCAAATGTTAAAAACATTGTTAGTTTAATTGTCACAATTACATAAAAAAACTAAGTCTCGAAGTGTAACTGGGGCGGATGTTAGATTTCCCACACACCTCCCAAGCTCGTCCCAAACGAGTTCGATTGGATTTAGGTCCAAACTTCTCGCGGGCCAGTCCATGCGATTGATGCCAACGTCCCAAAAATACTCATTTACAATTTGTGCTGTATGTTGTCATGTATGGTCTGGCGTTGTCAGGCATGAATATTGATCTTGGTCTGCCAGTTCCTGGTCTTCTTAAGTTCTGCCCAGTTTCTTGGAAACGTTGCACGACTCGCTGCACTGTAGAAAGTGACACGCCTGTTATTCTTGATGTACTTTGCTGACTTCTGCCTTCGTTTAACATACTGATAATACCCGTACATTCTTCTGGTGTTAGCGACATAATAGTAATTTAATAATGGTTGTGAAATATGCCAATAACCGCCTTATATAATTTTGAAAACCATTAAAAATCGAATTAATCTATACTTTATAAATTATGTTGTAGATCATTTAAGGTTTACTAGTCTCTTAAACAAAATAACATTTTAAAATAAAAGAATAAATAAAATGTTGAAACAGTGTTACGTTATATTGTTATTGCGTGAATAAAGTTCGTGATTTATTTCATTATAATTTGTGAACCGCGCAAAGGTGAACAGAAACCTTTCGTCGATAACACCCTTAAGGGCATGGTAATGGTGTCAATCAAGCGGTGTGTTTATTTATATAAATAGCTTTATGAAGTGTAACGTTCTTACATTTCTATACAAAGCATTTCTTACAAGCTACATTCATTTTTTTTGCTACGGAACCCTAATAGATTTGTCATGTCTGTCTGTCTGTCCGTCCGTATATCACAGCCACTTTTTTCCGAAACTATAAGAACTATACTGTTAAAACTTGATAAATAGATGTATTCTGTGAACAGCATTAAGATTTTCACACAAAAATATAAAAAACAAGAAATTTTCCCTATACTTAGAACTGAAACTATTTTTTATTTATTTAATTAAACCCATACGTGTGGAGTATCTATGGAAAGGTCTTCAAAAATGTTATTGATATTTTTTTGCAAAACTTAATAGTTTGCGCGAAAGACACTTCCAAAGTGGTAAAATGTAGATTAATAGAACGAACCTCTTTCTTATTAACAGATATTTGTAATTTAATCAAATTATTAAATGTTGCAAATATAAGTTATGAAATAAATATTTGCTCCGACCGGGAATACAACCCGGGATGTTCCGCGTAACGGAATAGTGTGCAAGCTAACCAATACGCCACGCCTATCGTCAAGTCATGTTTTATCTTTATAGTCAATCAATCAATCAAATTGCCACGATCCTGACAAAACTCCCTCGCTTCCTTCACATCCACAATTCTCTTCATACAAGCTCAAAGTTATTGTCATTCTATATATTCTATTTCTGTTTTGTCTGTCTGACTGTCTACTGTGTAACGTTGTCTACCAGGCGTCTCTCAAAAGTTAGGTCATTTCATTTATATTTTTACTTTAAACACAAAGCTATTCTAAAACCTAAAGCAACATTAATAAAGGTGACTTTAGTTTACTGAATTTCTATGCAAATTAAATTCAATTTAAGACAGCAAGAGGCTTTTTGGCTAATGGCCCTTCTTGATGGTGATACAGCTTTTTTGTTTTTTTACAGATTATAAATGTTTATGTTTGCTTACATTATTTTAAGATAGGATATTTACATTTCTATACTACCATAGAAACATGACAACCAAAGTACATATATCAAAGATATGGTACCGATATGGTAAGTGGTTTTGAACCCGTGATTTTGACTTGCGTAACTATTGCACTGCCACTTCACCATGGTGTTTGTAATCATTACTTTAAGATGATATATAATTTATTTAAATTCTTTATTGCACCAAAACCTAAAATTAGGTACATAGGCGAGTTTAATATCTAATCTATTAGACATTTTGTCTGTAAGGCACAATGGTTATATTAATGAATTAAAAAAGAAATATATGCGGCTTACTTCGCGTTTATTTTTGGTTATTTTTTCATTATTCCGGTGTTTCGAGAGCTTTGCAGTATAAAGAGAATTGTGGATGTTACGGAAGCACGAGTTGTGTCTAGATCGTGGAAAGTGACGATCGGTGATCTCTGCTCATCCCATATACATGTGCCTTTTTAACGTTTTTTTATACTATGCTACTAAATGTGCTTGTATCATAGAACCAGACCGTCGAAAGGACATAAATACGAGGGTAGGTCCAAAAGTTCATGGAATGGAGGGGATGGAGTGGGGATAGGGGCGCTCGCTATGTGTCATTCTAACTGGGGACTCATCATTAGTATATAAGGTGATTTTTAGCCATATTGCGTCATTCGTTTACGAACAGTTGCATACTAAACGAGTCAATCCGGAAGAAAACTGAAACTATGGAAAAAATTGAACATCGTGCTGTGATATCGTTCCTTACCAAGCGAGGAAAGAACGTTCAAACCGTATTGAATGAAATGGATGCCGTTTATGGGGAACAGTGCCCTAGTAAATCAATGATTTATAAATGGCATAGTCTTTTTAGACATTTTTGCCCATTTTGAGGCGAAAGATAAAAAATATTTTTTCGATCGTTTAGAAAAATTAATTCATAGGTCTAATAAATGTATAGGAAAAATAGATTTATTGTTTTATTTTATTTAAAACCCTTTCATTCCACGAACTTTTGGACCTCCCCTCGTATACGAGTATACGTTTTGAATTGAAGCTTCTTGGTTTGCAGGGCCATTGACTACCACTAAATAACGGTCGCGATAAACAAAATCTTAGACTTTAATAATGTTCTATACTTAATACTTATTTCTACTAGGTAGACCTCCCACTAGGTGAACTGATGATGATGATCTCCTTGCCGTGTCCGGCAACAGCGACTCCTTAGTCAGTACTATGATGTGCTCTAATGTGACTCGCAAATAATGCCATTCATAATCTATGGGCATGTTTTGAGTTGTTGAAGATCCAAATATTTATTTTATTGCAGTAACTTAAGAATGTCGTCTTTGCGTAAGCAATTAATTCTTCTAAAAAGACAATATTAAAATTGCACACACCTTTGGCCTTTGAATCTTTTTTTATTTTGCCTGGTCCTATGGACTTATAAAATTTGATATCTTTGAAACTTCTTTATATCTTTCTTCCATGTACAATCAATTTTATTTTGCCGCAGTATTCTTTTCCTCTCTTTCCATATTTATTTTTTCACTTGAACTTTACTTCACATCGTTATTTCCGTTAAGTTGATACTCATATGATTTACTATCAGAGCTATTATAATCAACTAAACGCACCAGCAAAATTAGAGGAACATTGGTAAAAAGGTCCATATCTTGAATTCAAGTGGGTCGAGCGAAGAGTAATTATTTTTTATAGTTTCCGACGCATTTAAGAAATAAAATATTGAACGGGCAAGTTAGTTTTTTTTTAAATTGAAATCCTACCCCTATAAGTGTTTGTCAATGATTGACGTTATAAGTGTTTTTGATAAAAACGGTGTTTTGTGTAGTGCAATGTAAGTTTAGCTCATTTTATCGTTTGATTTTGAAAAGAACACATCGTTTTAATACAAAATGAGTGACTTGCCAGCAACTACACTCGCCAGGGCTGTAACCATGATCACACCTACCGTTCGGTCAGTCAGGCCTTAGGTGTATCGGTTTCTGTGGTCCATCGCGATGTTCAACGTTACAGGCAGACTGGATCTTACGTTCGCAGACGAGGACAAGGCAGACATCGGGCGAAAACGATAGAGAATGACCGTTTTATAAGAGACGAACCTTAAGAAATCGCCGTCAAACAGCTGTGCAGACCCAAAATCTGTTGGAGGAGGTCCGAGATGTGCGTGTAAGCGAACGTACAGTGAGAAGAAGACTTAAAGAAATTGAATTAAACTCACGGGTGCCAGCAAAAGCACCGAAACTGGAGGCAGGACATCGGAGAGCCAGATTATTATTTGCACGTAACACCAAAATTGGACAAGTGAGTGGAGTCGAGTTTTGTTCAGTGAAGAACTCGATTTTGTGTAAACTTTGTTAATGGGCGAGAAAGAATGTGGAGATTTCGCAGAGAACGTTATAACCCAACAAATTTTACGGAAACAGTGGCTTATGGTGGAGGGTCCGTCATGGTTTGGCATATGTTTGGGAGCCCGCACAGAGCTTGTGATCGTTGACGGTGGTTCTTTAACAGTACAGAGATACATAACAGACATTTTAGAACCCCATGGTGTGCCTTTTGTCTTATTTGTAGCCAAAATTTCATTTTTATGCGCGGCCATATACGTACAAAATTAACTTAATAATGTTGGTATTGCCCAGATGGATTGGCCAGCGCGATCCCCGGATATGAACCCGATAGAGCATGTGTGGGACATCATTGGAAGAAGGGTACGAGCTAAAACTCCAGCTCCAAGAAATGTCCAGGAGCTTAAGTTTGCGCTACTGGAGGAGTGGGAGAATATCCCACAAGAAATGATTAACAATTGAGAGTATGGAAAGGCGTATCCAGGCTCTTATAAGAGCCAGAGAAGGCAGTACACGCTATTAACTTTGCATTTCTTTTATAAATGTTAATAATTTTACTTCAACTCTTGTTACTCATATTTCAAAGATTTTGTTTATTTATACTTTTTGCAGTTTTTTTTATGTTACAAGTTTTTATTACCTAATTTTGTGTTATTTTAGTTTCTGATATATAAATAATTAAATAAATGTGCTAAAAGTACATATGCAATAAATTATTTTCAAAAATATTGAGAATTTTGTTATGTTCCTCTAATTTTGCCGGTGTGTGTAGTTTAATTCTAAAATGAAGTAAAGACATCTGGTTAAAAATCTGTTGGGGAAAAGAGCTCTTGAGGCATGTTGCTATCTAATGTTAAGGAATTGTTTGATATGCAATTATCTAAAACATGTGTTTGGATGCATTCACTGTTAGTTATGTCCAAATGAGTTATAGCTCGATTGTGGCTCAATAAACTTGGAGAATATGAAGTGTTCATTTCAGTTTCAGATATTTTTTCCAATACAATATTCTCAACTATTTCATAGTCAGACATCAACATTGTGTTAGTACATGAAGTAGAAGGGATAGAACATAAATCATTACCTCTAGTAGAATGTAAACTAATACTTTGTTGTTCATTCGTGAAACATACATGATCATGCTAAATAACATTCTGTTGGTCGAGGAAGCTGTATTTATGCTGGCTGTAAAGTTAAGCTGTCATGCGGCAAATTATCGTAAGATCTTGTCACATCAGGAACCTATCGTCTTTCATTTTTCAAAATGACCTCTCTTCGGAACAGGAGACAGATGCATGAAATCTCGTTTGTTCATAAGATTATACATGATGAAATTGATTGTTCTCAAATTTTGGAATGCCTTGCACTTAGTGTACCAACTCGGCTACCTAGAAAACCAATCACTAAACTCTTTTATATTCCGCAGTGCAAAACAAATTTATTCTTTAACTCACCGGTCAACAGAATGTGTAGATTGTGCAACGAGTTGATTCACAAGGACATTAACATAGACTTTTTTAATGACTCACTAAAAGATTGTTTAAAAAAATTCTTTAGTTTATTGTGATTTAGTTTAATAATATTTAGATAGTTTAATTTGGTATGTAATTATAATTCATAGATTTAATATTAGTATGTTTTTGAATGTTGTGCATATTTGTAATTGGTTGCATATTAGCAAAAGAACATAAATATGCAATTATTGTCAATGTAAAATATGCTAACTGTTAATATGCCTAATAAATAAATAAATAAATAAATAAATAAACCTAAAAATCAGCCTTCTCAGTATTGTTGGCAAGTTGTATGCAAAAGAATTGATTGAAAGGGTGATGCATGAAACAGATGATGAAATTTAGGATGCGCAAGCGGGATTTCAAAAAGGGATGGGATGTATTGATCAAATCTTCTCTTTAAGATGCGTCATCGAAAAATGTTGGCAAAATACCATAGTTTTGTGCTTTTGTTGACCTTGAGAAGGTCTATGGTAGAGTGAACAGGAATGAATTGTGGCGGCAGCTGTCCGGGTTTGGGTTAAGGGAGCGTTTGGTCCGTGCACTGAAATCTCTCTGAGGATTCCAGTGCATGGGTTCAAATTAATGAGGCGCTATCTGACTGGTTTGGCATCTCTAAAAGTGTAAGACACCTTTAGGGTTGCCAATGGTTGTGTAGCGTCACCAAGAAAGTGGAACGAGTCAAACAATTTGTTTAATTGGGAAGTATGTTTACTAGGGATGAAAAGTGTGATAAAGATATTGAGAGAAGAGTGCAAAAGGGTAACGTAGTGAACGGTGCCATCCATAGTATAAGGAACAGCCAAATAATGTCCCAAAAGTCACGGATGGCTGTTCATAATGCGGTGCTTGTTCCTACATTAATGTAAGGAAGTTAAGGTTGGGTATGGCAGAAGAAGCATGAGAGTAGAATTAACGCTGTAGAAATGCGGTTATTAAGGAGTGTATGTGGAGTGACGTTAGCGGATAGAATAAGGAATAGCACAGTGCGCGAAAGATGTGGTTTGAAAGAAGATCTAGTGACAAGGATTGACAAAGGAACGCTTCGATGGCTTGAGCACATGGAAAGGATGAGTGAAAGTAGATCGACAAAAGGAATTTAGAAACCTGATGTGGGTGGATGCGTTAAACAAGGTCAAGAAATCTGGGTTGCCTAGTGCCCATAACCACAGAGCCTATATGACGAGAATTGGGGATATGAAAGAAGCAAGAAAGTTATGTAAGGATCGAGGCAAGTGGCGCTCCATTGTCTCTGTTGATTTTTGATTAAATATCACTGTATGCACACGTGTAATACACCAAACAAAATTGATTTGTTGGAGTTAGCCGTCATAATCGTGGACTTTATGTATTGCTTGGAGTTGTTCGGTTTTCTTGTGGTGATTTATTCAAGAAGTATAAAGTTTAGAGAGTTATTATTTATTTTAAAATGTGCGAATTTTGTCAGTCTTAAATCCTGCATCAAAAACTAAAATTCGATAAAAATGGAGTTAGCCGGTTTGCGAATTAAGGTATCGATATGTTTTATTGCATATTTATTGTTTTATAAACAATAAACAAAGCACAGTTTATTTAAACCGTGACATTTTTCTTACTTAGAGTATTAAGTATTTCGTCTTTTGGTATAGATATGGATTTGTACGCTATATGGAATTCTATAGTTCTTTAAAATGATGACGCAAACAAATTTGTGTATAGAATAATACCGTTGTGAGATTTGACATATTTAGCAATTAGGGTGAAGTTATGAGTGATGGTATAAAGTTGTGCGGTGACAAGTTGCAAGCTCATTCGGCAATATATCATAATAATAATATTTTTTTTTGTTTTTATTTATTGTGACTCGACATATGAAAGCACCCCGCTTGATGTTAAGGTGTAGTGTGGTCCATGAATGGATGTCACTGCTACTATAATTCAATAACTGTAAGTAGCAATCACATCCCCTATGCCGGCCTAGTTGGAACCGGCAACTTGCAAGTTAATCCCGAAAAGCGACCAAATCCTTTCACGGTCTGTATAATTGTAACTCGTTTTCCTGTGCCTTTGGGTGCCTCGTGTGTCGATCGAGCTTATATGAGCCGAAAACATGCCTAAGGTTTGATTTTTCTAAGAACGGTCCTATGACACTTCAACAGTAGTGAGGTATATTCTGCATTCGGTTTGTTCATGAAGTAAAAAAGTAGTATTCATTTAAACAATTAATTGATTTAATAAATGAGCAACTGAAATAAATTATAAATTTTAGCATAATATATTATATTGTTGACGATTTTAGAAGTAAGCTGTCACTGTCAATATTTTTATGCGAATAAAAAGATGGTAAACAATAATAGCTCGTTTCAATAAATAATAATATAATTATAAATAATTAAACAATGCATTTATATCTTAAACATACATTTTAATTATAATTTAATTATTTAATGAGCAACTGAAATAGATTTTAAATTTTAGGATGATATAATATTATACAATTCATTAATTATGAATGATTAAATAATTCATTTAAATTTTAAATATTTATTTTGAATTATAGACTAAAGGGGAAGGAGGCGGATATAATCGCGCCTTCTTTCCCTATTTTAGGGCGCCGAATGGAGAGAGTAAAGGTTGCTTCTCTCTCTCTCTCCGCTACCTCTTTACGCAGGAGAACAATTTCCCAGAATTGCGAGACTGCTCTCCATGAACTCTCGCTTTCGACCATTGCTCTAAATACAGCGGAAAGCGAGAGATCTCTCCCAATTGGACGCTTAAGGCCTTTCTTTCTTTCTTGTGCCCAAGCAGCGCAGATCTCCAACGTATGTTGGGCGGTGTCCTCACGACTGTCACAGTGATGACAGGCTGCAGTTACTTCCCTCCTGGCTATGTGTACCTCCATAGTACCTCCATAGTGTAGTAGTACTACCGTACCTCCCAAAACAACCATGTCCCGAGAGGACCTGTGTCAGGTGAAAGGTTAGCACTCCCCATTTTCTATCTAACCACTGCGACAAGATATACATACATTATATACAGGGACTTAAACAATTATGTTACACATTATGAGAATCATACCTCAGAGTTTAATATCAGTGTGTCGGATGACAATAGCAGTACATAATGTAGCGATACAGAATAAAAACTTATTTATACTTTGACGCCACGTGGTCAAGGACATGGTAAGATGAAACGCACCCGTGTAATCGTAAAGAAAACTAATTTATTTGACATAAAAATAGAATATAAAAACAAAAGAATAAATGTGTTGGAAAATGACTTTATTTTTTAATGAAAATGAATTATACAATGTGCGAACTTTTTCGAGGGTCGGCACAATACTATTTTTTTATTATTTCACCCCATATCTCCTCATATTCTCCTAGTTTGATGTTTTTATTTAAAAAATTAATCATGTAGGAAAAATGTTAAAAATAAAAACCTATTAATTGAATTTGTATTGATTCGAGCTACAACACTACGCAAAATGACATCAGGTTTAGTTTAGCACGTAACTACTACCGCATGTTAGTGATTATTTTGTTTTACTTCTAAATGTAGATAACTCACATAAACTTGTGATTTTTTTATTCTTTTATGTTAAAATAATTATTTATTTTTAACTGGCAATTAAAATTTTGCGTTAAAACACTTAGTATAAGATTTGAAAAAAAAATATTTTTACTTAAAATCAAAAGGGTTACGTAGTAAAGAAAGTTTGACACCTGTCAGGATCGTTCTTAGAAAAATTAAGATATAGTGTAAAAACGCACCTAAACTTAGCTACTAAAAGTACTTGTATCATAAAAACAAAACGACAAAGTGTTACTCAATTTAATTCATGTACTTTGAGTAACAATTCAATTCATGTATTCGCCAAAGCTATACCTGCTTTTATACTTCGCTCTTGCGCGGAGTACTGTTCGCATCTCTGGAACAGCTCTGCCAAGTATCGTCTTAATGCACTAGGCCCTAGATTTATCGCAGCGCCGAGCTGTACGAGTTATAGGAGTTGCAGAGGTTACACAAACTCTGGAGCCCCTGCAACGACGCAGAGACATGGCGGTTCCTACCTCGTCTTTTTACACCCGTTTTTTCTTTGTGGAACAATTGGCAAGTGGAATGCTTTGCCAGCCCATTTGTTCTCTCTATCCTATAACTTTGGATCCTTCAAGCGATGCGTGAAGAAGCACCTTAGGCCGGCATAGTGACGGCGACTAGGGCAGCCGTGATCTGACTTGACTGAGCCGTTTTTACAGTTGTCGGCACTCTTGGACCTCATCTTGCTTACCATAAGGCGGATCGAGGTCACAATAAAAAAAATACACCTGAACTCGACTTGCCTTATATACCTGTATACGATTGTCTCATTCGCCGTCACTATGCCGGCCAAAGTTGTTTTTTCACCTTTCACTGGCAATATAAAGTAGACTTTTCAAACTAATTCTACTTTATCGAGGCCAAACTAGTAACTTCATATTCAAAAATTATCTATATCTACATGTAAGCACTAAATATCGATCCATTCGTTTGACTTGCCATACGCTGGATACGTTGCCAAGTTTTTCTAATAGGACGAGCTCAATAGCCTATTTCGTTTTAAAAGCATTGTTCAGACTCGCAAGCCTTTCTTTAGTTTTATCGCCTTATATTCGTGATTTTGTCAAATATATTATGTACTAGCTGTGCCCGCGGTTTCACCCGCGTAAAATTAGGTTAATAACACCGTAATAAAAAGGAGGAGATTCTCAATTCAGTGGAATTAAGAGAACCTATATCTTTTTTTTTGTATTTATAACTCGATAACTCATATAAAATGACTGACGGAAAAAAAATAGAAAAATTACAAACAGCTAAAACTGTAGTCGATTGGAAACTATATATAAATAAAAGTAACCTATTTTACTTCTAGTACCTCCAAAAATATGTGTACAAAGTTTCATGATGATCGGTTAAGTAGTTGTTGCTTGAATACGTAACAAACAAACTCACATTCACATTTATAATAATAGTAGGATGTTTATATATATATATGTGTCACCGAATGATTGTAAATACCGTTAGCTTATATGGTATATCGCGAGATTGTAAACTGATGATGAATTGTGAACTGTCCATACTGCTTACAATATACGTAATAATGTACGATAGTTTGTTATCTATGTCAAACCGTCATATTGTAAACGAGCAGAGTTCCCAATCTGTCCGATTTTATGAATATGACTTTTTTTATTGTGACTCGAAATATGACAGCACCCCGCAAGATGTTAAGGTGATGTGTGGTTCATGAAGTGGAAAATACTACAATCCAATAACTGTAAGTAGCAGTCACATCCATTATGCCGGCCTAGTTGGTACCGGCAACCTACAATCCCAAAATTTGTGTTATTTTTTGTCCGATTGTTTGTTGATCAGCGATCGGAGTAAATAATAATTATATTAAATATTGCAAAAGAGGTGGATATTTGCTTCGGGTCTGGTTATCAAAGAGTGGGAGGCAGTGGTACCCAGTCTGCCGATCCGGGGTAGTACCACCACTTACAAGTATACAGACCGTGAAGTGATTTGGTCGCGTTTCGGGATCAGCTTGTAAGTTGCCGGTTCCATCTAGGCCGGCATAGTGGATGTGATTGCTACTCACAGTTTTGAATTGTAGTAGCAGTGACATTCATTCATGGACCACACTTTGGCTTAACATCAAGTGGAGTGCTGTCCTATGTCGAGTCACAATAAAAAAAAAAACTTATACTCGTGTAGTGTATGAGGAGTACATGAATCCACCGGTTATTTGTGACTCTTACTATGTCATCAGTATACCTAGACTGATCCTACGCTGCGTCTTCCGGTTCGTGGTCTCCACTTTAAAACTTATTTTTCCCATCGGTTGTCTATTTTTCGAGCGATGTGGCCAGCCCATTGCCACTTCAGCTCGCAAATCCTACAATCCTTTGGCGAATATCCTCGTTCCGGATTTTGTCGATCAAAGATACTCCAAGCATAGTTCACTGACACAGACGCAGTGTAGGTAGGCCTCACACTAGGTGGGCTGACAACATAATGAAATTTCAGCAGTAGACCTTCTGGCTGATGATGATGAATTACAGGCCAGCATGTCGCTACCCTTTACCCGCGTCATTTGCCAATGCGATGGGACTTTGTCAAAATAAGTCGAAATGACGTTTGGAGAAATATGGTCAGAAAATAAAAAACAACGGAAAGAATAAAAGTATTTATTATAATATTTCGACTCCACTCATATTTTCGATGTCTTCACTTGAATTATATTTAGAGGTTTAACTGAAACTTGTTTTTTGTATTATAGTTTAAAAAACAACTTTTGTTAGCATTTGTCAGGGGTATCATCATCATCAGCCAGAAGGCGTCCACTGCTGAACATAGACCTCCTCCTTAGAACGCCATTTCGAAAGACAAGATGCCAGTTGCATCCACCGGTCATTCGTGACTTTCACTATGTCGTCAGTCCACCTAGTGGGAGGCCTACCTACGCTGCGTTTTCCGGTTCGTGGTCTCCACTCTAGAACCCTTCTTCCCCATCTGTTGTCGGTTCTTCGAGCGATGTGGCCAGCCCATTGCCACTTCAGCTCGCAAATCCTTCGAACTATGTCGGTAACTCCGGTTCTCTGGCGAATATCCTCGTTCCGGATTCTATCGCGCAGAGACACACCAAGCATAGCTCTCTCCATTGCCCGCTGAGTGACTCTGAGCTTTTCCAACAGGCCAACATTTAGGGGCCACGTCTCAGTGTTATATGTCATCACTGGCAACACACACTGGTTGAAGACCCTTGTCATCAGGCACTGTGGGATGTTTGACGAGAAGATATAACGCACGAGGGTGATACAGTTCATTAATTTTAATTGCAGGTATTCCAGACAGCATGCTACTATGGTTGCTCCAGAAACTCCGTGGTAGTAGACCCCGTTTGCAAGTATGCGTACGCCAACATGCCTCCTCACAGTGTTCTGCGTTTTATATTACAGCTGATGATGATGTGTGAGTACTGTTTTTCCCTTCATGACATTTTTTAGATGTCTATACTAAGCTATTAATCGTTCTTATATCATAGAAACTGGGTGACGTAGAAGCCGTGGTAGAATCACACGATGAACAAGTGAATGCTTAGCCCATTCCCATGCTAAGAATTATTTTCATTTCATCATAGAAGCTGGGTGATCAGTCATTACACCAGGTACCTACTACACTGAGACCACGCGAGCGGAGCCTTTCGCAACCCGGCGCTGAATATGCTTAAGACGGCCCTGGGTATATATACCAGCTACGACGCGAAATCACTACGGCCTCCTCTCATTCACCGGGCGCAAGACAAGCCTGCTTGCTTGCCGGCCTCCCTCTCCGGCCGCAAGACGGAACTCGTCCGTAGTTTGCTTGCCGGCCCTTCCCTTCCCCGATCTCTCAGCCACGCTGTCACACCCAAGAGGGATAACAACAAAACAAAAATACACTACGGCTTAGTTGACGGCCCTGCACGCGTCATGCGTGTGGCGGGGAGATCTTCCTTAACAAGGTTTTTTTATTTATTTTTTTATTTTTTATTGTGACACGTCATCTGACTTCGACTCGCCTGATGATAAGCAAGAGGAAGTCCAAGAGTGACGACGACTGGAATAACCGAGTCAGTTCCCGGCTGCCCCAGCCGCCGCTACTATGCCGGCCTAAGGTGCTTCTTCACGCATCGCTTGAAGGATCCAAGGTCATAGGATGGAGAGAACACATGGGCTGGAGTATAACCTTCCATCCCATTTGCCGAATGTTATACAAAACAACGACGCATCGATTCTTTCAGTTTGACTGCCGATTATTTGAATGTTGTATACTATTTGTTTTAGCTTGTTGCAGACAGCTGAAGAAATGCATTTGACAAAACCACTGAAGCCTGAATTCGGTGGCGGTTATAAGGAATTCACTATACGTGATATGCATTGTTTTCAAAAGGTAAGATAATTGCTGAAAAAGGCATCAAACTGAAGTGGGACTGGGCCTCTACTTGGCTAGTGAGGAAGACAAGAGAGTCTGATCCGAAGAAACACTTTCAAGTGTTCTGTACACAATTCTCTTTATACAAGCTCTATGGTTATGGGCACTAGGCAACCTATCTTTTTTTTTGTGACTCGACATATGACAGCACCCCGCTTGATGTTAAGCCAAAGCGTGGTCCATGAATGAATGTCACTGCTAATACAATTCATTAACTGTGAGTAGCAATCTTATCCACTATGCCGGCCTAGATGGAACCGGTAACTTACAAGCTGATCCCGAAACGTGACCAAATCACTTCACGGTCTGTATACTTGTAAGTGGTGGTATTACCCCGGATTGGCAGACTGGGTACCACTCCCTACCACTCTTCGATAACCAGACCCGAAGCAAATATCCGTCTCTTTTTTTTTATTAACAAATATTTGCAATATTTAATATTATTAAATATTACAAATAAAAGCTATGAAACAAATATTTGCTACAACCGGGGATCGAACCCGGGACTTTACGCGCAACAAACCAGTCGCTAAACCGTTCGTCCAGGCCTGTCGTCACTTTCTTGAGGATGTCTCCGATTTGGTCAATGTTATGTGTGAATAATTAGAAAAATACATGTTTTAGAGTACATCAGCAGCAGAACTCCTTAACTCACAAGAGCGTGGTGCTTTGGTGAAACATGTTTTGGAAGCAGCCCGTGCTGAGCATGGAGATGAACGAGCTCTTGAACCAGCACTTACATTAAGACCTGGCCAGAGTATAGGTAACTTATTATATTATTACTCGCTGTTCCCCGCGATTTGGACAAGTGGAATGCTTTACCAGACCATGCGTTCTTTTCATCCTGTGACCTTGGATCCTTCAAGCGATGCGTGAGAAAGCACCTTTCGTCGGCATAGTGACGGCGACTGGGAAAGCCGTCAACTAATTCAGTTTTTTCAGCCGTCAGCACTCTTGGACCTCCTCTTGCTTAGCATCAGGCGGGTCTAGATCAGATTTAAAAAATGTAATTAAAACACCCGAGTTTATAAACTTTGTTTTTGTGCGAAGAATTGCTGTATTTCATTCGGATATATCAGCGCAGTTGAATGGTGGACTCCCCGTGAAGCGGGTGATTCATGAGAAATAGAATTGACTCCAAAGTCGAGGGGAACCCGACTTTGGAGTCAACGAATGTGAGGTATGCTAGGGGAACTAGTTGGCTAAGGGAGGGAGAGGGACCTCTGGTGGGCAAGACCTTTTCCCTCGAGTCTTCCTGTTGGAAGAGATTTTAGAGTGGGGCGATTTGCAAATGGAGAGGGCCCTGGGTGGTTTTGATTTGATTTTATACTCAGTTTTATTCGTGTCAACGCTCTGCGGTCGGTGACAGGACTGGTACTGCGGCCAGCTACACTAGTGCAGTCGCGACATGCGGCGGCTGCAGACTGCATTGTCACGTTGACCGCCTTTTTCCGCCACAGGGATAGGCATAGACAATAAAGCGCTACTTGCCACGATCCTGACATGTTTCCCCTGCTTTCGTCACATCCACAATAGGTAGTGGTACCAAGTCTGCCTATCCGGGGTAGTACCACCACTTACAAGTATACAGAATGTGAAGTGATTTGGTCCCGTTTCGGAATCAGCTTTTATGTTGCCGGTTCCAACTAGGCCGGCATAGTGGATGTGATTGCTGCTTACAGTTATTGAATTGTAAGTGCAGTCACATGCATTCATGGACCACACTCCAGCTTAACATCAAGCAGGGTGCTGTCATATGTCGAGTCACAAAAAAAAGGGCACTAGGCAACTACTAATTTATAAATCATAATTCTTGTTTTTAATATAGTTCCAGCGTGCGTAAGTCGTGGCATTGTGGCGAATATGTTTCCGCTGCACGAGAGGAAGGCTCTTGATTCATTAAGACAAAAGTGGGTGAAGACATTGTTCAATCCACAACCTTTAGGTAAGTGAGTTTTAAGTGTGGTAGGCAGTTATTGGTCATTTGTTCAGGGGGCCGTTCAAATATTACCTAAACTGATTTATCACAAATATACCACCACATCCCCTCCTACCCCCTGTCAGCAAATATAAGCCAAGCTCTGACCGATACTTACGTAAACATTGTTAAACAAAATTTGTCAATCAATCAATCAAATTGTCACGCCTTTTTCCCACAGGGATAGGCAGAGACAATGGAGCGCCACTTACCACGATCCTTACACAACTCCCTTGCTTCCTTCACATCCCTAATTCTCCTCATACAGGCCCTGTGGTTATGGGCACTAGGCAACCTAGCTTTCTTAAGGATGTCGAAGCATTCCTTTGTCAATCCTTGTCACTACATCTTCTTTCAAACCACATCTATCACGCAATGTGCTATTCCTTATCCTATCCGCTATCGTCACTCCACATACACTCCTTAACGACCGCATTTCTAAAGCGTTAACTCACAAAATTTATGCGGCGTGCTGTCGCGTTTATTTTGGTTTTACAATTTTTTTATTCCGACGTTAAACCGGAAACAGAAAAACAAAATCAAAACATCAAACGGGGTAGTTTTGGAAACAATAACAGCATCAACCAAACTTCCCGTGACCACGATGGCGAAACGTCGGAGTAATAAAAACTTGTAAAATCAAAACTAAAATAAACGCGATAGTAAGCCGCATCAAATTTGTTTAATTCATTAAGTAATGTTCGCGCAAAATCTAAGAAAATATTCGTTAAGGATTTTTTTTTTCAGATGAAATAAGTGATTATTTTGGCGTTAAGATAGCTATGTATTTTGCATGGCTGGGTCATTATACGCGCTCGTTAACTGTGCCGGCGGCTGTCGGTTTTATATTTTGGGTAAGTTCTTTAATTTGAGACGTGACGTCACTAATCTTTATGTATTTCTTTATTAATAATATGTATCTATGTGTGTGTGTATTTGTATGTATGTATATATACATATATATTTAAAGGTATAGCATGTATTTTTGTATGTAGTTTATATATTTTTAGTTACTTATATATAATATTATCATTTTAATACTTTTATAGCCATATTTTAAACTTTGTTGCACTACCCACCATCAGGGCCGTCTTAAGCATATTCAGCGCCGGGGTGCGAAAGTCAAGGCTCCGCTCGCGTGGTCTCAGTGTAGTAGGTACCTATCGAAGTTTATGGCGGTCGGCATGCGCCCCCTAGGACTCTGCGCCCGGGTGCACGGCACCCCTTGAACCCCCGGGTAAAGACGGCCCTGCCCACCATCATCTTAACGTTCACCATATATAAAGGTTTGGCTGGTAGAGAATACCGTGTGGCATAAAGTCCGCCTTTTGTAAAAAATCGGTTGTCTGTAAAGTCGGTTTACTGTCGATAGTTGAACGTGACAACGACATAAGAAAATACTGATGGAATGGTTGCACTTTTAAATAAACAAATAATCTGGTCTTTATAGGAAACGAGACCAACATTTTATCTTGGTGCCGCTTTTACATTCTTATTGTAATTTATCTTGACTTTAAAAGTTAGTGACTGACGCTCAAAAAAGAGAACAAAAAACTGCATAGATAATTATTAGTTTGATAACCAGATAATAGGATGTTTGCAGACTAAATCGAAGACATCCTCAAGAAAGCTAGGTTGCCTAGTGCCCGTAACCATAGAGCTTGTATGAAGATAATTGTGAATGTGAAGAAAGCGAGGGAGTTGTGTCAGGATCGTGGCAAGTGGCGCTCTATTGTCTCTGCTTATCCCTGTTGCAGCCAAAAGAGATAGGCAAACAGTTGGTGGTCATCTACTGGTCTGGGATTGTACCACCACTTTCATGAGAAAAGACTGTGAAGTGACTCAGTCGCGTTTCGTGTACAGCTTTAAAGTTGCCGTCATCTGACCTCGACTTACCTGGTGGTAAACAAGGGGAGGTCCAAGAGCGCCGACGATTGTAAACGTCTTTAACGGCTGCCTCAGTCGCTTTCAATATGCTTTTTTTATAGTGACTCGACATATGACAGCACCCCGCTTGATGTTAAGACGAAGTGCGGTCCATGAATGAATGTCACTGCCTCTACAATTCAATAACTGTGAGTGGCAATCACATCCACTATGCCGGCCTAGTTGGAACCGGCAACTTACAAGCTGATCCTGAAACGTGACCAAATCACTTCACGGTCTATATACTTGTAAGTGGTGGTACTACCCCGGATCGGCAGACTTAGTATCACTGGCTACCACATTTAAAATTTACGCTTGATAATGTTTTTTTTTTTCTTCAGATATGGTTGGGCACTGCAAATGAGAATTGGAAGGACATCGCCTATGTCATGTTTTCATTATTTAATGTTATATGGGCCTGCATTTATTTGGAAACGTGGAAAAGGTATTATTATTTAAAACTTTACATTAAGCCAATAAACTGCCGGGAATCGAACCCGGGACTTTATACGTAAACAATTACTGTGCTGAGCAATTTGACACGCCTGTCGTCAAAACAGAATAATTACAGTGCATATGTCAAACATACATTGGTACCGGCAAGTACACTGTACTGTATGTACAATGTACTCTGTAGATGAAATAAATAGTACACTGTATTAAACAAATTTTATGCCCCTTACTATCGCGTTTATTTTTGGGTAACGATTGTACAGTTTTGCATTGTGGTCCGTGACCACAATGCAAAACTGTCAAAACGTCGGCATAAGAAAATGTACAACCAAAAATAAACGCGATAATAAGCCGCATAAAATTGGTTTAATTTATTAATCAATGTTTGCGCAAAATCTAAGAAAATTCTAATTAGTACACTGTACTTTCTTCAGTATGCTTTGTAGTTGGACTAAAAAGTCCACTGTGCAGTCTGTCCTGTGTACTCTGTAGATGGAATAAAAAGTCCACCGTGCAGTCTGTCCTGTGTACTCTGTAGATGGAATAAATAATATACTGTGCAGTCTGTCCTGTGTACTCTGTAGATGGAATAAAAAGTCCACCGTGCAGTCTGTCCTGTGTACTCTGTAGATGGAATAAATAGTATACATATAATTTTACAGATATTCTAGTGTATTGGCATACCAATGGGGAACTTTGGATCAAAGGGACGACTTGCTTATGGAGCCAAGGCCTTTGTTTCAAGTAAGCTAAATAAATAGTGTTGGGTATTTTTTTAGGCAGGCCCAGGAGGATGTTTGTCGACCAAATCGGAGACATCCAAGAAATCTACGTTGCCTAGTGCCAATAATCATAGAGTTGTATTGTGTATGTGAAGGAAACGAGGGAGTTGTGTCAGGATCGTGGCAAGTGGCCTATCCCTGTGGAAAAAGGACGTGACAATTAATTGTTTTTTTTTTATTGTGACTCGACATCTAAGCTCCTGCATGAGGAAGGTTTAAGAGTGCCGACGACTGAATAAACCGACTCAGTCACAGACACTATGCAGTCCACAGAAAAATATTTTAATTTTTATATTTATTTTTATTGGATGGATGCGTTAAACGAGACATCCATCCATAAAAAAAGAGTGTTTATTTGTGGATTTGTGTTTTCCGACCAAATCGGAAACATCCTCAAGAAAAGAGTGGTAGGCAGTGGTACCCAGTCTGCCGATCCGGGGTAGTACCACCACTTACAAGTATAAATATCGTGAAGTGATTTGGTCACGTTTCGGAATCAGCTTGTAAGTTGCCGGTTCCAACTAGGCCGGCATAGTGGATGTGATTGCTACTCACAGTTATTGAATTGTAGTAGGAGTGATATTCATTCATGGACCACACTTCGGCTTAACATCAATCGGTGTGCTGTCATATGTCGAGTCACAATAAAAAAATAATACCATAGAGCTTGTATAAAGAAAATTGTGGTTGTGAGGGAACCGAGGGAGTTGTAGCAATTGGCGCTCTTTTGTCTCTGCCTATCTTTTGATTGATTGATATTGCAGGGTGAGATGAGTACGAGTGCAGTGACTGGACGTCCTGAGCCTTCCTACGCAGCATGGCGGAGACGCATGTGGCGACATCTGGTGTCGTTTCCTGTCATCCTACTATGCCTCACAGTTGCCGCTATGGCTACATTCACTTTGTTGAGGGCACAGGTAATTCATTACATACTGTAGCGACCGTGGTGCAATGGTATGAACCACTTGTCGGTACCAATGTTTCTTTGATATATGTTCTTTGGTTGTTATGTTTCTATGATACAAGCACTTTAGTACTATAGATTTGTAAATAAAAAATAACACGCCTATTTTTTTTTTATTGTGACACGACATCTGACCTCGACCCGCGTGATGATAAGCAAGAGGAGGTCCAAGAGTGACGACGACTGAAAAAACGACTTAGTTCACGGTTGCCTCAGTCGCCGTCACTATGTCGGCCATTTTTTTTATTGTGACTTGAAATATGACAGCACCTTGCCTGATGTTAAGCTGGAGTGGGGTCCGTGACAATTATCTGTCTCTTTTTTTACTCCAGCTTAACATCAGGCGGGGTGGAGTCAATATCAAGCCCCAATATAAAAATTACAGATCGCACTGAAGTAGCTTTAGCAACTATAGAGTTGCATATAGTGATTTCTTACAGATCCTATCTAGTGCCAGAAGTGCCGGCCGCATTCCCTGTCACTCAACGATATCATCCGAAGGGCTCTTGTCACTGTTGGAGTACCCGCAATTTTAGAACCCTGTGGTATTGCGCGGAGCGATGGCAAGAGAACAGACGGCATGTCTTGGGCCGTGGAAACTTGGCAGGTCTCTGGTATGGGATGAGACTTGTGTGGACACATTAGCCTGATTTTATATCCAAGCGACCTCGGAGCGCGGGAAGTGCCGCGATTTCTGCTCAAAACCTCAAGCTGCGCAAATACGCTAACCTCGGTACTGGTTACGAATTTGCGCCGTTTTGGGTCGAGACGATGGACCCTTGGGGACCTTAAGTTAAGCGCCTGGAGACAAAAAGGCTGGCAATTATTTCTGCCAACGTATTAGCCTTGCTATAAAAAAGGGAAATGTTGCCAGTCTTCTTGGGACTATTTCTGATGCTACGTCATTAGATGATATTTTTTATTTATAGTTTAATTATAGTTCATATATTTTTAATTTAATCTGTTTCTCAATAAAGAATATTAACATATGTTTTCAGGATTGGTGGGAATCCCATATAGTGTATATGACTTGGATACCTCGCGCAGTGCTGGCTATTTTAATAGCTGTGGAAGAGGAAGTTTATACACGTATTGCTAGGTGGCTTAATGATAAAGGTATGTGTACAAATAAAACCCTTAGTAGCTAAAGATCAATTACAAACGTGCAAACGTACAAACGTTATGTAAATAGAGATATAAGATTAGGGTAGCAGAGTGAGGCCACCGAGTGTGTCGCAGTGCGAAAGAAAACGCTGCAAGTCGGTCCTCTCTATGTGTCTCTCTCGCAACAGACGACTGGCGCGACGATGCGGCGCAGTAGTTAGAAGTAATCGAGTAGTTAAAGATCCATTACAAACGTGCAAACCCAGTCTGTATTTATTATGTCGAAGAGTTGTATACATAGAGATATAAGAATAGGGTTTCAGAGTGAGGCCACCAAGTGTGTCGCAGTGCGATAGAGAACGTTGCAAGACGGCCGCCTCTATTTATCTCTCTCTCGCAACAGACTACTGGGGTAATCGAGTAGATAAAGCGAGTAGCTAAAGATCCATTACAAACGTGCAAACAGAGTCTTAAATTATTCTAGTCGCGCTCAGATATTACAATATAAAAAAGCAGTCGCCTCCATTTATGGATCGCACTTCAGCTTAACATCAGACGGGGTGCTGTCATATGCAAAATAAAGATAGACAAAATACATGCCGCAAAATACATAACGGTAAACCTTTATGTATTTACGAGTCTTTAACTTTTACTACCTGTATCTAGTGTAATGAGATCTGTGACCGTAGGATATATATATATATTTTAAATATACTTATATGTATCGTAGTAAGATTTAGGCTATGCGCTTCGGCAATCTTCGTATTTCCGAATTAAAACGAACATACAACCGACGCGTTATTTTTTGCAAAATAACACGCCTTGATTAGCTGGCATTAAGCTCGCCAATTTACTGTAAATTTGTATTGATATAAATATTTTTTTTTTCTGGGTAAGGGGCAGTGGCCCAACTAGTTAGACTAGGGGTCGTGGTCCAACTATTTATAAAGTTGGACTACGGGGCTTCACCTAGGCGTCGTGAACCAACTATATTTGGACTAATAACCTTTCCTAGTCCTGAGGGCAAAAACGGACTTTTCAAAACGGACTAGTACAAGTAGAATTCGCGCCATGAGGATTTTGTACTTAATTAGTTAATTTAGGCGACCGTGGTGTAGTGCCAGTGCAATGGTTACACAATCCGAGAGCACGAGTTCGAAACCACCCACCGGTACCAATTTATCTTTGATATATATACTTTGGTTGTCCTGTTTCTATGATACAAGCACTTTAGTAGCTTAGTATAGAAATGTTAAGAAAAAAAATGTTTACGTAAATTGAGTTAGATACCTTATCGCTTCGGACGAACAGACAGAAGTAATCCTTGGTTTCCCATTTAGAGAACGGAACCCTAAAAATATTTAGTAACGACCCCGAGTGAAGGCCCGTTGTCCAACTAGTTGGATAAAGCAGTTAGACCACTGCCCCTTACCCATTTTCTTAAGCTGGGTTGCCTAGTGCCCATAACCGTAGAACTTTTATGAATTTCGGATTTGAAGGAAGAGAAGGAGTTGTGTCAGAATAGTGGCAAAGGGCACTCTGTTGTGTCTGCCTATCTCTGTGGGAAAAAGGCGTGACAATTTTATTGTTTGATTTATAAATAAATGAAGTTGAATATTTAAAAAATATGTAAAAATGTTCGTTTTAATTGGAAAATATGAAGATTTCCGAAGCGGCATAACATAAAACGTACATTACTTTATTTTATAAGCATGTTTTTTTTAATGACATAATGAGTTTTTTGTTTGTTTAACATTAATAAAAATAATAATTACTTAAATTATTATATAAAAGTACATATAAAATATGTTTATATAATTTTTGCACATAACACTTTTTATACATGGTGTAGAATGAACGAAGTGTATTTGCGTAACATATCCAATTTAATTTATTAAACAATTAAATTGCAATGCCGCACCAAAAGTATATTTAAACAATTTATATTTATTTATTTACATTTCTATACTAAGCTACTAAATTGCTTGTACCATAGAAACAGGACTACCAAAGTACATATATCAAATATGATGATGATCTCCTTGCCGTGTCCGGCAACAGCGACTCCTTAGTCAGTACTATAATGTGACTCGCAAAACCAATTTTAGTTTTAAATGTGCGGTTGCAAGATACACAAAAGAGTATATCAAACATACATTGGCTCTTGGTTTGCGTAACTATTGCACTTGCCGGTACCAATGTATTTTTACATACACAGTACATACATTTACATACAGTACATACATTTTGGTTTGGTTATCCTATTTTTATGAGCACTTTAGTAGCTTAGTATAGAAACGTAAAAAATAAAAAAAAGGTACCGTTCTTATTTACGCTCCGTATATCTTTATTAGTTTTAATTTTAGTTTTCCATCTAATCTGTATTAGATATAATCTATCTTGTAGTACTTTCTATCCCCTATTCTTCCTCTAATTTAGTGTTAGTTTTTCCAATAGATTAGTTTTAAAGATACACTTATTTATTTGTAAACATTTTCTCTTTGTTGCCTACCAAATGGGACTGGATATCACAAAATAAAAATAATTAAAAAATAAAAATAAACTATTATGTATGTATGATTTTTATTTATAAAAAACATGGGATTTTCAACAGAGAATTATCGCATCGAGACAAAATATGAAAATCATCTTATAGTGAAAATTGCCTTGGTTTGTATTTTAACAGAATACGCAACTAAAAAATCAAAATGGCGTCTAACCATAGATCACGCTTTAAGCTTTCACTGCTACAAAAACCATAGACAATCATTTTTCGAAGGTTATTACAGCTTCCAAATTTAACTGAGCACCCTGTATCGTTTCTCCTAGTTATGTGCGCACATTTGTTAGTTTAGTTGGTTAAAAATATATGGAATATAATTTTGACATTTATTAGTAGAAACTACTTTTATTTATTTATATATGTTTATATTTTGCATATAACAAACATAAAGATATTTTTTTCAATTAATCAAATCATCATGCCTCTTTCCCTACAGGGATAGGCAGAGACAATGGAGCGCCACTTGCGCTCCTGACACAACTCCCTCGCTTCCCTCACATCCACAATTCTCTTCACACAAGCTCTACGGTTATGGGCACTAGCTTTCTTAAGGATGTCTCCTATTTGGTCGGAAAACATCCTCCTGGTCCTGCCACATCCATTAATAGGTATATTACTAAAAAAGTGTAAAGTTTATTGGACTAAATTAATAAATAATAAGTAAGTTACGTTCCGCGATCCTGGCACGTTTCTATCCTGCCTTCCTTTACATCGACAATTTTCTTCTTACAAGCCATGGTTGTGGGCACTCTGGAGCCTTGCTTTCTTTGAGTTATTTGATTAAGGAACGATCTTCTGGGTTACCACGGAGAACCTCGTCCTTTCACACCCGTAATACCCGCACAGGTAGGGGAAAGCATCCGCATTCTATCGATCGAATCGGCAGCCGAACTAAAAAGTTCGGTGCGTCTTTTTTTGTAGAACAATCGACAAGTGGAATGCTTTGCCAGCCCATGTGTTCTCTCCATCCTATGACCTTGGATCTTTTAAGCGATGCGTGAAGAAGCACCTTTGGCCGGCATAGCTACGGCGACTGAAGCAGCCGTGAATAAACTCGGTTGTTTCAGTCGTCGTCACTTTTGGACCTCCTCTTGCTTATCATCAGGCGGGTCGAGGTCAGATGTCGTGTCACAATAAAATAAAAAAACTCATTTTATAATTCCACTGACCTTGTGGTACAAATGTCTTAATTATATTCCGTAAGCTAAACTATGTCTTCTAATTATGCATGCATTACAAATTATTTTGTACACTTTATTCTAAGTTTTGCTTAAATAATCTTTTAAATAAAAATTAAAACTTAAATAATGCCTATTAGTAAGTTCATTATTATTTTATAATAGGTAATTCGAGATGGTAATTTTTTCTACGGTGTTGCCAATCGAAATAATAACTCCATTTGTCTATACTATTTTCATTTGTTTATTTTTGACAGCTCGAGTATTATTGGTTCAACTGATTTGCCTTACTATGGTATTATAGGATTAAAATAATTATTTAAATATAGGGAACACTTATATTTAAAGAAGTATTTTAAAGAGTGGTAGGCAGTGGTACCCAGTCTGCCGATCCTGGGTAGTACCACCACTTAGACCGTGAAGTGATTTGGTCGCGTTTTGTAAGTTGCCGGTTCCAACTAGGCCGGCATGGTGGATGTGATTGCTACATACAGTTATTGAATTGTAGTAGCAGTGACATTCATTCATGGACCACACTTCGGCTTAACATCAAGCATAATTAAGTAAATCATTTAACTAATAATGCCCTAGCTGTCAAAAAGAAAATAAAGAAATGTAAAGGTATAGGTAAACTAGTTTTAAAATATCGTGTTAAATTAATGCGCATATTTAAAGCAAGTAAAACAAAATATTGTTCACAGTTTTAAAGTATTATTTAAGTTTAAATGCTATAATAAATGTTTAATATATGTTTTGCGTTCATCAGCGGCTCTAATATGGCGTAAAATGAGATGAATATACGTTAATAGTCGAGTTTTAATAGTTTTGTAGTTTAGTATAGAAATGTGAAGAAAATAGAACGAAGGGCAAACTGACTTCTAAATATATTACTTCGTTTGATAGGCTAAAACAAGGCTAAGACGTTTAATTTGATTGTGGCTGACCTCGACCTGCCTAATGGTAACCATAATCTAAGTGCCGGCAACTGAAAAAAAAAAACCGTCTTAGTGCACGGCTGACTCAGTCGCCATCACTATGACGGCTTTAATTTCAATATCTAATTGAGCTATTTATTGACACATAATTGGGTAAAATTTATATTTTGTTTCTATGTTATGTAAATGAATTAGCTATAAGCCTACTGAATAAAACAAATTGATAATAAATGAGGGATAGCACAGTGCGCGAAAAATGTGGTTTAACAGAAAATGTAGTGATGACACAGGAAGATGTAGAAGGAATGCTTTAATGGTTTGGGCGAATGAAAAATATTTTTTCTATTTGCCCATATCATCGCAGCATTCTGTAGTGTTTGTATTGTACCTCATGCAGTAGTAACACAGATAACTAAGGATTACTGTAATCACAGGCTCGCCAACGTATTAGGCCACGCGTCTACCCTCGTCGCAGGGCAGTCGTGTACTGCCGATACGCTCGAGACTGTGCCACGCACATCTAGTAATAATATGTTTATATTTATATGCGTGTGTCCCTCATACACTACACATTCTTTTGTCAATTCTTGTCACTACATCTTCTTTCATACCACATCTATCGTGTACTATGCTATTCCTAATTCTATCCGCTATCGTCAAGAACGTTTAACAACATACGAGTAGTATTTGATATACGACCGACTCTTAACGTATTTTCAACTAGTTTTATCGATTAATTAGAGCCTTGATTCTTACCACATCGGCTTTTATTTTTTAGTTTAAAGATTTGTATATTTTAATAATATGTATTTTAAACAGTTTCAGTTTGTCAACTCTTTCATGAGTTTGTTCTACATTGCGTTCTATCTTCAGGATATGGATAAACTTAAAGAGGTATTTAGTTTCTAATATCTAATAATATTTAATAAAAATGTGACTGGCATAGGTACAATAAACTACGTGACGTGGTGTAGTGGCAGTGCAATGGTTACGCAAACCGAGAGCACGGGTTTAAAACCACTTGCCGGTACCAATGTATCTTTAATATATTATTTTTTTGACGAGTAGCCGAACGGTTAGCGATTGGTTTGTTGCGCGTAAAGTCCCGGGTTCGATTCCCAGTCGGATCAAATATTTGTTTCATAGCTTTTATTTGTTATATATAATAATTATATTAAATATTGCAAATATTTGTTAATTAAAAAAAAAAAGAGGCGGACATTTGTTTTGGTTATCAAAGAGTGTTAGGCAGTGGTTCAAAGTCTGCCAATTCGGGTAGTACCACCACTTACAAGTATACAAACCGTAAAGTGATTTAGTCGCCTTTTGGGATCACCTTGTAAGTTGCTGGTTCCAACTAGGCAGGCTAAGCATGTGCGACTTTTACTACAGTTATCTAACTGTAGTAAAAGTCGCGCCCATTCATGGACTGCACTCTAGCTTAACATCAGTCAGTCAGGTTTCATCAATCACATTAATCCGAATCATATAATACATAATAATCATACAATACATAAAACCATTTAAATATTAAACGGCAATATATATAAGAATGTGTAGCGTCTACAATGACCAATTTCTGTCACTTGACCTTTTTGGAGACCAAGCCGCAAAATTTAAATCTAACCTCATATGCGCAATCGAGAAAAGCAGTGATTAGTGTGCTGTAGGTGTGAATCGTGTGTATGCAAATTTAACAATTTTTGAATGTGTGTGTGTGTTTTAAGAGTGTGTGTGTATACGTGTGTTCGTGTGTTTTAATCAAAAGTAAATAAATCTTAGTGGGAAATGTTTAGAAAATTAAGTTATACTTGTACAATAGAATCTATTTTATATATTAGTCATAAGTATTTAATTTTGTATTTTCTCTTTAAATAAATAAATAAATATATACTCCTCCAATATAATATATATTATATACTATGATAAAAGATTAAAAAATAATAATTACTATAAAAAAATGATGCATGTATAGTAGTTTAAAATAATTTTTCATTGTTTTTCAGCAATTAGCTGTATTATTAATAACGAGACAGATAATTGGCAATCTGAAAGAATCTGCGTTACCATACCTTATTGAGAATTTGCGCTTGGCTAAGATGTGCGTTGAAGTCTTCGGAGCACTGAGTCCTACGAAAGGTACGTGACTAGTAATTTTTTTGATTGTGTCTCGACATATGACAGCACCCCGTCTGATGATAAGCAAGAGGAGGTCAAAGAGTGACGACGACTGAAAAAACCTAGTAAATTCACAGCTGCCTCTGTCGCAGTCACTATGCCGGCCAAAGGCGCTTCTTCACGAATCGCTTGAATGATACAAGTTTATAGGATGGAGAGAACACATGTCGATTGTTCTACAAAGAAAAGACGCACCGGATATTACGGGTTTGAAAAGACGAGGTAGGAACAAGGTTAAAGCTCTTTAGAACATTCTCCGTGGTATAGGCGATAGAGGACGCACAGAGCCGCCATGTATCTGCGTAGTTGCAGGGGCTCCAGAGTTCGCGGGACCTCTGCATCACCTTTAATTCGAAAATCTCGGCGCTGCAATGAATGTATGGCCGCCTAATGTTAAACTGGGGTGAGGTCCAGGAATGGATGCCAGTGCTACTATAGTTAATTTTTTTTTTATTGTGACTCGACTTATGACATCACCCCGCTTGATGTTAAGCCGAAGTGTGGTCCATAAATAAATGCCACTGCTACTACAATTTATTAACTGTGAGTAGCAATCACATCCATTATGCCGGCCTAGATGGAACCGGCAACTTACAAGCTGATTCCGAAACGTGACGAAATCACTTACGCTCTGTATACCTGTAATAATATAACTGTAAGTAGCAGTCACATCCACTATGCCGGCCTAGTTGGAACCGGCAAATAAAAAGAGTGTTGGGTTTTGTATGCGCAGAATAAGAATCGGCATATAAAAGAAGCGCTGGATGTCTGCGTATGTACAGAGTCATGCACGAAATAAATAATATTTTTGAATCAATATACATTCGAAAGACCAGGAGTAAGTAGTTAACAAAATAAATTACTACGCAGCTCGAATGCAAGCACTCTTTTTTGCTACCGGGATCTTTACTATTGTAACTATACCACGGTCGCCTTAACAATATTTAACTTAATGAATTTAAAAAAAAATATGCGTATTACTATTGCGTTTGTTTTGGTTTACATTTTACTATTTTTTATTCGACGTTTCGAGAGCTTTGCAGCCATCGTGGTCACGGGGAAAATAACGCGATTAGTCCCCAGTACAACGAACAAAAATTTTTTTGATATATACAAACGTAAAACTTTGTGAGTGCCTTTTTTGTGACGAGTCCGACAAGGTGGTGGACACGCCATAAGCAGCATGATTTTTGTCGGACAAGTTGACCACTATTTTTAAACTAATTTTATTAAACAATTCTCAAAAAATCACACTTGTATGTATGGAGAGTCATAGTGACGTTATATCGACATTTTCAGGGTGGTGGACACGCCATACGCAGCATGATTTTTGTCGGACAAGTTGACCACTATTTTTAAACTAATTTTATTAAACAATTCTCAAAAAAATCTAACTTGTATGTATGGAGAGTCATAGTGACGTTATATCGACAATTCCGTGACTCAGGCATCGAAAAGGCAGCAGCCCCGAAAGTTGTCGCATTAAAAAGTTTGTCGGACTCGTCACAAAAAAGGAACTCACAAAGTTTTACATTTGTATGTATAAAAAAAAATTTAGTTCGTTTTACTGGGGACTAGATAGTAAGCGGCATAAAATTTGTTTAATTCATTAATCAATATTCAATTTTCAGCACCGACATCAGCGGAAATGTTGATGTTTACTGATAAGAAAACCGACTTGCCAACCTATGGCAGCGAAGCCTTCATAAATGGTAATACTGATGAAGGATCGAGGAGAGATTCAGAGACATCTACTGGACAAAAGGTTATACATCAAGCAGAATTGGAATCGCAGCTGTTCAAGGTACAAGTCACTATGACGACAGGCGTGGACGATCGGTTTAGCGATTGGTTTGTTGCGCGTAAAGTCCCGGGTTCGATTCCCGGTCGGAGCAAATATTTGTTTCATAGCTTTTATTTGTAATATTTAATAATATTAAATATTGCAAATATTTGTTAATAAAAAAAAAGAGATGGATATTTGCTTCGGGTCTGGTTATCAAAGAGTGGTAGGCAGAGGTACCCAGTCTGCCGATCCGGGGTAGTACCACCACTTACAAGTACGAGGTGTGTTCAAAAAGTATCGCGACTTTTGAATTTTCGCGGGTTACGTATATTCGAATTTCGATTTTTTTGTGGTGTTATGTTGGTACACATGTCTCTCACTTATGCCGACAAGCTCGGCCATTTTGAATGTTCACTTAATTGTTGACAGCTGCTTTGCTTGCACGTGTTATGGATCGTCTTCGATTTTTACCTATTCAAAAAAATGGATCAAAGAACCTGTATCAAATTTTGTGTGAAAAACGAAATTAAGTGCGCGGATGCATTCCGAATGTTGACTGTGGCATACGGAGAAGCTACCTTGGACCGAAGCAACGTTTATCGGTGGTACAAAATGTTCTCAGAAGGCCGAGAAGATGTGAACGACGAAGAGCGTGCCGGACGCCCGAGCACTTCAACAACAGACGAAAAAATTAATGAAGCGGAGAAAATGGTATTGGCCAATCGTCGAATCACCGTTAGAGAAGTTGCTGAGGACCTAAACATATCGATTGGCTCGTGCCATTCGATTTTTATCAATGATTTGGGCATGAGACGGGTCGCCGCGAAATTCGTACCAAAATTGCTCAATTGCGACCAAAAACAGCATCGTATGAACATTGCTAATGAGATGTTGGACTCTGTCCGCGACGACCCAAATTTGCTCCAGAGGGTCATAACTGGTGACGAATCGTGGGTTTATGGTTATGACGTGGAAACCAAAGCTCAATCATCTCAATGGAAGCTGCCGCACGAACCAAAACCGAAAAAAGCGCGCCAAGTTCGGTCGAATGTGAAAGTTTTGCTGACAGTTTTCTTCGATTGCAGGGGCGTGGTGCATCATGAGTTCTTGCCACAGGGTAGAACGGTCAATAAGGAATATTACCTGCAAGTTATGCGCAATTTGAGCGAAGCAATCCGCCAGAAACGCCCGGATTTGTGGAAGAACAAAAATTGGCTTTTGCACCACGATAACGCCCCTGCTCACACATCGTTGCTTGTGCGCGACTTTTTGGCCAAAAACAACACACTAATGATGCCGCAGCCACCGTATTCTTCAGATTTGGCCCCCTGCGAGTTTTTCTTGTTCCCTAAACTGAAAAGGCCCATGAAAGGACGACGTTACGCTACGCTTGACGAGATAAAGACGGCATCGAAGGAGGAGCTGAACAAGATAAAAAAAATGATTTTTTGAAGTGCTTCGAAGATTGGAAAAACCGTTGGCACAAGTGTATAATATCTCATGGGGATTACTTTGAAGGCGACAAAATAGATATTCATGAATAAATAAATAGTTTTTGAAAAAACACAAAATTCGCGATACTTTTTGAACACACCTCGTATACAGACCGTAAAGTGATTAGGTCACGTTTCGGGATCAGCTTGTAAGTTGCCGGTTCCATCTAGGCCGGCATAGTGGATGTTATTGCTACTCATAGTTATTAAATTGTAGTAGCAGTGACATTCATTCATGGACCACACTTCGGCTTAACATTAAGCGGGGTGTGACTCATATGTCGAGTCACAATAAAAAAGTCTCGGGTTCGATTCTCGGTCGGAGCATATATTTGTTTCATAGCTTTCAAAGTTTCGTATAATTTAATAATTACATTTGAAGGAGTAAATTGTTGTTCTTTAGTGTCACTATAAAAAACAACAATTGTTCCCTTAAACGTTATTATTAAATTATACGAAACGTCATTAGCAGATCAAACGTCAAAACGGCCATTATATCGTGCCGCTAGTATAGTTGCAGCATATCACGTCCGCCACAGTGCTACCCTGGATCGGCATACTTTAATCAATCAATCAAATTGTCACGCCTTTTTTCCACTGGGATAGGCAGAGACAATAGAGCGCCACTTTCCACGACCCTGACACAACTCCCTCGTTTCCTTCACATTCACAATTCTCTTCATACAAGCTCTATGGTTATGGGCACTAGGCAACTTAGCTTTCTTGAAGATGTCTCTATGTGGTCGGCAACACCCTCCTGGGCCTGCCTCGTTTAACGCAGCCATTCACATGAGATTTATATTTATGGCATACTTGCCTATAGCTTGTCTAACTATAAATGACGCGCCCCTCCACTTCATTAGTTGATTTAAATGTGTGAATGCAAATATTTCTATATTATACTTTATCAGCGTGCTCCTCCTTTTGTGTCCAACCAGCAACTGAATGACCAATTACAATTGTATTTTCGGTGTGTTGCATTCATATTTTATGTTTTCTCGTGTGCGCAAATGCGGTGGAGGGGCGCGTCATTTCGGCTTAGACAGACTATACCACTCTTAACAAATTTTTTCTATGACTTACAGTACGATGGAACATTTGCGGAATACCTCGAGATGTTGACCCAACTGGGTCACGTGGTCATATTCTCCTCTGCGTTCCCCCTGGCAGCTCTCTGCGCGTTGCTGAATAACACGGCGGAAATACGTGCGGACGCTTTCAAATTGTGTCACGTAGCTCAGAGGCCATTTGGCGAGAGAGTGAATAGTATTGGCAGTTGGCAGGTGAGTTGCAGTAAAAGAGTGGTGAACTTATATACCTAGACTTGTCCTATAGTGAGCAAGGGAATGCCAAAAGCGACGTCGTCACTATGACGGCCTGGTAGGTCTGCGCGTACTAAATCTAATTTTAAATCTACATACTACTCGTATATATTTTTTGTGAACTTTATTTTGTATTACATAATTTGTTTAATTTTTTTTTCAACCTATAGCAATTAAAATTATATTAACTATAATTAAACTATAAATAAAAAATATTATCTAATGACGTCGCATTAGAGACTGAAGAAGACTGCCAACATTTTCCCTTTGTATAGCAAGGCTAATACGTTGGCAGAAATATTTGCCAGCTAAACAATTTTTTCTCCTGACTTCTTCATCAACCGCTTGGACGAGTCCTTGGTCAGGCGCTTAGCTGAAGGTCTCCAAGGGCCCATCGTCTCGGTCCCAAACGGCGCGGCGCTTTGTATCCAATACCGAGGACAAGGAAAAGTTGATAGACATAGTGCAAAAATATGAGTGTATGTAACATCACGAAACAGAAAGAATACAAAAATAAAATTTTTCAGTCGTTATTTTGGGAAAGAATCGGGACTATACTGGAAAATTTAGCAAAATTTTAAATAATCAAGTGTTAATATATGTGACAAATATGCTAAATGCTGGCAATATGGCTTCTGTCAAAGTAACTTACACCGAACGTGCACACGATTCTTTGTGTGATCTGTGCAGCTCTGCGTGACAGCAATCCGGTGTGTCAGTGCTGGCATGCTCACGCAAAGGTTATGAACACGCACACGTCACGCCACGTGTCTGGTCTGACCCGGGCTTTAAAGTACTTTATCACTAACTCAATGTTGTAATTACTTTTTTTCCAGCATGCAATGGAGGCCCTGGTAGCCGTGGCTGTTTTAGTGAACTGCGCTCTGATTGGTCTATCGGGGCCTGTGCATAGATTATTACCAGACATAACGCCCGCGCAAACTGTCTTGGTTATTGTGGCCTTAGAGGTGAATATTAACATACTTAAATTGAACAATGTGTTAGCAGATTTTGTTGGCCGGCATAGTGGCAGTGACTGGCGCAACCGTAAACTGAAACCATTTTTTCAGTCGTCTACGCTCTTGTTGCCCTTGCTTACCATCCGACGCGATGCCAGATGCGTCCACTGGTTATTTGTGACTTTCACTATGATCAAATTGAAGACATCCTCAAGAAAGCTGGGTTGCCTAGTGCCCATAACCTTAGAGCTTGCATGAAGAGAATTGTGGATGTGAAGGAAGCGAGGGAGTTGTGTCAGGATCATGGCAAGTGGCGCTTCATTGTCTCTGCCTTCCCTGTGAGAAAAAGGCGTGAAAATTTGATTGATTGATTGATTGATGAAAGATGTGGTAAAGAAAAAATGTAGTGTTTGTACATGTTTTGTAACTCTTGAATATTGCACGATTAGGAGCTTGTCTAATATTTTGAGGTAACATTCCATAGATTTGCAGTAACGACAGAAAAAGATTTAAAGACGAAAGAGGTGTGGTGAGAGGGAATGGAAAGAGTGGAATTGGAAGAGGAGCGCGTGGTCTTAACCCTGAATAATGAATTAAATTTTATGCGGCCAAAATAGTAAGCCGCATAAAATTTGTTTCATTCATTTAAAAATATGTATATCGAACACCCTTATTTTATTACGTTTCAGCATATAGTATTATTAATTGTGATGGCGTTGCGATTGGCAATTCCTGAAATCCCAGCATGGTTGGCCACTGAAATGGCCAAGGTCGAGTTTCAGAGGAGGGAGGCCATTAAGAATGCACACGCACCTTTGTTGGTAAGTTGTTAATTCCGTATTTTTTTGATTGTGACTCGAAATACGACCGCCTGATGTTAAGCTGGTGTGCGGTTCATGAGTAGAGGTAGCTGCTATCACAATTCAATAACTGTAAGTAGCAGTTACATCCACCATGCCAGCCTAGTTGGACCGGCAACTTACAAGCTAATACCGAAACACGACTGTGACTTAGCGGTGGTACCCAGTCTGCCAACATATGCACAAACCGTAAGGTGACTGGCATAGCAAATGTGCAATACTTTTAAATAACTGCTTTTAATACTTTTAAATAACTGCAAGTAGCAGTAACCTCAATTCATGGACCGCTCTTTAGTTTAACATTAGGTGAGGTGCTGTTATAACACAGTGATCAAAAAGTAGTAAGACGACAGGCGTGGACGAACGGTTTAGCGACTGGTTTGTTGCGCGTAAAGTCCCGGGTTCGATCCCCGGTCGGAGCAAATATTTGTTTCATAGCTTTTATTTGTAATATTTAATAGTATTAAATATTGCAAATATTTGTTAATAAAAAAAAAAGAGATGGATATTTGCTTCGGGTCTGGTTATCAAAGAGTGGTAGGCAGTGGTACCCAGTCTGCCGATCCGGGGTAGTACCACCACTTATAAGTATACAGACCGTGAAGTGATTTGGTCACGTTTCGGGATCAGCTTGTAAGTTGCCGGTTCCATCTAGGCCGGCATAGTGGATGTGATTGCTACTCACAGTTATTAAATTGTAGTAGCAGTGACATTCATTCATGAACCACACTTTGGCTTAACATCAAGCGGGGTGCTGTCATATGTCGAGTCACAAAAAAAAAAAAAAAAAAACTTTTCAATTTGCTTATCCATGCAATTATTTTTTCTTATGTTGATACAACATTTATGAACGTCTCTGCCTTTATCTTTCTTTCTTCTTGTTTATGGCTTTAGTATTTAACTTGCCAGTGTCAAAGTACAAATATATGCGTCAATGTTAAAACATTGTCAAATAAAGATGAAGATGAACCACGCGAGTGATACATCACAAGATGACGATGATAGTGAGGTTGATGATGATCGTTTTAGTAAAGCGGCGGCGAAAAGCCTTTACTAAAAGTTCGGAAGGAGTCTTGGAGGGAACACGGAGAAACACTTTTCACTTTAAATTACTTGTTTATATTTAATCAACTTAAAAATGATTACTGAATAACAATTCCACCATTATTACACATTAATAATTATGAAAAACACAAGCGTTTCAAATAATTCATAATTGCGCGACCTGTCCCTTGCAGTTACGTGACAGAAGGGTCAGTCGGTTATGAGTTACGCTTGTTGGCGTTACCCAATAAGACAAGATTTTACGACTGCGGTAATTTTATTTATAACAAAAATATATATAAATTGAAAAGTCTTACTCCTTTTTGATCACAGTAGTATGTAAAATGATCCTTTGTTTTCCAGTCTGAATATCCGAGCCAAGATGATATAATGAAAGCAACGGCCCGTAGTAGTTCACGCACTATAACGCCTACCACGCCTGCGCAGAAAGAGGAAAAAACAGATAAGAAGAAAGTTGCCATAGGAAAAATATCAGAAATACCACCATTTAGGTAAATTATTTGGGGGGAAAAATAGAATATTCATCCATAATTACAACATGACCATAGTAGGAGAATAACCTTAGATCCTTTAAGCGATACATGAAGAAGCACCTTTGGCCGGTATATTGACGGCGACTTTGGCAGCCGTGAACTAACTCGGTTTTTTCTGTCGTCGTCACTCTTGGACCACTCATTGCTTATCATCGGATCGTGGTCAATTGTCGTGTCACAATATATAAAAATAGGTATTCAGTTAGTAGTCGTTTGCCCAGTCTTCTAATCAGAGGTACCACCACTTTCTAGTGTACGGACCGTAAAGTTTTTTTATATTGTGACTCGACATATGACAGCACTGATGTTAAGCTGAAGTGCGATCTATTAATGGACGTCACTGCTACTACAATTTAAAAACTGTAAGTAGCAGTCACATCCACCCGAAACAAATATCCGCCCCTTTTTTATTAAGAAATATTTGCTTTGTCCGGGAATCTAACCTGGGACTTTACGCGCAACAAACCACCCTCGTATCGGCAAGCCGGGCATTTGACAACTGTGTGCCTAATACGGTATATACTTTTTTTATTAACAATTTTTTAAAATAATATTGATATACTACGTTTTTCCTTACTTGGCAAAAGTAGTAAACAAAGTTTCGACATGATGACGGATTAGCAAGAAAAAACAATTACTACTGACGCGAATCAATACGAATATGTAAAAATATCTATGAATTACTGTGAAAATTATTGTTATTGGGGTACAATATTTGTCATTCGTGAATTTACCGTTTCCATGTAAATGGTTTTTAATAAAAATAATGTATATATGTCAATCAATCAATCAAATTGTCACGCTTTTTTCCCACAGGGATAGGCAAAGACAATGGAACACCGCTTACCACGATCCTTATAACTTTCTTGCTTCCTTCATATCCACAATTCTCTTCATACAGGCTCTGTGGTTTGGGTACTAGGCAACCCAGCATTTATGTGTGTGATTTTAATAACTTTTGTGCATTTGATATATTATGTATGTTTATTCTATTGAATAAAACAGTAGTAAACAGTTTCTTTAGATAAAGGGACATTGGGAAATGGTGATTTTCATGTTTGTTTACTACTTGTGCCAAGTAAGAAAAAACAGTATAGTATAGTAATAGTAGTTTAAGGCATATCGTGTAAGCGTATCAACTTTTTGCCTCGGCAACTTTTTACATACTGTCGGGGAACGAGCTTAATAAACGCGGTAGGAATGCACTTGTGACGTCATGGTCACGTGTCTATTATAAATAGTGATGTAACATGCAAAATGTTGATAACGATAAACACATACGTTCCTCAAAAAGCAAATAGATTTAGTTATTAAAAATTATAAATGTGTATTAAATTGAAGTATAAACATTAGATAGCAACAATTTTTAATGAATTATGTATTAATTTAATTTTGAGAATAGTCATGAGAATGCAGTCAGCATGTTTTTTTATTATTTTTCACACATTTTAATCACGTTTCTAATAATGATTCTAGCCTAACTACGGATGACGACTCTCTTTTATTCAATTAACTCACTAATATTTCAATAATCAAAAAAAGAGAATATGGACACGTTTTTATCGATATTAAATGACATCGCTGAGCTATGAGCGTCACTAATAGCGGCTACTATGATACGGGTGGGGTTTTTTGATGCCCCACTGCACCTCAGCCCCCGAATCTATTTAACTCGTTCCCCATCTATAGTTAACTTTGTAATAAAGAAACGTTTTATCTCGTTGCGACTGTGAAATGTTATTGACCTAAGTTGCATAGACAAGAACTTGTAAAGCGCCTCTGTACTCTAAAATGGAATTTGAGATTTCTATACTAAGCTACTAAAGTGTTTGTTTCATAGAAACAGGACCACTAAAGTACACATATCAAAGATACATTGGTACCGGTGAGTGGTTTCGAACCCGTGCACTCGGTTTGCGTAACCATTGCACTGCCACTACACCACGGTCGCCTCAAAATGATTAAAATTGATTACTTGGGTTTTAATATTTATTTTGGTAGATAATAACGTTTCAAATGCATAACCAAGTTTTGGCGCGGTTGTCAGGAAACTTCAATAACATTTGCGTTTTAACAAGCATTTGAAGAAAAAAAAGTTGTTTAGTATAAAAATGCTCAGTAAAAAGACGAGTCGATTGGCTTTTGTTTGAGTCGTTTGTTTTAATGTGTGAAGAAGCATCTTTGGGCGGCATAGTGACGGCGACTGAGGCAGCCGTGAACTAACTCGGTTATTTCAGTCGTCGTCTCTATTGGATCTCCTCTTGCTTATCATCAGGCGGGTCGAGGTTAAATGTCGTGCCACAATAAAAAAAACTGAGTGGCCTTGTAACGGCGACTGAGATAACAATAAGACGTTTTTCAGTCCTCAGCGCTCTTGCACTTCCCCTTACTTACCATCAGGCAATTCGCATCCTAATAAAAATTTAAAAAAAAACCAACTAAATCGTCACTTTAATAGTGACATTGATTTTATTGTTTTCATCTCGAATTCAATTTTTGAGTAAGGACTACAAAGAAAAATATTTTATTAAATAACTAATTAATTTAATATAAGTTAATGTGATTAATTTTATAAGAGTAATTAATGTTCGCGCATGCTGTAGTGTTTAGAAATAAATTATATTATATTTTTTATTTGTTTTTTTTTTCGTTTTGTTTTTATTCATATGCAAAGATGGCATTGTATCAATCATTTACGGCCGTATTTGATTAACAGGTATTATTTTTTATTTATTTTAATCATTTTTTTCTTTTTACACTATTTTTTCTTATTAAAAAAGTTTAACTAAGCTCACCCAGAAGCGTGTCCTTAAGAAAGCTAAATTGCCTAGTGCCCATAACTGTAGAGCTTGTATGAAAAGAATTGTGGATGTGAGGGAGTTGTGTCAGGATCGTGGCAAGTGGCGCTGCATTGTCTTTGCCTATCCCTGTGGGATAAAGGCGTGACAGTCTTATTGATTGCTTGACATATCTTTAGGCCTTTGCATAGGTGTAAAGATATAGAGAATGAAACCAACGCTTGCTTAATTTTTTTAAATTCTAGCACCTTGCCTGATGTTAAGCTGGAGTCCACGAATCAAGGCGAATGCTACTACAGTAAAATAACTGCGAGTAGCAGTTGGAATCGGCAACTTACAAGCTGATTCCAAAAAGCGACTAAGTCACTTCACGGTCTGTACTGTGGACAGTTGTATGTGATGGTACTGGTACTACCCTGGATGGGCACACTGGGCACCACTAAATATGTGCCTACCACTTTTACTATATTCAATCTATCAAATTGTTACGCCTTATTCCACAGGGATAGTTAGACAATGGAGCGCCACTTGCTACGATCCTGACACAACTCCCTCGCTTCCCTATATTGTTTCCTTCACATCCATATTCTCTTGATGTTATGGGTACTGCTGATATCAGCACTCTTCTGTTTCTTCATTGTTTTATCTTTTCACTTACCTAACTTTTATTAATCCTTTTCATCAATCTTCTTCCATTTATTCAATTGACTCAAAATACACAAAACTGTCGCCTTAATTCTCACAAGGATGGGAGACAATGGAGTTTCACTTCGCACGATCACTTCGCAATGGGACAACGTGCACTCTTTCATACTGTCAGGGAACGAGCTAAATGACCGCGGTAGGAATGCAGTTGTGACGTTATCGTCACGTGTCTATTATGAATAGTGAGGTACATGCAAAATGTCGATATCGATAAACACACACTTTTCTTAATTTCGTTTTAAATTTAGCTATTAAAAATTATAAATGTGTGTTTAACTAGAGTATGAACATTAGATAGCAACAATTTTTGATGAATTATGTATTAATTGAATTTTGGGAATTAATATATAATTCTGCATGTTTTTCTTGTCTTTACACATTTTAAACACGTTTCTTATAATGTTTCTAGCCTCTTAATTAACTCACTAATTTTGCAAGAAACAAATATGGAAGATAAGGACATGCGCGTCACTACTGGCGGCCAGTAAGATACGGTCAAATACCCCCTTATTTGACGCCCCCGCCGCTCTTTACCCCCGAATTAATTTAGCTCGTTCCCCATCTATACATGCACAGGTGATTCCTGCTTTTTTTAAATGTTTCTGTTTTATAAATATCTTACTTTAATGCAAATATTTCTTATATTTTTAATTATAAATATATTTTTATTGAGGCTTAGCATATGATATTACCCCGCTTGATGGAGGCAACTGCTACTAAAGCAATATAATTGCGTCTAGCTAGAACCGGCAACTTACAAACTGATCCTGTAATGCGATTAAATCACTTCATAGTGTGTATACTTGTAAGTGGTGGTATTATCCCAGATCTGCAGACTAGGTAAATGATCACAAAGTATCACCCTACTACTCTTAAATGTGTATAACTTAAAATATCTGGCCGGCATAGTATCGCCGACTAAGGTAACCGTGAACTGACACGGTTTTTCAGTCGTGGGCACTTTTGGTCCTTCATTAGGCAAGTTGTGGTCAGATGTTGGGTTACAACAAAAAATAAACAAGTATACAGACCGTAAAGTGATTTAGTCGCGTTTCGGGATCAAGTTGTAAGTTGCCAGTTCCAACTAAGCCGGCATAGTGGATGTGACTGCTACTTACAGTTATTGAATTGTAGTAGCAGAGACATTTATTCATGGACCGCATTCCAGCTTAACATGAAGCGGGGTGCTGTCATATGTCGAGTCACAATAAAAATAATTATTTAAATATGTCTACAAGGTATTAATTTATTGTAAATAATTTCAGACCGAAAGCTGCATCTATCACTGAACCGACAGTGACAACGGGTTCGTTACAGATTTTACAGGATGTAAGCCCAACGAAACCAATACGACATAAGGTGAGCTTGCATTTCATCAAAATCAATCAATCAAATTGTCACGCCTTTTTCCCACAGGGATAGGCAGAGACAATGGAGCGCCACTTACTACGATCCTTACACAACTCATTTCATAATCTAATTTATTTTATCAATCAATCAATGAAGGCATAATGACGGCCTTAGTCGCCGTCATTATGTCGGCCTAAGGTAATTTTATTTATTTACCTGTAGTAGTAGTCACCTCTATTCATGGACCACACTCCAGCTTAATGAATTAGTCCAGTCCACTAATACTTTTTTAAATTTTTTAATTGTGACTCAACATATGACAGCACCCCGCTTGATGTTAAGCTGGAGTGTGGTCCATGAATGGATGTCACTGCAACTACAATTCAATAACTGTAAGTAGCAATCACATCCACTATGCCGGCCTAGTTGGAACAGGCGACTTACAAGTTGATCCCGAAACGAGACCAAATCACTTCACGGTCTGTATACTTTTACTGCATTCAAATAACTGCAAGTAGCAGTAGCATCCACTATGCTGGCCTAGATGGAACCGAAACTAACTGCTCTTTTTGTCTCCAGGAAGCTCCATTATCTCTATTAGGTGTCCGTGGCTTAAGAGATGAACCATTACACCGTTCAGCTCACTGCATACCGCAGCCAACGCAACATAGGCCATTGGTGAATCCCGCACATAAGGTAATTTTTTTATTGTGACTCGACATATTGCAGCACTCCGCTTGATGTTAAGCCGAAGTGCGGTCCATGAATGAATGCCACTGCTACTACAATTCAATAACTGTGAGTAGCAATCACATCAACTATGCCGGCCTAGATGGGACCGGCAACTTACAAGCTGATCCCGAAACGTGACCAAATCACAGCCGATCAAAGCCGATCCGGGGTAGTACAACCACTTACAGGTATACAGACCGTGAAGTGCTTTGGTCGCGTTTCGGGGTCAGCTTGTAAGTTGCCGGTTCCAACTAGGCCGGCATAGTGGATGTGATTGCTACTCACAGTTATTGAATTGTAGTAGTAGTGGCATCCATTCATGGACCACACTCTAGCTTAACATCAAGCGGGGTGTTGTCATATGTCGAGTCACAAAAAAACATTAATCCCTGTTAACATCAGTCGCTTACTCATATTAGTTGTAGTTATAAAAAATAATAATAAAAATATCTCATTTACTCAGGAAATAGCTGGCAGCAGTGTAAACGTTGGCGGTTCTGAGCCAGAACTACACACGCTCCCGGTACCATTGTCAGAGCCTTTAAACACATCCAGTGAAGATGATAAGCCTAAAGATAAAGGTAATGTATGTTTTGGGGTACCATTGCTCGAGTTACATAGTCAATTGTAACTCATCTAAATCAATTAAAACATTTTAAAATTAGCTCATTGTAACAGCGCAGATACCAACTTGATGGAATGTTCTTTCATAAGCTGATGAATGGTATGATAGACTCCACGCACTTGCTGTCAAAAATTGCATTCTATACTAGCAAGAAACGTTCTAGAGCATCTACATACAGGCCTTTTCTAACGTTTGAATCAAAAACCAATCTTGGACATTTTCGGCTCTAAACAAACTCATCATTCAATATAATGCATTGCACAAAGATCACGATTTCGGCATATTTTGCTTTGGGAAACAAACATTTAAACTCAGACAATTAGAGATCGATGGTAGAAGGGATCGATGGTTAATTTGTAATAATTTTTATTTTTATGTTTTTATATTTTATTTTATTTAAAAAAAAATTGTAACATTTTATTATTTTTATTTAATAATTGTAATTTTAATATTTCCTTATATAAGATAGATAGTGTCATTATTATTGTTAATGCATGCAGTCCTGTCCTATAAGTGAGATTGTATTCAGCTTAATTACATAGTGCTATATGAGTGATAATTAATTTATACTCATTATTATAATTTATACTCATTATTATTATTATTTTAATTTAAATCAGTATTATTTAATTTTTTTTTTAATTTTGTTTGTAATTCAATAGTTTTTAAGGTAATTTAATTTGATTGTGTTCTTATTTTGTATAATGAATGTTGGATACACCTGTAAAGGTACATCATACGGAACATAAATATCGAAATTATTGTAATATTATGTAAGTTTTTGTGATGTGCTAATGGTGTAGCAATTAAATAAAAAAAAAATGAGTGTGTATTGCAAACAATGCAATCTTGTTGGAAGGCTTAATAAATAAATTGGCCGTTTTTAATTAAACCAGCGGCACGCTATGATGGCCGCTGTGACGTTTCACCAGCTCATAAAGTTTCGTATTTATTTATTTTAGACTATAAAAACCACATAATCACTCAGCCAAGTCAGGATTACAGTTTTCATATTGATAAAAAAACTTAATTCCAATGAATCGATGTGAATGTGTATAAATCACAAATTCTGGATACAAGGAATTGTTGAGGGCGTGTGATTTTTTATTATTGCCTCTGTGGTTAAGTATAGTTTCTGGGGTCACCATATCCAGTGAAGTTATTGAAAGATTATTTAATGTTCATGTTTGTTTAATTTGTTAGATATACATATTAGTTATGCGATCCCTCAACGGTCGTTGCCGGAGGCTTAGCGTGCGAGAGCGACTACTCAATGAGGTGTACGGCGCGAGACTGTCCAATGCATTTTGTGCATAGGTAGGTCAGCGCGGTGATTCATAACGAAATGATGCGACCGCTCACAATAGGCTGTCGCCACAGAATTAAATAAACTAAGTAACAGTTATAGCCAGGGCCGTCTTAAGCATGTTCAGCGCCGGGGTGCGAAAGTCAAGGCTCCGCTCGCGTGGTCTCAGTGTAGTAGGTACCTATCGAAGTTTATGGCGGTCGGAATGCGCCCCCTAGGACTCTGCGCCCGGGTGCACCGCACCCCTTGAACCCCCGGGTAAAGACGGCTCTGGTTATAGCAAAGTAAAAAACAACTTACAGTTATTAGTTAAGTAATAAACATATAAAAAATGAAAATTATTTATATTAATTGAACCAACCGTAAGAATTTATATTCATGTCAAAATAACAATATAAAATATGTAGGTACAATATAAATAATAAAAATCAATAATATTTATAAATTGTGTGCAGCTGTATAGGAGCTTTGTCATCGTAATTAACGTTATATAAATTATAAATATATTACGTATCAAATTGTTGTTCTTTATTGTCACTATAAAGAACAACAATTGTTCCTTCAAACGTTGTTATTAATTCGTACAAAACTTCATGAGCAGATCAAACGTCTAAAGCCAATCATAGCGTGCTGTTGGTATAAGAATGATCCCTTTTTAGAATTTCAGCTTTCTAGTTAGTTAAAAAAGTTATGTTCTAGCACTTGAAGTCCTCTTCGGTTTCTTTGTGCGTTCCTCAACGGTTTTCCTTCAGTGGAGCTACCCGATCTCCTCCAGGAAGGCTAGGAGATCATTCTCGTTCCTGCAGACCTCCGGAAGCGTCCTCGCGTTGTCAAGAAACTTCTGTCTTGCTTCGACCACTCCTGTACTCCTGCAACTCAAGAGCACACGCGCAGCTGTCTCCTCCTCATTCAGGCAGCCCCTTACAGCTCTCCGATATGCTTAATAATTAGTGATCATCCACTAATTTGGAGCGCCTAATACATTGTGCCATCATGAAGTTCGCAGGCTAGATGTATAGAATGTCGTGCAGCATACCCTGAATACTAATCTTTAAAATGATAAAAAATTGATTGCGCTGCTTGTTCTGACAGTAATGTATGGAAGCGAAGGTTGGGTATGGCAGAAGAAGCATGAGAGTAGAATTGTTAAGGAGTGTATGTGTAGTGACGATGGCGGATAGAATAAGGAATAGCACATTGCGTGATAGATGTGGCTTGAAAGAAGATGTAGTAACAAGGGTTGACAAAGGAATGCTTCGATGGTTTGGGCACATGAAATGGATGAGTAAAAAATATTTAAAAAAAAATAATGTGGTTGGATGCGTTAAACAACGCAGGCCCAGGAGGGTGTTTTTCGACCAAATCGGAGACATCCTCAAGAAAGCTGGGTTTCCTAGTGCCCATAACCATAGAGCTTGTATAAAGAGAATTGTGAGGTGTCGCTCCATTGTATCTGCTTATCCCCGTGGGAAAAAGGCGTGACAATTTGATTGATTGATTGATTGCAGCGCGTTCCCGTGCAAAGGCAGCGTTAGTGAAGCGTGTGCGTTCTGTCGCTGTGTTCTCACTTGGCCTGCGCAAAGCAAGGGAAGCTGCTGCGGCTGCTGAGAAGTCGCACGCGCACACACCGCACACACCAGAGAAATTGTCCAGCTTGGTGAGTTTAATTTCATTTGCATAAGTATCTTTTTTCATGATTAACGACAGGCGTGGACGAACGGTTTAGCGATTGGTTTGTTGCGCGTAAAGTTCCGGGTTCGATTCCCGGTCGGAGCAAATATTTGTTTCATAGCTTTTATTTTTAATATTAAATAAATATATTAAATATTGCAAATATTTATTAATAAAATAAAAAAAGAGATAGATATTTGCTTCGGGTCTGGTTATATAAGAGTGGTAGGCAGTGGAACCCAGTCCCCCGATCCGGGGTAGTACCACCACTTACAAGTATACAGACCGTGAAGTGATTTGGTTGCGTTTCGGGATCAGCTTGTAAGTTGCCTGTTCCAACTAGGCCGGCATAGTGGATTTGAAAGAAAAAGACACCATACTAAAGTGAAGTTGGTTGCAGAGTTAAACGTCACATAATGGCGCAGATTCGGTCCTATTCTTATTTTAATCGCATTATACCTCGTATCACTGGTCGCCATTTTGTTTAATCTTGTTTTTTTCGCAGGGTCTACCAGCTCCAATGTTAGGTGGTGAATTATCACTTATACCAATTGAACAGTTGATACAAGTAGATGATGTTAAACCAAGACCATCGCCTTCAAGTTAAAGAAAAAATATGTTATTAGTATAATGATTCTTTTATACTATAGATAGACTATACCAGCGGCACGATATAAACGGTAGTTTGTATTATAAAACTAATAACAATTTTGCTTTTAATTGCTGTGCAATTGAGTTATTTGAAAAATAAGACATGGATTTTGTATCATCTGTCAATCAACGCCTCATTTGTTTTGCTTTGAACCGTCATAATTATAGTTTGATCATATTGCACACCTAAACTATGCAAAATAAAGGATATATTCTAATTACATTGTAATCTTCGTACATCAAACTATTTTAAAATGTAAATGCAACTTTTAATACAATAAGCCCAAGTCCACATACAAAATGAATGATGTCCTTTACAGTAATTCATTATCTTGTTTATTCTTTTATACTGTAGACATACTTATCCGTGTTTAATAAAATTAAAACGCCTACTAAAATGTCAAGGAAAATAAAACATGACTAATAGACACATTATAAACTATTGTTAATAATTACACGACTATACCAGCGGCACGCTATGATGGCCGTTTTGACGTTTGATCTGCGCATGAAGTTTCGTATAAATTAATAATAACGTTTGAAGGAACAATTGTTGTTCTTTATAGTGACAATAAAGTATAGTTCGCGTCGTTTTCTAGATGTGTTTAGGAATGCGGGGGACACGGGGCATAAGGTAACAAAGTTCCGTGCGCGCGATTGGCTGGCCAGTCGATCATCGACTCGCGCGTGGAATCCACGCTCCGTTCGCTCCCGCGTACACTTGGGTGCACCACTGGTTTTCGTATCATACTAATAGTTTTATTACATATTAGTCCCCCGCCGCGTCTGTCTGTTTGCGATAAACTCAAAAATCAATCGATTAAATTGTTTTAATTTTAATATACACGAATAAGTATGTCTACAGTGTAAAAGAATAAACAAGTTAATAAATTAGTGTAAAGAACATCATTCATTTTGTATGGGGACTTGGGCTTAATTGTATTAACAGTTGCATATACATTTTAAAATAGTTTGATGTACAAAGATTACAATGTAGTTGAAATGTATCCTTTATTATGCATAGTTTAAGTGTGCAAAATTATCAAACTATAATTTTGACGTTTAAAGCAGAACAAATGTGGCGTTGATTGACAGATGATACAAAATCCATATCTTATTTTTCAAATAACTCAATTGCACAGCAATTAATAGCAAAATTGTTATAAATTTTATAATACAAACTACTATTTATATATTTTTTCATCATCGGACATTACAAAAGTAGTACATAAAAGCCCACAATGAATGATGTCCTTTTACCAACGTATCAAAACTTCAAGCAGAGTCTACATCGGTGTGCGAATTGAGAGTTTGAAATTAACGTTTTAATTTGTCACTCATAAGGGTCGCTATATCTATTTTTTTCTTTAACCGTCAAAATAAGATTGTTTGATTGGTGGAAAGAATCGACTTAACGCAGTCTTAGTTACAGATGCAATAAAGTTATGCCTACAATCGGAATATCTTTGTGCGGGCCGACCGCGTAACCCAATGACAATGAGAATGAGCTTCGTTTTTATAGTTGAACAGTGGCGTAGCTACCAAGGGGCTAGGCGGGGCAGTGCCCCGGGGCCCTCAAGCTCAGGGGGCCCACGAATCCTTACTAGAAATCTCGATCGAACTGAACTTTTGGAAATTTATGCCATTTTCAAAATAAATATGACAGGTTGCAACCCCATTTTAATCATCCCACTAATTAAAGAATTAAGAAAAATTAAAAAGCAATCCCTAGGGAATTCCCCTAAATTATTTCTGTAGGTTGGCAGTGTTGTCAATTTGACGGATAGTGATATGTGTTATGTGCGTTTCATTATTAATCGATGTGCGTTTTATTGTGAATTCGAGTTGAGATTTTTTTTCGAGAACGGTAAAAGTTAATGCTGTATGCTTAATATTTTTATTACCTGCCCTGCAGTGCACTAATCAGTTTACATAGCAGTGGGGCCCCATTTTTTAATTTGCCCCAGGGCCCTTGGTTACTTAGCTACGCCACTGCAGTTGAACCCCATTATTGAGCTTCAAAATTAAAATTGCGACCGCGACTAAGAATCGATGTTCATTTTCATTAACAGTTCAAACTCATTGTCCGAATGAATAAAAGTTGTTTTTGACATTAACAGCGACCGAGTACAGCTTGTCTATAAATGACGCGCCCCTCCATTTTATTAGTTTATTTAAATGTGTGAATGCAAATATTACTAACTATACTATTATACTTAATCAGCGTGCTCCTCCTTTTGTGTCTAACCAGCAACTGAATGACCAATTACAATTACATCGGTGTTCTGCATCCATATTTTATATTCGCACGTGTGCTTAAATGCAGTGGAGGGGCGCGTCATTTCGGCTTAGACAGACTCTAACTTTTTGACAAATGAGAATGGACAATGTCATTGAAATTGCGCGGTCGGCCCTCTGATAGACGCCGAAAACAATCCATTGCGGTTCGATAATTTAACAACACTGATTATTACCATTTAGTATTAGTAGTGTAACACGTAGTTAAAAGGGGTTCTGTGTGTATTTACGCCCTTCCACGATCGTTCTAATACAGTAACGCCTATAGGCGTAGTTTTTTTAGTAATTTTAAAGAAAGAGAGAGTACATTATTCGTCCAATAATAGAAAATAATAGGTTGGCTAATTTTTTTTTACCCCAAGTTTAATTTTATAAATCTTCATTTAAAAACTCAAGTGACTACTTATTTTATATTATTATCTCGTACTATTTTCCGCCATCTACTAGGTAGTAACAGGATTCCTTTAGAGTAAAATTCTGGCGACTTTGACTCGAAGAATTTGGAAAGGTCTCTTAGGAGGTCATCTCTTTTGTTAATTTTTTTAATTTGAATTTTTTTCTCTTTTAAATATTCACTCAATGATCGTAAAAGGTGATATTCCAAAGACGCCAAGTTCGGTTAATACTGTGGATGCATCAGCAGGACTTATCCAGACTTCTGAGGATCCTCTTTTGAGTTATTGTAAACGTTGCACATCCACATTGTAATCTTCTTCTTTGAATTTCCTGATCAAGTTTTTGCTGTTGTGTAATCGCCCATTGCAAGACATATATTGGAAGTCACAGTTTTGGATTGTGGCCCAGAAGAAACTCGTTAAAAAGAATAGAACAAAGGACATCAGTCATTTTGGGCTTCTATGTACTACTTTTGTAATGTTCAATGATGAAAAAGTATATAAATTGTAGTTTTGATACTTGTATTGATAAAACTAATAACAATTCTGCTTTTAACTGCTGTGCATTTGAGTTATTTGGACAATAAAATATGGATTTTGTATTATCTGTCAATCAACGACATATTTGTTCTGCTTCGAACTGTCATAATTATAGATTTATCATTTTGCACACCTAAACTATGCAAAATAAAGGATAAATTCCAATTATATTATAATCTTCGTATATTAAACTATTTTAAAATGCATATCAAACTGTTAATACATTTAAGCCCAAATCCCCATACAAAATGAATGATGTCCTTTCCAATCATGATTAATCCATTTTTCTTTGTTATACTCACCTTGTTAATACAACTTTTACTATTGGTAATAAGTACTAAGTACCGCTTATGTATACCCACAATAAATATTATTCTAAAAAGTTCCAGAAGAAATTTAGTATGCTTAAAATTTTGTAGCTAAAAAAATATTAGTCAACCTAATAGATTCAGTTTAGATTATTCTTGCATTAAAAAACTATGTATTCATTATGCTCCCAAAAGTTAACTGGTAGAAAATGCCAAAAGGCATTAAGTTGGCCTTTTGTGTTAAGAGAATATAATATTAGTACGAGTATGTATAACCCGCGTCATTTGCCAATGCGCTGGGACTTTGTCAAAGTAAGTCGAAATGACGTTTGGAGAAGTACGGTCAGAAAAGAAAAGACAACGTGAAGAATAAAAATAATTATTATAATATTTCGACTCCACTCATATTTTCGATGTCTTCACTTGAATTATATTTAGAGGCTGAACTGAAACTTGTTATTTGTATTATAGTTTTAAAAACAACAAAACTGTAATACAAATAACAACTTAACTATTAATAATATAACAAACACTTAACAATAAAGAAAATTCAACAATAAATACAATAATGACAGCGCGTGCATAAAACAAAATAACGTGTATACCCGAAAGCATAGAACAAGTATCGTATATTCGTTCTCTGTCTACGCCCGAAAGCGTTGCAAATACCGCGTTCTCACAGGGCGATTTTAGTTGATCAATATTTGTCGTTTAACAAAAATTGGAAAGCAAATATTGACGGTAGCGTTCTCACGATTCAGTAATAATCGACTCAATATTACACGTGTTATTACACTATCTGTCCATTTTAGCATTTTTCTCGTGGATGTGGACGCCACAATTCACATTATATTTTACAAACAAACAAAATACTGGTGATAGAGGAATGCAATATACAGTACATAGGTACTCAATCGCGCTGATTGACTGACTGATTATTCAATGCAAGTTGAACGAACAAGTTCAGACGAATCGATTCGCTGTCAGCTGTCAAATGATTCAACAAAAGTCGAAAGGTCTAACTTTTGTTGAATAGATATTTATTGCTTAAACTTGATTGAAAGTCTGTTCAGACGGTTCAAATTACGAACGATTTCGCAGTTGATCAACTAAAATCGCCCCGTGAGAACGCCCCATAACAGTACAATTATTTCTCAAAGTCAAGCGTGTTAGCATATGACGGGGGTTATAATTAAATAGTTAATGAATATTACTTTTAAAAAAGACCTTGTACAGGCTATGAAGTGACTTGGTCGCGGTTCGGTATTAGCTTGAAAATTGCCGATTCCAACTAGGCCAACATAGTGGATGCGACTTGCAGATATTTACATGTAGTTGCAGTCGCATCCACTAATGGACCGCACTCCAGTTTAGTATTAAGCTCATAGATGTTTCCTGAGGTGAATTTGAAAGGATCCAAGCCTTTCTGAACGCAATAAAATATCAATTATTTTTAGTATTATGGTGCATTGTATAGTGTATGTTTTAATTTTAAGTGCAACGTTAAAGTGAATATAGGACTACCTTAAAATAAAACTTTATTAAAAAAATATATCTTGATTTGCATGAGAGACCTTAACTTGCCTGATAGGAAAAAAGGCAGTGGTACCCAGCCTGCCGATCCGGAGTAGTACCACCACTCACAAGTATACATACCTAAAAGTGATTTAGTCGCGTTTCGGGATCAGCTTGCAAGTTGCCGGTTCCAACTAGGCTGGCACAGTGGATGCGATTGCTACTCACAGTTATTGAATTGTATTAGCAGTGACATTCATTCATGGACCACACTTCGGTTTAACATCAAACAGGGTGCTGTCATATATCGAGTCACAATAAAAAAAGGTTTGATTTGAGGTAGAAAATGGTGATACTTTATGATTAAAAATGCTTATGGTAAAATGTTAGCTGCGTTATTTAGTAAAATTGTTGTTGTTATTTTTTTATACGAAATATTTAATTGTTGCATTTTGTTGTAGATTATACGTTTGCGAAATTATTCTGTTTTTTATTACTTTGGCCTCGGAACTCCCGCATTTCTATTAACCTTGTTCCTACCTCGTCTTTTCACTCTCATGAACAGGTTGGCAGAGGCAACCGCATCCTGTCGATCGGATCGACTGTCGGCGCTTTGTTTCTATGTAGAACAATCGACAAGTGAAATGCTTTGCCAGCCCATGTGTTCTCTCCATCCTATGACCTTGGATCCTTCAAGCAATGCGTGAAGAAGCACCTTTGGCCGGCATAGTGACGGCGAATAAACTCGTTTTTCTCAGTTGTCACTTTTGGACCTCCTCTTGCTTATCATCAAGCGGGTCGAGGTCGAGGTCGGATGTCGTGTCACAATAAAAAAAAAGTAGAACAAACGACTTAGCATACGAGTATTAGTAATATTACAATTCTCGTGACAGTAGTAGGCAGTGTAACCTGCCTATTCAGAGTAGTATCACAACTTTCAAGAATCAACTTGAAAGTTGCCGGTTTAAACATGGCATAGTGGACTGGACCGCACCACAGTTTAACATTTTAGCGGAGCTTTATTCCTTGATGTGGCTTGAAAGAAGATGTTGTGACAAGGATTGAAAAAGGAATGCTTCGATGGTTTGGGCACATGGAAAGGATGAGTGAAAATTGACGAAAGGAATTTATAAATCTGATGTGGATGGATGCGTTAAACAAGGCAGACCCAGGAGAGTGTTTTCCGACCAAATCGGAGACATCCTCAAGATAAGCCTAGGCAACCTGGCTTAGGTTGCCTAGTGCCCATAACCACAGAGCCTGTAGGAAGAGAATTGTATGTAAAGGAAGCAAAGGAGTTATGTAAGGATTGTGGTAAGTGGCGCTCCATTGTCTCTGCCTATCCCTGTGGGAAAAAGACGTGACAATTCAATTGATTGATTGATTGATAATTAAATAAAATATCATTATTATATTATAACGTTTTTTAATACACAACAGAGTAACAAATAAAGTAAAAGTTTAAAATACCAAAAACATAATAAAAATGTATAAAACAATAAATAGACGGTAAAACCGATGCCAGCCTGGTTGGGACTGGCATCTTTCAAGCTTAAAAGTGGTGATAGGACCCCAGGGCAGATGGCCATCAAGTCTGACGCTCCCTCCACTTTATTAGTTGATTTAAATGTGTGAATGCAAATATTACTAACTATACTATTATACTTTATCGTCGTGCTCCTCCTTTTGTGTCTGAATGACCAATTACAATTGCATTTTCGATGTGTGCGTAAATGCAGTGGAGGGGCGCGTCATTTCGGCTTAGACAGACTATACCACTTTTAAACTGGAATGCCCTAAAATTAATGTATGCAAAAAGCGGACAACGCCTTTGATCTTATATATTTATTGTGACTCGACATATGACAGCACCCCGCTTGATGTTAAGCTGGAGTGTGGTCCATGAATGGATGTCAAGACTACTATTGTAAGCAGCAATGACATTCATTATGCCGGCCTAGTTGGAACCGGCTGATTACAAGCTGATTCCGAAACGTGACCAAATCACTTCACGGTCTGTATACTTGTAAGTGGTGGTACTACCCCGGATCGGCAGACTGGGTACCACTGCCTACCACTCTTGGAAAATTATATAGATACACAATTGCCGCAACAAAATAAATGCAAGTCCGAATTGACGTTGGACTTGCATTTGTTCTCAGTCCGTAATGATGTAAGTGACATTACATTCATAACAAGTTTATACTTTAAAACAATGTGCTAAGGCTCAGTTTACAATTCACATTTAATTCACTTACACAGTTTATATCACTTATACTCGCTTCTTCTGGACATTTTTATGACATTATTTTGTATGGGACTGTGTATCCATTAAAAATATATGATCGATGGTCGACGCCAATGTAATGGAAGACATTTTATTTGCAATATGTGGAAATTCTATTTACATTTTGAAAAATATGGTCGCAATACAGAAAACGCGGTCTTCACATTATGCAAACAAATATCCTCCTGTGACCTGAACTATGCGGCTACTTTTTACACATTTATATACTAAGCTACTAAAGTGCTTGTATCATATAAACAAGACAACCAAAGTACATATATCAAAGATACATTGGTACCGCTGAGGGGTTTTTGAACCCAGGTTCTCGGTTCGCGTCACCATTGCACTACCACTACACCACGGTCGCCTTTAAATAAACATAGACCGTGTAGTGGCAGTGCAATGGTTACACAATCAGAGAGCACGGGTACAAAAATCACTTAGCAGTACCAATGTTTGATATATGTACTTTGGTTGTCTTGTTTATATATAACAGTAAAACATTAATGTTTGTGAACCGAAAGGGTAAACGTCACTTAATATACTAAGATAGTAAAAGTCTAAGGGATTCCTGGAGGAGTGAAGTACTTAAAGTTTTAAAAACAAAGAAAAGGCTACTGTGGAAAATCCTTTTCCGCAAAATAAAGGGAGTTCCACTCAAATAGCAAAATAGATATAACTACATATTATTCATCTGCAATCATACCCATGAGACTCTCTCCAAATCTGTTATGAATAAGAATCTTTATGTCTTCCTGCTGCAACGATGTAAGTTTATTTGCGATTTCCACGTATTCCAATGTATTTGTATGATAACGTTCTGGTAAAATATTTATAGTTACTATTATACATTCATATTTGCCTCCGTCATATTTGAGTAGACCATAGCAAAAATACACTTTATGATCATGCTCGTTAATTGGGCCTATTAAATTAATGTGAAAAGCAACTTTAATGAATATATAGTTAACATAATCCACTATATTTTTAATTAAAAATGAATGAAATCTACCTGCCTGCACGAAATCGTCTATAACTTCGCCCACAGAATATCCTACGATAATAAAAAATGCCTTAAGGCCATCATAATCCCATTCGAATTTATTATCAACAGTCGCTATAATTTTCATAGCTAATTTTATTTCCCATAATTGTAAATAAACTTGTTCAATAGGTTTTGCTTCTAGCGATTTTATAATATCTTTCAAAAAATTTAAACTAACAGACTTACTTTTAATAATGAAACCGTATATAGAATAGCTAACGAATATGTCTGTAAAGCCTTTTGATATTTCTCTAGCCACGTAGCCAGTATTACTCGTCAAATTCCAGAATTCGTCTATTTGTGATATGATATACTGGAGCAAATCACGCCTTGTTTCACTATTGTGGAAGGTCATAAACGCACCTGCCACTTTGTACAATGCATGGTCCCTAACTCCCAGAGTCGTATTAGCTGTAATTATCTTTTGCAGTTCTTGCGTAACAATATGTGAAACAAAATCTTTGTTCATGCAATACATATTGTCTGCAATAGAATTTAAAATCAAGCTTATGTTTTCATTATCAGCCTTATCAAGTACATTGTATGCATTTTCCAAGAAATCACCTTTCTTTTCTGGAGGTATTTTAGCACAATCCAAGCATTTGAACAATGTAGGGTCATCTTGTTCAGTCAATGTTTTGACAATATTTATTAAAATATCAATAAACTTATGTTGCCTAATTTTGTCTTTTTCCTTATAAACACGGTTATATAAACCTAAAAACAAAATTTTCTTCAAGAAAGCATTTTCCTTCGACAGTTCTTCAATTAGTTTGGACAAGGTTTGGATATCTAAATATTTGCAAGCTATTTTTAATCCATAATTGGTAAGCCTGTTTTCAGGGTCTGAATATTCGTATACTAAATGTTTTATTAAAATAATACAATTATTCTTTGGAAGTATTGCCCCAAAAGAAAATAAACTTGGCGCACAAATCCTTAAGTACTCACCTCTAATAAATGGCAATAACTCGATCAAAGGTAAAGGTGGTCGTGAATAACACAAAAACTCGCAAATAAATTTTTGGATTATCAATATTGTGGTGTCACAGTTTCTATCCATCTTGTCATCTAAAGGTGCAAATCTTTTCATCAAACTGAGTTTATTTATATAACTACCAATAACAAAAATACCAAACACTGCGGCTTTTAAAACTATACAGGGGTTATGAAATACAACTACGAGCGAATCAAAATATGCACTCCAAATTGTTTCTTCAGGAAAATATATTCCTAATTTACTTAAAAGAATATAGGATCTGCCTCTCTCCGTAGGCACAGTCATATCGCTCACAATTGAAGTGATAATTCCGCTAACTGAAGTAACATTACGTTTTAATAATTGAATTGCACCTTTAATTCCTTTATTTTGTTGTGGAAGTAAGTGCCCATACTTTTCTTTACTATTTCCTACGTATGTTTTAAAAATAGTTGGGTAATCATTAAATTTTATTTCATTTTCTTCTAGAAATTCAGTGCCTTTTTCTTTTAAAGCGATCATTCTAACCTCGTAATTTTCTACATTTCTATCATTTTCAAGTTTTTCAATTTCGTTAACATAAATTTCGATTAGACCTTTTTTCAACTTTTCTTTGTGTACTTTCATTTCTCTCAATGCATTCGATACATTTGACATGTTAACATCGTTCACAAAAAAATCAATTAAATATTGAGGCATTTCCATGTTATTCAAAACGTGGTGAAATATTATATCAATCTTTAACTCCTGATGTTCAGCTACTGTTGTGTAAACGCCGATATGTTCCATTATATTATTTAGCAATCTCCAACATTCACCTTTTATCGTGTACATTTTATATTTGTACAAAACGTTGTTAACAAATGATTCGCTATCAACTTCAGTCATATGTTGCTCGTTATAATATTTTAATACCAATTCAAGTTCGTTAAAGTCAGAAGTAGCGTCTACTAGCAAATGCAGATGCGACATTCTGGTAGTGGGTTCAAAAGTATTGTTTATGACCTCCTTCATGAAGTCTAAAGTGTAAGAAAATTTAGTATATTTGTACCATGAATAATCCTCTACGTCACCAAAAAAGCCATTACCTTTTGCAAGTTGTGCTAAAGCCCACTCATGCTGATCAGATTTTGACAAAATCTTATAAATTTCGTAAATAACAAACTCGCGAGCTGTTTCAAATGGTTCACATGGATACTTTATTTTAAATATCTTTTTAAGAAATTCGAAACGTTCAAGCTCTGGAATTAACATACAGAATTCGGAGACATTTTTAAAACTTAATAATCTCCAAAGCAAATCAGAACATTCAGGAAGATCGTTTTTAATACAAAAACCGTCTTTAGCAGTGAAATACTTGACTGCCTTAAATTTATTAAGATGTCCTAAGTAAAATAATGGCCTTCTCAATACTCTATCTTTGTTATTTTTTAAAATATGTTTTGTTATATCATCGGAAAAGCTACGACCATAACCTATGTATTCATCAAAAGGTTCATACATCTCGAAATAATCTAAAAACTGTATTGGGGAAACAAAGTACAAATGAGTAACCATCATAGGTCTAATCGTATTATACTTCTGCGTACACATTTTAGCCACCTTTAAAGATTTTCCAATAATCTTTATCAAAATTTTTACATCTTTTATTTCATGCTTATCCAAATAATCAATTTTGTAGGCCTCGGGTCCTCTTATGACAAACTTGTAAGAAAGATTAATGAGACCATATTCCTCACAGTAATCAGTAAAACTCTGCATTCGTTCCGTATCTCGAATATTTGCGCAGATAGCAGTTAGGAACTTTTTTAGCATCACAAGTGACATCAAAGGAAAAACCTCATTGGAAAGGAAAATAGGGTTAATTATATAGGAATATTGAGTATCGTAAATCCATGTATGTTTTATTGCACGTGTAATAAAAAGACTATTACCACATTTCAGGACGTTAATGAGAAAGTTGAGATCCCTAAACTTGGATGCCACGTCGATTGTGTATAACATCTCTGCATCAGAAAGGGTTCTTAGCACTTCGTCTCCAGGGGAATCCCAGACCCATGCTGTGTTCACTGCGTCATTAATTTGTCTCTGTCTTTCGCCCAAACCGCGTGCCGATAACGTCAACGCCATCCTGTAAATCACACAACAACAAAAAGTAAAAATAAATGAAGCGACCGTGGCCTAGTAATAGTAAAATGGTTTCGCAAGCAAGCGCTCGCCGGTATAGCACCTGGCAGATAAAGAAGTGCTGACTCGTGAGCTGCGCAGTCTAAGAATTGGCAGATTAGAAGAGCTCTGGACGACTGCGGAGGAAGCAAGTCCGCCTATACATTCGTACATTAATTAAAATTTAAATACATGCGTAAAACGAAAATTAAATAGGTAACAAAACTGTGCAGCTTTAATGCCAGCGCTATCTTTTTCTGGGTCTATACCAAAATATCTTTATATGTCACCGTATAATTGTGGATACCGTTAGTTTACAATCTATCTCGCAAGTTTGTAAACTGTCGATAAATTGTAAACTGTATCATACTGCTTACAATAAAAAGTAGTAATTTATAGTTATATTTAGTTTGGCCGGGGCTAAACAGGGTTCTTGATCGTATTACCCAATGGGGCGACAAGAACTTAGTTAAGTTCAACGCAGACAAGACTCAGGTGTGAGCGTTCTCGACGAAAAAATCCCCGTTATCCCCCTTCCTTCTCTAGGTAACATCTCCCTCGGTACTTCGGACAGACTGTACATCTTAGGGATGTCCCTTCGTAGCGATATGAATCATAGGGACCGGCCGGAGCGGGCCATTAAGAGGCCATCGAGAGGTCACGCGTACTCTGGAGCCCCTGCAACTACGCAGAGACTTGGCTTTGTGCGTCCTCTATCGCCTATACCACGGAGAAAGTTAGATGCGTCTTTTCTTTGTAGAACATTCGACAAGTGGAATACTTTGCCAGCCCATGTGTTCTCTCCATCCTACCTTGGATCCTTCAAGCGATGCGTGAAGAAGCACCTTTGGCCGGCATAGTGACGGCGACTGAAGCAGCCGTGAATAAATTCGTTTTTTTCAGTCGTCGTCACTTTTGGACCTCCTCTTGCTTATCATGAGGCGAGTCGAGGTTAGATGTCGTGTCACAATAAATAAAAAATTAACTATCTACAATTAATACGTTATATTGAAGGTAGTATGGTTTGGTATTTTCTTCGATTTTGCGCTAACATTGATTAATAAATTAATCAAATTATAAAATCAAAACCAAAATAAACGCGATAGTAAGCCGCATATAATTTGCTTAGTATGGTTTAGTTCACAGTTTATCGATAAGTTACAATCTCGCGAGATAGATCGTCATTGAACGTAAGGTATACCGGCCGGAGCCGTTCTTGAGCGGTCAATAAAGTAGTGGGAGGCAAACCACGCATCTGTACATTCGCATGCAAAATATTTATAAAATAATAAAACTAATCTTGTAATTTGTATGACACTTTTTATATTTAGGTAAAATTATAATTAAAATTATTTATATGTTATAATATTTTCATATTGATTTATTCAAATTTTAATTATAAATAGTAAGTACCTCAGCTGATTATAATATATCAATCAAATAACTAAATTGTCACGCCTGTTCCCACAGTAATATAAGTATTATATATATATAATATTATATAAATTTTACCTTTGTTTGTACCCATACTAATGTTTTGTCGATTTTTTTACATTAGGTTTTGTTTAATTACTGAATGATGAGTGAAAATCGAATGCTTATAAAAATTATATGAAATTTATTTTGTTAATCCCCGACTCAAAAAGAGGGGTGTTATTAGATTGACTTGTCTGTGTATCTGTGACTCTGTGTATCTGTGTGTCTGTCTGTGGCATCGGAGCTCCTAAACGAATAGACCGATTACGATGCGGTTTTTTTTTGGTTTGAAAGCTGACGTGATCGAGATGGTTCTTAGCTACAATTGATGAAGATCTGATCAGGGGTTTCAAGGTCATCAGCTCGTTTTGTTAGCTCCGGTAGCGATCTTAGACGCATAATAGGTATTTACTTTACTTTTAAACATATCTGTGACTTAACATTTAAAACAAAAACAAAAACGTATACAAATACATGTGTGTTTTAACTGGTACCACTGAGCTACTCTGATGATGGAACTCGAAGGTAGGAGACGAAATCCTGGATGGGTTTAAACTTTTTTTTGGTATACTAAGTTTGGACTTATTAGATTCGTCTTGACTGTAGGAAACTAAGTGTAGAAAAGTTAGTGCGATGAAATAAAACGTTCTGGATTTAAAAAAAACTGATCATGGATCCACTCAGATCAGCAAATCAATAAGAAATGGACCTATAGTGCTTTAACTAAATTTGTTACTCACTATGAGCCTTTAGCTGGAACGGTTTCAAATTGATGACCTGGAGTATCTGATGATACACCATCATGAATCCTCTTAGATCAGAAAATCAACAAGAGAGAGAACTATATTGCTTTAACTAAAATTGTTCCTCACGAAAAGCCATTAGCCGGACCACCATGATGCACCATGAGGATTCAAAGGATATTAAAGGGATATAACTATTGGGCCATGACTAATGTTGTTTATTACTATAAAGCTGGTGATATGACTAAAGAGGTTTTTCGTTTCAAATAATAATTCAAATAAAAAAGGCGTTTCGGGGGTTCCTTTAAAATTTTAATTTTGGTTTAATTATTTATAGTTTGTTGTTGGAGCAAACTATAAACAATCAATCAAATTGTCACGCCTTTTTCCAACAGGGATAGGCAGACACAATGGAGCGCCACTTACCACGATCCCTACACAGGTCCCTTGCTTCCTTCACATCCACAATTCTCTTCATACAGGCTCTGTGGTTATGGGCACTAGGCAACCTAGCTTTCTTATAAACAATAACATCTTTATCAGCTTCTTTTTTCATAAAAAAATAAACGTAATGTACCATTTTTCTTGGGTATTTATTAAAAGAAAGTGTTTGATCTACAGCAGTATTCTACAATCGAAAAACAATTCTAAAATAATATTGATTGAATTACTTAGTGTAAATGCATGCGAGTGTACTTTCTGATTGCGAGAAGCGTCAGGACAGCGCGAAAGCTAACATCGTACTAAACAAGGAATATGGTACTAATTGATCCAATAGATTCGTCGATAATACTAGGCCCCGCACATCACGAAAAACAGGCCTAAAAAGTGACTTCTGCGCATAAAACGGTCACTAAATATAAACGGTCACTGCGCATAAAACTCAAGAAAGGTTGGGCCGTGATCGGGCAATACTATATTTACTGGGCAATAGTATAGTTATTGTATTTTTTCTTAATTGGCAGAAATAGTAAACAAACCTCGCAACGACGTATGAAAATCACCATTTTCCATGTCCTTTATACAGGAAAACTTTTCACTACTGTTTAATTCTACAGAATACAAAATGCAACATATGAACAAAACTTTGTATACCTATAGTAAGGGAACGAGCTAAATGAACACGGTAGGAATGCAGTTGTGACGTCATGGTCACGTGTCTATTATGAATAGTGAAGAAAATGCAAAATGTCGATAACAATAAACACACACTTTCCTTAAAACGCAAATAGATTTAGTTATTAAAAATTATAAATGTGTATTAAATTAAAGTATAAACATTAGACAGCAACAATTTTTAATGAATTATGTATTAATTTAATTTTGAGAATAGTGACTGCATGTTTTTTTTTCTTTTTCACACATTTTAATCACGTTTCTAATAATGATTCTAGCCTGATTACGGATGACGACTCTCTTTTATTCAATTAACTCACTATTTTTTTAATAATCAAACAAAGAAAATATGGACACGTTTTTATCGATATTAAATGACATCGCCGAGCTATGAGCGTCACTAAACGTGTGCGTAAATGCAGTAGAGGGGCGCGTCATTTCGGCTTAGACAGACTCTATAGGTTTTTGTGTTTTATGTTTAATCCGCCATCAAGCCGAAAGTTTGTTTACTACTTATGATAAGTTAGGTACCATTGACAGTACTTAGTTATAGTTTAGTAACACTTAGTTCTCGACAGTTGCAGACTTTAAATTAAGAGTTACTAAAAAATCATGTAAAGAAAAGCATAATTTGGAAAATATTCATTATATTTCCGGCAAAACACAGCGCGAAATAAGGCCTTCAGGAAAAAAGATGGATGAGTGATGTGAATGGATGCGTTAAACATGGCAGGCCCAGGAGGGTGTTTGCCGACCAAATCGGAGACATCCTTTAGAATGCTAGGTTGCCTAGTGCCCATAACCACAGAGCTTGTGTGAAGAGAATTGTGAATGTGACGGAAGCGAGGGAGTTGTGTCAGGATCGTGGCGTATTTTCTCTGCCTATTCCTGTCGGAAAAAGGCGTGACATTTTTCTTGATTGTTAATGACAAAACCAGACGTATTCATTATTTTATTGTGTCTCGTATAATATGACCTCCCCCCCTCCCCTCCCCACCTAGGCCACTCCAGTCAGGCCCACCTCCCACTCTTAATACATTATGGCGTTGAAAAAGCAGTGAAATTGCGTCGCGGTTGCAAGTGGCCAATTGATCAGCGTTTGGTTTGTTGCGCGTAAAGTCCTGGGTTCGATTCCCGGTCAGAGCAAATATTTCTTTCATAGCTTTTATTTGGTAATATTTAATAATTATATTAAATATTGCAAAAACAAATTTAATAAAAGAAGAGGTGTATATTTGCTTCGGGTCTGGTTATCAAAGAGCGGTAGGCAGTGGTACCCAGTCTGCCAATCCGGGGTAGTACCACCACTTACAAGTATACAGACCGTGAAGTAATTTGGTCACGTTTCGGGATCAGCTTGTAAGTTGCCGGTTCCAACTAGGCCAGCATCGTGGATGTGATTGCTACTTACAGTTATTAAATTATAGTAGCAGTGACATCCATTCATGGACAGCAACCAGCTTAACATCAAGTTGGTTGCTGTCATATGTCGAGTCACAATAAAAAAACATCCTTAGGTAAACTAAGTTTGGAATCAAACTGCTTTTCGTCCCAATAAGGTCCTGATGTTAAGCGGTCTATGGATGGAGGCTGCTAGGTATACAGTTATAATTTGAATAGCACTCTAAACTCTCAAGCTAATTTTAAAACGCGACTAAGTCACTTTTTGTATCGTGACTCGACATCTGACTTCGACTTGCCTGGTCGCAAGCGAGGGGAAGGCCAAGACTGCCAGCGACTGAAAATCCGGATCAGTTCCAAATAGGTCGGCATAGTGGATGTGAGTTATTAAATTGTAGTTAGCAATGACCGCACTCCAGCTTAACATCAAGCAAGGTGCTGGCATATGACGAGTCACAATAAAAAAATAATAAAAAAAACAAGACCTAAATAACGGCCCTAAATAAAAGCGCAAATACGTACAAAAATTAAGGTATCAAGGTATTCGTATCAAATTCCAATCGGTTTAGCAAAAAGTTAATAATAACTTAAAATATTAAAAAATAAAAAAACGCCTACTCTCCATAAATTATATCAAGACGACCTGACGGCATAGTATACAACCGGCGAATCTACCCTATTTTTAGGTAATAAATCTAAAGAATAAATTGTATTAAAATTGTATTAATTCTATAATAAAAATGACGATATTAATTCGCATAATAAATAAATTGTTACGCTTACCTGTTTGTTCAACGAGAAAATAATTTGGCAGAGCGCGCACAGAACAACCAGCCCGCACAACGACAAAAAGTATAATGTCGCTTGTACACTCTCGCGCGAGAGCACTCGCCTCGGCCAAAACTAGTGACCATTCACACTCTCGCGCAATAGCAATCACTGTCGTTATAGTACGAGAGGTAGCGTCAAATTTGACCGGAGCATTTTGGCATGGCTTTTCTTTTTTTAACCCCCGACCAAAAAAGAGGGGTGTTATAAGTTTGACTTGTCTGTGTATCTGTGTATCTGTGGCTCTGTGTATCTGTGTATCTGTGTATCTGTGTATCTGTGTGTCTGTCTGTGGCATCGTAGCTCCTAAACGAATGGACCGATTACGATGCGGTTTGTTTCATTTGAAAGCTGACGTGATCGAGATGGTTCTTAGCTACGATTGATGAAGATCTGATCAGGGGTTTCAAGGTCATCAGCTCGATTTGTTAGCTGTGGTAGCGATATTAGACGCGCTGTTTAGGATGGCAACCCTTGTACGTCGCTATGCGACGAAGATTGTTATTTTATGTCAAATAAATATGCCAATGCAAATACACGTAAAAAATGTTATAATTTTCCCCTTAAAATATTCATATGGCGAGGTTGGTTTGCAGTTTAGATCGATTACCTTGATTGAATATTTTAGGGGAAAAATGATAACATTTTTTACGTGTTTTAACAATGGCATATTTATTTGACATAAAATAACAATCTTCGTCGCATAGCGACGTACAAGGGTTGCCCGTTCTAAACACGCATAAGGCTGGGAATACACGTCCGATATTGCTGAGCAAATTATTTACAAATCGGAAGTAGGAATCGGACGTCTATTTTGTTTCTGTATTTTGTATGAAAACTGCACCTTCAGGCAATCGGATCGGCCATAAAATCGTAAGCGCCTTGGCGTTGTTTCCGATTCTGACATCCGATCCGACTATCGGATCTGACGTGTATTAAGTATTCAAACAAATGTATGGCACGAGTGACTATCGGATCGGACTATCGGAGAGGAAAATCGGACTTGTATTCCCAGCCTTATAGGTATTTACTTTTAAACATATCTGTGACTTAACATTTGAAATAAAAACGTATACAAATACATGTGTGTTTTAACTGGGTACTGAGTTACTCTGATGATGGAACTCGAAGGTAGGAGACGAAATCCTGGATGTGTTCAAACTTTTTTTTGGTATACTAAGTTTGGACTTATTAGATTTGTCTTGAAGGTAGGAAACTAAGTGTAGAAAAGTTAGTGCGATAAAATAAAACATTCCGGATCTAAAAAATCTGATCATGGATCCTCTCAGATCAGCAAATCAACAAGAAATGGACCTGTAGTGCTTTAACTAAAATTGTTACTCACTATGAGCCATTAGCTGGACCGTTATCAAATTAAAGACCGAGAGTATCTGATGAGGCACCATCATGAATCCTCTCAGATCAGCAAATCAACAAGAGATAGAACTATAGTGCTTTCACTAAATTTGTTACTCACTAAGAGCATTTAGCTGGACCGTCATCAAATTGAAGACCGGGCAATCTGATGATGCACCATTATGAATCCTCTCAGATCAGCAAATTGATATCAATTGATCAGCAAAAAAAGAGATAGAACTGTAGTGCTTTAACTAGGCCTTTAGCTGGGCCGTTATCAAATTGAAGATCGGGAGTATCTGATTATGAATCCTCTCAGATCAGCAAATCAATAACAGATAATATCATAGTGCTTTAACTAAAATTGTTACTCTCTATGAGCCATTAGCTGGGCCATTATCAAATTGAAGACCTGGAGTAGTTATCTGATGATGCACCATAAGGATCCAAGGGATATTAAAGGGATATAACTATTGAGCCATGACTAATGTTGTTTATTACTATAAAGCTGATGATATGACCAAAGTGGTTCCAGGCGTTTCGGGGGTTCCTTTAAAATTTTAATTTTGATTTTATTGTATAGTCAGTTGTTACAACGCTTATTAATAAATAAGGCGTCAGTTGGCCCAAAACCGAGGCATAAGATAAGAAAATGCCAGGAAATTTGATTGTAAAAAAATATTATTGGAATATTTTGACAAAGATAAAAAAGTATTATTATTGTTTAATTTATGAATTGTAGATCTTAAAAAAAGTGTCAGCTGCATCATGTAAACTCGGCAAATCGCTCGCTACATCACCTTAAGGGATACAACGGTATGAACTACTCTCGCGCACGAAATACGCCCATTCTCGGCTGCTTCGACATTAGCCTATTGAAGGCGAGTATTTTTCTATAGTCCGTATTTTTTGTTATAAGAACTGCAGGTAACAAACCTTTTCTATTGTTTAGTTTTTTTGTTACCAAAATATTGGCATAGAAGCAAGGATTTGAAAAAATATTATGTTATAATTTTGTTGACACTGGTGCATATTCTAATTGTAGTATAGTTAACCTATTTTAAACCTGCATTACGATTGCCCTAATTGAACTCTAAATTACACTTTTTATTGAGGCTCCACTTGCCTGATGGTAAGAAGTAGAGGTCTAAGAGTTTCAACAATTAGAATGTGATTATGGCGACTGAAAATAAAACCGTTATTTAATAATAAAGGGAAATTCATTAATTAACAATTTAATACGGTTCTCAACGCCACATCGCGAAATATCTTGCATTGTTTGTTAGATTCATAAATACAAAATAACAAGAACATATTTACTGTATATTAAAAAGCTAGGTTGCCTAGTGCCCATAACCACAGAGCCTGTATGAAGAGATTTGTCGATGTGAAGGAAGCAAGGGAGTCTCTGCCTATCCTCGTGAGAAAAAGGCGTGACAATTTGATTTGATAAAAACTTTACTATTTCTATGACATATATTATGAGAGGCTTTAAACTGATTTGAAACTAATAAAGGAGCCATAGATTTTATTACCTGTCATTAAAAAAAAACGTGATGACAGCAAACAAGTAATTTTATTATTTTACAGCCCAGTAAACATCTCTACTGTTTATTTGCAGTTTAAACGTAGAGATCTAAGATGATAGTTTTCAGGTGTCGAGAGTAAATTAAAATGATATTTATTTATTTATTGTGACTTGACATATGACAGTACCCCGCCAGATGTTAAGTTGGAGTGCGGTCCATGAATGGAGGTGACTGCAACTACAATTAAATAACTGTCAGAAGCAATTGCATACACTTGCCTAGTTCACAACCTATTCAATCACAGCTTAGTTGTAACCGGCAAGCTGATTCCGAAATGCTACTACGTCACTACATGGCTTCACGGTCTGTATACTTGTAAGTGGTGGTACTACCCCGGATCGGCAGACTGGGTACCACTGCCTACCACTTTTAAATATTCGTGTTAAAGGCTGATACTGTTAGATTTTTAGGTATTCTTGAGGATGTCTCCGATTTTGTCTAAAAACACCCTCCTTTGCCTGCCTTGTTTAACGCACCAATCCACATAAGATAAGCCAAAGTGTGGTCCATGAATGAATGTCACTGCTAATACAATTCAATAATTGTGAGTAGCAATCACATCCACTATGATGGCCTAGATGGAACCGGCAACTTACAAGCTGATCCCGAAACGTGACCAAATAACTTCACGGTCTGTATACTTGTAAGTGGTGGTACTACCCCGGATCGGCAGACTGGGTACCACTGCCTACCACTCTTAGATAACCAGACCCGAATCAAGTATCCATCTCCAATATCCATTTTTTTTATTAACAAATATTTACAATATTTAATATTATTAAATATTACAAATAAAAGCTATGAAACAAATATTTGCTCCGACCGGGAATCGAACCCGGGACTTTACGCGCAACAAACAAGTCGCTAAACCGTTCGTCCTCGCCTGTCGTCAAATGTAACAAATAAGCGACTAGTAGAATGCTTTTCCAGCCCATGTGTTTTCCTCATCCCGTAACTTAGGATCCTTCAATATTTTTTGAACCCGGGCTATCGATTTGCGGGACCAATACACTACTACCACACCACGGCGGCCTTAAATAACGACAATTATATGTCATTATTAAGCAATAAACGGTACTTTTAAAGTTGCCGATATTAATAAGAACTACAGCTGAGTCAGCTCTTTTGTTTGTTGCTTTGTTGTTTAGATTTATCTCGACTGTCGGCATTATACGCTCCGAAGATTCTGAGAAATTCGTTCTTTTGTTAGTGTTATAATAAGTGTTGGTCCTGTAAACGTGTGCCAATTGTGAACATTATACAGAGCTGGCAAATATAGAATAACCATATCCATAGAGAGCAAGTGGATAACCCACTTTTGAAACTGATTTTAAAGTTGTAAGTTATTAGGTATAAAGGTTTTAGATAAGAAAAATATAAATGTATTTATAATTTATATTAAATATGAACATAATGTTTATATGATTATTTTATTAACTCCATAGATTTAAAAAAGGCGCCGCTCCACTTTCTTGCACAAGCCGCTCTTCTATGTTATGGTTATGCTACTCGTATAACCATAACATTTTTTGTTAAATTGCAGTACTCAATAACATATTTTAATACTTTGTTGGGCCTCCTCCAGCATCTATTATTGCATCGCACCGGTTGCGCATAGATCCTACGAGATTTGCACATAGGTCCGAGCCTCTTACGGCCGATCCCAATAATCAATCTCGATCCGTTTTCTACAATCCAAGATAGAAATTTTAATCCAAAACTTCTAAAAAGCGTTCCAATAATATATCTGTGGATTGAAGTGGCAATCTGTCCATGGGACCTAACCACGGGAGGTCGGATAAGGGTTTTTGGATCGGCCTCCGTTCGAAAATGACCGTTTTGTCGTTTCAATAACCGATCTGTAGTTTTCGACGGATTGTTTTGTGAGCAAGTCGATCTTTTTTTGTAATCTCCCACATGTGTTGGATTTCGGTGCGTTATTGAGATTAGATTTTACAAGTTTGCGTTGCGCACGTTTATTTAACTTTGTTTTATAATAAATACAATGTCTTTTACAAGTGATAGTAGTAGTAGTAATAGTGACAGTGATATGGAAGTACTAGCTGAATATATAAATTGGGATAGTAGTGATGATGAAGAAACGCGAAGCTCTTATTCAAGAAGAATAAGGAGAAAATTGAATTTTATGCAAGAGCTTAATGATGCTGAGTTTACATTTAGGTTTAGACTCAACAAAACATCAGTAGAGTTATTGTTGACTGAAATAATGCCATTTGTGCGAGTAATCTCCAAGCGGTAACTATTTTATTATCTACTAGTGTACGAATAACAATATTTTACTCGTTGTACGAAGCATAATAATCATTGTAATCTTTACAGAAACCATGGTGTGTCACCACTGCATCAATTATTGTTAACATTACGGTTCTATGCATTGGGTACAATGCTCATTGCAGTAGCTGATTTTGTGGGGGTGTCGAAAACAACTGCCAGCAGAATAGTTAAGGACATATCCATAGCAATCGCTAAATTATATGACAAGTATGTTACACTTCACCAAAACAGTGTAGAGGCATTTTACAAAATAGCAAGATTTCCTAGAGTTGTGGGTGCTATTGACTGTACACATATACGAATACAATCTCCTTGTAAGTTTTGTGTTATATAAGAATTCAATAATTGTATATCTTAAATGAAATGAATCTTCCTAATGGAGGCAATTTATAAATGGTTTTAGGTCATACAATAGGTGAGGAATTTAGAAATAGAAAAGGCTATTTTTCTCTTAATGTACAAGGAGTTTGTGATGCAAATCTGCGATTAATGAATGTTGTTGCACGTTGGCCAGGGTCTGCCCATGATGCTACTATCTTTAACAACTCGGTGCTGAGAGGTAACTTTTATATATAGGTACAATATGTTACAAATTGATTTTTACTTTCATATTTATTTACCATGCAAAACTTACAGCTCAATGTGATTCTGGTGTTTTGGGAAAGCGATGGATGCTTGCTGACAGTGCTTACCCAAATAGACAATACTTACTGACACCCCTTATAAATCCATCATCTGAGAGAGAACATAGATATAATGAGGCTCACATAAAAACAAGAAATACTATTGAGAGGTAACTTATGTAGTTCATATCACGCATATACTCATATTCTGATATGGACAACCTATGTTTATTTTGTTTCTAAAATATATTTTTTCTTTCAGAACATTTGGCGTGTGGAAACGCCGCTTTCCTGTGATAGCCCTCACAATGCGTTTGTCATTATATAATGCACAAGCAGTTATTGTAGCTACAGCAGTTCTGCATAATATCTGTAGAAATAACAATTTGGCAGAAATACCTTCAGAAGTAGAATTGCCAGCAAATGATAATTCCAATGGTGATGAGAGATGTAATAGCAATGGGCCTCGAGATGTGAGAGAACGCACTGATTTAATTAATAATTACTTTTAATTTTAATGGCCTGTCTATATACACATAATAAAAATACTGTTATTATTTAAAAAAATAGTTTTATTAAAAAAGTTTATTATAAATAGATTATAAAAAATATAAGACACTATAGAGATGGTGAAATATCAATCAATCAAATTGTCACGCCTTTTTCCCACAAGGATAGGCAGAGACAATGGAGCGCCACTTACCACGATCCTTACACAACTCCCTCGCTTCCTTCACATCCACAATTCTCCTCATACAAGCCCTGTGATTAAGGGCACTAGGCAACCTAGCTTTATTATGGTTAAATATAAAAATAATACGATTTGAATGGTATCTATAATTAGAGGTTAAAAATCCTTCATTTTCTGCAGCTCCAATTCAAGTTTTTTTTATTTTAGCGCAACATACTTTTGCTTTTCCTTATAGTACTCTGACATAGCTGCATAAAAATCATTGCGAGCCATGTGCCGTTCATCAGGCTTTGGTAGTTTTCTTTTGCCTGTAAAAAAAATATTTGCTTAACATTTCATTAACTTTTAGTCTACAACCTAATACATGTTACTACATTTATTATTCTATGGTATAAAAACAAGAGAAACATTATGCCTAGCCAACATTAGTTGCGATTTTTTCTGTGGCAGTGGTCACTTCAATTCCTGGATCGCATTCTAGTCAGAAAGCAGGCGGTGTGCAGTTGGATGTCAAGCCACAATAATAAAAAAATAATATATTGACATACCACTTGTCCTAACAGCATTCATGAAACATTTTTTTGGTTTTATTGGAGTAATGTCCAAACATTCATTTTTTAGCTGCGGCTCATCACATTTACCTTTGGTTTCCATAGATATATCTATATAAAGCACAAACAATAAACATATTAAACATAGCACAACATAAAAGCACTGTATTTTCTTAGATTTTGTGCGAACATTGATTAATTAATTAAACAAATTTTAATTCATTAATCAATGTAAATTGTAAAATCTAAAGCAAAATAAATGCGATGGTAAGCCGCATAAAATTTGTTTAATTCATGTAAGCATTGGTTAAATATTTATATTAGTGTACCATCACCAACAGCTGGAGTGTTCATGCATGATGTGCCCACACCACCACCACCACCACCACTATTATCTAACACCGATAAACTAAAAGTAGAGTCCATTGCATGTCCGTCAGTATTTATGAAGAATGATTGTTCCTCTTCATTTGGCTCAGCATCACCCCCAAAATGAACAGTGAAGCCATCGATTGTACTTCCCAAAAGGGCTGATACTCTATCCAAAATCTCATCTGGGGGTATATATTCTGGAGCACCTCCACCAGTCTACAAAAAGGAAAACAGATTACAGATATTGTGGTATGATAGGTTGTTATTGTAAACAAATAGATGTATCATAAATAAAAAGCAATACTAACCTGAAGAGTATTCATTCTGATTGTGGTACTACGTTTGCGAGAATTTTTCTTTAAATTCTCCCACTTTAAACGCAGTTGTTGAGGAGTGCGTGGACAGCATGCTGTGGTGGCATTAAATTTCTCCGTGATACGTCTCCATTCCTCTGCTTTTAATTTATTATTGGTGGCGTTTGTTGATTTGTTTGTAATAATTTTGCTCTTTTCTATTAACTCTAATAGAGCTTTTGTTTCCTCTTTTAGCAGAGGTTTACCTTTAGACTAAAACACATTAAAAATATAAAAATAGGCTTAAACATATAAAAACATTTAATAGTATAATACAAAAATAAAAAGCCGCGAAATCGGAGCATTCCTAACAATATTGAATATATTGAAATATGTTCTTACCGCTTCAAACTCCATGTTTTCCAGGTGATTTTATTTATTTGTATTATTTTATTTACTTGATTAATTATTATATGTTTTAAAGCTTAAAGTATAAAAACCGCGCGAATAGAAAGCTTTGTTGCCGATTGTTGGCTTCGACAGTTGCGTTTCGTTACAGAAATACCGCTATCATTTGCTATTGATGTTTTTACGTAAAACAAACGCCAAACTTTTATTAAATAACCTCTAGTATATATAAAAATTAATACAATTAACTTATTCTCACAAATGAGGATTTTGTGTATCAAAATTATTAGTTTATTATTTAAACAAATTTTATAAATCTTGGCCGAAGTAGGCAGTTGTGTATCGTGAAAAGGAACGTTAAAGAGGCAAAGGATAGCTGCCATCTGTTCCTAATCTCAGATTGTTTTTGTACATGTGTGATATTGGGACAAGGATAGGGGATCGATCTAAGGTTTGTCATCTATCCGAGATTGGAATCAATCCCAGATTACAGATCGGTTATTGGGATCGGCCGTTAATGAATCCCACACCTCCTCACAGTGGGCGACGAGTGCCTCTTTGGTTCTCTCGTTGCGCATATCCCAATTTCTTACCATTACTGCCCATAAATGTTCTATAGGGTTAAGGTCGGGAGAACGTGAGGGCCAGGACACACTATTTCGGGATGCGTTTCTCGCCAATTTAGTACTCATCAATTACGCACTCATTTACAGGATCTACGCGCGCACGGTGTATCGGACAATTATCTTCTAAAAATAATATTTCCGGTAGTTATTCTCTTTATTATTATTATCTTTTTATTATCTTAGTTATTTCTCTCTCTACCGTGCGCACCGTTGGCAGCATGACGCCCTGTGGCTCTCCCTGGGATAAATGCCAACGCTCCGGGACCATGGGGACTCATCCACCCCCACATGTTTACTGCGATTTGATCGGATTCACAATTGTTTAAAATATTCCTCGGCCCATACCTATTATTATTCACACGCCATAAATATTTTCGTCCATGTTGGCTTGATTTAAAACACTTTTCGTCAGAAAATATGGCGTGTGAAAAATCAAAATCTCTGTAACCACGTGCGAAATTTAATCTAGCGATCTTATTAGCTTCTGTTAATGCGATCTTTTTAGCGGGACGTCGATGGTGGATTCCGGCCCGATGAAATGTATTGCGGATTGTTTGAGTACTACAATTGAACAAACAATTGAATAAACGGGTTGGTGTGAAAGGGGCAGTCTGATAATCCAGCAGCATTTGGCCAACTATGGTGCACGGCTGTCGTGCCCGTGGTGAAACATTTAGGTTCCCTTCGCTTTCGAATCGTCTGATCCATCGGCGTACAGTATTTCTCTGTGAAAAAGAAAGTAATTTACATAATATTATACCATATGTCTTAAAAGACGCCTTTTAAACAAAATCACCGTTATACAAATAAACTAAATTATACACAAATTTCAGTGTTAATTCAGAATTCCCCTTAAAGTTGTAATTGTTGTGAATTTCGAAATTTTAATATCCCTCATAATATTGTCGGGCATAGCTTCTTTGGCCTGCATAATAACGGAGAATGAGACAACCGTGAACTGAATCAGTTTATCCATTACGCCCTTGCTTATCATCAATCAAGCAAATCGAACTCATCAAGCACTTAAAATTCAATAAAAAAAAAATATAAAAAATAAATTAAATTAATAAATCGATAATAATTTAATTTATTATATAATATGCTACTCGAAAGAGCATTTATTCAAGTAGTAAGATTAATACTAGGCTGCCAGTTATAAATACGCGGGATTTTTTTTTGTTTGGGGTGTTAAGTACACTTAACATTGCGAATTAAAGGGTTAAATATTGCAAATATTTATTAATATAAAAAGCCGGATATTTGCTTCGGGTCTGGTTATCAAAGAGTCGTAGGCAGTGGTACCCAGTCTGCCGATCCGGGGTAGTACCACCACTTACAAATATACAGACCGTGAAGTGATTTGGTCGCGTTTCGGGATCAGTTTGCAAGTTGCCGGTTCCATTTAGGCCGGCATAGTGGATGTGATTGCTACTCACAGTTATTGAATTGTATTAGCAGTGACATTCATTTTCGAACCACACTCCTGCTTAACATCAGATGATGTGCTGTCATATGTCGAGTCACAATAAAAAAATACAAGTAAAATACTTACACACATTCCGAGATCTTATAAATACTCAAGAGCTAAATACTCAAGAAAAAAACACTCCGAAAACACCAAAGTTACAATTGCAATTGTATTTGGAAGCAGGTAGCAAATAGTGCCATAAAAAAAGGCAAAAAAAAACGGTAAAATATTTTTAGTTTTGTTTATTGGTTGAAGGTAAAAGAGGCGTGGCTGGTGCTCCTGCCAGGCGCATAGGAATATTTTGTTAAATGATGTTGCACATCTTGGTTATAGTGTACGTGATAAAACGTGTTAGCTGACCATGTGAAAATGTCAGAAAATCAGAAAAGTCGTATCATTTAGGCAAAGCTGAAAATTGTATATATTAAAGATTATAATTCAATAATCATATTCATATAATTTAAGTCAGCTGGAATTTTGACCATGCAAAACCTGTTAGCTTGACTTTTAAAGTGCAGCGTAGCGTTTAGACTCGCAGAACAAGCAGCGAGATTTATGATATATACTTTTTTCCCATTTATATTTAAAATCCCATTTTACATTTTATCAGCAAATTTTTAGTTTGGTTTAACGAAACTATGCTGAATTACATATAAATTAATTGAAATATTATTGTATGAGTTATAATTAATTGGAAAAAACACGTAAGAAATTTAAAATCAGATCATTTTTTTATCTTATACTAGCTGTGCCCGCGGTTTCACCCGCGTAAAATTAGGTTTATAACACATGTTACTGTGAAGGAGAGGGTTTCCAATTCGACTGTATATATTTTTTTTTGTATTTATAACTCGATAACTCATATAAAAATGACAGACGGAAATAAAAATAAATATAGAAAAATTCCAAACAGCTGAAACTATAGTCAATTGGAAACTATAGTGAAATAAATATATATTTTTTTAAATAAAAGTAACCTCTTACTTCTAGTACATCCAAGAATATGAGTACAAAGTTTTATGATCGGTTAACTAGTTGTTGCGTGAAAACGTAACAAACAAACTCACATTCACATTTATAATAATAGTAGGATATGCATAGTGACAGAAGGAAATAACAATAAAGAAAAATTTCAAACAGCTGAATGTATAGTCTATGAAAAGTATAGTGTAACCAACGCCTTGTACCTTTTTTTATAAAAAATTTTTTTGACTTTTTTATTTTCAAGAATATGCCTCAAAGAATATGTGTACAAAGTTTTATGATGATCGGTTAAGCAGTTTGTGCGTGAAAGCGTAACAAACAAACGGACATTCACATTTATAATAATAGTAGGATAATAATAATATGTTATTATGACATAATAATTTGTTTTCATTTCTCAACAGCTTGATATATTTTCCTTAGTTTACCCAAAATATTTTTCTCGACGCACGCAATTTTGTATGGGAAAATGTTTTTATTTTATTTTATATATTATAAAAGATTTTTTCTAAAATAAACGTAGCCTAAGTTACTCCTTATTAAATCAGCTACCTGTTAATAAAAGTCCCGTCAAAATAGGTTTAGACATTTCAGAGATTAGCCGGAACAAACAGACAGACAGACAGACAGAAAGACAGACAGACAGACAAAAATTTTAATAAATGTTATTTTGGTGTATGTACATGTATATATTCATATACATGTAGTAAAAAACGCTTATTTCATTATTACAAACAGACACTCCAATTTTATTATATGTATAGATATATATGTAGTATAACCAGATTTTTTTACTGTGAATCAACATATGACAGCTTCGTTAAAATTCCAGCTATCATAAATTATTTTTTAAGACCTAAGGGTCATAAATGAATTATTTATACTTTTTAATCTTTTCCAAAATCGTCCACGAATACATATTTTTTTCATCTACGTTGACTTTTTCTCTAGCCCAAAAGCCCCATAGTCGCGCCAGCTGACATCAATTTAAGTTCTCATACAAGTACTAAGCATCAAAATAAGTTCATAGAGTTCGTGCCAAAATCACCGTAAAAATATTTGACGCTCCCTCCCGGACTATAATCAAATATATATAAAAAAATAAATGATTATCAAATATTTGTTTTATTATATTATTCAAAAATTTAATTTTTCTAGAACTGGGATATACCAGTTATATAATATTGTATGAAGTAATAGATGTAGGAAGAGGAAGTTTATTGTAAATTATTAAATTATATATTGAAGTTGAAGCCAAAGTATTGATTGAAAGGGTAATGCATGAAACAGATGATAAAATTTGGGATGCGCAAGCGGGATTTAGGATCAAATCTTTTCTCTATGATGCGTCAGCGAAAAAATGATAGCAAAATACCAGAAGGTGTTTTGTGCTTTTGTTGGTGACGAACGGCGTCGGTGTGTTGCATTCATATTTTATGTATTCTCGTGTGCGCAAATGCGGTGGAGAGGCGCGTCATTTTGGCCTAGACAGACTATACTTCCTTATTATCCTTGTTTTGGTAACAGATTTTGTGATTTCTTTTAATTTAATACGTTCATGCTATTATTATAAGTATTAGATAGTTATTAATATTTAAATGTCATTGGATCCCACTTTGATTGTTTTCAATCAATCAAATAGTCACGCCTTTTTCCCACAGGGATAGGCAGAGACAATGGAGCGCCACTTACCACGATCCTTACACAACTCCCTTGCTTCCTTCACATCCACAATTCTCCTCATACAGGCTCTGTTGTTATGGGCACTAGGCAACATAGCTTTCTTAAAGATGTCTCCGATTCGGTCGGAAAACACTCTCTTGGGCCTGCCTTGTTTAACGCATCCATCCACATCAGATTTATAAATTCCTTTCCTCAATCCACTTTCACTCATCCTTTCCATGTGCCCAAACCATCGAAGCATTCCTTTGTCAATCATTGTCACTACATCTTGTGTCTACATCTACATCTTGTCCATTTGAATATTTAATTTTAGTAAATTCTTTTATTTATTTCAACATTGATATCTTGAGTACATTTATTATGTAAATAGCTACTATATGTCTAAGTTGTATTCAGTGTTCTTTCAAAATTCGTTTTCATTTACTAGTAGTTTGTAAGCCAGTATTTAGGTACATAATATTAAAAAAGTTACTTTGATAGTTTGTAGGTACTGATTTTTATATTTTTCTAATACTGTTATTGTTTTGAAATTGCTTTGATAGATTTAATAATATTGTGTGTACTTAGTAATTTGATATGTAAGGTTGTTGTAGCATTGACTTGACACCGACTTCAAAATTATAAAATAATTATTTAATCTATTCTATTTAATTAAATGAAAATACGTATTACTTTGTGCGAAGTAAATTTATTTCTTGCTTTTTAGTTTATTGTTTTAGGTCGTTTTTTTTTGTTAAAAATTATTTTATTTTAAGATTATAAGTGATGGGTAGACCGAGCAAGGATGCTTCTCGAATGAGGAGACGACGGTTACTTGAGACGGAAAATGATAGATATAATAAAAAAAAATAACAAACGCACTAGTCTCCCCTACGATTTTTTTTAAAAGTTCCCCTCAATTTCTCTGGTCTGCCATCATCAAACCCTGATTTCCTTATCATAGGACCACCTTTGACATATCTTCTTTCCAACAAAAAAAGAATAATCAAAATCGGTTTATAAACAACGAATATATACGGTTGAGTTAAGAAACCTTCTTCTTTTTTGAAGTCGGTTAAACCTTGATACCCTTATCATCAAAATCGGTTCATAAACAACGAAGTTATCCGCAAACAAACATAAAAAAAAGTTATATACAGTCCATTTGAGAAACCTTCTCTTTTTTTGAAGTCGGTCAAACCCTTTTCAAATAATACGGGTCGAATTGAGAACCTCCTCCTTTTTTATGACTGTGTTATAAACCAAATTTTACGCGGGTGTAACCGCGGGCACAGCTAGTTTATTTCTATATTAATTTATCTATATTATTTTTTCTATATTATATATTATTCCGTCTGTCATTTTTATATGATATCGAGTTATAAATACAAAAAGGCATATACAGTCGAATTGAGAACCTCCTCCTTTGTTATGACTGTGTTATAAATCTAATTTTACGCAGGTGAAACCGCGGGCACAGCTAGTATTATATATATATATGAAGAATATATATATTCTAATGGTGAAAGAATTTTTGAAATCGGCACCGTATTTTTTGAGATAATTCATTACAAACAAACACACAAAAATATAAATCTTTCCTTTTTGTAATATTAGTATAGATATAGATAGATAGTAAATGTAAAATTTCCAAGAGTGGTATATTTTGGTAGACAGTCGGTGGTAATTTGCTAGTACCACGACTTTCAATTATGCAGGCTTAAGGCCGGCATAGTGACGGCGAATGGGGCAACTGTAAAATGAAATAGTTTTTCCAGTCGCCGGCGCTCTTGGACGTACATCAGGCAAGTCGAAGTCAGATATCATGACTCAATAAAAAATACCGTGAAATGACTTATTCATGTCGAAAGTTGCCGGTTCCAACATAGTGGGTGCTACTAGATATTTGAACTGTAATAGCAGTTGATTTCAATTCAGCTTAACATCAGGCGGAGTACTGTCATATGAATATATATTTATTTCTATACTAAGCAACTAAAGTGCTTGTATCATAGAAACAGGACAACCAAAGTACATTTATCAAAGATACATTGGTACCGGCAAGTGGTTGTTACGCAGAGCACGGGTTCACCGCCTGATGATATAAGCAAGAGTGACGACGACTGAAAAAATCGAGTTAATTAACGGCTGCCTCAGTCGACGTCACTATGCCGGCCAAAGGTGCTTCTTTATGCATCGGTGAGTGGTTTTTGAACCCGTGCTCTTGGTTTGCGTAACCATTGCGCTACCACTACACCACGGTCGACTTATATAATATTTATAACAGTTAAGTTTTCATTAGAGGTAGAAAATGGTGATATAATGGTAAAATGTTAGCTGCGTTATTTAGTAAAATTGTTGTTGTTATTTTTTTATACGAAATATTTAATTGTTGCATTTTTTTTGTAGATTATACGTTTGCGAAATTATTCTGTTTTTTATTTCTTTGGCATTTGGAACCCGCCATTCCTATTAACCTTGTTCCTACCTCGTCTTTTCACTCTCATGAACAGGTTGGCAGAGGCAACCGCATCCTGTCGGCGCTTTGCTTCTATGTAGAACAAACGGCTAACTAGTGGAATGCTTTGACAGCCTATGTGTTCTCGCCATCCTATAAGCTTGGATTCGTGAAAAAAGGTGACCACGATTAGGGCAACTTTAAACTGATCGATGCGCTGTTGACTATCCTTCGACTATTCGACGACAGGCGTGCACGAACGGTTTAGCGACTGGTTTGTTGCGCTTAAAGTCCCGGGTTCGATCCCCGGTCGGAGCAAATATTTGTTTCATAGATTTTATTTGTAATATTTAATAATATTAAATATTGCAAATATTTTAATATTATATATTGCAAATATTTTAATATTATATATTGCAAATATTTAATATTATTTATATTAAATAAAAAAAAAGATGGATATTTGCTTCGGGTCTGGTTATCAAAGAGTGGTAGGCAGTGGTACCCAGTCTCCCGATCCGGGGTAGTACCACCACTTACAAGTATACAGACCGTGAAGTGATTTGGTCACGTTTCGGGATCAGCTTGTTAGTTGCCGGTTCCATCTAGGCCGGCATAGTGGATGTGATTGCTACTCACAGTTATTGAATTGTAGTAGCAGTGACATTCATTCATGGACCACACTTCGGCTTAACATCAAGCGGTGCTGTCATATGTCGAGTCACAATAAAAAAAAAACCAAGGGACTCTTGACTCGCGTTGGCTTAATCCGGCACTGCCATCAGGCAAGCTTATTTCTGACAAAAAGCAGGTAAATAGTGTTTGTAAGTCCACTTGCCGGTACCAACGTCAATTAATGAATTAAACAAATTTTATGCGGCTTACTATCGCGTTTATTTTGGTTTAGATTTTACCAGTTTTTATTATTCCGATGTTTCGAGAGCTTTGCAGCCATCGTGGTCACGGAGAGACTGAGACTGAGTTTCCAAAACTACCCCGTTTGATATTTTGTTTTTCTGTTCCCGGTTTATTTCATTTTTTTTGCAAAAATATCTGACGGTGTCATCTGGTTTGGCAGTTTGCTGGACTTGGGACCTGAGTTTGTGAATTATGGGGTCGGAACGTCGGAATAATAAAAAAATTAAAAATCTAAACCAAAATAAACGCGATAGTAAGCCGCATAAAATTTACAACGAAAATACAACGTCAATTAATCAAATTGACACACCTTTTTCCCACAGGGATAGGAGGCAATGGATCACAACTCTCGCTGCCACATCCACAATTATCTTCATACAAAGATAAAGATAAACTCTGGTTAACTCAATGTCACACAACTCTTATGGAAAAAAGTGTTATAGGTATGGCTGTAAAAATATTTAACCATATTCCAGACACAATTAAGGTGTATCCATTAAATAGGTTTAAATATATTTTTGCAATTTTTTTGTTGGACAAAGCCAACTACACTGTTAGCGAATATCTCTTAGACAAAATCTAAATGTTGATTTATACTATAGACTTTACTCACGAGAAACTTCTGCATAGTGCTTACATATTTGACATTAGCTTAAGTGACTTTTTTGTTTCAAAATACTGACATTAAATATGTTCTAATATATAAATAATATTTGTAGGCCCAAGGCGATCATATCAATATATTTTTGTTTTAACAACCTGTAACAACCTATGTACCACGAATAAATAATTTCATTTCATTTCAAAAGCTTTACGGTTATGGGAACTAGGCAACACAGCTTTCTATACAATGTCTCCAATGTTTACTGTTTTGGTCAAACACCCTCCACATCAGACTCTTTACGGTTGCTTCGTTTCTACTATGCCGGCTGAATGCTTTGAATGATCCAGATTCATAGGTTAGACGACGGCGTGGACGAACGGTCAGCGATTGGTTTGTTGTACGTAAAGTCCCGGGTTCGATTCCCGGTCGGAGCAAATATTTGTTTCATAACTTTTATTTGTAATATTTAATAATTATATTAAATATTGCAAATATTTGTATATAAAAAAAAGTATTTTCTTGGATTTTGCGCGAACATTGATTAATGAATTAAACAAATTTTATGCGGCTTACTATCGCGTTTATTTTGGTTTTGATTTTACATTTTTTTATTATTCCGACATTTCGAAAGCTTAGCAGCCATCGTGGTCACGAAGAGACTGAGGTGTTGGTCGTCCTATTGGTTGATGCTGTTATTGTTTCCAAAACTACGCCGTTTGATATTTTGTTTTTCTGTTCCCGGTCTATTTTAAATTTTTGCAAAAATAACTGACGGTGTCATCTGGTTTGGCAGTTTGCTGGACTTGGGACTTAAGTTTGTGAATTATAGGGTCCCAGGTGTTAGATAATCGCCAACCACCTTCTCTATTGAAATTAGGATGTTTTTTAATCTCAATAGCCTCGCGTACCATCCTGGGTATCAGTCGACTTTCCTTTGCGAGGATCTTCGCGAGGAAACGGATGTAGTGATTGGCGCCGTCCTGTTGATGGCTTCAAAGCTCTCGAAACGTCGGAATAATAAAAAATTGTAAAATCAAAATCAAAATAAACGCGATAGTAAGCCATATAAAATTTGTTTAATTAATTTAAAAAAAAAGTGGTAGGCAGTGGTACCCAGTCTGGCGATCCGGGGTAGTACCACAAGTATACAGACCGTGAAGTGATTTGGTCGCGTTTCGGGATCAGCTTGTAAGTTGCCGGTTTCAACTAGGCCGGCATAGTGGATGTGACTGCTACTCACAGTTATTGAATTGTAGTAGCAGTGACATCTATTCATAGACCACACTCCAGCTTAACATCAAGCGGGGTGCTATCATAATATGTAGTAACAAAAAAAAAGTTGTGTCAAGTGGCTATTGGCGCTCCATTATCTCCGCCTATCCCTGTGGGTAAAAGGCGTGACAATCAGGGGGTGCCCTGTGTCTATTATAAAAGAGTTTGTATGAAAATAATTGTGGAAGCGAGGGAGTTGTGTCAGGATCGTGGCAAGTAGCGCTCTATTGTCTCTTCCTATCTCTGTGGGGAAAAGGCGTGACAATTTAATTGATTGACTGATTGATAATTAAATAAAAGATCATTATTATATTATAACGTTTTTTAATACACAACAGAGTAACAAATTAAGTAAAAGTTTAAAATACCAAAAACATAATAAAAATGTATAAAACAATAAATAGACGGTAAAACCGATGCCAGCCTGGTTGGGACTAGCATCTTTCAAGCTTAAAAGTGGTGATAGGATGGCAGGTGGCCATCAAGTCTGACTACCACTCTTTGTAGTGTACGTGACACAGTCTCCAGCGTATCGGCAGAACACGAGTGCCCTTCGACGAGGGTAGACGCGTGGCCTAATACGTTGGCGAGCCTGTGATTACAGTAATCCTTAGTTATCTGTGTTACTACTGCATGAGGTACTATTTAAACACTACACTCTTAAGCTTGAATGCCCTAACCTTATAATTAATGTATCCATAAAGCGGTCGACGCCTTCCATCAATATCATATAGATACACAATTGCCACTCAAAAAGCAACAAAATAAATGCAAATAATAATAATAATCGTTTATTAACTTAATTGGTGTGGAAAGCCTATATACAATTTAGTTATAAAAATAATTTTAACAAAAGAATAAATAAAACTTAAGAGGTGTCAAGGGACACCCGGATGGAACAAAGTTCCTTTCGATTAATTTGTGAAGGAATTGTAATAAAATTTTATTATATTAAAGTTATAATAATTTTTTTTTTTATTAATAACAAATATAATGTAATATAAACTTAATCAGTAGGCGCAATTTTAGTAATAATTGGCTTGTGGTAACTGAAGTAGGAAACATATGTTTGGGATTCTATTATATTTAAATGTCTTAAAAAAACTGCATCGATTGTATAGCTCTTATAGTTTCAGAAAAAAGTGGCTGTGACATACGGACGGAACGACGGACGGATGGACAGAAAGGCATGACGAATCTAGAAGAGTTTCGTTTTTTACTACGGAACTCTAAAAAGTGTCATTACAACTTATGGTCTTAATTTTTTCCGTCTAGCCCCTTTCGCAACGCGTGATAAGGCACTTCGTTGCCACTGCACTAGGCGGACCTGTGTCGCAGTGACTGGACACCAATTTAACAATGCCGATGATTGATACATTTATTAGACTTGCATTTGTTCTCAGTCCGTAATGATGTATGTGACATTACATTCATAACAAGTTTATACTTTAAAACAATGTGCTAAGGCTCAGTTTACAATTCACATTCAATTCACTTACACAGTTTATATCACTTATACACGCTTCTTCTTCTTATACTCGCTATCCATTAAAAATATATGATCGATGGTCGACGCCAATGTAATGGAAGACATTTTATTTGCAATATGTGGGAATTCTATTTACATTTTTAAAAATATGGTCGCAATACAGAAAACGCGGTCTTCACATTATGCAAACAAATATCCTCCTGTGACCTGAACTATGCGGCTACTTTTTACACATTTATATACTAAGCTACTAAAGTGCTTGTATCATATAAACAAGACAACCAAAGTACATATATCAAAGATACATTGGTACCGCTGAGGGGTTTTTGAACCCAGGTTCTCGGTTCGCGTCACCATTGCACTACCACTACACCACGGTCGCCTTTAAATAAACATAAACCGTGTAATGGCAGTGCAATGGTGACGCAAACCGAGAGCACGGGTTCAAAAACCAGTCACCGATACCAATGTATCTTTGATATATGTACTTTGGTCGTCCTCTTTCTATGATAAGAGCACTTTAGTAGCTTCGTATAGAAATGTAAACAAAAAAACAAAACAAAACAAACAACTGAATCACTACATGGTTTTTACTAACTAAATTACGTTAGGACCCACTTCTTTTATAATATATATATAAATATAAATATTTTGAAACAATTATTACGAACTAGGAGTCTTGTACATAAAAACTAAAAATATGAATGTATTTATAGTTAATTAAAATGTGTTGTCTCTTTAATAAAATATATGCGGAAAAGTGACAAAACACATTTGAACTTAAATAATATAATAGTAAAAACATTCATAACCTATCTAAGCCTATTTTACAAAATTAATAAATAAAGTATTCAAATTCAGCATCGGAGTGCCAAAACCTTCCGTCGGTCGCAGCTGATCGTTTAATACACATAAATGTCTTCGTTTGTTTTAAAATTTAGAATCAAATTTCAAAAAAATCCCGTACGTTTATATATAATTTTAAATAAAGTTTATTTTAAAAATTTACCTTAAAGAATTAATTAGGGTAATTTTAATTTTTAGGTATTTTTTAATTTGAGTCCGCTCTTATTCACCGCGCCTTTCGAGGGACGATCGACGGAAGGTACACTCAAGTAGGTAGAATTTAATAACAAAAAGGTAGAAGTTACAAACAACACAAAACTACATATTTCCAAGACTTATACCTATTGAAATCATTATTAGAGTATACGTTTTCAATTATATTAAACAAGGATTTGATAACTTAATATTTAAAAGCCCGCATTTTATATATAAAACACATTAAATAATTAATGTTTGTGAATCGAGAGGGTGAACGTCACTTATGATATTAAGATAGTAAAAGTCTAAGGGATTCCTGGAGGAGTTTTCCGCAAAATAAAGTTAAGGGAATTCCACTCAAATAGCAAAATAGATATAACTACATATTATTCATCTTCAATCATACCCATGAGACTCTCTCCAAATCTGTTATGAATAAGAATCTTTATATCTTCCTGCTGCAACGATGTAAGTTTATTTGCGATTTCCACGTATTCCAATGTATTTGCATAATAACGTTCTGGTAAAATATTTATAGTTACTATTATACATTCATATTTGCCTCCGTCATATTTGAGTAGACCATAGCAAAAATACACTTTATGATCATCCTCGTTAATCGAATTAAAATAAATATAAACTTTATTGAATATATCGTTAACATATTCCTCTATATCTTTAATTAACGATAAATGAAATCTACCCGCCTGTACGAAATCATCTATAACTGCGCCCACAGCATATCCTACGCCAATAAAAAATACCTTAATGCCATCATAATTCCAATCGTTTATATCATCAACAGTCGCTAAAATTTTCATTGCAAAACTAATATCCCATAATTGTGAATAAACTTGTTCAATAGGTTTTGCTTCTAGCGATTTCATAATATCTTTCAAAAAATTTAAACTAATAGACTTCAATTTACACATGCTACCGTGTACAGAATAGGTAGCGAATAGGTTTGTAAAGCCTTTTGATATTTCTCTAGCCACGTAGCCAGTATTACTCGTCAAATTCCAGAATTCGTCTATTTGTGATATGATATACTGGAGCAAATCACGCCTTGTTTGTGTTTCCAACATCAATGGTGGTTCACTATTGCGGAGGAATATAAACGCAGCTGCCACTTTGTACAATGCATGGTCCCTAACTCCCAGAGTTGTATTAGCTGTAATTGTCTTTTGCAGTTCTTGCGTAACAATATGTGAAACAAAATCTTTGCTCATGAAATTTATATTGTTTGCAATATAATTTAAAATCAAGCTTATGTTTTCATTATCAGCCTTATCAAGTACATTGTATGCATTTTCCAAGAAATCACCTTTCTTTTCTGGAGGTATTTTAGCACAATCAAAGCATTGGAACAATGTAGGGTCATCTTGTTCTGTCAATGTTTTGACAATATTTATTAAAATATCAATAAACTTATGTTGCCTAATTTTGTCTTTTTCTTTATAAACACGGTTATATAAACCTAAAAACAATATTTTCTTCAAGAAAGCATTTTCCTTCGACAGTTCTTCAATGAGTTTGGACAAGGTTTGGATATCTAAACATTTGAAAGCTATTTCTAATCCATAATTGATAAGCCTGTTTACAGGGTCGGAATATTCGTATATTAAATATTTTATTAAAATTATACAATCATTCTTTGGAAGTATTGCCCCAAAAGAAAATAAACTTGGCGCACATATTCTTAAGAAGTCACCTTTTATAAATGGCGTTAACTCGGCCAAAGGTAAAGGTGGTCGTGAATAACACAAAAACTCGCAAATAAATTTTTGGATTATCAATAATTTAGCGTCACAGTCTCTATCCATCTTGCCATCTAAAGGTGCATACTTTTTGATCATATTGAGTTTATCTTGATAACTACCAATTACAAAAATACCATACACTGCAGATTTAAAAGTTTTATAGGAGTTATGAAATCCGACCATGAGCGAACCAAAATATGCACTCCAAATTGTTTCTTCAGGAAAATATATTCTTAATTTACTTAAAAGAATATTGCATCTGCCTCTCTCCGTAGGCACACTCATATCGATCACAATTAAAGTGATAATTCCGCTAACTAAAGTAACATCATTTTTTAATGAATGAATCGCACCTTTAATTCCTTTATTTTGTTGTGGAAGTAAGTGAGCATACTTTTCTTTACTATTTCCTACGTATGTTTTAAAAATAGTTGGGTAATCATCATATTTTATTTCATTTTCTTGTAGAAATTTAGTGCCTTTTTCTTTCAAAGCGATCATTTTAATCTCATATTTTTCTACATTTCTATCATTTTCAAGTTTTTCAATTTCGTTAATATAAATTTCGATTAGACCTTTTTTCAATTTTTCTTTGTGTACTTTCATTTCTCTCAATGCATTCTTAACATTTGACATGTTAACATCGTTCACAAAAAAATCAATTAAATATTGAGGCATTTCCATGTTATTCAAAACGTGGTGAAATATTATATCAATCTTTAACTCCTGATGTTCAGCTACTGTTGTGTAAACGCCGATATATTCCATTATATTATTTAGCAATCTCCAACATTCACCTTTTATTGTGTACATTTTATATTTGTACAAAACGTTGTTAACAAATGATTCGCTATCAACTTCAGTCATATGTTGCTCGTTAAAATATTTTAATACCAATTCAAGTTCGTTAAAGTCAGAAGTAGCATCTACTAGCAAATGCAGATGCGACATTTTGGTAGTAGGTTCAGAAGTATTGTTTATGACCTCCTTCATGAAGTCTAAAGTGTAAGAAAATTTAGTATATTTGTACCATGAATAATCCTCTACGTCACCAAAAAAGCCATTACCTTTTGCAAGCTGTGCTAAAGCCCACTCATGCTGATCAGATTTCGACAAAATCCTATAAACTTCGTTAAAAACAAACTCGCGAGTTGTTTCAAATGGTTCACATGGATACTTTATTTTAAATATCTTTTTAAGAAATTCGAAACGTTCAAGCTCTGGAATTAACATACAGAATTCGGAGACATTTTTAAAAGTTAATAATCTCCAAAGCAAATCAGAACATTCAGGAAGATCGTTTTTAATACAAAAACCGTCTTTAGGAGTGAAATACTTGACTGCCTTAAATTTATTAAGATGTCCTAAGTAAAATAATGGCCTTCTCAATACCCTATCTTTGTTATTTTTTAAAATATGTTTTGTTATATCAATGGAAAAGCTACGACCATAACCTATGTATTCATCAAAAGGTTCATACATCTCGAAATAATCTAAAAACTGTATTGGGGAAACAAAGTACAAATGAGTAACCATCATAGGTCTAATCGTATTATACTTCTGCGTACACATTTTAGCCAACTTTAAAGATTTTCCAATAATCTTTATCAAAATTTTTACATCTTTTATTTCATGCTTATCCAAATAATCAATTTTGTAGGCCTCGGGTCCTCTTATGACAAACTTGTAAGAAAGATTAATGAGACCATATTCCTCACAGTAATCAGTAAAACTCTGCACTCGTTCCGTATCTCGAATATTTGCGCAGATAGCAGTTAGGAACTTTTTTAGCATCACAAGTGACATCAAAGGAAAAACCTCATTGGAAAGGAAAATAGGGTTAATTGTATGGGAATATTGAGTATCATAAATCCATGTATGTTTTATTGCACGTGTAATAAAAAGACTATTACCACATTTCAGGACGTTAATGAGAAAGTTGAGATCCTTAAACTTGGATGCCACGTCGATTGTGTATAACATCTCTGCATCAGAAAGGGTTTTTAGCATTTCGTCTCCAGGGGAATTCCAGGACAATGTTGCGTTCACTGCCTCATTAATTTGTTTTTGTTTTCCGCTCAAACCGCGTGCCGATAACGTCAACGCCATCCTGTAAATCACACAACAACAAAAAGTAAGAATAAATAAAGCGACCGTGGCCTAGTAATAGTAAAATGGTTTCGCAAGCAAGCGCTCGCCGGTATAGCACCTGGCAGATAAAGAAGTGCTGACTCGTGAGCTGCGCAGTCTAAGAATTGGCAGATTAAAAGAGCTCTGGACGACTGCGGTGAAAGCAAGTCCGCCTATCTATACAGTGGTACATATAATTAAAACTTAAATACATGCGTAAAACGAAAATTAAATAGGTAACAAAACTGTGCAGCTTTAATGTCAGCGCTCTTTTTATCTGCCGGGATTATACTAAAATATCTTTATATGTCACCGTATAATTGTGGATACCGTTAGTTTATAATCTATCTCGCAAGTTTGTAAACTGTCGATAAATTGTGAACTGTATCATACTGCTTACAATAAAAAGTAGTAATTTATAGTTATATTTAGTTTGACATGATTAGATTATTAACTATCTACAATTAATACGTTATAATGTAGGTAGAATGGTTTAGTATTTTCTTCGATTTTGCGCGAACATTGATTAATGAGTTAAACAAATTATAAAATCAAAACCAAAATAAACGCGATAGTAGCATATAATTTGCTTAGTTTAGTTCACAATTTATCGATAGGTTACTATCTCGCGAGATAGATCGTCATTGAACGTAAGGTATAGTTATTGTATTTTTTCCTAATTGGCAGAAATAGTAAACAAACATCGCAACGACGCATGAAAATCACCATTTTCCATGTCCTTTATACAGGAAAACTTTTCACTACTGTTCAATTCTACAGAATACAAAAAGCAACATATGAACAAAACTTTGTATACCTATAATATTTTTTATCAAAAACCATTTACTTGACTTGGAAAATGATCTTTGAATCGAGTTGTAACTTTGAACGAAGATGCATAATATCTTTAATATCACCTTCATAGTATAAAACAAAGTCGCTTTCTCTGTCCCTATATTTTTTTATTTATTTTTTTATTGTGACTCGACATATGACAGCACCCCGCTTGATGTTAAGCCAAAGTGTGGTCTATGAATGAATGTCACTGCTACTACAATTCAATAACTGTGAGTAGCAATCACATCCACTATGCCGGCCTAGATGGAACCGGCAACTTACAAGCTGATCCCGAAACGTGACCAAATCACTTCACGGTCTGTATACTTGTAAGTGGTGGTACTACCCCGGATCGGCAGACTGGGTACCACTGCCTACCACTCTTTGATAACCAGACCCGAAGCAAATATATCCCTATATCCCAATGTATGCTTAAATCTTTAAAACTACGCAACGGGTTTTGATGCGTTTTTTTTTAAATAGATGAGTGATTGAAGATAAAGATGATGAAGATGAAGATTATATGTATAATAACATCCATTAAATAGTAGAGAAATACTGTTAATTTTGAGGATTCTAATGTGATGTCGTAAATAATTATAATAGTAAATATTTTTTTCCGCTTACATTGCAAACGCAGGCTGAACCCTACGAGATTTATCAAAATAATGTACTAAGTATTGTACACATTGAAAAGGTCTACATAAAACTCCGCGATGGTATATGTCTATGTAAGTTGCCGGTTCCATCTAGGCCGGCATAGTGGATGTGATTGCTACTCACAGTTATTGAGTTGTAGTAGCAGTGGCATTCATTCATGGACCACACTTCGGCTTAACATCAAGCGGGGTGCTGTCATATGTCGAATAAAAAAAATAGGTTATTTACAATTTACAATATTTTATTATACAGGTATACCTACAGTTATTTTAGGTATACAGTATATAATTGAAATAGCACTCGTGCGGTCTAATTGGATCAAATAGTGGCATAGTGACGGCGGCTGGGATAGCCGGTAAATAACTCGGTTTTTTCAGTCGTCGTCACTCTTGGACCTCCTCTTGCTTATCATCAGGCGAGCCGAGGTCGGATGTCGTGGCACAATAAAAAAAAGTACTTCATTCATTTTGTATGGGGTCTTGGGCTTAATTGAATTAACAGTTTTACATTTTAAAATAGTTTGATGTGCGGAGATTACAATGTAATTGGAATATATCCTTTATGGGGCGTTCTCACGGGGCGATTTTAGTTGATCAATATTTATCGTTAAACAAAAATTCGAAAGCAAATATTGACGGTAGCGTTCTCACGATTCAATAATAATCGACTCCATATTACACATGTTATTACACTATCTGTCCATTTTAGCATTTTTCTCGTAGATGTGGACGCCACAATTCACATTTTATTTTACAAACAAACAAAATACTGGTGATAGAGGAATGCAACATACAGTACATAGGTACTCAATCGCGCTGACTGACTGACTGATTGGACTGATTATTCATACAAGTTGAACGAACAAGTTCAGACGAGTCGATTCGCTGTCAGCTATAAAATGAATCAACAAAAGTCGAAAGGTCTTTAACTTTATTTATTGCTTCAACTTGATTGAAAGTCTGTTCAGACGGTTCAAATCACGAACGATTTCGCAGCTGATCAACTAAAATCGCCCCGTGAGAACGCCCCATTATTTGGCATATTTTAAGTATGCAAAATGAACAATCCACAATTATGACAGTTCAAAGCAGAACTGTTAATATGGCGTGTCTTTGTGATTAACAGACGATACAAAATCCATATCTTATTTTCCAAATAACACAACTGCACGGCAATTAAAAGCATAACTGTTATCAGTTTTATCAACACAAGTATCGAAACTACCATTTATATCTTTTTTCATCATTGGACATTACAAAAGTAGTACAAAGAAGCCCAAAATTAATTATGTCCTTTCAAGCTAATTTTAAAACGTGACTAAGTCACTTTTTGTACTTGACCTCAACTTGCCTGGTCGCAAGCGAGGGCAATACTAAACTGCCAGCGACTGAAAATCCGAATCAGTTGGATGTGGATATATCACATCCGAATAGTGGATGTGACTACTACTTACAGTTATTGAATTGTAGTAGCAATGACCGCACTCCAGCTTAACATCAAGCGGGGTGCTGGCATATGTCGAGTCACAATAAAAAAAAAATACACGGCCTAAATAACGGCACCTAAAATTTTTTGTTGTGACACGGCATCTGACCTCGACCCGCCTAATGATAAGCAAGAGGAGGTCCAATAATGCCGACGCCTGAAAAAAACCAAGTCACTTCACGGTTGCATCAGTCACCCTCACTATGCCGGCCAAAAATAAATTTAATGAAATTATTGTATTGTCATGGGTTTTTAAAACGTGTACCAATTTTTTCAGACTTCTAGAGGTGGGTGAAAATTAATTTGAAAGAATCCGTTACGTAGTTACATACATACAAGTCAAGCTTATAAAAGCGTATTAAAAATTGTATTATTTCTATAATAAAAATGACGATATTAATTCGCATATTAAATATTACGCTTACCTGTAATAAGAAAATAATTTGGCAGAGCGCGCACAGAACAACCAGACCGCACAACGGCAAAAAGTTAAAAGGACTGACAAAGAGTAAAGGGAATATTATATTATATGTAAAAAAACAAGAGGGTAAACTTCCATACACATTTTAGTACTCTTTATATTCTGTGTTCTCATAAATCAAATGATTTTGACAGTCTTTATAGGTTTAAAGAAATTAAAAGTACCTTCCATTATTTATTTATTTTGTATTTTTTATATCATTCATGAATGACTACAGACGTTGGCGATTGGTTTGTTGCGCGTAAAGTCCCGGGTTCGATTCCCGGTCGGAGCAAATATTTGTTTCATAGCTTTTATTTGTAATATTTAATAATAATATTAAATATTGCAAATATTTATTAATAAAAAAAAGAGATGGATATTTGCTTCGGGTCTGGTTTTTAAAGAGTGGTAGGCAGTGGTACTCAGTCTGCCGATCCGGGGTAGTACCACCAATTACAGGTATACAGACCGTGAAATGATTTGGTCACGTTTCGGGGTCAGCTTGTAAGTTGCCGGTTCCAACTAGGCCGGCATAGTGGATGTGATTGCTACTCACAGTTATTGAATTGTAGTAGCAGTGACATTCATTCATGGACGACACTTCGGCTTAACATCAAGCGGGGTGCTGTCATATGTCGAGTCACAATTAAAAATAAATAAAAAAAGAATTAGCTTATAAAGAGATTTTAGGGGTACTTACACAAAAGCTTTAAAGATGAAAGACTATACTTATTCCTTTTTATTTTAGCTACAATATGTTACTGTGATCAAACAATCAATCAAATTGTCACGACTTATTCCCACAGGGATAGGCAGAGACAATGGAGCGCCACTTACCACGATCCCTGTGAACAGTACCTAAAGCTTTGAAGAGTGGTAGGCAGTGGTATCCAGTCTGCCGATCCGGGGTAGTCCCACCACTTACAAGTGACGCATTATTGAATTGTAGAAGCAATGACATCCATTTTAGACCATACTCCAGCTTAACATCAAGCAGGGTGCTGTCATATGTCGAGTCACAATAAAAAAAGCTAGATAACCTACGCATCTCATAGTATAGACAAAATTACTTAATAAGAGGTTTCAGGGCTACACTGAAGCTTTAAAAGTGAAAGACTATCCTATATCCTATCCTTATATCCTAGTCAATAAAACCACTTGTAGCTACAAAAGTTTTCAGTCGTTGTCACTCTTGGATCTCCTCTTGCTTATTATCAGGCGAGTCGAGGTCAGATATCGTGTCACAATAAAAAAAAAATTACTTTAAACAGTAAAGTCAAAATAATTAGATGTCCCGTAATTTTGAAGAAAAAAAATGTTATAAAAGTATTGTTCTTCATCTTCAAAGGTTTAGTATAGCCCTGAAATTTCTTAGTAGGCTGAATTTATCTATACTAAGAGATACTTAGGTCAATGGTGGAGTAGCTAGAGTTAGCACCCGGGACGGTTTTCTATTCACACCCTCAAAATAAAACAACAAATCAAGTACAATCCGACGCTCGTAAAAAGAGCTCCGAGCGACCTACCTGTTCAGTAAACGATTTACGGATCAAATCAGTGGCATAAGGTGCGGCGCGATTACCATCTTTGCAACGATGGTAATTTAATAGAAGGGAAAGAAAAACTATTTACTACTTGGCCCGTTTTTTATAGTACGATTATATTCTGTTTATTTTGTCTTAATATTATCAATGAATTTATTAAGTAATTAATGTTTTATAGAACATAACAAAATGTATAAAAGTAAAATAAAGAAGGTAACGGAATACTTACACTGAAAGGAATATTATAGCTAATAATATATTTGTTATTTCTAACCTGTTAGAAAACGAAGGATTTTTTTAAAATATTTTAAGGATTTAAAAAATATTTTTTTTTTAAGGATTTTAATTATTTTTTTAATTTTTAAGGATTTTTTTAACAGAAGCTCCTATGTAGTCCATTATACTGGCGGCTTGCCTCAGTCGTAAAATCTCCAAAATAATGTCCTCTGTAGAAAATTCATCATATATTTGCGTTATATTTGGAACTATACCACGAAGTTCTTCTGTTGATGTAAGCAGAGTTTTAGGCTTATGAGAATGTCATCCATTGCTTTGTAACGGCAGTTTAGTTCTCCGTAAAATCTATCAAGACATTCTAATTTTTATTTATTTTATTTTATTTTATTTTATTTTAGCACCCCGCTTGATGTTAAGCTGGAGTGTGGTCCATGAATGGATTTCACTGCTACTACAATTCAATATCTGTAAGTAGCAGTCACATCCACTGTGCCGGCCTAGTTGGTATCGGCAACTTACAAGCTAATCCCGAAACGTGACCAAAATCCTTCACGGTCTGTATACTTGTAAGTGGTGGTTACTACCCCGGATCGGCAGACTGGGTACCACGGCCTACCATTCTTTGATAACCAGACCCGAAAAAAATGTTTGCCTCTCTTTTTTTAATTAACAAATAAGTATTTGCAACATTTAATATGATTGAATATTAAAAATAAAGCTATGCAACAAATATTTGCTCTGTCCGGGAATCGAACCCGGGACTATACGCGCAACAAACCAATCGCTAACCGTTCGTCCACGCTCGTCGTCAAAATGCACCAGCACCAGCTGGCTGGTATAATGTTATATAGCTTGTCTAACTATAAATTTTAAATGTGTGAATGCAAATATTTCTAACTATACTATTATACTTTATCAGCGTGCTCCCCCTTTTGTGTCCAACCAGCAACTGAATGACTAATTACAATGGCATTTTCGGTGTGTAGCATTTATATTTTATGTTTTCTCGTATGCGTAAATGCGGTGGAGGGGCGCGTTATTCCTTGTTGGCTACTAAGTTACATGAGAAGTTGTCACTATGATGTCACCCTTTGGTTGTTGGTACCCGGAGAAGACTAACACCACCTTTCCCTACGCCCCTAGTGCCTACGATATCTAGCTTTCCTGTTTACAATAACACATCGTAGCTACGAGTGGTTTAATTGACAAAATAGTAAACAACAAAATATAAAGTTGTAGTTTTTCATATTCAAACCTTCAGTACAGCCCTGAAATCTCATAGTATGCCTTCATCTATACAACAGGATACCTTTACTTTTTAATTCTTTTTATTTTAATTAATGGCGCCTGGGTTGTTTGTATTGAAACAAAACAAATCACTTTGCTAATGTGAGGACAAAATGCCGAAAACAATATTTGTATGACCATAGAAAAAAAGCTGGTCAACTATCAACTAGCTGCTCCACGTATCCCTCTGAGAGTAGAATGATACGTGGAGCAGCGCCACAGGTCAGACTTTTAGCTATCAGCTAACAACAACCCCATTAAGAAAAGTAATTGACTGATGCCCAGGAGCCGCCATGTCTCTATGAATTTGTAGGGGCTCTAGAGTTATTGAATCCAAGGGTGTGGCCGTTTTTGGATCAAACCCTTGACTAATAATGCTCACTTAAAAAAATATTTTTATTCTATCACATTTTATAATATTTTCGAAATATGTATTCACTATTTATAAATAGTAATCAATTACTGAATACAACACTAATTTCATTGGAATGAGAAAATGGCGGTTGTTTTCTGTCCAAGTCGCAAACATTGGAAAATTTGTGCCGTAATATGAAATCTTCCGAATGTACTTATGTAAATTGGAAGAAAAGCCTTAAAAGTAAATCGTTTTGATAAAACGAGGACAATATAAAAATACCATAAAAAGTTTTGTGAACTGTAGTATCCATACAATAATAGTGGTAGTTTCTGGTTCCTAATTTCAATTCAATAACTTAGCGGTATTGTTATTATATTATCAAACTATGTCATTTCGTTATTATTTTTAATATGTAAAATGTTTTTACCTTATGTTTCTATAGAGTTGTTTGTTTTACTAGGTTAACCTATAATTTGCTTGGTTGAGTTTGTTATGTTAGTGTGCTAGTGTTTTGTTGTGATTGCAATGGAAGATATTGATGAATTCAATACGCTAGCATTTGAGAAGAAGTTGCTACAGTTAAAGAATACACAGGAGAGTATCCAAGCCTTATCATCATGGTGTTTAAAACAGAGAAATAACCATAAAAAGATAGTTTCTAGTTGGCTTAATGTGCTGAAAAGAGTGAAGGTGGAACAGCGGTTAATATTGTTTTATTTAGCGAATGATGTTATTCAATACAGTAAGAGAAAAAACTATGAATTCGTGAGCAGTTGGGGATGTTATTTGCAAAAAGCAACTCCTTTAGTGAGGTTAGTAATTTTGTAAACAAAACATTAATTTGATTCTAGCATGTATTGTATCTTAGTCTATTTTATTTTATATTATGTATCTTATTCAAACAGATTAAAAACATATTCAACAGTTACACCAAACCTGTACAAGTTTTTGTAATATATTTTTCTAATTAAAAAGAAGTTCAGTGTTACACCATTCCCGCAGTCATAAGCTGAAACAACTGGGTGATACTTTCCATGATCCTTACATTACATTGCCTTTGTCTTGTATGTATTTGGTCCAATAAAGTCCATTTTGATTTTCACTTCTATACTATTCTACTAGTACAATTTTACTTTAATTACCATTTGGTGTAAATATTGACGCTTAATATAAATAAATATGATTCCTGTAAGCTGCACTATTTTAAGACCTGCCTTATGGTAAGCATGATGAAGGTCCAAGAGTGACGACGGCTGAAAAAACAAGTCAGTTTATGGCTGCCAAAGTTACCGTCACTATGCAATCCTAATAAATAGGTTCATGAATAGGTGTTGTCAATACTTTGTTATGGTTGCCTCAGTCTCTGTCACTATCCCTTGTTGACCGATGCATGCATAATTTTTCTATCCAATTCTTATTACTAATTTAATAAATGATTGTTTTATATAGAGATGAGAAAGTACGCACAAAGATACTTCGGATATTTAAAATTTGGGAACAAAGATCAGTATATGATGAAGAATTCCTGTCAGATCTCACTGGATTGTTGAGTGCTGGAGCTATTAAAAAGACTGCAGATGATGATACTAATGATTTTCAGGTAATGAATTTATTTAAACTGTCTAGCAACCGCAGCTACAAGCTGGAACACTAGATGGCGTTCAATCATCAAATCAAATTGTCACGCCTTTTTCCCACAGTGATAGGCAGAGACTATGGAGTTCCACTTGCCACCATCCTGACACAACACTCTCGCTTTCTTCACATTTACAATTCTCTTCATTCAAGCTCTATGGTTATGCCCACTAGGCAACCTACTTTTTTTGAGGATGTCTCTGATTTTATCGGAAAACATCCTCCTGGCCCTGTCTTGTTTAATGTAGATGGTGTTAGGCCTTTAATATCTTGGTTATGGTTTCTCATCGAATATGTAGCATCAATACTTGCTCCAACACAAGACCTCTAACGGCCAGTGGAGCAGGGAGATCTTCCTTTCATTTTTCCTCCTACAGAAGTGTAGTAGTGTAATTAGCACTTAATATGTTTTAGCCTAGTTTTCAACAAGGTCAGCATAGTGGATGTGATTGTTACTTCAGTTATTGACTTTAACTAGCCGTCACCTCTATTCATGAAATGAACTCCAGCAAAACATTAGGTGGGGTGCTGTCATATGTCGAGTCTTACTAAAACAAAAACATCGATACAATGGTGCATCTCTGCCTGCTGTCAGTGCGACAGGGAGCGCAACAGGCAGAGCACATTATAATGCTCCACAGGGAGCAAGTGTTTTGCCCTTGACCCGCCTGATGATGAGCAAGAGGAGATCCAAGAGTGACATCAGCTGAAACAACTGAGTTAGTTCACGGCTGCCTCAGTCGCCGTCACTATGCCGGCCAAAGGTGCTTCTTCACGCATCGCTTGAAGGATCCAAGGTTATAGGAGGGAGAGAACACATGGGCTGGCAAAGCATTCCACTTGTTGATTTAACATTTTTATTGCTGTTTTTTTATTTGCAGCCTCAACAATTAGTTAATAAAATAAGACAATGTACGTCACTAGAAAATGACACAGATATATGTCTTAAATATATACATGATAGCCATTTGGAATTGTCTGATGCAGATGCGTTGTGTGCTAGTCTTAAAGGTATTGTTTTTTTTTTAAATTAGAAGTTTATAAATTACTGACGGAATACCAGAGGTCCAATCCCGAGGTTTGTCAAAGAGTCATGAAGCGCAGTATTCTGGTGGTCTATGGCTAAAACTTACAGATACAATTCGTAACACAAATCGAAGTGATTTGGTCGCGTTTCGGGATCAGCTCGTAACTTGCCGGTTCCAACTAGGCCGGCATAGTGGATGCGACTGCTACTCAGTTATTGAATTGTAGTAGCAGTGACATCCATTCATGGACCACACTCCAGCTTAAAATCAAGCGGAGTGCAGGAGTCACAATAAAAAAAATTAATAAAAGACTTGAAGAGTAGTAGGCAGTGGTGCAGTCTGCACTATCTGGGGTACTACTACTAGGTCCCCGATTCTCTTACATGATGCGGACGAAAGAGCAGTAAAATAGCGTCGCGGTCGCGAGTGGCCAATCAACGTAGTTTACCTATTGATTTGTTATTCGCAGATTGGTTACGAAGATGTCAAATATCGGTGCGACGCAGTTTTACTGCTTTTTCGATGCCATAATGTATTAAGAGAATTGAGGCTTAGTATAAATCGTACAGTGACTCAGTCACATTTTGGGATTAGCTTGCAAGCTTCCAGTTCCAATTAGGCCGGTATAGTGGTCTGCACCCCAGCTTAACATCAGGTGGTGTGCTGGCATAGGGGTGACGATTGAGCAGCCGTAACTGAGACGGTCTTGCTTACCATTAGGCAAGTCGTAGCGACGACAGACGTGGCGTAGTGGTGTGCTACCAGTTCGTTACGCAGGTGCCGCGGGTTCGATTCCTGGCCGGACAAAATATTTGTTTAATAGCTTTTATTTGTAATATTTAATAGTAAGGTTATATTTACAAAAATATTTGTTTCGGGTCTGGTTGTCAAAGAGTGGTAGGCAGCGGTGCCAAGTCTGCCGATCCTTGGTAGTACCACCACTTACTAAGTATACAAACCGTGAAGTGACTTAGTCGCGTTTCGGGATCAGCTTGTAAGTTACCGCTTTTAACTAGGCCGGCATAGTGGATGTGATTGCTACTCACAGTTATTGAATTGTAGCAGTGACATTCATTAATGGACCACACTTCGGCCTAACATCAAACAGGGTGGTGTGATATGTAGTGTCACAATAAAAAAATCTTACAGTTATTGAACTGTAGTAGCAGTCACCTCCATTAATGGACCGCACGCCTGCTTAACATCAGGCGGGTGCTGTCATATGTCGCAATAAAAATATATTTACAGATAAAAGAAATACAGATGAAGTTGAAAAGGATTTAAATGAAGGTATAACATGCGTGGAGAAATATACGCAGGCGTTGCAGAAGGAAATATTGGCAAGGGATGCGTTAATAGTGCTGTTAAAGTCAGCTACTCAATATTACTCCACACAAAGGGGGGAAGTCAAAGTTGTTGCTTTGGTCAGTGGGTATTTGTTTATTTATTAACATGCTTATATTAGCTTAACTTGTATGTATGTATGTATGTATGTATGTATGTATGTATAGTAAGGGAACGAGCTAAATAAACGCGGTAGGAATGCAGTTGTGACGTCATGGTCACGTGTCTATTATGAATAGTGAAGTAACATGCAAAATGTTGATAACGATAAACACACTCTCCTCAAAACACAAATAGATTTAGTTATTAAAAATTATAAATGTGTATTAAATTAAAGTATAAACATTAGACAACAACATTTTTTAATGAATTATATATTAATTTATTTAAAGAATACTGACTGCTTGTTTTTTTTCTTTTTCACACATTTTAATCACGTTTCTAATAATGATTCTAGTCTGACTACGCATGACGACTCTCTTTTATTCAATTAACTCACTAATTTTTCAATAATCAAAGGAAATATGGACACGTTTTTATCGATATTAAATGACATCGCCGAGCTATGAGCGTCACTAAAAGCGGCCAATAAAATACGGGTGGTGGTCGTTTCACGCCCCACCGCACCTCAGCCCCCGAATTCATTTAGCTCGTTCCCCAACTATAACTATGTAACGGAATCCTTTTAATTAATTTTCACCCACTTCCAGAATCGTTTGAAAATTTCTACACGTATTAAGAACTGATGACAATACAATAATTTAATAAAATATATTTTTGGCCGGCATAATGAAAACGACTAAGGCAACTGTGAACTGACTCGGTTTTTTCAGTCGTCGGCATTCTTGGATTCCTCCTCTTACTTACCATCAGGCGGGTCAAGGTCAGATGTCGAGTCACAATAAAATAATAGTACACTCCAGTTCACAATGTCATGTCACAATGTATAGGCGTGTTTTATAGTTTTTTTGGACTGTAGTTTTATTTTTATTTATGGTTGGCTTACAACTAGTAAGATGTTTTTTTACTGTGACACAACATCTGACCTTGACCCGCCTGATGATAAGCAAGAGGAAGTCCAAGAGTGAAAAAACTAAGTTTGTTCACAGCTGCCTTAGTCGCCGTCACTATGCCGGCCAAGATATCTCGTTTATATGTAGAATATAAACAAGGTATTTTAACGAATATAGGGCCATTTAACAGTCAACACAATTACAGGTAAAAAATGGTTTAAAAAAAAAGTAGTTAAAAAGTACATATTCACAAAAAAAGTCAATATAAGAAAGATAAATCAACATTTGAACTCATTAAATAAAATCAAATCAAATTGTCACGCCTTCTTCCCAAAGGGATAGACAGGGACAATGGAGCGGCACTTGCCACGATCTTAACACAACCCCCTCGCTTCCTTCACATTCACAATTCTCATCATACAAGTTGGGCACATAGAATGGCTGAGTGAAAGTAGATTGACGAAAGAAATGTATAAATCTCATGTGAATGGATGCGTTAAACCAGGCAGGCCCACGGGGGTGTTTTTCGACCAAATTGGAGACATCCTTAAGCACTTGCCTAGTGCCAATAACCACCTTGTATGAAGAGAATTGTGAATGTAAAGGAAGCGAGGGAGTTGTGTTAGGACCGTGGCAAGTGGCGCTCCATTGTCTGCCTATCCCTGTGGGTAACAGGCGTGACAATTTGATTTGATTTAAGAGGAGTTATACTTTAGATAATTTTAGTAATGTCTCTTCGCAGCGACATGAATCACAGGGACCACACGTGCCTCGGTTCTTCACGCCAGAACTTCGCCTGCTACTATACAAGGCTCAAATTGTCTCTCGCGCGGAGTACTGTTTTATGGAGGCATAGTGACGGCAACTGGGGCAACCGTGAAGACTAGGTTTTTTACAGTCGCCGGCACTCTTGGACCTCCTTTTGCTTACCATCAGCCAGGTCGAAGTCATATATCGAGTCACAATAAAAATGTATTTAATTGGGCTCGAGATATTTAAGACGACCGTGGTGTAGTGGTAGTGCAATGGTCACCCAAACTGAGAGCATGGGTTGAAAACCTCGGTACCAATGTATCTTTGATATGTGTACTATGGTTGTCCTGTTTCTATAATACTAGTACTTTTGTCGCTTAGTATAGAAATGTAAATAATAAAAATAAATTTAATTCCAGGCATACAAATCATTTGGCCAAAGGGTAAAGCAATTAAAACGTAAATTAGATGACTTAATATTAAAACTACCATCTTCAGCGCCTTCTCCTCCTCAAAGGGATGAGGATGTGCCTTCTCCTGGACCTGATGAGGACTTGGATTTACCTATGGCTGAAGATGATGAGGAAGGTTAATATGGATTATTTTAACATCAAAGGACAACTCGACATATAATAGCACTCCGTCTGATGTTAAGCTGAAGTGCGGTCTATGAATGGAGGCGACTGCTACTACTGGTAAATAACTGCAAGTAGTGGCCGCTTCTATTATGCCGGCCTAGTTAAAACCAGTAGCCATTAAAGGGATTCCGAAACGCGACTAAGTCACTTGTCGGTCTTTATACTTAAAAGTGGCTTGAATTGTGACAGCACCCTGCCTGATGTTAAGCTGGAGTGTGGTCCATCAATCGAGGTGCTACTACTGTTAAATAATTAAATAGTAGTGACTTCGGAAACTTACAAGCTGATCTCTAAACGCGACTAAGTCACTTCTCGGTCTGTATACTTGTAAGTGGTTGTACTCGCCTGGATCGGCAGACTGGGTGGTATGGAGCTGCCTTAAATGAGGCAGATCCAGGAGGGTGTTTTCTGACCAAATCGAAGATATCCTTTAGAAAACAAGGAAGTTATGTCAGGATCGTGGCAAGTGGCGCTCCATTGTCTCTGCCTATCCCTGTGGGAAAAAGCTCGTGACAATTTAATTAATTGATGTTTTATTTATTTTCAAATATATTTTTCCAGTTTCTTACAACATAGACAAGACTTTTAGTACATCTTTGACAGCTGATGGGTCTTTGTACAACGTCGGCCTATCATCATTCCTTGGAACGGATATGGGTGTCAATATATTTAACGAAACAAATAATGAGAAAGTTAATCATGGTATGTTTTTTTTTTAATATGACAAACACAGACAACCCTATATATAGTACCCGGCGATAAATATGGTGTATTTTATACAGAGAATAAATAAAATTATCAAAAGAAGCAAATCATAATTGTATTTTCTTAGATTTTGCGCGAACATGAAATACTGAATTAAACAAATTTTATGTGGCTTACTATCGCGTTTATTTTGGTTTAGATTTTTCATTTTTTTTATTATTCCGACGTTCCGACTCCTTAATTCACAAACTCAAGTCCCAAGTCCAGCAAACTGCCAAACCAGATGACACCGTCAGTTATTTTTGCAAAAAATTGAAATAAACCGGGAACAGAAAAACAAAATATCAAACGGGGTAGTTTTGGAAACAATAACAGCATCAACCAATAGGACGACCAACACCTCAGTCTCTCCGTGACCACGATGGCTGCAAAGCTATCGAAACGCCGGAATAATAAAAAAACTTTTAAAATCTAAACCAAAATAAACGCGATAGTAAGCCGCATAAAATTTGTTTAATTCATAAATCATCATTGTTTTAACAGCTCCTAATAGATACCGGACTGTTTGTATTTTGTGCGACAGAGATAACGCTCTACGAAGCCGAAATTAGCCGGTTGTCTCTTTCCAAAGGTCGATGTGCAATATTTATCGCCGGGTACTGTATATAGGAGTTTTGGTGGGCAACTTGTGAAAGGTCGTGTAATTTTAATTATTTGTAAAAAAATTTGGCCGTTATAGTGACTAGACGGCGACTGAGAACTATCGGTCTTTTTCAGTCGTCAGCGCTCTTGCTAATCAGAAAAAAAGACGAGGTTCGGATATCTGAATAAAAAATTTTGTAATCCTGTAATCTTTTAAAAGAGTTTCTGTCGTCGTCACTCTTGGACCTATTTTTGCAGAGGTCCAAGAGTGTCTTGTATAGGGTCCTTTGTTTGGATGTCGTGTTACAATAAAAAAAACATCTTGCAGTGAAATACGTTTCATAATTACAGCTGAAAAATAAAACAATGTGGTAAACAAATGAATTTATCAAAATCTATTAAATAAGAGAAGTGTTTAATTTTGTGAAATAAAAAGTTTGTTTACCTTTTTTATCACGTTTGGTTGGCCTTCGTTATAATGCGATTAAAATAAGAATAGGACCGAATCGGCGCCATTTTGTGACGTTTAACTCTTCAACCAACTTCACTTTAGTATGGTGTCTTTTTCTTTGCGGGCTCAATCAGAATCAGTTGAGTGAAGTTAGTCAACAGCCCGTCCTATTCTTATTCTAATAGCATTATATAGTTTATTATAGGTCTTTTATATTTTGCTAGATGATATCGTATCACCGATTAATGGGAATAATGATGTGATGCAAATAAAAGCAAGCAATGATGATGTAGAGACAATCTGTGGTAAGTTGTGCTCTACGAATGTTTGTGCGTTTGTAGAATTACAGAGAGTCTGTGTGGTAGATGGCGTTGTTTTTTTAGAAATATTTACTATACAATAACCGACCCTAAGGCGACCGTGGTGTAGTGGCAGTGCAATGGCTACGTAAGCCGAGTGGCACGGGCTCGAAACCACTCACCGGTAACAATGTATCTTTGATATATGTACTTTGGTAGTCCTGTTTCTATGATACAAGCATTTTAGTAGCTTAGTATAGAATTGTTTAGTAAAAAAAAGATTTAATAACCATAAATTCCATAGAGCTTGTATAAATAGAATTCTGGATGTGAGGGAAGCGAGCGAATTGTGTCAGGATCGTGGCAAGTGACGCTCCATTGTCTTTTTTTTAATTGTGATTCGACATATGACAGCACCTCGCTTGATGTTAAGCCGAAATGCCACTGCTACTACAATTCAATAACTGTGAGTAGCAATTACATCCACTATGCCGGCCTAGATGAAACCGGCAACTTACAAGCTGATCCCGAAACATGACCAAATCATAGTATTTTCTTAGATTTTGCGCGAACATTGATTAATGAATTAAACAAATTTTATGCGGCTTACTATCGCGTTTATTTTGGTTTTGATTTTACAATTTTTTACAATTTTTATTATTCCGACGTTTCGAGAGCTTTGCAGCCATCGTGGTCACGGAGAGCCGCATAAAATTTGTTTAATTCATGACCAAATCACTTCACGGTCTGTATACTTGTAAGTGGTGGTACTACCCCGGATCGGCAGACTGGGTACCACTCTTTATCACTCTATGCCTATCCCTGTGGGAAAAAGGCGTGACAATTTGATTAATTTTTTTTATATAGTGAACAGCTAGTTCCAACCTTTATGACGATTTTTTATTGTGACTCGACACTATGAATGACATTTTACCTCAACATATGTCAGGTCACAATAAAAAAAATTGAACTGGCAACTTAAGTAGCTTCCTTCACGGTTTCTATACTTTAAGTGGTGGTACTACACCGGTACGGCAGACTGACAGACAGACAAAGTGAATGCGACTGATATTTGCTGTTATTTAACTGTAGTAGCAATCGCCTCGGTTCATGGACGGCCCTCCAGGTTAACCTCAGGCGGGCTGCTGTCATATGTGTCGACCCTCAAGAAATTTATTTGCGAGTTCAACGCCATCTATATAAAAATATTGTTTTTATCGTATTTAAATTGTATTAATTATTTTTCTGTAATTTTTGTACAAACGTGCAAAGAAAGAGACAACGAACTGTTTGCTTTTAGTTTTTATTTGCTGCTCTACCTTTTTTATTGTCAGCCATTTTGTTTTAGGCCATTTTGTTTTAGATATTTCAGAATTTTTGTTTTATTGTTGGTAGACTATATGACAGCACCGAGGTCAGTTAGGCAAGCGAGGTCAGTTTGTTACGCGGTAACCATGTTGCCGGCCTAGTGCCATCTAGGCCGGCATAATGGATTTACTGTAGTAGCAATTTAAGGCGACCGTGGTGTAGTGGCAGTGCAATGGTTACGCAAACGGAAGAGAACGGGTTCGAAACCACTCACCGGTACCAATGTATCTTTGATATATGTACTTCGGTTGTCCTGTTTCTATGATACAAGCACTTTAGTAGCTGAGTCTAGAAATGTATAATATATTTTAAAAAATCACTTCCATCATGTCTGTACTACAGGTTAATATCAGGCGAGGTGCTGTCATATGTCAGACACAATAAAAATAAACTAATTTTTTTAAACCATTTTTTATCTAAAAATGCGTATATTAAAAAAAAAACAAATAATTAGCTTTATACATATTAGGCATTTTTTCAAGCATGAATTAATAGTTCAACCGCTATTTTGGCCGGCATAGTGGCAACGATAAACTGATTCGCTTTTTTCAGTCGTCGGCGCTCTTGGACATCCACTTGCTTACCATCAGGCAAGTCGAGGTCAGATGTCGAGTCACAAAAGAAAAAGGCATTTATTAGGCTTTAGTATCTTATCAGAAACATTTATTAGCATTAGTGTAAGGCTATCACAGTCAGGAGGCTTTCTAAGCGTCTAGAGCCTAGAGTTTCCCATTCTGGCTACAAGCTAGGATACACGCTGGCCGCACTGGAGGTGGTTTACGTGGTGGGTTGCTGATGCAATTATTAATATATTCATTTTTTTCTTCTAAAATGCCTCGCGCCTAGTGACAAAAACCAACACGTTTGTTTACTTCGATGCACGCTAAGCGACTAGCTAGCTATGCGCCAAGCGCGCAGTGCGGCCAGCCACGAACATTCTAGAACGTTCGTTTTTCTAAGCTACTTTTTATTCGCTAGGCTCTATGCGCTTAGCAAGCCGCCTGCCTGTGCGGACGTGGCCTTAAGGTGTACAGTCCGCATGGTCTAAGCCAGAGATTCCCATACTTTTTTACTCTTTAGATCTTCAGGCCACTTTAAAAATTTTGCTGGTTCCGTTGGAGCCCCTGCAGCTACATTTCGTGAACATAATTAATTATATTTAAAATGTTATATACATGGTTAAAATGTTATATTCTTACATGGTTGTAATTTTGAACATGTACAAGTACATTGTACATTTTTGTCTTTATGCTTTAAATTAAAAATGGATTAAAGAAACTAAGGTTAAACATGTATTTTATTACATACTATCGGATACCGGATTATCGCATACTATAATCTGGACGAGGAACGAGGGCCTTCTTTATTATTAAAGGTACAATTTACTTTTTCAGTGGCAAGTAGTTCAATAAAACCGCAAGACACCTTGCCTGGGCTAGATTTGTTAACGCCAGAGAGTACAGGATCCGTTCCAAGACCTATTTCGTTTTACGGATCTGTTGATACATCTAATAACGGTAAATATCAATTTAAAAAAATTAAGGCGAATTGGGTTGTTGGTAGTGCAATAGTTACGCAAACCCAATGGATGAATGGAGGTAAATGCTTCTAGAGTCAATTAATTGTAATTGTAGCACCTTTGGCCGGCATAGTGACGGCGACTGAGGCAGCTGTGAACTAACTCGATTGTTTCAGTCGTCGTTACTCTTGTATCTTCTCTTGCTTATCGTCAGGCGGATCAAGGTCAAATGTCGTGTAACAATAAAAAAAATTAGCTGTCACATCCACTATGCTGGCCTAGTTGGAACCGGTAACTTACAAGCTGATCCCGTAAACCGACTAAGTCACGGTCTGTATACTTGTAAGTGGTGGTACTACCCCTGATTAGCAGATTGGGCCTTTTATAACCAGCCCGGAGCAAATATTCACCTCTTTTATTAACACTCAAAAAAGGGGTGTTATAAGTTTGACTTGTCTGTGTATCTGTGTGTCTGTCTTTGGCATCGTAGCTCCTAAACGAATGGACCGAGGACGATGCGGTTTTTTTTTCGTTTGAAAGCTGACGTGATCCAGATGGTTCTTAGCTACAATTGATGAAGATCTGATTAGGGGTTTTAAGGTCAATATAAACTAATATTTGTAATTTTAATAAGTAGATTAAATATTACAACATAAAAGCTTTAAATATTTGCTTCGACCGAGAATCGAACCCGGGGCTTTTTGCGTAACCAGTCCATTATGCTAACCACTACGCCGCGCTTCTCGTAAAAATACTTGTATGTATAGATGCCGGCAGATAAAAAGAACGCTGTTATTTAAGCTGCGCGTAACTTTTTTTGTTACCTACTTACTTTTAGTTTTTCGAATGTGTATTAATTTTATTAATTAATAACACAACAGAATAGATGCGCGGACTTGCTCCTACCGCAGCACATACATAGATTTATTCGAATTAGGCGGCCAAAAGTAAAAAAAAAAGTATTGTGTAACCATAAAACAGTTACTGTGACAGTTAGTAGACACTTCCAAGAATCATCCCCCACCCTTTTTATCTCACAATGCATTGTGACTGACTGACTAACGGGTAGTTGAAGTTCGATCGTCGCTCCCGGTGTACGTATCTGTTCTCAGCGCTCCCAATCAACATATCTTGCAAAGTGAAAATTATATATTTTTTATCTAAGTGCTGTTGTGAAAGTCATGGATTCCGATAATTCAGGTATGTACCTTTAAATTGTGTTATAATACGTTGTCCTTGAAAGTAATTTCTCATATTTTTTAAACATCCAAATACCGCTCGTTATTTATGTAAAATTTACGTAAATCTACGATTTCTATAGGGTTTTTATAATATATCAGGGTTCGTCCCTATCATACTTTCTATTTTAACGAAAAGACAATAGTTTTAACATTTCGTTAACAAAAAAATCAACCGCAGAATCCCGCATATTACAGAAAAAATCTAATGCAAAGATTTTTAGAGAAAATCAAAAAAATATCTATGTTTTTTTTTAAGTTATAAAATTCCTTTCTTTTGTTGTTATAGGGTTATCCAGTGCTTCTGGTGTCAAGGTAGTGACGCGAAAATATCTGTTTGATCTTATGAAAAGTCAAAATTTACCTACATTTGATAAAAAACTTGAATATTTAGAAAACTATCTGATGGATTATTATGGAGACACGGAAGAGAATAAGAAATGTTTAAAGCATACATTTTCATACGTCAAATCCCAGATGAAGCAACGGTGGTCAAAAGCGCACAAAGTTGAAGAAGTATTCCTCAAAAATCAGTCCTGGTTAGAAGGAACTTTTGAAATTCCACTTGCTACGTCTCATCGCCAAGGTCGTCCTTGTAAATCGTTTTCCGATTTGAGTGAGCGAAGCAAGAGAAGAAAAACCGAGAAAATACGTTCTTCTGTAGATCCTGAGGTCATAGTTCATGCTGCTCAAGTAATATTACAAACAGATGGCAAAAGAAATGCCTCAAAAGTTCTGAAGGATGTCACAAACTCACCAACACGGGCGAGTAAGTACAGAAAAGCGTATTCCAAGGAAAATGAAATTATCCCTCCATTGACCCCTTTTGAAGCGCTTAAGATGTTTGTGGAAGCCGACCTTACACGACGACAGTATGAAATAATAAGAGCAACAAACCAAAGGCATTATCCTTGTTATGATCTTTTGTTGAAAGCAAAGCAAGAATGTTATCCAACAAAAACAGGTTTACGGATTACCGCTACCTGCGCCGAAATGGAGTTACAAAGCCTAATTAATCACACCGTTACGCGCTTATCTACATTCCTGGAAGAAGTGTTAATAACACTGAATGATTGTGAGAGGAAGTCGTTAACAATCATTAACAAATGGGGTTGTGACGGATCTCAACAATCAAGATTTAAACAGAAATTTTCAGATGATGCCGACTCCGATGCTAACATATTTTTAAGTTCTTTTGTGCCTTTACAAATTGTTTGTGGAGCAGAAAACAAAAAGGTCGTTTGGCAAAACCCTACACCTTCTTCGCCACGATTTTGCCGACCGATTCGATTCCGCTATGTTAAAGAATCTAAAGATGTCACGAAAGAAGAAATAAGCTACGTAGAAAATGCCGCTAAATCCTTGACCCCCACAAAAGTGAAGTTGAATGGCAACGAATACATATTTGGGCACATCATGAAAATGACAATGATTGATGGCAAAATTTGCAATGCGGCAACAAACACAGCATCGACGAGTCGATGCTATATATGTGGAGCAACTTCAAAGGATTTTAACGATCTCAATAAAAAAAATGTGATATGTCCTGAAGCCCTTGAGTTTGGAATCTCTGTGTTGCACGCCAGGATACGGATTTTTGAAAGTATTTTGCACCTGGCGTATAAATTACCGGTGAAAAAATACAGAGAAAGAAGAACACAGGAAGAAAAGTTGTTAGAAGAACAAAAGAAAAAGGAAATCCAAGAGAGATTTCGAACAGAAACTGGGCTGTTAGTAGATATGCCAAAAACTAACTACGGAAATACAAATGATGGTAACACCAGTAGACGTTTTTTCGAAAACACGGAATTGGCAGCAGACATTACAGGAATTAATCATGAATTTATACATAGGTTTAAAGTGATATTAGAGGCGATTTCTAGTGGGCATGAAATCGATGTAGCCAAATACGAAATCTACGCTTTGGATACTGCAAAGTTATATGTTAAGGAATATGGATGGCACCCAATGTCCCCAACAATGCATAAAGTGTTAATCCACGGTGCCATCATTATCAAAAAAGCATTGTTGCCGATTGGACAGCTATCGGAAGAAGCGGCAGAGGCACGCAATAAACATTTTCGGTCCTACAGACTAAATTTTGTAATATTGATGAAAAGGCGCGGTGCGGGATAATAGGATGAGCGGGATATTTAAGTGGACTGCTTTCTTAGGAATTAAAGGAAGGATTATGCGCACTTACTTGATTTTGCTTCTGTGAATCTCAACCTCGAAGAAGAGCCCCGGGATCACTGTCACAAAGTTCATGCACACAACCTTATAATTTTAATTAATTATTTATTTTAATATAATTATGCGGTTTTATTAATTTTATTCTCAGATTAACTGGGCGGCGCGGTTCAATTAAATTTGTGTTTTTATTCACAATTACATTTCTTCATTTTTCATAAACTTCAAAACTTCCGACAAAAAACTCTTCTGTTTTTTTGTCGAGGCGAGAAAGCTATATTTCAGCGCGCATAGAAAAGGGATGGAAAGGAATGTTTTTAAATACAATGACAGCGAAATGATTTATTTTTTAATTTATGTTATGGCGTAAACATTCCCCCCGCCTTAAAGGGTCGCCTTTAAAAGATAAATACAATTAGCGGTGATAAACTATAATAGTATATGTAATTATTGAGATGGCAATGGGCACAAACGAACAACAGGGCGCACTATCACTCCAGATGCCGTTTTTGTGCTTACAACACGCGTTCTTCCATCCTTTGACGGATGAAGTTTTATAACAATGCCTAAAGGCCAAGATAAAGGAGGAGAGTTGTCATTCTTTATTATAACGACAGTTCCCTCCTTTATCGCAGTAGTGGGTATATTCCACTTACTGCGCGTTTGTAGTTTGTGCAGATACTCACTCCGCCATCGCTTCCAGAACGACTGTACTAGTTTATTGATAAGTACATGTCTGTCTAGCAAATGATCCGGAGTTGAGCCTACATCTTGAGCGGGAAATGAAAAAAGAGGTGCGGTATGAAGAAAATGTGCTGGAGTTAATGCGGTCGGCTCCGAAGGATCTGCACTGAGAACCGTAAGAGGGCGGGAATTCAAGACACATTCTATCTGAGTTAACAAAGTTACTAATTCTTCATATGATAAGATCTGCTGTCCAATAGAGCGAAACAAGTGAGTCTTTACAACTTTCACCATCGACTCCCAGCAGCCACCAAAATGAGGCGATGCGGGTGGAATAAACTTCCAATTAATGCGGCTTTCAGATAAATGTTCTTGAAAACGTGGGCGATATTCATTATTAATGAAATTATATAATTCGCGTAAATAGGAGCGGGCACCAACGAAATTGGTTCCATTGTCTGTGTACATACATTTCACTGGGCCACGGCGAGATAAAAAACGATTAAGAGCAGCTAAGAAGCTCGCGGTAGATAAATCTGTGGCTACTTCAATGTGAATTGCACGAACAGTTAAACAGGTAAATAAACATAAATACGCCTTACGACTCTTTACACCACGACCACGTACTGGTGTAAATTGTATAGGGCCGGCATAATCGCACCCGGTGTGTGTAAAGGCCTTTACCGACTGTGACACACGTTGTTCGGGAAGATCACTCATCACGGGAAAGAAACCAGGTTGCGGCTTAACCTTATAACAAGTATTGCATTTATGGATTCTGAAACGAATGATACGTCTGGCAGACAATATCCAGTACCTTTCACGTAAAAGTGACATTAAAAGTTCAGGACCAGCATGAAAATATTTTCTATGATAATAATCTATCAACAGATCTATAACATAATCATGACGCGGTAATACAAAAGGGTGTTTTTTATTATAATTTTCAGCGGACTGACCTAAACGGCCTCCGACACGTATGGCGCCTAAGTCTTTATCAATAAAAGGTGATAATTTTAATAAAGAATACGAAACATTTTTATTTTCTTTTAGTTTACAAAATTCTTCACTAAAATTCCTGTGTTGAACATCTAGCAATAATGTCAACTCGGCGAATTCTAAATCTTTTGCTGTAACATTATCTCTACGCGGGAGTTTTTTAATAAACCTGTAAATAAACACTATTGACCTAAGCAATTTCGACCATGATGATGTGCGTTGAGCTAAACACTGAAGCACTGATTCCCTATTAGAAATTACGGGATGTGCCAAGGGCTGTTGCAATTTTTGTTCAGGAATATTTACGTTATCTTCTGAATCATTTAGTTTATTTATTGGCCACTCTGAAGGATCTAATTTCATCCAAGAAGGCCCGTGTAGCCACAAAGGATGGTCCAATAATTTAGCGGGTGTTAGACCACGAGATAAACAGTCTGCTGGGTTTTCCTTACCAGCAACGTGATAGAAATAATCATATGGAATGTTTTCTATAGTTCTAACAACGCGGTTGGCAACAAATGTCTGCCAGCGATGTGGTGACGAACCAAGCCAGCAGAGCGTCACTCTGGAATCGGTAAATGCATAAATTGCTGAAATATTATAGCGCGGATTATAAGTATCGTGAACGCGACGTAGTATCTTCGATAGTAACTCGGCTGCGCACAGCTCAAGCCTTGCGATTGACATTGATTTTACAGGTGAAACCTTTGATTTGGCACACACTAATTGCACAGAAACATTATTTACATTTGTTACGTGCATATAAACGACTGCGCCGTAAGCTCGTTCACTAGCGTCAGCGAAACCTAATAAACGGACGACACAATCAGCGAAGACACCCAAATGGCGTGGTATTTTAAAATTATTAAGATGCGGTAATTCTAAACAAAATTTGTTCCAATCTGAACAAATGTGAGCCGGTGGGATGTCATCCCAACCAAGCTTCAGTAGCCACAACTCCTTAATTATTAATTTCGCGTACAGGATTACTGGAGCGACGAATCCCATCACATCCCATAGGCGAGCGACTGTAGACAATATAATACGTTTGGTAGATTTATTATCAGGAGCGCTAATGCGAAGCCCGAAACAATCATTAGGTTGTGACCAAAGCAAACCTAAAATTTTATGGTTCATTGATTTGTCAAATTCAATTTGATTAGAGATAACATGTGAAGCGGGTATATTACTTAAAACAGCTTGTGAATTACTAGTCCATTTGACTAGATCGAATTGCCCTCGCTTGAATAAGTTGATAAGTTCATGTGACGTTTGCGCAGCTTGCGATTCAGAATTGGCACTAAACACTATATCATCCATGTATAAAAATTTAGAAGCGATTTCACGAGCGTTGGGAAATGATTCACCATCGTCTTCAACCAACTGACGTACAGTGCGTAACGCATGGTAAGGGCTAGATCGTAATCCGAAGCAAACTCTAGTAAACTGGTAAGTTGTTAAAGGATCATGTATATTAAATCTAAAAAGAATACGTTGGAAACGTCGATCGCACTCACGCACACCTATTTGCATAAACATTTGCTTGCAGTCGGCGGAACATACGAAGGCGAATAAACGAAAGTTTAAAATTATTGTAAATAGATCACCCTGTAAATTAGGACCTGTATGGAGTATATCATTTAGCGATACACCTGTACTGGTTTTACAGCTCGCATCCAAAACGGAGCGAACTTTTGTAGTAGTTTTATCTAAGCGAATGACTGCGTGGTGCGGAATAATATAAGCGGGAATATCATTTAATTGAGATTGTGGAACAGGAGTTAGATAGCCTTTAGAAATATAATCATTAATAATATCATTATAAGCGGAGCGGAAAGCGGGTGCAGCTTCTAACTTCTTTTCCAGGCACATGAAACGCCTGTGCGCGATGTCGTAGGATTCGCCTAGAGAAAACTTATCTGCGCGAAATGGTAACGCAACAGTATAACGACCACTATCCTTATCACGATCAGTGGTCTCGCGGTAATAATGTTCACATTCCAACTCCTCGAGAGAGTGTTCAAGTGACGCGGAAACTGGAGACTCATCTATCTGCCAGAATCTTTTGAGCATTGTATCAACAGATTCCATTGACACGTCAGCTTCAGTTGCACAACAATGGGTCAGTGTCGTTCCACCACGCAAATGGAGAACGGGAACAGAACCCATGATAACATAACCTAAAACGGTTTGTATCGCGGGAGGCGAACATTTATTATTATTATTTATAATACCAGGGAGTAATAAATGCGGAAATAATGAAGCTCCAATTAGAACATCAATCTGACCAGGTCTATCAAACCTATAGTCGGCGAGCGGTATCCCTTGTAAGAAGGGCATAGCAGAAATATCAATGATAGCGGTTGGCAAATCTTCAGTAATTTTATCTACTATGAGCGAAGAAATATTGTATTTTATTTGCGGGTTAAAACGCGAAGAAAATTGAAAGGCTACAGAGCCTTTAACAGACTTTTCTGTACCACCAATACCTTTTACTTTTAAGTTATGATTAGAATCAATGTACCTATTGAGTCCCAATCGTAGACAGCATTCAGATGTTATAAAATTCCCCTGAGATGCACTATCCAAAAGACAACGTATTTCGTGGTCCTTGCCGTTCGAATCTTGAATTATGACAACTGCCGTAGCTAATAAAACAGTGACGGGCGCATTACATTGCGGCTCGCGCATAATTGTACTATTGGCGTCCCCACTTGGGCGCGCAATGGACGTTGCACAAAAAGATATATCATTCGAGGCCAGCGCGGTGGTGACGGTCGCGTCCTGCGTAGCACGAGAGTTAGACGGCTGCGATATCTCGGGAGTGGGAAAGAGAGAAGACGATGCTGTGAGCGGAGTAGTTACGGTGGCTGCGTTGACAGCGTTTAGATTTCGAGACACATAGTTCGAACCTTGTTGCTGATTATCGAAATGTAGCAACGTGTGATGTTTGCGTTTACATATTCTACAAACTACATTAGAATGGCAATTGAAAGTTTTATGTTTAATACTTAAACAATTTATACAACCATTAAGATCTTTAACATTTTTAAAGCGAATATTTGCATTCATATTATTAAATGCAGGACATTTATATAAGTGATCATGTACAATATTGTCACATAAGCATTTATCAGAATTAGCAACAGCAACAAAAGTTTGTTGATGCGGAATCTTAATTGGTTTATTATTAAAGGATGTATGAGTATTTTTCTTTACAACATTATTTTGAAAGCTCAAACCAGTATTTTGTAAAATTCTCATTTGATCTTTTACAAATTGAACTAAATTATTAAATGATGGAATTTCAACATTACTTTGACTCATTTCAAAGGAGCGGATAATATCACAATCTAACAACTTAAGAGCAATATTAAAAAACATAAAGTCCGCAAGGTCATTCAACTTTAGGTTCTTTAAAGCATTTACAGATGCTACATATTTATTAAGAAATAATTCGTAGTTAGTAATGGATGCTGAAGTGAAAGACTTGTGGTTAAATATTTGATTCAAGTAAGACGATGCAAGCATTCGCTTGTCCTCATATTTATCAATTAAACTTTTTATTATTAAATTATAGTTTTCACCACAAGGGGTGGTGCCAGCAAATGCAGACTGGGCTTTAATGGATAACTTTCCCATTAAATAATATAATTTCTCTGAATCTGAGAGCAATGAATTGTCATGAACCGTGGCCTTAAAACTTGCAAAGAACATGGGCCATGACTTTATATCTCCATCAAATGACATCAACTCGATGGGGGGTAGACGGGTGTGTTGTCTAGGAACAGCAGGAACTTTCTCAGACTTCACCACATTTGTGCATTTAGAATTGTACCTATGCTTAGTCCTGCAGTACAGATCCTCAAAGGCTGTGAAGGATTGCTCATCAATACAAGATTCAGGGTTTAATTTTAAAGTTAACATGTTTAATTTTTCTACAGTATCATGGAATTCAGCACGAAGATTGTCTAAGTTGACACATGATGCTATGAATAATTCCACGTCTGCGGCGTTTGAACAATCATAGATTGTTTGTAGACGGGCAAATAATGAATTGCGCCTAGATAAGTAAATTTGATGTTTTATATCATCATCAGATATAGATCTAGATGAAGCCATATTTATTATGGAAATCAAGGCTAATTATATTTATACCAAGGCGGGCGCGGGTTAGATATGTATTATGAAATAATATACATACATAAATAAAGTAAGGAAAGGATTAGGAATTATAATATAATAAGTATAATAATCCGGATCGTATCGAGACCAAATATGAAAAGGCGCGGTGCGGGATAATAGGATGAGCGGGATATTTAAGTGGACTGCTTTCTTAGGAATTAAAGGAAGGATTATGCGCACTTACTTGATTTTGCTTCTGTGAATCTCAACCTCGAAGAAGAGCCCCGGGATCACTGTCACAAAGTTCATGCACACAACCTTATAATTTTAATTAATTATTTATTTTAATATAATTATGCGGTTTTATTAATTTTATTCTCAGATTAACTGGGCGGCGCGGTTCAATTAAATTTGTGTTTTTATTCACAATTACATTTCTTCATTTTTCATAAACTTCAAAACTTCCGACAAAAAACTCTTCTGTTTTTTTGTCGAGGCGAGAAAGCTATATTTCAGCGCGCATAGAAAAGGGATGGAAAGGAATGTTTTTAAATACAATGACAGCGAAATGATTTATTTTTTAATTTATGTTATGGCGTAAACAATTGACATATATCAGAGGTTATTATTAACTTCAGATCCGCTGCTTAGCAGTATGAGGCCACTTAAAAAAGCCTCACAAAAATCTTTTTTAAGTGAAACAGTTGCTTTGTTAATGCCTGCTGAACCAAACGTAGAAATAGAGCACGATATCTCAGATTCTGAGACGGAGGAATAATTTTTTTATTACTATTAAAATATCATTCGTCGTATCAAAAGATATTTGTGAGGCTTTATTATTAATTGTAAAATCAATGATGATGATAAATCACGTAATTAGATGAGACTATTATTGTTGTTTACCTAATTACTTTGAAACTTTAATTAGTATTTTTATATAAATCATGATTGTAAATTGATAATTGTTAATTTTGATTAAAAATATGCATAAATATAGTATTTTATTTTAATTATTGTTATTTTTTACTATAATATTCTATTTTAAAACGGTATAAATAAAAAAATATTTTTGGCCGCCTAAATTGATTAAATCTACGTATGTGCGCAGTCATTCAGCGCTCTTCTTAAAACAATCCTTATACTGCGCAGCTCAAAGTCAACGCTCTTTTTATCTCCCCGGGTCTATTACTTTGGTTCTATGGTGCAAGCTCGGTGCAGAAATGTTAATACTAATAAAAAAGTAATTACAAAAATTTTAACGACGAAAATTTGAAAATTTGTCGACAGGCGTGGACGAATGGTTTAGCGATTGGTTTGTTGCGCAGGTTCGATTCCCGGTCGGAGCAAATATTTGTTTCATAGCTTTTATTTGTGATATTTAATAATATTAAATAATGCAAATATTTGTTAATTAAAAAAAAGGTGGATATTTGTTTCGGGTCTGGTTATCAAAGAGTGGTAGGCGGTGGTACCCAGTCTGCCGATCCGGGGTAGTACCACCACTTACAAGTATACAGACCGTGAAGTAATTTGGTCACGTTTCGGGATCAGCTTGTAAGTTGCCGGTTTCATCTAGGCCGGCATAGTGGATGTGATTGCTACTCACCAGACCACACTTCAGCTTAACATCAAGTGGGGTGCTGTCATATGTCGAGTCACATAAAATAATATATTTTCAGAAGAGAATGAATCGTATCGGGCTGACATGTCGAATTGGAGTACGACGCCTAGTTGGAATATGCAGGTTAGAGTATTTTAGATTATTATATTAATAGAATTCTTTATTGACTATAAAAGTTTTTTTTTCTTTTTCACTATCTGCAATCAGTCATCCAGACTATGATCAGATACGTTGTGTGATCACAGGCGTGTTGAGCGTTGCCTCCATTGAGACCCACGCTCTTCAGTAGTGCAGTTTTATTATCTGCCGTCTAGTTCGTGAAAGTTCCAGCGCTTGAGCCTTCCACTAGATTTCATTTCTCTGAGCTGCCTGGCCAGCTTATTTGGATGGTGATCCAGACGGACCTTGTATTGGGTGGCGTAATTTTGTATCTCTTCCCTTACTGTGGGCATATTCAAATTCCCATGCAGTTCAGCTATTGTTATGAACCATGGGGGGTTGGACAGCAAACTACAAAAGTTAACAAAGAATTTTTTTGGAACAAACCATTATTTGTGTTATAACTTAGTATAAAGTAGAGTTCGATTCCCGGGCGCAGCTCTATTTGCACCCGTAAAAATTTCTATTCAATTTTCATTAATAATTTTTTTTTCAGGGTCTAAATCCACCTCCACCCATATCAAACTCTATACCTATATCCGGATCTATGCAGAATTCTTTATCCGGGTCTTTGCAGAACTCTTTATCCGGGTCTATGCAGAACTCTTTATCCGGATCTATGCAGAACTCTTTATCCGGGTCTATGCAGAATTCGATACCTGTATCTCTGCATAACAATATGCATAATAACATCGGGTCTATGCCAGCACCTCTGCCTGTCCCTATGCCTTCCCCTATGTCTTCCCTGATTTCAATACCCTATAATCCTGATACTCCGGAATCGCCAGCCAGTCCTGTACCAATGCCGCATAGTTTAATACCACTTACCACAATACCACACACGCCGATCTACCCACAGGTAAGGCGTTAACTTTATTTTATGGAGATCGTCATGCGTAAAGTCCAGGGTTCGATTCCCGGTCGGAGCAAAGATTTATTTTACAACATTTATATGTAATGTTTAGGCAATCAAAATGTCACGCCTTTTTCCTACAGGGATAGACGAAAGACAATGGCGCCTCTTGCCACAATCCTGACACAACTCCCTCACTTCCCTCACATCTATTTTTTGTAATATTTAATTATTACAAATATTTGTTATAATAAAAAAATATAACGAGGCAGTTATTTGCTTAGGGTCTGAGTATTCAGGAGAGGTAGGCAGACAGTTGTTCAGACTACCTCTTTCAAGTGTATAGACCGTGAACTGACTTAGTCGCGTTTCTGATCCAGTTGCTGTTGCTGAACCAGTTGCTTCTAAGTTGACGGTTCCAAATATTTGTTTTAAATCTTTTATTTGTTATATCCAAAACTCAACTAGGTCGACATAGTGGATGCGCGTGCTACTTGCAGTTATTTAACTGTAGTAGCAGTCGCCTCTATCATGGACCACACTCCAGCTTAACATCAGGCGGGGAATGTTGTCATACGTCGAGACACATTAAAAATAAAGAAGTCTCTTGTTGATAGCTAGTGAAATATATTATGTTGTTTTTTACAACTATAGAGACACCACATCCGTCGACTTGTTTGATGGTAACCAAGGAAAGGCCAAAGAGCGGCTACGACTGAAAAAAAGAATCGATTTACGGCTGTCTCAGTCGCCTGCCTTAAATCAGTGACCTATACTTCAGTAATAACTAAAAAGTAACGAGTAATTATTAAGGCGACTGTTGTGTAGTGGCAGTGCAATGGTTACGCAAACTGAGAGCACCAGTTCAAAACTTGCCGGTACCAATGTATCTTTGGTTGTCCTGTTTCTATGATACAAGCACTTTAGTAGCTTATTATAGAAATGTAAAAGAAAACAAATCATTTTTCTATCATTTTCTAGTCCCAAGACCTACCACCACGTGACATTGACCAACGAGGCCTCTTACCCCCACCACCACCCCCGCCACTATTACCACCATTGACACGTAAGTATTGTACCATAATATTTATCAATCAATCAAAGGACATCATTCATTTTGGGCTTCTATGTACTACTTTTGTAATGTCCAATGATGAAAAAATATATAAATGGTAGTTTTGATACTTATATTGATAAAACTAATAACAATTTTGCTTTTAATTGCTGTGCAATTGAGTTATTTGGAAAATAAGATATGGATTTTGTATTATCTGTTATATTTGTTCTGCTTTGAACTGTCATAATTATAGTTTGATCATTTTGCACACCTAAACTATGCATAATAAAAGATAAATTCCAATTACATTGTATTCTTCGTACATCAAACTATTTTAAAATGCATATTAAACTGTTAATTAAGCCCAAGTGATGATGAATGATGTCCTTGTTACGCTTTTTCCCCACAGGGATAGGCGGAGAAAAAGGAGCGCCACTTGCCACGATCCTGACAACTGGCACTATACTAGCGGCACGCTATGATGGCCGTTTCGACGTTTGACCGCTCAAGAAGTTTCGTAAAAAGTTTCATGAAGTTTAGCTAATCGCCGAAAGTGCAAACAATTTCAACAACCAAGTTGAATTTGTAATAAAAGTTGACGACATTGTTTGACGACATTGTTTAACGACATTGTTTGACGACAAGTTAAAAAGTGTGGCGCACCAGTTTGTTACGCAAATATTTGTTTCATAGCTTTTATTTGTAATATTTAATAATTAGATTAAATATTACAAATATTTGTTAATAAAAAAAAGAAGTGGAAAAAAGAACTCCTGGCTCGTTCTCAAAAAGTGGCAGTGGTGCCCAGTCTGCAGATCCAGGGTAGTACCACCACTTACAAGTATACAGACCGTGAAGTGACTTAGTCGCGTTTTGGGATCTGATGCCAGTTCCAACTAGGCCGGCACAATATAATAACTTGTTTTACTTTCAGATGCGGAAGATATCGACCATAGAATGTTACATCCAGTGCCACCCCCCATACCTGAATTGCCACTGCAGAACGCTATAGGTTTGAAATAAATTATAATAGTATATTTAACTGTGAACTACAATACAGGGTGTGGAGGACGCCGCCATTTGCTACAACTAGATGGCGTTGCAAAAGACTTTGTACCTCTAGCGTATGACGTCAGGCGTTGACAAACAGTTAGCGATTGGTTCGTTGCGCGTAAAGTCCCAGGTGGATTCCCCGTCGGAGCAAATATTTATGTCATAGCTTTTATTTGTAATATTTAATGATTATATTAAATATTGCAAATATTTGTTAATAAAAAAAGAGGTGGATATTTGCTTCGGGTCTGGTTATCAGTGGTACCCAGTCTGCCTATCCGGGGTAGTACCACCACTGACAAGTATACAAACCGTGAAGTGATTTGGTCACGTTTCGGGATCAGTTTGTAAGTTGCCGGTTCCAACTAGGCCGGCATAGTGGATGTGATTGCTACTCACAGTTATTGAATTGTAGTAGCAGTGACATTCATTCATTGACCACACTTCGGCTTAACATCAAGCGGGGTGCTGTCGTATGTCGAGTCACAATAAAATAAAGATTCATTCATTCTTTCATGGTATTTCCATGTAATTTTGGTGAAGGACTTTTCTGACGTACACGCCATTTATGGGTTTATCTACGTGATCCAGTCGCGTTTCGGGAGCACCTTAAAAGTTGCCGGTTCCAACTAGTCCGGCATAGAGGCGACTGCTGTAGAAGAAGCCTCCATTCTATACTAATAATGTTTTTGTTGACAGACGTAGATCATAGGAATTTGATACCATTGACACAAGCGCCCCCTGTACAAATGCCACGCATCATGGGCGATATTGATCAGGTATATAGATATTTATTACATTTCTATACTAAGCTACTAAATGGCTTATATCATAGAAACAGAACAACCAAAGTACATATATTAAAGATACGGTACCGGCAAGTGGTTTGGAACCCGTGCACTTGGTTTGCACTGCCACTACACCACGGTCGGCTTAATTTATTATTCCTGCGGAAAAAAGGTGTGAAACATCATTCATTTTGGGATTTTATGTACAATTCACGTAATGTCCAATGATGAAAAAATATATAAATGGCAGTTTCGATACTTGTATTGATAAAACTAATAACAATTTTGCTTCAAATTGCTGTGCAATTGAGTTATTTTGAAAATAAGATATGGATTTTGTATCGTCTGTCAATCACAAAGACACGCCATATTAACAATTCTGCTTTGAACTGTCATAATTATAGTTTGATCATTTTGCCTACCTAAACTATGCAAAATAAGATATATTTCAACTACATTGTAATCTTCGAATATCAAATTATTTTAAAATGTATATACAACTGTTAATACAATTAAGCCCAAGTCTCCATACAAAATGAATGATTTCCTTTGATTGATTGTTATGCATAGGTGTCGTTTATATGACATCTGAGGTTAAAGGTTTTTTTTATTGTGATTTGACATATGACAACACCCCGCTTGATGTTAAGCTGGAGTTTGGTCCATAAAAACGAAAACTTCTACACCTCCTCGCCTCCTAGTGGTATTTATTTTATTTGTTTTTTACATATCTATACTAAGCTATAGCTTGTCTAACTATAAATGACGCGCCCCTCCACTTATTAGTTTATTTAAATCTGTGAATGCAAATATTACTAACTGTACTATTATACTTTATCAGCGTGCTCCTTCTTTTGTGTCCAACCAGCAACTGAATGACTAATTACAATTGCATTTTCGGTGTGTTGCATTCATATTTTATATTTGCTCGTGTGCGTAAATGCAGTGGAGGGGCGCGTTATTTCGGCTTAGACAGACTATACTAAATTCGATTGTGTCGTAGTATCAGGACGACCAAATTACAGTATTGTGTATAGTGACGGCGGCTGTAGGCTCGGTTTTCGCAGTCGTCGGCACTCTTGGACCTCCTCTTGCTTATCATCAGGCGGGTTGAGGTTAGATGCCGAGTCACAATAAAAAAAAAACAGTGTTATACGATATCAATCAATCAATCAAATTGTCACGTCTCCTTCCCGGGGATAGGCAGAGACAACGGAGCGCCATTTGCCACGATCCTGACACAACTCCCTCGCTTCCTTCACATTCACAATTCTCCTCATACAAGCTCTACGATTATGGGCACTGGGCAACCCAGCTTACTTGAGGATGTCTTCGATTTGGTCGGAAAACACCCTCCTGGGCCTGCCTCGTTCAACGCATCCATCCACATCAGATTTATAAATTGCTTTCGTCAATCTACTTTCTCAATATACGACATATACCTAAATATTATGTTTTTTTTCAGGATTATCGGGTCCCGCCGCCAATGAGGCCGAATGACAATGTGGAGAGTGTCGATATGGATCTATCTGAAGATGAAGATTTAATTAGTAAGTTGATTAACTGGTGCAGATTGTTTTTATTATGACTCGACATTTAACAGGACCCGCCTGATGATAAGCTGAAGTGCGGTTCGTGAATGGAGGCTACTGTTACTACAGGTAAATAGCAGTCACGATCACTATGCTGGCCTAGTTGCAACTGGCAACTTTAAGCTGATCTCGAAACGCGACTAAATCACTTTATGGTCTGTATACTTGTAAGTATACAGATATAAGTATAAGTATACACTACGCCCTGGCAGACTGGGGTACCAATACCTACCACTCTTTCATAACCAGACCCAAAGCAAATATCGGCCTCTTTATTATTAACAAATATGCTCAATATTTAATATAATATTTATTAAATATTACAAATAAAATCTATGTAACAAATATTTACTCAGACCGGGAATCAAACCCGGAACTTTACGAGTAACTAGTTAGAGATGCTAACCAATCGGCACTGCCTGTGTCGTCGTCAAAGCTGGAAACTTTAAGCTGAACTCAAAATGCGATTGAGTCACTTCAAGGTTTACACAGTTAAAAGTGTACTACCTCAGATCGGCAGACTGTAGTGAATAATTTGTTTTCTTTTCAGATATGTATTCAGACCAACCGAGCCAGCATCAGCAGGAGCATTTCAACAGCGGTCCAAATTTCAATCAGAACGAACACAGAAGACATAGTAATAACAAAGTGCTTGTCGGTGGAGATAGCCATGTAAATAATATAAAACCACCTCTGAAACGGACTAACAGTGAACCAATGCAAGAGGTTGTCAAAACACCCCCAGCCTCGGAGTTACTACCAATCCCTCCAATAGTCCCTTTAGTCAACCCATTCGAAAGCCTACCGAAGTTCGAGAATGTTGGCCCTTCGCAAGTGAATGAATTCGTCAATTTCGCGGATGACGATGTCGCCTATAAACAAGTGAAAGACACTGTGCGCCCAGGGGAAGGGGAATTCGACGATGGTCGTCATAATCGATTCCCGGACAATGATCGTAACCCATCACCGCCCAGAGATAGAATTCCTCCTTTTATGCATCCAAATCCTGGGTTTCAAAGAAATTGGGTTCCGATGATGAGGGGTAACTTTCCTCGGCCACACCCGTTTAGGCCCAGAGGTCCTAGGCCTAATAATAGATGGCCGGGTCCTCCTAGGCCTAGATTTTGGTGATAGAATAATAGAAATATATATTTAGGTTTGATTGCTCGATCTAAATTTGACGGTAACATTGCATGACGTTACTTATCGTTAAATTTAGATTTTTAAATTGATTACTGTAGATTACCCGGCAGAAAAAAGAGCGCTGGCATTGAGGCCGCACAGTTACTTGTTTTGTTTAACGCATGTACTTTTTGTTTAACGCATGTATACAGTGGCGGGGCAAGATCTAAATTTGATGTGGGCAAGACAGATTTCACGAGGCCCTGTTCTGTGGCGACCTGAAGACGGATTTTATAAAATAATTAAAGAAAACAAAATGAAAAAAAGGGGGTCTCCATTTTTGGGTCATAACTCAAAAACCATTTGAGATTAATTTTAAAAAAGATAAGTCTATAAAAAAATAAGTCATAAAAATAAGTCTCGACTCCCTAAATCGTAACTCCATTATTTATAATTTTAAACGGACGTCGAAAATAGGGTTCCGCGCGGTCGTTTTAGCGCCGTCACGCTGCCGCCTAATAAAGTGTAATAAACATTTTTGAGGCGCGAGGCCCCTTGTATTGCGAGGCCATGTGCGGTGGCCTATGTCGCCCACGCCTTACGCCGCCACTGCATGTGTATAACATTCAAAATAGGCGGCTTTGCTTCCACCACAGTCGTCCATAGCTCTTCTAATCTTCCTATCCTTATACTGCGCTGCTTGAAAGCTAACGCTCGTTCTATCTGCCGAGAAGTATACCTATCTACATTAACTGTAAATAATATTTTGCCTAAAGTACGATAGTACTCAGTTGTATTTTACTTTATTATCAGTCGAACTTTTATTTTATAGTCGAAAGTATGATTTTCACAGATGAAGAATTTATCTGTGAAATTTAAATCATCTGTCAAGTCTTCATTTGACAGATGTAGATCAAGTTGCACGAAAGAAGATTCCATTTCACAGATGTAGACTCTATTTGACAGATGCAGGATCTATTTGACAGATACAGACTCCATTTGACAGTTGAAGACGCCATTTCACAGATGAAGATTCTCCTTAAATTTTGAGCGAAGATTGATTAATGAATATAAATTTTATGCGGCTTACTATCGCGTTTATCTTTGCTTAATGATTTTACGATTATTCCGACATTTCGAGAGCTTTGCAGCCATCGTGGTAACAGAGAGACTACGATCATCATCATTAACCGAAAATAAACGCAATAGTAAGCCGCAATAATAAAATTTGGTTAATTCATTAGATAAAGACTCAAAAAAAAAATTGTCACGCCCTTTTCCCACAGGGATAGGGTAAGACAATGGAGCGCCACTTACCACGATCCTTACATAACTCCCTTGCTTCCTTCACATCCACAATTCTCTTCATACAGGCTCTGTGGTTATGGGCACTAGGCAACATAACTTTCAAATATCAAGTTCGTCTTATAATACGTTTGGTACAAGTATTATAAAACGTCGTTTTTTACGAAATAAGTTTTAGTCATTATGAGTTTAAAAAACTGACTGTATTTTTTGTTTGTTTTTAAAATTACATATAGAGATAAAAAGATTTTAAAATTAAGCTGTAAGACCGATTTTTAAGAGAAAACTATGTGTACAAAAATTAGGAGATGTTATTGAATATTTTTTCTTTAATAATAATATTTAAAAAAACTAGTTTTAAAGGGGTTTGAATATTTGCCTTAGATTTATTTATGCTTTCGATAAAAAAATAGGGTTGCTACAAAATAGTATTCGAACTCGTTTAGTCTTTAAGTTGTCTTAATATGTCTCGTTGTCGTCATATTTTCGGCTGGTATCATTCAATAAGGGTTTAATATAAAAAGCTTTGTTTTTTTTTTGCTAAAATAAATAGTAAGTATATACATAATGAATGTTTTATTTTAAATATATTATGTTTATTTCTTATTGTTATAAAATTATCCCTTTTTATTAATAATTAATATATAAATCACTTAAAATGTTAGGCAATATTTATATAAGTTTAAATACTTTAAGAAAAGGGAACTATTGTAAAACTACCAGCCTAAACCTAAGCCACAGCGAAAAAGTCTGCGCATAAATTTTATAAAACTTGGAAATACAACTTTCATACGTTACCTGCACATTTTTTTAAGCCGCGAAGCTATCTCAGCCAATCATAGCGCATCACATGTATAGTAAGGGAACGAGCTAAATGAACGCGCTCGGAATGTAGTTGTGACGTCATGTTCACGCGTCTATTATGAATAGTGAAGTAAGATGCAAAATGTCGATGACAATAAACACACACTTTCCTTTAAACGCAAATAGATTTAGTTATTAATTATAAATGTGTATTAAATTGAAGTATAAACATTAGATAGCAACAATTTTTAATGAATTATGTATTAATTTAATTTTGAGAATAGTGACTGTATGTTACTTTTGTTTTCACACATTTTAATCACGTTTCTAATAATGATTCTAGCCTGACTACGGATGACAACTCTCTTTTATTCAATTAACTCACTAATTTTTCAATACTCAAACAAAGAAAATATGGACAAGCTTTTATCGATATTAAATGACATCGCCGAACTATGAGCGTCACTCAAAGCGGCCACTAAGATACGGGTGGTGGTCGTTTCACCACCCGAATTCATTTAACTCGTTCCCCAACTACACGCGCGTTGAATGTCAGTCCGCTATTGGTAGTTGCGTAGGCGACTGTTGGGAGGTCGCGTCTTTGCATTCGGCAGTTGGTTATTCATGTTCGGTTTTAGTTGGCGCTTTTCTGCGCAGCTCTCGAATACTTAAAAAGATACGGTGGAAAAAGGCGTGACAATTTTATTAATTGGTTTTTTGATACTTATAAAAGTAGTCGTATTATATCATTGTATCGTTACCGGGATCTTTCTTGAGTGGTCACTTTTTAGGTCTGTTTGACGCGATGGGCGGGGCCTAGCATTATCGACAAATCTATTGGATCAATAAGTACGTTGCTGGCTTTTCGCAATTCAAGGCGACCGTGGTGTAGTGGCAGTGCAATGGTTACACACCCGGAGAGCACGAGTTCGAGTCGACCCACCGGTACCAATGTATCTTTGATATATGTAAAGTCAACAAAACGCTCGCTGCACCACCTTAAGGGTTACAATGGTATGAACTACTCTCGCGCACGTAATACGCCCATTCTTGGCTGCTTCGACGTTATCCTATTAAATGCGAGTATTTTTCTATAATCCATTTTTTTTTGTTACCAAAATATTGGCATTAAAAGCAAGTTATTTTTTGTTTGGTCTATTAGTTGACGGTAAAAGAGGCGTGGCTTATGCTCTTGTCAGGCGCAAGGGAATATTTTGTTAAATGATGTTACACAGATTTGGTCTATAGTACTTTAGTTGTCCTGTTTCTATGATACAAGCACTTTAGTAGCTTAGTATAGAAATGTACAATAAAAATAAAATAAAAATAAATAAATCACAAAGTACACTCGCATGCATTTACACTTAGTATTTATTACAATATTATTTTAGAATTGTTTTTCGATTGTAGAATACTGCTGTAGATCAAACACTTTCTTTTAATAAATACCCAAGAATGGTACATTACGTTTATTGTTTTATGAAAAAAGAAGCTGATAAAGATGTTATTGTTAAAAGTTCGCCCCAACAATACAACAGCCGATGGGACTTTAAATCTCACTTTCGGCTGCTGGTACCAAAACTACTGGGTTCTATCCTACCAAATTTGGGCGGACCGAATGCATCATGTAGGAAACTACATGGAGTAGAGCGATCAATGGCTTTATATGGAGCCTCCGTTTGGGTCGACAAACTTAGTAGACACAACATTGCTCTGCTGCGTAGGCGTATAGATCCGAAGTAAATCTGCTGGCAGTATGCGATTGGGTGGAAAAGCTGGCAACTCCATCTACCGGCCACAATATCATTTAAGCTGTGAGTCCTGACTTGCCGCAGTGGTTAGATAGGAAATGGGGAGTGCTAACCTTAAACCTGACACAGGTCCTCTCGGGAAATGGTTGTTTTGAGAGGTACTTGTGACACATAGCCAGGTGGGAACTAACTGCAGTTAGCGAGGACACCGCTCAACATACGCTGGAGATCTGCCCTGCCTGGGCTCAAGAAAGAAATCAGTTATGAGCCTGAATTGGCAGAGACCTCTTGCTTTCGGCTGTAATTAGAGCAATGGCCGAAAGCGAGAGTTCATGGAGAGCAGTCTCGCAATTCTGCGAGATTGTTCTCCTGCGTAAAGAGATAGCGGAGAGAGAGAAGCAACCTGTACTCTCTCTATTCTGCGTTCTTAAATAGACAAAAGAAGGCGCGAATATCCGCTTCCTTCCCCTTTACATACAAAGGACATCAGGCTCGTGGTTAGCCTGTCGCTTCATATAGCGAGAAGTGCCTACAACAGCCGGCACCACTGGAGATGTCAGACGAATGTACCGCAGCTCCCAAACTCCAGCGTTTGTGATGAAGAAGGCCACCGTGGGGTTTTAGCCGGTACGAGTCCGCCATAACCCTAGTTAGTACCCCGAGAAACCAGAAGTATCTAGGAGGATTTCCCCACGAAAAAAAAGCGGTAATAAAGCTTTATGTCCTTACTGCGACTGAATAATATCCGTGGTAAAAACGGGATTATTTTTATACATTCTTTTATGAGAAAATCATTGGACGAAGTATATGGAAGACATCAACTTTTTCAGCGTGGAGAGGCAGAATCATTACTCAGGCGTCGAAGATTAACTTGATTTCAAAAGTAAAGAAAATTTAACCAAACAAACGATAACCATTTCACAACACCATAAATAATGCTTAATAGGTTACTTTTGTTCTATGTAGGGGTATTCATTTTTATACTAAACTACTAAAGTGCTTGTATCATAGAAACAGGACGACCAAATATATCAAAGATACATTGATACCGGCAAGTGGCTTTAAAACCGTGTTCTCGGTTTGCGTAACCATTGCACTGCCACCACACCGCGGTCGCCTTTTCAGCAATAATTTCAATATATTCCTCAATCAGCTGTTTTTTTTAAATTTTTAAAACCTGTATTAAATCTTTGAATTTATACACCAATCACTGTATAACTCATTGAAAATATATTTCATTACATTAAACATTGATTTAAGCTACAAAAATACTCTAAATCAGTGTTTCCCAACGTGCGGCCCACGCCCCATAGGGGGGCAATTTGATAGTAAAGGGGGCAATTTAAAAATGGACTCAATACGGCTTTAACCCTTTCGCTTCGGGTTTTTTTAATGCAATGCTAGATATCGGTGACAAACTTAACAAAAAAGGCAAATTCTTAATAAAAATGTTGTAATCATTTATATTTCTTAAGGGAACAAAACAAAACAAAGGTTAAAAATTATGTATAGGGTATATACATTTTAGAAATGTTAAGGTGGGGCATAACCTAAAAAAGGTTGGTATCACTGCTCTAAATTATTAAAAAAATATTAGATGCACAATAATAGTGACAGTCGCCAGACCTCATCACAAATAATTATGAGGAGTTTTACAGCAAAAAGTAAAGAGCAGATTTCCATCCAACAATATTGAAACAATTGGCGGATGCTTTGTAGATGAATGGGACAAAACTACTATTCACAGGATCTACGAATCTATTCGTCTAAGAATTGCAGCAGTTGGAAGCAGACGAATGGAGCTTCAGCATTTTAATAAAAAATAAAATTGTGTATTTTAGGTGTTCATTTTATTTTGTCCGCCTCCTTGTTACTAGGGATACCCACTTGATACTAGGAATTTTATGGAGCTCCGTAACCGAAACTATCGGATATCCGAAATAAAAAACCTATCCGTAACCGAGTCCAGTATAAAATTATTCCTATATCCATATCCATAACATCTCCACATCATACAGTTAATTCTGCCAATTTTTGTCAACGTTCGCAATAATATTAATGTTCGGCTGTTAAAAATGCCCAGCGGCATTAAGGCCGCCTATTGTATATAAAAAGAAATATAATAGAATAAATGATACTAATAAAATAATAAGTGCGCAGGTACCACGCATTTACTCGTATCATTTTGTTTTTTAAGACAACTTTATCGCTGTGGTTTAGTTATGGCATCCCTATTGAAGAATAAGAAGAAGTATAAGACTAAAGCCAGGCGCGCACTTGCGACTAAAGACGACAGAAAACCGGTTGCAACGCAATACTGTAAATTATTAATTAAGCGCTCACTTAAGCAGATGATAGATAGTACTATCGTCGTGATGCAGTTTTCTCCTTACATGGGACATCTGTCCTGAAAACTAAAAAGAGCGTCGACGACTATTAAAACCGGTTGCCTCAGTCGCCGTCACTATGCCGGCTAAAACGCTGCAATCAATTTAACAAAAATAATTTATTCATCCTAATAAAGTACAATATATGTGACAGTGCTTCTTTTGAATAAATTCTACGTTCTTATCATACTTTGATTTCTTAATAATAATTCTTATAAATAAAAAATTAATAATAAATATATAATAAATAATAATTTCTATTGATAATAAATAATTACATAATTTCTATGTTTACCGAAAAACCTCTAGGTAGTCTTATTAAAATTCTCTCTTTAAAATATGAGATTGAGTATTTTTTATTTGGATTTCTTTAGTTGAGCGATAGACACAGGGTTTGATCCCCCGTCGCAGCGGACCGATTCGCGATGTCTGTACTTTTAAAGTAAATGTCCCTTGTTAACGAGGTAATGTACTCTTTTTTCTATTTGCGAGTTCCAATCTAAACGGGTTGATTACTTTGTGCAGCGTAGTACTTTTGGTTAATAATATTTTTTTCGCACTTTAGAATACTGTAATGGTCTTTCTCTGCAATGCAATGCACACGTCATTGCGTCATTTGCTTGCGTCAAAAGCTTGCTGCGTCGTACTTTTAGTCGGCATAGGCACCGTGTGGCAACCGTATAATGCAACGATTTTTTCAGTCGTAGGGCTCTTGGATCTCCCCTTGCTTACTACTCAGGCAAGTAGAGGTCAGATAAAATACAGATATCAATAAAGAATATAAAAAAAACGACGAAGAACTTTACCTTCTGACATCCATTGTTTACAAAATCGAGCTTTACTCGGCTTTAGTTTTTATTGTGATTTTTCACGCGGATCATCCGTCCTACGTGAGTTGAATGGTTACGGAATAGACGACAGCGTTCACGCATCTGAGGAGTTCGATTCCTTTTTATAAGAAGAAAAGACTTCGTCGCACATGCGTGTCTGGTCTAAATACAAAGGTTGTGCATGTTTTTGGGCAATAATAAAGTTTAATAACAAGGACTTGTACCTTTATAATGCATTTCTGAAATTCATATAAAAATTAAAACCGATTAACCCATTAAAAAATATTCTATTAAAAAATCCCTATGTCTTCCATTACATAAATTACATTTCTTAATAAATAAGAAATAAGTTATTTATCTATTATTGTTAATATATGTACTTTTTCTTACATGTAAAATCTGTGTTACAAATGTCTCCTTCTGAGCGGTACTTTTTGTGTCCTTTTATTTAATATGATTATCTCCTAGTTCTTTATAATGTCTTTAATAGAATTAGCGGGCCGACCGCGTAACTCAATGACAGTGGGCTTCTTTTTGACAGCTGAACTCCATAAACTAGCAAAATTAAAATTGCCACCGCGCTAAGAATCGATGTTTATTTTCATTAACAGTTCAAGCTCATAGTAACTCATTGTCCGAATGAATAAAAGTTGTTTTTCACACTAACAACGACCGTGTAACTTTTTGACAAACAGGAATGAATTTCATTGTCATTATACCATAGAAGTTGCGCGGTCGGCCCTCTGAATATGACATTCGTTTCATTTCATTCATGTCTAGGGTTTTTTCCATAAATGTTAGATGGTTGTGATTCATGCCTTTACCAAGTGCCTATTAAGCTGTTAGATGTAGTTAAAATTAATGTAGCACTCCAACAATCTTTAAAGCTGCATAGTACCTCTATGCTGCGATTGTCTTTGCCACTTCTTTCTTTTAGTGCAGTCATTGCTACCTCATAATTTTTGTTTGACGTAAGTCCTTTCATAACCCTCTGAGCAGATAAATCTCTGCGGGATATTTTTGTCAAATTGTGGCAGATTAAGGTTTGGTATTTTCCACTAAGCTCTGTGTTTCATGCAGTATTTTTATCTTAGTATTCCTTTGAATTTTTATTAAAATGTCATTTTGTCAATTTTGATTTCAAATACTACCACTAAATACTTCCTAATAATTTAAATATTTACTCTTTTTACTCGTTCAAGATTGCGTTAAGATGAGACAGCTAATAGCGTATTGAGTTCTGACGTTATTCCTGTTCTATTATTACTTATTCCATTGTTACTTGTTCGATTATTACCTATTCCATTACTTTTTCCATTGTGACTTGTTTGATTATTACCTATTCCATTACTTTTTCCATTGTTAATTGTTCCATTATTACCTATTCCATTACTTGTTCCATCATTAACTTCCACATATTTATTTCTACTAAGTTTGTATTGCCATTTAGTAGTTAGTATATTTTTTAACTGTCGGAAGATTTCCCATTGCCCTGTAATTACGTAATAGATTACTTTTTACATATAACACTATATTTTACTATAATTATATTAACTATAATTTACTATAATTACTATATTTTAAAGATATATTGATTCTAAGGAATATGATTGACAACGAGACATACATTTTAAACGCCACAGTCCATTGTATGCGCTAGGATACGCATAAACTACTAATGTAGTCTACACACCATACAATTTGTTGTACAATCTCATGTGGCTCCCATCTAACATGTTGCAATTGGGATTGGCCGACGTTGCAATTGGGATTGTCCGACGTTGCAATTGGGATTGTCCCACCTATCAATCTGCAGATTTGCAGGCATTTTTTATATTTTTATACATTTTTATACTAAGCTACTAAAGTGCAGCACTATAGTGCAGTACTATAGAAACAGCACAACATAGATACCGGCAAGTAGTTTTGAATTGTTGCACTGCCACTACACCACGGTCGCCTTAATAGTAGCCGCGTTGGAACGTGCGTAGTGCAGTTATTATAATCTGGGCTCAGTCGCGATCATGCCCATTGAAATCATGAAAACTAAATCAATGCCGCAGGCGATAGGCGTCGCTATTGTCGATCTAACACGGCGTTTCACACAAGGCGAATTTAGTTGATCTACTGCGAAATAGTTCGCGACATTAATCGTTAATTAAGTTGAAGCAATAAATATCGGTTCAATAAAAGTTTAAGAACTTTCAACTTTTATTGATTCAACTAATAGTGGACAGGGAACCGACTCGTCTTAACTTGTTCGTTCAACTCGCATTGAATAATCAGTGCGATTGAGTGAGTATTTTATTCCTCTTTCTACAGTTTTATGTTTGTAAAAAAATGTAAAATATGGCGTCCGCATCCACGATAAAAATGGTAAAATGGACAGTAGATAGTGTAATAACACGTGTTATATTGAGTCGATTATTATTGAACTATGAGAACGCTACAGTCAATATTAGCTTTTATTTTTTTGTTAAACGATAAATATTGCACAACTAAATTCTGCTCGTGAGAACGCCGTCTTACTGTGTACCTATGAAAGTAAATAAAACGAATTGTACAGTTGTTATGTAATACAATATAATATTTATAGGTGAGATTTTCTTTCTCAACATACATAGCGCAGGCAGATGCAAGAACCGCTTCTTGATATTTTAACGGCATTGAAGCCATAATTCTACACAAGTGTGCAGGCTGTGGCTATCAAATTGAATGAAATTGTGAGCACAGTTGCTATAGTTTGTCTAAGCCGAAATAACGCGCCCCTCCACCGCATTTGCGCACACGAGAAAACATAAAATATGAATGCAACACACCGAAAATGCAATTGTAATTGGTCATTCAGTTGCTGGTTAGACACAAATGGAGAAGCACGCTGATGAAGTTTAGTTAGTAATATTTGCATTCACACATTAACTTAAATAAACTGATAAAGTGGAGGGGCACGTCATTTATAGTTAGACAAGCTATACGTGTGTAGAGTACGGCTAACCGCGAATCCAACATGTTGGGACAGCATATTGTATGTAAAATTGTACAGTGTGTAGATAACGTAAAGCACATGAAATGAGGGTGTTGTTTTTTAAACTGCACGGTAAACTTGTACAATAGAATCATTAAGTGGTAACACTAAAAAGAGATAGCAATATTAAATACCTAATGAATTGAAAAGAGACAACTATTTTATTAACTATATCAAAATAGATTGTCGTTGTATTTTTTTAGATTTTGCGAGAACATCGATTAATGAATTAAAATGAATTAAACTTTTATGCGGCTTCCTATCGCGTTTATTTTTCGTTAAAATTATTAGTCCGTCGTTGCAGCCTTCGTGATCACGGATAATAAAAAAAAATATGTAAAATCAATAACAAAAAGAAAACGCGATAGTAAGCCGCATTGGATTTAATTCATTAGACTGTTACTGTCAAGTTTTACATATCAGGCTTGGCATTGTCTCTGTCTATCCCTGTAGGAATAAGACGTGACTATTTGACTGATTGATTGATTGTTATTAATAAAAAAAAAAACGTTTTTTTGTCAAAATGTTAATTGTATCTACATATTCGTACATTAATATATAGTCCAATGTACTAAGTTGTTCTGTTAGCAAACGATCCATCCATCACCGGCAATCCCAAAGACTACAAAAAAACCTTCATTTCATGAGCTTCTTCAGCGGCAATGTGTCGCGTATGTAGCTTCGACATAGAGGCTAAAAGAACTTAAATCGGCGATCTTTAAAAGATGTATGAGATTTAAATTTTAAAAATAATAAGTTAATTTATTATTGTTATTACTTTCGTGTTTTATTTTTCTACCCTATCCATTAAATGTCGTGTCACAATAAAAAAAAAACCTAGTGACCGGTATTGGAAATAAATATCACGACTATGATATTTATTTGCAGTATCTCCTAAAACACGACCAGCCTTACCGGAGTCAGCAGCATCCTCTTAACGTGTGGTTAGTATACTGCGATCCACAAACCGCCTGCCAAGAGTGGGGATTATGGCTTAATGAACGACAAATACCGGTAAATGGAACTGACATCTTGTTCGGAATGGCGTTTTATGGCGTTCAACAATGGAGGTTTTCGGGCTGATGATGTTGATGACATGTGTTTGATCATTCTCCGTGGTGTATGCGATAAGAAAGGATTTTTTCTGCTGCCATTTTTCTGCGAAATAGAGACCACAGAGTTCGCGTAACCTCATCTTCGCCTGTTACTCGGAAAATTCTGTGCTGCAATGAATTAAAAAAGGATTGGTCTCTATTTATTACGCGCGACATTGTATTCGACTGGCCTGATGATGGTAACCTAGAGGGTATCCATAGAGCGCAGATGACTGATCGGCTGTCTCAGTCGACGTCACTATGCCGGCCAAAGGCACTATATCTACATGAGGTATATATTATGTATTCATCCCTTTGAGGTACAAGTAATACGTTTCAGGGTTGAACAGATGGTCCATTTCGATTTCAGTTTTAAATTAAAAAGGGACCCATGAAATCCCGACGGACCCTTCCCCAAATTTTAGTAACAATGTCGGGCAACGAACGAAAAATATGAAATGCGGATGTTTTTACATAAAATAAGGCTTCTTTTGCTAGATATATTATGATTTAAATTCTTTTTTTTTACTACAGTAACAGTGACAGTCTTTTCAGTCGTCGTTGCTTTGGAAAGTTGATGTAGGTTGTCGCCTCCCCATAAAATAAATATATAAAATAGTCTCTTCGTGACCACGATGGCTGCAAAGCTCTCGAAACGTTGGAATAATAAAAAATGTACAATCATTACCCAAAAATAAAAGTGATAGTAAACCGTATATAATTTGTTTAATTCAATAAAATGTTGAATCATGTTGGCGCAAAATCTAGGAAAATTCTATACAAAGTTATAAAATTAGGATTGAATAACATATTTACGTGTGCAAATTAGTCTCGTGTTAAGTGACAGATACAGGGTTCTGTCACCGATCGCAAGCTGCTTTTAATTCTAGAATTGTAAATAACCTAGGTTTTTTTACAGACAGCACCCCGCTTGATGTTAAGCTGGAGTGTGGTCCATGAATGGATGCCACTGCTACTACAATTCAATATTTGTCAGTAGCAATTACATCCACTATCTGGCCTAGTTGGAACCGGCAACTTACAAGCTGATCCCGAAACGACCAAATCACTTCACGGTCTGTATACTTGTAAGTGGTAGTATAACCCCGGATCGGCAAACTGGGTACCACTCTTTAAAACCACGTATTATAAAATTACAAGGCTCTTGGGCAGGCAGTGGTCCCACTGCTCCGTCCAACTAATTGGACCATGGGCCTTTACTAGGGGTCGTCGTCCAACTATTTATGAAGTTGGAACACAAGCCTTCACCTTTTCTAGTTCTGAGGGCCTATTTATTACGGATTAGTACAAGTAGGATTCGTGCCATGAGGATTCTGTACTTTATTTTAATTTTTTTATACTAATTAATTTCTAATTAATATACTAAGCTACTAAAGTGCTTGAACTTAATTAGTTAGATACCTTATCTCTTCGGACAAACAGACAGACGGATATCAAAGTGATCCTCGGTTTCCTATTTACGGTTTCCAATTTAAAGTACGGAACCCTAAAAATTTATTCTAAACAACAAAAGTTAATTATAATTAAAATTAACACTTTGTGAATTATAATTATTACACATTCAATTAGGTATCCTAAACTATTACAAAATAAAGGAATCATTAAACATAAGGTAGGTATAAAAAAGCATCTTTTACTAACATACATTAGTTACGTCATTGCTGGCCAGTCGTTACACGAAGCTCGTTAGACATCAGCCGTTATAAAATAAAATACAGTAGTTTTACAAAAGAGAATGAGAAATCCTCAATGTTTTTGTAGCATTTTGATAATTGGTGATTATTATTGCTCTTGACAACTGCAGTAGTATACGAAACAGGAGATAGCAGGAATTTTTTTGGCCTGCATAGTGACGGCGTCTGTGGCAGCCATGAACTAACCTGGTTGTTTCATTCGTCATCACTCTTGAATCTCCTCTTGCTTAACATCAGACGGGTCAAGGTCAAATGTCGTGTCACAGTAAAAAAAGAGGGTTTGTCGTAGCGGAGCTGGAATGGATGCTTGATCGCATTACCCATTGGGACGACAAGAAACTGGTGCAGTTTAATGCAGACAAGACTCAGATGTGCGCCCTTACGACGAAAAAATAGGTACCTCGGACAGACTAGTTATCCCAGGGATGTCCTTCGTAGAGATTTGAATCACCGGCACTACATCGAGAGGCTACATTAAGACCACCTTCCGCAAACATAGCATCCTGAACAAGGCGCGGCAGTTCTTCGCGCCAGAGCTTTGCCTGCTACTATACGAGTACAAGGCTCAATTCGCTCTTGCGTGGAGTACTGTTCTCGCACCTCTGGGACGGCTATGCATAATACCCTAGATTCATTGCAGGCCAAGCTGTCTGAATTATAGATCACGAGAACTCTGGAGCCTCTGCAACTTTGCAGACATGGCGGCTTTGTGCCCCCTCTATCGTCTATACCACGGAGAATGTTTCGAGGAGCTCTTTAACCTTGTTTCTACCTTGTCTCTTAACACCCTTAAAACCGGTGTTAGATATATAAATTTCTTTTTTGTATTACCATAGAAATTGTATCATAGTAGCATACCAAGTTATCATAGAAACAGAACGACAATATACATTGGTACCGGCAAGTTATTTTTGTAGCGGTGGCACCCGGTCTGCCTGACTACAGCACTAACACTACAACACGATCACCTTGGTCATTGTGCTCGAAAAGGCAACTGTATTTTTATTTTCAACAGCTGACCTGTCACAAACGACATTAAGGGGGAAAAAATAAATGTTTGTGGCCCCCTAATTACCCACTGCTTGTCTTTTTGCCTCTAATGCGATATCAAGCAATTAAGCCCGTATTATCAATGCTAAACACTACTTGGCTGCGAGAACAATTGTAAATAATTCCTTCATTATCTTTTAAGCTAATAATAAAATACATGGTAAATAATAGATGATAATGATAGAAGGAATGAAAGTGGAACCAGTCAAACAATTTGTTTACTTAGGAAGTATGTTTACAAGGGATGGGAAGTGTGATGAAGATATTGTAAGTGGTAGTATTATAGTGCAAAAGGGTAACGTAGTGAACGGTGCCATCCTATACTATATATTGAACAGCCAAATAATGTCCTAAAAGTCACGGATGGCCGTTCATAATGCGGTTCTTGTTCCTACGTTAATGTATGAAAGTGAATGTTGGGTGTGGCAGAAGAAGCATGAGAGTAGAATTAACGCTGTAGAAATGCGGCCGTTAAGGAGTGTATGTGGAGTGACGATAGCGGATATAATAAGAAATAGTACAACTGCGCGATAAATGTGGTTTGAAAAAAGATGTAGTGACAAGGATTGATAAAGGGATGCTTCGATGGTTTGGGCACATGAAAAGGATGAGTGAAAGTAAATTGACAAAAGGAATTTATAAATCTGATGTGAATGGATACGTTAAACAAGGCAGGTCCAGGTCCCCCGATTTGTTTGCCGACCAAATCGGAGACATCCTCAAGAAAGCTAAGTTGCCTAGTGCTCAAAACCATAGAGCTTGTATGAAGAGAATTGTGAATATGAAGAAGGAAGCAAGGGAGTTGTGTAAGGATCATGGCAAATGGCGCTCCATTGTCACTGCCTATCCCTGTGGGAAAAATGCGTGAGAATTTGATTTGATGTTAAATAGTAATTGGATTGATGAAGACGACTGCTACTATTGTAACCTAAGGTTGCCGTTTCACGTCATGATAGTTATTGAGAGCAAAAAAGAGACAATTTTTTATGTTGTTCTGCATCGCGGCACTAAGTGCAGGTTTGGTCAACCTTCCTCATAATAAGCAATAGGAAGTCCAAGAGAGTCAAGGACTAAAAAAACCGGGTCAGTTCACGGTTACCTTAGTTACTATGTCCGCGAAAGAGGCTTCTTCACGCATCGCTTGAAGGATACAAGGTTATATGATGGAGAGAACACATAGTGATGGCGACTGAGGCAGCCGTGAACTAACACGTTTTTTCAGTCGTCGCCACTCTTGGACTTCCTCTTGTTTATCACAGGCTGATCGAGGTCAGATGTCGTGTCACAATAAAAAAACAAGTTGGTAAACCATTCCACTAGTCGATTGTTCTACAAAAAAAAACCTTTTGTCTCGACTACTGATTTGTTCGACAGAATGCGGATGTTTCCTCCGACCTGTGCGGGTATTTTGGGTGTGAACTGAGGAGGCAGGGACAAGGTTAAAGAACTCCTCGGAACATTCTCGATGGTATGGCGATAGAGGACGCACAAAGCCTATTATTCTGTATTGTAATAAATTATAAACATACAAGATAGAAGAGAAGCATAGAAAACTAGTTTACGTAGTAAGAACTTCGGAATAGATGTTTGGTAGAACTTCCATCTCGGAGGCATTTCCCAACGGGTCTACAATAAGGTCTTTTCATAAAACCTGTTTTAGCTTTTATCTCACAAATATGTTTACTCGTTCGATTTTAAATTACATTTTTATTTTATACTCAAAAGATTGGGTCCCTTGTATTTAGAATTTAGATAGAATTTTAGATGCTTTGGCCTGATTGTATTGACTAAGGGAATCGTTAAATAAATATATTTTCAGTCGAAAGCGCTCTTAGAACTGTTTCTTGCTTGCATGCCTTTAACAGCAATTTTTCAGTTACAAGAAATCTATATCACCGGATGACCTCAGCCATACGCAGATTTAAGTAATTTTTATTATTATCGATTCTAAGATTAATTACCTAAATTTTTTATGCTTTTTATTGACTTACTGACATATCAATCAATCAAATTATCAAGTCTTTTTATTACAGAGATAGGCAAAGACAATGGATCACCACTTGTCACGATCCTGACACAACTCCATCGCTTCCCTTGCTCTCTTCACATACACAATTCTCTTCATATAAACTCTACGAGCTTTGTTGAGGATGTCTCCGATTTGGTCGGAAAATACCCTTCTGGGTCTGCCTCGTTTAACGCATCCATCCACATCAGTCTTATGTACTGACATAATATACTATTTTATAACATAGCCTTCGATTTATTCTTTCACTGTTTCGTCAATCTCATTTTATCCATTCTTAAAATGTTTCTAAATCATCGCAATATGTATTTTACAATCTTTGTCACTAAAATATCTTCTTTCAAATTACTTTTTTTTTTATTGTGACACGACATCTGACCTCGGCCCGTCTGATGGTAAGCAAGAGGAGGTCCAAGAGTGACGACGACTGAAAAAACCGAGTCTTCACGGTTGCCTTTACCGTCACCATTATTTAAATGGTTTTATTTTGATTTTATGCCGACCAAAGGTGCTTCTTTACACATCGCTTGAAGGATCCAAGATTATAGGATGGGGAGAACACAAGAACACATTTATCACGCTTAACAATATTCTTCACTTTATCCGCTATCGTTACTCCACATGCACTTCTTAATGACATATCTACAGCATTAATCATATTTTATGCTTCTTCTGCTATACCCTTCCATTTACTTCCTTACATTAACTTGTCGAACTTGTTTGGAGCGATGTTTCTTTACATAATAATCAGCATATTAAATGCCCTCTCCTCATCCTATAACCTACCAACGATCGCGACAACCGCGACCAAGCGATGCGTGAAAAACTTTGGCCGGCATAATGACGGCGACTGTGGCAGCCGTGAACAGACTCGGTTTTTTAGTCGTCGGCACTCTTGGACCTCCATCATGCTTACTATCAGAAAGGTTGAGGTCAGATATTGAATCACAATAATAATAAGAAAATGCACGATTATTTCTGATTCTTAATAGGACAATGAAGCGAAATGACAATTTATTTTCAAAAAAAGATGAATGTAGGCAATGATTTTAGGTAAAAAAGGTATAAACGTCTCCTATACGAGTTTCAGTTTTCGCAAATAGCATAACACAAAACATATCTACATCTATTCTTAAAATATCATTGTATATAGGTCAGCATGCAATGGTTAAAAATACGACACCATCTCCAAGACGTGTAGTAGAAAAATAAAAATAGCAAGTTTCTTTAACTGCGTTGCTGCAGGAAGCGGAATATTTCAAATCCCTGTGATAGAGGTGGGTAAGTGCGAGGGACGTGTGAGCGACACTATCTTAAATGAGGCACTAGAGGCTCTACTATGAAAGAAATATAACACGATAAAGTCCACAAAATTATCATCACTTTGAATAACATGGCGCTCAATGTTGCTACTCATTATTTATCATCCAAACCTATGTATTATTGTGAACGTTATAACAGCGGATAAAAGTGGAATTAATAACCTTACTTTTAATAAATAAATGCATAGATTTATAGATTGGTCTTGCTGACGCTACGGTCGTAGAGCGACCAATCTATAATCCAGGAAATAAATGATTAAGTTTAATAATATATTTATGTGAATTATTGTACAAACATTTCTATAGATCGCACTTTCACTCGTCGAAGTAGGATGCTCAAATTAGAGGGTCGTGTGTAGCTTTCTGAACATTGAACATCGTGACAACATTTTTGTTTGGTTTTAAAACTGGCGCGCACGCCAGGCCGAACGAAAAATAGGCTATATACTTTTCGTATATAGTCTATGAACGGACGTGTAGTGAGGAAGTAAGGTGGCTGATGTTTGTACGACAGAATAATAGAGGATAATCAACAATTCATGTCAGTTCATCGTATATATGTATTTATATTATCTATAATGAGTATTATATTAATATCCTATTTATGTTTAATGGTTTGTTATAAATCTTAATACTTGTTGCACTCCATAGACCATTACTTGTATCACTACTCTAAGGTTGGTTGCAGGACCGTCATTAAGTCCCGTAGGGGTCTTAATGTGCTTGACAGAGCACTATTTTGTTAGAATAGACAATTCTAGGTCCACAATTCACCTTGGTATTATTGTCAGTCATTATTGTTTGATATTTTCCAAATAAATATGTTTTTTGATAATAAATATGGATTATCGTTTGATGATCTGACAGAATCTAGAAGGCTCCTGTCGATTGCGGGGCCCTGGGCACGCGCCCAGAGTGCCCAGTGGAAAAGACGGGCCAGGTTGGTTGCCTGGAATAATACAGATAAGCCAGTGATTATTGTGAGCCGCACGATTCTACTAGTTGTTCTCCTAACAAGAATGGCAAATAATCGCAGACGTCGCGGGCCCAAAATCGCACCTAAAGGTATTTTTTAACATAATTTTTTACATTCTACGTAAGTCACTAATCCGAAACCGCAGCGGGCCCAATACTAAATTGCTCCGTGAGTTTGTAGCCTAATTCTGAGTACATAGAGTTAAATTCTAGTCTTAGCTAAAGTAACGTATACGATCCTATTTCATAATAGGTCCAAAGACTCAAGAATGAAGGAGCTACGTAAAATAAATAAGACTTGACTAGATGAAAATCTCAAACAAAATACATCTTAACATTTTGCCTGCCATTTCCTGTTTGTTAATTTGTATGCGCAATTTAGTTTTTGAGAAAGCAAAAGGACATGTTCAAAATAATGAAAATGGCGGTCAGATTTTTTATTCAGACGCGACATGTGACCTCGACCTGCCTGACTTTGAGCAAGGACCGTCAGGCAGGACGTTACACGAGACAGAAGTTACAAGTGGCGTTATCCGGATAGAAGATAATATTTTTCCTTTAGCCCTAAACCCAATATATGGTCTTTTGTAATCATTAAAGGATTGCTACATATCTACAAGCGCAGACGTATGAAATATCAAAGTATAGTATCAAATATCAAAGTAACTTAATACAAATAGATATACCTGCAACAGTAAATGAATAAAACGAATAAGGGAAGTATAGGGATGGGGAAAACTCGAAAATAAATAAAACAATCTTTCAATAGATCTTGTACGAACTAAATTGAATTTCAAAGAAGTGCAAAGTCAAGTTATTTCCTCACACTTACTTCTTCCCGATCAATGGAACTTGTAGATATATATATATATATATATATGGTATTTACACTAAAGTATAAGATAGTAGATGTATATCTATCGGAAACCCCGAAATCTATTAATTGTTTATTCGCTGATTGGTTACGAAGAAGTCAATTTTGAAGTGTACGGACCGCGAAGTCTTACATTAGCGTTGCTTCTAAGTCTGCGCCTATTACTTGCAGTTGTTTATTTAAATTCTATTCCATATCGCTCGACAACCGATATAGAAGAAAGGTTCTAGAGTGGAGACCACCAACTGGAAGACGGGTAGGCCTCCCACTAGGTAGACTGACGACATAGTTAAAGCCACGAAAAACCAGTGCATGCAACCGGCATCTTGTCAATTGAAATAGCGTTCTAAGGGGGAGGACTATGTTCAGCAGTGGACGCCTTCTGGCTGATGATGATGATGATATAATTCTATTAATGTACCACTAGAGCTTAACATTAGGGTCCTGTCAAATGTCGAGCTGTATCAGAAAACCAGGTTAAGAGGTTAAGAACATCACCCTCTTCCCCACTGTAATTTATTTCTGGTTAAGATCACAGTAACAAATGCGTTGCTATTAGCCAAGGAAATGTAGGCGCTGATTTAATTCAAGGAGCAGACTGGATAAATTAAAGTGGAATTAAGTTGTCTCAAGACAAATTGCTTGGCTGCGGACGTGTGCGATGCCAAATTGAATTTTAAACACTAACTATTAGGCTTAGAGCTACTGTTCCACTATTACGCATGCAGATGCTTGGAATGTACGGAAAACTTATAATAACGACAGTATGGAAAAATATTTTGACGAAAAGTGTGGCCTTTTCCAGCGATTGGTTTGTTACGCGGTTTGATTCCCGGCCGGAGCAAATTGTAAATATATGTTAATTAAAAAAAAGAGGCGGATTTGCTTCGGGTCTGGTTATCAAAGAGCTATCATTCTTTAATAACCAGTGGTACCCAGTCTGCCGACCCGGGGTAGTGCCACCACTTACAAGTATACAGACCGTGAAGTGATTTGGTCACGTTTCGGGATCAGCTTGTAAGTTGCTGGTTCCAACTAGGCCGGCATAGTGGATGTGATTGCTACTTACAGTTATTGAATTGTAGTAGCAGTGAGATCCACACTCCAGCTTAATATTAAAGCAGGGTGCTGTCATATGTCGCGTCACAATAAAAAAAATATAGGTTAAATAATAATTAGTGTGCATTATGATGGCGGGTGTACTGTAACGAATGTAGTAAATGAGAAAGGAATGTACCTAGAATAAAATTCAATGTACCTCTTTTATTTTGTAGCTATCAACAAAGTGTATGTGGAGTGACGATAGCGGATAGAATGAGGAATAGCACACTGTGCGATAGATGTGGTTTGAAAGAAGATGTAGTGTCAAGGATTGATAAATGATTTTTTGTTGCCTAGTGACCATAATCATAGAGCTTGTATGAAGAGAATTGTGGATGTGAAGAAAGCGAGGAAGTTGTGTCAGGATTGTGGCACGTGAAACTTTATTGTCTCTGCTTATTCTTGTGGAAAGAATGTGTGACAATTTGATTTTGATATACCTACATTAGACTAGAATTATGAGAATTATCATCCGTCGTGTTATGTCGCCCTTAGTGATAAATCTAAAATTAAGGTCAAGGCCATTCTCTCGCATGTTCTCGACATATATATATACATATGTATATATTACACCTTCGATCATGTTTCATATGGATACACAATTGCCGCTTAAAAAGCGACAAAATACATGCGTCATTACATTCCTGATAAGTTTATAACTTTAACACAATGTGGTAAGGTTCAGTTTACAATTCACTTACACAGATTATATGACATTATTTTGTATGAGACTGTATTTACTAAATATGATCGATATTGTACACTAATAAACATAATTATAGTAATGAATTAAACAAATTTTATGTGGTTTACTATCGCGTTTATTTTGGTTTTGATTATCCGAGACCACGATGGCTGCAAAGCTCTCGAAACGTCGAAATGATAAAACAAAATAGTAAAATCATTGCACTGCCACTACACCACGGCCGCCTTTTAATTGGACCAGGTGTAGTGCTTTATACTTTTTTTATTTTTAAGGGACGTTCAATGTATCAGAAACCGGAAGTCTATAACTTGTAAATGTAAAAGTAGCTACTTACTGCTGTGTTCTTAGTTTACGACAGAGCCTACATCCAGTGTTGCCAGATGACGAGATATTTTTCTGTATTAAAATTGTTCTTTATACAAAAGGCGGCCCTAATGTCGCTTGGCATTCTTTAGTCTAGTTGTTTATTGAGACCCGCCTGATGATAAGCAAGAGGAGAGGAGTGATGACGACTGAAAAAACCGAATTAGTTCACAGCTGCCTAAGTAGCAAAAAGTTCTTAATTTCTGTAATTATTAAATAAGTTTATTAACATTTTTGTATTTTTTTTTGCACTGATAAGCAAACAACATTTGCTTATCAGTAAGCAAGCGGAAGCATAATGTCGCTTCCTATTGGATGGAACTTCAAGGAATGCTATTGTATTCTTTATTTATCTACTAGCTGTGCCCGCGACTACGTCCGCGTGGAATAGTTATTTTGGGAATCATATTGATTTTTTGTTTACCTACCTGCTCAGCTTTATTATAAATTACCTATAGCTGTTACCCGCAACTTATTTTAGACGATTAAATTACGTAACTAATAGAATATATTTTAAAGTAGTTTTAAAAAGAATATATTTTAAAGTACTTCTGCGTAAATTATATTTTCAGTTTTATTTTCTTGTGCGCAAATCTCGCAGCCGCTTTGCAGCAGCAGTCTGCCGAGAACGCTGAGTCCTTTTTCTAGGCATTACAGTGACGAAGAAAGAACGAAGGAAATGAAAACTTAACCAAACTAACTGTATGCTTAAACTAAAACCTAACCTAATAAGAAATGTAAAACCTAACCTTGAAAGAATGTAGATGACACCTACAGGTATTATTTACAACAAAACAAAAAATGTGTTATTGTGAAAATATTAGAAACAAAATACTATACTTAAAACAAACACTACCTACTATAGAGAAAACTACTACAAAATGAAATTGTATAAAAAAGGATTTTGCACGATGATATTATATCGTAAAAACAAATTAACGCTGCATTCAACCGATCCGTAGTGAGCCGACCGCATAGTATGCTTGTCTGTCTATAAATGACGCGCCCCTCCACTTTATTAGTTTATTTAAATGTGTGAATGCAAATATTACTAACTATACTATTAAACTTCATCACGTTCGTTCCTCCTTTGTGTCTAACCAGCAACTGAATAACCAATTACTGCATTTTCGGTGTGTTTTATCCATATTTTATATTTGCTCGTATGCGTAAATGCAGTGGAGGGGCGCGTCATTTCGGCTTAGACAGACTATACCTCGTAGAGCTATACCCTCCTCCGCCTCGCCCGCAAGCACCGCCTCTCCTCGCCCGCCGGTTAGCGCTCTTCATGCGACGCGTGTGAATTTTGTTTCAGTTATTTTAAAATTGTATTATCTTATAAGATGTTTATTGAAATTAGGTGATGTCAATGACAATTTTGTTCACAGTTAAATACTCTTAATTAATAACACATTTATTTCGATAAAGAATAATATTATTATGTTAATACAACTCTGACAAATAATTTGTAATAATGCATTAATTTAGACCAAATTTAAAACGGTTATTGTAAGTTAATCTTAAAAGATAAACATATACGGTCGCGGACATTTTTTTAGATAATTTAAAGAGGAATAATTCTTTCGTACATATTTTTTGGGTATCTCGAACGGTTTTCGCAGCGCACGCAACGGAAACCCTCAAAGACGACTAATATTCCCCGTTTTTTTCCACATTTTCGAATGTTTCTTCGCTTCTATAAGTCGCAACGTAATGTTCTATAGCCTAAAGCCTTCCTCGATAATTGATCTATCCAACACAAAAAGAATTTTTCAATTCGAACCAGTAGTTCCTGAGATTAGCGCTTTTAAACAAACAAACAAACAAACAAACAAACAAACAAACAAACAAACAAACTCTTCCGCTTTATTATATTATTAGTAATTAGTAATTAGTATAGAAGTATAGATTATAAGAGCTGGAGTGTGGTCCATAAATAGAGGCGACTGCTAGAACAGTCAAATATCTGCAAGTAGGATTCTTACCCACTATGCCGGCCTAATTGGATTCGGTAACTTTCAAATTGATCCTGTAAGTCACTCATGGTATATACCAGAGGTTCCCAAACATTTTTTTTCTCATAGACCACTTTCAAAATTTTGCTGGTTCCGGTGGACCCCCTGCAGCTACATTTCTACCATATTCCCAAGACTAATTAATGCCTACATTGATGTGCTTCACTATCGAAACCAGAGAAATTTCGTGAACCCCTGCTTACGAATTGCAGACACATCACTGATATCCTCAAGCCTACTAAAATAGATAATAATTAAGTAATGAGAATAATTAGGATTCATTTAATTTAATTTGTAATTTTTGAATTAGAATTTTATATAACATTAAGACATTATTTTTAATTTATTATTTGAATGTAGTCATTGTAATTATTTGGATGTAATTTTATGGATTTTATTGGTAATTTTTATTTCATGTTTTAGGAGTTTTAAATTTATTGTTTTGCTGTGTGTACATAATTTTGGGACACAAGATAGTTTATAATTGTCATTTTGCGTAAATAAATTTAATGTAACGATTGTGTCCTGTCATGTATGCCTATAAATAAATAAAAAAAAAAAAAAAAATTGTGAACCCCCTTTTTTTTTATTGTGACTCGACATATGACAGCACCCCGCTTGATGTTAAGCCGAAGTGTGGTCCATGAATGAATGTCACTGCTACTACAATTCAATAACTGTGAGCAGCAATCACATCCACTATGCCGGCCTAGATGTGCGGATCGGCAGACTGGGTACCACTGCCTACCACTTTTTGATAACCAGACCCGAAGCAAATATTCATCTCTTTTTTTTTTATTAACAAATATAAATAAAAGTTATGAAACAAATATTTGCTTCGACCGGAAATCGAACCCGGGACTTTACGTGCAACAAACCAATCGCTAAACCGTTCGTTCACGCCTGTCGTCATGTTATAACCACGCAACGTGGACCCCCGTCGTGCCTCGCGTGGACCACTTTGAGTCCATGGTCTTGGATAGGCTTTTTGTTATTTACATCTGGTAACACTAGCCAGAAGGTTTCAACGCTATAAATTAACTCTAGAGATTGTGGTTCGACACTTTCCGTGCCCTGCCATTTTCCATCATGGCCGACGGTTTTTCAAAATGGCGTTGATGTGTTTATATATGTTATTTTATGTAAACATCTCTACTATAATGATATTATACATATATATTTCGTTTCTGTCTTCTATATTAAGCTACTAAACGTATTTGTATCATAGAAACTGGACGACCAAAGCATGACCAATATATAAATGTGGTAACGGCTAGTACTTTTGAATCGGAAAAGGGTTTCCTAGTTTGCGGTATTGCGGTACTAATGTATCTTTGATATATGTACTTTGATCGTCCTGTTTTTATGATACAAGTAGCTTAGTATTGAAATATAACAAAAATATACAAGTTACACCAACAGCACACATGCTGATAAATATGACAATAAAAACCAATGAGCCTATTTTTTGTAATCAATCAATCAAATTGTCACGCCTTTTCCCCACAGGTATAGGCAGAGACAATGGAGCGCCATTTACCACGATCCATACACAACTCCCTTGCTTCCTTCACATCCACAATTCTCTTCATACAGGCTCTATTTTTGGAATTTGTGTGTTAATATAGGCTAATGCAACTTGAAATTATCTAACTGTAGTAGAAGTCGCATCCATTTATGGACCACACTCCAGCTTAACATCAGGCAGGGTGCTGTCATATGTTGAGCCACAATAAAAAAATAGGTAATATCCAATGTGACCTCGTCTTTTCACTCCCGCACAGGTCGGGGAAAGCATCCGCACTCTATCGACCGAATCGGCAGTCGAACTAAAAAGTTCGGTGCGCCTTTTCTTTGTAGATCAATGGACAAGTAGAATGCTTTGCCTGCCAATGTGGTTTCTCCATCCTATGACCTTGGATTCTTCAAGCGATGCGTGAAGAAGCACCTTTGGCCGGCATAGTGACGGCGACTGAGGCAGCCGTGAACAAACTCGGTTTCTCAGTCGTCGCCACTCTTGGACCTCATCTTGCTTATCATCAGGCGGGACGAGGTCAGATGTCGTGTCACAATAAAAAAAACAAATCTTTGCTATAACTGGGAATCGAACCTTAAACTTACGTGTAGCTGACCGTATGAGCCAAGGGGGTAGTTAATTAATCAAAGTTTTAACTAAATAAAATTGTTATATAGTACGTACCAAATAGGTCCACAATAACCTTTAACATAACTTAAGGTTAATAGTTATTATTAATTCAAAAGTTTTCCGTCGTTTATGTTTTTTATTGTATTTTATCTATTACGTGAAAAATCTCTGTAACATCAAATTGATAACATCAACATTTTCCGTTGAATATTTTGTAGCTAAAAGCTTTTTTATTTGAAAAGCAAATACTTATTTTATTACATTAGTTTTCGTTACTGTATTGTTAGTTAACTACACAAAAATGGTTAAAGTATTCGTAAAAGAAAAAACGAATAAAAATGAAATTGGAACTAAATTTAATTATGAAGAGATTTTATTAAAATTATTCGCTTGGATATTCGTTATTTTTGGAATATCATTATTACCCAAAAATGAGCTACATTTCACTAAAAAACCGCTCTGTTTGCTTTTTACCACTATGTTAAATTTTATCATTTTAATTATAACTGTTGCTACTTATACGGATGCTTTTGTTACCGATAAAGATTTAATGCGAATAATAACCGATATAATTACTTCATTTTTTAATTTTCTTATTATAATTTCGTTTATTTTATTAAACATTTATTACGATTCTCTTCATAATGGATTGATTAAACGAATTGATATCGTTAGGAGTGATTTAGCAAACTATAAAAGTAATTTGAAATGTAAATTAGTTTATTCTATATGTACATTAACTATATTATATTGGTTTCTTTATTATTTATGGCATGCTCTAGGATATGGTACTTTAAGTATGATAGTATTTTTTACATTAACATACGCATCTGTTTTATCAAATATATGTATGGTAAAAATTATAATTTTGTTAGTGAAAATTGAATATAATTTAGAATGTATTAACGATTTATTCCGTAATATTGATACGCAGAATTTAATTCGAAATGAATTTAAGGATTTTAATGAAAGACGCGATGTAAGAGTCGATCTCTTTGCTGATCTTGAAAAGTTATTTTTGGAAATGTGTGACGTGATTGAGGTTGTAAATGAAAAGTTTGGTTTTATACTGTTAGCAGATTTGTCTAGTGTTGTCTTCAGAATGTTCATAGACATTGTTAGGATCTTAATTATTTTTGACGAAGATAACGAAACGCGGGAATTAGTTGTTGTATCTTTGCGGTTGTCAGTTAAATGTGTTAGGATTTTCAATTTTGTTTATGTATGTATGCAGATCGAGAAACAAGTAAGTATTTTATATGTGATTTAAGTGGCATCCACTATGCCGTCTTTTTTTCTTTACTTTTGGGTACATAAGTTTTTAAGCTATTCAACCAGAAATAGTCTTGTTACTTTCAATATGATCCCAAAACGCAACAGGATCACTACTTTTAATATTAATAGTATTAAAAACTTATATTTTAAGCGAGTGTGACCTAATTGTAGACAAAGCTGGTTCAAAAAACAATTGTCGGTACCAATTTACTTTTGATACATGTATTTTGGTTGTCCGCTTTCTATAATTCAAACATGTTTAGTCGCTGGTCGGGGGAAGCATCCGCATTTTGTTGACCGAATCGGCATTCGAACTAAAAAGTTCGGTGCGTTCTTTCTTTATAGAACAATCGACGTGTGGAATGCTTTGCCAGCCCATGTGTTCTCTCCATCCTTGGACCTTTGGATCCTTCAACTCGTATGTGAAGAATCACCTTTGGCCGGCATAGTGACGGCGACTGAGGCAGCCATGAACTAACTTGGTTGTTTCGGTCGTCATCACTCTTGGATCTCCTCTTGCTTATCATCAGGCGGGACGAAGTTAAATGTCGTGTCACAATAAATAAAAAGCTTTATTAGTCTAGAAAAAAAGAGGAAAAAAAAGACAAAACATTAATTAAATCGTGCTATAAATATGATCCTCGATCGTGAATCTTAATTAAACTAGAAATGTCAAATAAACACTCTAAACAATACTTGAAAAACAATGAAGTCAGCCTTCATAAAGGATCAAGTATTATAAATTTAAAGCCTTCTAAAACTTATAAAGCTTCTTTAACTTAGGGTTGGCACGCGGTAGAATTTTCTCATTTATATTTTTTGTCCATGTCAAATCAAAAATCAAATTGGCACGCCTCTATCCCATGGGGATAGGCAGAGACAATGGAGCGCCACTTGCCACGATCCTGACACAACTTCCTCGCTTCCTTCAGATCCACAATTCTCTTCATTCAAGCTCTAAGGTTATAGGCACTAGGCAACCTAGCTAATGATTTTACAATATTTTATTGTTACGACGTTTTAAGAGCTTTGCAGCCATTGTGGTCACGCGATAGTAAGCCGCATAAAATTTATTTGATTAAATAATTTCATAGTTCGGACAGATTATAAGCAGATTATCGATGTGGAGTCCCAATAAAAAAAACAATTATATACAATAGATTTTAGCAATAATTTTTAACAATTATTTAATTATTGTATTAAACGAATTTTATGCGGCTTACTATTGCGTTTATTTTGGTTTTGAACGATAAAATATTAAATAAATAAATAAAATGTAAAATCAAAACTAAAATAAACGCGATAGTAAGCAGCATAAAATTTGTTTATTTCAATAAATAAATATTTGATAAAAATTATTATTATTATTATTTTTTTTTTATTGTGACACGACATCTGACTTCGACTCGCCTGATGATAAGCAAGAGGAAGTCCAAGAGTGACGACGACTGGAACAACCGAGTCAGTTCCCGGCTGCCCCAGCCGCCGCCACTATGCCGGCCTAAGGTGCTTCTTCACGCATCGCTTGAAGGATCCAAGGTCATAGGAAGGAGAGAACACATGGGCTGGCAAAGCATTCCACTTGTCAATTGTTCTACAAAGAAAAGACGCACCGAACTTTTTAGTTCGACTGCCGATTCGGTCGATAAAATGTGGATGCTTTCCCCGACCTGTGCGGGTATTACGGGTGTGGAAGGACGAGGCAGGAATAAGGTTAAAGAGCTCTTCGGAACATTCTCCGTGGTATAGGCGATAGAGGACGCACAAAGCCGCCATGTCTCTGCGTAGTTGCATGGGCTCCAGAGTTCGCGTGACCTCTGCATCACCTATAATTCGGACAGCTCGGCGCTGCAATGAATCCAGGGCATTGAGAAGATACTTGGCAGAACCGTCCCAGAGGTGCGAACAGTACTCCGCGCAAGAGCCCTTGCCTAATATATGAGCCTTGTATAATATCAGGCGAAGCTCTGGCGCGAAGAACCGCCGCACCTTGTTCAGGATGCCAAGTTTGCGGGAGGTGGTCTTAATGGCCCGCTCGATGTGGTCCCTGTGATTCAAGTCGCAGCGAAGGGACATTCCAAGGATGTCTAGTCTGTCCGAAGTACTAAGGGAGATGTTGCAAAGAGAAGGAAGGGGAGAAAACAAGGATTTTTTCGTCGAGAACGCGCATACCTGAGTCTTGTCTGCGTTGAACTGAACTAGGTTCTTGTCGCCCCAGTGGGTAATACGATCAAGAACCCGGTTCAGTCCCGCTACAACAGACTCTCTCATATCGGCTATCTCCTGTTTGCCGGCTGCGGGGCGGGCAGTGTAGCGTCCATGCACCGTGCTGTCGTCTGCATAGCAATGAATGCCGGATCCAAGGTCCAGCATGTCATTGATATGCAGAAGGAACAAGATCGGCGACAGCACGGAGCCCTGAGGGACGCCGGCATTCACCGACATCCTGCGCGACGCGCTTCCATCCACAACGACGCGTATGGAGCGGTCGCGCAGGAAGTCAGCTATCCAACCCCGCAGACGGTCAGGTAAACCGTATGCCTCGAGCTTGGATAAAAGGCCCCTGTGCCAGACCCTGTCAAACGCTTTGGAGATGTCCAAGCCAACGGCAAGGGCTTCTCCATTACCATCCAAAGCTTCACCCCAGACGTGCGTAATGTACGCCAGAAGGTCACCAGTTGACCGTTTCGGCCTGAAGCCATATTGACGATCATTGATCAGCTGGTGACCCTCCAGGTAGGCCATGAGGCGAACATTAATTATTCGCTCCATGACCTTGCACAGTACTGAGGTTACAGCTATCGGACGGTAGTTTGCTGGGTCTGAACGGCCGCCCTTTTTTGGGACCGGTTGCACATTGGCCTCCTTCCAAGCCCGAGGCACACCGCCCGATGCGTACGAGAGCCGGTATAGCCTCGTCAAGACGGGAGTCAATTCCGCTGCACAGGTCTTAAGCACAAGCGCTGGGACACCATCGGGACCACTGGACTTCCGGATATCGAGCGATCGTAGCTCCATGCGGACATCGCGTTGTCTGATACGAATCTCAGGCATCGTATGTCCGCATGGACGCAGGGTGGGTGGCCCTGCACCACGATCGTCAATACGCGAATTTATGGCAAAAACTTCGGCCAGTAAATCGGCCTTAGCCTTCGCCGTATGCGCCAGTGAGCCATCAGGCTGTCTCAGCGGTGGCAGTACAGAACGACAGAAGTTAGATTCTACAGTCTTGGCGAGACTCCAAAAGCTGCGACTACCCGTTGGGTGCGCTAATAGACTCTCGCCAATCCTGGAAACGCGCTGTGCCTCCGCTTTTTTAAAGACCTTTCTGCAAGACTTGGTGGCACGATTATAGGCTGCTTTCAACTCGTCCACGCGAGGGTAATGATTTTTTCGACCTCTGACCCATGCACTGTGAGTTGCGTTTTTTGCTGAAACAGCAGCCGCGCAATCACTGTTGTACCAGGGCCTGCTCCGGTCGTTACGAGATGCACAGTTGGATGGAACGTAATATTCCATCCCCAGTGCTATCTCATCAGCAACGGCCGAGGCACACGTGGATGGATCCTCCGAGTTGAAGCAGCGCTGCCACCAAGGGAGCGAAGCGAAATAATTTCGCATTCCCTCCCAATCCGCCGACCCGTAGTGCCACAAACGTCGCACCTCATTCCTGGCAGGAGGAGGCACAACAAGCGGCACTATCGTCTCGACCAGGCAGTGGTCAGAAGTCCCTAGAGGGGCTTTGACCGAAATTTTATACCCGGTCGGACGAGTGGTCAGTAGAAGGTCCAGCAGAGAAGGGGCATGACCGACAATGTCTGGTACCCGGGTGGGCTGGGTCACCAGCTGTGTCAGGTCATGCAGAAGGGCGAAAGCATGAGCGGCCCTTCCCGCGTGGTCGGTCCTTTGGGACCCCAACCACACCTCATTGTGTGCGTTGAAGTCCCCCAAGACCACGACCTCCGGGGTCGGGAACCGCTCCAGCGCTTCGTCTGCCGCCCGGCTCAGAGAATCGAAGAGCCGGGTTGTCTCCGAATCCCCGTGGTGGGAACGATAAAGGCACCCGTAGATCCTGGCTTGAGAACCAAGGTCTACGTGTACCCAGAGGATGGAAAGGGAAGGATCCTCCAAGCAAAGCAGACGGAGACAACAGATATCGGACCGGATGTACACACATACCCCGGCTTTCGCGAGGAATCTTTCCTCAAGCGTGTAGCCGGGGTATTGAAGATATGAAGTGTCAGCCGGTGCCTTTATCTGCGTCTCCGTCAGGAAGAGCAGAGCGGGCTGTGCCGTCTCCAGATGTTGATGGACGGCACTGAGGTTGGCGTGGATTCCACGTATATTCGTAAAATCCACGCCAAGCTCATTTGTAATGGGGGTTTTAACTGCCGCTGGGTATACTGTACTCTTTTTGTTTGCTTGCATTGTGGAGGGGGGGGTGGGGTGCGTGAAAATGTTGGGGGTTGTTTCATTGGCAGGAACGAAAAGTGCAGCTATCCGCTTAGCCACATGCATCCCGGCGGTGTGAGTTTGCTGATCCGTCGGACGGAAGGGCCCCCGTACCCTCCCGGAAATGATCGCCTGGACCCCATATCCGATCACCAATCGGCAAGACGAATCACCCCGAGATTATGCGCCGCATGGTGGGGCAGCCTCCCTCCGTGGTTAGCGGTGGGCTCAGGCCCCTGTACTATACGGCGGGCGGTCAGCGGTTAACCGTTGCTACGGGTCTCCCTGGCCGACGGGTCAACAGACTCTCACCGGGATACTGCAGGTCAGCAGGATGCCACTGTCCCTAACCGAATCCACAACCCCCAACGCAACTGGTGCTACACAAACTAGTCCCCGAACGCGACGTGGTCACTATGGGGGGATTTGCATCTGTGTAGGGTGGTAATTTCAACCAGCTGAGAACACTTAATGCACCGGAAGTGTCCTCTCCCACTCGGGGATGCTATTATAATATCGCAAAATCTAAGAAAATTATTTAATTATTTAAAGTATCAACCCTAAAATTGCTTAGTTAATCTTTTACTTAAAACTGACTTGAAAGTTTCAGATGTTTCGTCGCCGAAATTCAGAGATGATGAATGAAACAACCACTTTACAATTACGACAACTTGTTAGTATCACTTTGCATTTTCATTTTACTTATTAGAAGCAATGTGGCGTATTTGTTAATACACCAGAAATACCCGGGTTCGATTCCCGGTCAGAGAAAATATTTGTTACATAGCTTTTATTTCTACTACTTATTCTTATTATTAAAATTACAAATTACTACTGCCGATCCGGGGTAGTACCACCACTTACAAGTATACACCGTGAAGTGATTAAGTCGCGTTTCGTGATCAGCTTGTAAATTTCCGGTTTTAACTAGGCCGGCATAGTGGATGTGACTGCTACTTACACAGTTATTTGACTGTAGTAGCAGTGACATTTATTCATGGACCACACCTCGGCTTAACATCAAGCGGGGTGCTGTCATAGGATGTTGGCGCATCGCATCGCTTGAAGGACCAAGGTTAAAGGAGGGAAAGGACGGGGAGAACAGAGGAAAGGTAAAGTCGATTGTTCTACAAAGTAACGACGCACCGAACCTTTTCGTTCGATTGACAATTTGGTCGATAGAATGCGGATGCGTAAAGTTAGCCTAGAGTTCGACCCATAAAAGGAAGCGACTGCTACAACAGAACCTTTGCCGGAATTTATGACTTATAAGCTGAAACCGAAACGCGACGAAGTCACTTTACGGTCTTTACACTTGAATGTGGTGATACAACCCCACGGTTATGTCTCACATCCATAATTCCCTTCTCTTATGTAGGATCTTGTATTTTTTTAAGGTCTTCAGTTTGGACAACAAATTACGATCAAGAAATATTCGGGTATCTGCGTCAGGATATTTTTATTATGATTTTGATCTTTTGTTATCGGTATGTATCTATACTGGGTTTTTTCTTACTTGGCACAAATAGTAAACAAACGTAAAATTATTATTTCCCATGCCCTTTATCTAAGGAAACTCTTTAATACTATTTTATTCTATAGAATAAACAAACTTAATGTAACAAATGCACAAAAGTAATTAAAATCACAAACATCAATAATAATAATAATCTTAATTTATTTCACACAAATAATACTTAACATAAACTTAATATAAAATTAATCTAAATTACAATAATCAAGTTTGACTGGTGCCCCAAACTAGGTGAAAACCTGTATTTCAGCAGGGTTAGGTTTGAGCACTGTCGTTTAGCACTCTCGTCCAGACGATAGCTTCTCTCGCGCGAACGATAGAGGCTAGGTTGGGACAACACTCTCGTCTATCGCCCAAATGTCAGTTACTAACGTTTTTATACTTGATTTTGTCTATGGCAGACGAAGCAAGTCCTGTCATTATTGTCAAACTTCAACTCAACATTGAATACTAAACGGTTATTTATAACCTAATATAAGATTTGTTTGTGTTGAGGAAGACCTCGTTTTATAATATTTTTTACTATATTTGAAAGTTCTTTTGACATTTCTTTTTAACATTTATATTTTGTCATTGTCTAAAAATTCTTCGAGTAAAATCCATGTAATTGCTGAAATAGTTTATTATTTTCAACATTTTGGTCCTTTGAGCTGAATAATGAGCAAATAAACAGCGCTTAAATGGATAAAACATATTAGACAATCAACAATAAAGAAGGAATTGTCGTTCGGAAATACGAACTAGATGTCTACGGGAGTCGGCCTGATCAGGTAATCCGTCTCAACTTGGGAGGGCAGGTTTGTAAGTGATTCCCCGCTGGTTGTATGTATTAAATATTACAGAATCCACTGTCAAGTACCGAATCCTCGGCGCCCAAAGAGGGTGGGCAGTCATTATAGAAGAGGTTCGTGTCCGGTGTGATTTGGTAAAGAGAGATGGACGACAAGGAAATGTTGGCAGGTAAGTCGGACGATGATAGTGTTCGCGATGCCATTCGAAAGCGCGGTTCGTATAAAGGTCGCTTAACCTTATTTAGGTCTTATTTTAATAATTTACCTAGTATATTGAGCAATATTCAAATACTGGAGTTAAAACTGAGAACACAAAAAATATCATCAGTTTATGATGCATTTGACGATGTTCAATGCATCATCGAGGCTGCTCGCCCAGACTCTGAAATTGAAATCGCCTACCGTTGCGAATTTGATGATATATATTTTGAATTATTATCCAAAGCAGAAGAGCTGCTTGCTAAATATAATGGCCCAAAGCCAGGCTCCTCGCATATTCAAGACGAGAATTGTGAGGATATTGCCAGTACCAATAATGCGATCAGTGGCATTAAATTACCTACAATATCAATGCCTACATTTAGTGGTGATTATGAAAATTGGCTTGAATTTCATGACACATTTTTAAATTTAATTCATAATAATAAAACTATTACGGACGTGCATAAATTCCATTATTTGCGATCTGCATTGCAAGGAAATGCTGCAGAAGTTATCCGTTCACTAGAATTTTCTAGTATTAATTATAAAGTAGCTTGGCAGATATTATGCGAAAGGTTTGACAATTCCAGGCTTCTAATTCAAAATCACGTAAAGGCGTTATTTTCAATAGATCCTATCAGACGCGAATCTGCAATATTGTTACGTCAATTGATAGACACGATTTCTAAAAATTTAAGAGCCTTGGAAATGTTAGGTGAACCCGTTATAAACTGGGATACATTATTGATATTTATATTCTCTAGTAAATTAGATTTTAGTACTTCTCGGGCATGGGAAGAAGAGAAGTGTAGGCTAGAAAATGTCACACTGGCTCATTTGATTAAATTTATCAAAAATCGTGCGGATTTACTAGAAACATTGGTATTGAATAAACCCAATTATCAAATGTATAATAATTGTAAATATAATAGCATGAAACAACATAGTAATAATAATGTTAAGGCCCTGATTAACATTAATGGTAAAAAAGATGTTTTATGTATTTTATGTAAAGGCGAGCATAAGATTTTCAATTGTGAAATGTTTATAGCCTTACCCATTGACAAAAGGGTAGCATTTATAAGAAAAAATCATTTATGTCTTGTATGTTTAAAACCTGGACATAAAAATATTAATTGTAAATTTTATGGATGCCGTAAATGCAAACGTAGGCATAACACGTTATTGCATCAAGATTGCGATACAAATAATGACAGTCAATTGTCAAATGATATCGAAGTAGCGGCTGTTGCGACTACGTCAGAGCCGACGACTTCATTGTCAATAAATAAAATTAATGCTAAGACTAATACAAGTCAAGTAATATTATCCACTGTCTTAGTTAATATTAAAGATGGTAATGGACAGTTTCGAGAGGTCCGTGGCGTCTTGGACTCTGGTAGTCAGGCTTCATTTATCACAGAGTCTTTGGTACAGCGCCTTAAGTTAAATATTGATAATATTGAATCTCGTGTGACAGGTGTCAATGATGTCATTACGAAAATAAATAAAATTACACATCTTACTATGAGATCTAGGATAAATTCATATTACAAAAGTTTTAATTGTTTAGTTTTGCCGAATATTGCAGCTATTAAATATGATAATAATACAGATTTAAGAAAATTGACAATTCCAGACAATATTATCCTTGCCGATCCTCAGTTTTATGATCCTAAGGATATAGAGCTTTTAATAGGAGCCGATTTATTCTGGGAATTATTGTGTGATGGCCGTTTTAAGTTGGGACAAAACAGCCCAATTTTACAGAATACAAAGTTAGGGTATATATTGTCAGGCCCTATGCCTATTATTAGCGATGTAATGAGCAAAGAAATACGATGTAACTTTGCAATAAATGAAGACGATATTAATGAACAATTAACTAAATTTTGGAAACTTGAAGAAGTAAGCGAGTCAATTAAGTTATATACTGATGAGGAAAAAGCATGTGAGGCTCATTTCGTTGATCATTTGACTGTAGAACAGAATGGTCATTTTAGTGTTTCTATACCATTGAAAAGAGCTGATACTGAATTAGGCGACTCTTACCGGCGTGCAAAGCAATGTTTATTGTCGCTGGAAAGGAGGTTTATTAGACAGCCTGAGCTAAAGACTAGGTATGTAGATTTCTTGAAAGAGTATGAACAATTAGGTCATATGTCAGAAGCAGAAATAGACAATTCAGTAGTCAATTATTTTCTCCCACACCATGGCGTGATAAGAGAACATAGCACTACTACTAAACTAAGAGTGGTTTTTAACGCCAGCTCACCCACTTCTTCTGGGTTGTCATTTAACAACCTACAAATGGTTGGACCTACCATTCAAAATGATCTGGTATCCATTTTATTAAGGTTTCGTACTTATAAATATGTTGTAACAGCCGACATTGAAAAAATGTACAGGCAAATATTTATAGAAAATAGTCAGCGCAGGTTACAGCAGATTCTTTGGCGACCTGATCCTGACCAAGCAATTAAAGCTTACAAATTAAATACTGTCACTTATGGGACAGCTTCGGCACCTTTTTTAGCTATTCGTTCTTTATACGAGGTAGGTCTTAAAAATAATAATAAATTAATTTCTGATATAATATGTAATGATTTTTATGTAGATGATGTTCTTACTGGGTCAAATGAATTAGATGAATTAAAATTCATTAAAAGACAATTACACAAAACTTTATTGTCTAGGGGTTTTAATTTAAGAAAATGGAGGTCAAATGTGACATTTGTTAACGAAAGTGGTAATGATACTTTAGATTTAGATTTGAGTAATATGGAATGCGCCAATACTTTAGGACTAGGTTGGAACTCTAGTTCGGATTGTTTATATTTTAATATTTTGACAGATGATGTTCCTGCGCATAGTACTAAAAGAATAATTTTGAGATCGATAGCGAAAATATTCGATCCTTTGGGTTTGTTAAGTTGCATTATAATCAGGTCAAAGATTATTTTGCAGAAGTTATGGCTTCTCAAGGTTTCCTGGGATGATGTTTTACCAGAGGAAGTAAATAAGATGTGGTTTGCCTTTCAGTCGCTGCTGACTGTGCTAAACCAATTAGTTATTCCAAGATTCGGAATTGTAGATAATGCTAAAATAATAGAAGTTCATGTATTTTGTGATGCTTCTCAAGACGCATATGGAGCGTGTTTATATGTTAGGTCTATGAATGCTACAAATATTAATGCATCTTTGTTAATTGCTAAATCTAGGGTAGCTCCCTTAAAGCCAACTACCATACCGCGTCTAGAATTATGTGGCGCTGTTATTGCTGTAAGATTGGCAGATAAAGTTTTAAAATCTTTAAGGGCAAAGGTACAAAGTTGTACTTTTTGGACCGATTCTTCTATTGTATTAGGGTGGTTACAAACTCAGCCATACAAACTAAAACCTTTTGTAAAGAATAGGGTAGCAGAAATACTTGAAACATCTAAGAATAGTCGTTGGCGTCACATAGGTACTAAGGATAATCCTGCCGATTTACTCTCACGGGGCATTAATGCAGAATCATTAAAGAATAATGATTTATGGTGGAAAGGGCCCACTTTTCTATGTTCCCCTGAAAGTGAGTGGCCGTTATCCAAATTTAATACACATATTAATGTATTGCCCGAATTAAAGGTAACTACGACTCAATGTAATATAGCATGTGATTCACCAAACGTTTTAGATTTTGAACGATTCTCTAATTATAATAGACTGTTAAGAAGTTTCGCTTATGTATTAAGATTTGTATATAATTGTAAGGCTAAAATTAGGAAAATGACTACAAGCATCGACGCTTTAGATACTGATGAATTAAATAGGTCATTTATAATACTATTTAAATTAGCTCAACTTGAATCTTTTCAAATGGAAATAGATTCTTTAAAGAAAAATGATAACATTAAAAAGGGTTATTTAAGTAGTTTATGCCCATTTTTAGGCGATGACGGATTGTTGAGAGTAGGAGGAAGATTAGAATTGTCTAACTTTCTTTACGACAAAAAGCATCCTATTATTATTAATGCTAAACATCGTTTAACTGTACTACTCTTTAAGCATGAACATAAAAGACTTATGCATTGTGGATCACAATTATTGTTATATTCGATACGTGATCGATTTTGGCCTGTTAGAGGTAGAAACTTGGCTAAAAGGGTAGTGCATGATTGTTTATTATGTTATAGATTCAAAGCGAAACCGATTATTCCCCTTATGGGAAATTTACCGAAAGAACGGGTCACTGTTAGTTTTCCATTTCAATGTACAGGCATGGATTATGCAGGTCCGATAATAGGTGTAAATAAGAAAGGTAGAGGCGGTCACAATATAAAAGTGTATATAGCTATTTTCATATGTTTTACAACTAAATGCATACACTTAGAGTTAGTAAGCGACCTAACAACGAGCGCGTTTTTGATGGCATTGCGACGTTTTATCAGTCGTCGTGGCAAGCCTACTGACATTTTTTCCGATAATGGAACAGCGTTTGTTGGGGCGGATAATGAGTTAAGAAAATTTTTAAAACATAATACTCAAAGTGTACAGGATAGTATGGCTCATGACTCCATTAAATTTCATTTTATTCCGGCATATTCCCCTCACTTCGGAGGACTTTGGGAAGCGGGTGTGAAATCTGTTAAACATCATTTAAGGAGAATCTTACTAAACGCAAGATTAACATTTGAGGAGTTGTACACCGTATTAACACAAATTGAGGCTATTTTAAATTCCCGCCCATTGTCACCATTAACTTCGGATCCTGAACAACTTCTACCATTAACTCCTGGCCACTTTTTAATTGGACGGCCATTTACTTCCATTCCTGAACCCAATTTAGTGGAGATACCTGTGCATCGTCTAAACCGGTATTCCAGAATTTTGCAACTCCGTCAACATTTTTGGCAAAGATGGTCGCAAGAATATATTTCGGAGTTGCAAAAAAGAACAAAGTGGAATGTCCAGAATAGAAATTTGGAAAAAGATATGATGGTGGTTATAAAAGAAGATAATTTACCCCCATTAAAATGGTGTTTGGGGAGAATAAAAAAAGTATATCCCGGAAAGGACGGAATAACACGAGTGGCAGACATAGAGACTGCACATGGCAATAGACGTAGGTGTTTCTCCAAGATATGTCCTCTACCCATCGAAGTAAATACCTTACCTATCTCAAAGACTGTTGGACACCAGTCCAACGCCGGGGGGCATGTTGAGGAAGACCTCGTTTTATAATATTTTTTACTATATTTGAAAGTTCTTTTGACATTTCTTTTTAACATTTATATTTTGTCATTGTCTAAAAATTCTTCGAGTAAAATCCATGTAATTGCTGAAATAGTTTATTATTTTCAACAGTTTGGTTTGGAGAAAGAAAACATAAAAAACTACATAGTAGCAGATGAGATTCATCGTGGAATTTATGCAGAAGTAAGTTAAAATTAACATTATTCTAAAATTCAATAATTAAATTAAAATTATAAACCAGAAGTTCACTCACCGAAATGCAATCACTTGAATAAAAGTGTTATGGTGTTACAAGTGTTAATTAAATAAAACAAAGTATTGTTAGTAAAAATGTGTGTTAAATTATTTCCTTATTCTATGGTTAGTACAATTTGAGAAGAGTTCAGCAATAAATCTGTATCATTATAATTAATTTTAATTAGCCAATGGATATACATTTGGATAGTAACGGAAAATTCACAAATGACAAATAGGCTGTGCCTCAATAATAATAAGCTAATAATAAGCTAGGTATTCTGAATATAAACTGTGATTCCCTGAACTGTACAATAAAGCTACATTTAATGATATTATTCTATGCAATTAAATCTAATAACTAAGGGCGTCGTGCAGAATAATAAAAACCACACAGTTATTCATAGTTATTTATATATATTCGTATTGATTCGCGTCAGTACTATTTTTTTTATCGTTTATCCGTCATTATGTCTAAACTTTGTTTACTACTTTTGCCAAGTAAGGAAAAATGTACAATATAAAATAAGACATCTGTGAGGATTGGCACCATTGCCCACCAATCATATATATAAAAGTTAAAACTTATATTTCAGATACTTGGTGGACTTGCTATGAACTTAACTTTAATATTACAAGTGCCTCTACCAGATTTAATGGATTAAATTAGAATTTAAATAAATTAGAATTGGGTTATAATTAATATAGATTTAGGTTGCAATTCAATTTGAATTAGGTTACAATTCAATTAGAACTAGGTTACAATTAAAGGACATCATTCATTTTGTATGGGGACTTGGGCTTAGTTGTATTAACAGTTTAATATGCATTTTAAAATAGTTTGATGTGCGAAGATTACAATGTAATCGAAATTTATCCTTTATATTGCATAGTTTAGGTTTGCAAAATGAACAATCTATAATTATGGCAGTTCAAAGCAAAATAAATATGGCGTTGATTGACAGATATCCATATCTTGTTTTCCAAATAACTCTATCGCACAGCAATTTAAAGCAAAACGGTTATTAGGTTTATCAATACAAGTATTAAAACTACTATTTAAATATTTTTTCATTATTGGATATTACAAAGAACAAAGAAGAAGTACAAAGAAGCCCAAAATGAATCCTTGAATTGGGTTATAAAAAAAATTAAAATTAGGTTACAATTCAATTAAAATAAGGTTTCAATTCAATTAGTATTGGGTAACAATTCAATTAGAATTAGTTTACAATGACAACGCCCTGCTTGATAAAAGCTAAATAGCGGTCTATGAATAAGGACTGACTGCAGTTGACTGCCGGCATAGTGAACACACTATGCCGGCCTGGTGTGTGCCCCTTTACATAGAATAACTATCTATTATAATATGTAGATATTTAATGTAAAGTAAATGTTAAGCTGTAACGTAGTAGTAACAGTAGTAGAAGTTTGGGCATATTAACCCGTATTCATGTAAAATCAGAGAAATTGTTGGGTGTTCACATTGTTCATTTTGATGTCACGGCCACAATAAATAAAACTCTGCACCACGCCTGATGTTAGGTTTAAATGCGGTGCATGGATAGTAGTGACCGCTGTTAGAGCTAAATAAAACAGCAAGGTGGACCGCTATTAAAGTTAAAACCATTGGCCAGCCTAGTTGGAACCATCAACTTGACAGCTGATCCTGATACCCGGCTGAGTCTGTACTCACTTGAAAGTAATGATGCTACCCCTTATCCTACCCTCCTTCCAAATAACTAAACTATCTGACTTATGATTAGTGTACTCATAGACCTCGATTTGATTAAGAAAATATCTTTAGTCGTTTCAGTTTTATCATACCGTGAATTTTTTAACAATCTTATTTATAAATAAGATTAAAAGAAAATACACTGAGATTATATAAATATTTTTAGGATCGGTTATAGATAGTTACTATTATATAGATGTAGGTTATCGATAGGATCTAACAATCTACGATCGTGATCAAATGTTACAATATTTATTGGTTGACAGCTACTTATAGTGGATAGGGTTTAAAATCCCTGCTAGTACCACATCATATAACTTTATCCATCATAAAGTTATACTCGTATGTAAACTAAATAGTTAAATTGAAATACACAAATAAACTTGTATAGGATATGCAGTTGGGATTTAATTTCGTTTAAATACAAAATACTTCCTTCGAGCTGCAATACTCACTAGTGTAAAATTAGTTGTTTCTTTTAATAATAAAAGTAGGAGGGTCGGGGGAAGCATCTGAATTCTGTAGAACGAATCGGCAGTCGAACTAAAAGTTTCGGCGCGTTCTTTGTAGAATAATCGACAAGTGGATGCTTTACCAGCCCATGTGTTCTCCCCATCCTGTAACCTTGAAATCTTCAGGGGATAATTGAAGAAGCTTTGACCGGAATAGTGATTGAATTCTTAGGAACTTAAAAAAAATACATTCTTAGTAATTAAAATTGGACGTTTCGGGATCAGCTTGTAAGTTGCCGGTTCCATCTAGGTTGGCATGGTGGATGTGATTGCTACTTACAGTTATTGAATTGTAGTAGCAGTTACATTAATTCATGGACCACACTTCTTCTTAACATCAAGCGGGGTGCTGTCATATGTCGAGTCACAATAAAAAAGTCGTTTTTTTGTACACATCTGTTAACTGCGACCGGGGATTGAACTATGTCACTTGACCTGTAGTAGTAGTCGCCTGCAGTTTAACATCAGTCTGGACGGTGTCAAATGACGTGCCACAATAGAAAAATACTTTGTGTTGTTCTTTAAAACACGGATTAAACTGTACTTAAGTTAAGTAAACATTTTACTTGTATAATTTTGTAATGTTTTGTATATTAAGAGGCTTATTTTGTGATATCGTGACCGAAAGATCATATGTCCTATTTTTATAAATTCCAAAAGTTGCCTGGAAGGCGAAAAGTTGGTTGTAAAGTTGAAAGAAATCGCTGTTTATTTAGTGATAAGACAGCCAATTGTACATCATCATGTTTTATTTTCCTTTATTGTCTATATTTTCTGTTTAGTGCAATTAAAATTTTTGTCTGTCTGTCTGTGTTTCTCTCGCGGCGCGAAGTAATTTATGAAGAGTTGGGAAGGCGAAGAAAGTTAAAGGGTTATATCAGCAAAAAAGGCGATTCTCTCTTGTATATCTTAAGAAAATAAGTAATTCAAAACACAAACAGCAGCTTTATCACCAAATTGGCGATATTTTCCAAATATTGAAGGGATTGAATTAATTAAACGAATTAAATAAATAACTGAATATTTCTTCCTAGTTTTATTATACACAAATCTTAATAAAAGTTCTTGTACTTTTTTCCAATTTTAAGGCCTAAATGGATGCTACTACATTTAAACGACTACAAGTATGCCTTAGGCCGGCTTAGGGCAGCCGGGAACTGACTCGGTTATACTGACCTCCTCTTGCTTATCATCAGGTCGAGGTCAGATGTCGTGTCACAATAAAAAAAAGTAGCAATTACATACAAGGCCTGATGGGGAGCGGCAACGCGACTGAGTCATTTCACCGTCTGTATACTTAAAAGCTGTAGCAATACCCCAGATCGGCGGACAAGCCATATAACCATCAACCGTCTGCCTAAAATGATTTGTTTTCTCTAATTTAATATTGGCATTCTTTTAGCGAGGTAGTTGTGCCAGGATTGTGACAAGTGGCGCTCCGTTGTCTCTGCCTATCCCTGGGTGACAATTTGATTAATTGATTCTTTTGATTGAGATGCGAAATCTGAAGTAGACTTACCTGATCCAAGATCTCGACGACTAAAAAACGATTTAGAATAACGGTTGCCTCAGTCCTCGTCACTATGCTAAAATATGCGTTAATTTTTTTTTTAAATAAAGGACTTATTATCTTTCGAGCGGAGGTTGAAATATTTGGGTCGCATAATATGTGTAAAGTTTTGTGTGACCTCTAAACAAAGTCTGAAGGAAAGCCCGTAACTTGTGATAGGCAAAGTTTCAGGAACCGCAAGTACCCCACGCATGTCCATTTACATAGAAATTTATCTTTTATTATATTAAGCCCTGAAGGGTGTAGTGGGTTATGCCTCCTCGCTAAATACCGATGTCCCGATTTCCAGTCGGAGGAAAAATATATATTTTTGGACGGCATATCCATGTTTAAAACCAAAGATAATACCAGGTTTCGTGGTCATAATACCGAACTGATAAAAGCCATAGCAAAGCTGAAGCCCTACTACATTTTTTTAAACAAATCGAGTAGTTAACCTTTGTTACAAGTTGCCAGAGTAAGTTGTCAATGCAACCACAGTTACACAATTTATAAAATAATTTCTAACAAAAAAAAAACCGACTTCAAATAGTAAACTAAAAAGCAAAAAATAAATTTTCTTCGCACAAAGTAATTTCATTTAGTTAAATAGAAATGAATAAATAATTACTTTATAATTTTAAAGTCGGTGCCAAGTAAAACAATAACTGTGTATAGATGAATCTTTCTAACAACTGACGATAATATTAGTAGGTAATTATCACGAAATATCTGTTCTGTGGTAATTATCAGTACTTCCTTATTATCCTTGTTTTGGTTTTGCTAACAGATTTTGTGATTTTTTTAAATTTAATACGTTCATGCTATTATTATAAGTATTGGATAGTTATTCATATTTAAATGCCATTGGATTCCATTTTGAGAATTTCATTTTAGTAAATTCTTTTGATTTATTTCTTGAGCATATTTCTTCAACATTGATATCTTGAGTACATTTCTTATGTAAATAGCTACTATATGTCTAAGTTGTATTCAGTGTCCTTTCATAATTCGTTTTCATTTACTAGTAGTTTGTAAGCCAGTATTTAGGTACATAATATTAAAAAAGTTACTTTGATAGTTAGTAGGTACCGATTCTTATATTTTTATAAGAATATTTAATAATATTGTGTGTACTTAGTAATTTGATATAGTAGTAAGGTTGTTGTAGCATTGACTTGGCACCGACTCCAAAATTATAAAGTAATTATTTAATCATTTCTATTTAACTAAATGAAATTACTTTGTGCGAAGAAGATTTATTTTTTGCTTTTTAGTTTGCTATTTGAAGTCGGTTTTTTTTTGTTAGAATTTTTTTTATTTTACTATTTTAAGTGATGGTTTAACCGAGCAAAGATGCTTCTCGAATGAAGAGAAGACGGTTACTTCAGACGGAAAATGATAGACGAAAACGATTAGACATAATAAAAAAAACTTAACAAACGCACTAGTCGCCCCTACGATGAAGATCCCCTCGATTTCTCTGGTCTGCCATCATCAAACCCTGATTTTCTTATCATGGGACCACCTTTGAAATATCTTCTTTCCAACAAAAAAAGAATAATCAAAATCGGTTCATTAACAACGAATATAAACGGCTGAATTGAGAAACTTCCTCTTTTTTTGAAGTCGGTTAAACTTTGATTCCCTTATCATCAAAATCGGTTCATAAACAACGAAGTTATCCGCGAACAAACATAAAAAGATATATACAGTCATTTTAGAAACCTTCTCCTTTTTTGAAGTCGGTTAAACCCTGATTTCTTCATCATGGGACCACCTTTGAAATATTATCTTCTTTTCAACAAAAAAAGAATTATCTAAATCAGTTCATAAACAACGAAGTTATCCGCCAACAAACATAAATTAGAATATTGAAAATTTAAGACTTATATGATTTTCTCATGGATGCCATTATCAGAACTGGACCAAATTAAAATGGGACCAAACGGGAAGCATCAGCTATCAAATAAAAAAAGAATCATTAAAATCGGTTCAACCAGTCAAAAGTTTTGAGGTAACGAACATAAAAAAAATAAAAAACATACTGGTCGAATTGAGAACCCCCTCCTTTTTTGAAGTCGGTTAAAAATTAAACTTGATAAATACCTAACAACTGAATAGTGCACAAGTCTGCCGATCCGGGGTAGTACCACCACTTACAAGTATACAGACCGTGAAGTGATTTGGTCGCGTTTCTGGATCAGCTTGCAAGTTGCCGGTTCTAACTAGGCCGGCATAATGGATGTGATTGCTACTTACAGTTATTGAATTGTAGTAGCAGTGAAGATATAGACGGATCAGCGAGATCCTGGTCTATTAATGAATAATAATAATAATGACAGCGACTGAGGCGAAATATTATTAAATTTTCACCTCCCCGTTCTTACTATAATATTAATAAAGTTAATATAAGGTCTCATCTCAAAACAAAAAATACATTACAAGTTATTTTTTTTTATTGTGTCTCGACATATGATAGCTGAATTGTGGTCCATAAATGGATGTCACTGCTACTATAATTCAATAACTGTAAGTAGCAATCACATCTACTATGCCGGCCTAGTTGGAGCCGGTAACTTACAAGCTGATCCCGAAACGCGACCAAATCTCTTCACGGTCTGTATACTTGTAAGTTATGGTACTACCCCGGATCGGCAGACTGCGTACCACTGTGTATCACTCCTTGATAACCAGACCCGAAGCAAATATCCACCTCTTTTTTTTAGTTACCAAATATGCAATATTTAATATAATTATTAAATATTACAAATAAAAGCTATGAAACCTATATTTGCTATGAAATCGAACCCGGGACGTTACGCGCTACAAACCGATCGCTAACCATTCGTCTCTGCCTCTCACCTGTCGTCTAATATTAGTTTTACCTATACCTAATACAAATTTTACCTCAGGAGGTAATTTATACAACACCGGCTAGTGACATACCTAATTGTGTGTCGAATTCGTGTCAATATACTATCTAAAACAGTGTTTTCCAACCTTGCAATGACCCACCTTAACATTTTTAAAAATATTATCCCCCCATTTTTTTACCTTAAGAAATATAAATGAAAACAGCATTTTATTTAAGAATTTGTCACCGATATTAAGCATTGCATTTAAATAACCCAAAGCGAAAGGGTTAAAGTCGTGTCGAGTCCATTTTTAAATTGCCCCCCTTAACTATGGGGGGGCTGGGGCCCACGTTAGGAAACACTGATCTAGAAGTAATTTAAATCATGTCTGTCATACCAAATACTTGAGCTAAACTGAACCAACGCAGGTCAGTTCGTCGTCCACGAAGAGTCTGCTCTACACGCTATCAGGTATCGTTAAGATTTAACTGTGCAGATACATTGGGCCGAACGATGGCAATAAGCGATAGGCTTTGCCAATAGTAAATTCGACAGAGGATACGGACAGTCTTTACAAGTGATATAGATATTTAATATATTGCCTGATGGTAAGCAAGGGGAGACTGAAGAGCGCCGATGACTGAATAATCTGACTTAGTTTATTGTTAGTTCAGTCACGGCCAGAGTTGATTTTTCAAGCTTTCATATTTTTTTTGTGGCTCGACATATAATAGTAAAAGCAACCGGCCTCACGATAGGCTGGAGTGCGGTCCATGAATTGAGGTGACTGGTACTTACAGTTGGAACCAAAAGCTGATTCTGAAACGCGACTAAGTCACTTCATGGTTTGTACACTTATGATATGCAGTGGTGCGGCAGACTGGGTACCACTGCATACCACTCTTTGATATATTTATTATTATTTTATTTAATATATAATAGACAATAATACAATAAATTAACAATAAAGATAATAAATAAAGAACAGTACACAAGACAGTATGAATTTAAATAAAGGAAGTTACGTTGAAACCGGCAAGTTGTTTTAAGCTCTCTGTTTCACTACAACTAGACCATTGTTAATAATAATAATGTTATTTTTAATTACAAAATCTTGATTGAGAAACAGATAAAATTAAAAGTATATTATAATAATATTAAAAAAACTATAAATAAAAATTATCATCTAATGATGTCGCATCAGAGATAGTCCCAACATTTCCCCTTTGTATAGCATTGTCAGAAATAATTGCCAGCCTTCCTGTCTCCAGACTTCTCCGTCAGCCGCTTGGACAACTCAATGGCCAGGCGCTTAGCTGAAGGTCCCCGTCGTCCATCGTCTCGACCTTTGGCGCAAATTCGTAACCAGTACCGAGGTTGGGGTACTTGCGCAGCTTGAGTGAGGTTTTTGGCAGAAATCTCCGCACTTCCCGCTAAATTTTTAAATAATTATTGTTAATTAGTATTGTTATTACTGTGCTTACGATTAGGATGTTTGGATTTTCAAAATAAAGCGATTCTTCAAGACGATGTGCTTTTAATTGTATCTCTTAAGAACCCCGGGGGACGTCACATTACTTAAAGATTAATCATTAAGCCAAATCGTTACGTGTATAACACTTTAGTCAATAGTTAGTGTTTATAACAAGCACTAACTACATAAGACTTAGTTGCACGAACTTCATATAAAGTGAGGGAACTACCTACTTGTTTAATTATTTAGACCTTTACTGATCTCGGAAACTTTGAAGGTTGTTTATTCAGAATTCGATCTAGGTAATAGTGTTTGGATTCGTGTATATTCATATTTAATAAGATATTCTATGTAACTTGAATTTTACGAGTAATTTATAAAATAATGTGTCCCTAAATACAATCTGTAATTATTTATGTTTAAGAAAAATTGCGCTTGCTTAAACGAGGAGTTTAAACAAATTTTGTTTAGTAAATCTAAAACCACCTACCCTAACAACACTATAACATAAAAATATAGTGTTATTGGGGTAGATGGCATACGAACATGGGCATCCTACAAACATCCAGCTGCGGATCTACGATTTTTTATAACTGGGGCAGAAACTTGATAGTGGCTAGTGGCGCTCCTCTCCAGCGTTTAGGAGAAATTACTTAAAACTCAAAAATATAAAAAAATATGTATGATGTGGTAAAGTTCAAGGAAGTTCCGTATGCAAGTCGTTTTGTGAAGCAAGTTTTTTACTTTCAAACTCATATTATTATGATTTTAGCGCCCCCTGTAACTGCTGTAACTGCCCCCTGTAACTGCTTAACCGGAAATTTAGACAATTATTTGAAATAACTTTTACTCCGTTAAAACTACATTTTATAAATAACAAAATTAACAAAATGCAATTGTGGTCTACAATTTGTGATAGCAACTAAATAGGAGCTTTCTCATTAATTTCTTGAATTACTCAAACGTCCCTCCTCGCTGTTGCGGAGAGCAAATGACCGTGGGTTTTCTACAATTTGTACTGACATTTCTATTGTATAGTGTTTACAAATAAAACATTATTTAACTATAAAACAATTACATATTTATACAATAGATATGTTTTTTTTTGTTGTATTTTTGATGTGACAGATTTTAAACGACAAATTAAATAACTTACAGTAAAAAAAAACATCAGGCGGAGTGTTGTCGTACGTCGAGCCATAATAAAAAGTAGAGATGTAACGACTCGACTTTTCAACCCGGGTTACACCTAGTTGAGACTTAAACCGAGTTTGGTCGGTTAATATCTACAATAAACCGGTTTAAACTATTATATACTTTTAGAGCAGACACCAAATTTATTAACTTATAATTAACATCCAAAATATTATAGCAAACCATACCTACTAATAAGGCAATTTAGATTGTCGGACCGAATCGTCAACTCAGTTTGTAAACCGGTTTGAATCGAATTCATCAATTCGGTTTGCGAATCGGGTTATCCATATTTTTAAATCGACCTAACTCGGTTCAACAAATTCGAGATTGTCTCATCCTTAATAAAAAGGTGCTGTTTTTTATTTATTTTCAGCGAAGTTTTCATAAAAACGTAGCGTAGAAGGCACTGTAAAAATACTATTATGATAGTTGGTTTTGCAAACAATGAAAAGGAGAAAATAAAAACGAAATATAACATTTTTCATTGAACAAAACAAAAAAACAATTATATTTACAGTTATTTAACTTTCTACAATTCTACTGTATTTTTATTATTATTATTATTATGACTCGACAACTGACGATCGTAAGCATGATGGAGATCCAAGAGTGAAGACGACTATAAAATACGATTTAGTTTACGGCTGCCACAGTCGCCGTCACTATTCCGGCCAAAAGGTGTTGTTTGATTCCAAAAAGGTTGAGGTTGCTGTCTGGTTTATTTATGTGTAATAACTTTCTTATTTACCACGCCTTTATTAGCTCGATTTGCATGTATGTAACTATATAACGGATTCTTTCAAATTAATTTTCTAGAGGTCTCAATAATTTGCAAATTTGTACACGTATTAAAACCTATGACAATACAATAATTTAACAAAATAATTTGTTTTTTGCCGGCATAGTGACGGCGACTGGGGCAACCGTGAACAGACTCAGTATTTTTAGCCGTCGGCATTCTTGGATCTCTCTTGCTTACTAACAGGCGGGTCAAGGTCAAATGTCGAGTCCTAATAAAAAAAAGTACACTCTAGTTCACATTGTCATATAGGCGTTTTTTTTACCTTACCTTAAGGTTTATTATTGAGTTTAAATTTTGTGAATTTAATTACTTATTAGTATGTTTGGCTTCAATTTAAGGCGACCGAGGTGTAGTGCAATGGTTACGCAAACCGAGAGCACGGGTTCAAACCATTTGACGATACCAATGTATCTTTGATATATGTATATATACTCTGGTTGTCCTGTTTTTATGATACACGCACTTTAGTAGATTAGTATATAAATGTAAAAAAATGACTAGTTTATGGTGATTTCTCCTCGTCATGTACCTTTCTGAAATCATTGTTGAGTGCGACAATGCGCAAAAGCCGAAAAGACCTATGCGAAATATATGATTTAATTTTGATCCTAAAAATTACCATATATAACTTGGTTAAAAAAATGAAATAAAAAATAAATCTATATAATACGATAAATAGATATTTCGAATGGCATAAAATATGTTATTAAACCCGAGCTTAATTTTAGCGTCCGGTTCGAAAACAATGTTTATACAATTTAATCTAATCTATATTTGAAAACGTTTAAATTAAGTTATAAAACCAGGGCTTAGGGTGTGGCTACACGATTAAATTATTTAGTATTAATTTATTTTCTTTAAACTAAGCGTCAAAAAGCTTATTTGGCTGACATAGTGACAACTACTGAAGGCGAGTTTCGGTGGGTAACTGCAAATGACAGGACGCGCAATTTTGTATTATTTGAAAAGCTTGTGTTTTTCATAAATGTTAATGTGTAATAATGGTGGAATTGTTATCCAGTAATCATTTTTAAGTTGATCGAGTATAAACAAGTAATTTAAAGCTGTGAAAAGTGTTTCTTTGTGTTCCCTCCAAGACTCCTTCCGAAGTTTTAGTAAAGGCTTGCCGCTGCTTTACTAAAATGATCATCATCAACTTCACTATCATCGAACCGGAAGACGCAGCGTAGGTAGGTCTCCCACTAGGTGGACTGACGACATAGTGAAGGTCGCGGGTAACCGGTGGATGCAACTGGCATCTTGTCGTTCAGAATAGCGTTCTAAGGGGGAGGCCTATGTTCAGCAGTGAACGCCTTCTGGCTGATGATGATATTGTTTATGAAATAAAAAATCGCGCCAAAAATATTTTTTGTAACAAATGTTTTGCAGTTAGATTGTGTCGTGTAGCCGTACCTTTAATTGGTAGTGTGCGCCCCGCAATCGCGGTCAGATGGCAATCTCGAAATCGATTTAAAGTTGCCGATTACTTCGACAATTGGCCTCATCAATTAAGGAGGGTTATCGCGGCAGTTACAAACTCTTATATTAATCGATAGCGAATGTCACCAAGTTTTATTGTTTTTGTGTTTTTAATTTAAATTGTTTTACAGTTTTGGATTAGTTTACAAAAGGATGCTTCGATTGTTTGAGCACATGGAAAGGATGAGTAAAAGTAGATTGACGGAAGCAATTTATAAATCTGATGTGGATGGATGCGTTAAACAAGGCAGGCCCAAAAGGGTGTTTGCTAAGTTGCCTGGTGCCCATAGCCTTAGAACTTGTATAAAGAGAATTGTGGATGTGAAGGAAGTTGTGTCAGGATCGTGTCAAGCGGCGCTCCTTTGTCTCTGCTTATCCCGATGCGAAAAAAGCGTGACAATTTGATTCTATATTGTTATAAATACAAAATACAGACTAAGGGCTGCGATCCTTGCTCTGCAATAGTAGATATTTGAAATAAAGCGCATGGGCCTGCCTCGTTCAACGCATCTATCCACATCAGATTTATAAATTGCTTTCGTCAATCTACTTTCACTCATCCTTTCTATGTGCCTAAACCTTTAAAGAATTCCTTTGTCAATTCTTGTCACTACATCTTCTTTCAAAATACATCTAGTATTTTCTTCGATTTTGCGCGAACATTGATTAATGAATTAAACAAATTTTATGCGGCTTACTTGTAAAATTTTAACTTGTAAAATCTAAACGAAAATAAGCCGCGGTAGTAAGCCACATAAAATTTGTTTAATTCAAAATACATCTATTTAAAACACCGTCTATTAAACATTCCTTAAATGTTATTACGTCGTATCTTGAGTGAGGAATCCATAAAATTCTTCATTTTGGCTTTACTAAACTTTATGGTTGGATGGAGCATTCCTATTTTAATATAATATGTGGCTGGTGTCGCATAGTTTAAGGATAATGTTTACATTATTGTTACGGGTAATAAATTCTCATTTTAATACCTATTTCAAAAGACAGTCTTTAATGATTCAAAAATCAAATAAAATCAAATCAAATCAAATTGTCACGCCTTTTTCCCACAGGGATAGGCCGAGATAATAGAGCGCCACTTACCACGATCCTAACACAGCTCCCTTGATTCCTTCACATCCACAATTCTCTTCATACAGGCTCAATAATGAAGTGAAGTGAAATAATAGTGAAACCGCGGGCACAGCTAGTTAGTAATAAAAAGGCAATTGAAAAAATCAATAGGATCTCAAACAAAGACGTTATTACGTGAAAATAATTTTATTCCTGAAACCTAACGCGTTGTATTACATTCTATATCTCTCTTCTTTCTTTAACGCTCATTGTTCCGGCTGTAGACATTGATTGATCGGGGTTTGTCACTGTTGGACCTCGGTTTTTTAACCTTTTTTTTTATTGTGACACGACATCTGACCTCGTCCCGCCTGATGATAAGCAAGAGGAGGTCCAAGAGTGACGACGACTGAGAAAGCCGAGTATTGTTCTCGGCTGCCTCAGCCACCGTCACTATGCCGGCCAAAGGTGCTTCTTCACGCATCGCTTGAAGGATCCAAGGTCATAGGATGGAGAGAACACATGGGCAGGCAAAGCATTCCACTTGTCTACAAAGATCTACAAAGAAAAGACGCACCGAACTTTTTAGTTCGACTGCCGATTCGATCGATAAAATGCAGATGCTTTCCCCGACCTGTGCGGGTATTACGGGAGTGAAAAGACGAGGTAGGAACAAGGTTAAAGAGCTCCTCGGAACATTCCCCGTGGTATAGGCGATAGAGGACGCATAGAGCCGCCATGTCTCTGCGTAGTTGCAGGGGCTCCAAAGTTCGCGTGACCTCTGCTTCACCTATGATTCGGACAGCTCGGCGCTGCAATGAATCTAGGGCATTGAGAAGATACTTGGCAGAGCCGTCCCAGAGGTGCAAACAGTACTCCGCGCAAGAGCGAATCTGTGCCTTGTAAAGTAGCAGGCGATGCTCTGGCGCGAAGAACCGCCGCACCTTGTTCAGGATGCCAAGTTTGCAAAAAAAAAAGATAAAAGAAAAAAGAAGAAGGTCACAGCGCAAATTAAACTGCCTACAATTTTTAATCATCCCAAAGGTTAGTTGTTAGAAAATGCCTAATAGGCATTGAACTCGCCTATGTACTTTTTAAAAAGATTATTTTGGTGCAATAAAGGATTTAAATAATAATAAATAATAATAAATAAACAATTAACAATCAAAGTCACATAGGCAGTGTTAAGAAGCGATACTCTCCATGATCCTCATACAACTCTCTTGCTTCCTCACAACCTTATCTGTTTTTTATCCTTTTACTAACCTCTAACTAATAAATATATTACATTTAAAATATGCCCTAAATTAATTAAACTATGAAAGTAGAAATCATTTATTCATTTTGTCAATCAATCAATTAAATTGTCACCCCTTTTCCTTTTTAAGAATAGGTAGAGTCGATGGAGCGCCATTTAGCACGATTCTTACACAACTCCCTTGCCTCCTTGATATCTACAATTCTCTTCATACAGGCTCTGTGGTTATGGGCACTAGGCAATCCAACTTTTTTAAGGATATCTCCAATTTGGTCAGAAAACACCCTCCTGGGCCTGCCTTGTTTAACGTATCCATTCACATGGGATTTATAAATTCTATTCGTCAATCTACTTTCACTCATCCTTTCCATGTGCCCAAACCATCGAAGCATTCCTTTGTCCTTGTCACTACATCCTCTTTCAAACCACATCTATCGTACACTGTGCTATTGCTACTATCGTCACTCCACATACACTCCTTAACGACCGCATTACTACAGCCTTAATTCTACTCTCATGCTTCTTCTGCCACACCCAACATGTATTTCCATACATTAATGTAATGTAGGAACAAGCACCGCATTATATTACAATAGGACAATACATTAGGACACAAACAGGCTGGGGATATTCGGAGAAGAATCTAATTTCTGTTTTACAAATCAATATGCTTCATTTATCAAAGAGGTGAATTTGACAGGCAACCTTAGCTTAAATTGGCTTTTCAGTCTTCGGCACTTTGGAACCTTATTTACCATCAGGCATTTAAGATTAGATGTCAAGTCACAAAAATGATCTCTAATTTTAAAGGTCAAACCTGGAATAAACTCATTGATTGATCCTCGTTTTTTGTAAGTATCTCGGATAATTCAAGTGATATTATTCTGTATCAGACGGAGTCTTCCAATCATTACAATACTGACAATGCACGGTTCGTTTACAATGAAATTTTTATCACGTTTTTTAAGTATTCTACTTGTGCTTGTGTGTGTGGGGGGGGGGGGAAGGTGCGGTAGGGGTTTTTTCGTTAACATCTCTCTCTCGCACCTGTTTACTACCACTTAGGGTTATTTTTTTTTATTGTGTTATTGTGACTCGACATTTGACAGAAATCCGCTTGATGTTAAGCCGAAGTGTGGTCCATGAATGGATTCCACTGCTACTACAATTCAATAACTGTGAGTAGCAATCACATCCACTATGACGGCCTAGATGGAACCGGCAACTTGCAAGCTGATCCCAAAACGTGACCAAATCACTTCACGGTCTGTATACTTGTAAGTGGTGGTACTACCCCGGATCGGCAGACTGGGTACCACTGCCTACCACTCTTTGATAACCAGATCTGAAACAAATATCCATCTCTTTTTTTTTATTAACAAATATTTGCAATATTTAATATTATTAAATATCACAAATAAAAGCTATGAAACAAACATTTGCTCCGACCGGGAATCGAACCCGGGACTATACGCGCAACAAACCAATCGCTAAACTGTTCGTCCACGCCTGCCGTCAAAGGTGTTATGACTATAATAGAAGGCTTTGTGATTCTCGTCTAAAGTTAACAAACTACGAGTACCATGTTCCAAGGAGCTCTTTAACCTTGTTCCTACCTCGTATATTTACACCCGTAATACCCACACAGGTCGGGGGAAGCATCCGCATTCTATCGACCGAATCGGCAGTCGAACTAAAACTAAAAACCTTTGATCCTTCAAGCGATGCGTGAAGAAGCACCTTTAAAATTTAAAGCTTATTAAGTTTATATTTTAAAAATTGAGAATCGTATGTTACTTTGGTTTGGGAACTTTTAAGGAGAAAATCACAGACGAAAACACCCTCCTGGGTCAACCTCGTTAAACGCATCGATCCACAACAGATTAAAAAAATCTTTTCGTCAATCTACTTTCACTCACTTTCCTTGTAATAAATTAAAGGTGGTCCTTTCCTGTTTTGATTTTCAATGATAAAATATATTTCCCCTATCCTGAAACAAATATCTCGCTTCCTTCTTGCATCCACAAAATTCTCTTCATACAGTACTCTATTTATTTATTGATTTATTTATTTATAGATAGATGCCCAAACAGGTTACAACCTAATCGCGCACAAAATAAAATAGAAAAAACAAAGTTGTGAGATTATAACCCAAAGCAGGGCATAAAGCATAACAAGAAAAAAATAAGAACACAGATTCAAAACAATACAAGAGAAAATAATAATAATAAAAAAACAAGCCAGTTACGAGCGTCAAATAAACAGCAAAGATTATCCCCAACCAATCGAAACAGCGCCCATAGAATCTAGGGTTGACCCGTCATCTCGTAATGATGCTCTTCAGTGATATTTTAAGTTTAGAGAGTTTCATGTCAAAAATGTCTACGTCGTGTTCTTTGACTAGTTCGTTGTAATATCGGCACATTCTGACCACCGGATTGTAAAAGGATGTATTGTTTTTGAAGACGTGTAGACCGAAGATATTTGGACATCGAATTCGATGATGTGTGTTGATTTTTAAAGACGACAGCAGGCCTTGTGAGTCAATAGTACCATGAAGTATCTTATGCAGTACTATAATGTCATATTTTTTGCGCCTGGATTCAAGTGATAAGATGTCGAAGTACGCGAGTCTTTCCTCATACGTCCTTAATTTATGACAGAGATTGTGCCTATAACACAGGGATTTTAAACACTTTTTCTGGATACTCTCAATGCGGTCTATGTGAACTGAGTAGAATAGGGACCATACCGGACAGGCATATTCCAAAGTGCTTCTTATCAGACTATAATATAAATAAAGTAAGCTGAAAGGTCTTTTAAAATTCCTAGTAATAACGCTCCGTCAACTCTAAAAATTACGTCCTCAAATCCATGTGAAATTTACGTCCTTTATCATTAATGATAATGACAATAAAAATCTAAATTTAACTGTTTAAAAATAGCCAGTAATATAAGAATACATAAAACAGTAAATGAGAGAACGTATTTTTCATCTAAATCAAGATTATTTCCTGTCTTTAGTTTAAATCAGAGAAACTCTGCGAGCTATTTGTTAGGATTTCCAACTTTGTGACTTTTTCTTTTTAAGAAGTCTCTTCTTATAGTGGCCGGTGACCTGATTACGAGCGGGTATGTTTGTACATACTAACGGATATACGGAAAAGTAAGGCACTATCGACTTTTTTAGTGCATTACTTACTTGACTTTTTTAGTGGTTACGCGCAAAGAACCAGGTTTGATTCCCAATCGGGGCAAATATTTGTTTCATAGCTTTTATTTGTAATATTTAATCTAATTATTAAAATTACAAATATTAGTTTATAAAAAATATGTGGAAAACTGCTTATTAAAGTGTGGTAGGCAGTGGTGCCCAGTCTGCCGATCCGGGGTAGTACCTCTACTTACAAGTATACAGACGCGTTTCGGGATCAACTTTTAAATTGCCGGTTCCAAATAATCTATTTATGGACCACACTCCAGCTTAACATTAGGCGGTGGCCTGTCATATTATGTCGAATCACAATAAAAATAAAAATAATATAACACTTTAAATAAAAAAATAGTGTTGAAAAAATAAAAAAATAATAATTCAGTGGCTATTAAATTGTAGTAGCAGTGACATATATTAATGGACCACACTACTATGCCTATGCCGTTTTACTATGCCGGCCAAAGGTGCTTCGCTTTTTGAATCCAATATTATAACTCATATTATCTTTACAGAACTGTATATAATAAAGAAATCAGTATCTATATCAAACAAAAGTTGCTTATAAATCTAGTAAATCCTGAGTTTAGTATGGTCAGCATAACAATTGTCCTGTGAAATTGTAGGAAATCTGTGGAATTGTTGCTTCATGTGCAAACGGTCTATACAATGCTGGTCTTGATATCTCGACTTACTACTATTGCTTTCTACCGGTCATATAGTCTAAAGTTGGGTAGGGTCAGCAAATTGAAATTTAAAAAAATATTCATTTCGTATTATCATTTTCTAACGTAATTATTTTTTAAATTACGTACAATTATAGTTTTTTCAAGAAATCAAGAATTCCTAATAAAAAACGAATATATTTTAGGTCAAACATTTTTTTTGTAAATAAAATCCCAAGGTCAGATTAATAATTATTTATTATTATTTTACTTTTAGTTTCATTTTTAAACATATATTAAAAACTAACGTTTTAATAATTTTACAATATAATTAAATCACTAAATATTTTGTTGGCATTAAGGCTGATTGCCTTTGCCAATTGAGGTCAAACAAAATAAAACAAATAAAAACTGTTTGTTACTTTGAACTTGCAAATTAATTTAAATACAGGCATAAGCAGAAATAACATTAAAAAAAAGGGCAGTTAACATAAAGAGAAGGTTATAAGATTTCTCTTCGATATCAGAAGCAAGATTGCTGCTCTGGACGCTACATCAGACATCCATACGTCTGGACAAAGTTTAAAGTCGTGTTATATTTCCCATATTAAGTGGGAACTACGGCTGGACTAACTACGGTCGGGCGGAACTAGTTTGGACTTCACTGCGGTTGCGAGCTAGTGATAGTGCTGGGGGGCAGCACTATCACCAGCTCGCTACGTGGACCTGCGAACACCCGCTCCGTGGTTTTGAGTAGCGTGCAGCTCATTAGCTATCATCTGCTGGCAAGGCTCAGGCCACGTTGAAGAAACGCACCTAAGGTCACGTAGCCACTCCTTTTTTATTAGCTCCTTCAGAGGCTGATTCCCAACTGATCAAAGTATCTGGATATAAGGACATACCCACGTAAATTTTTGTAAAAAGGTTTCTTTAATAATTCAATATAATTAATTTAATGTCACAATAACTGTTATGGTTTGGTTTTGTTAATATTGCAATTTTGAGCTTTGCGTTGGTTTTATGCTTAGCTTAGCTCAGCATCCAAGCCTGGGGATACCTAAACCTGCTAATAACCAGCAAGGAGAAACACTGAGAACAAAGTATAGGAAAGACAGGTACCTGGCAATTACTCGACGTGAAACACGGACCAACGGCACTAGCACTCGTTTAGCACTGCTTTGTAATCACGGCTAACTGCTTCGACTGTCTATTTTCTCACTTCGTTATTTAATTAATGTATTTAGTTAATAGATGTATGTTTCAACAATGTCACTTGCTAGGGCGACTGTTTACGTGCACACCGCGGCAACTCACACACAAGTGCACACTAGCGCCACACGCTATTGGCTGGCGTGGCGCAGCCCGCGAACTTTGAATTGCGCGGAATAACGGAAAGTGGAAGGAAATATAGGATGGGACGATACCAAGCCACAACATTTCCCCCCACTTGAAATCAGCCAGGGATTTCACAAGGCAAACCCTTTCCTGAATGCTAGGCCAAGAAAAGCAATTTGTGTTCGGATAAACATATGGACGCTATGTACTACCGAAGCTACCTAGTTTTACTACTAACTAATTAAGACTAATGTAACATTAATAATAAAACTACTTATGACTATGAACTAAGTCTAAATTAAGATTATTAGATAAATTATAACCTATGTGGCTATAGGAAGTGGGCAAACTTTTCTAGCGGGTCTAGTAAAAGTGCCCTTAGCCGTACGTATAGTCACTACGCGAACGTTTCCGTCTTTACCCGGAAATGTATTTTCAATACGGGCTAATTTCCACTCTGCAGTAGATTGAACATGTTTTATTAGAATATTTAATGCGCAGGCTAACTCTTCTGTAGTTAGTGCGTTATAAACTCGCATTTGAGGCGTAAGTTTACAATTGTTCGAAAACCTGATGCAATAAGCTAACGTTCGTTGCATTCTCGTAAATGATGTAAAGCGAGTAAGAAATGCGTGAACCGAATGTTTTCCTGCTCTCTTTTCGTCGGTGCATGCGACGAATGATGAGGACTTCAGCTCACTCTGCACTTCCTGTGGCTCTGGTTCTTTGCTTATCGGCCATTGGGTTGACTCGCAAGTGAGCCAGTCGGGACCCGACCACCAATGATTGCAGGCAGCGAGCTGAGAGCAGCTCAGACCGCGGCTACAAAAATCGGCGGGGTTCTCGACTGTCGATACGTGCTGCCATTGAGATGCACGAACTGCGTCTGTAGCTTGGACGACGCGATGTGCTACGAATGTTTTAAGTCTGTGCGGTTCTGTGTGAAGCCAGGACAGAACGGTGTTGCTATCAGTGAAGGCAATTTGATCAGTTATGTTGATTTTGTCCCTAAGTAGACTGAATAAATGTTTCATTACTCGCGAAAGCAAGGTCGCGCCGCACAATTCCAGTCTATTTACCGTAAGTGGTTTTAAGGGAGCTACTTTAGACTTTGCTATAAGAAGATGCAAAGTTACGGAACTGGTTGATACCGCACGTAGGTAAACACAGCATCCGTACGCCTTCGTGGAAGCGTCGCAGAAACCAATCAATTGAAAAGTGGTAGCTTCAGATGGCACCACTAAACGTGGGAGTTTAATCAGATGTAAATTATTTAGTTCAGAAACAAATTCATGCCAAATCCGCCTCAAATCATACGGAACAGGTTCGTCCCAGGTGAGCTTCAGGCGCCACAGATCTTGAAGGAGCAATTTTGCTATAAGCGTTACTGGAGTTAGCCATCCCAGTGGGTCAAAAATACGAGCAACGTTGGACAAAATCGAACGTTTCGTACACTCGACGCTTACTGGTGAAGCGGAGTAAGTAAAAAAATCACCCACGGGATCCCATTTCACTCCTAAAATCTTCAGAGTAGCCTGATTAGCCTCTCCAGAAAATGATTTGGGAATTTGTACATGTTCAGAATGTAAATTGTTTAGAAATTCAGATGAATTACTTGTCCATTTGTGGAGCTTAAAATGAGCACATTGAAGTAACTGAGTTAACTCATTTTTCAATAGAAGAGCCTGTTCAATAGATGGCGCCCCGGTAATGACGTCATCCATGAACACATCATGGCGTACCACTCTTGCAGCATGTGGCCAGGTAGCTCCATGATCGGCTGCTAGTTGTTGCAATGTTCTAATTGCTAAAAAGGGTGAACTGCTCACACCGTAAGTGACAGTGCGGAGCTCGAATTCTCGTACTGAGTCGGACGGTGACTCCCGCCAAAGAATATGTTGCCACCGACGATCCTCTGGTCTGATTAATATTTCGCGATACATTTTTGTTATATCGCTGGTGAAAACTACGGCATGGAGGCGAAATTTAGTTATAATGTCGGTGATATCAGCTTGAAGTTTTGGACCAGTGTAGACCAAGTCATTAAGAGACCGGCCATTTGATGATTTGCAGCTTGCGTCAAATACAACACGTAGCTTCGTCGTTGTACTTTCTGGGCGAATGACGCAATGATGTGGTATGAAGTACTGACCAGCTGGGGATTCAGACTTCACACGTTGCATGTGATTAAGAGACTCGTATTCTTGCATAAATGCTGTGTAATCCTGCTTCAATTGTTCGTGTTTAGTGAGACGTTTTTCTAAATTTATAAGTCGAGAGACGGAGTGCTTGTATGAATCACCAAGCATGGGGCGATCCTTTAGTAGAATAGGCACTACATATCTTCCATCTGGATCTTGATAAACCGATTTTTTGTATAAGGCTTCGCATTCTTCATCCTCAGGAGCAGCAAGGCGGGTTTTTGGTGGTTCTTCGACTTCCCAGAAACGTTGAACTACCTCGTCTATTGCGCAGGTAGACGCAACTAAAGAAGAAACGAATGAAGGTGGTCGACATTTGGAGTCGAGTTTTCCTGTAAGTACCCATCCATAGATGCTGTGCAGGGCGGTAGGTAATCCGGGCCCTGGACACAGTCGCTGTCCGTCGTAGATGAGATGGAATAATTCTGCACCCAATAGTAGATCAACTTCGGATGGCTGATCGAAAGTTTCATCGGCGAGTTTTAAGTGACGAAAATGACGTCGTACGGCATGAGGTACTGCAGCTGTAGGCATATTTGTGGTTACAGCATCCATCACAATTGGGCGAATGTCGAACTGTGGCTCCGGTTGGTCCCGGGGTAAAATCGTGCACGCAGTGACACCCTTGACGTGATGAACTGTATTTTGGCCTAGACCAGAAACCGTGAGGTTGCAGCGACGCATAGTCAAACCAAGGCGTCGAGCGCAGGCGGTCGTCATAAAGCAATCTTGTGCTCCGCTGTCAATAAGGGCGCGAACAGGCTGCGGCGGTCCAGTGGCGGCGCGCGCCAGCAGTGTACACGTACCTAACAACACAAGAGAGCGGCCGTGCCCAATGTGAGCACTGGTACTGGCGTGACTCACTCTAGAAGGGTCTGATTCCAGAGAGGTAGGCGTGTCGCTATGCAGAAGTGTATGATGTTTTTCTCCGCATGTCAAACAACAGGTTTTGGAATAGCAATTGTTTGCGCTGTGGCCGAATCGCAAACAGTTAGCGCACAGGTTCTTTTTTGTTACAAAAGCTATCCTAGCGGACGAGTTGAAAGTCTGAAATTTTGGACATTTATATATGCTGTGCTGAAAGTCACAGCATGGACACTTAAATTGTTTAGAGAAGGCATTTTGAGTTGCAGACGAGTTGTAGTTTTTACTGGACTTAAAACGAGGCTCGGTCGCCTTATTACCAGATTTAGGGAAAGCAGCATGTGGCTGATGAAAACTAGTGATAGGCTTGTGTTCACTAGTTTCTAGGATCTTGACGTAATCCTGAAGAAACTTTAAAATATCAACAAAGTGAGGCATCTCCTTGTCATTTTGAACTTCGAATCTCTTTCGAGTATCGCTATCCAGTGCTCGAAATGTAAGATGAAATAAAATGTAATCGCCTAAATGATCAATATTCATACTCTGGAGTGCGCTTACAGACTCATAAAAAGTATTACTTAAAGTTAATAATTGTTCAAGAGAAGTTGATTTTAATGTAGTAAAATTTAATATTTTTTCTAAGTATTTTGCCGCTATAAGTCTTTTATTTTGAAAGCGGTCTATTAATGCCGTAAAGGCTATTTGATAGTTTTCTGTGGTCACCGGAAGACCCTTTACAATTGTTAAAGCTGAACCAGACAAACAAGAAATGAGGTAATGGTACTTTTCGACGTTTGATAAAGATTCGTTATTGTGAACTAAGGCAACAAACGTATCGTGAAATGTTTGCCAGTTTTCGATAAGGCTGTCAAACTTGGGAAGGTCAAGTTTGGGTAAACGCACGCGTGACGAAGCTGCGGCTTTGCCATCAGCTGTTGTAGCTGTGGAACGATCGCTTGTAGTGGCTATGCTGTCGGCCGCGGCTATCACCTCATAATACATTTCGTCAAAAGATAAAACAGTCTGAAAGTCGACATCAGAATCTGGATTTAATTTAATTTTAATTTCATTTATTTTTTCCGTGACGTCCAGAAAATCGGAACGTACTTCATGTACCTTCTTGTACCTGGCATGGAAGCTCCTCAATTTATCCTTATTGTTCAACTTCTTTGAAAGGTCATACAAGATTTGCATACATTTAAATATGTATTCCCTTTGCTTAATATAAATCTTTTCTTTATCTGCCATAGCTATAGTTTAATAAACGATATAACTATGTAGTAAAAAATATAATGTAAATAATATATTATGTATAGATACTATGCAATATTCTGTTATAAACAAACAAATGAGTCATTACTCATTAGTGCTTGAATAAATAACAAAACATAAGTGAATTTAAATGTTAATGTTTTACTAATAGATTTGAGTATTTTGTTTTATATTTATTTATGAATAGTTTATTATATAAATAGGAATATTTTATAGTTTTTTGGAAATATCGAACCTACCTACCTATCCATAAAATATAATATATTTGTTGAATGCTAGGTCAACTGTTTATTTAAACTAACTAAATACCTATTGTAGCATATGTTTATCCGAACACTACGACACAAAACAAAACTGCAATATTTATATAATTTTTTGATTTAAAAAAAAATGATTTTTGTTTAAGTTAGTTTTACCAACTTATTTGGACTGTATATTGTGTTATACTGGAATCAAATAATTACGAAGTTTTCATTTGTAGAAATTGAACTCGTAATTTATGATCAATATAATCACTCCATAGGAATTCGCGCTCGAAAGGTACCAAAAACAATGTTATGGTTTGGTTTTGTTAATATTGCAATTTTGAGCTTTGCGTTGGTTTTATGCTTAGCTTAGCTCAGCATCCAAGCCTGGGGATACCTAAACCTGCTAATAACCAGCAAGGAGAAACACTGAGAACAAAGTATAGGAAAGACAGGTACCTGGCAATTACTCGACGTGAAACACGGACCAACGGCACTAGCACTCGTTTAGCACTGCTTTGTAATCACGGCTAACTGCTTCGACTGTCTATTTTCTCACTTCGTTATTTAATTAATGTATTTAGTTAATAGATGTATGTTTCAACAATGTCACTTGCTAGGGCGACTGTTTACGTGCACACCGCGGCAACTCACACACAAGTGCACACTAGCGCCACACGCTATTGGCTGGCGTGGCGCAGCCCGCGAACTTTGAATTGCGCGGAATAACGGAAAGTGGAAGGAAATATAGGATGGGACGATACCAAGCCACAACAATAACCTTTTTTATTTTAAATACCCTTAGATAGGATCCCATGTGACATTTGGCGCCCAACTTTCAGTCTGTCGGTCGATCTGGGGGTAGTATCACCAATTTCACGGCACGTTTTACGGGCCTTTAGGCAGACCCAGGAGTATGTTTCCCGACCAAATGTGTGCCCATAACCATAGAGCTTGTATGAAGAGAATTGTGAATGACAAAGAAGAGAGTGAGTTGTGTCAGTATCGTGGTAAATGGCGCTCCTTTGTCTTTGCCTATCCCTGTGGAAAAAAGGAGTGAAAATTTTAATTTGATTGATAAAGGCTATGAAACCAATCTTTGCACAGACCGGGAATTGAAGCCGGGACTCATTGTACGCGTAACGTCATAATACCGTCGGGGACCTACGGTACTTAAGAACAGCGCTACGTGGCGTGTGGCTTGTAAAAACTTCAAAATATTAAAAGAAACATTGTTTAAATAATGTACAAAAAAATACAAGAAGCGTAGCACGCCATCCAGTCAGCAATGCACGTGTGCAGATTCAATAATAAACGTCCAGACTTTTTTTTTGCTGACGCTACATTTTATTATCATTCGAATCACGCACGGACTCTTTCAAAAGCAAGAACTCGATGTCTGTGTAAGATATGGGTACTGTGACAACTCACAGAATAATAGGTGATGTCTTTATAAAATTTCAGAATTTCATGAAATAGCGTTTTGTGTCCCTGCGACATAATACAAATTGATAACTAGATAAATTGGCCGGCATAGTGACGGCGACTGAGACCACTGTAAGTTGTATCAGTCGTCTGTGCTCTTGGACTTCTTCTTGCTTACCATCAGGCAAGTCGAGGTTTGGTGTCAAGTTTCAATTAAAATATATATATATATATATATATATATATACAGGAATTAGTTCTTTAACCTTATCTCTTTATTTCCGTGATACTCGCATAGGCCGGGGAAAGCATCAGCATACTGTCGAATGAAACGAGTCTATCATAGGTTTTAAAGCTCGTTTCTTCGAAACTGGCCCTGCAATTTAAGTCGATAGGAAGAAAAATCCCTAAGATGTGCAGTCTGTCCGAGTTACTGAAGGAGGTGCTACAAAGGCTAGCGTATGCTCGACGTTACTAGCGATCTGGGGTAGTAGTAGGGGAGCCCAAGAGGCTAATCGGGGATTTACTCGAGCGTCGTAGGGACCTATTAAATATTAAAGTTTAGGTGATAAAAAAAATTAAATGTTACGTGGGTTTTTTGATTTTAGCGGTGGGGGAAGGCTGTACGGATTTTCAAAAATGTAAAAAAAAACAATTAAAAAAATATACTCGAGCGCGTCAGATTTTGATATTGTATATACTCCACGTGTCCATAATACTGTACGTATGTTAATCTGACGGTTTGCATGGTGGGGGTGGCAGTACGGAAAGGTAGAAAAACAAAAAAAAAAAAATTGCCAGAGCGCGTCAGACATTCAGAGGGGATGTTAAATAAGCCCCACAGAAGCTCCCATTCAAAAGACTGACCATTCCGACATGACGCAAGTTCGTGGCGGAGTTTTGAAAATGTAAAAAAAAATCGTTAATTTGAAATACTCGAGCGCGTCAGTCTTTTATACAGAAGGTTCAGTAAGATGACCCAATTGTACTGACCCTTAATCTGACAATTATCTGGAGGGATTTCATTAATCTGACAATTTGAAAAAAAAAACGGTAATTGGTAAACGGTTTTTAAGGTAATTGTTACACACTCACTATAGCACACTAATCGCGGTATAGTTTAGACTATTTCTCTCTCTTTCACTCACAATCACTGCCCACTTTTACTAATAAGTAATAATATCTCAGAAACTGTGTGGAATATGAGCTATATTATTGTAAAGTTTCAATAAAATCCATTTAGTAGTTTTGCGTGAAAGAGTAACAAACATCCATCCATCCATCCATACAATACATACTATAAACTTTACTTTACTTACGAAAAAGTATATATAATTTATGGTTATTAAGATAAGATCTTAAAATCTTCTTTCTTGTACAGTTTATACTTTTTTTACATTGTACATTAGGTCAAAATGTTCATAGGCGTTCCATAAAATATATGTTCTATGTAATTTACTGTTTAATTTCACTGAAACAGGGTTGGCACATTATTGAAATAAATATTTTATAAGAGACCATTTAACACCTTTAAGGGGGTTCGGCTTTAGGAGGTGTTTTGTAACACCCTGTATATTAAGACTGTGCGAGAGAGTAATAGATAAAGAAGAAGTGAAAGGGAACGAGAGACGCGAAGTGGGGAATACATGCTCTACTGCAACTGCTCGCACAAAACTTTATCAACGATTTTTGCTACTTCGGCTTGTTGAAATTGACAGATTATAGTTTTTTAGTAATTCTTAGTCATTTTTCTTCAAAATAAAATTAAAATCGACCGCGCTCGAGAATGTCCAGGTGACGATTTTTTTTTACAAGTTTGTGACCTTCCCATTCTCTTCCGTCACACTCAATCCGTCAGATTAAGAAAATGTGCACTTATTAGTATGTAATTAACTCACCTTAGCTTAATCTGACGCGCTCGAGTATATTCAAAGATCGTTTTTTTTTTACAATTCTGACCAGCTGCCATACACGTACCCCCCTGTATTAAGGGCTAATACTTGGTAGATATACTCTACAGGGTACAAGGTATCTCCCATAATTTAATCTGTCACGCTGGAGTAAATCCAGAAATCCCCGCTTGGGCTCCCCTACTATAGTATCCTATTTATATTAGTGTTATTAAAACGGTGAAAAGACTGTATCAAAACTTCTGAAAGAGCCTTGGAAGGAACACTGAGAATCGCGTTTCACAGTTCACAACCACTATTCTAAAGTTGATGATATTCTAGATAAATACTGCATAACAAATTTACCATTATTACACATAAATTTCCTTAAGTCGATGATAAGGTAACGAGTTTTGCAAATAATATAAAATGGCACGTTAAAGGCATTTCTTCGTCATACGTCATTGGGTATACGTATGTCGAAGTGATAACAAGACATGAATTTAACCCAATTATTGAATATTCTATTTCAATTAAAACTAGTCACAGAACTGACGAGCTTTCAAAGATATGTCGCATCACTCCCTCTTAGAACAAAGGTTTGAAGAGGTTTGATAATTATAAAGTGTCGTTAGTTGGAGGCTTAGGGATTTAGTTATAGACAGGCAACTTGACATCCTCTTTAATATTCAAGTCACGGCCGAATGGACCAGTTGATAAATGTAAAGTTTCTAATCTTCCATCTGATCTAAATTCTGTATTTGTAACGATAAAGTCGGTAAATGTTTTAACGATTGATCGGCTTGACTGGGTTAATATACTCTGATGAAATCGTAGACCAGACAACCATTCACCAGACTGTTGGGATCAGTAGTGCTTTAGCTTGTATGAATAGAGATGTGTACAAAAGGGAAACAATGAAGTGATTTATTTTATCTCCTAAGCATTCCTATGTCGTTCATATAAATTAAAACATATTATCAAGGACACCGTTTTTCATCTAATCAGGTCGCGATAGGCAAGACCTGCTAAAACGTTGGCAAAATTTACAACTATTAACTTCAATATAGTTACCTACATAGGCATAACACTTCACATAGTAAGTTCTTCCCGCACCGGTCCTCTATCGCAGGAACTTCTCTCAGTTCCAGTATAGTTACCGCTATTTTCGTTAGATCATTAGCTGGCTTATAGAATACCTGATTTAGTCCTAATGAAAGGACGGAATTTACTTGTGTTTATTTTTAGATTAGGCAACATTGCAGAGGGGGCTTTTAATAATGCTTAATGGAATGACCGTGACTTTGTGACCTGGAGCTTTTGGAAAGTTTTTCATAATGTAATTATGAGATATGTGAGAGTTAAATAAAAGCTTTTGTGTGCTTATTTTTTCGCTTTCGTTTTCGTCCCTTTGTTATTTTATATTTATACATTAAAATCTTTTGGGTACTCTTTTCTTTTGCCTCGCCATATTGACAAAAGTCTGTCCATATTAATTTTTAATATTTTTTTATACATGGCTACTAAAGCGCTGTATTAGAGAAACAGGATAACCAAATTACATATTAGGTGTGCCACTAAGTACTCGCTGCTTTTTTTGATGAAAATTCCACTTTATTTTGAAAAAATATTTACAAACGAATCAAATATTTTAAGAGTGGTAGGCAGTGGTACCCAATCTGCCGATCCGGGGTAGTACCACCACTTACAAGTATACAGACCGTGAAGTGATTTGGTCACGTTTCGGGATCAGCTTGTAAGTTGCCGGTTCCACCTAGGCCGGCATAGTGGATGTGATTGCTACTCACAGTTATTGAATTGTAGTAGCAGTGACATTCATTCATGGACCACACTTTGGCTTAACATCAAGCGGGGTGCTGTCATATGTCGAGTCACAATAAAAAAATAATAAAAAAATTCAAAATATTTTCTATCACTTGCGACAACTTTTTTCCTTCTTTCTGGCAGAGCTCGAATATCATCACGGTAGAAGTGATCGTCTTTCGAGGCTATCCACGAATCAAGCCATATTGAGATGTCTTCATATGAGCGGAACTGCTGATTAGCCAGACCATGTGCCATGGAACGGAACGACGCAATAATCGGACGGCGCAATATCTGAGAATATGGCGGGTGGGGTTGGACGGGTTGGACTTCCTATTTGAGCGTTTCTAAATAGGTTTTAACAGGGGTATATCAAAGATACATTGGTATGGTTGCACACTTTCATATATTTGCAGTTCAATACATAAGTATTAGGTTGTTGACCAGTTTTCTGTTGCCTTTACGAGACAAAAGAGTTTATTTATTATTTTTTATTTTAAGTCGACTATGATAGCTTGATATTAAGCTGGTGTGCGGTCTATGAATGGAGGTGATTGCTACTACAGGTAAACAACTGCAAGTAGCAGTCACAGTCACTATGCCGGCCTAGGTGAAACCAGCAACTTACAAGCTGATCCCGAAACGCGACTAAGTCTCTTTGTATGTACTATAATTATTTGGAAACTTTGCTGATTTGTGTTCTATTTTTATGTTATATTTTATGCATTGAATAATTGTCTGTTTCCTTAATAAAGTTAAATTAATAAATACAACTTACGTATATCCGTCGTCACTCGAGACATGTAACAAATTATATAAGAGGCACAGATATCTTCAAGGAAAAAAACATATAAAAATGATAAATGTGGAGTGACATCGACCTAGTTTTCGCCGGATGAACACCGGAACAAGCACACCTCGGTGTCGTCACTTCTTTCCGGCACACCTGCTAGGCTTGAACCACTAAAGTGAATCAGTTGTACTCGTACTTTTAAAACTAATGTATGGAAGTGAATGCTGTGTTTGTGCGAAAAAGTATGAACGTAGGATTAATTCTGTAGAAATGCGGTCATTAAGGAGTGTATATGGAATGACGATAGCGGATAGAATAAGGAATAGATAGCACAGTGCGCAATAGATACGGTTTGAAATAAGATGTAGTGATAAGGATTAACAAAGGAATATTTCGATAGTTCGGGCACATGGAAAGGATGAGTGAAAGTAGATGGATCAAATTGGAGGCATTCTCAAGAAAGCTGGGTTGCCAAGTGCTCATAATCGTAGAGCTTGTATGAAAAGAATTGTGGATGCGAGGGAAGCGAGGGAATAATTGGAAGTAATATCGAACCACATTTAAAATAGCCCAAAAGGTTGTAAACGTAATAACAGGAAAAGGAGATTATCTTAACCGTTAAAACCCTTATTAAAAGAAATATTATGTTACGAATTAAGGGCCTGACTCATAAATTATATTTACATAAGCATAAAATCTTCATAATTTATTAAATTTTAATGACTATCATTTTAATTAAGACCGTTCTGAGGTTGTGGCATAAGGAAGACATATTTAGAAGCCGTATTTATACATAGAATATACTTTATAAAATACCCTATATTTCTAAATTTAAACATGTTTACGTAGGACGCGTGGCGCTATGGAGAGTTCGGGAAATTGCGTCATATCTTCTCTAAACATCCCGCAAGGGTCTTCAAACCAGCGTGTGTTGCCAGTGATGACGTATGACACTGAGACGCGGCCCTTAACTGTTGGCCTGTTGGAGAAGCTCAGAGTTGCTTGGCGGACAATGGAGAGTCTTTGCGCGATAGAATCTGGAGCGAGAATATACGCCGAAGTACCAGAGTTACCGACATAGCGCGTATGATTTGCAAGCTGAAGTGGCAATGGGCTGGCCACATAGCTCGAACAACTGACAACCGATAAAAAAATTCTCCACTCTAAAGTTTTAGAGTGGAGACCACGAACCATAGGTAGGCCTCCCACTAGGTGGATTGACGACATAGTGAAAGTCACGAATTGTCATTCAGAATGGCGTTCAAAGGGGGACAGAAGAGGTTCAGTAGTGAACCTCTTCTGTCTGATGATGATGATGCATTGGATAGCACACCGTTTCGTAAAGTCCTGAGTTCGATTTCCGGTCGGAGCAAATATTTGTTTTATAGCTTTTATTAGTAATATTTATTAATTAAATACAATACTACAAATATTTGGTGATAAAAAAAGCAGATATTTACTCAGGGTCTGGTTGTCAGTGGTGCCCATTTCTACTGATCGTTTCGTGTAATATTATAAGTAATAAACTTTTAAATGAAAATCTTTAGCAGTTGATATGTCCGGAAGGGATAAGTCACCGTCGTGAGTTCAAATCCGGAGCGCATCCGTAGTCAGTTCATTTAGGTCACAAGCGGATTCAAATCGGATTCAAAATCAAAACGTTATCGTCATTGTATCGGGACTACCAATTGTCCGTTAGGATAAAGATTTGTGTCATAGCAATATTTATTATTTACAAATATCTGTTATTTAAAGTATCACCACTTTTAAAGCGATCGTGGTGTAGTGGCAGTGCAATGGTTACGCAAACCGAGGGCACGAGTTTGAAACCACTCACCGGTACCAATGTATCTTTAGTAGTATTAGTGGTATAGAAATGTAAATTAATAACAAAAAAGTATGCAGACCTAAAGTGACTTCGTTATCAGTTTAAAAGTTGCTAGTTCTAAATAGGCCGGCACAGCGAATACGACTGCTACTTGCAGTTGCTTCTATTCTGACCGCACTACAGCTTAATATCCGCATTTCGTCGACCGAATCAGCAGTCAAACTAAAAGGTTTAGTGCGTCGTTTCTTTGTAGAACAATCAACAAGTGGAATACATAGTGACGGCGACTGGGGTTGCCGTGAAGACTCGGTTTTTACAGTCGTGGGCACTCTTGGACCTCTTCTTGATTGCCGTGAGGCTGGTTGAGGTCAGATGTCGAGTCACAATAAGAAATATCAATTAATCTGCTGTGGGTTCCACCATCTTAACGATCACTGAACGTATCCGATTATTGTTGAGGCGAGTGTTTGATTTGTGTTGTAAATCATCGTTGGATTACCACGGGTGATCGGTGGCGTGCGATTGACATTCGGAAAATCATATGCAAGACACTTGAATAACAACGCCTTGAATGTGCAACGCCTGAAAGAAAATTGCATTTTTCATGAAAGTATCTTTTTTAAATTATTGTTTACATTTGACAGCACATTTGAAAGTACTCCGCTTGATGTTAAGCTGGAGTGTGGTCCATAAATGGATGTCACTGCTACTACAATTCAATAACTGTAAGTAGCAGTCACATCCACTATGCCAGCCTAGTCGGAAACGGCAACTTACAAGCTGATCCCGAAACGCGATCAAATCATTTTACAGTCGGTATACTTGTAAATGGTGGTACTACCCCATATCTCATGTGAATGGATGCGTTAAACTAGACAGGCCCAGGAGGGTGTTTGCCGACCAAATCGGAGACATCCTCAAGAAAACTAGGTTGCCTAGTGCCCATAACCATAGAGCTTGTATGAATAGAATTGTGAATGCCACGATCCTGACACAACTCCCTGGCTTCCTTTACATCCAAAATTCTCTTCATACAAGCTCTAAGGTTATGGGCACTAGGCAACCAAGCTTTCTTAGGGATGTCTCCGATTTTGGTCTCTCCTTTGACGTGACGTCTCTAGAGAATATTTTTCATTTGTTGTTTAATATATTTTTATGTATAAAATTACTACTTTTTTTGACATAGCCAAAAAGAACACAAAAAAAACTCCCGATCGATACCTTAACAATACAAAAGATTTGAAATATAGGGGATGAGTTGGTATTAAAATTCAAAAACGTGCTGCGGAAAATTAATGCCAGCAATCCTCAATGGGGGTTCCGGTTGGTCCGGATGACCGGGATGGCTCGGGTTCTCCCTGACTGATACTTTCCGGTTTTAGGGATAAACGTGGGTGTAGTATGGACGTTCGTTTATTAATTATTATTTTAATTTCAGGTTTGTTTTCTCATGTTTTATTTTTTGTTATTGTGACTCAACATAATAGATGACAGCAACTTGATGTTAAGCTGGAGTGTGGTCCATGAATGGATGACACTGCTACTACAATTCAATATGTGTAAGTAGCAGTCACATCCACTATGCCAACCTAGTTAGAACCGGCAACTTACAAGCTACCCCAGATGGCAGACTGGGTACCACTGCTTATCACTCTTGGATAACCAGACCCGAAACAAACATCCACCTCTTTTTTTCGATAACAAATAAAAGCTATGAAACAAATATTGCCTCCGACCGGCAATCGAACCCAGGACTTTACGCGCAACAAACCAATCGATAACTGTTCGTCCACGCCTGTCATTATTTCTGATGGCAAGCAAGGATAGGAGCGCCGACAACCGAAAAAAAAACATTTCAATTTACGGTTACTTCAGTCGTCGTCACTATACCGGCCAAAAAATGATTAAAGTAAATAAAGTGTGTTCATAGCAGACCGTATCATTCTCTAATCTGATGTAATTTTATGAAGTTAACTGAATGATTTGTGTACGATGACATGGTTCAATTTGTTCAATCAACTGGAGATCCCGGTTCGATGCCCAATTACAGTGTGTATAGTGGACGTTAAAGCAGAGAAAAAGATGTATAGGGATCGTGGAAAGTGACGGATTGTCTCCTAATTGGTTAATTACCCCTTTTTTATAATATCATGTTTTTTTTTATAAAAAAGGCAAACCTAATGCCTTAAGGCATTTTCTACCGATTATTTAACCTTTGCGAGGTGTATTCGATGATTTTCCAAAAGGAAAATTTATTGTAACTATGAAAATATTCATACACACACATCAAATGCTTATGTATGTATATTAATTTTGTAATACTATTACGTTTCGGTGAATTACAGGAAATTGTGCCGGATGTGAGGGGAGATATTCAACGTACACGTATTACCGGGGATGAGCGGTGTAAATGAAATTTCAGGTGCTCTTCAGGCAGCAATATTAATTATTTATTAATTATTCTACACAATTATATTTACATATTATATTTATGTTTATAATATATTTTAATGATCTAGTACCAACAACATTAATTGTCACGCTACATCTGACTCGTTGGCGTGCCTGACTATAAGCAAGTAAAAGTCCAAGAGTGCCGACGTTACGGCTGCCCTGTCGCTGTTACTATGATTTCACTGCCAGCATGATTTAACTGTTTAAAGTTTTATAGCTGGGTTGCCTAGTGCCCATAATCACAGAGCCTGTATGAGGAGAATTGTGGATGTGAAGAAAGCAAGGGAGTTGTGTAAGGATCGTGGCAAGTGGCGCTCCATTGTTTCTGCCTATCCCTGTGGGAAAGAGGCGTGACAATTTGATTGATTGATAGTTTTATAGTTCAGTAAAGATTAACTGAACTTCAGTCTATCTTTGTTTTTAATGTTAGTTTTAGGTAATAGAAATAGTGTCTTTTAGGTCTGATCATTGAAAGTTGTACAGTCAGCATCAGATATATCTGAGCACGCAATCTGATCAAAAGTATCTATACATTCAGAGTGGTCATAAATATCTACACAGCATTAGTTGTCATAATAATGTGAGCATTCAATGCGTCAAAAATATCTATACAGTCAAATAGTCAAAAATATCTACACACTCACTTGTCAAAAATATGTCAACAGACAATTCAGTAAATTTGTTTTAAAATATTACATAATATATGAGTGTGTAGATATTTTAGACTATTTGCGTGTATAGATATTTTTGACGCACTGAATGCTCACATTAATATGACAACTAATGGTGTGTAGATATTTATGACCACTCTAAATGTATAGATAATTTTGATCTGATTGCGTGCTCAGATATATCTGATGCTGACTGTACATGCATAATTGGTGGTAGTGTAAGTCTATTTTTTCTATTGTAATATTTATTAGTTTATAAGAGTTGCGCATGTATCAATGTTGGTGTGTCTTAAATATAAATAAATAAGATATACCTACAAATTTAGTATTTTAAGGTAAAGATGGTTCTTTACCTTAAAATACTAAAAATCTATAGATAAAAATCTAATAGATAAAAATCTTTACCTTCTATCTTAAGATGCAAGCGCAACGTCGTACAGGTATAGTCACAATCATAAGCTTTGTACCTAATTCTAGCCCAGCCAATTCAGACACATCCTTAAGAAAGCTGGGTTGCCTAGTGCCCATAACCGTAGCTTGTGTGAAGCTACGATTCATAAACGAGCTTGTATGAAGAGAATTGTGGATGTGACAATTTGATTGATTGGTTTAATCAATCAATCAATCAAATTGTCACGCCTTCTTCCCACAGTAGGCAGAGATAATGGAGCGCCACTTGCCTCGATCTTGACACAACTCACTCGCTTCCTTCACATTTAAAATTCTTTTCATACAAGCTCTATGGTTATGGGCAATAGGCAACCTAGCTTTCTTGAGGATGTCTTTAATTGGTTATTTAAATTATTAAAAATAAGTGAACTTACATACAGACTTTTAATAATAAACACATGCTCTTAACTGTGTGTACAAATTAATATAATTATATTTGGAGCCATAAACAATGTCAATTCGGACAGTTCCCGTTCGTTAACGTGTCCGTCGTATGCACTTGACGCGATCTGAATAGAACCCACTGAGATATTACGGTTAATTAGCTTTATAGTTGACAGTTCGGTTAACAGTTAAACATATACAAGTAAAGTCTTTGAATTTAAAAAAAATTATGCGGCTTATTATCGCGTTTTTTGGTTTTGATTTTGGTGCAAAGCTCGCAAAACGTCGGAATAATAAAAATTAATAAAAAAAAGTAAAATCAAAACTAAAATAAACGCGATAGTAAGCCGCATAAAAATTTGTTTGATTCCTTAATCAATGTTCGCGCTAAATCTAAGAAAACAGGTAATATAGTATAGTATAGTATAGTATAGTATAGTATACTAATATAGTATACTAAAACAGGTATACTATAGTCTTTGAAGCGACCACAAGGGGTATTTAATTTAAATCCTTCCAAGGCACTACAAATACCTGACAAACGAAGTGTAATTATGACGGAGGTATGGCAGCAAACTGCAAGTGACATTTATTTTTATTTTGTCTCGACATATGACAGCACCTCGCCTGATAGAAAGCTGGAGTGCGACCAAATCAGAGACATCCTCAAGAAAGTTGAGCTTCCTAGTGCCCATAACTGTAAAGCTGGTATGAAGAGGATTGTGGATGAGTTGTTGCTGCTTTAATGAAGCTTAAACTTTAAAGAAAAAAAGTCCATACTGCCGCTGAGCTTATTCGCAATTTAAAGGCACTATGGAGAACATTAACCCAGAAATATGCTCAAAATTTAGTTGAAAGTATGCCTCGAGAATGCCAGGCCATTATAGACTGGACACCTTATTAATAATAAAGTATACAAGTACTTTACAAATAATTTACTCCTTTTATTGTGATTTTTAAATGCCATAACTTTATTTTGAATATATTACACTGATTACGCTCTTGTGTCACATAGTGTAGGATCGTAGCAAGTGGTGATCCATTGTCTCTGCTCATTACTGTGAGAAAAAGCCAATTGCCAATAACAATAATAATTCGAAGCCTATTTTATACAATAAGCACTTTTATACAAAACAGACCCTTATTTTAACCTACATAAGGTGCTGTTTTATGTATCAGTTGTCAATCGACTTTCGATATATTTTTTGTTTAATTAAATCAATAGATCTAAATGGAATACACCGAAAAATCTAGAATTTACATTTGAAAACTCGAGTAAAAAACTATGTACAAAGTCAAAGGTACAAAAAGATTGTTGAGTCATTTGAAAAGCTTTTCAATGGGTCTTTTTCATACACTTCTATTTTGTGTCTGTTTTTTAGAGTTGTCACCCCTGCGTTTGTACAAAAATAGGCTTCTATGGTTATTATTTATTTTTAGAAACGCGACATCTGCCTGATGGTAAGCAAGGAAAAGTCAATCAATCAATCAAATTGTCACGCTTTTTCCTACAAAGATAGGCAGAGACAATGAAGCGCCACTTGCTACGATCCTGACACAACTCTCTCTCTTCCCTCACATCCACATTTTTTTTCATACACACTATATCATTCTATTTTCACTCATCCTTTCCATTTGTCCGAACCATAGAAGCATTCTTTTGTCAATACAACATCTTCTTTCAAGGAGAAGTACAAGAGATAAAAGAACTGATTCAAGTACAATTGCTTGAGTCGCTGTCACTATCCCGGGCCAACAAGATATTTTACGCTTAGCTTGAAGGATAAAATGAGGAAAACACGTAGGCTGGCAAAGCACACTTATCGATTGCTCGATAAAGGAACATGTTATTATTGTGTATGGGATCGTTTTCGCACTTGAATTCTTCTTCTTTGTGTGTCCTTTAACAGTTCGCTCTCAATGGAGCCACTCCATCTCTTCCAAGAAGGCCAGGGGATCCTTCACGTTGCCGTGGAAATATCGTTTTGCTTCGGCTCTGCTGCTGCAACCCCCTTGGGCATGTGTGCGGCTTCTTCCTCCTCATTGAGGCAAGAAAAGGCTATCTGAAATAACAAAGAAAACCGTTATGATCTTACTCGGAATTATTAAAATAATTGGAATCTAAATTAAAATATTTTAACCAAATATATCAATAAATTAATGAATTAAACTTTTGTGAGGCTTACTATCGCGTTTATTTTGGTTTTGATTTTTTTTATTATTCCGACGTTTCGAGAGCTTTGTTAAAATATGCCATGGATAAGTATGCCTTGCAAGCCTGTGTGTTCTCCCCATTTTATCCTTCAAGCGACAGCGTGAATTGTTAAAAAAAAATAGAGGCAGATATTTGTTTCAGGTCTGTTTATTAAAGAGTGGTAGGCAGTGGCTGATCCGGGGTAGTACCACCACTTACAAATATTTAGACCGTAAAGCGATTTAGTCACGTTTCGGTATCAGTTTTTAAGTTGCCGGTTTGAACTAGGCCGACATAGTGGATGTGACTGCTACTTACAGTTATTGAATTATAGTGGCAGTGACGTTCATTGACCGCACTCCAGCTTAATATCAAGCGGGGTTCTGTGATATGTCGAGTCACAATAAAAATAATAGTATGCTAATAACTCCATGTGAGCTGACCATTTATAAAAAAATCAAAATAGGTCGTAAACTTTGTACCTTATTCATGGTTTTAAACGATTACAATTCAAAATACTCAACTAACGATCTTTTGTTAGTAGTTTTTTTACATTTTATTTTACAATACTGTTCCAGTAGGTTTGGAACTCTCATCTACTAAATAAAATAAAAGTTTTTAGTTGGTGAACAGTGTTCTCTTTTCTGCGAAATGTTTTTGTGATTTTTATTATTATAGTTATTTAATGGATGATATTGTTCCCGTAGTCCAACTATATAAATAGTTGGACCACGACCTCTACTGAAGACCCGCAGTCTAATTAGCTAGAAAAGGAAGTTGAACCACTTTTCCGTTCCCAAAGTTTAAAAACTAGCGTAATTTATTCATACATATATTAATAAGTGATATGATAATTATTTATACAAATGTAAACTAGGCTGTAAATAATACAATTCCTTTGCCTTACAAAAATAATTACGTATAATCATGGAAGATTTTAATAAATATTAATATGTAATTTAATATTATACATATATTTCTAATATAATATTTAATCCAAGCTTATAATTAAAACAGGATAATAATATTATGAAGTGTTCCATCATCCTTACTGTTTATTATTCTTTGCTCTGCTCTCTGGTTTTATATTTCTTCTTAACTGTCAATTTCAGATTTTGTTTTGATTTTATTTATATGATCTTTATTTTTACAATTAATTTTAACATTTTTCTTAATTGTAAATCGAGAATTCAGTAAGTAAACATATTTTTTAATGCAAATAAATCACGCTGTTTCTCACACATGGAGACTGTCCTAGGAAACTTATAAACTTAAAGCTTTTATAAAGAAAGTTATAGATATGGGGGAGCGAGAGAGTTGTGTCAGGATAGTTAGAAGTGGTTCTCATTTTTCTATCTATTTTGGGCAATTAATAGTTTAGTTAGGGATTGAGTCCACATGGATCAATCTTCTCGTTGTTTTTATTTTTGGTTATTTTAGAGAGACGGACAGAGAGATAGAGAGAGAGCTAGAGAGAGAGAGAGCTAGAGAGAGAGAGAGAGAGAGCTAAAGAGAGAGAGAGCTAGAGAGAGAGAAATAGTAGGAAAAGAAGAGAGATGTGTTATAGCGAAGGGATTGTGTAAGAAATTTTTATTTAAAGAGAAAGTAAAGTTCTTATAATTGTATTTATTATAGAAGCAAATATGGAAGGAGACATTAAAATTGAAATAAAAGACGAAGAATCTGTTAGCAATGTAAATAAAAACAGTGAAGGTAAAACTAACATAGAAAACATAGACACAGAGGCAGTAGTAATAGAAATATTAAATGAATTAAAAAATCAAGTGATTAGTGAAATAAATAAAAAGACTGAAGAAATTTATTTGGTAAAAAATGTTGATTTTTCTTTACCTAACACAGACGTTGCAGAAAATAAAAATACACAAAGAGAAATAGTAATGGAAATAATTAATGATAATTGTGAGGAAGTGCAGGTAATAATGAATGGTGATTACCAATCAACCGACAGAGATTTAGGAGTAGTAGAAAAAGAAAATACACAAAAAGAAACGGTAAATGAATTAAAAAGTCAAGTAATTGGTAAAAATAACGAACAATTGACGTCAATAAAAATTGTTGGATTTCAATTTGTACAAAGGGATAGGCCGGAACGAAGTCGCTATGATGATCGCGATCATAATGATAGACGGCGAAGTGATGAACGTCGGCGTGAAGAGGAACGTAATAACGATGTGTTTAGACAAAGAGGCGAAAATAATAATGGTAAAGTATTACAATTGGAATGTTATTGATAATTTTAAAGTAATCCATTTTATCGTATTTACGAAATAAAATTATATGAAGCGTAAAATTTGTTTCAAGATACAAGTGTCATTTACAAATTTAACCAATGCTATTATAGTTAGGTGAAGATGAAGGCGAAAATAAATTTTATCAAATAAAAAAAAATAAATTAGAAAAATTAAGAATTTAATTAAAACAAATTATAAAAAATGTTATTAATTTGAATAAAATTTAATCAAATCAAATTAAAGGTCAGCATTCATTTTGGGGTTTTATGTACCACTTTTGTAATGTCCAATGATGAAAAAATATATAAATGGTAATTTCGATACTTGTATTGGTAAAAACAATTTTGCTTTTAATTGCTGCGCATTTGAGTTATTTGGAAAATAAGATGTAAAATAGGATTTTGTATCGTCTGTCAATTACAAAGACAGACGATATTAACAGTTCTGCTTTGAACTGACATAATTATAGCTTGATCATTTTGCACACCTAAACTATGCAAAATAAATGATATATTCCAATTGTAATCTTCGTGCATTAAACTATTCTAAAATGTATATGCAACTGTTAATACAATTAAGCCCAAGTTCTCATACAAAATGAATGATGTCCTTTGCCACACAATAATAATTGTTAACTGATAGCTGTGGCTGCCTTTCTCTTATATTTCCCTATGCTGTGGGAGAATACGTCGAGGGTCGTCCGCTTCGATATGTTATTGTATCGCCTGAACAGTCTATTAAGTGGTGCAAAGTATGCATTAAGTAGTTCTTCACTATCGAAACCAAATAAATACGAATTGTGAAATCCCATTTTTTTCTCACGCCCCCTAGACCCCTTTGAGTCTCTCGTGGACCCCTGGGGGAATCAATGATTTAGATCAGTGTTTCCCAACCTTTTTTAGGCCATGCCCCACCTTAACATTTCTAAAATTTTATGTCCCCTATACATAATTTATAACCTTTAAAATTATTTAGTTCCCTTAAAAAATATAAATGATTACAGCATTGTTTTAGGAATTTGCCTTTTTTGTTAAATTTGTTACCGATTAAATGCAATGCTAGATGCATTGCATTTCAATAACCCAAGGCGAAAGGGTTAAAGTCGTGTCTTATCCATTTTTAAATTGCCCTCCTGTGAGGTGTGGGCCCCACGTTGGAAAACACTAATTTAGATAGTCATAGTAACTTTGGAACATGATAAAAATAATACTTAATTTTTTATTTATTTTAGTTTATTCCATGGTTGAGGAACCAATGTCTTACGATCCCGGAAGTCGGAGCGGCTTTGTTCTTAAAGTTATGTTTTTGACCGCCTTGCAATTGCTTTTAACTGCAGTTTTTACATCTATAGTTTTGTTGGAGTATGTATTATATTAACTTAAGGACTATTTTATAGATGTACATAAAGTCTGTATGAAGAGAATAGAGATATAAACTGACAATTGTTTGACAAAGGGCGTATCGTCGACACGACCATGAAAAACTGTCATTCTCATACAAAATATTTGATTGATATTTTAGTCAAATTATTTTGTTTAATAATTTCTTAGATTTTTGGAACAGCATAGGATGTTAGGCTGGAATACAATCCACGAGAAGAGGCGACTGCTCCTACAGACAAAAATAATATCTCCAAACAGCAGTCGGATTTACTATGCCTGTTTCTCCTAATACATAACAGCGAAATGACTACATTTAAAGTAGTTATATGTACCTACCTCACAATGTAGGTACATATAAACATTGACGTTTATATGTACCTACTATATCAACGCAATATCACTGACTTTCCATCGCCATAAATATTATTATTTAGATTAGTATAATATAGCGATAGTGGCACTACCTAACGCTCGAAGAACCGACAACCGGCGAGGAAGAAAGGTTCTTGAGTGGAGACCACGAACCGACCAAAACGACGTAGCGTAGGTAGGCCTCTCACTATGTAGACATAATTAAATTCACGAATAACCAGTGAATGCAACTGGAATCTTTTCGTTCGAAATGGCGTTCGAAGGGGAATGTTTATGTTCAGCAGTGGACGTCTTCTGGCTTAATGATAATGAAAAGTCACATCAATAAAACAGTGGGAGTTCGTGGACAAATCATTTTACTGTTGTGTATTTAAATTTTGATGACAGGCGTAGCCGCACGGCGCGTTCGATTCCCAGTCGGAGCAAATATTTGTTTCATAGCTTTTATTTGTAATATTAAATAATAAATATATTAAATATTGCAAATATTTGTCAATAAAAATGGCAATACTTTCAAGCTGATCCCGTTATGTGATTAAGTTCTTTTTTGGTCTGTACCAAAGAATTTGGAAAGAATAGAATCTGTGCTAAAATAAGAACTAGTTCATTGTTATTTGTCTCATTAATATTAGGTTTATACCACGTGTGACTGAAAGAGACAACTACTAGTACTTTAATTCCTTTATTATTTTGGCACTACTTAATTGTAAATACAACCACTTGTAATTGTGGTTGACTTTTAATACTGCTTAATTAAAAGTCACGTGGTAGTAAGAGTAGCGGCATAATTGTTCCGTCATCCTTTTTGAAGTATTTTAATGTCATTTGTTATCCTGTCAAATTAGGTTGTCAAATGATGAAAAAATGTATATTCATCCCCTTCTGACTTCTTTTTAATGTCATAAGTGAAAATAGTATAAACGGTTGTATTTTGTCGCAAAGTCCAAATTCTTTGGTCTGTACAAATAAAAGTGTTTCTACTGTCTGGGCAGATGAGAAAAACTGTTTACCACTTTGGCTTACTCTAGCCATATTACACCGACTGCACAGTGCACATGGCGACAGTAATGCAGTGGTAGTGCAATGATTAGGCAAACCGAGAGCACGGGTTCAAACCACTTGCTGGTACCAATGTATATTTGTTATATGTACTTTGGTTCTCCTGTTTCTATAATACAAGCACTTTAGTAGCTTAGTATAGAAATGTAAATAATAATAATAAAATCAATGATAGTGAATGGAACTTGAACTGTGTTTTTATAGTGGCAGTACATATGACACTATACCGCCTGATGTTACCCTACGGCCACACACTCGACGAGTGGCGAGAGAAATAGCGAGGGAAATGGGCAGAGACATAGTGTGGCTGCGTTATTCGTCCTGCTGCTCGTCATGCCCGGCGATCCATTTTTGTCGGTTTTTTAGTGCGAGTCAAAGTTACAATGTTGTCGTCAATCGGAGCAACGCGATGAGCATCGCAAGTAGGGGAGTGTGTGGCTGTTAGGGCAATATTCACGGCAGCACGAGGAGAAGTGGGAAGAGCATAGTGTGGCTGTAGCATTAGACTTAAGTGTAGTCAATATATAAAAGCGACTGCGACTACAGCAAAGTAACAGTAATCAGAAGTCGGATCCACTATGGTAACCTTCAAAAGTTGTGTACTTACTACTTTTATGCCTTTATAAATCTATTCTAAGTGAATTAAACAAATTTTATGCGGCTTACTATCGCGTTTATTTTGGTTTTGATTTTACAATTTTTTATTATTCCGATTTTTTATAACACCTGGGACCCCATAATTCACAAACTCAAGTCCCAAGTCCAGCAAACTGCCAAACCAGATGACACCGTCAGTTATTTTTGCAAAAATTTGAAATAAACCGGGAACAGAAAAACAAAATATGAAACGGGGTAGTTTTGGAAACAATAACAGCATCAACCAATAGGACGACCAACACCTCAGTCTCTCCGTGACCACGATGGCTGCAAAGCTCTCGAAACGTCGGAATTATAAAAAATTGTAAAATTAAAACCAAAATAAACGCGATAGTAAGCCGCATAAAATTTGTTTAATTCATTAATCAATGTTCGCGCAAAATCTAAGAAAATTCTATTCTAAGTTTTAATTTTTTTTATTTCAGTCAGGATCTCTTTTATATATTTCTCATGAACAATCTTATATTTTTTTTAATTGGATTGTAAGTTTTGATATTTTTTTATTTATTTTTTATTTATTGTGACTCGATATATCACAGCACATTGATGGTAGGCTAGAGTGTGGTCTATGAATCGATGTCACTGCTACTACAATTCAATAACTGTACGTAGCAATCACATCCACTATGCCGACCTAGTTGGAACCGGCAACTTACAAGCTGATCCCGAAACGCGACTAAATCACTTTACGATCTGTATACTTGCAAGTGGTGGTACTATCCCGGATCAGCAGACTGGGTACCACTGCCTACCACTCTTATTACTATTTTAACACGTCATTTTACGTGCTAACCTTAAAATGACTTAAAGTGTAATTTAAGCTTAGCTGCATTGTGCTTTAGGGTTTATTGAACACTATTTATAATGATGGTGTGCGGGACCGGGTCTCCATTTACTCTTGTCCTATAGAAAAGTTATGGCCTACCTACGAGTATGTCGATAGTTGACATTACTATCAACCCTTCTCTATATCAAGCATCCACATTTTATCGACCGAATCGGCAGTCGAACTAAAAAGTTCGGTGCGTCTTTTCTTTGTAGAACAATTGACAAGTAGAATGCTTTGCCAGCCCATGTGTTCTCTCCATCCTATGACCTTGGATCCTTCAAGCGATGCGTGATGAAGCACCTTAGGCCGGCATAGTGGCGGCGGCTGGGGCAACCGGGAACCGACTCGGTTATTCCAGTCGTCGTCACTCTTGGACCTCCTCTTGCTTATCATCAGGCGAGTCGAAGTCAGATGTCGTGTCACAATAAAAAAAAAACGTGGACTTATTCCAACCTTGTTGTGGCCGATAATTGTGCATATGAGGATATGTTCCGTATACGAGTAGAAGCTACCAAAACCGTTATTGGTAAACTCTGCGATTTATATGTTATACGGACACACTTTCTCATCAGTTCGTTAAACTAATTATTACCTCATGAATCTACTATCTCATCGCACTAGATTCGCGTGGAATTAAATCTGTCCCGCACGTGCAGTTCTACCAGCTTACAAACGGTATTGTTAGCCAAATTTTTCCCATTTTAACAACGGTTTAAACGATCCTCAAACATTAGATTTCGTCCCTCTGGAATGCAAAGTTTATTAAAGGAATACCGCATATTGTTATTTTTAAAACAAATTGCAATTTGTATTTTACCAGAGCCTATGTTTCCATAGATGTTCGCATCTTATTTTAGTGGATGCATTCTATGCAGCAAATGTTTCTAAAAACTAATTGCTTTACTTATTTAGCTCTGTTGTCCATTTACGAACATCTAACGTAATAAAAATATAAACTTTTATTATTCCCTGACCTGTACAAAAGATATTATAATAATATTAAAGATATTATTCTATACAATAAAATCTATTACCTAAGAACATAGGTTTTCTCTACTCCCGGATCTTACTTCCCTGGGTTCTTCTTCCCTAAGTTGAACACTCAGTTAAATCGACAAAACACTGTATCGTATTTACGTATTTGACTTTTTAATTTTAATATCTAATGTATTCATATATATACAGATTGTTTCAAAACTCAACGATATCTTGGGACTGGGCGAGAGGCCAGGTAATACCAGTTTTGGAAAAAAACAAGAAAAAAATTCCTTGTCACTTAGAAAAGCTGAAATTCGACATCTCTGGGCGTATTTTTGAGTACTGTCACAAATTTCACAAATTTCACATTTTAGCAGTGTTTTTTTTATTGGCGTAATCTACAATAACGTGGCTATTAATCGCCATCACAAATCGAGGTAAAAAATATTGTTTATTACCTTAAACATTGTATAATTATCTATTATCGCTTTTCTAAGTGACTTGGATTTTTTTTTATTATTTTTTCCAAAACTGGTATTACTTGTCTCTCGCCCAGTACTGGGTTATTGTTGAGTTTTGGGACGATCTGTATAAGTATATATTTTGCAGTGGTATTGTACTGGCGATAGCATATACAATTTACAAAATGGATTGCTATAGAAAGTTTCCAATGAATTTCATCTCTTTATTTTTAAATGTACGTATGACATTATTCTTTTAATTTTTTTTAAGTAGGGCAATGCCTATAAACATAGTGTCTCTATAAAAATTATTGTCTATGTGAAGAAAGCGAGTAAACCTTGGACTCTTGGCTCTCCTTTTGCATTAGGCAGGTCGAGGTCTGATTTCGAGTCAAAATAAAATACAAATGTCGGCGAAATGAATAGTTTAAAAATTGTATTTGTGCAATGTTTCAGATGGTTGGATTTACACTTATCGTAGCGTGTGTAAGTGTCAGGTATAGGACTGATTTAGTAATGTACGCTTTTTTGACAACTAGTGTAGTTGTTTTTGTTTGTGTGATACTTGCTTTGACACCGGTAAGTAACATTAAAACCCGGGAATAATTAAAATCAATAAAATAATATTTAGGTACTCATATTGCTGATTGTAAATAGTGAATTAAGTTTAGATAAGGTCTTAGTTTAGATTTCGAAAACTTTGGATATGCCACTGTTTTTCACACTTATAATGGTTTTAAAAGGTATAATTGTTTTGCATCAAATAAAAATAAAAGGCAAACCCTCCACTTCCTCCAAGGTTTCTTTCCATAGAAATCTTAAAGTGAGTAGAGCTTTGCACACGCTGAGCCGTGTCTTTCCCCATATTAATTGTCTCTAAAGTAAGGCTTCATTCGACTTCAGGTTCACTTCTATTTTTTTTTATGGATCATGGGGAATTTACTTCTTTCTTATCCACGATGGAATACAGCAAAACTCACAATAATAAAGAATAAAGCGAAAAAGTCCTTCGCCAAAGGACGGATACTCGCGTACTATGTCGTACTGTACTATTCTGTACTATTCTGCCAGTACTAATACAGTGGAGGGGCCCCAGTCGCAGTCACTATGCCGGCCAATCTCAGACCTCAATTGCATCTGAGATCAGCTTAAAAGATACCGATTGCAATTACGCCGGTATACTGAATGCGACTGCAGTAATTTACTGTGCATTTTTTCTTACTTGGCAAAAATAGTAAACAAACTTTCGGCATAATTTATTTATTTATTCATTTACAAACCAACACTCACAGCTAACGCCAAACATGTAGGCTTTTAGTCAATACAATTAATTACATATCTATTTAATTTTAATTTACAATTTTTTATTACAAATGTTAATTATAGTACTGTGTGTGGTAGTCAATTCTAGGAAGCGTCCTGCTGATAATGACGAATTAACGACAAAAAAAAACAATTACTATTGACGCGAATCAATACGAATATCTAAAAATATCTATGAATTACTGTGAATAATATACTCGTAGAAGCACAAAATTTGTCATTTGTGTATTACCGTTCCCAAATGAATGGTTTTTAATGAAAAAAAATGTATATATAAATATAAGTATGTGTGTGATTTGAAGAACTTTTGTGCATTTGTTACATTGGATATGTTTATTCTATAGAATTAACAGTAGTAAACAGTTTCCTTAGATAAATGGCATGGGAAATAGTGACTTTTATGTTCGTTTACTACTTTATGCCAAGTAAGAAAAAACACACTATACCTGTAGTGCCAGTCGCCTCTAACTTATCAAGAGCCTGTGTGCCATAATAAAATATATAATTCTTTTTGGGCTTTTATGTACTACTTTTGTAATGTCCCATGATGAAAAATATAAAAATGGTAATTCTGATACTTATATTGATAAAACTAATAACATTTTTGCTTTAAATTGCTGTGCAGTTTAGTTATTTGGAAAATAAGATATGAATTTTGTATCATCTGTCAATCAACGCCATATTTGTTCTGCTTTGAACTGTCATAATTATAGTTTGATCATTTTGCACACCTAAACTATACAAAATAAAGGATATATTCCAATTACATTGTAATCTTCGTACATCAAATGATTTTAGGATGCATTTTAAACTGTTAATATAATTAAGCCCAAGTCCCCATACAAAATGAATGATGTCCTTTCTTAAATTTTCAGTTTGATTTCACCAGTTGGATTCTTTACGTGGTTGGCATCACTGTTGTACTGACGGTGTTATTTTTAATTGTTATGGTGTCAATGTGGTTATTCAAAGTTGAATGGACACCTTTAAAGATGGGAATATTGTTTCTTTTAACAATTGCTCAAGCTATCGTAAGTATAAGTATGTATATAGTATAGTTTTATAGCTTTTATTTGTAATATTTAAAAATTATATTGAATATTGCAAATATTTGTTTATAAAAAAAAGAGATGGATATTTGCTTCGGGTCTGGTTATCAAAGAGTGGTAGGCAGTGATACCCAGTCCGCCGGTTCCATCTAGGCCGGCATAGTGGATGTGATTGCTACTCACAGTTATTGGATTGTAGTAGGAGTGACATTCATTCATGTACCACACTTCGGCTTAACATTAAGCGGGGTGCTGTCATATGTCGAGTCACAATAAAAAGTGCTGCTGGTATAATTAAATTTATATTCCGCAGATGTTAATAATTGAAATTCAAATGGTTTTGGGTGGCAAGTCCATTGAATTGAACGAAACCGATTACTGCCTCGGCGCATATATGCTGTACTCGTCTATTATATCTTTGTTCTTAAAAATTCTTCACCTTATAGCTTATTTTTTTGACGAATATTGAATAAAAATACAATAATTGATTTTTTTACCTTTTATTTAAATTTTATTTATACTCGTGGATGCAATTGCTACATATATTAACTATTAACAGCAGCACCAATTCATGGACCACACTCCAGCTTAATATCAGGTGCGGAGCAGTGATATGCCGAGCTACAATAATAACAGCAAAAATCAGCCCCAAGAATGCCGACGACTGCAAAAACTGTATATAAAGCTTTTATTTGTAATAATTTATTGAATGTTAGAAATAAAATCTATAAAACAAATTTTACTCTGATCCGGGAATAGAACCCGGAACTTTACGCGTGTAAACGATCTGGTATGCTAACCCATGCGCAACTCCTATCGTCAAAAGTTACTATTATTTCGGAACGACTATACTGTCGTTAACTATATTCTACGGTTACCTGTTGAATTAAACAAATTTTATGCGGCTTACTATCGCGTTTATTTTGGTTTTGATTTTACATTTTTTTATTATTCCGACGTTTCGAGAGCTTTGCAGCTATCGTGGTCACGGAGAGACTGAGGTGTTGGTCGTCCTATTGGTTGATGCTGTTATTGTTTCCAAAAAAACGTCGGAATAATAAAAAAATGTAAAATCTAAACCAAAATAAACGCATAAAATAAAATTTGTTTAATTCAATAATCAATGTTGGCGCAAAATCTAAGAAAATACAGTATATTCTGTTGTTTACAAGAAGAAATCATAAATCTAGAACGAACACGCAAAACTTATGAGGGAAATGGCTGTGTCTTGTGTAATAAATGGACAAGGAAATTGAATTTGAGCTCGCTCGAGATTGGCGCCTACACGCTCGGCCCATCCTCTAGTTTTATAAAATATTACCTATTACACTACTTTAACTTACTAAGGCCTTCGATCATACGAGTATATCATATAGATGCACAATTGCCGCTCAAAAAGCGACAAAATAAATGCAAGTCCAATTGATGTAGGACTTGCATTTGTTCTCAATCTGAAATGAAGTATGTGACGTTACATTCGTGACAAATTTATACTTCAAAACAATGTGGTAAGGTTTAGTTTACAATCTACATTCAATTCACTTACTCAATTTATATCAGCGTAAGTGAATACTGACGCGCGGACACTTTTATGATATTACTTTCTATGGGACTGTGTATCAAATAAAAATATATGATCGATGACTAAGGCCGATATTTGTAATCAATCAATCGATTAAATTGACACGCCTTTTTCCCACAGGGATAGGCAGAGATAATGAAGCGCCACTTGCCACGATCCTGACACATCTTCTAAATTATTACAACAAATATAATCGTCTGTCACCGCTCTAAAAAGTTATCCTTCTATTTCCCAAAGGCACTAGCCATTAGACCGTACTCAAATATAGCGAGGCAAGAAATTCACTGAGCTCTAATCAAGTCGCACTAACACGTTCTATGAAGGAACACAAATCTAATATTCACTAATATTTCGGAACGATAACCCAATAATCACGACCTTTGGGGAGTTTTCGACTATTATGTGCACAGTATAAGACAATACAGTGAGGCAATATATATTTTTAAATTATAAATATAAACATGTAGCAATATCTATCGCATATACTACAGAGAATGTACCGAGGAGCTCTTTAATCTCAACTTTTCACACCCGTAATACCCGCACAGGTCAAGGAAAGCATTCGCATTTTGTCGACCGAATCGGCAGTCGAACTAAAAGGTTTGGTGCGTCGTTTCTTTGTAGAACAATCGACAAGTAGAATGCCATGTATTCTCCTCATCCTAGAACCTTGGATCCTTCAAGCGATGCGTGAAGAAGCATCTTTAGGCGGCATAGTGACGGCGACTGGGACAACCGTAGAGACTCGGGTTTTCACAGTCATCGGTACTCTTGGATCTCCTCTTGAGGTCAGATGTCACAATTAAAAAAACATGAAAACAATATTTTTTCAATCAATTTTACGATTCAATTTCCACAGCCAGACATAACGAAGTACCTCTTTCGTCACGATCCTGACACTACTCCCACGATTCATTCACATACATCCACATACATCGCCTATATAACGGAGTATGTTTCAAGGAACCCTTTAGACTTGTTTCTAATTATACTTTTGACTACCGTCACAAGGCGGGGGAAGTACCAGTTTAAGTGCGACCGAATTAAAAAAAACTAACTAAACAGTTCGGTCGTTTCTCTATTAACCAATTTATAGGTGGAATGCTTTATCAGCCCACGTATTCTCCCCAATCATTACCTTGTATCCTTAAAGCTAAGCCCGAAAAATCAACAATGTTTTTAATTGTGATTTGACATCTGCCCTCGACCCGTCTGGTGGTAAGCAAGAGGAGGCCCAATTTTGCCGACGACTGCAAAAACCGAGTCAATTTGTACGAAGCTTCTTCATGCATCGCTTGGAGGATCTATAGGTATCTGCGAGTCGGGCAAATATACTTACGAGTCAAAACTGACTTTCTCTAGGACTTTCACCTAATTAGCCAAGTCGAGGTAAAATGACGCATCATCATAAAAAAATAAAAACATCTTATAAGCCCTACATAAAAGAAGAAGAAAGCTAGATTGCCTATAACCGTAGAGCTTGTATGAGGAGAATTGTGGATGTGAAGGAAGCGAAGGAGTTGTGTCAGGATCGTAGCAAGTTGCGCTCCAGTGTCTTTGCCTATCCCCGTGGGATAGAGGCGTGACAGTTTGATTGATTGATTGAAGCTCATTAAAAGACACCAGGGTTTTTCATGTTTTTTTTTTAAATACTTTAATAAAGTATACTGTAACGCTAAATCCTAAACCCGCAAGTAACCTCGACCTCAAATAACCGAGATGAACTCCAGTTAGATAAGTTCAACAATATGTAAAGTAATTTGACCTTTATTAACTATATATTTGTTATTATAAAACAAAACACTATTAGTTAATTGGTCTCTTGTGTCAATACTAGAAAAAACATTAGGTTTTTAATGCCCAGTCTAAGTTGGGTAAAATGTATCATGTAATGTAATACGTAATAAAACAATTTGCTGTCCACCCTGATGCAAGGTAACACGCAATCAAACAATTCGCCGTCCACACTGATGCAAAGTAACACGCAATAAAACAATTTGCTGTCCATACTGATGCAATATAACACGCAATAAAACAATTTGCTCTCCACACTAATGCAATGTAATACGTAATGAAACTATTTGCTGTTCACACTGATGCATTGTAACAAGTAAAGTAATACGATTAGCATAGTCTGGACCCCTTTTTATTGCCCAGTCTAAGTTGGGTAAAGAGTATCATGCAATATAATACGTAATAAAACAATTTGCTGTCCACACTGATGCAATGTAACACGTAATAAAACAATTTGCTGTCCACACTGATGCAATGTAACACGCAATAAAACAATTTGCTGTCCACACTGATGCAATGTAACACGCAATAAAACAATTTGCTGTCCACACTGATGCAATGTAACACGTAATAAAACAATTTGCTGTCCACACTGATGCAATGTAACACGCAATAAAACAATTTGCTGTCCACACTGATGCAATGTAACACGCAATAAAACAATTTGCTGTCCACACTGATGCAATGTAACACGCAATAAAACAATTTGCTGTCCACACTGATGCAATGTAACACGTAATAAAACAATTTGCTGTCCACACTGATGCAATGTAACACGCAATAAAACAATTTGCTGTCCACACTGATGCAATGTAACACGCAATAAAACAATTTGCTGTCCACACTGATGCAATGTAACACGCAATAAAACAATTTGCTGTCCACACTGATGCAATGTAACACGCAATAAAACAATTTGCTGTCCACACTGATGCAATGTAACACGCAATAAAACAATTTGCTGTCCACACTGATGCAATGTAACACGTAATAAAACAATTTGCTGTCCACACTGATGCAATGTAACACGCAATAAAACAATTTGCTGTCCACACTGATGCAATGTAACACGTAATAAAACAATTTGCTGTCCACACTGATGCAATGTAACACGCAATAAAACAATTTGCTGTCCACGCTGATGCAATGTAACACGCAATAAAACAATTTGCTGTCCACACTGATGCAATGTAACACGCAATAAAACAATTTGCTGTCCACACTGATGCAATGTAACACGTAATAAAACAATTTGCTGTCCACACTGATGCAATGTAACACGCAATAAAACAATTTGCTGTCCACGCTGATGCAATATAACACGCAATAAAACAATTTGCTGTCTACAATGATGCAATATAAAACGAAATAAAACAATTTGCTGTTCACACTGATGCGTTGTAACAGGTAAAGTAATACGATTGGCATAGTCTGGACCCCGATTCTAGCAATATACAACACTAAACGACTTGTACTTGAACTGTGACTACATTATCAGCGTGACTTTTATACCAATTCAAAATGGCTACGTATCGTCAGTGATATTGCGATGATAAAAAAAACAGTGAAGTCGCAAGTAAACAACCAAGATTACCTATTGATTTGATATTCGCTGTTTGGTTACGAAGATGTGCGACGAAATTAAAATTCACTGCTTTTTCGATGCCAAATGTGTTAAAAGAATCGGCGCTATGTTTCTTAACTCGCGTCAGCTCTGACCACTCAGACACTCTGAATACAGCGCCTACGCACAATAGGCACGTATTTGTAATTTATATCGATTTTGACACGACACTCTTCTGACATGCTAGATGTAATTAAACGGCGTCTGTCGTTGTCTGGCATGACATATTTGTAAATAGAAACGGACTTTTATTCGTTGCTATTCAAAAAAGACTTTAAGATTTTGCCCACAGCTTCAATTTAAAACTTGAAAACATTCCCTTTACAAAATGAACTTTTTAGGAAGAGGGCTGGCTTTTATTGTTCTTATTATCTTGTAAATTTTGTTTATTGGGAGCCTTTAACAGTATTCTTTTAAAACTTGTTTAATGAAATAATTCTTAAATTATTACTTGTTATTTTTTTTTATACATGTTTGTACACAAGTTTTTAAGAGTGGTAGTCTGTAGCACCCAGTCTGCCGATCCGGGGTAGTACCACCACAGTTCCAATTAGGCCGTCATAGTGGTTGTGACTGCTGCTTACAGCTATTTACCTGTAGCAGCAGTCACGCTCATTCTTGGACCGAACTCCAACTTAACATCAGGCTTAACTCCAGCAATCATATGTCGGGTCAGTATAAAAATGAATAAAAAATATAGGACTGATAGGCACAGTTAATGGTTATGGTATGTCAATCTGGGATCGTACCACCACTTTCAAGTGTACAGGCTGTGAAATGACTTAGTCGCGTTTCGGGGTCAGCTTGTAAGTTGCCGATTCCAAATAGGCCGGCAGCAATCGCAGCCATTAACCCCTGGGCTGCTAATGACGCTGATTTCACTTATACTGCAGATTACACTGACAGATTCTTTGTCATTCGCAGCCGAGGGGTTAATGGACCTTATTTTAGCCTAATTTCAGATAAGTTGTGGTCAGATGTCGAGTCTCAATAAAAATAAAGCACTAAGTAAAAATATAATAAAGTAAAAACCCTAAACAGCTTTAAATTGCTAATTTAAAAGCATTAACACGTAAAAAAGTTAATAAAGTGATTGAATAAAACTGTTACAAAATTATTCTACGGAGTAAGTGGCGCTTCGAATTTCATTTGCTACGAAAAAAACATGGCGGAACACTTTTTACGAACACTCGAGTACTTCTCGAGTTTCGGAATTGAATTTACAATTTCGATTATTACGATTTTAACTTCGGTAAGTATATTTTAATGCGACCGTGGTGTAGTGGCTGTGCAGAGGTTAGGCAAACCGATAACACGGGTTCAAAATCACTTGCCGGTACCAATGTATCTTTGGTATATGTACTTTGGTACAAGCATTTTATAAGCTTAGTATAGTCATGTAAATAAAGGTACTATTAATTTTGTTTATTATTGTGGCTTACCATATGACAGAACCCCACCAGATGTTAATCTAAAGCGGAATCAATGTAAAAGGCGACCGATAATATAATTAAATAACTGCAAGTAACAATCGTATCCACTGTGCCGGCTTAGATGTTTTACACATGCCAATACCTAAGCTTATAATCAATCAATCAATCAAATTGTCACGCATTTTTCCCACAAAGATAGGCAGGGACAATGGAGTACCATTTGCCATGATCGGAGACATCCTCAAGAACTGGGCTAGGTTGCCTAGTGCCCATAATCTTAGAGCTTGTGTGAGGAGAATTGTGGATGTGAAGAAAGCGAGGAAGTTGTGTCAGGATGGTGGCAAGTGGCGCTCCATTGTCTCTGCCTATCCCTATGGGAATAAGGCGTGACAGATTAATTGATTGATTAACTACGGTTACTTTAATTGGTATTTAAAAATTAAAGTATCATAGGAATAAAACAGAAATATAATTGTTGAAAGCTTTCATCGTTAGCTAGAAAGCAAAATCCAATCGAAATTTCAGACATTAATTTCATATTTGTGTTTCTAGGATAATTCGAATGGTGGAGCGCCATCGGATTAATATGATTCCATAGCTATTCGGCTATTTGCAACGGAAACAGTAAGTTTGCTTCAAAACCTGCAACTGAGGGTTCGATGCGTGATCAGAATCCTGATCACTTTTTGTATGGTCAGCATAAGCATTTTGTTATATATATATATTTTAAATTTTTTGCTATAGGAATACTGTATATATAGTAATAAAAATTAAATAAATAACTTATACAGGAGCGGTTTTATTTAAAAATTGCATTATATTATAAAAAAAGCCACTGATTTAATTTTATATAAAACAATCTGCCGGAAAGTGTGCGCATCGTTTGGTAATACGTTATCCTGGCCGTCATACTATTTATATAAAATTTGCATTGATGTGCATAGGTTTAATATGGATGCATTTATTACATTGAGATTAACTAATAGGTAATAGGCAGAGATAATGGAGCGCCACTCGTCACGATCCTGGCACAACTTATATTATGCGCTACCAGCCTTAGTTTCGAGCTATGACTGCATAAAACTGCGCGGCGGCGATATTCCTCTAGTGGATACCCACCCTAAGAAGCACGGCGTATCGTCTAAAAGCAAAAAGTTGATAAAATTATTTTAAGAACATACATCACATATTTGACAGTTTATGATGGATTAATTCTATATAGCTCTAATAAACAGCTTTGATAAATATTTGAACATCAATATTCCATTACTGAATTTTTATTTTTGGTATAAATGCAATATAGATATTTTATATTTCAACACTACAATTTTTACACTGATGATCTTTGATATGTTATTAAAAGTCAGCCATTTTTTTTCCTATACTTCGACATAACATATGGTAATAACTTTTTGGCACTATCAGGTAATCATAGTGTATTTTTAAAAATACTGATTTGTTGAATACTGTTTGTTGCCAAATTAGAAAAATAAAAAAAAGTATCAGTAAGATGAATGAGTTATGAAATATAGACAATTTTAAATAATGAATTTTACGAATAACCAGTGAATGCAACTGGCATCTTGTCGTTCGGAATGGCATTCTAAGGGGGAGGCCTATGTTCAGCAGTGAACATTTTCTGGCTGACGATGATAATAATGATGAAGTCTCGTAGGTCACTATAAAAAGTTTATATAAATATACTAGTTGTGCCCGCGGTTTTACCCCCGTAAAATTAGGTTTATAACACAGTCATAAAATAGGAGGAGTACTGTATATCCGACTGTATATCCTTTTTTTGTATTTATAACTCGACAGATGATGACAGAAGGAAATTAAATAAATATAGGAAAATTCCAACCAACTGAAACTATAGTAAAAATATAAATATATTTTAATTAAAAGTTTCCTATCTTTCTTCTAGTACCTCTAAAAATATGTGTACAAAGTTTTATTATGATCGGTTAAGTAGTTATTGCGTAAAAACGTCACAAACAAACTCACATTCACATTTATAATAATAGTAGGAAGCAGGATATTTTTTTGCTGATTGTACAATGAAGTTCATGTGTATGTATGAAGTCCGATCGGCATTTGTTCTGCAGCGCTGCAAGAGCTACTCATTACGGCGATCAGAAGGAATTCTGATGCTTTTCCATGTTAACAGCACAAGACAATGTTTGTCGACATGCATTTTTTACTAAAAATAGATTTGCAATACAGATTGGAACAATATTCTCAAGGTTACTTGCTCTGTTTAAAATTCCTTTTGTTCAAATCAAATTGTCACGCTTTTTCCCACAGGGATAGGCCAAGATAATAGAGCGCCACTTGCCACGATCCTGACACAACTTCCTCGCTTCCCTCACATCCACAATTCTCTTCATACAAGATCATATAATGAAAAATAACAACAAGAGTGGTAGGCAGTGGCACTCATTTTGTCGATCCGGGGTAGTACCACCACTTACAAGTATACAGACCGTGAAGTGATTTTGTCACGTTTCGGGATCAGCTTGTAAGTTGCCGGTTTCAACTAGGCCGGCATAATGGATGTGACTGCTACTTACTACTTGAATCGTAATAGTAGTGCCAACCATTCATGGACCATACTACAGCTTAACACCAAACGGGATGCTGTCATATGTCGAGTCACAATAAAAAAATAAAAAACACTAAGTCAATCAATCAAATTGTCACGCCTTTTTCCCACAGGGATAAGCAGAGTCAATGGAGCGCTGATCCCGAAACGCGACTAAGTCACTTCACGGTCTGTATACTAATATTATGGATTTCAATCAATCAATCGTTTAAATTGTCACGCCTTTTCCCCACAGGAATAAAGCAGAAACAATGGAGCGCCACTTACCACGATCCTTACACAACTCTCTTGTTTCTTTCACATCCACAATTCTCTTCATACAGGCTCTGTGGTTATGGGCACTAGGCAACCTAGCTTTTTTCTTGAGGATGTCTCCGATTTGGTCCGATTATGGATTTGATTATATATTTCTTTATGTATTTGATATCATCAGATTACATTCAATGTTAATATTTACAGCAAGTATTAGAGGTACAGAGCCTAAAGGGTAGAGTTGACAAAAAATTAAGTTTTTCTCCCCAAAAAGTGTGGGAAAAGTTTATAGCAGTAAAACTTGGCCAACAGATGGTGGGACTAACAGCTAGGGTTGCCACGTAATCAATAAAATTATTAGTTCATTAAACTGACAGGTGGACAGGACATATAGCAAGACGCACAGATAAAAGGTGGACACTAGAGGCAACTACATGGGAGGGACCAGTAGGAAAAAGGAGAAGGGGACGTCCTAGAAAAAGGTGGATAGAGGACATACAAGCTTTAGCAGGAAGCGAATGGAAAAGGAAAGCATTAGACAGAGATGCCTGGAACAAGCTGGAGGAGGCCTATACCCAAATAGGGGTTCCGATCAACGGTGTAAATAGTTAAAAATTTTAATTAATGTAAATTTAAGATTGGAAATAAATGGCTTATTTATTTATTTTAAACTGATCATAATAAAATTTTTAAAAGTTATTACTTTAGACAAGTCCAGGTGTAATTAATTGTCCACGAGTGAACTGATTACTATCTTGTCTTTTACTCTACTTTAGGTTTTTATTACGGTCGGGAAAAGCACCCACATTCTATTGGCCGTATAGAAGAAGCATCTTAGGGCGGCATAACGACGGCAACTGAGGTAGCCGGGAATTAACTCGGTTTTTTGCAGTTGTCGTCACTCTTGGACCTCCTCTTGCTTATCATCAGGCGGGTCGAGGTCAAATGTCGTATCACAATTAAAAAAATAGACCAGTAGTTGTCAAAGTTGTCTGGGCTACGACCCATTTTACAAACTCAGGACCCACCTCTAGGAAATTTGGACTATAACCTTGGATCGTGGAGGCGTGAAATAGCACTTATGGACGGCATAGTAGCTGTAGTCTACCAGTGAGTGAGGCAGCCGTAAATTAAGTCGTTTTTATGGATAGTCCGACTCGCACTTGGTCGCTTTTTTCAGTTGTCTGCACTTTTTTTCAATAAATATCGAGCTACAACAAAAAGTATAAGCGGACTTTTACCAATATTAAATCAATCAATTAAATTGTCATACCTTTTTTTCTCTATAACATAGTCAATGATGCGCCACCTGCCACGATGCTGACACAACTCCCTCGCTTCTCACACATCCACAATTCTCTTCATACAAGCTCTACGGTTATGGGCACTTTCTTGAGCAAGGGCAAATCGGAGGTATGATTTGGTCGGAAAACAATTACCAACCTATTTAAGGCTTCATTAGTAATTTGGGACAACCCTACCCCTACCATCTAAAATAACCGCCCTCTCGCCGTTCTGCGCAAAAACTAAGATTTACTTCGTTCCGTTGCGGCCTGCAACATCTTTTATTAGACAATGAAAAAGCGTGGAGATGTGCTCACGACAAAAAGAAAACGATAAATTATTATATTTATTATATTATTTCTTATTCTTTTTTTAATGTTGTGCCTAAATAAGTATTAAGAATAATTAATCCGACGACAGGCGTGGACGAACGGTTTAGCAATTGGTTTGTTGCGCGTATAGTCCCGGGTTCGATCCCCGGTAGGAGCAAATATTTGTTTCATAGCTTTTATTTGTAATATTTAATAATATTAAATATTGCAAGTACCCAGTTTGCCGATCCGGGGTAGTACCACCACTTACAAGTATACAGACCGTGAAGTGATTTGGTCACGTTTCGGGATCAGCTTGTAAGTTGCCGGTTCCATCTAGGCCGGCATAGTGGATGTGATTGCTACTCACAGTTATTTGAATTGTAGTAGCAGTAACATTCATTCATGGACCACACTTCAGCTTAACATCAAGCGGGTTGCTGACATATGTCGAGTCACAATAAAAAAAAAAATTTAAAAAATTAGGTCGACATATTGGATATAACTGCTGCTTCAAGGTATTTAAGTGTAGTAGCAGTCACCTCAATTCATGGACCGCATTCTTGCCTAACATCAGGAGGGGTGCTGTCATATATCGAATGAAATATACACATCGATGTGATTGCTACTTACAGTTATTAAATTGTAGTAGCAGTGACCTCCATTCATGGACCACACTTCAGTTTAACATCAAGCGGGGTGCAGTCATATGTCGAGTCACAATAAAATAAAAAAAATACACATACAAGTATACAGGTTTTTGACATAAAACGTAACGCTTTTCACTTATTGTTTGAATTAATTTTACTCATAAAATTTGCATACTGGGGGTCTTGTATGTAAGCGACACTGGAGCGTCACCTCTCACGATCCTGACACAACTCCCTCACTTCCTTCACATCCACAATTTCCTTCATACAAGCCCTACGGTTTTGGACACTAGGCAACCCAGCATCTTGTGTCTTGTCTTCTCTTCATCTTTGATTTCATCAGACAAATTCCTTTTGTCAATCTACTTTCATTAATCCTTTCTCCAAAAATAGTACATTGCTTATTTTCAAAAACGACGACATACATTTAACAAAATTGATAGTTCCATAGATTAGTCTGATTGTGATATACCGCAGTGCAGTCCCCTGTTCTTATAAGGACCAAGATTAAGTGATTTACTCGTAAATTCGACATTCATTTTGTTAGTACTGCTGACTCCGTAAAAATGCCACGATTGCAGTTTGGTTTTATCTAATATATATAAAAGTAAATATTTGTTTGTTCGTATATAATGCGCCGCCATACCGTTCATCCCCATTGTCAAATTCTGCTCGAAACAAAGATTTGTTTTATAGAATTTTCATTTTATTATTTTTAAATTTCTATACTATCATAGAAACAGGCAAAACCAAAGAACATATATCAAAGATACATTGGTACCGGTGGCGATGAATGGTTTCGAACCCGTGGCTCTAGGTTTGCGTAACCATTGCACTGCCATTACACCACGGTCGCCTTGTAATATAATATTTAATTATTAGTCGGAATTAGGCACTTTACTGTCGGGGAGGTCCAAGAGAGCCGACGACGCGACTGGCGGAACTTTTTCATTTTAGGACTGCCCAACGCCGTTACCATGCCGACCAAATGTGATTTTCCACGCTTTTCTTGAAGGTTTCAAGATTATAAAACAGGTATCCTTTAGTTCGACTGCCGATTCGTTGAAAAAATTAGTCAGATATTTTCTCAGGGTATTACCAGGTATTGTGGTGATGCTAGGGTGATTAAAAGTGGTAGGCAGACAGTTGCTGTTTTGTTATAAGACTTTTAAGTTGCCGTGAAGTGACAATCGCGTTTTCGGATGAGCTTAAAAGTCTCCGGTTCCAAATAGGCTGGCATAGTGGATGCGACTGTTACTTGCAAACATTGAACTGTAGTAGCACTTGCCTCCATTTATGGACCGCACTCCAACTAAACATCAGGCCTGATAACAAAACAACACTATTTTGTTGAGTAAAGTTTCTAGTAAAAAGTAAAAGATCAATCACTCAATAAAATTCTCACACCCTTTTCTCATGGGGATAGGCAGAGACAACGGATCGCCGCTTGCCACGATCCTGACACAACTCCCATGCTTTCTTCACATCCACAATTCTCTTCATACAAGCTCTAAGGTTATGGGCACTAGGCAACCTAGCTTTCTTAAGGATGTCTCCGATTTGAACAGAAAACACCCTCCTGGGCCTGCCTTGTTTAACGCATCCATCGACATCAGTTTTATAAATTGCTTTCGTCAATCTACTTTTACTCATCCTTTTCATATACCCAAACCATAGATAAAAGTAAAAGAATTTTGGATAATTTAGAAAATTGCACACCATAGATAATTTACGACGTAGTCTAATGTTCTTATTATTATGTCATTTTATAAAAGGGAAATTCCTTAGCTAAATTCCCAAAAGGCTGAAAAACAGGAAGATGCCACAAAAAAAGGAAATCCTGTTAAGTAAACGGGAATCGGGACAAGCAATAAGCAGGAATGGATTGCTCTTCTTTTTTGTTTTCCATTTCGCGATTGTTACGGAATTTTGCATAATCGCCTACAAGTGCTGGTATTCTGTTATTTAATAACGACTTATTCGATAAGTCCCACTAAAATGAGGTGGATATTTGCAATACAGACCGTAAAGTGACATTGTCGCGTTTCGGGATCAGCTTGTAAGTTGCCGGTGCCAACTAGGCCGGCACAGTCGATGTGATTGCTACTCATAGTTATTTAATAATAGTAGCAGTGACATCTATTTATGGACCACACTCCAGCTTAACATCAAGCGTGGTACTGTCAAATATCGAGTCACAATAAAAAAATGAGGTATTTTTTTATATATGAGTAGATATCTCACCTTGACTTGCGTAAGCAAGATGAGGTCTTAAAGTGCCAGCGCCTGAATAAAACCGGCTCAGTTCACTGTTGCCTCAGTCGCCGTCACTAAGCCGGCCATGTGATTTTCAGATGCATGCTGATAGATTTATACAGTTTTATTTTTATTAAGGACCGACCAACACAAAAAATAGTATCTTGAAGCTGGAAAAGTACTTACTTGTATAACCACACTCCAGCTTAACAACAGGCGGGGTGATGTCATATGCCGAGTCACGATAATAATAAAGTATCTAAGCCTATATGAAACTGACTAAATGTTATATGTAATTAAAATATTAGACGTCATTAGATGATATTTTTATTTATAGTTTAATTATAGTCAATTATTACTTTTAATTTTATCTGTTTCTTAATAAATTATTCTGTAAATATATTCCCAATGAATTAAATGTACATTTTTTTAAATGTAGTGTATGTTGTTGATATATGTTTCACGAACTACCTACATCTAAGAATGAATAAACAGTCTTAATCATGAACTTGTGTTTCACTACATGGTGTCAGAGTGGAATATTAAAATAAATAATATTAGTGAATCGTAACGATTTAGATAAGTGTTTACAGTAAAATTAGTATTATTAGTTGCACAATAAATAATAATGGAACACGCGCGACCTCCCGCGGAATTAAAACTTGAAGGTGGGCCTGCGTCGCGTGCCGACGCATGGAAAAGGTGGTACCAGCAATTTAAAATATTTCTGAAAGCTTCAGGAGTGCATAAAGAAAAGACAGACGTCCAAACCAGTCTGTTAATAAACTTGATTGGTCCCGAAGGTTATGATGTTTATAACACATTTGATTTTACGAATACAGAGGCATCTGAAGATTTGGAAACCGTGGTGAAAAAGTATAATGAACACTTTTCCGTTAAACAGAATACTACGATGATACGATTCAAATTCTTCACGAAAAATCAAGAGCCAGGCGAAACAATAGACGAGTATGTGACGTCACTCCGATTGTTAAGTCGTGGTTGTGAGTTTAAAGAGCTGGAGGACGGTCTAATTCGTGATCGCATTGTTTGCGGCGTAAGGGACGGCAAAGTACGCGATCGACTACTGAGGGCTGAGGAGCTCACTTTGGCAAACGCTGTTAAAATTTGCCAAAGCAGTGAGTTATCTAATGAGGAAACACAACAAATTGAGGAGATTAAGACAAATGAGACAGCTGCAGGAGGTCACCAGGCGGAGGTGGATGCGGTATACAGGAGCCGTGGCCGAGGACGCGGTGCGAGGACAACGCGTCGCGGCAGAGACGGTCGCCGTGCCTGGGCGCCTCGGGATAGTGGATCGGTTGGTTTGCCGCGCGAGCGGTGTTCAGCTTGCGCAGGCTACCAGTGTGACTATAATCGGTGTCCAGCATTAAATGTTAAGTGTTACATGTGCAATGAAATGGGTCATTATAGAAAAATGTGTCCAATGAAAACAAATAAAAAAGTGCATGAAATCAATGAAAGTGATAATTCATATTATTATGTTGATATTATTGAAAGCGGCGACAATGAAAACAAATGGTATGAGTCATTAACCTTATTTGTAAACAATAAGACGCTGCTGTTTAAGTTGGACACTGGCTCTGATATTAATATAATGTCTGTGAGTACTTATAGAAGTTTAGATTTAAAAACATGTAATTTATTGCCTGATAACACAATTGCACAATCATTTTGCGGAAACTACATAGATATTATTGGTTCTCGAAAAATTAAGTGGATATTTAAAAACAAATTGTATACATTGAATTTTATTATTACGCAGGATGATTGTCACAGTGTGTTAGGCAAATTTGCATGCGAGGAGTTAGGCATGGTCAAACGTGTATATAATATAGGTATTCAGGAATATAATGATTTATTTGATGGATTAGGCAAATTGCCTGGTGTTTATAAGATTCAGTTGGAGAGCGGCTCGCAGCCCTCGGTGTGCCCAGTCAGAAAAATTCCTTTGGGTGTTAGGGATAAACTGTCGGCTGAATTATTGCGAATGGAAAAAATGGGTGTTATTAGGAAAGTGACACACCCGACGCCGTGGGTCAATGCTATAGTTGTCGTGGCTAAGAAAAATGGCACTATCCGCGTATGCCTAGATCCGCGTCCACTCAACAAAGTAGTACGTCGTTCTCACTATCCGCTGCCAACACTGACAGACATTGCTGTTAAGTTGCAAGGTGCCAAATACTTTAGCAAATTAGACGCACGCTCAGGTTATTGGATGTGTCAGTTGGACGACGAAAGCGCAGATATATGTACATTTGGCACCCCGTTCGGTCGTTATCAATTCTTACGGTTGCCTTATGGTATTAGTTGTGCCGGCGAGGTTTTCCATGCGAAGATAAGGCAAATATTAGAGGATATTGAAGGCGTTGATTCGTTCGTTGACGACATTATAGTTTGGGGCGCAACGGAACACGAGCATGATATGCGGTTGAGATCACTTTTGAACAGGGCACGGGAAGTTGGTATAAAATTTAATCGGGATAAATGCGATTTTAAAGCGCGCAGCGTGAGCTATTTGGGGCATATCTTTGATGCAGACGGAATGCATATTGATAAAAGCAAATTAAAAGCTATAACAGAGATGTCCACTCCACATGATAAGTCGTCACTGGAACGTTTTATAGGCATGGTAAATTATTTATCAAAATTTATTCCTAATTTTTCCAACACAGTGTTGCCATTGAGAGATTTGTTGAGAAAAAATACACAGTGGTATTGGGACGCGCCTCACGATGCGGCCGTATCAAGGCTTAAAGACTCGTTAATAAATGCCCCCGTGCTGGCATTATTTGATGTACGGAAACCGGTATTATTGTCGGTTGATGCGAGCTCGCGAGCGGTCGGTGCGGTATTATTACAAGACGGACGGCCAGTTGAGTTTTCGTCGATGTCTTTTACTGATACACAACAAAGATATGCTCAGATCGAAAAAGAGTTGTTAGCCATAGTTTTTGCCCTGGAACGCTTTCATCAGTACGTATTTGGTAAAAATAACGTTACAATAGAAAGCGATCACAAGCCCTTAGAATCGTTGTTTAAAAAGTCATTAGACTCTGTTCCTGCTCGTTTGCAGCGTATGATGCTTAGGATTCAAGGTTATACTTTTAAGGTCATATATAAGCCAGGCAAATACATGCATATCGCGGACGCTTTGTCTAGGGCGCCCTCTAGTGATGTTGCTGAGGACAGAGTAACAGACGAAGTAGAGGAGCAAACTTGCTTCCTAATTGAAAACGTACGATTCAGCGATGTGAGATTGCGTGAAATAAAAAGTGCGATGGCCAGTGATGAAGAATGTAAGATTATAATTAAGTATATTAAGTATGGTTGGCCGGATAACAAATATAATGTAAATGAAATAGCTAAAAAGCATTGGTCGTATCAGGAATCATTCGAATACACAAATGGGATATTATTCAAAAATAATTTAGTTTTCATACCGGAGAAATTGCGCGGAGAAATGATAAAACGGGTTCATGATGGTCATCCAGGCATCGAGCGAAGTAAACGCCATGCTCGAGATGTTATGTTTTGGGCAGGCATGTCACGTGACATTGAGCGAGCTGTACGCCGTTGTATAACTTGCGCTGACAACGCGAGTGCACCACGCAGGGAACCACTCATTCCGCATTACATACCAGAATTACCATGGGCGAAGTTGGGCTCGGACATATTTTATTATAACAAAAAATATTATTTGATTATAATTGATTATTTTTCAAATTTTATTGAAGTGAATGCATTAAATAATATTAGTAGTAACAGCGTGATCGTAGCAATGAAGGAACAGTTCGCGCGTCACGGAATACCTAAGCAATTGATAAGCGATAATGGCCCTGCTTACGCATCAAAACAGTTCGCATTATTTAGCAAAGAGTGGGGTTTTGATCACATAACAACGTCGCCTAATTATCCGCAATCTAACGGCCGTAGCGAAAGAACTGTGCGAACTATAAAAAATATGCTAGCAAAGTGCTTATCATCGGGTACAGATTTTTATTTAGGCTTGTTAAATTTTCGAGCTACCCCGCGAGACGGCATAGCGGCGCCGTGCGAATTGCTTATGAGTCGTAGAATCAACACAAGATTGCCAATGAATGTTGAAAAGTTAAAGCCTTCACGTGATAATTCATCGGACTATAATAATATTCTTAAAAGCCAACAAATAGGTAAAAATAATTACGATAAAAGTTATAAGCCATTACGTCCTCTTAATGAGGGCGAGGAAGTAGTCATGATTAATGGGGATCGCCGTCAAAGAGCTTGCGTACAAAGCAAGGCATCACAGCCACGATCTTACTTTGTCACCGATCGCAGAGGCAGATCATATCGTCGCAACAGGCGACATTTAATAGCGAGTGATGCCCATGCTCAAAGCCAATGCTCAGAGTCGGTCGCGCCAAACCAGATTGGTGACAATAGTAAAAGCGAGAGCGGCAGTGTAGTGCAGCCCAGAGGGATGAGGCCGGCCGCAGCGAGGGCACGCGACCTCATAAGTACGTTATTCTAATTTTATTGTTGTTTAATTATTTTGTTGTAATGTTTAAATGTGAATTGTCATTAATTAATAATTGTATAATATAATAGTAATATGTAATATTGCATGCGTAATTTGTTATGATAAATTGAAATTAAGAGGGGAAGGATGTAGTGTATGTTGTTGATATATGTTTCACGAACTACCTACATCTAAGAATGAATAAACAGTCTTAATCATGAACTTGTGTTTCACTACATTTATTGTACAGAATAGATTCTATTGTCGTTGAAAATGGTCGTCTAAAGCTGGCGTTATTGTTTGCTGATTTACACTATTTGCACAACGATACTTACTACTCTACAAGTAATATCAATTTGTATGCGAAATATTAAACTTTGTAAACTGGCTTTGCTATATTTTATTTCCCTAAAACTAATATTATACTATTAAATTGTTTATAAGATCCGTGTAAAAAATAATTAGCTTTATGGCCCTAAATAGTATATTTCATTACAAGTGCGGAAAGGCTGTCATTGCAAAGAGTTCCGACAAATGTCTACCTGAGCCGAGGCGCAGCCGAAGGCGAGGGTTGACAGTCGGAACAAGTTGCAATGACGGTTCCGCACGTGTTCTGAACGACTATTTTTAATACAGTTGCGAAAAAATGAAGCAATTTAATAAAATAATAAAAACACAATAAACTCAACTAACTAATCATTTATTTCTTATAAAAGTTATAATTCACATATACATTGAAATTGGTACAGTTTTTTATACTAACTGGGGAATTTTTAGGTTGCATATTTACTGTTTTAATTTAATTCAAAAAAACTAGGGTCGAAATTACTCATTTTGTGCAACAAACAAATAACTCTCAAAGAAAATTTCTGAGATTAGAAAGGCAGAGATTTAGATAGGCAGAGATTTCTTTTCTTCACCCATTCTGGTAGGCAAAGGGAACTATGCCCATACAGCCAAGTCTTCAGTAGAATTTTTTTTTATTAATATGAAATGAAAATGAAATTTAATGAGATGAAATGAAATGAAACCTAACCTAACTCATTCAATCAAATCATTAAATTTGAAACAAATTAGTAGCTTCTTTTTAGAAATATACGTATTAGCATGAATCATAAAAACTTTTTTTAGTAAAAACTTCATGGTTGGTTTTTCTATTTAATAGACATTATTTTGACAGTTGGGAAAGAGAACGCACGAGTTCGGGAAAGGTAAAAAAAAGCACGAGTGTGTAATAGCCCACATCCCGAACGCTATACGTCCCTGCAATACGCCACTTTTTGAGCAACTGTATTAAAAAATAAAGTTCAGGATTCTATTAATAACTATTTGCTTAGAATTAAACAAAATTTTATGCAGCTTACTATCGCGTTTATTTTGATTTTTGATTGATTTTACATTTTTTTATTATTCCGACGTTTCGAGAGCTTTGCAGCCATCCTGGTCACGGAGAGACTGAGGTGTTGGTCGTCCTATTGGTTGATACTGTTATTGTTTCCAAAAATACCCCGCTGATAATTTAATAATCAATGTTCGCGCAAAATCTAAGAAAATACTAGTTAAATAATATTATCTACTTTATCACACACCGTGTAAAGCTTATTTATAAAGAGATTTTACAAGGCGACCGGGGTGTAGTGACAGTGCAGTGGCTACGCAAGCCGAGAGTACGGGCTCAAAACCACTCACCGGTATCAATGTATCTTTGATGTATGTAATTTAGTTGTCCTGTTTCTATGATACAAGCAATTTAGTAGCTAAGTATAGAAATGTAAAAAAAATAGTTGTATGTACGACAGCTATTCAAAATAGCGGTAGAGATTTACAACAAAGTTAACTTTACTTGTACAAAAGGGGGCGAGGAAATTTCTTTGTATATTGTCCTTTTCGCATTCAGATTGTTCACGATAAAAGAATAAATTAAGATCTTAATAAGAGTCGGTTTAATACTCATCCTAGTTGCGCAGTTTGTTGCGTTACGACAATAGAAATTCACCTTTATTATCACTTCGTTTGTGATAATAAAGGTGATTCTTTTGTCTATAAGATTTTGGTCTGAGATTTTCTAATGGCATGTTTAGGAGTATTTTACTTCAGGCCCTTGCGGAAACTTGAATCTTATAAAAGAGTGGACTGGACTGCTTTCTTTAATTGCAAATAATCCAGCGTTTATACATTTGGTATGCTGCAAGTGATTATTTCCGGTTTCGATTAGGCCGGCATAGTAGAACTTTTTTTTTATCGTGAAACGACATCTGACCTCGACCTGCCTGATGGTAAGCATGATGAAGGTCCGAGAGTGCCGATGATTGAAAAAAAAAACGAGTCAGTTCACGGCTGCCACAATCGCCGTCACTATGCCGGCCTAAATTATTTACCTGTAGTCGCTTCCAATCATGGACTGGACTCCAGCTTAACTTTAGGTGGGGTGCTAGATAAAAAACGCAATCCAACGCAATTCTATGCCCACCTAGTACGAAGCCTCACAGTTACATAACTGTTTTGAATTGTACGTATTTAATGTGAAATTTTCTTTAATAAATGGTTATGCGTTCTTTTATCTGACTTTTTAGTTTAGGTTTTCTTTTATAAAATGAATATTAACTTTATTTTTCATTCATTATTATAATTTATTTTATTTTCAATTATACTACATATTAATTCATTCGTATTACTTAAACCATGTACTCTGATGATGATTCAGACTCCTTTTACACTGCTGATGATTTGGACTCGGGTGAGTCATCTGAAGAGTTTGTTGACTGTATCGAGCCCCTGGGGGCCACTCTGAGGGGTAGATTGCTGGAGTTCGCAAAAAATTTTAATGTATGCCATATTAATGCGCAGAGTATCCCATGTCATTATCCAGACATTCTTGACACTTTTTCCTGTGGGGGCATTGACGCAGTGTTAGTTTCTGAAAGTTGGCTAAAACCTTTCTTGCCATCTACTTCTTACGTCATTCCGGGATTTGTGCTTCTGCGAAACGACCGCGTTGACAAAAGGGGTGGTGGCGTTGCTATTTACCTACGTAACGACATCTGTCATAAAGTAATAGCGTCATCCCCACCTAACTGCAGCGACTCGCCTGAATATCTTTTCCTTGAGGTCTCGGTTGGTGGCAAAGTGATTTTACTGGGTGTTGTCTATTGTCCGCCCACTGTCCCGGTTGACTCGAGATTGGAGCAACTTATTGAATCGATTGGATCTGAATACTCTCATCATATAATAATGGGAGACTTTAACGCTGACCTTCTCGTTGATTGCCCTCGCAGCAAGAGATTACGTTCGGTTGTTGAAGCTGCCAGTCTCACAATTGTACCTCTCAGGCCGACACACCATAACATTCACACTGCTGACACATGGCTTGACGTTATTATCACATCAAATATGGAAAAAATAGCTACTCATGGACAGCTCCTTGCTCCGGCTTTCTCATTGCACGATCTCATTTATATGTCCTACAGGGCAAAGCCCGGTAAGCGCTCACCAACATACTTGCGTTGTCGCAACTACAGAAAGATGGATCTCGATGTTTTGCATGCTGACGCTGCTGGTGCGGATTGGAAGTCTATTGAGCTTGTTCCGGAAATAGATGATAAAGTCTCTGTCCTCAACAATATACTGGTTCAGTTATTTGATAAACATGCTCCTGTAAGACAGGTCAAAGTCAAGCGTGCTCCGGTTCAATGGATAACAGACAGAGTTCGTTTGTCGATGAGGAAGCGGGATAGAGCATTCATAATTTTCAAAAAAGATCGCACAGATTTTAATTGGTCCAAATATAAAATAGCAAGAAATCAATGTAATCAGGCGGTACGTTCGGCTAAACGGAATTATTTTCACGAAAATATCTCTAAAGTCCAACCCTCTGGGTTATGGAAGTTCCTAAAATCTATTGGTATTGGCAGCTTCAAACAAGATTGCGTACCCTCTAATATAAATCTTAATGATATTAACACCCACTTCTCTTCTTCTAGCGTTCTTACCGCTGAGATTAAAAGCCAGACCATTACCAAAATCTCTTCAAAAACTTCCTCTAATCTGCCTTCTTTCACCTTGACACCGGTCACTGTCAACGATATCAAACAAGTTTTAAAATCAATTACATCAAGGGCCACGGGTGTTGATGGTATAAATCTAACCATGATATCTTTTTTATCAGAGGCCTTGTCACCAGTATTGCATCACATCATAAATTTCTCTCTACAATCTGGTCAGTTTCCTGCAATCTGGCGACAAGCCTTTGTAACACCAATTCCAAAAATACCGCACCCGACTTCTCTTACTCACTATAGACCTATTTCTATACTCCCTTTTTTTTCCAAAATATTGGAATCAGTAGTATACAAACAGCTCTCGGCTTTTTTAATGGAAAATCAACTTCTTTCGCCTTTCCAGTCTGGGTTTAGGTCAGGTCACAGCACTGCAACGGCGCTTATCAAAGTCACCGACGACATAAGATGGGGAATGGAGGAGTCAAAGTTGACTCTTATGGTGCTCATTGATTTCTCAAATGCCTTCAACATGGTTGATCCCGACATTTTGCTTGCTATTATGAGATATCAATGTGGTATATCATCTGATGCTCTGAGCTGGTTTTCAAACTATCTTTGCGGTCGAAAGCAGCAGGTGCGTTCAAATAAAACTTTCTCTGATTGGTGTGACCTCTCTGTTGGAGTCCCTCAAGGAGGCATCCTTTCTCCTCTGTTATTCTCCATTTTCATTAATTCCATCACTTATTCTTTGAGTTCCTCGTATCACCTTTATGCAGATGACCTGCAACTTTACACACAAGCCCCATTGGACTCCATAAATTCGGCAATTGACTTAATTAATCAAGATCTTAACTATATTAATTCTTGGTCCAATGATTTTGGAATTAGAGTGAATCCGGCCAAATGTCAGTGTATTATTGTAGGTAGCAGTAGGTCGATGTGTAAGATGAACCCGGATCTATTATATCTAATTAAGTATGATGGAGTGGCTATACCAGTTAGTAAAGTGGTAAAAAATCTGGGATTAAATATTGATGCTTCCCTCTCTTGGCAGCCACATATCACTGAAGTAAGTCGCAAAGTAGTAAATGGACTGCGATATCTCTATAGATTTAAGAACCTGTTACCGTCTAGTACCAAAAAATTGTTAGTTCAAGCGCTTATTCTTCCAATTATGGATTACGCCGATGTGTGTTATTTAGATCTTAACGAAACTCTTACTGATAAACTTGAGCGTCTTTCCAATAATTGTATCAGATTTATCTATGGGCTGAGGAAATATGACCATATCTCCTCATATCGTCGGCAGCTTGGTTGGCTAACAATCCGTGACCGCAGAAAATTTAGACTCCTTAATTTTCTTTATCCTATTCTCATGGAGACTACTTCCCCTATATATCTTAAAAATAGATTTAACTTTCTTTCAAACTCTCATCAATTAAACCTTCGGTCAGGAGACACGTTACAGCTGGAAATCCCTCTCCATCATAAGGGAGCAGTTGATGAAGCATTTGTGGTGCAGGCAGCTCGCCTGTGGAATAACCTTCCTATCGATATTAGAAAGTCCCGAAACAGAGTGGCGTTTAGGAGCCAACTTAGGAAACATCTCACTCAAAAATCGTAGTACTCTTTGGATGAATATAGATTATAATATTATTATGTATTGTATATTATATATCGTATATTATATATATATATATATATATATATATATATATATGTATTATTTTTAATATATATCTATATATGTATTTTTACCTATTATATATGTACGTTTATTGTTACTTAAATCTTTAGTGTTAAGTTTTTTTTTTAATTTTTCTAAAAATTGTATCTATGTTAAACATTGTTTCATGCACCTGCCTTTCACTATCTGTTTTTCTGAAGGTTGACTGGAAGATAAAGCCATCGGGCTTTAAGTCCGCCTGTACGCCTGTACAAAGAAATAAATAAATAAATAAATAAATAATTGCGAGGTGATAAAAAACTTTTTAAAAAAAATTATAATTTTTGTTTTTAAATAGAACTCTATTTTCTTCCACATCTTTCTTTGTAATCTTTTTAATATAAGTTTGATTTTGGTATTTTAAAAATAAATTGTCAAGCCCTTTTTCCGCAGGGATAGGCAGAGGCAATGGAGAGCCACTTGCCACGATCCTGAAACAACTCCTTCCTTTCCCTCAATTCTACAATTCTCTTCATACAAGCTCTACGGTTATGGGCATTGGTCTACCTAGCTTTCTTGAGGATGTATCTGATTATATATTCTGGTATTATTACCAATTTACGAAAGTACATAGTTTTTTGCACCCCTAACCCCATAAATCAGTAGTTGAGCTTTGAATAGGGTTCTTCGCCGTTAATTTACGTTGAACTACCATAAATTTTATTAGACACAACTTGTTTTCATTTTATTTTAATTCACTAATACGATTAATGGGAGATTTTATTTTGTATTGATTTTAATTAACTTAAATTGTATACTGTAGGGTGAATATTTTATACGCAGAAATTGTATTCTTAATACATTAACATTGTATTTTCTTAATTTTTGCGCGAACATTGATTATTGAAATCAACAAATTTTATGCGGCTTACTATCGCGTTTAATTTTGGTTATTGATTTAATTTTATTTCGAATATTTTTTTTATTATACCGAAACGTTTCGAGAGCTTGGTAGTCATCATGGTCACGGAGAGACTGAGGTGTCGTCCTATTGGTAGATGTTTCATATTTTGATTTTGTTTTATTGTTTCCGGTTTATTTTAAATTATTGCAAAAATAACTGACGGTGTCATCTGGTTTGGTAGTTTGCAGGACTTAGAACTTAGGTTTGTGTATTATGGGGTCCCAAATATTAGATAATCGCCAATAAAATCAATAACCCAAATTAAACGCGTTAGTAAGCCGCATAAAATTTATTTAATTCAATACATTAACATTTTAAAAATAATGATGAGCCATAAAAGTTGCTAAATCGAAGTGGGCCTGGACAGGTCATTTTTGCCGCATGTCTGATCCATTTGGGCAAGATCCACAATTTGGAAAACATCGCAATTGCAAGTTTTGAAATGACTGAATGAATGAATGAAATGACTCCTAAAATATTTCGCGGCGAGAGACCATAAAAGTGTCGTGGGTAAAAAAAGGGAGTGAGGACTATGCCCAGCTGTGGGACAAAATAAATGGACAGTTCGGCATACGTTTTTTGAATTTACATTTCTATATTAAGCTATTAAATTGCTTGTAAATTAAAACAGGAAGACCAAAACCAATGTGTTTTTGATACATGTATATCAAAAACACACTGCTTTTGAACCCGTGCTATTGGTTTGCATAACCATTTCGCTGCCACTGCAACACGGTCTTCTTAAAGACTGGCAAATTATTACCAACTGTTTACATATGTATTTTTAAATATACTTTACAACACTTGTAAAACATTCAGACTTGCTCAAAAGTAAGGTTTGCCAGGATGCTGGTATTTCACCCAATATTTCAGATATTACCTTCATTTTACAAAATAACTATTCTCTATCGTCAACTTCCAAACATTACAACAGCTAGACCGGGATAGTGGTTGGGACAGAATGGATGTCGCACTCCAGCTATAGAAAGCTTAAAAAAACAATTGTCACGCCTTTTTCCACAATGGAGCGCCTCTTGCAACGATCCTGACACAACTCTCTCGCCTCCCTCAGATTCACATTTTTCTTCATACAAGCTCTACGGTTATGAGCACCCAGCTCGGTCGAAAAACACCCTCCTGGGCCTGCCTCGTTTGCGCATCCATTCACATGATATTTATAAATTCCTTTCGTCAATGTACTTTCACTCATCCTTTCCACGTGCCCAAACCATCGAAGCATTTCTTCGCCAATCCTTGTCGCTACATCTTCTCTTAAAACATTTTTTTGTTTCTATAAATTGAAAAGAAATAAAAACAAGGTAATTTTATTTTAATTTCGAAAATACCTGAAAAAACGCATTAATTATTCTCTTCAGTGAAAAACGAAACGTAAAACGAATACAGATTAATTTGTTTGGCAGATACATACTTGGCATATCTTTGCGATGTTTGTTGAATTATAATTTGTTTTATAAAAATGGGAATATCACGAAAAGCGTGGAGCATTGGTGGGCACACCTTTCCGCAATGCGTAAGTCCCGTATTTGATTCCCAGTCTGGGAAAAGATTAGTCGCATAATTTCTATAATAAGCTACTAAATGTGCTTGTATTATAGAAACAGGATAACTTTGGAGACAATAAATGTGAGAAGTGCTGGAGGCCTATACCTGTTGGTCTTTCTATGGGAGCAAATTTCAGTGTGTGGGAGGTTTTCAATTTTTGTTTAGAATACCTCCGAATAACCTTAGATGCCCAATGGCCTCATTTTATTGTGACTTGATATATGAAGCACCCCGCCTGATGTTAAGCTGGAGTGCGATCCATAAATAGAGGTGCTACTACATAAATAGACTGCTATAAGTAGCAGTCACCTGCACTATGCCAGCCTAGTTGGAACCGATTGATTCCAAAAAGCTACTATGTATGTCGCTTCACTGTCTGTATACTTGTAAAGTTGCAGATGAAAAGAAAAGTATTTTTCAAATAGTATTTTCTTAGATTTTGCATTGATCATTAACACTGATTAATGAATTAAACAAATTATATGCGGCTCACTATCCAGCGTTTCGAGAGCTTTGCAGCCATCGTGGTCACGGAGAGACTGAATAATAAAATCAGACGAAATAATAGAAAAATGTTAAATCAAAACCAAAATAAACGCGATAGTAAGCCGCATAAAATTAGCTTATTTCATTTTTTTCTGTAAAATAATTTTAAAGACATATTACAATGATATTTCCTGTAAGGAACAAAGGCTCTATGTGCACACAGAGAACATTATATGGAAACTGATTGTCTGATTGTGCTTTGACAGCTAGAATACGTTACCTACTCCTATATGTACGTATGCGTTATTCATGATCTTAAGATATATGTTCACAAGCTTGAACAAACGCTGCGGTTACGTTTAGTTTTAGTTACGTTACACAGGTCATCTACTATTTTTTATCTGACCACAACTTGCCTGATGGTAAGCATTAAACAGACTTAGTTTACGGTTGCCTCAGTCGCCGTCACTACGTTGAAATGCTTTTTCACGCTTCGCTTGAACGATTAAAGGAAACGACGTCCGAACTCAATAAAAGTATCAATCGTTTTTTTAATTGCATCTATTTCACCCGGGAAAGTCCTAAAACATGACCAGTCTCACCGGAGGATGGGCAGCAGCGTCCTCTTAACGTGCGGTTAGTATACTGCGATCCCCAAACCGCCTACGAAGCGTGGGGATTATGGAAAACAATCCCTCATTATGAACGACAAAATACGGAATGGCGTTCTAAGGAGGAGGTATCTTCCAGCTAATAATAATAATGATAATGTTCCACAGCTTAATTTATTGGACTGAGGATCACGTGGAGAGATGACGATTGTCACAGATAAATATCTGAATGCAGGCAATTCGTCGCGTCCACTATGTCGGCTATTCCAAACCACTATTCCTGCAAATTACAAACTGATCACGAAAAGCTAGAAAATCTCATAAAACCTTTTTTTTTACAAATATAGACCTTAAAGCGGTGATAACAGACTAGACAAATGACTAACAAGAGTGTGCTTACCATTAACTGTATTAACTAATGTGTTTAAACTAATTGACTTTTTATAATATTATAGAAATATGGCTTTCATTCATATAGGTAAGATGCACCATAGTTGGCTTTTAGTATTTTCCTTAAATTTTGCGTGAACATTGATTAATTAATGAAATAAACAAATTTTATGCGGCTTACTATAGCGTTTAGTTTTGGTTAATCATTTTACTTTTTTTTTATTCCGACGTTTCGAAAGCTTTGCAGCCATCGTGGTCACAGAGAGACGTCGAAATAATACAAAAATGAAAAATCAATAACAAAAATAAACGCGATAGTAAGCCGTATTAAATTTGTTTAGTTTGCTTTCAATTAAACAAAACGATAGAAAACTATAAAGATCTATTCAAATTTCCGGGAAAATGCCGCGATCATTACGTATAGTGTTATAGTATCTTTATTTTAATAGTATACCAACATGCCATGAAGACTGCATCGTAAATAGAAACGCCAATGTGTGCGTGAGGGCGCTTTGAGTAGTTACCTAACTGCAAATATTCTAAATTATATAGGTAACTATATAGCTTGTCTATCCAAAAATGACGCGCTCCTCCACTTTATTAGTTTTTTTTATTGTGACTCGACGTGGCCGAACGGTTGGCGTTTGTTGCGCGGAATGTCCCCGGTTCAATTCCCGGTCGGAGCAAATATTTGTTTCATAGCTTTTATTTGTAATATTGAATAATTCAACTAAATATTTTAAAAAAATGTTTAAAAAAAGAGGCGGATATCTTTTGATCTTTGGGATCTGATTTTGATAAGTGGTAGGCAGTGGCACCCAGTCTGCCGATCCGGGGTAGTACCACCACTAACAAGTGTACAGACCGTGAAGTGTACAGATTTGGTCGCGTTTCAGGATCAGCTTGTAAATTGCCGGTTCTTACTAGGCCGGCATAGTGGATGTGATAACTGTATTATTGAATTGTAGTAACAGTTACCTCCATTAAAGGACCGCACTCCAGCCCAACATCAAGCGGGGCTGATGTCGAGTCACAAAAAAATAGAAACATCCACAATCCTATATCTTATATATCCATTGTGAAAAAGGCGTGAAAATTTGATTGATGCTTGATCTCTTTAAAATTGTTTCTGTCTTGTCTTTTACTCCCTTTTACTTGGTTTGTAGAGCAAGGGGAGATGACAGAGTGCCGACGGATTAAACAACCGATTTAGTTCACGTCAAGATCAGTCGCCATTCCTTAGCCAACCTAAGGTGTCTTTTTATGTATTGTTTGAAAGTATGTATGTATTGAAGATGAGGTTATTGGAGGAGGAGAACATTATCTAGAGGTTTTTTTCCCGACAGAATCGGGGACATCCTCAAGAAATCTCGCTTGCCTAGTGCCCCTTATACTAGAGCTTATATGAAAAGAATTGTGGATGTGAGGGAAACGAGGAAGTTGCAAGTGGCGCTCCATTGTCTCTGCCTATCCCTGTGAGCAAAAAGGCGTGACAATTTCATTGATTTAATTGATTAATGAGAAAATATAGACTGACAAATATATTCCACTTATCGTTTGTTAGACAAAGAAGTGATCCAACTACTGTCAACTGTCGATTCGGTTGATAAAATGCGTCGATAGGATGCGACCGTGGTGTAGAGGCAGTGCAATGGTTAAGCTAACCGAGAGCACGGGTTCAGAACCACTTGCCGGTACCAATGTATCTTTGATATATGTATTTTGGTCGTCCTGTTTCTATGATACAAGCACTTTAGTAACTTAGTATAGAAATGTAAATAATATATTTTGAAAGGATGCCTCTACTGACTGGATATCACAGCAGTAAAAGTAAAAAGTCGAGATAGGAACAAGGTTAAAGATGAATATTATTCGTTGTATAGGCGATTAGGATTTAGTACTTTTTCATTCTTACAGGGTCTTTTAATTACTAAATTCGTACGATTCCAAACTATATCCCCGAATACCCAAAAGACTTAAACCTAATAAAACAAATCACTAATTACTCATTACATTTGGCAAATAATTGGCTAAGAACACGATAAAGTATAATGATCGCTTAGCCAAGCCAATAGTAATTGTCTCCGAGGAATTGTTTTAGCAAAGTTGCCAAGTAAAACAAATCAATAAAGTTGCGGGTAGATCACTTTAAGTGCTCGCCAGTGTACGAAGTTACCTACAACTTAATACGGCTTCGAGATTAAATGAAGCATATAGGTAGGTAGGCTAGCCGACCGCAATACGTAGTATACGCAAGTAAAGTATGTAGTTTCTGATTTATTTTATGACAACTCCTAGCCTAATTTTTAAATGAAATGCGGTCCATAGATAGAGGTAACTATCCATGGAGGTGCAACTATAGTTTACTAACTACAGTATGTAAAAGTGATATCTACTATGCTGGCCTTGTTGGAACCGGAAACCCGAAACTCGACTAAATACCCACGTGAATACTCGTAGGTACTTCACGTTCACGGTAAGTACCCATAAATACCGTAAAGTAAGACACTTTACGGTATGGTAGGCGGTTGTACTACCCCGGATCGGTAGCCTAGTGACCAATCTTTGTCAACTAGACCCAGAGCATCCTCTTATTTAAAAAAAAAATATAATACAAAATAAAAACAAATAAGTATTCTATAAAAAAATATCGACAAGTTGAATGCTTTGCCTCCCTATGTGTTCTCTCCATGGATCCTTCAAGCGAAGCGTGAAGAAGCACCTTTGGCCGGCATAGTGACGGCGACTGAGGCAGCCGTAAACTGACTCAGTTTTTCAGTGTCGTCACTCTTGGACCTCCTCTTACTTATCAGGCGAGTCGAGATCAGATGTGTCACAATAATAAAATTAATACATAATGACTTACTGTTAGTTCTGTATACTGTGCAAAGTGTGCGTGATTGGGAAGCGTTAACTGTAGATTACCTCGTGCGCCGCCATCAAACGTCGTTGACCTGCCCCAAACTACTCCTTCATTTGCTGCCTATACGAGGAATTCTATTACAAACACATATCATACACAAATAGACTCCCGTGCTCATAAATAACAATCAAACAATCAATCAATCAATTAAACTAAGGCGACTGTGGTACAGTGGACCTAAAACAGTTGTCACTAAAACCGCGATCTACCGGATCAAAATGACTTGCCGGTATAGCTTGTCTTACTATAAATGACGCGTCCCTCCACTTTATTAGTTTATTTAAATGTACGAATGCAAATATTACTAACTATATAAACTATTATAATTGATCAACGTTCTTCTCCTTTTGTGTCTAATCAGCAACTGAATGACCAATTACAATTGCATTTTCGGTGTGTTGCATCCATAAATGTTCTAATCACACATGTGCTTAAATGCAGTGGAGGGGCGCTTCATTTTGGCTTAGACAGACTCTACCAAGCGTTTTGATACAACCAAGTATGCTCGGTTTAAAACCACCGGCCATTACCAATGTATCTTTGATATAGGTACTCTGATCGGACTGTTTCTGTGATATAAACACGTTTAGTAGCTTAGTATAGAAATAAAAATAAAAAACATTAATCTATCACGCCTTTAATCCCACATGGATTGGTACAACTTTATAATTATTTCACATTCACAATTCTCTGTACACAAATTTATAGTTTAAGAGTACGGCCAAGGTGTTCTTTTTCTTCTCCTAATTAATGGCGCGTGCGTTGTTTGTATTAAAACAAGACAATATCATTTTGCCAATGTCAAGTATTAGCCAAAAGGCCAAAAAAAAAAACAACGCATGACTATATGAACTCGCTGCTCCACAGGTCCTCTGAGAGGAGTATCCCTCACATAAATCAGAGCCATCAGCCAACGAAAACCCCCGGGAAGTAATTGACTGATGCCCAGGATGCACCTGCCCATCTGTTTTCCGTATCACCGAAGCGATATGGCAAGCAGACAGACACATAATGAGGTGGTCTGACGTCGCGCCCCATTCGATCAGTTGTCCAAGCGGCTGACGGAAAATTCTGAAGACAGGAAACTTGGCAATTATTTCTGTCTTGCTAAACAAAGGGGATTTTTTATAAATTTGTATTTTAATTATAGTTAATACACCTAATTTTATATGATAAATACAGTAATAACACAATAAAAAAAAATAAAAGTCCTATGTAGAGTCTTATGCATATATTGTCTATGTTTACCTAGGAATTCTCGAAAACCCTCTTCAGAGTATCCATTTTCTATCATGTTGTTTTTGGTAGACATTACACGATATTCGATTTTTTGAAAGATTGGCGTGTTGGAGAGTGTTTTCACCTGTATTTTTCAAGCTATATTTTTAGCTCCATTTTTTTGCTACAGTTTCATTTTTTGTTATTTTATCGAGACTAGTTTTTTAACGAAGGATTTTCTATATTTTTAAGAGTGGTAGGTATCGATGTTTAAACATCGATGGTCGTAGGCAGTGGTGTCAGTCTGCCAATCCGGGGTAGTACCCGGGGTAGTACACTTACAAGTATACTGGAGTTGTCCAGGCGGCTGACGGAGAAGTCTGGAGACAGGAAGGCTGGCAATTATTTCTGCCAACGTATTAGCCTTGCTATACAAAGGGGAAATGTTGCCAGTCTCCTTGGGACTATCTCTGATGCGACGTCATTGGATGATATTTTTTACTTATAGTTAAATTATATTTAATTATTAGTTGGTTAGTAACAATGTTGTGTTTAATTTTAATATTAATTTTGATTAATGTATAATAATAATTAAGTATACAGACCGTGAAGTGATTTAGACGCGTTTCGGAATCAGCTTGTAAGTTGCCGGTTTCAACTAGGGCGTCATAGTGGATGTGATGGATGTGATTTATAGTTATTTAACTGTAAGTAGCAGTCAGGCGGGGTGCTGTCATATGGCGAGTCACAATAAAATAGTCTAACGAAATAGTTATTTTGAAATCGTTGCACAAAAAAGGTTTACAAAGATTTTATATTTTTGTGACTCAACATATGACAAAACTTAGCCCAATGTTAAGCCAGAGTGCGCTCTATAAATGGCGGCGACTGGTACTGCAGTAAAAGTAGCAGTCGCAATTTACTAAGTCTAATAAACTCATCAAAACAAAATAGGACCCACCCTGATTTCTTATAAAACCTTGTTTATATTCGTCTCATATGGTACCTACTTATTAGCGATGTCAAGTGTTTAATCATAAAGTAGATATATGTTTATGATCCCTTATTGATGTTTTAAACGATAACATTAAGGGTATTCTTGAGTGAGTAAATAGAAAAAACAATAATACTTAAAATCACCGTTTGCACATGATTTTTAATCATTTTTTCCTTTTTTCTTTCAAGTCTTAGGGCGAGATCTATAAAGCGTGCTCAGACTTAGCTCTGACTTTTACTCAGAATAAACTTTGCTTAAACTCAGCGAAAACTCAGGTGATAGTTCCGTTTCAAGCATATTCAATAAAAAGATTTTGATTTTGGGCAATTTCACATCATAAAAACAGAACACTTTAATTACATTCTATTGTGTATATAAATGAATACGACTAAAAACAAAAAAATAAAATTTAATTATGAGAAAAATAATCAAAAATGGCAAAATGTTTTATCCAGTGTTTTATATAAAGCTAGTCTGGATTGTTGAAACGGAACTTCAAAACCGAAACAATCTCTTTGCTACATACATACTTGTTTTTTTGTTTATTATTATTTAATTACTTTGTTTTTAAGTATTTTTTATCTATTTTGACTTGTTTATTGGTACTTGGACTCTTTTCTGTAAAATACGTTTGACCCTGGCTTTGTACAACGGATTGTTTTTCTTTTGTTACCATCCATTATGGTTAAATCCGAGTCCATGGTATACAAGCAGTGGTCAACAATGAAGGCAGGTACAAAGTCCGTTAGAAAATCCGGGGTCGTCGTAACAAACTCAAATCGAACACAGGAACATAGTCGCTCGGTGGTGTGGCAGCACGAATAATTTAAATAGTTGTTTATGCAATAGTCTACCATTGTATATTAAATACATCTTGTTTTAGTCAGTTAATACCCAGAGTTTCTGGTAAGTCGCTGTTTACGTGGACTTACGATTTGCTTAGCCAATGCTAAGACAAAATCAAAGTCACGACTATAAGTTTCAATTTTGACTTATACCGTGAGCAAAGCTTGAATAAAGTCAGAGCACGTTTTATAGATCTCAGCCTTAAAGTAATCTTATTTTTCTCAAGTTGAAGAAAGTGTTTTCATTTCGTCCTCTAATTCCCTGTAAAGTCTGAATATTTAAAACATGATCCTCGTGTGTAATAAAATACCTGATTTACACATATTCAATGTTAAGCTTGTTATATGAAAGTCACCCGGGACTATTAGATGAGCGGAGGCGGAAAGCGATTCAGCATGTTTTTTTTAAATAAATTATATTGAGACATATTAATATTAGCGACGGCGACTGAGGCGACCGTGAACTGACTCAGTTTTAAATCAGTCAGACGTCGAGTCACAATGAAATAATAAACAAAAAAATATACGATTAATAAATAAATAAAACTTGAAGTTACAGATTTTATTTGTGGTTCAATTCCAGATTAAAGATTCAAAGACACTACTGGTATTATTAGAAGATTTTTGTAACGCAAATTCTAACCTCGACTTCCTTAATATTGTCGACCAGAGATGCTTTCTAACACCTCGCTTGAAAGATCCCAGTGTAGGATGAAGAAAACACATAGGTAGATAAATAAAAAAATACTAGGTAGGAACAAGGTTAAAGTGTTTCGAAAAAAATTCTCCTTAACGTATACCAAATCATAAAAGCAAAATAAATATTTTTGTTTCATGACTAGTTACAAAATATAGTTATAAATTGAACCGAACCAATAATGTTATGACAACATAAATAAAAGATGAATTCGTCTGATCTTATTATTCTTAATCTGAGCTTATTATTTCTTTGGCCGGCATAGTGACGGCGACTTGAGACGTATATTTTTACAATTGTCGGCGTTCTTAGACCTCCATCATACTTACCGTCAGGAAGGTCAAGGTCAGATGTAAAACCACAATAAAAATAAAATTGATCTCGTATTCAATAAGAGTTCCCGCTATCGCTTTCGCCTATGAATGTAAACACAGTGACAAATAGTCACGTTTTTAGTAGACACACGTTCCCTCGTATGAGGATCGAACATAGAATTTTAATTTAATATCTCAATTGCTTTTTCATATTTAAATTCATTATTTATTAATTGGTATGATAAAAGGAACTTTTTAAAGGTTCATCATCATCAGCCAGAAGACTTCCACTGCTGAACATAGGCCTTCATCCCGAACGAACTGATGCCAGTTGCATCCACCGGTTCTTTGTGACTCTTACTATGTCGTCAGTCCACCTAGTGGGAGGCCTACCTACGCTGCGTCTTCCGGTTCGCAGTCTCCGCTCAAGAACCTTTCTTCTCTAGAGATTTGGCGCATCGTTTCTTTATAGGACAATCGAAAAGTGGAATGATTTGCCAGCCCATGTATTCTTTTAAGCGATGCGTAAAAGAATAATACATGGTGCCTTTACCATGCCTTTGGCCGGCACAGTAAAGGCAACAATAGAAAATATATATATTAAAATTTAACAAAATAGTTAAATTCGATAGTTCAAAGGTTGTGTGATAAAAACATAAATATAAATAAACGTTTTGATCGAAATTTTTCGACAAAGTTAAAAAACATACGCTAGAATAAATAATCGTTCGTATTTGGGGAAATTTCCGCCATGACACAGGGTTCTCTCTTTTTACAGTGAACGTGAAGAGTCACGGACGCTAGAAAAACAAATAAACTTGTTTGCTAAAACTTTTCAAACTATGAACGTAATCATTTTTATTTAGATCGATACAAATAAAATAAGTTTTTGAAAACACGCCGTCGTCCTATTTCTAAGAGGAATGACTTTTTACAGCACATTCTATAAGCTGGGTTGCCCATAACCATAGAGCTTGTATGAGGAGAATTGTGAATGTGAAGGAAGCGAGGAAGTTGTGTCGGGATCGTGGCAAGTGGCGCTCCATTGTCTCTGCCTATCCCTGTGGGAAAAAGGCGTGACAGCTTGATTAATTAATTGATTCTATAATCTATTTATTGGGACTTTATTGGACATATTTCTTTTTTTATTGTGACTCGACATCTGATCTTGATCTACCTGATATACATGATGGAAGTTAAAGAGTGCCGACGGCTGTAAAAACCTAGTCAGGTTACGGTTGCCTAAGTCGCCGTCACTATGACAGCACCCCGCCTGATGTTAAGCTGGAGTTCGGTCTATTTAATTATTCTATTTTTGTGTATATAATATTTTAGTAATAATATTTAATTTTTCCAATCCCGGTATAGTTATAAAATATCATTTTGAAAAGCTAAAATCAAGCTTTTATTTCAACAAGAATATTGGAAACAGTATTGCAGGCAGGGCCAACATTGTCCAATATGTTTTTATTGTTTTATTTTATATAATAAATATAAAATAAATGTTTAGTATTTTCTTAGATTTTGCGCGAACAATGATTAACAAATTAAACAATTTTTATGCGGCTTACTATCGCGTTTATTTTGGTTTTGATTTTACATTTTTTATTATTCCGATGTTTCGAGAGCTTTTCAACCATCGTGGTCACGGAGAGACTAAGGTGTTGGTCGTCCTATTGGTTGATGCTGTTATTGTTTCCAAAACTTTATTATTCTGCTTAACAGAATAATAAAGACTTAGCGAACTAAAAAAAAACGCACGACGTACCAGATTCGCATTAGAAAAAAAACGTGATCTTGGTATTAAAATGTAAATAATAAAATACAATCAGTGTTACCACAAAAAAGCACTTTGAATAGGCATTAAACATGATTTAAATTTAGTACTAATGACTGCAAACAAACTCAAATCCTTTAGGCATTATCTACCAGCCAAACCTTGTATTGTTGTAAACGTTGAGTTAGCAAGGAAAATTTAAATAATTATTAAAAAAAACTATAAGTCAATAAAATTGTTTTTTTCAGTCGTCTACCATCAGGCAATTAAATGTTACATATCGAGATAAAATAAATATAGTTTAAAAGCGTATAACAAAGTCGAGTTGCTAACAGCTAACAGTAGAAGCAGTCGATTTGATTCATGGATCACACTCCAGTTTACTCCACCTTAACATCAGGAGGGATGTTGTCTTATGTCGAGCTTTAATAAATCCTAAATACACAGTAGTAAAATCATATTATTAACGAGAAGTTGCAATCCTATTGCATTTAAAAAGGGAAACAAGAAGCCTCGTAAAAGATATAAAAATAAGAAGTGCAATAACTTTGAAACGCTTTCGGGACGAGTATGTGGAGGTTTAAAGCGAGATGGAGAAAAATCACGTTCGAGTTGCAGCAACCGTATTGCAAAAAGCTGAAGGAATCGTGTGGAACAATGACAAATATAACCGGTATTCTCAATGGATTGATATTGTACAGGTAAGGATGTATGGTTGTGATATTTTACGAAAAAACACATATATATAATACTATCTGCGTAACCCGGCGTTAAAATACATCGCACGCTTAATGGTTAAATAATCAGTTTTTCTCTTATTGGCATTGAATTAAACAAATTTTATGCGGCTTACTATCGCGTTTATTTTGGTTTTGATTTTATTCCGTTTTTTTATTCGTTGATTTATTCCGACGTTTTGAGAGCTTTGCAGCCATCGTGGTCACGGAGAGACCAAACCAAATCAAAACCAAAATAAACGCGATAGTAAGCCACATAAAATTTGTTCATTTCAATAATCCATGTTCGCTAAAATTTAAGAAAATCTTTTGGACATGTTTAATTAATTAACCAATGTTCGCTCAAATTCTAAGAAAATACTAAATTAATACTCGTAAATATAAAATAAAACAATAAAAAAGTATTGGACAATGTTGGCCCCGCCTGCATTACTTTTTCCAATATTCTTGTGAAATAAAAATTGTTTTTAGCTTTTCGAAATTATATTTTCAAACAAAATGTATTATGTTTTTGTACAAATAATCTATAATATAAAATAAATAATAAATCTATAGTATAAATAATCTTTGTACCTACAGTTAAACGTACACTATATACAACAACATAATCCGCCTTAATTATCAAAGCATTTTAGGCATATACCATTGCAAACTTTTTTGTGAGTAATTATGAGTACTATTAATATATAGAACACTATTTTATATATCGTCAATAATTTTCGCAGCGTACGCGATGTTAAGAATTTAATGAGTAATTTTTTTACACCTTGGGTTACATTATTCGAGATTTCCTACGAAACCCTAAACTTTTTTGAAAATCCAATATAGCCTATGTTACTCACGACGAATGTAGCTTACTTATGGTGAAATAATTTTTAAAATCAGCCCTGTAGTTTCTGAGCCTATTCATTACAAACAAACTTACAAATCTTTCCTCTTTATAAAATTAGTATAGATATATATATAAATTGTATATATATGACAATATATATTTTAATTGTGACTCGAGATATGACAGCACCCCGCCTGTTATTAGGCTGGAGTGCGGTCCATGAATAGAGGTGACTGCTACTACGATTCAATAACTAGTAGCAGTCACATTTATTATGCCAGCCTAGTTAGAACCGGCAACTTACAAGCTGATCCCGAAACGCTACCAAATCACTTCACGGTCTGTATACTTGTAAGTGATGGACTGGTGGTACTATCCCGGATCAGCAGAGTGGGCACCACTGGCCTACCATTCCTTAAAAACTCCTGTTATATGTTGAGCCACAATAATAAAATAAAGTGATATCTCCTGTACCCTTTTTGACTATAAGGCCCTAATTCGCCTACATCGTTATTACCTATTAAGGTGCATTTACTTGCAATGAACGTGTTGATTACATGCAATTTTGAACTTTGCTCCAACGCTTGCACTAATGTTCATAATATGGTTCCAAAATTTCAATGTGTTCATAGGATTTTCATCCTTAAGCGCTTAAAGATAGGGTTTAATTATATTAAGGATTAATTCTCTACTGTACTGATTACGTAGGATAGCCATGAGTTATTAAAAATGGGGGTATTTTTTCATAAATAAATTTTATTTTAAATCCAATTTTAACCAAAGTACTTCGTTACAAGATGTAGTGACAAGGATTGACAAAGAAATGCTTCAATGGTTTAGTTGGGGCACATGGAAAGGATAAGTGAAAGTAGATTGACAAAATAAATTTATAAATCCGATATGGATGGATGCGTTAAACGAGGCAAACCCAGGAGGGTGTTTATCGACCAAATCGGAGATATCCTCAAGAAAGCTGGGTTGCCTAGTGCCCATACCCATAGAGCTTGTATATAAAGAGAATTGTGGATGTGAGGGAAGCGAGAGTTTTGTCAGGATCGTGGTATGTGGCGCTCTATTGTCTTTGCATATGCGTGACAATTTGATTGATTGCTTTGTTGCTACATGAATAGGCATGTAAAATGTTTGAAATATATTAAATAAAAATTGTATTTTGAAAATATTTATTTATGCTTTGACGCAAATATCTATAAACAAAATTAAAATAAAATAAACAGTCATTTTTTATAGCCAGTACAATAACAAGTATATAGCAGCCGTAAGCTAACAATGAGTCGTTTTTTAATTCGTCGGCGCTGTCGGACTCCAGGCAAATTTGAGGTCAGATCGCAAGTTACTATAAAAAAAACTAATTAAGGGTTTGAGATGTGATTAGTAATTCACATTTTATTTTGAGTCTCGTGAAAAATATCTAGTGCTTCTTTTAGCACCACGAGGACGTACAGTCGTAAAAACAGAGTAATAAAGAAGGGAATTAGTTTTCCCTTTTTTTCAATTCTGACGACTCGTAAGTTAATGTTTTATACAAGTATACGAGTGTAGTACATAGTTCTTTATTAAATTATTTTCTAACGTTTGAACTGCAAGTCTGGTTTGAAATTAAATTTTAACTGATCTTATCACAATTTAATCAAATCAATCACATTCTACGGTTATTGGTTATGCAGTGTCCATAACCATAGAGTCAGTAAGAGAATTGTGAATGTGCAAGAAGCGACAGAGTTGTGTAAAGTGGCTACTATGTTTGCCTCGCATTTCTTCCCACAGCGATAGGGACAACCTTTCACGATTGTATTTTTTTTTTTGCTGTGACGCAACTTTTGCATTTCTCACACCACAAATGTTTTTTTACAAAAATGAATAAAAAATAGTCCACTATACCGGCCTAGTTGGAAATGGCCACTTACAAGCTGATCCCGGAACCCGTAACTTCACAGTCTGCACACTTGTAATTGGTGGTACACTGGATAGCAGGAATTTTTTTTCGACATTAAGTTCGCCTTTGTACATAATGCATAAGGTTTAAATATAAAATAATGAATAAAAAAAACTTTGTCTGGCCTGGTGAAGGCCGCCGGCTGAGGCAATCGTGAACCTGACTCGTTTTTTCAGTCTTTGGCACTCTTGGACCTAGTCTTACTTACCATCAGGCGATAAATCACAATCAATCAAATTGTCACTTATAGGCAGGAACGCGCCACTTGCCACGATCCTGACACAACTCCTTCGCTTCCCTCAGATACGCAATTCTCTTCATACAAACTCTACGGTCTACTAGGCAATGTCTTAATCCCGATTATATTTGTAAAATTATGCTTAACCTAATTTTCCGCATATGCGCAATTATTATTATTAGGCTAGATAATAGGTTGTAGGAGGTTGTAGGTTGTGAAAGCTTTCTAATAGCTTCCAATAGCTGTTCACAGTCTTAAGTATAATGAGCTTATCTTAGCTTGGATGCTTTTATTCCAGTTCTTATTCAATTTTCTTATGGCTTCCTACACTTGTTAGGAATAAACTTTTGTTTTTTTAGCATGTATTTGTGTTGTTTTTTTAGCATGTATTTGTGTTGTTTTTTTTAGCATGTATTTGTGTTGTTTTTTTAGCATAATGGTAATATGGTATTTTTTTATCGAGACGTGACATCTGACCTCTACTTGCCTGATGGTAAGCTAATGGAGCGCCCACGACTCAAATATAGTCAGTACACTGTTGCCTCAGTCGCCGTCACTACGTCGGCTTTGAAATCATTCCATTGCCTATTGTCCGCAGTCAGTCATCCATTCCCTGAATGCGGGTTATTTAAATTACCCACATATATCGAATATAACCATTTATAAATAAATAATATTGGCACAGGGATTCAGAGAGAAAGGAGCGCCACTTGCCACGATCCTGACATATCTTCGTCGACTTTGAAATCATTCAAAGTAGTTCGTAGTGACACCGGTGCAAAGCGGAAATTGTAGAAAAAAGCACGACGATAGCAACTGTCATTCAAACCGAAAACACGATCAAGTCACTCCACGGTATACCCACCACTTAGAAGTGTACAGACCAGCTGCCTACTTACCGCTGAACAACCAGACCCAGAGCGTAACAGACTGGTGTATTATCCATGCACCACGTCTGACGTCAAAGACGCTCTAAAAATAAACGCAATCACAATCATTACTAAATAGTCAACAAAATATTACATAATTTGTACCAACACTTCTGAAATATTCATCTCTGGTACGACGTACTGATTTGGTGATTTAATTTGCTCGCTTGATTGCTTATTATTTGATAGTTCGTGTTTGTACTTGTTTACGTTGTAAATTAGGGTTACGTAAAGCACCCATATTATGGTTGGGTATTTTATGGAAATTATATAAAGACATGTAGTTTTACACCATACTACATGTCAACAATATTCATTGCCTATTGCCCGCAGCCATACCCTGATTTATTAAAATTTAATTTACGGCTGCTTCAGTCGCCGTAGCTATTCCGGCCAAAGGTGCTTCTTCACGCATCGCTTGAAAGATCCAAGGTTATAGGATGGAGGAAACACATTGGCTGGCAAAGCATTGCACTTGTCGATTGTTCTACAAAGTGGGATTCTTTAAATTACTCACATATATCTAATATAACCATCTATAAATGAATATATATAAAATTGTCATAGGGATTCAGAGACAATAGAGCGCTACTTACCACGATCCTGACATCACTCCATCGCTTTTTTTACGTACAATTATCTTCATATATTATGCTAACTAGACGGAATATTTCAAAAATGTAAAAATAAGGCGGCGTATATTTTCTACGGGGCTAGTTATCTAAGAGTGATGGGCAGTAGTGACCTGTCTGCAAATCCGGGGTAGTAAATCGTAAAGTAACAGTTGCATTTCAAGATCAGTTGCCGGTTCCAACTAGGCCGGCATAGTAGATGCGAGTGCTATTTACAGTTATTTATGTGTAGTAGTAGTTGACTCCTATATAACACCAGACAGGGTGTCACGGCTTGTAATACTATTTTTATAAATGTGAATGTGAGTTTGTTTGTTACGTTTTCACGCAACAACTACTTTACCGATCATCATGATACTTTATACAAATATTCTTAGAGTTACTGGAAGTAACATAGGATACTTTTATTAAAAGTTGTAGTTTCCAATTGACTATAGTTTCAGCTGTTTGTATTTTTTCTGTATTCATTTTTATTTCCGTCTGTCATTTTTATAAGAGTTATCGAGTATACAAAAAAGGGATATACAGTCGAATTGAGAACCTCCTCCTTTTTTATGACTGTGTTATAAACCTAATTATACGCGGGTTAAACCGCGGGCACAGCTAGTATTGTATATTCGCAATACATGTTAAAACACTTCACATTCAGTAACAATTATAGTAAAATTGGTGCCATTTTTCAGATTTATATTGAATATAATCTTGTTCGCTGCAGATTTCCAAGTGGAATACAAAATGCAATCTCTATCCCTCTGCGGGTGAAATATTGCAGCAATACTTTAGGGGTTGAATCTGTTTAGATTATATAATTCAACCCAAAAGTACGAGTTAAATATCAATACACTGAGACCTGAAAAATATGGGTCACCTGTAAGAACCCTTCCAAAGTCATAGAGATAATTTGCTAAGTTAGGAAATATATTATGAGTAGATTAGTTTTACGTGTCTCAAGGGTTACCTCAGAAAAAGTGCCTTTTTTGAAACCAATTTGTCATTATAACAATTTCTTAACAAAAACGACACTATTATTTGCCTCGTCTTGTCACCTGAAGAATGTACAAAAAATATCACAGCGGTACAAGAAGAGGGAAGTCAGCGTTATACTGCTAAAACAGCGGGATTATCATTGTCTATGAAACAAAAAGAGCATGGCAGCATTTTTAAAAGACCGGCATGAACATAAGAAGACTAGATTGACAGCAGACCGACCGCCTAACTCCGATGACAATGAGAATGGGCTTCGTATTGACAGTAGAACTGCATTACTAAACTTCAAAATCAAAATAGTGACCACGCAACGCAATGGCAATCGACGTTCATTACCACGATAGACCGATTAAGCTCATTGAAACTACAGTTGAAATAAACGAAACAAGTCCTCAAAGCCCATAGTCATTAAAAATTTTACACAATTTCTCGGACTCATGTTCATTCTCATCGCAATGATAATGGGCTTGAAATTCATTGGAGTTACGCGGTCGCTACTCATACCAATGTGCTCCACTGCTCGGCGTGATCGCCTTATTGTTAGGACTATTTAAGGCGACCGTGGTGTAGTGGCAGTGCAATGGTTATGCAAACCGAAGAGCACGAGTTCGAGACCACCCACCGGCACCAATGTGTTTTTGATATATGTACTTTGGTTGTCCTGTTTCTATGATACAAGACTTAAGTAGCTTAGTATAGAAATATACATTAAAAAAAAATGTCTCAAAAAACTGGACTAACTTTATTGTCTAACCTCTAATGGTCTACCTTCACAATGGACGAGTAGACAGTGTTGTAAAATATCGAATGGTTATTAAAGTACAAATTGTTGATCTTGAAAGAAGAATGATTGTCACACGTTTCATTTCCTTTGCTATGACGGACACAGTTCTTGATCAATTAAAGATGGCACATGTATGAGGTCAGTGGGGTTATTATTTAATTCTTATTAAATTAATCAATAGTAGAGATAGACTAATTATAAAACTTTATTTTTAGGTATTTAGATGCGTCATGTTCTGGTCAGTTCTTTAAAATGGGTTACAATGATGTTCCATGATGCAATGATGAGGTTGGCATCTTTCAACTGTTCTTTCTCTTTTGCCAATCTCAGCATTAGCCAAATGAGTCGATGTCAGATGTTATTTTATAATAAAAGAATTATTTATCCTCATCAGGGTCTTCTGAAGGGCTTCTATTTTTTTTTTAAATTGTAACCAGGCATCTGACCTCGACCCCCCTGATGGTAAGCAGGAGAAGGTCCAAGAGTGCCGATGACTCTAAAAGTCTTCACGGTTGACCCAGTCGCCGTCACTATGCCGGCCTAAGGTGCTTCTTCACGCATCGTTTGAAGGATTTAGGATTATAGGATAAAAAGAACACATTGGCCGGTAAAGCATTCCACTTGTCGATTGTTCTGAAAAGAAACGACGCACCGTACCTACTAGTTCGACAGCCGATTCGGTCGATAGAATGCGAATGCGTCTTACTCTAAGTGATTCTTTGTTTCTGCCTATCCGAGGATAGAGGCGTTGGTTTTAACTGTGTATGTACTCGTAAAACCTTTATATGTCTATTAGTAAGGCATGTTTTATTCATGATGTTGTTTTGCAATTCTCTATGTTATAAAATTATGCTAATTTGTGTACTCGACACACATATCTCCTTTTCATGTGAGTTTATTGAATTATATTACAGTTTATTCACATAACAAACTTACTTAATAGTGTTTTAATGTTTATTATATCGTGACATGAGATTTGACAAGGAATTACCAAATGGTAAGCAAGGGGACGACCAATGGCGAACGACTAATAATTATGACTCGGTTTTTCACTTGACAAGGAATTACCAAATGGTAAGCAAGGGGACGACCAATGGCGAACGACTAATAATTATGACTCGGTTTTTCACTTGACAAGGAATTACCAAATGGTAAGCAAGGGGACGACCAATGGCGAACGACTAATAATTATGACTCGGTTTTTCACTTGACAAGGAATTACCAAATGGTAAGCAAGGGGACGACCAATGGCGAACGACTAATAATTATGACTCGGTTTTTCACTTGACAAGGAATTACCAAATGGTAAGCAAGGGGACGACCAATGGCGAACGACTAATAATTATGACTCGGTTTTTCACTTGACAAGGAATTACCAAATGGTAAGCAAGGGGACGACCAATGGCGAACGACTAATAATTATGACTCGGTTTTTCACTTGACAAGGAATTACCAAATGGTAAGCAAGGGGACGACCAATGGCGAACGACTAATAATTATGACTCGGTTTTTCACTTGACAAGGAATTACCAAATGGTAAGCAAGGGGACGACCAATGGCGAACGACTAATAATTCTGACTCGGTTTTTCACTTGACAAGGAATTACCAAATGGTAAGCAAGGGGACGACCAATGGCGAACGACTAATAATTATGACTCGGTTTTTCACTTGACAAGGAATTACCAAATGGTAAGCAAGGGGACGACCAATGGCGAACGACTAATAATTCTGACTCGGTTTTTCACTTGACAAGGAATTACCAAATGGTAAGCAAGGGGACGACCAATGGCGAACGACTAATAATTATGACTCGGTTTTTCACTTGACAAGGAATTACCAAATGGTAAGCAAGGGGACGACCAATGGCGAACGACTAATAATTCTGACTCTAATGATAATAATTTCCATTTGACGATTGCTAGGAAAAAAAAAAAATATTTAGTCGAACCATTTAATACGAAAAACACAAATATTATTTGAACACAATTTAAACCACTTTTTTTTATTTTCACTAGAAATCTGAACTGTACTTGCCTATTGGTAAGCAAGGGGAAGTCTTTAAGTGTAAATGACTGAATAAAACGACTCAGTTAATAGATGCCTCAGTCGCTGTCACTGAGGCATCTATTAACTGAGTTCATGTACTTTCACAGTTTGTACACTTGAAAGTAGTGGTACTATCCCGGATCGGCAGACGGATAAATGACGACTAGCAGTCTGACTACCACTCCTAAATACCCAGAGCCAGAGCAAATTTGAGCGTCTTTTGTTTAATATTATTGATCTAATCTAACTTTTGAATATTTGCCATTGAACAAATCTTTGCTACGACCGGGAATAAAATCCGGGATTACGCGTAGTGGACTGGTGTGTTAATTAATAGGCCACGCGGGACGTCAGTCTGATACAAGCAGCTCTTATTATCATTTAAAATTACTCAACATCCATTAGTCCAAATCAGTAGGAATCATAAGCCATTACAACTCTTAAAACCTATTGGTTTTAGGTAATGTACTTCTAAATCATTATTCTACATCGAGGAATTATTGAAAGGAAATGTCTGAATAATCGTGCGTGTGGGCGAAGAGTACTTCTGAACGTGACTGTTCAAGATAAATGCATTGTTCAATATATTTTTTAGAAACAGTTAAGTACCTTTTATGTAGAATTTTATGTAGAATACTTTTGTATGTTGGTTATAAAAAACGTATCTGGGGGTTTCATTTATCCCAATTGATAGTTAAATAAGCACTGTCGAAGTCCAAAAATCAAGCCACAGTAGTCCTTATATCGTCCTCCAAGTCGTATAGTAATCGCAGTTTCGCTATCTAAACAGACGTCCTCGCTTCCCAATCGCTGTGGTATCGCAGATATCGCGCAGAATTAGAACTGAATCCCGCATCAACCACGCTCGCTTACATACAACGGCAACAGAATATTCCAGTCGTGATAAACACTGGTCGTGGTAAACGAATTTGTGTTTAGAATGAATCTTTCTCTGACTACAAAGATTTATCTAGTGTGTTCTAGAAGATCTAAATTTATCTTCGGTGTTTTGTGCATGCCGTTAATCTGAGCCTTTTGTTGTTTTTCTAATTGAATTGTTTTATTCGAAAGCTTTCACGATGCGGTGTAGATAACAATACGAGTATAAAGAAAACTGTTGATAATAGACTATCCTTGTGGAAATTGTGATGTGACTATTTATGATTAATTTAATTGACAAAGAAATGCTTCGATGGTTTGGGCACATGGAAAGGATAAGTGAAACTAGATTGACTAAAATAATTTATAAATCTCATGTGCTGACCAAATCGGAGACATCCTCAAGAAAGCTAAGTTGCCTAGTGCCCAAATCCATAGAGCTTGTATGAAGAGAATTGTGAATGTGAAGGAAGCGAGGGAGTTGGCACTCTATTGTCTCTGCCTATCCCCGTGGGAAAAAGGCGTGACATTTTGATTGATGATTAATAATGTATACTGAGATTGGATTATTTAGCTGTCACGTGTTTGCCTAGTCTATATTTAAATTGGTTCACTGTCTCCTCCCTAATGATATCAGCTGTCAATCCTGGTTGTTTGTAACTCCTAACTTTAGAATCTTATAAGAAAGAGCTAAAAATATTTTACATAAAATCATATTGTTTAACGTAACAAAGTTTGAATTATATATTGCGTTGGCTAAGGAACATTAACTAACGCTGGATAAGAATGGATTTAATAAGATTGACGAATGGAGTTTATAGGTTAGATGTGAGTGAAAAGATGCTTATCCCTGTGAGAATCGAGACGTCGAAATTTGTTTTGATTGATGTGCTTTGAATTGATTGAGTAAAATATTTTATAAGACGTTTTTCTGGTAACAGTTTAATCTTGTTAATTCTAAATTTTAATGACTATAAAGTCTAGAGCTATGTAGTCATCATTAAATTCAAAAATAATCTCATTTCATAAGATTTTACTTAAACTTTAATTTTAAAATAACAATATTTAATTATTTATTTAAAAAATAGTATTTTTAATTTTAATACAAGACAGGGTTGAATATACCAATTAAATGAAACGGGTTTTGCTTCATCAATATTCTAGCTTATAAAAAGGCAGCTCGACTGCAGATAGACAAAGATGTATGAGATTAAAAGTTATAAATTGATATGCTACTTTTTTATTATTATTTTTTATTCATTTAAATTTCTATACTATTAGTGCTTGTATCGTTGAAACAGGACAACCAAAGTAAATATATCAAAGATACATTGGTACCGGTGGGTAGTCTCGAACTTGTGCTCTCGGTTTGCGTAGGCATTGCACTGCCACTACACCACGGTCGCCATTATGTTTCGACATTTTACTTGGACTTGCCTAATAGTAATTAAGAGGAGGTCCAAGAGTGCCAACGGCTAATAAAAACAACTCACTTTGCAGTTGCCGTCACTATGCCCACCAAAGATGCTTATTGACGCCTTGTTGAAGGATCTAACATTATTGCCAGTTGCAGGGCCGTCTTAAGCATATTCAGCGCCGGGGTGCGAAAGTCAAGGCTCCGCTCGCGTGGTCTCAGTATAGTATCTATCGAAATTTATGGCGGTCGGCATGCGCCCCCTAGGACTCTACGCCCGGGTGCACTGCACCCCTTGAACCCCCGGGTAAAGACGGCCCTGACCAGTTGGTTGACACAAAATGACGCGATTCGGTTTGGTTTTACTACCGATTCGAACTATAGAACGCGAATTCTCACCCCGACGCCGCCGCTCCGAGTAAAAAGTCGCGTAGGTAGGTACAAGTTTAAAAAGAACAGAGGAGAGGGGTCCTCTGCGGTACGCCTCTATATAGTTGTTAAATATAATAATATCCCAAACAATATACCGCATCCATCCAGTATGATAAGAAGTACCTGATTGGCGCTTTGTTAGAATAAAAAATGGTTTGTTCCTGAAAATATTTTTACATAATAATTGAAGGAAGAAACTCATTCCTGTTCGTTTCGTGATGGCCTTAATTCACTGATTTATATTCACCACATGACCTTGTCTGTGAGGATGATCGTACAAAGTCGTTTTAAATCGCTTTCCATTATGCCTACTATACACTGAGCGAGTTACTAACTAAGTAAATTTTTGGAGTTTACTCCTTAAGAATCGATTTTCGTATAAGGCCTCCGGTATGCAAATTTTGTGAGGAGTGAAATTAATTAAAGCGTCAACTCAAATTGTATTATAAACACCTATGGCCTTACTACAAAAACTAATTAAAAACAGTGTTTAAAAATTTGTATACAATGGAACGTCATTTTGTGGTACTAAATTGACTTAAAACATGTTTAATGCCTGTCTAAAGCGTGTTTAATCATTTTGTAGTTAAACGACTTACGTCTATACTCATTATTATTATTGGAGTTGTTATTATTTTTTTTTTTATTGTGACTCGACATATGACAGCTTGATGTTAAGCCGAAGTGTGGTCCATGAATGAATGTCACTGCTACTACAATTCTATAACTGTAAGTAGCAAACACATCCACTATGCCCGCCTAGATGGAACCGGCAACTTACCAGCTGATCCCAAAACTTTATTTTTTATTAACAAATATTTGCAATATTTATTGTTATTAAATATTACAAATAAAAGCTATGAAACAAATATTTGCTCCGACCGGGAATCGAACGCGGGACTTTACGCGCAACAAACCAATCGCTAAACCGTTTGTCCACGCCAATCGTCATTACTATATATTAATAAAAAAAAATATACTTTATTTAAGAGTGGTAGGCAGTGGTTCCCAGTCTGCCAATCCGGGGTAGTACCACCACTTACAAGTATACAGACCGTGAAGTGATTTGGTCACGTTTCGGGATCAGCTTGTAAGTTGCCGGTTTCATCTAGGCCGGCATAGTGGATGTGATTGCTACTCACAGTTATTGAATTGTAGTAGCAGTGACATTCATTCATGAACCACACTTCGGCTTAACATCAAGCGGGGTGCTGTCATATGTCGAGTCACAATAAAAAATAAAAAAATTATAATATTCATAGACAGCGAAATTAATAAAAGCATACTCAATCGTGCGTCAGAGCTGATACTAAGGTTTTTTGACACTTGCTTGATGCTAAACAAGGGGATTCTTTTTGGTATTTTTGTGTTTAATACTTCAATTAATTACGTAAATGTATTGTATATCTAGGTTACATAACGTTTTATTTATTTATTTTTAAGTGAAAAATGTATTTCCCATATATTCTCGTATAGTATTTAAAACCTACATTGGCCATTCCAATAACTAATTAACTAGCTCGATCAATCAATCAATCAAAATTTCACGCCTCTTTTCCATGGGGATAGGCAGAGACAATGAAGCGCCACTTGCCACGATCCTGACACAACTCATTTGATAGCTGTTAGTATTAATCTTTGTTATGCTGTTGGCTTATAATTTAATAAACAAATAAACAACTTGAAATATAACTTGAATCGTGTAAATAATCCACGTTCAATAATACGCCGGATATTTTCATTTGATGAGTGAGTGCGGCCTCGTTAAGTCGATAACTCACTTTTCAGGACAAAATACTTCTTTAAAATTAGAACAATGCCTCACAAGACTCTATTGGTCGTCAAAAGAATACTCGATCATTATTGGTGTAAGCGAATTATGCAAATTTAGTTTGCTGTATTGAATACTTAAAATATAGCCTAATAAATCAATGCGGTGACGTGGTTGTGAAATAAGGAAGGGTTTTATAATTTTTAGATTAAATAAAGGATTCACAAGGATTAACCATTATATCAATTTTTTTAGATTTTTTACTTTTTAAATAATGTTCTAATAGTTGTTACAAATAGCTGTTTATTATGCGGTACTTACTTGTTCCTATCTTAATGTATGGAAGTGAATGTTGGATGTGGCAGAAAAAGAGTGAAAGTTGCGTTCATTAAGGAGCGTATGGGGAGTGGCAAAAGCACAGTGCGCAATAGATGTGGTTTGAAAGATGATATTAAGGAGAAAAGGATTGACAAAGGGATGCTTCGATGATTTAGGCACATAAAAAGGATGAGTGAAAGTGGATTGATAAAAGGAATTTATAAATCTAATGTAGATGGATGCGTTAAACAAAACAGACGTAGGAGGGTGTTTTCCTACCAAATCGGAGGCATCCTCAAGAAAGCTGGGTTGCCTAGTGCCCATAACCGTAGAGGTTGTATGAAGAGAATTGTAGATGTGAGGAAAGCGATGAAGTTATGTCAGGATCGTGGCAAGTGACGCTCTCTGTGGACAAAAGGCCTGACAATTTGAATTTATGATTTGGATGTAAAAGAGAGTGTTTTACGACCAAATCGGAGACATCCTCAAGAAAGCTAGGTTGCCTAGTGCCCATTACTACAAAGCCTGTATGAAGAGAATTGTGGATGTGAAGGAAACAAGGGAGCTGTGTAAGGATCGTGATAAGTGGCGCTCCATTGTCTCTGCCTATCCCTGTGGGAAAAAGGCGTGACAATTTGATTGATTGATTGATGTAAATTTTATACCTGAGAAATAGGTAAAAAACAAATTTAATTTTAATTCATAAAACAAAGTTATTATGGATGAATGTAATCGTATATTACTCGTATAAGAAATAAAAAAATATTTATTTATTTACGCATTTACCTGTTATATGTATGATTTGCAATTAAAGCGACTGTGATGTAGTTTCAGTGCAATGGTTACGCAAACCGAGAGCAGGGGTTCAAAACCAGTTGCCGGTACCAGTGTAACTTTGATATAATAAATTGATTATTGTAACTTGAAAAAAGTATGTACTTTGGTTGTACTGTTTCACGCACTTAACACGCACTTTAGTTTCTATGATACACTGTACCCCATATAGACCGTAAAGTGCCTATATGGTTACAAATTAATAATCTACGAAAACCTCTCACAGTAAATGAAGAAGAACAAATGATAGGAACCAATCAGAAAGTTCAAAGGAAAAGGTGCAGCTTTCTTTTTGTATTAATTGGGTTTTCCATATTGTACGAACATATTAACAATTATTCTCGCACGTGGGGTTAGGAATGGTTATCTCTGCGTCAATTGTAGGTCAGCATTACAACTCTATTTCAAAGAATTATATCCCCTATTTACAAATGCTGTAAGAGTGGAAATAGCTTGAGGTTTTACTGGAGAAGTTTGCACTACTGATAAAGTGTTATCAAGCTCGTCGTTTTTCTTAATATATCCGGATTTTTGTCTCTAACATTAGAAAAACAAGACTTATTATCTTATTTATTTCTTTTGCTGGGAATAAATCTATATTTAGATATATTATGGAAATATATTGCGCTTATTTATAGGTACTTTCTTTATTTAAATAAAATAAATAAATTATTATATTTTATTTATTTATTTTAATGCAAACCGCAGAGAATTGTGGATGTGAAGGAAGCAAGGGAGTTGTGTAAGTATCGTGGTAGATGGCGCTCCATTGTCTCTGCCTATACCTGTGGGAAAGGGGCGTGACAATTTGATTGATTTCTTTATTTTTATTTATTGTGATGCTAAGTCTGAATTCGACTTACCTGATCTTAAGAAAATGCCTCAGTCGTTGTCACTATGCCGGACACGGGTGTTTTGTAATGCTTCTTTTCATTTACCTTCTCGAGAATCCAGCGGGTGTTAAATTACTGTCTAGCAAGGAACCGAACTCGGCCTGAAGGTGGATGAAAGATTTAACAATAGTTTTACGTGGCGTGTCAACCAAATATACCCCGGCAGATAAAAAGAGCGCTGGCCTTAAAGCTGCGCAGTAACTTGTTTTGTTATCTACTTACTTTTCGTCTAACGAATGTTTGTAAAATTAAAAAGTATTATTAATTATGTGCACGACTGTATAGATAGGCAGACTTTATCCCACCGCAGTCGTCTAGCTTTCTTATAATCTGCCGATCCTTATACTGCGCAGCTCAAAAGTCAGCGCTCTGCCGGGATCTATAAATATACAGTCCACTACCTCTCGTCTCCCGACCCCGCGAATGGTCTGAATCCGAAAAAAAGCACCATCTTAGCCTTCTGCACAAGAGAATTAAATAAATAAGTACAGGTACAAAAGTCTACATGAAAACACATTATTATTTATTGAGGTGAGATGAAAAAAGGTTTCGTACCTCCCAATGCACGAGTCTCATTATGTATGCGTCACTTACGGTCGTAAAAATGTGCTATGTACTTTATGACTTTAGTGCCGCTTAGAAACACTTATGTTACCTATAGAGATAGGTTAGAGAATTAAATATTTAATAATTATGACTCGACATATGTCATCACCCTGACTTACCTTAGGTGACTACTACTAGTGTCTTATTTATGCGGTGCCCAGGCAAAGGGCGCAGAAGTAACCAGACCAGATTTGACGGCCTACCACCAACTTTTAAAAACAAGCATGTTTAATGTATAAAACAAGATCACTCAATGTCGTACTATCAACTCTTCTCTGCAATTTTGATTTTTCTTTCAAATTCATTCGTACATTCGCATAGATTTTATGTTAAGAAATGTATTGAATATTAAACCCTAATATTATCTTTTGTAATTACCGCGGTGGTACGTACGCTTTGGAATAAATATTGATGTGACGTCACAAAACTGCCAAATATGCATATTTGACGTTCGAATTGACATTTGACGATTAAAACTGCTATAAGAAGGAATATATTTAATATTTTATAATTTATTAGTTTCATTGTTTTTATAAGTTCTTAGGACCTAAAGACCTAATTATGATAGACTTATCGTTAAAATAAAAATCATAACGTAACAAGTACTGTTTTACAGTAACAAAGGAAATTCGACTTGATCATTTGGCCGGCATAGTGACGGCCAATGAGACAACCGTGAACTGACTCGGCAATTTTAAACGACCCCCGCTTACCTAATGGCAGGTCGAGGTCAGATGTCGAGTCACAATAAAAATAATAAAAAATATTAGTAGGCGTAAAAACAGTAAAACGTTATAATTATACGCGTTTTTTCTTAATGAATAAAAACGGGAGAATTGTTTTCCAGAAGTATGAATGACAGGACAAAGAATTTTCGGTACGCCATTAAACATGAATTTCTCGAGTGAATGGAAACAACAATTCCATTCCTACAAAAAAAGAAAAACTTGCAATGAAGTTGTATGGTAAAATAAATTACAGTAAAACTATTTTTTTTATCGTGACCTGAAATATGACAGCGCTCGCCTGATGTCAAGCTGGAGTGCGGTTTATGAATAGAGGTTACCATTAGACGGTCAGTTAACTTTAAGTACCAGCTACATCCACTATGCCTAGTTGAAACCGGCTGTATTCTTGTAAGTGTTGGTATTATTTCGTATTGGCAGCTGGGCACTACTGCCTACCACTCTTAATAACCAGACTCGGAGGAAAATATATCCACCTGTGTTTTTTTAAATAAATATTTGTAATTTTAATAACTAGATTTAATTAAGTACTACAAATTAGAGCTTAAGAAAACACCCTCCTCAGTTAAAATTATACATATTTGTTTCATAGCTTTTATTTGTAATAATTTAATAACTATATTAAATATTGCAAATGTTTGTTAATAAAAATAGGGCCGATATTTGTTTCAGGTCTGGTTATCAAAGAGTGATAGGCAGTGGTACCCAGTCAGCCAATCCGGCGTACCACCACTTACAAGTATACAGACTGTGAAGTAATTTGGTCGCGTTCCGGGATCAGCTTTTAAGTTGCCGGTTTTTTTATTTTTTTATTGTGACTCGACATATGACAGCACCCCGCTTGATGTTAAGCCAAAGTGTGGTCCATGAATGAATGTCACTGCTACTACAATTCAATAACTGTGAGTAGCAATCACATCCACTATGCCGGCCTAGATGGAACCGGCAACTTACAAGCTGATCCCGAAACGTGATCAAATCACTTCACGGTCTGTATACTTGTAAGTGGTGGTACTACCCCGGATCGGCAGACTGGGTACCACTGCCTACCACTCTTTGATAACCAGACCCGAAGCAAATATCCATCTCTTTTTTTTTATTAACAAATATTTGCAATATTTAATACCATTAAATACTACAAATAAAAGCTATGAAACAAATATTTGCTCCGACCGGGGATCGAACCCGGGACTTTACGCGCAACAAACCAGTCGCTAAACCGTTCGTCCACGCCTGTCGGTTCCAACTAGACTGGCATAGTTGATGTGATTGGTACTAGTTGGTAGTAGTTGAATTGTATTAGCAGTGACATTTATGAACCACACTCCTTAACATCAAGCGGGGTGCTGTCATATGACGAGTCCCAAAAATACGAAAAAAAATAACAATAAAGTATGTAGTCCATTTTGCCATAAATGAATATAATTTGCGTTTTCAGAGATGATAAATATAAGACACATATTCAAACACTGTTTAACGTCTTTTTGCCAAGGTTATGAATAATAGCAATTTCATGATGTTATTTTCTTAAAATGAAGTGGTTAGACAAAATTTCAGCGCGTAATTTAAATTTTCAGATATTTAAAAGTTAAACTATTATCATATTGAATAGGCGACATAGGCGGTTTGAAAGGAGTTGAAGTGACAAGGATTGACTAAGGAATGCTTAGATGGTTTGGGCACATGGAAAGGATGAATGAAAGTAGATTGACGAAAGGACCCGCTTTGGGCACATCAATTGAGGCAGACCCAGGAAGATGTTCTCCGACCAAATCGCTGGGTTGCCTAGTGCCCATAACCCTAGAGCTTGTATGAAGAGAATTGTAGATGTCAGGGAAGTGAGGGAGTTGTGTCATATTTGTATCATTGTCTCTGCCTATCCCTGTGGGAAAAAGGCGTGATAATTTGATTGATTGATAAATTTAGGATGTAAAAGAAGCAAGATAGTTTTGTCAAGATTGTGGAAACTGGAGTTCTCTTTTAGATATCAACCTCCATCACCATAGAATCTATTACTAGAGAAAAAGATTATGTGACAACTTGATATTTACTTTAATTATCTATAAGTAGAAGTGTTGGTTTGGTTATGTATGTTGGGTCTTGGTTATATTGTGTTATTGTTTTTTTTTGTTATTGTTTTTTTGTTATTGTTTTTTTCTTTTTAATCATATAAGTGTTTTAGTTCTTTATTATTTGTGACAACTTGTTAGTGGCCTTGTCGTTATATATTTATTGTTTCTATCTGACCTTTTAGCCGTAAGTTGTCCTATTACTCTTAAATAAAATAAAATAAAATAAGATATGATATGATATGATATGATATGATAAGATAAGATAAGATAAGATAAGATAAGATAAGATAAGATAAGATAAGATAAGATAAGATAAGATAAGATAAGATAAGATAAGATAAGATAAGATAAGATAAGATAAGATAAGATAAGATAAGATAAGATAAGATAAGATAAGATAAAATGAAATAAAATAAATAGAATGAAATAAAATAACAATAATTTATTAGTATAGGTATTAACATGGAATGAGCATGCAATTACTCATCGTCAGATACAACCCTGACTGCAAAAAGGCGTATGATGAGAAGACGAACACAAGAACCTTGTCAAATGAATCCTTAGTAAGTATGTATAAGTTAACGAAATAATGTCGACTCCTAAGAATATGGATAGAATAGAAGCTGTGCTAAAATAAGAACTAATTCAGTGTCATTTAAACTTTGTTTAAACCAAGTGTGACTGAAAAGGAAAACTACTTGTACTTCAATTCCTTACTTTTAAAGGTTTTCACTACTTTTTGCCACTGCAACCACTTGGTTGACTTTTAATACTGCTTAATTAAAAGTCACGTGGTAGCAAGAGTAGCGGAATAATTGTTCCGTCATCCATTTTTAAAGTATTTTAATGTCATTTGTTATTGTGTCAAATTAGGTTGTCAAATTATCATCAAAACTAGTGACAACCTTCTTAATTACGAATATAAAAATGTATAAACATCCCCTTCTGACTACTTTTTAATGCCATAAGTGAAAATAATATAAACGGTTGTATTTTGTAGTTATTTTAGGACTCCTTCTATTTCCTAAGTCCAAATTCTTTGGTCGACACACATAACCAGTGACATAGCTTTTCTCAAATTCCACGAATACAATGCAGCAAAGTTCAAAATACATCTTCGTACAACATTATTCAAACTCTAAGAAGTGCAATGCAGAAGTTGCCGGCTAATACCTACTTGGATGAACATCGTCCCAGCGAGTTAATTAGAGAACTTGAAATATGGCTTGGTATTTCATTCTTATTAAACTAAGATTATATTGTATTTAAATTCATTTGATTTTTTAATTGGATTTAAAAGTTTAAAACTTAGAATAGAAACACAAATAAACTAATCAGCAGTCAGCTTTAATTTTTATATTATTATTCATCTTCCATATATTCCACCCTCCGGATTCTTTAAGCGAAGCGTCTGAGGCACCCATTAACTATGTTGGTTTTTCAGTTGTTGACGCTCTTGCTTATCGGACCTCCTGTTGTTTATCATCAGCCAAGTCAAAGTCAGAGGGCGACTCCAATAATATAAATAAAAAAAACAAAAAAGCATGCAATGAACTGTTATTTGAATGACAAGTATTTTAAATAAATGTGTTATTATTTGTACGTGTTTGCAGTGAGATCCATTCTTCTAAAAGGCCTTTGTGATTTCCCAATGTAAATAGATAAACAGGACGGGATTATAATAGAGGCGACACAATAGCATCCACGGTACAAAAATCAAATGGCCGCGGCTCGTTAGTAGAAAATAACAGCTATGTCGCCTAAAAAACTAAATTAAACTGATTATGAGCTATATCCAAGTAGAATTTTCGGGAAGTTTCAATATTCTTATATAGTATAAGGAATGTTGCCGAAAAATCAGCGATGCTGCGATTAGGAAACGAGGACTTCGGCTTAAACAACTACATCGGAGAGACCCTCAAGAAGGAGAAGTTTGTCTAGTGCCCGTAACCGTAGAGCTTGTATGAAGAGAAGTGCGGATGTGAGGGAAGCGAAGGAGTTGCGTCAGGATCGTGGCAAATGTTCTATTGTCTCTGCCAATCCCTGCGGGGAAAATGCGCGACGATTTTATTGATTGAATGATAATATAATTTTATTGTATCACCCCCTGTAATTCTAATGTGACTAATTTATAATTAAACCCCTAAATGAATTGATGAAACGGCCCATAATGAGGAAGAAGTTCACATTCTATTACGATTCCAAACTAGATGTTTATGGTTGCTAGGAGAGGATATGAAGACAATTGTATTATACAAAGTGGAATCCATTTCATTGAAACTTATTGTTCTTGGATCCTTATTGCTTAAGCATTAAATGAATCCTAAAAGGCTTGGTTTTGACGATAGGCCTGGCACATTGGTTATCACACTAATTCGTTGAGCGTAAAGTCGAAGCAGAGATTTGTAATATTTATTAATAAGAAAAATAATTTGTTAACAAAAATGCAGGGATATACGACCGTGAACTGACTTAGTTTCGTTTTTGTATTAGCCTGTAAAGTCACCGGTTTCAACTAGGCCGGCAAAAGGGACGCGACTTCCACTTAGTTATTTAACTGTAGTAACAGTCGCCTCTATTTGTGGACAGCACTGCAACTTGAAATCAGGAGGAGTACTGTCATATGTTGAGCATTAATAAAAAAGTCTATTCTAAACCGAATTGGTCGACAGAATTGGCAACCGAACACTGGCTAAAAAGAGGCTACCGAGCCTCTTTTTGCCTTTGCTTAATGGGCTGCAGTGCCACAGTTATAATTAGTACGAAGTATTATAATATAAGGCTTTTTATTTAAAATATTTCGATTTATATTAACTATTTTGTGTATATAAATTATTATTATCTATATATACAATGATAATTTTCTTTGGCCGGCATAGAGACGGCGACTGAGGTGGCCGTGAACGGTGACGGGAATTTTTCAGTCGGGGTCGGCACTCTTGGACTTGGACTGGAACACACGGCCTTTGTTTTCTAACAAAGAACTTTCGGTGTTGTTCCCGAGGATGCTATTGCGTTAAATCTATTGTTGCGATCCCATCTTTGTGTGATCCCTTCTAGAAACTTTTGATGTCAGTAACACATAACTATATGTATATAATATAACATGTATGTGCAAATCTTAAAAAAATAACGTATAAAATGTCTCTATCTTGATAGACAACTATGTAAACCATAGTTACAAGACATAATATTCAGTGAGTTTACACAGGAAATTGCTTTAATGGGTACTCCTTCTAAATTCGCCTTAGGCCCTCTATGTTATTCGTCATTCTATACCTATACATAGATATATCATAATTAGTTGTCAGTTGATATAGGAGTAATGTCACTAAGTCTACGCTTATTTATTTATTTAAAAAACTTTATGCACTAGGTACAAAGGCGGACTTAATGCCTTACTAATATACCTTTGGGACAATTTAGAGCATTTTTGTGTGAGGTAGGTGCAAAATAAATTAGAAGCACAGGTAAAATAATCGATATAAAAAAAAAGAAAAAATAGATACATATTTTAAAACTTTATTTTTTTACATAAAGGCGTATCTAACACAGCAGTTCGTTACGCGTAAAGTCCCGGGTTTGATTCCTGGCCGAGGCAAAGATTTGTTTCATAGATTTTATTTGTGATTTTAAATAATTAGAATAAATTTTACAAATAAGTGGTAATTAATAAAAGACGCGAAATACACTATCTTCCTCCGATTCGAGGTCACATTTTGAGACATCTTCATCCGAAGCGTGAAGAAGTACCTTTGACCGGCGACCGCTTACCGTCAGGTAAGTTGAGGTTATATGCCGCGTATAATGAAAAAAAAAACAATATTCTTTAAAGATCATCTTTAATTTTGTATGGGGACTCGGCCCAAATTGTATTAACAGTTGCATATACATTTTAAAATAGTTTAATGTACGAAGGCGATGATGTAAGGCGACTGTAGTGTAGTGGCAGTGCAATGGCTACGCAAACCGAAGAGTACGAGTTTGAGACCACCCACCGGTACCAATGGATCTTTGATATAATGTATTATGGTTGGCCTGTTTCTATGATACAAGCACGTGATAGTAGCTTAGTATACAAATATAAATAAATAAAAATATCCTTTATTTTGCATAGTTTAGGTGTGTCAAATGATTTAACCTCAGATCATATAATATAATATATTCTTATTTGATCTGAGGATTAAACTATAATTATGACAGTTCAAAGTCAACTGTAAATATGGCGTGTCTTCGTGATTGGTAAACGATACAAAATCCATATTTTATTTTCAAAATAACTTAATTGCATAGCATTTAAAAGCAAAATTGTTATTAGTTTTATCAATACAAGTGGCAGTGCAATGGCTACGCAAGCCGAGTGGCACAGGTTCGAAACTACTCATCGGTACCAATGTATCTTTGATATATGTACTCTGGTTGTCCTGTTTCTATGATACAAGCGCTTTAGTAGCTTAGTATAAAAATGTATAATAAAAAAAAGTATCGAATCTACCACATATATATTTTTTCATCATTGGGGATTATAATGAGGCAGCCGTGAACAAACCCGGTTTTCTCAGTCGTCAGTCTTGGGCCTCCTCTTGCTTATCATCAGGCGGGACGAGGTCAGAAGTCGTGCCACAATAAAAAAAGTATCAAAATAGCCCAAAATGAATGATGTCCTTTAATAAAGTAGGTGTTATGTAATAAAACACCTAAAGGTTGTATAAGGAAATTAAACAATGAACCCCTAAAATGTGAAATTCATAATTAAAATGTGTATTAACTGTAACACAAAAAGTAGATCTAACTTTGTATTAACACATTAAATAAATTGCTTTATCCCTCAAACAAGCTACTGCTTATACGAGTTGTAGTCAAAGTAGAAAAGTTTGGCTAAAATAAATATAACTTACATTAATTTTTTAGGGTATTAGTTCTTTATATAATTTTTTTTTTTTTATTGTGACTCGACATATGACAGCACCCCGCTTGATTTTAATTCATGGGACCACCCATGAATGAATGTCACTGCTATTACAATTCAATAACTCTAAGTAGCACCGGCAACTTACAAGCTGATCCCGAAACGTGACCAAATCACTTCACGGTCTGTATACTTGTAAGTGGTGGTACTACCCCGGATCGGCAGACTGGGTACCACTGCCCACCACTCTTAAACGAGAATGTAACAAATTATAACCTTTTTATTCACAAACATTATTAAAAACAATATGGGCCGTGCGTGCTACCGTAGATCAAACTACAACTCATAAGTGACAGTTTTATTTTTTAATATAAAAAAGAACTAAAAAACGATAAGTATCTCTAAAGAGGTGCCTAATAATTTATGAACCATAGTATTTTCTTAGATTTTGCGCGAACATTGATTAATGAATTAAACAAATTTTATGCGGAATAATAAAAATTGTAAAATCAAAACCAATATAAACGCGATAGTAAGCCGCATAAAATTTGTTTAATTCATTAATTTATGAACCATGTACTAATTTATCTTTGAAATACGTGATACAACTACATTTACTACCTTTATATAGAAATGTAAAAAAGCTTTAAAAAAAAATAGTGTCTATAATTTATAGACTATACTCTATGTTATAGTCTATGAAGCCAAAACATTGTCACGCCTTTTGCCCACAGGGATAGGCCGAGACAAAGAAGCGCCACTTGCCACAATCCAAACACAACTACCCCGCTTTCCTTACATCCATCCTTTAATATATATTTTTTTGCAATTATCATTTAACTATTTCTCGTATGTTATAATAATTAGAAAACATCTATAAAAAAACTCATATAAAAAAATATATATTTTTGTTATACGAATATTGATAGTTATGCAAAATTATAACGTTTCTTCACTACATGTAACATATGAACTTAGTTGGGATGAGATGTCTTCAAAATTTCTCCTTACTTCCATAGTCTCTCATATAAATGCAAATATAAAGGGGTCGACCTACTGAAACTTGACTTATTTTCCTGAAAACCTTTGTAACAGTTTATCGGATTATTTAACTTTACATTTTTTCTTTCAGTATTTGTTTACTTGTGTTTATAATTGTTGTTTTTATTGTTACTACTGTATAAATTGTATTTCTATATAAGTACAAGGCATAGATTTATGATTAATCTTGCTGACGCTTCGTAGCACGACCAGTCATTAATCTATGGGTATAGCTTGTCTAACTATAAATGACACGACCCTCTACTTTATTAGTTTATTTAAATGTGTGAATGCAAATATTTCTAACTATACTATTATACTTTATCAGCGTACTCCTCCTTTTGTGACCAACCAGCAACTGAATGACCAATTACAATTGCATTTTCGGTGGGTTGCATTCATATTTTATACACAAATACATACACAAATAATACATAAATAAAACAAATAAAACATAAATACAAATAATAATAAAACATATACAGAATGTCTTAAGAATGCTTCGAAAATAAAGAGGGGTGGTAGTTTTTTTATTGTGACTCAACATTTGACCTTAACCCGCCTAATGGCAAGCAAGAAGAGGTCGTAAGAGTGCCGACGAATGCGAAAACCGAGTCTTCACGGCTCCCCAGTCGCCGGTTAAAGGTGCTTCTTAACGCATCGCTTGAACGATTCAAGGTTACAGGATGGAGAGAACACATGGGCTGGTAAAGTATCCCACTTGTCGATTGTTATACAAAGAAACGACGCATCAAACCTTTTAGTTCGACTGCTGATTCGGTCGACAAAATGCGGATGCTTCTCCCGACCCGACTGATTACGGTTTTGAAAAGACAAAGTAGGAACAAAGTTAAAGAGCTCCTGGAAACATTCTCCGTAGTTTGAGCGATAGATGACGCACAAGCGTAGTGTTCCCGACCCGAAAAACAAATGTATGAAAAAAAAATTTTAGACAATTTTGTTACGCATTTCCTGTAATCACCGCCTGATATAAAAAGGTAAAATTGAAAAAAATGCAGTCTTTTTTATGATAGCGAACACTTCACTTCCACCCCACTTTTATTTCGGAAGTGTTCTTAGGACAACCTGTATATTTTAAAAACAACTTTTATTTTAGCCTTAAAACACTTTACGTAGAAACGTTGACAAAATGTAACTTAGACGTAAATTAGCTGAAATATGAAGTTAAAACTTGAAGTATGTAAATTTTATTAAAGGAAACATAATTCACGGGTTAGTGTTGTCTTCTTCCGAGTTTGCATCATGAAAGTTTGGTTATGATACCTACTTTGCGAGCTAACCTCTTTACTGCCGTGAAGAAGTTACACGTCTCATAATCGGAGACACTATTTCAGGAGCCTAACTTTTATGATGTTAATGTAAAAGATGGTTTTATGTCAGTGTAAAAAGATACATAACAATTTTCTTTTTGTTTTTTTATTTATTTATTAGGCACGGACAACTTTAAGACGTATCTTTTTTTTTATTGTGACTCGACATATGACTGCACCCCGCTTGATTTGGTCACGTTTCGGGATCAGCTTGTAAGTTGCTTGTTCCGTCTAGGCCGGCATAGTGGATGGGATTGCTACTCACAGTCATTGAATTGTAGTAGCAGTGACATTCATTCATGGACCACACTTCGGCTTAACATCAAGCGGGGTGCTGTCATATGTCGAGACACAATAATAAAAAAAAACAGGTAATTATCACGTGTAGATTATATTTTAATCTTGAAGTAGGTTTTGTTCTTTTAATTGGCTTATTATTATTAGGTTTGATACCAGCAGGCTTATGTACTGAAAATTAAAAGAAATATTTTTACATCAATATATTAGTAGGCAGACAACGCTATTAAACTAAAGTTACAAGCGTAATAGTAATTTAATTTACATTTCTATACTAAGCTAGTAAAGTGCTTGCTTGTATCATAGAAAAAGGACAACCAAAGTACATATGTCAAAGAAACATTAGTACCGATGGGTGTTTTCGAACTCGTGCTTTCGGTTTGTATAACCATTGCACTGCCACTACACCATGGTCGCCTTTCAGTTCAATGATTAGCGGTCATTTTCCCAGTCTTCCGATTCGGGGTAGTAGCACTACTTATAAGTATACAGACTGTTTCGACTCGCGTTTCGGATCAGCTTAAAAGTTGCCTGTTCCAAACATCTTAATATTAGGCGGGATGTTGTTATATGTCAAGGCACAATAAGAAAATAAAGCAGTCCGGTCAATTTAGACATAAAAATATTAGTTAAATAACAAAAAAATCCGGAGAGCCAAATATTGATGGAGAGCTGGGGTTTACCATTACAAATAAAGTTTGAAAAATCCCCATCGATCCCATGTGTGCTACAAAAGTTATTCGGGGTCAAAGGTCAATATTTGAGGTATTTTGGATTTTTCTCGAAATTTTCTCAAAACTCCAAAAATCTCAAGTTTAGACCTTTGACCCCGAATAACTTTTGTAGCACACATGGGATCGATGGGGATTTTTAAAACTTTATTTGTAATGGTAAACCCCAGCTCTCCATCAATATTTGGCTCTCCGGGAATTTTTGTTATTTTAAATGTCTATATTGACCGAACCATAAGCTCATGTAGTATTTTAAGTAGTATCGAATATTTAAAATAAAAAAAACTTACATTAAAAAATGTACCATTATGTATTGAGAAGAAACCACAAACTGATATTCGCATATCACTTAGGCGATGTTGATAAGCTAAAATACGAATCTAAAAATATATCAAACAATCAATCAAACAAATTGTTTCACCCTTTTCCCACAGGGATAATATGTATATACTATGATATATCTTGTTCAAATAATAAAATAAAATAAAATGCTCAATCTGCTGATCCTGGGTGGTATCAACATGTCTGTCTGATGTTAGGATTGGATTGCGGTCTAAGAATTGAGACGATTGCTACTACAGTTAAAATAACTGCAAGGCCGGCATAGTGGATACGCCTGTGGTCCGCCACTTTTAAGTGTACAGACGGTAAAATGATTCAGTCGCGTTTCAGAATCATCCTAATAGTTGCTGGTTTCAACTAGGCAGGCATAATAGGTGTGACTGCTTCTTTCAGTTGTTAAATTGTACTAGCCTCCCCACTGTACTTTTTTACTCCATCTTAACATCAGACGAGGAGCTAAATATGTCAATAAATAATATATGCCTAAGCTATGTATTTAATTAAAAAAGACAAAATAATAAAATTTACCTCGTTAAGTACTAATTCACTTTCACAAAGGAATCCAAGTTTTTGTATCATTCTGCCGGAATTTTCGTACTGAAAATGTATTAATACAATTTTATTAGGCTGTAGAATGAAAATAGTTTTACAATAGAAAAAGCGTCATCTTTTGTACAACTTATAATCAACGAGCGAAATGATTTACTAGCTCGTATATTCCTTCAAGCCTTCAAGCGAAGCGTGAGTCAAAGTACCTTTAGTCGACATAGTGACGGTACCTGATACAACCATAACCTACTCAGTCGTTTCAGTCGTCAGTAAGGACCTGTTTCTTACTTTTCATCAGGCAAGCCAAAAACAATACCTGTAAATCACGTCTCCAAAACAAGTAATTAAAAACCCATAAAACCATAATCCAGTATGACATTTAACGAATCAAATACAAAAAATCAAACCCCAAAAAGATTTGTTAATCAAGAAAAGAACTTAAAAGTTCTGTTTCACTTTCATATAAAAAGATCTTACCTGGTTCTGTAATCGCGTACACGTGTTCGCAAAATAAGCGAAGCATGATACATTCGCCACAACATAAAAGAAAATGTTGTACTCGCTGCTATCAAAATTATCTAACAAACTATACAAAAGACTAGCTAAAGTAGTAATACCAACAGTCAATATAACTAAAATTGGTACACCAATAATATTAGACACATCTCTACATTTAAAAATCAAATCTTTATACATTACTCTCAACCTTATAACTTTCCTAATCAACTCTTTAGAATTATCATCTTGCACTTTTTTAACTTCATCTTCTATTTTTTTAAGTTCTAAGTAAAACTTCGTAACTGCAGTTTCCATAACTTTTACTAAGAAAGCAAATTTTAAATAGGTAAGAGTGTGGATGCGGCTTTCAAATTTTGCACGGACATACTCGTACATCGTGATGTAGAAACTTGTATCGAAGTTAATATAAAACCACGCTGTGACGTCTCCAATAATTAAACCAACGTAAAAGAAAATAAAAATATTATCCAATTTAAAGTCAAAACAATTAATATCAACATAGTTAGTCATAAGCCTCGTAATTATACGTCTATACTTGTTTCCATGAAAGACATGTGAGGGGACGATAACCCATAGAGAAATGATCAAAGACCAGTCAACCATATTATCTGTTATTTTCTTCAAAACAAATCTATTTACAGTCAAAAAATTAGAAACAATAGTCATGTAGACGAGTAAAATGAAACAGTAGAGCTTGCAAAAATTGTGTCTTCGGACTCTATTAAATTTACTACTATTTCCATGACCGAAACAAATTCCATAGATTTTAAAAAGTAGAAATATTGGAAAAGTTCTTTTTGTTATGTAGTCAAATTGACCTGACATCGTAAAGGTTGATAAAGTACTGACGAGATTTTCTATTAATGTAGGTTTGACATTTGAATAATGCAATGATTTATTATTATCTAATGTGTTATAGTTTACGTCGTTTATTTAAAGAATTATTATCGTTAAAAATTTTGAACCTATGTAAGTATTGGGCGCCTAGTTTATTAAGGTTGTACAGACCGTGAAGCGACTTAGTGCATTTAGATATTAGCATAGGTACAAGCTAGCAACTAAGTAGATCAATATAGTAAATGCGACTTTAACTTGCAGTACTAGCAATCGCCTCCATGCATTGACCGCTCTTCAGCTTAACATCAGGTGAGATGCTGTCATAAGTCAAGCCACAATGTAAAATACAATAAATATTTTTATGAAGTATTTTTTTATTTAACCTTGTTTTTAAGATACGTTTTTTTTTACTTTTTTACTTTAACCATATTATGAAAATTATATTTTATACAGTGCACATTATTATCCTGTATTGATATTTTGTAATATCTTTGTATTATAGGCACTTGGCCTTGCAAAAATCATCCAACCGGCCGGCATAGTGGATGTGACTGCTACCTACAGTTCTTTAAATGTAGTAGCAATCACATCTATTTATGGACCGCACAACCTCTCGACATCTGACGAGGTGCTGTATCTAATAATGTCAGGCCACAACAAAAAAAAATATGACAAAAACATTTTTATCCGACATAAACAAGATTTTCAGTTAGAAAGTAATGAACTATAAAAATCACATCAAAACATACTCAGTATTATCACAGCGAACATGCCACAAGTAAAAAAATAGAATAGGAAATGACATGGACATTGGCAACGTTCGCAATTCCTCGCTCCATTGAAGCGAGAAACTTAACAAGGATCCTTCATGAGACATTTAGATAATACCTTTTACAAAATGTTATTAATATCTCGAATATTTTATTGTGACTCGACATTATACGATACGATAAGCTACGGGCCGACCGCGTAACGCAATGACAATCACAATGGGCTTCGTTTTCACAGTTGAACTCCATTAGTTTTTAGATTAAAATTGCGACCGCGCAACACACTAAGAATCGATGTTTATTTTCACTAACAGTTCAAGTTCATTGAAACTCATTATCCAAATGAATAAAAATTGTTTTAACACTAATGGGGCGTTCTCACAGGGCGATTTTAGTTGATCAACGTTCGTTCGTGATTTGAACCGTCTGAACAGACTTTCAATCAAGTTGAAGCAATAAATATCTATTCAACAAAAGTTAAAGACCTTTCGTCTTTTGTTGATTCATTTGACAGCTGACAGCGAATCGACTCGTCTGAACTTGTTCGTTCAACTTGCATTGAATAATCAGTCCAATCAGTCAGTCAATCAGCGCGATTGAGTACCTATTTACTGTATATTGCGTTCCTTTATCACCAGTATTTTGTTTGTTTGTAAAATAAAATGTGAAATGTGGCGTCCGCATCCGCGAGAAAAATGCTAAAATGTACAGATAGTGTAATAACACGTGTTATATTGAGTCGATTATTATTGAACCGTGAGAACGCTACAGTCAATATTTACTTTCGATTTTTTGTTAAACTATAAATATTGTTCAACTAAAATCACCCCGTGAGAACGCCCCATAACAGCGACCGCGTAACTTTTTGACAAATCGAATGAATTTCATTGTCATTACCATTGAATCATCATGCGAGGTCGGCCTCCTGGAGTGTGTTCCAGGAATGGGAGGTGACTGCTATTACAGTTAAGAAACTGCAAGTAGCAGCCGCAACTACTATACATAGCCCTGATTTTTTAAATACTTTATGCCGACGAAAAAGCAGTGACGTTTTTTTTTTTAATTGTGACACGAGATTTAAGCTCGACCCGCCTGGTGATAAGCAATAAGAGGTCCAAGAGTGATGAAGACTAAAACAACCAAGTTAGTTCATGTCTGCCTCAGTCGCCGTCACTATGCCGGCCAAAGGTGCTTCTTCACGCATCGCTTGAAGGATCCAAGGTTATAGGATGGAGAGAACTCATGGGCTGGCAAAGCATTCCACTTGGTGATTATTCTATAATACAAAGAAATGACGCACCGAAATTTTTAGTTCGACTGCCGATTCGGTCGACAAAATGCGGATGCTTCCCCCGACCCGTGTGGGTATTACGGAAGTGAAAAGACGAGGTAGGAACAAGGTTAAAGAGCTCCTCGGAACATTCTCCGTGGTATAGGGATAGAGTACGTACAGAGCCGCCATGTCTCTGCGTAGTTGCAGAGGCTCCAGAGTTCGTGTAACCAAAGTTCGTGTACCGTTGCGCTGCAGCCACAAGAAACCAATCAACGTAGTTTACCTATTGATTTGTTATTCGCTGATTGGTTACGAAGGTGTCAAATATAATTGCGACGCAGTCTTACTGCCTCTTCCTCTGCATATGCTCCATTGTCTCTGCCTAAGCCTGTGGGAAAAAGAAGGACAATTTGATAGATTTTTGATTTGATTTACTTTAGACATTCAAATGTGATCAATACTTTCTTCTATTTAATAGCTTCTCTATAGTGCTTGCAAGTTTAATGTTGAATCTAAAGTTATATAGAAAATAGATTGGATAGTCAATTCGAGTTAGCGTTTGTTTTAACTTCGATACGTTATTGTAAAATCACTTTGACTCTTGGTGAAGTTGATAGTTCTATGTAGTTTTTTTTTATTTGTTTATTACGAGACAATACATAGTTAAGTAACAAAATTTATATTACGGTGTATATAACCTTACTATATAATGATATTAGAATAAGAATAGGACGCGCTGTTGACTAACTTCGCTTGACTGATTTAAAGGTGTCTTTTTCTTGACGGTCCGCAAAGAAAAAGACACCATACTAAAGTGAAGTTGGTTAGTGAGTTAGACGTCACAAAATGGCGTCGTTCCGTCCTATTCTTATTTTAATCGCATTATACACACGCTATGAAAGCCGTTTTGACGTTTGATCCGCTCATGAAGTTTTGTATTATTTAATAATTCCGTTTGAAGGAGTAAATTGCTGTTCTTTATTGTCACTATAAATAACAACAATTGCTCCTTCAAATGTCATTATTAGTTTATACGAAACTTCATGAACTGTCAAACGTCAAAACGACCGTGAAGATTTGACATAAGATTTATTTACACGTAAAGTTTTTAGGTTTCTTAAATCTAAATAATGAGACAAAATAATAACGGCTAACGGAGAAGTCTGGAGACAGGAAGGCTGGCAATTATTTCTGCCAACGTATTAGCCTTGCCATAAAAAGGGGAAATGTTGCCAGTCTTCTTGGGACTATCTCTGATGCTACGTCATAAGATGATATTTTTTATTTATAGTTTAATTTTTATTATAGTATAACTGTTACTTTTAATAGAATTTTATAAAACTGTTTATCAAGGAAATATGTTATCTATACGGTTCAACTTAAAGTTCTAAATTGAATAAATACTTGTAATGGTAAATAATGATAATCAAGGCGATTTCCACAATTTCCACTAAGAACAAACACAGGTTATTGACACAAGAACTACGGACCATAATTTCCTTATGAAAATCCCCGAACTAAACTAGAAATGATTTTTGAAATAATCAATCAATCAAATTATCACGCCTTTTCTTCACAGAGGTATGAAGAGAATAAAAAGCGCCACTTGCCTCGATTCTGACATAACTCCCTCGCTACCCTCACATCCACAATTTTCTTTATAAAAGCTTTTTTTTATTGAGACACGACATCTGACCTCGTCCCGCCTGATGATAAGCAAGAGGAGGTCCAAGAGTGACGACGACTGAGAAAACCGAGTTTGTTCACGGCTGCCTCAGTCGCCGTCACTATGCCGGCCAAAGGAATAAAACTCTACGGTTCGGGTATGGGTACTAGGCAACCCTATTTTTTTCTGTCTGTTTTTAGTTTGGTCGGGTATTCTTCCTGGGTATGTTTAAAAAAATAAAGACTCTAATATAGTTTTAAAGTTTAAATAAAACTAAATATTTAAAGACTTTTCTAGTACAATAAATTAAATCAAGTAGAAAATAAATTGTTATTGTCAATAAAGTTGATGTTCGTAGAAAACAGAAGAACCATTTTGTATTCCCACAGCTACGAGTATTATTCCTTCAACAAATATAATACAATTTCATGGACAGCTAACAAGAAGAATTTTTTAAATAAAATTCTCTTTTAAGGCTTTTGTATACTGAATTAGTTTTTTCAGTCGTCGGCGCTATTGGAGTTCCCCTTGCTTATCATTAAGCAACAGTCGCGTCCTAATAAAAAAAATACAGTTCTCAGGTTACTTATATACATTTTTTTTTTCTCGGCATATGACGGCACCCCGCTTGGTGTTAAGCCGAAGTGTGGTCCATGAATGAATGTCACTGCTACTACAATTCAATAACTGTGAGTAGCAATCACATCCATCATTCCGGCCTAGATGGAACCGACAACTTACAAGCTGATCCCGAAACGTGACCAAATCACTTCACGGTCTGTATACTTGTAAGTGGTGGTACTACCCCGGATCAGCAGACAGGGTACCATTGCCTACCACTCTTTAATAACCAGACCAAAGCAAATAACCACCTCATTTTTTTTAATAAAAAATATTTGCAATATTTTAATATAATTATTAAATATTATAAATAAAAGCTATGAAACAAATATTTGCTCCGACCGGGAGTTGAAACCGGGACTTTACGCGCAACAAACCAATCGCTAAACCGTTCGTCCACGCCTGTCGTCAACATACCAATATTCAATATTTAAATTGAATATTGAATAGTAAAGTAAAATGCAAGTCCATATATTATAACGAATCACACAGCCAAGATCATATTACTCGCAGAGAATAACAATAAAATTGTATGGACGGCGAGCGGCAAGCGAAGGAATATTTTTAAATTATAAAAATATCTCCATTGAAATTCATAGGATATTATTTTCACTCGTTGTTGGTTTTCCCTTTTTGTCTTATTGCAATGGAATTCTATTTAATATATTCTGTCTATATTAAATAGAAACCTTCTGTATATGGTTATACAGAAGGTTTCTAAAAATATACGGCAGCTACCATAACAATGTTGTTTAGTTTAGTTTTATAAGTTGACAATGCTCTTTTACAGTAGCTACTATTATACTACTATGCATTGATATTATTCAATCCATTAATTATTTATTGTTATTATTTAAAATTATTATTTTTTTACTATTTTTATGTAGACGTACAAAAGTACTGTATTGCAGCCTACTTGTAATAAATAAATTTTTAATTTTTTGAATTAAAAAAGTCATAAAAAGGTACAGGTTTTTTTTGTTGCAAAAAAACTCTAACGTAATGCTAGTTGAAAACACTTTAATGTAAAGGCTAAGTTAAGTTCGGATCATGTATCACAACCGCAGCAGGGTTGCTTCTGAATTTGGCTTCAATAGCGACAAATTTCATTATTTTTTCTTGCGAATAAGAAAAGTTGGTTCCGCGTTAGAAGGGTATTGAAAAACTCGCCCTGCGAGTAGTATGGTGACCATTAATTTTGTACACTGGGTACAGTAAATATATACAAGTATATATCAATCAATCAATCAAATTGTTACGCTTTTTCCCACAGAGCGCCACTTACCACGATCAGAGCCAATGAAGCGCCACTTACCACGATCCTTACACAACTCCCTTGCTTCCTTCACATCCACAATTCTCTTCATACAGGCTCTGTGGTTATGGGCACTAGGCAACTCAGCTTTCTTGAGGATGTCTCTGATTTGTTCGGAAAATACCCTCCTGGGCCTGCCTTGTTTAATTTATTTATTTAGTTATAGGAATACATGACAGGACACAATCGTTACATTAAATTTATTTACACAATATTATAATTATGACCGAGATTGTGTCCCAAAATTATGTACACACAGCAAAGCAAGAAATTAAAATCTCTTAAAACCTAAAATTATGCATCCATTCATATAAGATTTATAAATTCCTTTCGTCAATCTACTTTTACTTATCCTTTTCATGTGGGCAAACCATCGAAGCATTCCTTTGTCAATCCTTGTCACTACATCTTCTTTCAAACCACATCTATCGCGCACTGTGCTTCTATCGTCACTCCACATACACTCCTTAATGACAGCCTTTCTACAGCGTTAATTCTGTATAAATAAAACAAGTATATAAATAAAACTTAAATTATAAAAAGTTTTAATTTAGGCATTTTTCTCACGCAGGCAGCGACGATAGAGCGCCATCTCCCTCGCTTTTATTACATCCACATTAATTGCATATTTTTTTACTTAAATGACAATTAAATGGGACAATGAAATTTAAGTATTAAAAGTTTATATGTACGAGTATCTTTATATTTTAAAGCTTCTGCTATTTCGCAGATACATGGCGGCTCTATATGTCATTGATCGTCTATACCACGGATAATGTTTTAGTGAGCTCTTTAACATTGATCCTACTTCATCTTTTACTCCCATGATATCGCCCACCACCATCGCCATTCACCCATTTTGGCCACCAAATGGGTGGAGTGGTAGTCGAACTAAGTCGAACCTTGGATTACTCATGCAAATCGTAAAACATTGGCAGACATAGTTATGGCTACTTCAGCAAGCGTAAACTGAATCGATTTTTTCGTTCATCGGAATTCTCGGTCTTACCTTTGCTTAACATCAAGGAAATTGAGGTTAGATATTAGGTCTCATTAAAAAAACATAAATCATGGTACCCCTAATTCTAACTTCATATGAACGAAAATCTAGGTAGGATTGTCTGGCCGAACTAAGAACTTTCAATCAGACCAGCATACAAATTCACCAGCAAGTTTATTCCATCGAATACTTTACTTTCAAATTAGGACTATCTAACCAGATAATATACAATCAATCAATCAAATTGTTACGCCCTTTTCTCACGGGGATAGGTAGATACAATAAAACGCCACTTGCCATGATCCTGACACAATAATGTAGGTAACCAGGAGCAAATAATCACCTCTTTACAAAACAATATTTGTAATTAAATAAATTAGAATAAATATAACAAATAAAAGCTATGAAACAAATAATTGCTCCGACCGGGAATCGAACCCGGGACTTTCCGCGTAACGGTGTGCTAACCACTACGCCACGCATGTCGTAGACTTTCACGTAGTCTTGCAATGACTTTTTAAGAAAAAGTTTTTTTTATTGTTACACGTCATCTGACCTCGACCCGCCTGATGATAAGCAAGAGGAGGTCCAAGAATGAAGAAGAGTAAAAAAACCGTGCTAGTTCACGGCTGCCTCAGTCACCATCACTATGCCGGCCAAATATTCTAGTCTAGAATCAAAAATGATAATTACTTCTGGATGCTTACCACCAGGCACGTCAAGTCTCAATAATAATACGACAATACGACGTGTTACGTAGTTACACCCACAATTTCTAAAAATATCTATTTTTGTAAACTCAATAAAAATGTGTTATTTTTATGCGTGTGACAGCCCTAATTACATTCGTAAGCCCATTAAAACTTAAAGTTTTATTTAAACACATTAAATTGGATTTAAATGGTTTTTATTTATTTAAAAAACAATTTGCATTAAACCTCTAAGTAAACTTAAAAACCTCTAAAAAAACATTAATTTATATGTCTATTTAAAAACTGGTATATAGCTGGGTTGCCTAGTGCCCATCACCATAGAGCTTGTATGGACCACACTCCAGATCAACATCAAGCGGGGAGTTGTCATATGTCGAGTCACAATAAAATTAAAAATTAAGAGAATTTTGGATGTGAGGGAAGCAAGGGACTTGTGTCAGGACCGTGGCAAGTTGCTTATCCCTGTGGAAAAAAGGCGTGACAATAAATCGATTAATTGATGTTGTAAATAAAGTTTTCCATAACCTTCAAGGGTAGAGAGAGCCTTTAGCATTGAGCTGCCTTGGTACTCTTGTGCATTAAGTTTTAATATTTTTTATTGTTACACGACATTTGACCTCGACCCGCCTGATGATAAGCAAGAGGAGATCCAAAAGTGTCGACTACTGAAACAACCGAGTTAGTCCACGGCTGCTTCCGTCGCCGTCACGATGCCGGCCAAAAATAATAAAATCAATCAATCAATCAATCAAATTGTCACGCCTTTTTCCCACAGGGATAGGCAGAGACAATGGAGCGCCACTAACCACGATCCTTACACAACTCCCATGCTTTCACATCCACAATTCTCCTCATACAGGCCCTGTGGTTATGGGCACTAGGCAACCTAGCTTTCTTAAGGATGTCTCCGATTTGGTCGGAAAACACTCGCCTGGGCCTACCTTGTTTAACGCATCCATCCACATCAGATTTATAAATTCCTTTTGTCAATCTACTTTCACTCATCCCTTCCATGTGCCCAAACCATCGAAGCATTCCTTTGTCAATCCTTGTCACTACATCTTCTTTCAAACCAAATCTATCACGCAGTGTGCTATTCCTTATTCTAAAATAATAAAATTATTCGAAATTCTCTTAATTTACTATAAAAGGAGGTTTGAAAGGTAAATGAAAAATAATCCATTTGTTTCAGGAAAGCATAATGAGTTTCCGGTTCGCCCCAAACCGGACGTTTTAACTGAATAGTAAACATTGTTAATTAAACAGAAAGTGCATAATTATTATGGTTTTTTTTACAGGTAAGCCTAGAAAAATAAACATTTCATTCCATACTTTTTCTTTATTGTGACTCCTAGTTGGAAAGGGGGGCCTAGTTGGAACCGACTACTTACAAGCTGATCCGAAACGCGAACAAATCACTTCACGATCTGTGTTGTAAGTGGTGGTACTACCCCGGATCGTGATCGAGAGTGGTATGCAGTGGTACCCAGACCACTGCCTACCACTCTTTGATAACCAGACCTGAAGCAAATATTACAAATAAAATGAAACAAATATTTGCTCCGACCGGGAATCGAACCTGGGACTTTACGCGCAACAAACCAATCCCTAAACTGTTCGTCCACGCCTGTCGTCGTAACTTGACGAATGACAGCACCCCGCCTGATGGTAAACATCGTCCCGGGTTCGATTCCCGGTCGAAGCAAATATTTGTTTCATAGCTTTTATTTGTAATATTTAATAACATTAAATATTGCAAATTTTTATTAATAAAAAAAAGAGATGGATATTTGCTTCGGGTCTGGTTATCAAAGAGTGGTAGGCAGTGGTACCCAGTCTGCCGATCCGGGTTAGTACCACCACTTACAAGTATACAGACCGTGACGTTTCGGGATCAGCTTGTAAGTTGCCGGCTCCATCTAGGCCGGCATAGTGGATGTGATTGCTACTCACAGTTATTGAATTGTAGTAGCAGTGACATTCATTCATGGACCACACTTCGGCTGAACATCAAGCGTGCTGTCATATGTCGAGTCACAATAAAAAAAAAGTTACATTAAAAAAATACAAAGTTATTAATAATAAGACCTTCACGATACGTGATAATGTATAAATAATAAATACTATTCTATTTCTAGTTAAAATAACATACGTCGGAAGAAGTCACGTTTTATTAACTCGTAGAAACATATCGTATAATATTTATAAACCTGAATAGGGTCAACTATTTTTACAACAAAAACAAAATAGAGTGTCAATCAAATTCCTATTTTTTGTGTTGTTTCCTTATTCTAAGTGCTCGTTTGAAGTGGTAGGCAGTGGTACTCAGTCTGCCGATACGGGGTAGTACCACTACTTACCAGTATACAGACCGTAAAGTGACCGTTAGTCGCGTTTTGACAGCAGCTTGTAAGTTGCCGTGTTCAACTAAGCCGGCATAGTGGATGTGACTACTACTTACAGTTATTGAACGGTACACTATCAGGCGGGTGCTGTCATATGTCGAGTCACAATAAAGAAAAATGCATCGGCCCATCTGTTTTCCGTATTATTGAAGCGATATGGCAAGTAGACTAACACACGAGGAGGTAGTCTGACATCGTACCCCTTCTATTTATTTATAAACTCTTTATTGCACAAAAATAAGGTACATAGGCGAGCTTAATGCCTTAGGCATTATCTACCAGCTAACCTTTGTTGTGTAGTGCTGTGATTGGCTGGGTGCAAACCATTTATTAAAAGATTGAATATTATTTTTAAATGATATTTGTTATGAAAAATATATACATACATTAGGCAACATATACACAAATATACATAAAATTAAACACATATACAGGGTGTTCCAGAAGTCATGGTCCAAACGAAATGGGAGCATAGAAGTGATCATTCTCTACCAACTACCATTAATAGAATTATTAGTTGATGCCTGGTTTAGAAATTATAGCAAATTTTCCGTTATTTATGAAAATAGTCGACTAAGTAAGATTAATGTTAAAAAAAATACATACTATACATAAGTCGTATGTTTTTTTGTTATAAATATAATTGCTAATAATGCATCTTTCTGTAGAAATGAATTACACCAAATTTGTACCAATATTTCATACAAAAATAAACGCTTTTATTAACAATGTTTAATTTTCAAAAGGAACGCCTAATTTTTTAAATGGCTACAGTAAAAAAAATTGTACAACAAAAAATTGGTCCGTTATCACAAAAACTACAGCGTTTCACGTAGTTTCTAAAAAGGTATAATTCAAGGGCCTTTTCATCGTAACTTCCTATTTAAAAGCAATTTTGTTCGTTATAGTGATGATTTTTAATAAACGTTATTTTCCTAAGGCCACGGTAAGACCTGATTTTACACGTGGGTCTAGGCACCATCCACCCCCTGCTACCCTCTACCTCTCTAAAGTCTACCATCAGCCGCCCCGCTCAACAAACTTTCCCTCAATACCTCGCTACCTGCTTCACATTGCACACGTGTTGATTACCTTTTTCTCGCTACTTCGCTGTTGTTTCTGGACTTCGATTGATGGCACTTCTAACTACCTACGCTCGTTTTTTGGATTTTGATTATGCCTGCAATTTGGTCACTTTATAAGACCGTAAATAGTAAATTGAGTGTGCGATGTATCCCACGACGAACAGGGCTACTAACGACTATAGTGCATCGTACTTTAAGACGCAATAATTTATACCCCCTTTCACGTACCTGCCGATTATGCGCAGCGGATGAATTTCTGCAGAGAAATGATTCGTAGATGCCGAGATGTCAATTTCTTCGACAACATCTTATGGAGCGACGAGTCCACTTTAAGAATTGGCATATTTAATATTCATAATCTCCACTATTGGTCGGTGGTCAATCCCCACGTAGTACAAAATGATCGATTTTAATACCAATTCGGTATTAATTTGTGAGCGGGAATATTAAATCGTAAGATTATCGGGCCATTTAAAATTTCGGCAAGGCTATCCGGTGATAGTTATTTGGAATTTTTAAGAGACAATTTGGAAAGACTAACGCAAGATGCTAGAGTGCAACCAGACGTTTGAGACAGAATTTGGCTGCAGCACGATGGGGCACCTCTACATTACCGGCGAGACGTGAGAGCGTATTTAAACGCGACATTCCCCGATAGATGGATCGGTAGCGGAGGTACCATCGCCTGGCCACCTCGTTCACCGAACCGTAACCCCATAGATTATTATCTATGGTGTTGTCTTAAGGAAATGGTGTACGAACGGGCATCTGAGTCAGAGCAAGAATTGCGACAAAGAATAAATGTTGTAATTAATAATATTAAAAATAACGAACGCTCTTTAAACAATTTAAAACGTAATTTTATTAGGAGGTGTCGATTGTGTGTAAGAGATTCGTGTGGTGGCAGACATTTTGAACATTTATTATAATTAAACGTTTCTTTTTGAATATTAATTTGTTTCATTTAAAATTTCCATTTTATTTTGGTATTTCTATATGACAAACAAAGCTGCTTTAAAATAGGAAGTTACGATGAAAAGGCGCATGAATCATACCTTTTTAGAAACTACATGAAACGCTATAGTTTTTGTGATAACGGGCCAATTTTCTGTAGTGCATTTTTTTTCACTGTAGCTATTGCAAAACTTAGGCTTTCCTTTTGAAAATTAAACATTGTTAATAAAAGCGTTTATTTTTGTATGAAATATTGGTACAAATTTGGTGTAATTCATTTCTACAGAAAGATGCATTATTAGCAATTATATTTATAACAAAAAAACATACGACTTATGTATAGTATGTATTTTTTTAACATTAATCTTACTTAGTGGACTATTTTCATAAATAACGGAAAAATTGCTATAATTTCTAAACCAGGCATCAACTAATAATTCTATTAATGGTAGTTGGTAGAGAATGATCACTTCTATGCTCCCATTTCGTTTGGACCATGACTTCTGGAACACCCTGTATAAGGTAATAAGTATGTTATAGGAATAAGGTTTGTTTATTTAAAAAGTGATCGGTGAATCAGTGTTTTTTAAGTTGTTGGGGCTTCTCAGATAGTCAGAGGAAGTTTGTGCCACTGGTGATTTGCAGAGGCCGATAAAAGATTCGCCGTAAGCGGAGGAAAATTCTAGAAGTCTAAAGGAAAATTAACACAATGTCATCAATTTTATTGATTCATTCCTTGTAGAACAATTGACAAGTGGAATGATCCCTCAAGCGATGCGTAAAGAAGCACCTTAAGCCGGCATAGTGACGGCGGCTGGGGCAGCCGGGAACTAACTCGGTTTCTTTCAGTAGTCGTCACTCTTAAACCTCCTCTTGCTTATCATCAGGCGGGTTGAGGTCAGATGTCGTGTCACAATAAAAAAAACTCTTATTACCGAAAAAGCGGAATAAACTTAAGGGGCGTTTAAATCGTAATGTAGATAACGTCACACGCCCTTTATGTCGGCGTAATTTATTACTCTCTATTGTTTTGGAATTATTCGTTGTGTCTTTTAAATAGATTAGAATGGTAGTAAACAAAATAACATTAGGTAAAAAAAAACATCTTATAACTATGGAAATAGGTTTAAATATGGGTCATAGTTTGGAAAGATAAGATACGAACACAATACGCGTACATTTGTACATTTGTTTGTTTACCCTAAAATAAATAAAATAATCAATCAAATCAATCAAAATGTCACGCCTTTTTTCCACAAGGATAGGCAGACAATGGAGCGCGACTTACCACGATCCTTACATAAGTCCCTTGCTAACAACTTTGCTTAAATAAAAATAATTATTGATGTTAAGCTTAATACCTAATTATTAAAAGTGTTAGGCTTAAAATTATGTTAAAAGAAAGAAGAAACAATAAAATAAATATAATTTATTAAACCTTATTAAATTTAAAAACACAACATAATTTACGATTACAACATAATCTCTTAATTTAAATTATATAGGGTCCGACATCTAACGTTTTTTTTCAACTAGTGTTTATCACGTGAATGGCAACACTTGGCTCATGTCTGATTTGACAGATAATTAGTTTTATCCTTCCGCTGAACGAATATAGTTGTGTATACGCTTTAACAACGCTGAGAAATATTAACGAGTGGCCTTTACAGTCAATGGCGATCGTTATCGGGCCATGTTAAACGAATTTTTGTTCACATAAATTGAAGAGGAGGATATTGGCAACATTGGGTTTCAACAGGACGGCGCTACGTGCCACATAGCCGACGCTACGCTTGATGTTTTGCGTGTTTTTAAAAATCGCATTATCAGCCGCAGAGCTGATGTCGTTTGGCCACCTCGGAGCTGCGATTAGACACCGTTGGACTATTATTTGTGGGGTACCGTCAAAGATAAGTGTTACGCCGACAAGCCAGAGACAATTCATGCTTTAAAGGACAATATTCGTGAAGCCATTGGTGAAATACAGCTGCACACAATCGATAATGTACTTAAAAATTGGACCGATCGTGTAGGCTACTGCATGGCCAGCCGAGGCAGCCATTTGAATAAAATTATTTTCCATCATTAACCGGAAGGATTGTACTTTCAAACAAAAAAAGGAATTTGAAAAAATATTCAGTAGTTTTTTTTTATAGCATTTTCAAAAAAAAAAGTTATTTCGCGGACACATTATAAAAAAATCAATATTACAAATTGGAAATATAAAAAAAGTTATTCGGCGGACCCTTTACAATATACTTTCGAAAAACGCGTTAATGACTTGTTATATTGGTTAATTAATTGGCGGTTAGCACGAACAGACATAACACAGTCGATTAGGCAGTTGGGACGTGTAAATATTACTTACAAAATCACTGAGTTTATTCCCTAAATGTTATACACGATTTGGGTGTATTGTGTTCGTTTTGTTTTATTGATCTTTTTATTGTTTTATTGAGACTCGACATCTGACCCCGACCCGCCTGATGATGACCAAGAGGAGGTCCAAGAGTGACTACGACTGAAAAAACAGAGTTTCCCGGCTGCCGCAGTCGTCGTCATTATGCCGTCCTAAGAATGAAGAGATCACATGGGCTGGCAAAGCATTCCACTTGTCAATTGTTCTACAAAGAAAAGACTAACCAAACTTTTTAGTACGACTGCCGATTCGGTTGAAAGAATGCGGATGCTTTCCCTGACCTGTGCGAAATTACGGGTGTGAAAGGAAGAGGTAGGAACAGGGTTAAAGAGCTCTTCGGAACATTCTCCGTGGTATAGACGATAAAGGACGCACAGAGCCGCTATGTCTCTGCGTGGCTGATGGTAAGAGAGTAGGAGACCCAAGAGGGCCAACGACTAAAAAAAACGATTCAGTATATGATTGCCTCTGACGCCGTCACTATGCTGGTCTAAATTGAGTATACCTACTATTTTTCCAGTCGCTATCAAACGCCTAATAATTATGGAGCTTGATCCAGTCGTTGTTGCATATATTACAGACAGATAGACAAAATCCCTATTTATATTTTTATATACAGAATACAGGGTTTGTCCAGAAAGTAATAGGACTGAGTCGATTCAAAAAAATATATTGAGCCAATCGTTACAATTCTTTAAAAACTTTCAAAATAGGCTCCTTCTGCATCAATGCAGCGCTGTCAGAGCGATTTCCAAGTATTGAAGGCGTCACGAAAGGCATTCTCCGGAATAGCCTTGAGAGCCGCGGTGCATGCTGCTTGTATTCCCTCTGTACATTGAAAGACAATGGAATTAAAACATTCCATTACGCTAGTATATTTAAATAACTATAAGTAGCAGTATTCACTATGCCAGCATACTTGAAACAGGCAACATTTAAGCTCAAATTGAAACGCGACTAGGCCGGCTTAAGATCTGTGTTACTAATACATTTAAAAGTGGTAGTAACCCGGGTCAGCAGTCTGGGCAAATGACGACCAACGGTTCGCCTGCCACTCTTAATTACCTTTGCATTCTCAAAAATTTCTCTAATACATTTATATATTGTGTATTATTTATTTTACGAATGAGATTAAAGAGTATACACCCTATTTTTGGCTACTAATCGCTTTTTAATTATGATTTAACGAGATCCTTTGTTACAGCAATAACGAAATAAACTTTTTGATCCGACCCTCCAAATTGAGTTATTAATTAATAAATAGGTAAATATTGAAAAATTAAAAGATATTTTCGTTTCCGATTTATAAAAAACTAGCTGTGCCCGCGACTGCGTCCGCGTGGAATAGTTATTTTGGGAATCATATTATTTTTTTGTTTACCTGAGTCCTTTTTCTAGGCATTACAGTGACGAAGAAATAACGAAGGAAATGAAAACTTAACCAAACTAACTGTATGCTTAAACTAAAACCTAACCTAATAAGAATTGTAAAACCTAACCTTGAAAGAATGTAGATGACACCTACAGGTATTATTTACAACAAAACAAAAAAAGTGTTATTGTGAAAATATTAGAAACAAAATACTATACTTAAAAAAACCCTACCAACTATAGCGAAAACTACTACAAAATGATATTGTATAAAAAAGGATTTTGCACGATGATATTATATCGTAAAAACAAATTAACGCTGCATTCAACCGATCAGTAGGGAGCCGACCGCATAGTATGCTTGTCTGTCTATAAATGACGCGCCCCTCCACTTTATTAGTTTATTTAAATGCGTCAATGCAAATATTACTAACTATACTATTAAACTTCATCACGTTTGTTCCTCCTTTGTGTCTAACCAGCAACTGAATAACCAATTACTGCATTTTCGGTGTGTTTTATCTATATTTTATATTTGCTCGTATGCGTAAATGCAGTGGAGGGGCGCGTCATTTCGGCTTAGACAGACTATACCTCGTAGAGCTACACCCCCCTCCGCCTCGCCCGCAAGCATCGCCTCTCCTCGCCCCCCGGTTAGTGCTCATCATGCGACGCGTGTGAATTTTGTTTCAGAGTTATTTTAAAATTGTATTATTTTATAAGATGTTTATTGAAATTAGGTGATGTCAATGACAATTTTGTTCACAGTTAAATACTCTTAATTAATAACACATTTATTTCGATAAAGAATAATAATTATTATGTTAATACAACTCTGACAAATAATTTGTAATAATGCATTAATTTAGACCTAATTTAGACTATCATAAAAACGGTTATTGTGAGTTAATCTTAAAAGATAGACATATACGGTCGCGGACATTTTTTTAGATAATTTAAAGAGGAATAATTCTTTCATACATATTTTTTGGGTATCTCGAACGGTTTTCGGAGCGCACGCAACGGAAACCCTCAAAGACGAATAATATTCCCCGTTTTTTCCACATTTTCGACTGTTTCTTCGCTTCTATAAGTCGCAACGTAATATTTTATAGCCTAAAGCCTTCCTCGATAATTGATCTATCCAACACAAAAAGAATTTTTCAATTCGAACCAGTAGTTCCTGAGATTAGCGCGTTTAAACAAACAAACAAACAAACAAACTCTTCCGCTTTATTATATTAGTATAGATAAAACCAAAAATGAAATGTACATATTTTTTTATTATTAACATTTCTAAAGTTCTTCTTACATCAAAAACAAGACAACCAAAGTACGTATATCAAAGATACACTGGTACCGTGGTATTAAACCCGTGCTCTGGATTTGCGTAACCATTGCTCTGCCACTACACCACGGTCGCCTTAAATCATTCCCATCCTTTATCACTTCGCTCTTAGAGAAGTTACCTGATCTCAAAGAGGCCCTTATCGTTCCTGCAGACTTCCAGAAGCGTGTTGCCGGTTCCAACAGTGCCGAAAAATTGAATGCTTAGAACAGAAAAAAAGGAATATGTTTCTCTGTTCTGAGAGTGGATGCGATTGCTACTCACAGTTATTTACCTGTAGTAGCAGTCGCCTTCATTTATGGAACGCATTTCAAAGCGGACTGCCACAAGAAAATTAAAGCGGACTGCCACAAGAAAATTAAAACGGATCGTCGCGGTTTTGTCCTTACCCGCCTCTAATTTATAAATCTCCCGCCAATCGCTTGAATAGAACAAGCCTAATGAAGGTAGTTTGACAAAAAAAGGTTTCTCTTCGTTGTTTACATGTGTTTTCTATTTTTGCTCCATCGGTTGTGAAAATTGATCTGTCAGAAGCAGGTCAGTTAGTTTGGCTCACGACCAAGCAAATATACTTATGTGTTATTAGAAATTCCAATATACATAGACATTTCGGGAGTGTACAAAATAAGAGGAATAAGGAATAGCACAGTGCGCAATAGTTTTGGTTTGAAAGAAGATGTAGTGACAAGGATTGACAAAGGAACGCTTCGATGATTTGGCACATGGAAAGGATGAATTAAAGTACGAGTACATTGACGAATTTTTAAATCTGATGTGGATGGATGCGTAAGGCAGGCCCAGGAGAGTGTTTCCGATCAAATCGCAGACATTATCAAGAAAGTTGGGTTGCCTATAACCGTAGAGCTTGTATGAAGAAAAAGGCGACCGTGGTGTAGTGGCAGTGCAATGGTTACTCAAACCGGAGAGCACGAGTTCGAGACCACCCACCGGTACCAATGTATCTTTGATATATGTACTTTGGTTGTCCTGTTTCTATGATACAAGCACTTTAGTAGCTTAGTATAGAAATGTAAATATAAAAAAAATGTGGTTGTGAGGGAAGCGAAGGAGTTGTATCAGGATCGTGGTAAGTGGTGCTCTATTGTCTCTGCCCTGTAACAATTTGATTTTTGAATATTTTTCGCGGCTCTTCATTTTTTTATAGTCATATACAGTCTTCAGTACAAGCAATAATAGGCCTAGTAACACCATTACGTCTAAGTCAATTAGGTCGAATATCATCTGTCATAATTAGCGCTGTCAGAAGTTATTATTATTAATTGATGCGAGAGTTCTCCTGTACCTATCTAACCTATCTAACGTTACTTCGTATGCGTGATGTTATAACTGCAATTTAAAGATTTTACTTAAGGAAACAAAAATACCAAGTTTTTTCTTGTAATATATTGATAAGACATATGACCGCACATAGCCCTAAACCAAGCAATTGCATCTGCTAGCCATCATATATTTATACTAAAAAGTAAAATCACATTATTGTGGTTATAACAATATGCGTAGAAGGGGTTGCAATTTTCTCTTTCGTTCATAAACGCAGACATTTTCTACGATAGAAAATTTGAATTTACCTTTTCATTTGATGAACTTTGCAATAAAAATAATAAATAATCATGTTTTGTTGTTTTTATCAATATTTTTAGTTCATTAATTTTTAGATTTTATTAAATATTTATTGTGAGTGATTTAAAATCGCAATAAAATCTCTGGTTATATTGTGGGTTTAAAACAACGGAAACGTTACAATTTTATTGATTGATTAATCAATCAAATTGTAACTCTTATAATCCATGATCCTGACACAACTCCCTTGCTTCCCTCACATTCGCAATGTTTTTCATAAAAGCTCTACGGTTATTGGCACTAGGCAACCTAGCTTCCTTGATAAGGAAGTCTACGACGTGGACATTTCTCTCAGCCAAAACCAAAGTTTAAGTACTAAAAACCAAACCGTAGCCGTAAGTACATTTTTAGGCCAAATGTCGAAAGCAGCATTGGTGAATCTTACAATATTTAATTGATGATAAGGTAAAGTAAGGGCAGTAGATGTGAATGTTGCAATTGAACATGTCGCAAAGACGGTAAACCTACATTCCGATCACAAGCTGAAATGCTTTCCTCCACTTTCCCGCCTGCTACGCGATGGCCCCGATACCCGCTCAGAGAATTAATGGATGCTAAGAAAGTTGTTTTAATCCCACAACAGACATTGGTTTTTCGTATATTTCCAAGGTTGAGTAGGCATGTAGTACTGCAGACAAGTTAGTGGCCCAGCCTCCCTATCAAATTGGGCAGACTTGGGAGATTTAATTGGCAGAAGCCAAATCAGAGAACGTCGTGAAAAAGCTGGGTTTGCCGTGTTATAACCTATAAAGGTTATAACCACTTAGGCGCAACGAAATCTATTAATTGAATAAAAAAAAGTCAACTATTCTCTATAGTTAAAGACGAAACATTTCTGGCAGTCCTTGGTGATTATATATAAATTGATAATTGTTTGGTAAGGCGACCTTGGTGTAGTGGCAGTGCAATGGCTACGTAAGCCGAGTGGCACGGGTTCGAAACCTCTCACCGGTACCAATATATCTTTGATATATGTACTTTGGTTGTCCTGTGTCTATGATACAAGCACTTTAGTAGCTTAGTATAAAAATGTATATTTAAAAATTAAACAACTTTTTTAAATTATATAATTTTTATTTTCCGAAACGCAATTGAGTCACTTCACAGTTCACAGTCCCAACACCTGAAAGTAGTAGTATAACTCGAGATATCAAACTGAGAAGACGAGTACCAACAGTAGCATTCTACTTTAAAATCGAATATCCATCAACAACCCAAGCTCCACTCAAACAGTTCGTCTAATCTAATTAGTTACATTGTCATGGATTAGTGGATCGACATGACCGCATGCTTAAGCAAGGATATCCGGAACATTTCCGGAAGGAGGCACTCTAACATAGATTACAATAATACAGAATAACAAAAGAAAATCAATATTGTTGATAGTACTATCTTGATTTATGATTTAAAAAAAAAATTATTTGACACGTCACATATTTGTACAATATTAACGTCTACAATAAAAAACATGAATAAAAACACGTATGAGTAACATTTAATGCATTTTTTTTTATTGTGACTCAACATCTGACCTCGACCCGCCTTATAGTAAGCAAGAAGAGGTCCAAGAGCGCCGACGACAGAAAAAACGGAGTCAATTCACAACTGCAACTTACAGACCGTGAAGTGATTTGGTCACGTTTTGGGATCAGCTTGTAAGTTACTGTTCCATCTAGGCCGGCATAGTGGATGCGATTGCTACTCACAGTTATTGAATAGTAGTAGCAGTGACAGTCATTCATGGACCACACTTCGGCTTAACATCAAGCGGGGTGCTGTCTTATGCAGAGTGACAATAAAAAAATTAAAAAAAAAACTGCCTCTGTCGCTGTCACTATGCTGGCTAAATGTGCTTTTCACGCATCGCTTAAAGGATCCAATGTTATAGGAATAGAGTACAGTTTAGCTATGGGCTGGTAAAACATTTCATTAGTCGATTGTTCTACTATTTTATGACAAAGGGGTGCTTAAAGTAGCATAATATATACTTTGATTTGCTAGAAGACAGATCGAAGCGCTGATTTTTAGTTGAGCCTCAGAGTTTATTTGAGTTTGATATATCAAGGAGATTGAATTAAACAAATTTTATGCGGCTTACGATCGCGTTTATTTTGGTTTTGATTTTACATGTTTTTATTATTCCGACGTTTCGAGAGTTTGCAGCCATCGTGGTCACGGAAATTTGTTTAATTCAATAATCAATGTTCGCGCAAAATCTAAGAAAATACTATCAAGGAGATTTTAAAGTTAGGTAAATCATAATATGTCATAACCTAAATATTAAGTGTGGCAGTAAGACAGTTGGTGGTCATTTTCCTACTACTGCTACTACTGTTGTTAACCTGTAGTCGCAGTCACCTCCATTCATGGTCCGTACTCTAGCTTAATAATAAAGGCGGCGCTGTCAAAATTGTCAATCAATCAATCACTTACGCGCCACTTACCACGATCCTTACACAACTCCCTTGCTTCCTTCACATCCACGATTCTCCTTATACAGGCTCTGTGGTTATGGGCATTAGGCAACTCAGCTTGAAGATGTCTCCGATTTGGTCGGAAAACACTCTCCTGGGCCTGCCTTGTTTAACGCATCCATCCAAATCAGATTTATAAATTCCTTTCGTCAATCTACTTTCACTCATCCTTTCCATGTGCCCAAACCGAAGCATTCCTTTGTCAATCCCTGTCACTACATCTTCTTTCAAACCACTTCTTCTTTCCATAATTGTCGAGCCACAAAAAAGTTTCGGTGCGTCGTTTCTTTGTAAAACACTCGCAAAGTGGAATGTTTTGCCAGCCTATATGTTCTCCCTATCCTATAACCCTCGATCCTTCAAGCGATGCGTGACCGGGATAGTGGCGATGACTAAGGCAGCCATGAACTGAGACTTTTTTCAGTCGGCTGCATTCTCATCAATCATGCTTACCATCAGGTAGATCGAAGTCAGATGTCGGGTCACCATAATAAAAAGTTGTACAATAAGTGGTGTACAATCAATACAAGGGGTTGTATTGATTGTACATCACTTATCATTTACAATACAGGGCACTTATATTAAGGTTTTCTTGTACTCTTTAAATGGCACAGAAACTTCAAACAAATAGCACAAAATATGTCAATATAGATAATAATTAAAAAAAAATTCTTTATGGCACAGAAAAACAATACAATGGGTGAGCTTAATGCTAAATAGCATTTTCTACCAGCTAATCTTTGGGAGAGGGGTAACAAAACATGTGGTGATTAGATTCATTAACCATAAATAATACAAAATAACATTTAAGATTATTTAGAAAATTAATACAATAGTAATTTAAAAATTATAATTCCTATTGCATATTTTATTTCACGAAAGCCGATCTCATAAATATTCCATGAAATGTAAATTAAAAGAAAGATATTGGATTCAGAACTTATGCCTTAGCTGTGCGTTGGTTTGTCGCGCGTTTTCATGAGGTATGTCGCATGTGTTTGAATATTTCGTAGATAGGAAAACTGCATTTGTTGCAAAGCTCTCGAAACGTCGGAATAAAAAATTGTACATTCATTAACCTAAAATAAACGCGATAGTAAGTCGCATAAAATTTGCTTAAATCAATAATCAATGTTCGCGCAAAACTCTGAAAATTTTATAAATTAATCTAATGTAACATTTCAATAATTGTACAGGCATGGAGAAGTATCGAATATCAAGATAATAAATTTTATTATTGCCCTTGATTCACGGTTCTTTAGTTTAAATGGAAGTGGGGGAAAATAAACTAAAATTAGATTTCTTAGAAATTGGAATAACCTTAAGAAGATTTTAAACAAGTCATACTGCGCGATAGTTTAAGACGCGCTGCGGTGCCCAGCTAAGACAACGCCTTATTATTCTAATTTGTACGCCTACACAATAAAAACATATTGTTAGCCTTAAAAACAAACAAATTAGCGTTCTTTTTGAATAGATTTTTGTGATAAAAGTTTTAATAAAAATCACATTCATCTTTGGAACTAGAAAATAATTTAACTTAATTCTAATTAATAATTAAACAGCGTCTATGATTGAGGAATTTGAGTACGAATCTACCAACAGTAATAACAGAAACATAGTGACAACAACTGAGGACTTTTTTCACTCGTTGCTGCTCCTGAAATGCGGCTGGGTCAACCCAAAATCACTCAGTGCAAATGTACAGACTTAAGACGTACACTATTCTGTTAAACTTTACTGATTTCAACATTGTATTGTTTAACATTTGTATAACGACGATAATCGTTTTAACTCGCCAACCTAACCCCGCAGAAATTATTTTGAAAAACTTATCTTTTCATAAACAATCATCATCTAATAAACTCGAATCTTGCTAAAGAAGTTATTTGTGAATAGACAGTAATTATTTATTGTTTATCTTGAGTTCTATTATTATTAACTTAGTCATAACATTATTATTCGTACGTGTTACAAAGTGGCCTAGCTGATTGAAACTTCACCAAACTAATAATTAAATAATTTCCCAAACAACGCATTTTGATACCGCAACAATTAACAAGCTCATGTTGCGGCGAAAGTTTGTGCACGGTACATTTACTAGAATTTATTGTGAATGTCTAGAAGATTTCGTTATGGCAAAATGCAGTATGAATTTAAATAGATGTCTTCTGTGTTACTACAAAAAATTAAATGCGCTTTTAACAAGTATTATACATGTTTTATGTCAATTTAGAACCACAAAATGACGTTTGAATGCATACAAATGTTTAAGCATGGAGTTTAAATGTTTATTTTGTAGTAAGGTCGCTTAGGATTAGGATTAGGATTCCTTTAATTATTATTTATCATAGTTCGACATAATGACGGCGACTAAGGCAGCCGTATAATACCGGTTTTTTCAGCCGTTGGTGCTCTTCCCTTGCCTAGCATCAGAGAAGTTAACATTAGTGGAAGCATCTAAATAAAAAAATACTTATGACAGCATGTAGCATATTGAGCAGGAGTATGGTCTAAAAGCGGGGCGACTTTTGCTGGTATAATCTGCAAGCATCAATCGCAATCACCAGCAATTCAAAATGAACACAAAACGCGGCTGAATCACTTTACGGTACACTCTAAAAGCAGTTTACCTTTTAGCACACTACTAGCACCTGGATAAGCACACTAGGAGCATCAAATGTTTCCCTACTGCTCCTAAAATAAAAAGAATTAGGTAAAATCTTAAATGTTAGGAGTGATAAGCTAAAATTTAATCACTTGTCCGTTTGTCGATCCTGTGAGTGACTTAGTTGCGTTTAGGAATCAGCATAAAAGTAGCCGAATCCAACTAGACCGGAATAGTGGAATTGACAGCTATTTCAATTTATATAGACACTATTCATTGACCGGCCTCCAGCTTAATATTAGATGGCATGCTGCCAAATATCAATTCATATTTAAAAAATGTAGTCTTCTCTAGAAATTTACTCATTTTTTTATTGTAACGACATTTGATCTCGACCCACCTGATGTTAAGCAAGAGGAAGTCCAAGAGTGATGAAGACTGAAAAAAAACGATTTAGTTTACGGCTGCGACAGTCGCCGTCACTATGCCGGCCAAAGGTGCTTCTTCACGCATCGCTTGAAGCATCCAAGATTATAGGATGAAGAGAACACATGGGCTGGCAAAGCATATTTGATTGGTTTAGACTTTGATCCTACCTATAAATTTAATTTGTAAATTTTAGATCTATGTGCAGGTTAAGAAAATATTTAAATTTCATACTCCATTTTGCCATTAAACTGCAATAGAAGTCTCGACACCAGTGTTATCGGCGTTCACACTTCTCGCCCACGCCTATAAGGCGGCGTTCCTTGTTTATGTTACAGATAGAGTTGCCTTTACGACTTTGTTCAAAGTGTATGAACACTTTTGAATACATTGTTGCATGTGTATTTGCTTGCTGCGATTGTCTTTTGTTGTTAGTTTGTTTATTTTGTTTTGTGTGTGTGTGTATTTACATGAACTGCAGAAAAGTCTCTTATACCAGCGACACGCTAAGTGACATAACATCGGTGGAACAACTTCTCCTTTGAAGCATTGATAATACCTATAAATTAATAATACCTAAAAATTGAACTTGTTTTAGAGATGATGAACACTAACTAAGCAATTCTGGCTTAATATAATATTAATAAATAAAATTAATATTATTAGTTGATTTATTATTTCGCCAGTGGGGCAACTTTTAGGCAGACTCTGAAACGCGACTGTCTTCTCTGCCACATGGTCACCAATGTCACCAATTAAACTAAAACGAACTGTTTGCCTACCACTAAGAATAATATTAAATTATAGATAGATAGATATTTTTTTATTTCACTTTTTATAGCGAGCTTCATGTCCAGTGACATTTTCTATCAGCTAACCTTTTTACTAAGCTAACAGTGAGCAGGGATTGTAGCTTAATGTATGTACCTGTTGGGGCAACTGTAAGTTTTATTTAGTCGTTGGTTATCTTGAATCTTCCCTTCTCACCATCAGGCCAGTCGAGGTCAGTTGTCACGTCATCAGTGGTGTTTTTTTATTGTGACATGACATCTGACCTCGACCCGCCTGATGATAAGCAAGAGGAGGTCTAAAAGTGACGACAACTGAAAAAAACCGAGTTTATTTACGGCTGCTTCAGTCCCCGTCACCATGCCGGCCAAAGGTGCTTCTTCACGCATCGCTTGAAGGATCCAAGGTCATAGGATGGAGAGAATACATGGGCTGGCAAAGCATTCCACTTGTCAATTGTTCTACAATGGAAAGACGCATATATAGACTTAGTCTACCCTGATGAAATTACGCATCAATCAATTAATCAAATTATTACGCCTTTTTCCCACAGGGATAGGCAGAGACAATGGAGCGCCACTTACCACAATTCTGACACAACTCCCTCGCTACCTTTACATTTTTAATCCTCTTTTAAGCTCTATGGTTATGGGCACTAGGCAACCTAGCTTTCTTGAGGATGTCTCTGATTTGGTCGGCGAACACCCTCCTGGGCCTTAATTACGCTTAAACTACATATAACTTTGGATCCCTTAAGCGATGCGTGAATAAGCACTTTTGGTCGGCATAGTGACGGCGAATGAGGCAGTAGTGAACTGAAACGGTTTTTTGGTCGTCTGCACTCTTGGACCTCCATCATGCCTACCATTAGGCAGGTTGGGGTCAAATGTCGAGTCACAATAACAAATTAAAACATATTTTTTAATAAAATACACAGGATATATAGGAGACAGATTTTGTACTAGCAGAAGCCTACCCTACGTAAAATATCACTGCACTAATTTATTATTTTAAATATATATAAATGAAAATAGAGGATTAGTAACGGTTAGAGAAACTGTTCAATATATTTCTGAAACCTAATGTTTCTAGAAGATAATCCGAGTCCATGCGCCAAGAATCGTAGGAGTAAATTTCCGATTTTACGCCATTGCGAATAAGTAAATCACTTTAACATCCCCTAAATCCTCATGCACCCCTAACCACAAGCATGGAGCCTTTTAACTTAAATAGTACAATTGCATTTAATGATTAAAATATAAAGTATCAATCAATCAAACTGTCACGCTTTTTCCCACATAGATAGGCAGATACAATGAAGCGCCATCCACAATCCTCTTTATACAAGCTCTGCGGTTATGGGCACTAGGCAACCCAGATTTTTTGAGAATGTCTCCGATTCGGCCGGAAAACACTCTCCTGGGTCTGCCTCGTTTAACGCATCCACATTCGATTTATAAATTCTATTTGTCAATCTAAATTTTCACGATTTTTCCACATGGATAGACATTGGAGTGCCGTATGCTACGATCCTCTCATAACTCATTCGCTTCCTTCACATCCACAATTCTTTTCATACAAGCTCTACGGTTACTACCAACAAATACAATGTTTGTGGTAACTGTAGTTTTTATAAAACATTAAATATACGTATGTTTTTATAAATTGTACCACTCATACAAGTCTAATCAATATCCCCTTATTTAAAGGCATAAAAAACAAAAAAAAAAATAGACTAAATGGAATTATTTTAATTATTTAACCAAAGTTAGCTTAAGTTTTCTTTTTTATATTTTGAAAGCTGCGTTTAAGTACACTGTCCGTGTATCCTATCATACTAAATAATTAATGTAGGAGAGTGTACAAAACCAAATGTTAGTTTAATGTGGCCGTGGCGTTAATGGGACTATCGATATACTAATGCTCTTTGTTACTAAACATACTGACTTTCGATGAGAATACTCAATATTGGGTCGCGATATCAGGCGGATGGTACTCCGCCTGATGTTTTTAACTCACGTGATTTAAATAATCAATAAATTCAATTCATAATTACAACAAAATTAAAAATGTTAACGCGTGCCGTCGCCGTAAATTACGTAATTTACGTTACGGTAGTAAAACCCGTTGTCACAAGAAAACTCTCTTTTAACACAGCCGAAACGTCGAGGTAAACACTTTTAATTACATCTTGTTATGACGCTTTTAAAGGTGTTATTCTGATGGCGACTGCAGACTGCGACTAAATACCGCACTACTGGTTTGTATGAATCTGTATAGCGCGGCCGCAGACTGTTGTGTCGCCTTGCACGATATCAATGTCATACAGATTCATACAACACTGTAGCGCGACCTGCAGTCCTCAGTCGACATCAGAATCGCACCTTTAATCCATTCAATTATAAATTTAATTGATTGAACTAATCTGAAACAATTTCTTAGCATCCATGGATTCAACGTGCGGGTGCCCCGTCCATCGCGTAGCAGGCGGGAGAATGAAGGCAGCGTTCCGGACTTGTGACTGAAATGAAGGTTTAGAAGCTTTTTGTGACATGTCAACACTCACCTTCCCTGCCTTCCAACTATCTCCTCTACCCAACCAAATATTGCAAGACCCCACCAATGCCGCCTTCGACATACGATAAAAATGTGCTTACGGCTGACCTTGGGAGGCCAAGGTTCTTTAAAAGATGATGCAAGGTTTTTGTTGGTATTCCTCTTGCACTAACTTATGGTCCCACCATAGCCATGTACTTGTTTTTTTTTAGCCCATTTACGCCTGGGGTAAGGGGAGACAGAACAACAAACATGTCTATCTAAAAGTGAATATTTAATATTACTTAAACACAATGTCTGTTAGTATCCGGATTTCTAAGGTTTATCAAACTTAGAAATTCAAGTTAGTTTATTAATGTACCAAGTAATTATAGGACTGTTTTTGTTAAATTTCTTTTGAATTAAACAAATTTTATGCGGCTTACTATCGCGTTTATTTTTGTTTAATGATTGTTTTTTTTTATATTTATTTCGGGAGCTTTGCAGCCTCCGTCGTCACGGAGAGACTTTGGAGTAAACATTATTCAATCAATAACCAAAAATAAACGCGGTAGTAAGCCACATTAATTCATTAAGAAATGTTTGCGCAAAATCTAAGAAAATTCTAAATTTTTTTTTTTAAATCATAGTATTTTTATAACCGTCTCTTAAAAACCCTTGATAAGATTTATCCTTAAACAAGAATTAAAAAAACACAGAATTTAAAAATTCTAAGCATTAGTGTTCTCAATATTTTTATTTTATTTACATTTCTATACTAAGCTACTACTAAAGTGCTTGTATCATAGAAACAAGACAACCAAAGTACATATATCAAAGATACAAGTTGTTATGAACGCGTAACCATTGCACTGCCACTACATCACGGTCGCCTTAATATTAATTGTACTCGATAATACGCTTATGAAGAAAACAAATCTTTAATGAATGGCTTAAATAAATTTTATACATTTCAAAATGTTAGCGTTTACATTTTAAAACAGAATCAATAACACAAACATTTGAATTTTATGTGCTAAAAGAATCTTATTAACAAAATTAGAATTTCCCCATATTCCCCTACGATTGCTTCGAGGGGTAGAAAGGAAATTCTTAACAGACGATTGTGGACGAAGAAATTTTTATTAAAATCCTTCCCCTGTAGTATTTCCGAAACGGGAGACAAAATGTAACATATTTCAAATGCATTTGTGCAAATTGAAGGCATATTTATGTATACCGAACAAATGGTTTAGATTTTTCAGAAGTATTTTCAGGTGTTGAAAAGATAATTTGAACTTATATTCGTACTCTAACTTCGACTTGCCTGATAGTAAGCAAGGGAAGATCTAAAAGCGCCGACGACAAAAAACATTAAACAGCTGCCTCAGTCGCCGTCACAATCAATTAATCAAATCAAATTGTTACGCCTTTTTCCCACAGGGATAGGCAGACCCAATAGTGCGCCACTTGCCACGATTCTGACACAACACCCTCGCTTCTCTCACATTCACAATTCTCTTCATACAGTATCTGTGGTTATGGACATTAGGCAACCTAGTGCCAATAACCGCCGTCACAATGCAGGCTAAACATGATAAATTTTATACCACTGTTTTTAAATATTATTGTGACTTGATATATGTATATATGTCAGTCAGCACCCCGCCTGATGTTAAGCTAGAGTGTTGTGCGGAGTCTCGAGATCAGCTTGTAAGTTGCCGGTTCCAACTAGGCCAACATAGTGAATGTGACTGCTATTTACAGTTATTAAATTGTAGTAGCAGTGACATCCATACATAGACCACACTCCAGCCTATCATCAATCGCGGTGCAGTCAAATGTCGAGTAACAATAAAAAATAAATAAAAAACTCCTTCGCTTTCCTCACAGCCACAATTCTCTTACAAGCTCTACGGTTATAGGCACTGCGGAACCCTTTAACTTTAACCTACTATTGTGTTATTTAATTACTATTTAACACACAAAATAATATGTTTATACTTGCCAATCAAATAGGTTTATCGTAATAAACCCGAAGGACTTCAACAAAGGATCATTTAATTGGCAAGAGATAGTAAAAATATATTCCTATACAGCGACTATTTTATGATCACGTCACAAGTTACGAGCCATAAAAATAATCCCGCTTCTTACATGCATTTATGGGATTGAACCTAACGTAATAAACATCTTTATAAACCTATGATAACACACTCTTTTAAGATGATTTTAGCTATGTTACATTTACCGTGGTTTTACTGTAAAACGCGTGGAATCACGAAGCTAATGTCTCGGTAGAATTTGTGCTATTAATAAATACATAAATAGCCTGCCTGAATAAAATATCTGCAGGAAAAAGGCATGACAATTTGATTGACTGATTGATTGATATAAATGAATTAAACAACTTTAATGCGGCTTTTTTTATTTTATTTTGACTCGACATTTGACAGCACCCCGCTTGATGTTAAGCCGAAGTGTGGTTGGTCCATGAATGAATGTCACTGCTACTACAATTCAATAACTGTAAGTAGCAATCACATCCACTATGCCGGCCTAGATGGAACCGGCAACTTACAAGCTGATCCCGAAACGTGACCAAATCACTTCACGGTCTGTATACTTGTAAGTGGTGGTACTACCCCGGATCGGCAGACTGGGTACCACTGCCTTCCATTCTTTGATAACCAGACCCGAAGCAAATATCCATCTCTTTTTTTTATTAACAAATATTTGCAACATTTAATATTAATAAATATTACAAATAAAAGCTATGAAACAAATATTTGCTCCGACCGGGGATCGAACCCGGGTCTTTACGCACAACAAACCAATCGCGTACTAGCAGAGGTCGTCCTGCCTGGACGAATGCGGTAGGAGCAAGTTCGCCTATCCCTACAGCCTAGCACATAATTATTATTATTTATAATTGTATATCAATCAATCAAATTCCTTTTTCCTTTCCCTTTCCCACACGGATAGGCAAAGACAATGGAGCGCCACTTACCACGATCTTTGTGGATGTAATTGTTAACATATGCGTAAAACGAAAAGTATGCACAAAACAAAACAAGTTGCGCAGCTTTAATGAAAGCGCTCGTTTTATCTTCCGGGACTATACTATTCAGATAATTTAAAGAATCGGCATTCAAACTACAATATTAGGCGTGACGTTACTTTCTCGAACAATTAACAAGTGGAGTATTTTACTAGCATAATATGTGTTCTCCCCATTTGTTTTTTTTTACTTTAGACCTTTCAAGCGATGCCCTAGTGATGATCTAGGGATTTCCCCTTGCAAGTTAAGGATCTAAATAAAAATATAATACTCGAATTTTGCTGTTTTTGAAGTGAGTTTGAAGAGTATCTCATAAGTAATCCAGCCTATTTGCTTACATAGTAAGGGCCGGACATCAAAATCCACAAATTTATTCTATTTTGCCACTGCATTAGTTCCCCTAAGCTAAGAGGGCCATTCTATATTCGACTATACTTTTCTCAAACCAATTTATTTGTTTGTTTGAGCTTCAGTATATTTTCTTCATCTTTGTTTCGCGGGGTAATCCCCTGATGGACTCCTACTGCTCATAAAAGTAGCCTCAAAGTTCGATCGTCATAGCAGGCGGTGCACCAGTACGACAGGCGTGGACGAACGGTAAGCGATTGGTTTGTTGCGCGTAAAGTCCCGGGTTCGATTCCCGGTCGGAGAAAATATTTGTTTCATAGCTTTATTTGCAATATTTATTAAATATATTAAATATTGCAAATATTTGTTAATAAAAAAGAGGTGGTAGTACCACCACTTACAAGTATATACACCGTGAAGTGATTTGGTCGCGTTTCAGGATCAGCTTGTAAGTTGTCGGTTCCAAGTAAGCCGGCATAGTGGATGTGATTGCTACTTACAGATATTGAATTGTAGTAGCAGTGACATCCATTAATGGACCACACTCCAGCCGATCGAGTCACACTCGAGTGTGACTCGAGTGTGATAAAAAATAAATCGTACTTGTAACTGGCATCCATTTTAAAATATAAATATTAGGTTAACATAGATGTATATGTTGTGCTGTAAGTGTATCATTCAAATTGTCACGCCTTTTTCCCACAAGGACAGGCAGAGACAATAGAGCGCTACTTGCCACGAGCCTGACACAACTCCCTCGCTTCCTTCACATTCACAATTATCTTCAAGTGTACCTTTTGATAAATAAATAAATAAATAAAATAAAGAACCTTAATATCGTATGAAACATTTTCACCGTAAGTTAACATCCCTTGTTAATAAAATCACCCTATGTCCCGATACCCACAGATGGGGTACTACGCCATCTGTCTAGCACGCGTGTATAATCCGAATTACAAAGTGTAATTGTGTTACTTACGCGGTTTTGTATTTGAGACCCTGATTTTGTAGAAATTAATGTTATCTATTTGTTTTGAAGAAGCATGAGAGTAGAATTAACGCTGTAGAAATGCGGTCGTTAAGGAGTGCATGTGGAGTGACGATAGCGGATAGAATAAGGAATAACACATTGCGCGATAAATGTGGTTTGAAAGAGGATGTAGGAAGGCAATGGAATGCTTTGATGGTTTGGGCACATGAAATGAGAAGGATGAGTGAAAGTAGATTGACGAAAATAATTTTTAAATCACATGTGGATACGTTAAACAAGGCAGGCCCAGGAGGGTGTTTGCCGACCAAATCGGAGACATCCTCAAGAATTGTGAATGTAAAGGAAGCGAGGGAGTTGCAATCGTAGCAAGTGGTGCTCCATTGTCTCTGCCTATCCCTGTGGGAAAAGGGCGTAACAATTTGATTGATTGATTGATATTTGTTTTTTTATATTTATGATAAGAAGTTGTAATTAGAGCATTAGTGATGGTGTAGTTAGAGTCTAGTTAGCTGATAATCGGTAGTTGGTATCACCAATTTCGTAAAGGACTTGACCATTGTGTCATTGCTTAAGTTTTATTTAAGATTTTTTTATGTTTTTAATAAAAAATAAATATCTCGACAACATAAATAATACTTTTAATATCATAACGGTGCGATTCCGCCGGCGACTGCAGACTGCACTACTTGTTTGTATGAGATTGATTCTGTGCAAGGCGACACTAGTTCTGCAGCCGCCGCATTAATATTGTTTCTAAACGTCATATTTATAATCTTTGACTTAGCAAATGCTGATTGTCGCAATAGTTACGCCTTGTATGAAATGAATCTCATACAAACCAGTAGTGCAGTTTACATTCTCTGGTCTGCAGTCGCCAGCGAAATCGCTCCTTTAAGTGAAGATGACATATGACACCTCACCTGATTTAAAGCTGGTTCATGAATGGAGGCGAATGCTACTAGTTTACCACCCAAAAGTACCAGTCACTTCTACTTTTCCGGCCTAGTTGAAACCGGCAACTTGATCCCGAAACACGACTAAGTACATGAAGTATACTTAGTCGTGTTTCGGGATCAAGTTTTCAAGACTGAGAACCACTGCCTATCTCTTAAAAATGGACGAGACAGTCTCTAGTTGAATAAAGTTTGACTAAACGCAAGCTGACAATTGATGGATAGTGCTAAGGGTAGATCTTGTATCTATTAAGCTTAAGTAATCCAAACAATTTCTCATTACACTTGCAATAGTATCCTAATCTTTAATTTACCCCAACTTACCCCAAGTCACCCCATATCTAAATCCATATTATGCGATTTAAGGTTACAGCACACATATCAACTTGGGAAGAGATCGTCACAAGTTTGATTGATTGATCGCAAAAAAGATTGATTGATTAAGAGCGATAATCTACTTTGCAAGCAAACTTTGACTTGCCTGATGGTAAGCAAGGGAAAGTTCAAGAGTGGCGATGACTGATAATACCATTTACCGATGCCAGTGTACAGTGGCCTAAACTATAACTAATTAGTCTAATGTAAAATAAAATAATAACCACTGACATAGAACGGCTAATGATAACATTCATACTAAAACTAACACATCTTGATCCTTAACATTCCTTAACTTTTTCCAACTTAGATAATCCTTAGGTATACTTAAAATTATTCTAGCAAGGATTAGAAGTAGCTAAAACGGATCATACCGCATAAGTTTGGTGTTCCTGTTTCTATGATACAAGCAATTTAGTTAGCTTAGTACAGAAACGATTTTTTTAAATTTAACTCAATAATTTACCTAGATATTTCAGCTCTGATTTAAAGGTCGTGTTAATAAGAATACTGCGGATGAGTGCTTTTATTATTAATAAGCAGCAAGTACACTAAATTTAATAAATAAAAGCATTATTTACGGTTTTATAATTATTTATTCATTATAAATATACATTGCATCGTTGAGCTGTTGTTTAAAATGGAGCCATTAAATTATTGATAAAGAATATTTGTCATAGTAAAGTTATATAGCCTATTTTTAACAAATATTTATAATAATTTAAACTATCGCGATTATTTTACCAAAATAAACGCGATAGTAATACGCATTAAAAATTCAATAATTAATGTTCGCGCAAAATCTAAGAAAATACAAAATATTTATAAAGTTTTATTTACTGATCACTCGTTGCAAAGATTCTACAACTAAATTGGTAAAATGCCTTAAATTCGCCTTTTGCACTCTTTTTTGTAGTTGTTTTGAGCAATAAATAAAATTATATTGTATTTATTGGGGCTGTCCATACAATAAATTATAACTGAATATGAACATTTTTTTTTATCTAAAAAGTATCGAAATTATTAATTTAAACTATAAGTTAAGGAAACACGTATGAAATTTGCTTTTATTGAAGCCAGGGGTTGGTTTTGTACATAAATTGCACCATAAGACTTCCCTTCTACCTTAAATATTACTTAAGAAAAAGTAACATAAAAAATATTATAGAAAAACACTTTCCACGATCCTTACACAACTCTCTTGCTTCCTTCACATGTACAACTTATAAGTATACAGACTATAAAGGGATTTATTCGCCATTCGGGATCAGATTGTAAGTCGCCGGTCACAACTAGGCCGACATAGTATGTGACCGCTACTTACAGTTATTGACTTGCAGTAGCAGTGACCTCCATTAGTGGACCACACTCCAGCTTTTCATTAGGCGAGGTGCTGTCATATGTCGAGTCACAGTAGAAAAAAACATTTATCTTTATATCTGTCGTTAAAATTCATACGTGGCCAAATCCACAATAAATTAAACTGTAGAAATCATGCTTTTTCTTTATTGTACATTTCGAAAGACCTAATCATCTTTTTTGACATTTAATATAATAGTTTAATGTATAATTAATATTTAAACAACCTCAGTAGTTATATGTGCTCTAGTTTTAGTAAATTATTGATATTATTTTTGGAGATGGCAAGATTTGATTTGAACCTAAAGAATTTGACTAGTTTTGATTTAACTGACAGTGGACATGGACAAATTTGAAACGAAAAAGCAGTGATGACGTAATCAGGGTTGACACAAGTAAAAGTAGGTAGGAATAATGGCTAAAGGTGTACTTTAATAAAATAGGTATTTAAATACCTATTTTATTAAAGTACATTGTTAGCCAAACTAGATTGTTTGGCGCGTCGTTTTTTATGGAATTATCGTCATGTAGAATGTTTTACGCGCCCATTTTACACCTCTTCCTATACCCTTGGATTGTTCAAGCGGACCATAAAGAAACACCTTAGGCCAGTATAGTGAAGGCGACTCACACGAACGTAGTACTGCCTCGGTCTTTTCAGCCGTCAACACTGGTGAACTTTCCCTTGTTTACCATCAATTAAGTCAAGGTCACATGTTGCGTTACAATAAAAGAAGTAACACTATTTTCAGACTTAAAATTATTAATTTTTGTATAGGTAAATTAAGAGAAAAAAACGAAATTTTAGACTTCTTCTGTAGGTTTGTTATTATGTTAGGTTCATCACAGATATATATGATAATTCAAATGCTCATATTTATTTTCTCAGTCTTGTCCATAGAAAAATATATCTATACAATTAAATTGATTGTTTATTATTTATTTGGTCAACTTCAAACTCATTTTATTTATTCGAACGTATCAAAATCGTTTTAATACGTGTTTGTAAGTCAACAAACAGTCACACAATGAATAGCACGACGACCAGTCACGGCCAGCTCCCGCAAACCCTGCGATCTACAATTGGAGAGCGTACGATTGTCGGGCGATTCATGTAGTTCGTCAGCGCGGCTACGACAATCGCAGGGACCGAAATCGTGTCGTGAGTTTTAAAAGAGTAATTTGAACATACATTTTTACATTCTACGGAAGTCATAGAATGCTTTGCCAGCGCATGTATTCTCTCTATCCTATAGCCTTTGATCCTTCAAGCGATGCGTGAAGAAGCACCTTTGGCCGGCATAGTGACGGCTACTGGGGCAGCCGTTTTATTTTTCAGTTGTCGTCACTTTTGGACCTCCTATTGCCTATTATCAGACGGATTGTGGTCAATAGTCGTGTCACAATAAAAAAAAAATTCACGAGCCCGAAAGCGCAAAACCGCCGCGGGCCCGACACCAAATCTTACCGTGAGTTCTTAGCCAATGTTACAGTTTGCGGATTTATATTTTTTTCTTGTTTTGGCTCATAGAATTTTCTTAGATTTTGCGCGAACATTATTTAGTTCATTGTTTTTTTTTACTTAAGTTTGATTACTTGTATACTTTTATTTATAAAAATAATTCCGTTTTATACTGATAATAAAAGCAGATGTACTATAAAGCCATCTTGCAACACCCACAACCATTTGAATTTGCAATCCAACAATTATATATTTGACAACCCTGGTGATATCTAAACTAACATATGAAAAGGATCACATGAAGAAATAAAAACGTAATTACTTATAATTTATTAGTATTTAATTTCCGTTTTATGATTTTATTCGATATTGTTTTCTTTCTAGTTTGTCCTGAAGGTAATATTACTTTTTTACTATGCATTTTTCCTATTTAAATATTATAAAATCTTTACGGAGTACCTATTAATTAATGTAAAAAATGACATTTTAAAATCACATCAACATAAACCCTGCGTTATGATTGGTCGAAATTGATATAGCGCGTTATGTTCTAGGGATATGGCCACATTTGAACCAAAATAAGATGAAACGTTTGCATTTTGTACCATTTTTGGGTGGATTTAAACAATTTTGAATTCATACAGTCCTTTTATATACTTTTATCTATTTAATAAATGTAAAATGTGAAAATCGAAAGTGAGCTGGATATGGCCACGTTTGAATTTTAACGACACATATAGACTTTACAGGTATGATTATCGGCAATGAAGCCCTGTTTTTTTCTTTGAAAATTGAAAAAGTGAAGAAAAAAAACTCTCCGTTGTCCCTGCCAATCCCTATAAAAAATAAGGCATAAATTGATAATGATGAAGTACCTTATTTATAGTAAATTAGCTTTTTCCGAGAAATTTTAATAAGATATAATAAAATATGTAAATATTAAAAAAATGTTATTTTCGTAAAAGTTACTAAAATATCAAATATCGCTTTAGTTATTACTAGTAAGTGCTTAGTATTATTTCTCGGTAATTTATAAAATTTAGTGAATAATTAATATAATATATAATATAATAACATCAAAGATAAATATAATACACTCACAGTAGCTCCCTAGGTAAGTACAAACTACTATCGCAAAATTATTCATATACCATTTATTGTTTGTTCTCAAGCGTTGGTTTGACCAGCCCGTTCAAACCAACGTAAAATATCTTTTAAAATTTTCGTACCTCCAATCTCTAAACTAGGTGCAGAATTGATTTATATGCCGCTCCTTAAAAACTTATAATGATCAAATCAGTGATATACTGTATGTATATGTAGATATGTTTTAAGTACCCTTTACTAGATTCAAAAAAGATCGAAAAGTTGTGTTCAATAAAACATAAATTGAGGATTTAAAATTATGTTTTTTTTTGTTTCGGTATCCTATTTTCCTTTTTTAATTTTTATTTTGTTTACTCTGTATTTTATACCTACCACAGATTGTATAACTTTTCGGCACTATTCCATTTGTCGATTGTTCTACAGAGAAACGACACACCGAACCTTTTAGATCGACTGCCGATTCGGTCGACAAAATGCGGACCGGTGCTGGTATTACGGGTGTAAAAATACGAGGTAGTAACAAGGTTAAGGAGCTCCCTGGAACATTCTCCGTGGTATAGGCGATAGAGAACGCACAAAGCTGGCATGTCTCTGCAAAGTTGAGTTCGCGTGACCTCTGCATAACCTATAATTCGAACAGCTCGGGCGCTGCAATGAATCTAGGGCATTGAGAAGATACTTTACAGAACCGTCCCAAAGGTGCGAACAGTACTCCGCGCACGAGCGAATTTGAGCCTTGTATAGTAGCAGGAAATTCCATTACAATTCACACAGCTTATGTCCACAGCAATTAATTAAAAATTCGTAATTATATTCGTGAGCGCGATACGGCGTGAACTATATATTTATTTCTTATTTACGTTTCTATATTAAACTTACTATATACTCGTATTAAGCTTCTATTTCGGTAACTTGGATCCTTCAAGCGATGCGTGAAGAAGCATCTTAGGCCGGCATAGTGGCGGCGGCTGGGACAGCCGGGAACTGACTCGGTTGTCCCAGTCGTCGTCACTCTTGGACCTCCTCTTGCTTATCATCAGGCGGGTTGAGGTCAGATGTAGTGTCACAATAAATAAATAAAAAACTTCGGCTTTTTCGGCGCGGACAAGTGCCTTTTTACTTAATTTCTAGTCGTACCACCGCTGCTCTCCCTCCACGTTTTTTTTATGTGACTCGACATATAAACAGTACATAATAAAATAATAATAATTAAGAACGGTGCGTCTTAAGTATAAGTTTTAATATAGATGTGATATAGGCAGAAGAAGCATGAGAGTAGAATTAACGCTGTAGAAATGCGGTCGTTAAGGAGTATATGTGGAGTGACGATAGCGGATAGAATAAGGAATAGCACACTGCGTGATAGATGTGGTTTGAAAGAAGATGTAGTGACAAGGATTGACAAAGGAATGCTTCGATGGTTTGGGCACATGGAAAGGATGAGTGAAAGTAGATTGACGAAAGGAATTTATAAATCGGATGTGGATGGATGCGTTAAACAAGGCAGGCCCAGGAGAGTGTTTTCCGACCAAATCGGAGACATCCTTAAGAAAGCTAAATTGCCTAGTGCCCATAACCACAGGGCCTGTATGAGGAGAATTGTGGATGTGAAGGAAGCAAGGGAGTTGTGTAAGGATCGTGGTAAGTGGCGCTCCATTGTCTCTGCCTATCCCTGTGGGAAAAAGGCGTGACAATTTGATTGATTGATTGATATAGATGTGTTTAGATGAATAAGGAATTCGATTCAATAACGCCTTTGAGTCTGTAAGCTTTTAAACTTTGTGAGGATAAATAAACTTGGGTTTTTTTAAAGGCACCAGTTTTCCTTTATTCGCGTTTGCTTTCTCTTTGAACAATATTTCAGTTATTTACACCTTTATTTTATGTACTTTGTTTATTTTTTTTTATTATATTTTGTTTATTGTGACAGCACCTTGACAACACCCCGCTTGATTTTAAGCTGGAGTGTGCTCCATGAATGGATGTCACTGCTACTATAATTCAGTAACTGTAAGTAGCAATCACATCCACTATGCCGGCCTAATTGGAACCGGCAACAAGCTGATCCCGAAACGCGATCAAATCGCTTCACGGTCTGTATACCTACCATTATAATAAGTGGTAGGCACAGATGACCAGCGGACCGACCGCGTAACTCAATGACAACTCAATTCGTTTTGACAATTGCAACCGCGTAACACTAAGAATCGATGTTCATTATCATTAACAGTTCAAGCTCATAGAAATTCATTGTCCGAATGTACAAAAGTTGTTTTGTTCATTCAAACAGAGATGAATTTCATTTTTATTCCCATTGAAGTTGCGCGGTCGGCCCCTTGACCCCGAGCAAATATTCACTTCTTTTTATGTGTTTGATATCCAATTTAATAAACTATCTAAGTAATTAAAAGAAATTATTTTGTTGCCAGTGTACGAGTATAGGCCACACGTTTCAGCTTTCACTATTGCTGTCTGAGAGACTAATTGGGTCAAGAGAATTTAGGCTTATTATACACTAAAGTAGAAAAAAGAATATTACTCTATTAGTGTAAATAATTTTTTTATGTGAAACGAAACAAAATTAAATCAAATAAACTTTATTTGCAGGATACATGGTTCACAGTAGATGAAAGATAGATGGTACATATGATCTAAGAATTTGGACTTAAAAAATTGGACTTTAAATTTGGAATTTAGACTTTTCATTTTCTTAGCATATGTTCCTCCACCATATCGTATGCAAATTTTTAAATTTTTAATTTCAATTCAAGAAAATTAACATATTTTAAGGATTTTGAGTATAGAATAATAATTAAATTATTATTCAAACTATTATATTATGATGTCAATTCTTACGTTTTAAAAACATTTTCACATTATAGAAACACTTTTGCGGCAACCATTGACATAATTTATTTTTAAAAAAATCTGATAATATTTTTATGTTGGCAAGGATACATGTGGCTCGATATTATAATAACAAATTGTCTAATGTTAAGCTAGAGTGCGCTCCATAAATGGAGATGGCTACACCAGTTAAATAAGTGTAGGTAGCAGTCGTATATACTATACTGACATATTTCAACCTTGGCTCTTTCAAGCGATGCGTGAAGAAGCACTTTTTGTCGGCATAGTGAACTGACTCGACTTTTTCAGTCGTCGGCACTCTCAAGAGTGTAAGAAGCAAGAAGAGGTCCAACTTTTCTTGCTTCCCATTAGGCGGATCGAGATCAGATGTAGTAACATTATAAACAAAAATGTAACCGGCAACTTAGCAAGCTGATTTCGAAACGCGACTAAGTCACTTCACGGTCTGAATACCTCTAAGTAGATTCGGATCGCAGACTGGGCACTACGATTAAAATATGATAATAAATTTAAAAACAATATACTATTAAAGGTTAAATATAAAAAAAAATAGCTATCGACGCCATTTTGTATTTGTATATTTTGTAAATAAAATGAAAATAATTTATTAGCATTTTTTATTTAAACCCTTTGTTGCACCAAAATAAATATAAAAATAGGTACATAGGCGAGTTTAATACCTATTAGGCATTCTCTAACAACTAACCATGGGCATGTTCTCAGGATAAACTTGTTCATCGTCAGATTCTACCATGGCTTCGGAAACCTGTATACTTACATGTATACAGACCGTGAAGTGATTTGGTCACGTTTCGGGATCAGCTTGTAAGTTGCCGGTTCCATCTAGGCCGGCATAGTGGATGTGATTGCTACTCACAGTTATTGAATTGTAGTAGCAGTGATATTCATTCATGGACCACACTTTGGCTTAACATCAAGCGGGGTGTTGTCATATGTCGAGTCACAATAAAAAAAATATGACGAGAAGAACGCCACAAGAAACTCGTCAATTGTAGCCTGTACATATAAAACCAAGAACCATTATACTCAAGTTTGTATAATCAATCAATCAATCAAATTGTCAAGCCTTTTTCCCACAGGCATAAGCAGAGACAATGGAGCGCCACTTGCCACGATCCTGACACAACTCCCTCGCTTCCTTCACATCCACAATTCTCCTCATTCAAGCTCTACGGTTATGGGCACTAGGCAACCCAGCTTTCTTGAGGATGTCTTTCATTTGATCGGAGACACCTCGGCCTGCCTCGTTCAACGCATCCATCAACATCAGATTTATTAATTGCTTTCGTTATTCTACTTTTAATCATCCTTTCTATGTGCTCAAACCATCGCAGCATCCATAAAACATAAAAAAAAACATACCAAATATAATCCTTACTTATATTATAAACGCGAAAGTTTGTGAGTATGGATGGATGGATGGATGTTTGTTACTCTTTCACGAAAACACTACTGAATGGATTTTAATGAAACTTTACAGTAATATAGCTTATACATCAGAATAACACATATTGTGTGAATAATAAATAAAATAAAAGAAAAAAACATTTTACCATACAAATATTTTATTTTCGTCTGTCATTTTTATATGAGTTATCGAGTTATAAATACAAAAAAAAAATGGATATACAGTCGAATTGAGAACCTCCTCTTTTTTATGACTGTGTTATAAACCTAATTTTACGCGGGTGAAACCGCGGGCACAGCTAGTATTATATATAAATATAGTAGGTATATAAAACGCCTAATGTTCTTGAAACTTCAAAGGCACATGATTGGAGTCTTTTCTATGTTCCGATCATTTCTTTGACTGTCTCTCGTGGCGATTCCTATCTTAAGGGAAGTCCGTCTCTTATTGCGTTTTAATTTATTTTGTTTGGTTCACTTTGTGATTGTAGGTCAATTGGATTTTAATTTTTAGGTCATTTTATTAATTAACATTCCTATACTAAGTTTTTTGTTTGTTATTTTTTATTGTGACTCGACAGCACCCTGCTTGATGTTAAGTCGAAGTGTGGTCCATGAATAAATGTCACTACTACTACGATTCAATAATTGTGAGTAGCATTCACATGCACTATGCCGGCCTAGATGGAAGCGGCAACTTACAAGCTGATTCCGAAACGTGACCAAATGACTTCACGGTCTGTATACTTTTAGGTGGTGGTACTACCCTGGATCGGCAGACTGGGTACCACTGCCTACCACTCTTTGATAACCAGACCCGAAGCAAATACCCATCTCTTTTATTTTTAAATACTCGAACTCGGGACTTTACGCGCAACAAACCAATCGCTAAACCGTTCGTCCACGCCTTGTATAATAGAAATAGGACAACCAAAGTACATAATATATCAAAGTATACATTGGTACCGGAGTATATTTTGAACCCGTGCTCTCGGATTGCGTAACCACTACACAACAGTGGCCTATTTATTTCAAAGTTATATTTATTAAGATTGGTGGACAGACAATTGATGGTCATTTGCCAATATGTCTACTCGAGGTAGTTTAGTTCAAGAGCGCTGGCGACTGAAAAAGTATGATTGTTTATTTTTATTACGACTAAATAAGTAAAATTTTCTTAGATTTTGCGCGAAAATTGATTGATGAATTAAACAAATTTTATGCGGCTTACTTTCGCTGCAAAGTTCTCTACACGTTGTAATTTTTTTTTATATTTCCGACGTTTCGAGAGCTTTGCAGCCGAGATAATAATAATACAAAAATAAACGCATTAAAACGCATAAAATTTGTTTAATTGACTAAATTAGTGTTTTTTTTTTGTTTTTTTTTTTTTTTGTTTTTATTGCGACTCGACATTTGACATCGACCTGCCTGATGATAAGCAAGAGGAGATCCAAAAGTGCAGACGATTGAGAAATCCGAGTTTGTTCACGGCTGTCTCAGCCGCCGTCACTATGCCGGCCAAAGGTGCTTCTTCACGCATCGCTTGAAGGATCCAAGGTTATAGGAGGGAGAGAATACATGGGCTGGCAAAGCATTCCACTTGTCGATTGTTCTACAAAGAAAAGATGCACCGAACTTTTTAGTTCGACTACCGATTCTGTCGACAAAATGTGAATGCTTCCCCCGACCAGTGCGGGTGTTACGGGTGTGAAAAGACGAGATAGGAACAAGGTTAAAGAGCTCCTCGGAACATTCCCCGTGGTATAGGCGATAGAGGACGCACAGAGCCGCCATGTCTCTGCGTAATTGCGAGGCTCCAGAGTTTTTTTTTTTACAACTTAATAATTTTGGGCTCACTATATTATATTGTACACTGCCTCATGTCCTGATGCATTTAATGATGGGCTGTTGCCACTGGTGAACGTCTGCAACCAGTTTTTTATGACAGCGCTTTTCATGAGTGTTTTGCTATATTTTCTCTGTAGAATACGCCTCCATTCACAGAGAGATAAACGGAAACAATAGAGCGCCACTATCTACGTCTCCAGCATAACTTTAAGTGCTATTATTTATTTACTAATTTATTGTAAACTATTATATACATTCTATGATTTAAAACAGGCCATTTAACCATTGGGGTATGCAAAGATCAAAGTAGATAGATAGAGAAAAGTGTATATTATAAACAAAACAGAACATAAAATTTATAAATTTGTTTAAGCGGCTGGAGGCAGAAAAGATAGCAATTCAATTTATTTCTGCCAAATACAAAAGGGAAATGTTGCCAGTATCGTTGGGACTATCTCTGATGTGACGTCATTAGATGATATTTTTTATTTATAGTTTAATTATAGTTAATATCCTTTTAATTTTATCTGTTTCTTACTAATAAAGTAATTTAATGAGTTGAATTGAATTTGAAAATGTGGAAAATACAATAAAAATCTAATTAAAATGGTTAACCTAAAATATGTTGCCTAAAAGACATTTAGGAGTGAAAAAAATTCAACTAGATAACCAACAAAAATTTCAAAAATTTCATTTTTAAAAAGAAATCTCTTGAAAATTCGTTCGCAGAAGTGTAAAAGTTAGAAAGAAAGTGCAGTATTTAACTTTAGCCTGAATGGGCAAAGTTGTGACCCCATTCATAGCCTTGCCCCAATTAAGAGGTTTTTTGCTTATATTTTTAACCCCGATAGCATTATACGTAATAGGCTCTGACCAATATTACAATACCTTCGGGGTTTGGTTAAAATATATGCTGCTAAGATAGAGTAAAATTGCAAAGCCACATAATATTCATGAATATCTAACTTTTTTTGTCTCTAATTGTGACTCGAAATCTGACCTCGACGATCTTATAGTAAACAAGAGGAGGTCTAAGTGGCGACGACTGTAAAAACCGAGGGGATAGTGAGGGCAATGAAGGTGAGTGTTGACAGGTCGCAAAATCTCTTAAACCTACTTTTCGGTCACACGATAAACCCGGCACCGGAACGGATAATCCACGGATTTTAAAAAGTTGTTTATTTTTTTATTTGACGTTATAAATATAATAACAAATAAACATGACGTTATAAATGAAATAACAAATAAACATGACGTGATGTATATTGAATATTATTATGAGTATATTTTAATAGGAAAAGACATAGATATGTTTATACACTCTCCAAAAGAGGCATGTTAAAACTATGCTAATAAGCAAACCTGAACTCAGTGTTGCGATGAAGAGCAACATAAATTTGTCTCTTTTTCGCTATCAATATCTATTTTCCCATCATATTACAAATACCTAATTATTATTCTATTTAATATTTAATACTATATACCTATATTGATAAAAAATAATAATAATAACTAAAATACATTATTAAAAGGAGTCCCTTTAGGCAAGGACAAATTAACATGACGTTATAATTGAAATAACAAATAAACATGACGTTATAAATGAAATAACAAATAAACATGACGTTATAAATGAAATAACAAATAAACATGACGTTTTAAATGAAACACAAATAAACATCAATCAATCAAATTGTCAATTTTATCCCTCGGTTTTCTCACATCCAATATTCACTTTACGGTTATGTGCACTTAGCAACTCAGCTTTCTTGAAAATGTTTCCTATTCGGTCGGAAAACACTCTCCTGGGTCAACCTTGTTAAACGCATCCATCCATATCAGATATGACACAACAAACAATTATTATTAATTAAAACCAATTGTACAATTAAAAAGCCTTCGGGTCAATGGATTAATTTCCGAACGGGTCAAGGAGTTGTAAAAAATCCCGAACGGAAATAATTATTTTAACAGACAAAAATATTTTCGTTCAATATACGAGTATGTACGATAAAACGTGACTGTTCAATGCGTCTATCATGGGATTTAGAGTACAGGAGCTTTTTTTTATCAGAAAATGACAATATTCAACTTTGCTTTTTTTTAAGTGCTTTTTCAACCACGCTTAAAGGATCCATGGTTCCATGATGAAAAGAACAAACTAGCTATGTCATGGGCTAATAAGGTATTTGAGTTGTCGATTGTACGACTAAGAAACTACGCGGCGAACTGTTTAATTCGCTTTTCGATTGGGTCTAAAGAATGCAGTGTTTCTCTCGACACGTGTGGATTAAAGTTAAGTTAGAAATAAGGTTAAAAAGCAACTGACATTCTTCATAATATTTACGATAAAAGACACAGTAGATTAGAAGTATACCGTAGAGATAGTATGAAGATCCGAGGGATCCGCGGGAAGCGAGGGAGTTGTATCAGGATCGTAGCAAGTGACGCTTTATTGTCTTTGAAAAGCGTGACAATTTGATTGATTTATTGAGATTAGCAGTCGTATCTACTATGCTGCTCTAGGTGGAACTGGAAACTTACATACTGGTTCCGAAACGCAGCTGTCACTTTACAGTCTATATACTTATACTTAAGTAGCGGTATGATCTCCAGATGGTAAAGATCGGATCGTATTCATGGTAAAGGCTCTATCTCTTGACCCAATTGATGAGAAATGTTAGAGAGGAACTGTAGAGACCCTTCAATTGAATGAACTCTTGTACAGTTAAAGGTGTTTTTACTAATAAAGTTTAAATTAGTTTATGGTGTGAAATAGTTATAGATACTTAAGTCTTAAGGCGGCCATGGTTAAGCGGTTGTGGAATGTCGGGTTCAAATCCATTTGCCGGTAACAATGGTTAGTTGTTATAAAATGCCTTAAACTCATTAGGCATTAAACTCGCCTATGTACCTATTTTTAAGTTTATTTTGGTGCAATAAAAGATTTAAATAAATAAATATCTTTGATATATGTACTTAGCTTGGTATAGAAATGTAAAAAAAGGAAGTAAGGAATAACCAAACCTACTCTTTGAACTCCAGAAGGCTTTCACGTGTGGATCCTTTTAAAGTCTCCTCAGGATACGTCCCTTGGGATAATTTATTTGTATTTTTATTTTATTTATATGTCTATATTAAGCTACTAAAGCGCTTGTATCATAGAAACAGGAAAATCAAAGATACATCAGAGATACATTGGTACTAGCAAGTGGTTTAAACCCGTGCTTTCGGTGTACGTATCCATTGCTCTACCACTACACCACGATCGCCTTTATTGTGAATTTTTTGATTATGTTTTCCTTTATTATAAAATCATTTTTTTTTATTAAGACGTCACATCTGACTTTGACTAGCCTGGTGATACTAAAAACTGTTTTATTTTACAGTCGCCTTAGTCGCCGTTTTAGTCGCCTATTTAATCAATATTTACTCTTTATTTATACACTCGTATCTAAATAATTTATATTATTTATTATAAATTTATATACTAAGCTACTAAAGTGCTTGTATCATAGAAACAGGACAACTAAAGTACATATTATATCCTCCAATATTGCGGCTGCCGGGTTTCTTTCCAACAAGAAACCCGGAAGACGACGCGACGACGTTTTGTTTGTCTGAAGGCGACGCGATGACGACTAAAAGGACGACATACTCTGATGACGGCCACTGTTGAACTTGCACTCTTAGACTGTTTTTGATTGTTCGATGCAATAACGAGACTAGAGATGGGAAATAGGTCAAGGTAATGTCGATAATTGGATAAGGCTGAAGCAAGCCGCAACACTATGGATATATATTCAGAAAATGTACACATCCATTAGGTAACATTAATCCTAATATTAGTATGGAGAACATTAACTTTAATCTTCCCTGTCCCTCCATTCCCAAAGGGATAGACAGATATAAATAACCGACCCTATTTTTATTGTTACGAGATATCCGAAAAGTGATCCAATAGTACCGACGACTGAAAAATTATTTACTTCACTTATTTTTTTATAGTAATTTAAGAGTGCTAACGACTGAAAAAATATTTACTTCTCTTTATTTTTTATTGTGACTTGACATGTGACAACACCAGGCCTGTTGCTAAGCCAGAGTGTAGTTCATGAATGGAGGTGACCGCTATTACAATTCAATAATCAGTAAGTAGCAGTCACATCCACTCAGCCTAGTTGGAACCAGCTACTTACAAGCTGATTCCAAAACGAGACTAAGTCATATCAGGGTCTGTATACTTGTAAGTGGTGGTACTACTCCGGATTGGCAGATTGGATACCACTACTTACCACTCTTTTACGCTTCTCTGTTAAAATCCACGTAAAAGGTTAAAAATATAAACGTAATTTAAAATGAGAGAGCAAGAAAAGCACATTCTTTCTCTCAATAAGGTAGAATTTTAAGATCAAAGACTGAGCAATTTCTGATTTCATTTTTGCTTTTATAAATTTTGACCCCTAGTTAATTTTTTATATTTTTTTTTATTGTGACTCGACGCTTGGTGTTAAGCCGAAGTGTGGTCCATGAATGAATGTCACTGCTACTACAATTCAATAACTGTGAGTAGCAATCACATCCACTATGCCGGCCTAGATGGAACCAGCAACTTATAAGCTGATCCCGAAACGTAACCAAATCACTTCACGGTCTGTATACTTGTAAGTGGTGGTACTACCCCGGATCGGCATACTGGGTACCACTGCCTACCACTCTTTGATAACCAGATCCGAAGCAAATATCCATCTGTTTTTTTAAACAAATATTTGCAATATTTAATGTAATTCAAATAAATATTACAAATAAAAGCTATGTAACAAATATTTGCTCCGACCGGGAATCGAACCCGGGACTTTACGCGCAACAAACCAATCGCTAAACCGTTCGTCCACGCCGGTCGTCAAAATCTAACAAAAACACTTAGTATAAAGCATCATACAATAGGAAATACTTATTAAGAACTGAAATATAATAATTAAAAACATCAAATAATTGAATTTAAATTTTACAATAAGAAATATTACAATAAGAAAAACTGGTTATATTAAAATAATATTAAAATTACAAGTACTAAATAGAAGTATAAAAATATTACAAATTAACCATCGATCCTTTTAACCATCGATCTCTAATTGTCTGAGTTTCATTTTATATATATATATTGTATTTGCGTCTTAGAGAAAAAAATATTATGTCGAAATCGTTATATAACTTTTGATGTAAATTAATATTCAACATTAACGTTCTAGGAGCAGTTGGTCAGAGGTCCTCAACAGCAATTAAAGTGGTCCGTAGCCCCAACTCGAAATGCTCTCAAGGGACACAGACTTAATTAGCCTTAAGTGCTTAATGAAGTTATTATTATCATATATGTTACACATTTTCATGTCATTTTACGCACAATGACCTCTGACCTTTAATACTGTTACAAAGGAAAAGAACTCATGTATTTTGTTTTTAATTTATTTGTCATTAAGTTGTTAGGAGGGTGTTTTCCGACCAAATCGGAGACATCCTTAAGAAAGCCAAGTTGCCTAGTGCCCATTACCGTAGAGCTTGTATAAAGATAATTGTGGATGTGAAGGAAGCGAGGGGGTTGTGTCAGGATCGAGAAAAGTGGCGCTCCATTGTCTCTGCATATCACTGTAGGTAGGGGGCGTAACTGTTTGATTAATTGATTGAAACAGGAATTGGACTTATGTTTTTTTTGTTGTTTGTCATTAAGTTGTTAGGAGGGTGTATTCTGACCAACTCGGAGACATCCTTAAGAAAGCCAAGTTGCCTAGTGCCCATTTATTTATTTATTTAAATCCTTTATTGCACCAAACTAATAAAATAGGTACATAGGCGAGTGCCCATAACCATAAGGCTTGCATGAAGAGAATTGTGGATATGAGGGAAGCGAGGTAGTTGTGTTAGGATCGTGGTAAGTGGCGCTGCATTATCTCTGCCTATCCCTGTTTGGAAAAGGTGTGACAATTTGATTTGAGTAATTGGTTTTATATATGACCGCAACCAGCCTGATGTTTAGCTGCAATGCGGCAACATACTTTAGGTAGCAGTCGCATGCTCTATGTCAGTCAAATTGAAACCTGCAACTTACAATTCGATCCCAAAACTCGACTAAGTCACTTCACGGTCTGTAAACTTGCAACTGATGGTACTACCCTGGGTCCCAGCTAGCTAAAATGCATTTTGATGACAAGCATGGTCAATTGATTAGCACACCAGTTTGTTACGTGTAAAGTCCCAGGTTCGTGTACGTCCCGGGACTTTATGCTGATCCCGAAATACGATCACTTCATTGTCAGTATACTTGTAAGTGGTGGTACTAGTTCAGATCGGCAGACTGGAGCAAATGTCCGTTTTTTCAGTCGTCGATACTTTTGGACCTCCTCTTGCTTATCATGGTCGAGGTCAGATGTCGTGTCACAATAAAAAAATAAAAGAAAAAAATCTATAAAATATTACGAATATTTGCTTCGACCGGGAATCAAACCCGGGTGAAAAACTGGTGTGTTCAGTTTCGCCACGCCTGTCGTGAACTTAGTTTATATCAACACAGATTTCAATAAGATGATATAAGGCTATGAAGGATGTAAGTGTAACTTCAGAATTTCATTTTACTGCCTACTTCAAATCATTTCCTATATAAATTCTTCGTATGGGCCATAAACTTCACAAAATGTTACAACATCTTTATGTTTCAAACATAAAACGAAAGGAAAATACATTAAAATGCTTTCAATATTACAATGAACAGCCTTATTGATTATTTATGACAAACAGAAGTAAGCTTCAAGGTTGATTTTGTAAATCAATCAAATTGTCACGCCTTTTCCCCACAGGAATAGGCAGAGACTTCATTGTCTACTTGCTACGATGACACGTTTCCCTCACATTCACAATTCCCTACATACCTGCAAGCTACACTAATAATGTTTACCTAAATCAATTCACAATCTATTTTACAATTATTACAAATAAATAAAAAAACAAATTAGGATCAAAAATTAAAAAAATAACAAAAAAAGTTAAAATTAAAGCTTTAAAGTGATATTTACAAGACTTTATAATTTTCTCATAGAAACATTATTTCACTTTATAATTTATTTGATAGTTTCTTCTTGAATATATCATGATTAGTTTTAATTGTTGAATATAAACAAATAATTGAAATAATTTATTTAATCGTGGCAAGTAGCGCTCCATTGTAACGTGACAATTTGATTGATTGATTGCCAAACCCACATGATATAACTATGTGGGTTTAGTATTAGGTATGTGTTGAAATCGCCTTGTAATCTAACACTGCTCACATTCATTACTTTTAATATGCAATGTCAATTGTGAAGTCTCTGTCATAAATATACCACGAAAGTTCTTTATTTTTAGTAGATATTATTCAGTAATACAAGTGCAAGTGCAGCATTTTTAATAGTATAGTTGTTATGAAAATAAGATTATTCCAGTTTTGTTACGGATAGCTGTTCATAATGCGGTGTTTGTTCCTACATTAATGTATGGAAGTGAATGTTGGGTATGGCAGAAGAAGCATGAGAGTAGAATTAACGCTGTAGAAATGCGGTCGTTAAGGAGTAAATGTGGAGTGACGATAGCGGATAGATGTGGTTTGAAAGAAGATGTAGTGACGAGGATTGACAAAGGAATGCTTCGATGGTTTGGGCACATGGAAAGGATGAGTGAAAGTAGATTGACGAAAGGAATTTATAAATCTGATGTGGATGGATGCGTTAAACAAGGCAGGCCCAGGAGGGTGTTTTCTGAGCAAATCGGACACATCCTCAAGAAAGCTAGGTTGCCCAGTGCCCATAACCACAGAACCTGTATAAAGAGAATGGGAAGAAAGCAAGGGAGTTCTATTGTCTCTGCCTATTCCTGTGGGAAAAAGGCGTGACAATTTTATTGATTGATTGTTATGAAGCCATTAATTCAGTAAACAACAATAAAGTATATACTTTTTAAAGCCTTGAGAAAATAGAAACAAGTAGTTCATTTTTCATCTAGTGTGCAGTGTTAACACGTCTGGGAGAACCATGATTTTGTTAAATAAATCAGGACAGTAGTACTATTTTACACTTAGGCCCTTTTCATCCAACTGCCGAAAAATAAGGTAAAATTTGTGAGCGTATGTAAAAGCTAAAACAGGAAGTAATATTAGTCAACATTGTGTTTTTTAGGTAAAATAATGAAAATTGCTTAGTTTGCAGATACTAGGTAAGGCTGTTGTAGTATCCAGACATCTAAACTTCAATTTTACTTTATCCCAATCTAATTTTTTAATTATAAATTATATTTATTTAACAAACTATGCATGCTTATCTAAGCTACATTACGACATTTTTACAACAAATGAAATAATACTTTCATTTGGGTGGCCGTACACAAATATTAAGAGTGACTGAAAGTGAAGGCAGACGTAGGGACGTACATATATAAAAAAAATATGATTTTGAGGAATAAAAGATTTAACATATACACAAATTCGAGTATTATTAGCACAATATAATAAATTCAGTAAATAATTACAAATCAATGCGACCATGGAGTGCAGTGAAAACCATCCACCGGTACCAATGTATCTTTGATATATGTACTTTGGTCGCCCTGTTTCAATGATACAAGCACTTTAGTAGCTTAGTATAGAAATGTAAAAAAAACTTATTTTATCCCATTAAACCTACAAACTTTTGTTACCCTATTCACTTGCTACTGTACAAGCAAGCACCGAATAAGCATTATATATTTCTTTTTGCCAACACTAACGCGTTCTTGTAAAGATATTTATGAGTGTACTCAGTTTTCATGGACGTTTATAACGGTACCTATTTCGAAAATACCTACAAGTAAAAATGTAGTGATTTTTCTTTAAGATTAATACTAATGTACGTTATAAATAAACAACTTTGTACAATGTCAGGTTATAAATAAATTGTACAGTTTATTTCAAAGCGATTCGGTTATACGACGTTGTCACGAGGCGAATTTAGTTGTTCGATATTTATCGTTCAACAAAAAAATGATAGCTAATATTGAATGTAGAGCTCTCACGGTTCAATAATAATCGACTCAATATTACACGTGTCATTACACTATCTGTCCATTTAATTATTTTTCTCGTGGATGCGGACGCATTTAACATTTTATTCACAAAAAACTGGTGACAAAGGAATACAATATAGAATACATAGGTATTTAATCGCGCTGATTGACTGACTGAATAGACTGTTTATTCAATGCGAGTTGAACGAACAAGTTCAGACTAATCGATTTGCTGTCAGCTATTAATTGAATCAATAAAAGTTGAAAGGTCTTTAATTTTTGTTGAAACGATATTTATTGCTTCTACTTGACTGAAAGTCTGTTCAGACGGTTCAAATCGTAAACTATTTCGCAGTTGATCAATTAAATTCGCCTCGTGTGAACATTAGAGGCAAAGCTATAGCCGCTTATTTAACTGTAGTAGCTGTAGCATTCATAGACTGCACTCCAGCTTAACATTAGATGTACTGTCAAATGACGAGCCACAACAAAAGAAAACCCACTTAAGGCACATTACTGTGTAAAATTATTTAGCAAGCTTTAACTTGAACTCAAGGACTGCTTATCGGATTTAAAATGTATGCGGTCTCTTCATTGAAATATGAACTTTAACCTGTGAATTTTAAGAGCTATCTTAGCGTAATAATTAACAAGAAGCAGGTGTTTCATCGTTTACTACTGACAGAAGATTACATTGTCTGTCCTTCTTCCGTTTTGAGGATATTTCTTTATTATTATGGACGCCATAACAAAAGGGATACATCATGTTGTATTTTACAAGCTAATAAAAGATACAGAATTTGTAGGAAAATAATGAAGGGCTCTATTTACTAATGAGAAATATTACAATAAAACAACTGTGGTCTAGTGGTAAGGAAATAACAACCAGGCGCCTTTCAGGATTAGCTAGAAAGTCTAGGTTCTAATTAAGCCATCGATAGTCGTAGTGGCATTCATGAACCGCCCTCCATTTTAACATCAGATGAAGTTTTGACGACAGGCGTGGATGAACGGTCAGAGATTGGTTTGTTGCGCTTTATCCCGGGACTTTATCCCGGGTTCGATTCCCGGTCGGAGCAAATATTTGTTTCATAGCTTTTATTTGTAATATTTAATAATTATATTAAATATTGCAAATATTTGTTATTAATAAAAAAGATATTTGCTTCGGGTTTGGTTATAAAAGAGTGGTAGGCAGTGGTACCCAGTCTGCCGATCCGGGGTAGTACCACCACTTACAAGTATACAGACTGTGAAGTGATTTGGTCGCGTTTCGGGATCAGCTTGTAAGTTGTCGGTTGCAACTAGGCCGGCATAGTGGATGTGACTGCTACTCACAGTTATTGAATTGTAGTAGCAGTGACCTCCATTTATGGACCACACTCCAGCCTAACATCAAGCGGGGTGCTGTCATATGTCGAGTCACAATAATAAATAAAAAAGTTATGTCATGTAATATGTCGAGCCACACTAAAACAATCTAGTTTAATTAACTAAATAATGAAGTAAACAAATACAGGTGCCCCATAAAACCTTAGTTGTAGTAAATATATTGTAAAGGAAACGCCATGTCTTGAAAGGTCAGATACACGGGATCTCCTTTGATTAGTTTCGGCAATCAGACTAGGGATGTAATATTCGTACCCTTACTCAACAGATGGGTGTAGTGATGTGACATTTTCACCAATCGATGTTTCAATCTTTATTATTAATTAATTTTTATACCTACATAGAATATAATAGGATTGTATGTGGAGTGATGATAGCGGATGAGAAATAGCACAGTGCGCGAAAGATGAGGTTTAAAAGAAGATGTAGTGACAGGGATTGACAAAGGAATGCTTCGATGGTTTGGGCACATAAAAGGGACGAGTAAAAAGGAATTTATAGATGTGGATGGATGCGTGATCTAGAGGGTGTTTTCCGACTGAATCGTAGATATCCACAAGAAAGCTGGGTTGCCTAGTGCTCATAACCGTAGAGCTTGCATAAAGAGAATTGAAAATATTGATAGATATAGATAGATATGAGGGAAGCGAGGAAGTTGTGTCAGGATCAAGGCAAGTAGCGCTCTATCTTCATAACGTAATGAAATATATCATAACGTAAGGTCTTACCACTAGGGCAAGACGATCACCATCATTGGCCATTTAATTTTATTATCAAATCTGCATTGCGTTGAGCGATACATTTTCCTGTAAATAGAACTTACAGAGAGTGAAATCTTAAGGTTAGAACACTAGTAGTGCTACGCCGTATTCGTGCTTAGACAAAGGTGGTTGGGGCGAACTTGTTACACTATGAAGATAATGTTGAAGTTATGGAGACAAGAACTCTGTCAGAATCGTGGAAAGTGTGCTTAACACTGCCACAAATAAAAATCAAGTTGTCACATCTTTTTCCCTTAGGGATAGCCAGCGAAAATGGAACACTACTAAATTTCTGACACAACTCCCTTTCCTCACATCCACAATTATTTTCATACAATTTCTTCTAATATGGGTACTAGATAACTCAGCTTTCATGAGGATGTTTTCGATTTGGTCGGAAAAAAAAACAATTATAAAAGTGTAACATCCGAAATTTCATAAAAATTGAAGTTACGATTAACGACTAATTTATATTACTAATAATCGATATGTCATTAAGTACATCACTACAAAAGGTAAGAAATTCGTCTAATGACTGTCACTGTGAAATTTACGATTTCCCCTAAGTCCATTTGCAAGTGGCTGCCTATTTTACGATCAGACGTGCACCTCTATAACTGTGAATAGAACAAAAGCATTTCTAGGACAATCTACGTGAAAATTTAAAAAGATAAAATTCTAGCACTTCTTCTAAACGGGAATACCTCAGAAGAATAATTCTTGATCAAATACAAATATATGTTTATTACAAAAAAAAAAACAATCAAATTTAACAATCAAATTGTCACGCCTTTTTTCCACAGGGAAAGTCAGAGACAACGGAGCGCCACTTGCCATGATCCTGACATCCACAGTTTTTTACATTTAACATTATACAAAAATAGTATAAAAAAATATATATTTGTATTTAAGTATGATACGAAAGACATAGTAGATTTGACGACGCGCTGGAAGTGCCTACGCAAATTTACTAATTTATTTTTTAATCAAAACATGTCACACAGCGCCTCATATTCACAATAATTCTCCTCATACAAGCTCTACGGTTATGGGCACTAGCCGACCCAGCTTTCTCTCCGATTTGGTCGGGAAACACCCTTCAGGGCCTGCCTTGTTTAACGCTGGATGCACATCAGATTTATAAATCCCTTTCGTACTTTCACTTATCGTTTCCATGTGCCGAAACCATCAAAGAATTACTTGATTTTAGAATTTATGCGTAAAAAAGCACATTGGCCGGCATAGTGACAACGACTGAGGCAACTGTATGGTGACAGTTTTTGAGTTACCGGTGCTTACCATCAGAAAAAGTCAGAAGTCCCGTCTTATATAAAAAGTTATTTTTTATTGAAACGAAATCTGACCTTCACCCGCTTGAAGACTGAAAAAACGAGTCAGTTTCCGGCTGCCTCAGTCACCGTCACTATGCCGGCCAAAGGTTCTTCTTCACGCATCACTTGAAGGATCCGAGATTAAATAATGTCGATTGTTCTACAAAGGAACGACGCACATTGAAGTTTTGAAAGAAAAAATAGAATAATTATTTGTTTGTTAATTAATTTGTAAACCGGAATAAATTCTATAAATAACTTAATAATTAATTAGAATCTCGAGCTAACTAAGATAGGACAAGATTGATATCTTGGCATAAATTAAGTAAAGCAATCTGGGCGCACTTAATACCTTTTGCGAATAAATAATTTATCAATCCAAATAATTTATGAAGGCGTTGAAAATAACATCCATCTTTTGATAAATAATGAATTATTTATGTATTATTGATCGTCTTCTTGACATTGACAAGCCGTTTCCGTGCGCCCCTTATTTCGTACTTATGTATAACTTATATACTATACTTATGTATCTTTAAATATGCTTTGAGATCAGCCCCCCTAGCACTGCAATCCAAGAAGCAATATAAAAAACTGCAAAGAATATTATTGTAACTTATTTTGAATAACTTATTAGCCCGGTACTTCAAAATGTTGCATAATGCAAATATTTGTTAATAAAAAAAAGAGATGGATATTTGCTTCGGGTCTGGTTATCAAAGAGTGGTAGGCAGTGGTACCCAGTCTGCCGATCCGGGGTAGTACCACCACTTACAAGAATACAGACCGTGAAGTAATTGCTACTCACAGTTATTGAATTGTAGTAGCAGTGACATCCATTCATGAACAACACTTCAGCCTAACATCAAGCGAGGTGTTGTCATATGTCGTGTCACATTAAAAAAAAATGTTTCATAGAATTTTCACGTGATCCGGTTGTAAGCTGCCGGTTTTAACTAGGGCGGCCATAGTGACCGTGACTGCTACTATAATTATTTAACAGTAGTAGCAGTCAGCTTCAACCAAAGACCGCACTCCAGCTTCACATCAGGCAAGGTGCTTTCATATTCTCGATGGTAAACAGGAAAGATCCAAGATTGCCAACTACTGATAAAACCCTTAAACGAAAATTATTTTTATAATTTTTTACATCAAAACGATTATATACTACGATAAAATTACAAAGTTTTATCGGAATGAGTTGAAAGGTATGACAGCGAATAAAATACGAACAAATATAGATTCATCATCATCATCAGCCAGAAAACGTCCACCGCTGAACTTAGGCTTTTCTCTTTGAACGCCATTCCGAACGACAAGATGCCTGTTGCACCCACAGCTTATTAGTGACTCTTACTATGTCATCCGTCCACCTAGTGTAAGGCCTACTTACGCTGCGTCTTCCGGTTCGTTGTATCCATTCAAGAGACACCGGAACGAACCAACAACGTTTCAACCACATTGATACGGTTCTTCGGGTGATGTGGTCAGCCCATTGCTTTCAAGCTATGTCGGTAACTCTGGTTCTTCGGGGAATATTTTCGTTCCGGATTCTATAGCGCAGAGACACTACAAGGATAGCTCTCTCCTATGACTGACCGACTCTGAGATTTTCCAATAGGCCAACAGTTCAGGACCAAGTCTCAATGCTACATGTCACTGGTAACATACACTGGTTGAAGGACCTTGTCTTTAGGCACTGCGGGATTTTGGACGAGAAGATATGACGTAATATATAGAAGATAATATCTTATATATAATATTATGTACATTAGATTACATATAATATGATATGAGAGTAATATTATTATCATATTTAAATAGTATATTTCATCATCATCATCAGCCAGAAGGCGTCCACTGCTGAACATAGGCCTCCCCCTTAGAACGCCCTTCCGAACGTCAAGATGCCAGTTGCATCCACCGATTCCCTGTGACTTTCACTATGTCGTCAGTTCACCTAGTGGGGGAGGCCTACCCACGCTGCCGGTTCGCTAGAACCCTTATTCCCCATCGGTTGTCGGTTCTTCGAGCGATGTGGCCAGCTCATTGCCACTTCAGCTTGAGAATCCTACGAGCTATGTCGGTAACTTTGGTTCTTTGGCGAATATCCTCGTTCCGGATTCTATCGCGCAAAGAAACACTAAGCATAGATCTCTCCATTGCCCGCTGAGTGACTCTGAGCTTTTCCAACAGGCCAACATTTAAAGGCCACGTCTCAGTGCCGTATGTATATAAGATTACATAGAATATAATATGAGAGTAATATCATTATCATATTTGAATAGTATATTTACTTAAGCTAAAATCAAAGTGTTCAAATAACTCTATTTAATCTACTTTTATTCCTTTTGTACTCATCACTTAATCATATTAAACTAAAATGCTCGTCATGATTGTAAATAGGAATACTAAAAAGAATGTGTCCAGTAAATTATATTGCATTCACTATACTTTTTGTGGTTGGCATTGGTGCCTAGTCTAGCGATCCGGAGTATGATCCTTACAAGACCTTAAAGCGACTTAGGCGCGTTTTGGAATCAGCTTGTAAGTAGCCGGTTCTAACAAGGCAGGCATAGTTGACGTTTTATTTAACTTTATAGTTTTATTTAACTGTAGTAGCAGTAGCCTCCATTCATGGCCCGCATTCCAGCTTAATTTCAGATGTAGATAAGTGTTATCATTGTCAATCATTGTGACGACAGGCGTGGACGAACGGTTTAGCGACTGGTTTGTTGCGCGTAAAGTCCCGGGTTCGATCCCCGGTCGGAGCAAATATTTGTTTCATAGCTTTTATTTGTAATATTTAATAGTATTAAATATTGCAAATATTTGTTAATAAAAAAATAAAAAAAATGGATATACAGACCGTGAAGTGATTTGGTCACGTTTCGGGATCAGCTTGTAAGTTGCCGGTACCATCTAGGCCGGCATAGTGGATGTGATTGCTACTCACAGTTATTAAATTGTAGTAGCAGTGACATTCATTCATGGACCACACTTTAGCTTAACATCAAGCGGGGTGCTGTCATATGTCGAGTCACAATAAAAAAAATAAAAATAAAAGAAAAGCAACATTATTTTTTTAGGTGAAAACTTTATTAAACTGTTTACTCTCAATGTTTTCACCTATTTTTACAACCAGATTTTTAATTTTGCAGAAGAAATGTGACTTACGGTCTTTTAGTTTGAACTTTTTCCTAGACTTTACTATGTATGTATATTCGAATATGGAACTTCGCTTAATCTATTTACATATGAATGAAGACCACAAAATACTTCCCAAAAGTTTTAAAAAACCCCTTGATTGCTTCGTTCAAAGTAAGAATACAGATATTCTGAAGTTTACTTTTCAACGTTCTTAGAATACAAAATTAGGTGTTTTTCTTTGGATTTACAACAGTTTGTATAAATTCATTTCGACACTGAGATGTGAAAAATTTACAAGTTTTAGTGAGGACATTAGATAGCACCCCGCTTGATATATAGTGATAGCTAGAGTGCGGTTCATGAATGAAGGCTACTGCCAGTTAGGTAAAGTAGTAGTCACTTCCACTATGCCGGCACAGTTTATTTTATATTTTGTTTATTGTGACTCGATAAACAGGAGGTTGAAAGCTAGGTTGCCAAGTGCCAGGTTGCACCATAGAGCTTATATGAAGAGAATTGTAAATGTGAAGGAAGCGAGGGAGTTGTGTAAGGATCGTGTCAAGTGGCGCTCCATTGTCTCTGCCTAGCCCTGTGGAAAAAAAGAGTGACAATTTGATTGATTGACTCGATATCTGCCAGTTGGTGGTCATTTGCTTAGGCAGCCGAACTGGGGTAGATAGTGGATGCGACTAAAACTTTTTTTTATTATAAATCGACATCTGACCTCGACCTGCCTGTTGGCAAGCTTAATGGAGGTGTATGAGTGCCAACGACAGCACTCCAGCTGTCCAGGGGTGACATTCTTTAATGAATAAAAATCAGCTACAGTACTACAAATATAGTCCAAAATATATTTAGCATTATCAAAACGCATAATATATAACCATGTAATATTGAAAATTATTATCTGACTATTGTACATACTAAGGATGTTATGGATATGATATTGGATATGGATACGGATATAGGAATAATATTATACCGGTTTTAGATACGGTTATGGAAACATCCAATGGTTTCGGATAATTTGGGTTATGAATATTAGATTTGTAAGGAATTTTATAAAAAAGCCTGTCATGACATGTTACATGTAGGTTCCGCCCCTATCCGAAATTATCCAAAACTTTTTAACGTGACACGACATCTGACCTCAACCCGCACATAAGCAAGAGGAGGTCCAAGAGTGACGACGACTAAAAAAACCGAGTTAGTTTACGGCTGCCTTAGTCGCCGTCACTACCTTGGCCAAAGGTGCTTCTTCACGTATTCTTTTTTATCGGATAGGTTTTTATTTCAGATATCCAATAGTTTCGGTTACGCTCACTGAGTTTCATAACATCCCTAGTACATACATGGGTAATAAAAGCACAAATTGCACGTATTATTCCGTTGTTAATGGCTCACAAAGGTAATATTATAAATTGATTAATGATTACTTTGCGTTGGTTTACATGCACGTTTGTAATAGTTATTAGTTTTAGGTTATTTTTATTTAAGGAATGCTTCGATGGTTTGGGCACATGGAAAGTAGATTGACGAAAAGAATTTATAAATCTCATGTGAATGATGCATTAAACAAGACAGGCCCAGGAGTGTGTTTGCCGACCAAATTGGAGACATCCTCAAGAAAGCTATGTTACCTAGTGGCCATAAGCATAGAGCTTGTATGAAGAGAATTGTGGATGTGAGAAAAGCGAGGGTATTGTGTCAGGATCGTGAAGTTATCTCTGCCTATCCCTGTGGGAAAAAAGCGCAACCATTTAATTGATTGATAATCTAATTGATCTATATCCACAGCAATCCAAGAAGCTTGATCGATACCTGTAAGTTATATTATTGTAACTAATTTTAAATATTTCTTTGCACATTCTGATACGCTATTCTGGCGTGGCGCATTACTTAGCGCGCTAGATCGTTACGCGTACAGTCCCGAGTCTTATTCCCGGTCCGGGGAATAATGTCTTAAAGAAGGTCCGTTTAACTTCCGTTTCATCGATTTTAAAATTACAATGATGCTAAAGTACGTTTCACTTCGAAAACGGTCTTCACTTATTTTTTTTTCATTGTGACTCGACATATGACTGCACCCCGCTTGATGTTAAGCCATAGTGTGGTCCATTTATGTATGTCACTGCTACTACAATTCAATAACTGTGAGTAGCAATCACATTCACTATGCCGGCCTAGATGGAACCGGCAACGAACAAGCTGATCTCGAAACGTGACCAAATCTCTTCACGGTCTGTATACTTGTGGTATTACCTCGGATCGGCAGACTGGGTACCACTGCCTACCACTCTTTGATAACCAGACCCGAATCAAATATCCATCTTTTTTTTTATTAACAAATATTTGCAATATTTAATATATGTGTTATATATTACAAATAAAAGCTATGAAATAAATATTTGCTTCGACCGGGGATCGAACCCGGGACTTTACGCGCAACAAACCAATCGCTAAACCGTTCGTCCACGCTTGTCGTCGTCAATTTTGTAGTAGGTATACCTTATTTAAAAGAGAGTCTAAATCATTTCGTTTACGTCTTCTTAAATACACGCATAGAGCTTCAAACACACACACACGCACACAAAAATCAGACAATACAGACACTACGCTTAGGTTGTCTAAAACAAAGTAACGAACGGCGAACAATATTACCCTAGGTGTAGTTTGAATGCAAATCAGCAAACATGGTTTAATAATCAGAATTGTCTACGAAAACGGATGCAGATGTAACAGTGAAAATATTTCCCTTTGTCTTAGGGAACAATTTCTCTGTCTGCATACCATATGCTGTTAGAAGTGGCTATTAAAGTGAAATTATATGTAGGGTAACTGTTGCTTTAGTTTATGTATATTTACTGTTTATTTATCCTTCTTACTAATATATCGATAGATACTATTTATTTGTATTAATGTATTTATTATAAATACTACAAGTAGGAAGTATGGAGAGAGCTATGCTTGGAGTATCTTTGCGCGATACAATCAGAAACGAGGATATTCGCCAAAGAATCAGAACTAGCTCGTAGGATTTTCAAGCTGAAGAAATAATGGGCTGGCCACAAGCCTTAAAGAACTGACAACCGATGATGAAGAAAGTTTCTTAATTGGAGAATACGAGCACCTAGGACTTCACTATAAACTGACGACATATTTAAAGTCACAAATACCCGGTATATGCAACTGGTATATTGCCGCTTGGAATTGCTAGCAGTAGAAGTCTTCTGGCATGGTAATCATTATCAAGATGGTGATAATGATTACATTATATATGTTATAGTTTTAGTTTTGGTAACCTAATCTTCTTGATTTGTTTTATGTTTTTGTTTTTAATCTTGGCCAACTAAAGTTTTTGTTTCGTTTTATGTTTCGTATTTAATGCCTAGCTTGTTGCAATAAAGTGTTTATTATTAAGGGTATACTTGTATATAATGTTTTTGACTGTCGTACACTAACGAGTGTTCACAAACATGAAAAAGCATACAACTCCCTTGTTTCCTAACTCGCGATTATTGTTAATTAGACTATTAAGGCTTGGTTACAAGAAGACACATGCCTAGCCACTTGTCTTGATCAAGATCTGTCTTCCTTCGTTTTAAAATCCACTACCCAACTCTTTGTAATCCATTATTTAATTCCATATACATTTATTGTCACTCTATTTTACCAAAATATTAGTCTCCATTAAAATGTTATAGGTTACAATATTACATTTCATATTGCACTCAAGTTATCTCTCTTCTTGTACTTTATAATTTACTATTTCAATTGATTGAATTTATTTAAGGGTTCATTTAGGCGACCGTGGTGTAATGGTAGTGCAATGGTCACAGAAATTGAGAGCACGGGTTCAATCCACTTGCCGGTACCAAAATGTTTATTCTTTATTATTCTTGCAAATCAATTTCACATCCTTCAAAATAATCCCCGTCCGATAAAAAGCATTTTTCCCAGTGCTTTTTCAGTCCTCGAAACAGTCAGAATAGTATTTTTTCGGTATAGCCTTCAAGACATTCTTCGATTCGGTTTTTATCTCCTTAATCGTGTCAAAACGGCATCTCCACATTGGCCTTTTGAGTTTGTATGTACTTTAGAAGTCCTGTTTTTATAATACAAGCACTTTGGTAAGTTAAAATAAAAAAGTATTAGTATATGCTCTGTCTGCATAAACAATAATTTCTATAATTTAAGGCGACCGTGGTAAGGTAGTGTAGTGGTCATAGAAATCGAGAACACGGGATCAATCTACTTGCCTCTATCAATGCATCTTTGATGTACTTTGGTCGTACTGATCCTATAATACAAACACGTTTAACAGCTTAGTAAGTATAGACATATTTATAATCTTATAAAATAATATAATAACATTTAAAGACGACAAATTGAATCAGTAAAGTCGTCAGCGCTGTTGAACTTCCCCCTGCTTACGACCAAGAGGTGAAATTCGGGTCTAAATAAAAAACTGATTCCAATTAAGTTTATCAGAACCCTGCACAATTATGATAAATCTTAAAGAATACAAAAATTCGAGCGTAAAAAAACAGATGAACACGAAAACCCGAATTTCGGGTTATTCTATTTCGTGGTAATATTTTTGACGGACAGCTGAAAAAATACGTTGCCCGTTGGGCTTTCGAGAGAACACATTTATCAACTAAACGCGGTTGAGCGCAAATCTCTGAAGGTTTCAGCTTTGCTGTGCTTAATATATTTTATTATGCTTTTACTACGAAGAGAATATCAGTGATACTTTTTTAATGAGACGTAATCTGACTTTGACTGAACTTGATGGACACACCCCACACCCTGCCTAATGTACCTAATACAGACCGTGAAGTGATTTGGTCGCGTTTCGGGAACAGCTTGTTAGTTTCCGGTTCCAACTAGGCATAGTGGATGCGGTTGTTGCTTACAGTTATTAAATTGTAGTAGCAGTGACATCCATTCATGGACCACAGTCGAGCTTAACATCAAGCGGGGTGCTGTTATGTCGAGTTACAATAAAAAAAATGAATGTAGGCGACTGGTAATACAGCTAAATAACCGCAAGTGCCAATCGCATTCATCGGCCTGATTGGTAACCAGCAACTTTTAAGCTGCCATCAAAATGCGAAAGGCATAAAAACTTACCTATCGGAGCTTATACGCGCCTGCTTTGTAAGCGCTTTAAATATAGCATCTCGAATAATTAATATATCGCCTAGTGCATATAATCGTAGAGCTTGCATGAAGAGAATTGTGGATGTAAAGAAAGGGAGGGAGTTGTGCAAGATCGTGGCAAGTGGCGCTTCATTGTTTTTGTCTATTCCTGTGGGAAAAAGGCGTTACAATTTGATTGATGGTTTTTTTTATTTATCATTAAACTTGCGATAATAAAAAAATGAGCTTATAAATTATCTTTTATTTAAAACATCGTTCTATTTATAACTTAATAAGGTTGTGCGTAATAATTTTATTAGGTGTTAATTTCCCCATTAAATCTTTATTGATGATTTTAATGGGTAATTATTTAATTATAACTAATTTATATTCTACTATTAATGTATAATTTAATAGCATTACTTTTTGCAATAAAAAATATATTTTCTATAATTATTTTAACATGTGCTTATATCATAAAAACTGAACGACCAAAGTACATAAATATCTAAGATACATTTGTACAGGCAATTAGTTTCGAACCGGGAACTCTCGGTTTGCGTGACCATTACACTGCCACTACACCACGGTCGCCCTAAATGACTACCAACTGCCTGAAAATCCCTAAATACACCACTACCTACTAAAGAGTGGTAGGCACTTTAAGGAGTGGCAAGCACTTTAAAAAGTTGTAGGCACTTTAATGAGTAGTAGGTACTTTAAAGAGTGGTAAGCACTTTAAAGAGTAGTAGGCACTTTAAAGAGTAGTAGGCACTTTAATGAGTGGTAGGCACTTTAAAGAGTGGTAGGCACTTTAATGAGTGGTAGGCACTTTAAAGAGTGGTAGGCACTTTAAAGAGTGGTAGGCATTTTAATGAGTGGTAGGCACTTTAATGAGTGGTAGTCACTTTAAAGAGTGATAGGCAGTGGAGCCCAGTCTGCTGATCCAGGGAAGTACCACCACTTACGAGTATACAGAACGAGAAGTGCCTTAGTCGCGTTTTAAGATTACCATAGTGGATCTGATCGCTACTAATAGTTATTTAACTGTATTAGCATCGTTAAGAATCGCACTCCAGCTTAATAACAGGCGAGTTGCGTTCGTATAACGAGTCACAATAAAAAAAACTTTAATATATTTCGTTTTCAATTACACAAAATTATGGAAACAATGTTTTGAGTAATCTGTTTATTACACCAGTTCTGTCCAAATTTCGCAAAGTTTTTGTTTGTATGAAATAAGTTAACAGGTAAAATTCATCATACATATTCATGAATTAGTTCATGAAAATTGGCACTGATTTTCACCACAATATTATTTGCTCTTCTCGTTTTGTTTTATTATTAATTCGTATTAATTTTTTAAATTGTGACTCGACATATAACAGCACCCCGACTAAATTTAAGCTGGAGTGCGGTCCATTAATAGCGGTCACTGCTACTACAATTCAATAGCTGTTAGTAGCAGTTACTAAATCACTTTACGTTCTGTATACTTGTAGGTAGGTGACACTGCCCTGGATCGGCAGACTGGGTACCATTGCCTACTTGTGCCTATACTTTTCACTCGACTTTTGAGTCAAATTTATTTCTCATTACCCGCTAAATATAGGGTCCCACTTAATCGCGCTAAAATGTCCAATTGGAATATATTCGTAGCTATACTTATCACAAAAAAATGTCACAAGTTAAAAGTCAATCAATCAATAAAATTATCACGCCTTTTTTCCATGATGCAATGAAGCGCTACTTGCAACGATCCTGATTGCCACGATTCTCAGTGTGTTGCTCGCAATTTTAATTTTAAAGCTCAATAATAGTTGGCCCGCAGTTTAACATCAGGCGGGGTGCTACCACAATAAAAAATTACTACTCAGTTAAACTCTTAAAATTTATGTGTGGCCGTCCACTTTTCCTAAACTGAAAAGGGTAGATCGTCCAAGAATGGACGGACACATAGTACTATGTTTCATGCTAAACTTTAAATACATATGAAAATTTAATTTACACATAGAAACTAACCACATTTCGCTATACATTACAGGCTGTCTCTCGACTCATGTTATGCTATAACAAATAGCAGTTCCAAGCTAAGTAATACAAAATGCAAGCACAATGATTCATTGCAACAAATTCTACAGAAATCATATGTTTTTACACATATGAAGATTATACTCGTAGTTCCGCATAGCGTTTTTAGTTACGCTTATTTGATTCATATCTTTTTTTTATTGTGGCTCGACATATGATAGCACCCCGCCTGATGTTAAGCTACGAGCCAACCGCGTAACTCAATGACAATGAGAATGAGCTTCGTTTTGACTATTGAACGACAATAATGAGCTTCAAAATTAAAATTGCGACCGCGTAACACACAGAGAATCGATGTTCTTTTTCATTAACAGTTCAAGCTCATTGTCAAAATGAATTTCATGGTCATTCCCATTAAAGTTGTGCCACCCGAGGTGTGTTTGTTTTTTCAGTCTTCAGTGCTGTTGGCTGCAGGCTCCAGGTTCATATGACTGCACTCTGATGTTAAACTGGAGTCGAGGCGACTGCTACTACAGTTAAATAGCTGTATAGCAATCGCATCGGCAATGTCGGCCAGGTTGAAACCGACAACTTATAAGTTCACCCCTAAACACAACTAAGTCACTTATGTATATTAAAATTGTAATTTTTTTGTTATTAAAAAGAATAAATGAATACAATAGTAATAATCTAAATACATATACGTCATCTCTATTTAATGAAACCAAAATAACTATTTAATTTGTAAATGAATTTTGATTCAATTATAAATTTAATCTCTTATTGTAGAATTTGTAGAATACATTCACTAATTAATTTTAATGATATTTAATACCGTCTGAAAGTTCGTACATCTCGTTTTTTTGTGACTCGACATATGACAGCACCCCGCTTGATGTTAGGCTTGAATGCGGTCCAAGAATGGAGGTAACTGCTACTTACAGTTTTTTAACCTCCACTATGTCTGCCTAAGGCGTTCTAAGAAGAAGGCCTATGTTCAGCAGTGGACGCGTTCTGGCTGATGATGATGATGATGTCTGCCTAGTTGGAACCGGCAACTCACAAGCTAATCCCCAAATGCGACTAAGTCATTTCACGGTCTGTATACTTGTAAGTGGTGGTACTACCCCGGATCGGCAGACTGAGCACCATTGCCTACCACTCTTAAACTCCTAACTAATGTGTAGCGCAGTCGCAATTTTAATTTGAAAGCTCATTAACGAAGTTCAACTGTGAAAACGAAGTTCATGTTCATTGTCATTGAGTTACGCGGTCGGCTCGCGGGTTCAATCTACGGTAGGAAGGTTTAATACGGTAGTAGTTGACTGATGTACACGCATGCATTTATTCAAGACTATTTTTCTTGTAAATTAATTAGAATATAATAAAAATAATATTTATTTTATGCAAGAATAATAACGCAAAGAATTCCCTTGATAAAACGAAATTACAAACAATGAATCCAAATTATTTCGGTTAGTTTGAGTAGTATGATTTTATGTTTCCCCAATTATTTCCCTTTGTATTCGTAGTTTTATTAAATTGTTGCTTTGTAATATCATTAGGTAATTTAATATTTAAATAATTAGGAGTTGTTGTTTCCATTCCAGTTGTATTTTTATTGTAGTCTCGACATAAATGACAGCACCCCGCCCAACGTTAAGGTTGAGTGCGGTCCGTAAATGGAGGTGACTGCTACTACTGTAAGTATCAGTAGTAGTTTTACCTAGGCCCAGTATGCCGGCCTAGTTAAAACCAGTGACTTATCAGCTGATCCGGAAACGCGACTAAGTTTCTTTACGGTCTGTATACTTGTTTGGTGTACTACCCCGGATCGGCAGACTGGGGGCAGTGGCCTACTACACTTGATTTTTAAATTAAATTAAATTGACAAACCTAATTAAAATGAATGTTTCCTGAATCAAGGTCGGAGTCAGAATCTGACCCGACAAAAAAACCTTTTGCCTTTGCTGTTGGTATTCCTTTGAGGCCTTCAAATTCTTCTTCAGATTTATACAAACTTGACCTAAATGCATGAATAAAATGGATTTTAATATTCAAAAGGTTTAAATGTTTGTTTAGGTTGGGAAAGTATGAAAATTTTGCATAAATTTTCTTTTTCGCTCATATGTGTAATTTAAACCCACGTTTTTGCATTAATTAATTAAAATACTATTTAAATTCATCATCATCATAGGCCTGCCCCTTAGAACGCCATTCCGAACGACATGTCTGTAGCATCCACCGGTTATTTGTGACTTTCACTATGTCGTCAGTCCATCTAGTGGGAGGCCTACCTACGCTGCGTCTTCGTATTCGTAGTCTCCACTTAAGAACCTTTCTTCCCCATCAGTTGTCGGTTCTTCAAGCTTCTTTGAGGGGTATTACATTTAAAATACCTAAACTCGAAAAGATTCCATTTACTGTGCCAAGCAATGATTTCTTAATATTTTACCTTGGTGTTTTTCGACCAAATCAGAGACATTCTCAAGAAAGCTGGGTTGCCTAGTGTCCATAGCCGTAGAGCTTATATTAAGAGAATTGTGGATGTGAGGAAAGCGAGGTAGTTGTGTCAGGTTCGTGGTAAGTGTCAAGTACACTAATACAAACGCAAAAACGTATCCAACCCAAAACTAAACATAATGATAGGAGATCGTAACATCTTTATCTACCGCCACGGCATAATGGAAACGCTCTCTTAGGCGTGTATATTGTATTACACACACTACTACAAATGCAAGAACGTCTCTAAGGTAATTTGACTGTACACCTTTATTATTTTATATTACCGCTACGGTAAAAGTAATAAATGAATAACTGAAACATGATCAATATATAAATTCCAGAAACAAATTATTGAACTTTTATACAATGAAATGAATCAATTTAAAATTTATAACTACATCGTTTAAAAACATGCACAGAATTCGACGAACCCTTCAATACGTAAAAATCGCTAATAAATCTTTTAAAAGAGATTCGGTCAGATTTATGTAAGGTTTGTGCTGATTCGACCACAACCTAAAATAGTTACTTTTTTATTATGACTCGTCATTTATGACAGTACCCCGCCTGCTAAAGTCCGGCTCATAAATAGAGTAGCAGTCGCATTGAACATGCCAGCCTAGTTGGGACTGGAAACTTACAAGCTGATACCGAATCGCGACCACGACACTTAACAGTTTGTAGACTTGAAAGTGGTAGTACTACCCCGGATCGGCAGACTGGACACCACTGTCCTACCACTCTTAGGATTTTTCACTACTTGAATAGTCTATCTAGCGAAAGATATGTTGTATCGGTCTTATTAAGACACATTATTCGATTTTGACATGACATAGAGACTGAAGCACTAAAAATATATGAAGTATTAGTGCGTGATAAATGTGATTTGAAAGAAGTATAGCAAAGATTAGGAAAGGTGCAAAGATGATTGCAGATATAGAGTGAAGACTTAGTACGTGATAAATGTGATTTGAAAGAAGTATGGCAAAGATTAGAAAAAGTGCAAAGATGATTGCAGATATAGAGTGAAGACTTAGTGCGTGATAAATTTGATTTAAAAAAGGCAGTGACAAAGATTTAGAAAGGTGCAAAGATTGCAGATATAGAGTGAAAAATAAGTGCGTGATAAATGTGATTTAAAAAAGGCAATGATAAAGATTAAGAAAGGTGCAAAGATGATTGCAAATATAAAGTGAAGAATTGGTGCATAATAAATGTGATTTAAAAGAAGCAGTGACAAAGATTAAGAAATGTGCAATGATTGCAGATATAGAGTGAAAAATTAGTGCATAATAAAAGTGATTTGAACAAGAAGTAATGACAAATATCAGGAAAGGTTCAATGGATTGGGCACATCGTATTGAAAGAAAAGATTAAATAATTTATCCTTGATAAAAAAAAGCAGGATAGTAGTGCCCATAACCATAGAGTCTCTATGTAGAGAATTGTTGGGTGTAAATAAAACAAGAGAATTGTGTCGAGATCATTCGTTAAAAGTGGCGCTTCGTTGTCCTTGCCTAGCTCCGTAGGAATTAGGGCTTGACAATTAATGATGAATTTGTATGTGGTCAGAATGAAATTATTACCTTTATGGCCTCTAGATATATTTGGTTCTATTTTTGCATCGTTAGTATTGTGACGTAACAGGCCTAACCCTTGCGTAATAAAACAACAATAATCCACGTAGATTGTACGCAGGTACTAAATTTAGGTCAACCCATGTCAATTTTGTAAGCCATGATTATATTATTGTCAAGTGTGTTGTCAGTTATTTCGGAAGGATGACGCTTCCCGCTCAAATGAAAATTGGTTGTGACGCGCTTTTTATTAATATCGTAGCATGGAAATAATAATTGGAATCCTTTCGAATTTATATCGTTTTACAAATATTTATTGTATTTTTCATTCCAATTAATAGCTTTTTTTTAATTATTGTGGCTCAACGTTGTGCAGCACACTGCCTGAGCTTTGATTATCTTAGTACACCATGGCGTTGAAAAAGCAGTAATATTTGATATTTTCGTAACTTATCAGTGAATAACAAATCAATAGGTAAACCTAAGAATATGGAAAGAATAGAATCTGTGCTAAAGTAAGAACTAATTCAGTGTTATTTATCTCATTTATACTATGTTTATACCACATGTGACTGAAAGACACAACTACTTGTACTTCGATTCATTTCTTTCAAAGGTTGTCACGACTTTTCTGCAATTACAACCACTTGTAATTATGGTTAACTTTTAATACTGCTTAATTAAAAGTCACGTGATAGAGTAGCAGCATAATTGTTCCGTCATCCTTTTTTTAAGTATTTTAATGTCATTTGTTACTCTGTCAAATTAGGTTGTCAAATGATCATAAAAACTAGTGACAACCTTCTAAATTACGAATGTAAAAATGTATCCTTCTGACTTCTTTTAAATGCCATAAGTAAAAATAGTATAACCGCTTGTATTATCTATTTTAGGGCTTCTTCTATTTCTTAAGTCCAAATTCTTTGGCATTGAAAAAGCAGGAATATTTGACATCTTCGTAACCAATTAGTGAACAACAAATCAACAGGAAAACTACGTCTTTGGTCCTTGCGACCGCGGCGAAATTTTACTTCGCCCTTAATGCCTTTTCGACGTTATATTGAATTAGGAGAATCGGCGTCCTGATGTTAACCTATACTTGAATCCATAAATCGAGGCGACTGCTACTACAGTAGAATAACTGCAAGTAACAGTCGCGTCCTTTATTCCAGCTTAATTAACCGTAAATTGTACACACTAATACAAATTTCTATTGTCATAATTTCTATTCGAATAGATTGTTTGGTATGTCAGGTTTCCTATTGAAAGCCTACAAATATGTGAGTCTAAAGATCAAAAACCATTAGACCCCTCTTCTCTAAATTGAGTAGCGTCATGGATTTACGAAAACTTTATCTAAGTACACTGTATCTTTATGTTTCCAATCCTATAGAAGCTTTTTCAATCTTATAACCTAACGGCCAATGTGACCGTGATATAGAGGTAAATAAATGGTCAGGCAAACCAAAAATCACCGCTACAAAACAGCTTACCTGTACCAACCAATGTATTTTTAATATATGTACTTGTGTTTCAATATTATGTACTATGTGGTCGTCCTGTTTCTATAGTATGTTTGGGATGCTTAGTATCAAAATATTAATAAAAACCTTTAACAATATAGACGCTTATTAAATGGCCTATTAGCTGTCACTTTCGGACAAGATGTTTTGACACCGATACATTAAATCAGGGATTAAAGACAAATTTAAGAGAAATTCCCACTTTAACTATTATGAATTAGTTAAATTTGGAAAACCTTTCATTGGGATGTAGTTCGAAATCACGTATTTGCGTTGATAGGTTATTTTAATTAGAAAGCAAATTAAACGAGAAGCGTGTTCATTTGCCATTTGCCAAACCCGTTGATATGCGCTGTCTGTTAGCGTGTAGTCTGTCTACTAGTGTTCCAAACACTGTTATTTGATTACAAACGATTATTGACGCAGTTCTGTTGTTTATTGAACCTGTATGTAAATTATTTGGTTAAGTTTAATTGCACGATATTATACACGTAGGTGTCTGTAATTTTAAATAGCTAACTCGCTAAAAGTATCCGCGAAACTCCGGAAAATTGTTAAAGTTATTTTTTTACATACTTTCTACTTTTAATTAGTTCCTAATAAATATCGACAATTATTTTATTAATTCAAAATAATAGTCTTATATTTTATATTATATTAAAATGGTTACATGGATGGACTATAGCCCAAAAAAGTTTCATAGATATAAATTATATTATTTATGACTTTTATATTATGCACATCATGTTTGCGATCAAAACGTTAATGGGCGAGGTTTAGACAGTCCAAAAGATAGCGTTACAAATCTGCCAATCCGAGGTTCACCACTTACAAGTATACAGACAGTAAAGTGACTCAGTCGCGCTTCGGGATCAACTTAGAAGTTGCCGGATTCAACTAGGCCAGCATAGTGGATGTGACTGCTACTAACAGTTTTTTAACAGTAGTAGCAGTCACTTCCATTCATGGACCACACTAATAATAAAAGTTATTAAAGTTTAAAAAATATATATTTTATTATTATAATAGAGAAAGTAATAAACAACTCATATATGTAATAAAAAGTTGTAAGAGGTTTAGTGGCTACTTTTTCATAAAATGTCAAATGCAGACTTAAGGTGTGATTTTGCTGGCGACTGCAGGCTGCAGACCGCAGACTGCACTACTTGTTTGTGTGAGATTGATTCCATGCAAGGCGACACTAGTCTGCAGCTGCCGCATTAATATTGTTTCCAAACATCATATTTATAATCTATGACTTAGCAATTGCTGATTGTCGCAATGGCTACGTAAACCGAGTGGCACGTGTTCGAAACCACTCACCGGTACCAATGTATCTTTGATATATGTACTTTGGTTGTCCTGTTTCTATGATGTAAGCACATACTAAGCTTACATCATAGAAAGGTATATTAAAAAACTCATACAAACCAGTAGTGCAGTCTGCGGTCTGCAGTCCCCGGTTGAATCACACCTTTAAAATGAAACAAATTTACCTGCGAGTTGACTGCACTTCTTCTCGGGGCTTGGTGCCACTCAAAGACTCGCTTATTTCCTCTACGGAAAGTGGAAAGTCAGACTGCCTCCGATCTTTGATGTTTGCGGTTCAAAACGGTGGTTTTATCACATTTTTCTCTTATTTATAGCGTCGTTAGATTAATATTAAATGTACTACACGTTTGATATGTGAGTTTTGTTCCATTTTATACTATCTAATTTTATCGTGAATTCCTGAATGAAGTCGGAATTTTTATTGGAATTTATATGATTTTGTCTTGGAATTTATTTAAAAGCAAATGTGTTTAATAGTATCTTATATTGTTTTGTTTTTGTTTGTGTTATCTTTTAATTAAACAAAAACTAGAAAACAAATTTAGGGTAGAAGAGTTTAAACATAGAAAATATTTCACAGTATTTATTTGCAATATTTTAATGTGATGTATCACGATGGCTATAAAACCTTTGAATTAAAATATATTATATTAAAATTGCAAGTCTTAAAAACAAGTTATGCGAAAAACCTGGAAAAACAAGCCTTGGAATGAGTTTTGTATTAATTACTTGCATTTCAAAGCTTCGATTGCATATCGCTCGAAGAACCGACAACGGGGGAAAAAGGTAATTGAGTGAAGACCACGATCCGGAAGACGCAGCGTAGGTAAGCCTTCCACTAGCTGACTAGGTGGGCTGACGACAAAGTAAGAGTTACGAATTACCGGTGGATGCAACTGGTATCTTGTGGTTCGGAATGGCGTTCTAAGGGGGAGACGTATGTTCAGCAGTGGACGTCTTCGGGCTGAGGATGATGAAATAAACGTATAGCATGTTTTTCTTGTCCTTACATAAACTTGCAGAGAATATTCAAGGGCATTTCGTTTTTTTTTTTAATAATATTTTTGTACTGAATAGAAAATTATCTATTCGTACCTTAATGTTTATAACATTTTTTTAAAGTAAACAATCTAAGATTAAGGTTTTGCAAGCTTTTTATAGCACTAAACAGGTTTCTAGATTACATTAAATAGGTCATCTACTTTCCACTCTAATAATTATGACCTCTAAGAGTAACCATGATTAATTGGTACTTAATTATTTATTATAATAATTTAGGTATGTTACAATTGCAATTCTATTTTTTTAATGAGATTAGTCATCTTACCTAATAGCTTACCCTTACCATACTCATAAGTATAGAAAGGCTCCACCTTCTCTCCATTTTCGCTTAAATATGGAAAGGACACATGGGCTGGCAAAGCATGTCACTTGTTGCGTTAATTTTTCAAAGCGCCAAAACTGTTAGTTAATTTTCATAAATTAGAAATGACACTTATATGCCATTAATTTGTTCCAGTTATTTTTAAAATTTTTCACACTAACTTTAACGTTCCTTCTAACCATTCCACTGCCGCTTTCTTACTCCGTTTATATTGCCCATCTGCAGAATTTTCTATCTTTACATATTAGAAAATGTCAATCGCTGCGCACTTTAAAATCTTAAAGAAACACTTTCTTTCTCTTTCATTTTAATCTCATAGTAAGTGTAAGTGTAATAAATGTCTGGTAAATTATAGTTCTAATATTATTTATTTACATTTTCATATTAGGCACTTTATAGACACAGGATGACCAAAGTACATATCAAATTATATACATTGATACCAGTCAGTAGATTTGAACCCATCTTCTCGGTTTGCGTGATCATTGCTCTACCGTTAATGTTTAATATTGTTTTTCCTTTGGTTGCCTTATTGGTGACAAAGCCGTCATTTGTGAGCTTTAACTATTTATATATAATATTATTCTACAATTTTCTCAATAAAGAGTATATTCATATCTATTACTCTACCCTTAAACTTATGGTTACCCTAGTTAAATGTATTACAATGCCTATGAGCTAGACATTAGGTATCCGCCGGCCTATCAGTTAGGATTAGAACAATCTATTGTACTAAGTCTGTTGTTATTAATGGTTCTGAATAGCGTTAACTGTCAGTTTATATTGGCTATTGCAAATATGTAAATCGTTTCAAATTGTTTCGGTTATGGATGGTAATGGGTTTGTTTAACTTTGGCTTGGAAAGTGTTAAGGTCGATTGAAATACATGAATCTTTTCTGTATTTATTGTGACTCGACATATGATATCACCATGCTTGATGTTAGGCTGGAGTACGGTCTACGAATAGGGGTCACTTTTAGCTGTCGAACAATCGATAACTGGAATGCTTAGCCAGCTCATGTGTTCTCTCCCTCCTATAACCTTGGATCCTTTAAGCGATGCATGAAAGAGCATCTTTGGCCGGCATAGTGACGGCGGCTGAGACAGCCGTGTACTAACTTGGTTGTTTCAGTCGTCGGCACTTTTGGATCTCTTCTTGGTTATCATTAGGCGGGTCGAGGTCAAATGTCGTGTCACAATAAAAAAAATTAACCACACTTTATCTTAACATCAGGCGGGGGCTGTCATATGTTGAGTCCAAACTAAACTCGTAAGGGCAGTTTCTAGATGAAAATGTTTCACAAGTAAATTGAAATTCTATCTTATCGCTTCCACTTCAATCTTGAAAACTTTATACACAAAGATATAAACTTTTTATGTTTGCGGTTTAGAGTTCGAAAGTAAACGATAGACATGAGCTTCGTTCAAAGTTTATTTGGCAACTTTTTGTAAGTTGCTTTCCCTATACGATTTTTTGTTCGTATTGAACTAAAATTTTATGATAATAGATCTTTATTTCTAAAAAGAATGGTATCTGAAAATACCTTTATGCAATATAAATTAATTATTAAACAAATCAATGAAATGGTCACGCCTTTTACCCGCCAGGATAGGATCCTGACACAACAAGGATCCTGATCCTGACAAGTGGTTATCAAAGAGTGGTAGGCAGTGATACCCAGTTTGCCGATCCGGGGTAGTACCACCACTTACAAGTATACAGACCGTGAAGTGATTTGGTCACGTTTCGGGATCAGCTTGTAAGTTGCCGGTTCCATCTAGGCCGCCATAGTGGATGTGATTGCTACTCACAGTTATTGAATTGTGCTACTACACTTATGGACATTCATTTATGGACCACACTTTGTCTTAACTGTCGAGTCACAATAAAAAAATAAAAAAAAATCCACACATCCACTACGATTATCGGCAACTCTGTCAATGTCTTTAAACGATAAGTCACAAACTTGTTTCTTGATGAACAGGAGCTCACGGCATCAGTACATAGTAAATAATTTGGCATAAAATATATATACTTGTGATGCTTGTCTACATACAAGCATTATGTAATAATAGTCAATCAATCAATCAAAATGTCACGCCTTTTTCCCACAGGGATAGGCAGAGACAATGGAGACAAATGGAGATCGTGGAGACCACTTACCACGATCCTTACATAACTCCCTTGCTTCCTTCACATCCACAATAGCTTGTAGTATATTTGTACCCTGCCCATAATTCCTCGCCATTCCAAAAGTCAATTGTTAGAAAATGTCTAACATGCATTAAACTCGCCTATGTACTTACTTTTAAGTTTTGTCGCAAAAAAGAATTTAAATAAAACAAATAAATAGGCACTAGGCAACCCAGCTTTCTCGAGGATGTCCTAATAAAATGAAATATTTTATTAAAGCTTTTTCCTCTTAAATTATGTTAAAAAACAACAAAATGAAGTTATCAAACGAAGTCAGTGAGTTGCAAAAATGAATGTCGACACGTACATTTGCGCTAACCTTATTTCAAGCGAACAGAAATCTCTGCTCAAAACTGACTCTCAGAGACCGGCGCTTCAAAGCCTTGCTCATTTCCCAAGGAAACTGGCGGTTGCTTTATTGTAAGAAACTGGCAATCATTTTAGGCTGCCTTAATATTACCGTGATACCCAGGTCGGGGAAGCATACGCATTTTGTCGACCAAATCTGCAGTCGAACTAAAAATCTTGACTCGTTGTTTCTTTGTAGAATAACCGACAAGTGAGATGCTTTACCAGTCCATGCGTTTTTCTGTAACGTTGGATGATTCAAGCGATGCGGAAAGAAGCACCTTTAGCCGACATAGTGACGGCGACTGAGGAACGGAGTCAGTCAGGTTTTTAATTCATTGGCGCTCTTGGACCTCCTCTTGCTTGCCATCATGCCTGATTAGTTTAAATAACGAGTTGCAATAAAAATAAAATATAAAACTGTAATTTTGGTTATTTAATTGCAAAAGATATAAGATAATATATTATAGGTCACTTTAGTTTAGGTTATGTCAATATAAGAAAAAAATATTTGCATTTGAATAAGCCCGGGAATTTTAAATTTAAAACTATCGGGTAGGCCAAATAACTTTTTTTTTGAAAATTCTAAAAAAAACTACTGAATATTTTTTTAAATTTCTTATTTTATTTGAAAGTACAATACTCCCGGTTAATGATGGAAAATAATTTCATTCAAATGGATGCCTCGGCTGGCCATGCAGTATTCTACACAATCAGTTCAATTTTTAGGTACATTATCGATTGTGTGCTTCACGAATATTGTCCTTTAAAGCATCAATTGTCTCTGGCTTGTCGGCGTAACACTTATCTTTGACGGCACCCCACAAATAATAGTCCAACGGTGTCAAATCGCAGCTCCGAGGTGGCCAAACGACATCAGCTCTGCGGCTGGTAATGCGATTTTCAAAAACACGGCGCAAAACATCAAGCGTAGCGTCGGCTGTGTGGAACGCAGAGCCGTCCTGTTGAAACCAAATGTTGCCAATATCCTCCTCTTCAATTTCTGTGAACAAAAATTCGTTCAACATGGCCCGATAACAATCGCCATTGACTGTAACGGCCACTCCTTGCTCATTTTCGAAGAGCCGAGGCAGCCATTTGAATGAAATTATTTTCCATCATTAACCGGAAGGATTGTACTTTCAAATAAAAAAAGAAATTTGAAAAAATATTCAATAGTTTTTTGTTTCTAATATATTAAAAAGTTATTTGGCGGACCCGATACTTTTTATCATTACTTTGACTACTTTTTATTCACAGTAATATAGACCCTGCTTTTGAAGCTGCGCAGTAACTTGTTTTGTTACCTGCTTACTTTTCGTATTACGCATGTGTATAAAATTTAAAACATTATTAATTATGCGCACGACTGTATTAAATAGGCGGAATCGCTTCCACCGCAGAGTCGTCTAGGGCTCTTCCATCTGTCGATCCTTATACTGCGCAGCTCAAAAGTCAGCGCTCTTTTATCTGCCGGGAACTATACATGCCCTACGATTGCACTGCGAACTTTTTAAATTTTAGTGTTCATAAGTTAAATTCAGAGCACTAAATGATTTTACTTAACAATAATATTAATTTCACAATATTCCTTTTTAAAATTTTCAATTTTGCATCTTTATGTTTTTTCTTTTATTTACATTTCTATACTAAGCCACTAAAGTGCTTGTATCATAGGAACAGGACAACCAAAGTACATATATCAAAGATACATAGGTACCGGTGAGTGGTCTCGAACTCGTGCTCTTCGGTTTACGTAACCATTGCACTGCCACTACACCACGGTCACCTTTTTATTCACCAATTTATTATATTAAGAACAGCATCTTACTGTTATGCAACCGGGTTAGAACTACTCAGGAAGTTAGCAAACGTAAGGCGAAGTATTGTTCTGGACATCTCACAAGCTCCACATTGTATCGTGACTTATTGTATTATTTTAGATTAAATTAAATTTTCAAGTACATATTTAGAAAATTCATTGTCTCCGTCTATTCCTAAGGAGATTAAGGCTTAGTTTTCGATTAAAATTAATTAATAATTAAAAATATACTAATTTTGTTTAAGACCGAAATTACTCTCTCTCTCTCTCTCTTTAACACTAAGACCACCGTTCTTCGCAACTACGATAGCGGAAGTTCAACCACCTAAAATAATGTCAATAAACAAGATAGTAAACCATTTTAAAAAATATAAATTATCATTTATATATTTAAGGCAAAGTACATAATTATATATTATGTACTTTGGTTGTCCTGTTTCTATGATAGAAGCACTTTAGTTTAGTATAGTATAGAAATATAAATAATAAATAAAATTCAATAAAATATTTTATGGCGATCAAGATTTCAAAAACTTGCCGCAATACTACCAAAGTACATAATATATCATAGATACATTGGTACCGGCAAGTGGGTTTGAACCCGTGCTCTCGGTTTTCGTGACAATTTCACTACCACTACACCACGGTCGCCTTTATATCTTCGATATATATGTTCTTTGGTCGTCCTATTTCTATGATACACACTTTAGTAGCTTGGTATAGAAATGAACTTTATTCATTTAATATAATAATATAATATTTAATTATTAGTTGGTTAGTAACAATGTTGTGTTTAATTTTAATATTAATTTTGATTAATGTATAATAATAATTAAGATTTAAATAAATAAATATTAAGAAATGTAATATAATAATATTAAATAATGGGTAACAGATAAAATTAAAAGTATATTAACTATAATTAAACTATAAATAAAAAATATCATCTAATGACGTCGCATCAGAGATAGTCCCAAGGAGACCGGCAACATTTCCCCTTTGTATAGCTAGGCTAATACGTTGGCAGAAATAATTGCCAGCCTTCCTGTCTTCAGACTTTTCCGTCAGCCGCTTGGACAACTCCTTGGCCCCGTCTCGACCCCAAACGGCGCAAATTCGTAACCAGTGCCGAGGTTAGCGTATTTGCGCAACTTGAGATTCTCAGCAGAAATCGCCGCACTTCCCGCGCTTAACGAGATCGCCTGGATGTAAGATGGGGCTAATGTGTGTACACAAGTCGCATCCCACACCAAAGACCTGCCAAGTTTCCACGGCCCAACAGTCATAGAAATGTAAATAAAAATAAAAAAAACTCTTTCGTTTAATCTACGATAAGTAGCTTAGTATAAAAATGTATTAAAACATAGATAATACAAATATCACGATAAAAACTAATGCTATAAATTCTACTTATTTATACACAAGTACGTACAAAATGATAATTATATACGAAAATACAATACAATTCAATTTATTGATTCAAATAACCCAAAATGTGGTCAACCTCCAATTTATATAGGTCTTCCCCATCCTGCCAGGAAACCGGCAATTATAGATATTTGAATATTGTAGTACTCAATTGTTGGGCAATTTTGTATTGTAAGGATATTTTTTTAGTAATATGATTTAAAAAATATATATTGTACAATTTAGAGTACATTGACGAGCTTAATGTCATTAAACAAGTAGAATGCTTTGCCAGGCCATGTGTTCTCTCCATCCTATGACCTTGGATCCTTCAAGCGATGCGTGAAATAACACCTCAGGCCGGCATAGTGGCGTCAGCCGGGAACTGACTCGGTTATTCCAGTCGTCGTCACTCTTGGACCTCCTCTTGCTTATCATCAGGCCAGTCGAGGTCAGATGTCGTGTCACAATAAAAAAATAAAAAAAAACATTCCCTAACAAGTTATTATTACCTATTGCTGGAAATAGACGACAGGCGTGGACGAACGGTTTAGCGATTGGTTGGTTGCGCTTAAAGTCCCGGGTTCGATCCCCGGTCGGAGCAAATATTTGTTTCATAGATTTTATTTGTAATATTTAATAATATTTAATAATATTAAATATTGCAAATATATGTTAAAAAAAATAGAGATGGATATTTGATTCGGGTCTGGTTATCAAAGAGTGGTAGGCAGTGGTACCCAGTCTACCGATCCGGGGTAGTACCACCATTTACAAGTATACAGACCGTGAAGTGATTTGGTCACGTTTCGGGATCAGCTTGTAAGTTGCCGGTTCCATCTTGGCCGGCATAGTGGATGTGATTGCTACTCACAGTTATTGAATTGTAGTAGCAGTGACATTCATCCGACCGATCGAACCCGGGACTTTACGCACAACGAACCAATCGCTAAACCGTTCGTCCACACCTGTCGTCAAAAGTAAGTATGCAAATGTTAACGCGGAAATTCACTTCATAAACACAAAACCAAGCTGACTTTTATTTTAATGACATTCAGGAATGAATAGAATTTCATAAAACGAATTAGTCATGTAAAGGAAAACGCGCGAAAACTAAACAAATTAGACAAAAAGTTCCAGAAGGCTTTTCACGAGTTTCAGAATTTTCAAGTAGGCTTATTTAAATTACAAATGAGTTAGGCTTTAGCGGTTGTATATTCATGACAAAATATTGCTGAGAAATGTCTTCTTTTGCGCAAATTAAAATAATTTCAGATGAATACAGCTAATTTATTAAAATATATATAATTTAATAATAATATAATTTATTGTTACTTTATTTTAGAAAAGCAATGATTAGTGTATGCTTTGCCTGCCCATGTGTTCTCTCCATCCTATGACCTTGGATCATTTAAGCGATGCATGAAGAAGCACCTTTGGTCGGCATAGTGACGGCGGTTGAGACAGCCGAGAACAAACTCGGCTTTCTCAGTCGTCATCACTCTTGGACCTCCTTTTGCTTATCATCAGGCGGGACGAGGTCAGATGTCGTGTCACAATAAAAAAAAAAGAAATAAAAAAGGCTTGCAAATTTAATAACTTTTAAGTGTGAGTGTGATTTTATTCGGAGTGTATTCGTCCCCAGTATTAATACACTAATAAAAGTAACAGATATTAAAAAATATACATAAATTATTAGATGAGGTTTGAAAGAAGGACAAGGATTGATAAAGAAATGTTTCAATGGTTTGGGCATTCCTCAATATAAATCTTATCTCTACATAAGAGATAACGATGGATGTTGGATACATGGATGGACCAAACGAGGCAGACACCAGAGGGGTGTTTTCCGACCAAATCGAAGACATCCTCAAGAAAGCTGGGTTGCCTAGTGCCCATAACTGTAGAGCTTGTATGAAGAAGATTGTGGATGTTACTAAAGTAAAGGAGTGTCTGTCTATCCCTGTGGGAAAAAGGCGTGACAATTTGATTGATTGATACATATAAATAAATGCAGGTAAAAATAAAATATAATTTTACTTAAGTGCTTTATTTTATGTGCCGGATTTTATGACTAATATTTTTATATCTTTTAACTTATATTTTATGGAGGTAGACTTGATAGACCCTAACCCCAATGCATCATAGGTTTAATAATTTATTTTTGTTCGTTGTATTCTATTTTCTTGTGAATTGTTTCTTATGTTTTGTATAACTAGCCTTATCCACATTATATCTGTATGAGCTTGTATTTGTAAATAGTCTAGGTTTAGTTTATAATGGGAATGGCATCGCCATTTTATGTGCCTAATTGATAAAATTGATTAAAAAAAAATGATAAAAAAAAATGTACAGACTGTAAAATGACACAGTCGCGTTTCGGGATTAGTTAGAAAATTGCTGGTTCCAAGTAGGCTGGCATGGTGGATGCGACTGCTTGCAGTTATTTAACTGTAGTATCAGTCAACTCTATTAATGGACCGCACTCCAGTTTAACATTCAAATGCGATTCCAATGATGACCGCAAACCGCACTATTGGTTTGTATGAATGTGTATGAGATTGATTCCGTGCAAGGCGACACTGCGGCCATGCCATACAGATTAATATGTACAAACCAGTAGTGCGGTTTGCAGTCTGCAGTCCACAGTCTGCGGTCGCCATCGGAATTACTCTTTTAAGTGAGGTGCTGTCATGTCGAGCGACGATATTAAAACAATCGAAACAGTAATAAACTGGATAGATTACACAACGCATGCTTAAGGTTTATCTTCGGTTTGCGGAAATATGCCCATTTTTCGTCGTCACGAGATCAGCTAAAATGGCTGCCTATCCGTAAACGGAGAAAACGAGGGTTCTGTGCTTGTATACAGTCTTCTAAATGAATCTGATGCGCCCAATATCTTAAAATAACTTTAGGTACCTGAGTTTGCATCATGTTAGAACCCTGAGCTCCTCTTCCATTCCCTCTCACCACTCCTTTTTCGTCTCTAAATTTTTTTCTGTCGTCACTGCAAATCTATGGAATGAATTACCTCAAAATATTAGACAAGCTCCTAATCGTGCAATATTCAAGAGTTATGTGAACAAACACTACCTTCCTTTCCACATCTTTCATGACAAGAGTAGTTTTATTTTATTTTATGTGTATTATTGTGTTATAAATATATATAATGCAATGAATATATTAGTCATTTCACCTACTTTTTTTTATTGTGACACGACATTTGACCTCGACCCGCCTGATGATAAGCAAGAGGACGTCCAAAAGTGACGACAACTGAAAAAAACGAGTTTATTCGCGGCTGCTTCAGTCACCGTCACTATGCCGGCCAAAGGTGCTTCTTCACGCATCGCTTGAAGGATCCAAGGTCATAGGATGGAGAGAACACATGGGCAGGCAAAGCATTACACTTGTCGATTGTTTTACAAAGAAAAGACGCACGGAACTGTCTTAAATGTCGTAAAGGTTTGGCTTTTAGAGAATGTCTAACGGCATTAAGTCTGCCTTTGTATATAGTGCAATTAAGTTTTAAATACATATATATTCATTTACCTTTGGATTAATTATAATATAATTTTAATTGAGAATAAAAATCGTATATAGTAGACATGTGGCAATCTAGGATTATATAAATACATCGTACAATATTTCTGACGGTAGTAATGATTAAATCAAAATCGATTTAATCGTTTTTTCAGTGCGTGACATAAGCTATATATTTTATACCCGTGCGAAGCCGGAGCGGGCCGCTAGTATAGTGTATAGTGAAACTCATCGACATTATCAGCAATCGAATCGAATAATCTTATTTATGTTTAATCAACTATTCCAATTAAACATTACGATGCTATTGCAAATATATTAGCTAAAGCAAATCTAATTCGAGATAATAATTTCTATTTTAAATTAATATTAGATATGAAACGTTACATAATATATTTCTAGAGATTATCACACTTCAATTCCCACAGGGATAGGCGGACAACGGAGCGACACTTTTTATTGTTGTTGACAGTTGTAGACAGTTGACCTCGACCTGCTTGATGGTAAGCAACAGGAGGTTTAAGAGTGCCGGCGACTGTAAAAACCAAGTCTTCGCGGTTGGCCCATGTTGAAATTGTCTTCTAATTCTAATCTAACACTGCTCATATTCATTACTTTTAATATGCAATTATAAAGTATTTTCTTAGATTTTGCGCGAACATTGATTAATTGAATTAAACAAATTTTATGCGGTTATTTACTATCGCGTTTATTTTGGTTTTGATTTTACAATTTTTTTATTTTATTATTCCGACGTTTCGAGAGCTTTGCAGCCATCGTGGTCACGGAGAGACTAAGGTGTTGGTCGTCCTATTGGTTGATGCTGTTATTGTTTCCAAAACTACCCCGTTTGATATTTTGTTTTTCTGTTCCCGGTTTATTTCAAATTTTTGCAAAAATAACTGACGGTGTCATCTGGTTTGGCAGTTTGCTGGACTTGGGACTTGAGTTTGTGAATTATGGGGTCCCATTATGGGGGGAATAATGGGAATTATGGGGGAGCTAAAAACCACGATGGCTGCAAAGCTCTCGAAACGTCGGAATAATAAAATAAAAAAAAATGTAAAATCAAAACCAAAATAAACGCGATAGTAAGCCGCATAAAATTTGTTTAATGCAATTATAAAGTTTTTTTCATCATTATACCACCAAGTACATATATTAACGACAGGCGTGGACGAACGTTGGTTTGTTGCGCGTAAAGTCATTATAATTTTTGGTACAACCGGCTGTTTAACTTCACATTTTACATTTACGTTTAACGGATGTTTTATACAGAGCTAAAAGACGTCATTCATTTTGGGTTTTTATGTACTACTTTTGTTATTTCTAATTCTAGTTCACGATTTCGTAATGGTAATCATAATAGAATAAGTATAAAGTAAAACTAAATTCGTAAATTGAAACTCTTTTGGTACAACTGGCTGTATGTATGTTTTACGACACCAATTCAGTTAACGTACAGATAACATACGCAATAGACCTTAAACCATAGTACCCTAATTAAGCGACAGGCGTGGACGAACGGTTTAGCGATTGGTTTGTTGCGCGTAAAGTCCCGGGTTCGATCCCCGGTCGGAGCAAATATTTGTTTCATAGCTTAAAAATATTTATTTTTATTTTTATTTGTTAATAAAAAAAGAGATGGATATATGCTTCGGGTCTGGCAATCAAAGAGTGGTAGGCAGTGGTACCCAGTCTGCCGATCCGGGGTAGTACCACCACTTACAAGTATACAGACCGTGAAGTGATTTGGTCACGTTTCGGGATCAGCTTGTAAGTTGCCGGTTCCATCTAGGCCGGCATAGTGGATGTGATTGGTACTCACAGTTATTGAATTGTAGTAGCAGTGACATTCATTCATGGACCACACTTCGGCTTAAGATCAAGCTGGGTGCTGTCATATGTAGCTATTACCAGCAACAGTAAAGAGTGAAGAATAGAATAGAGAAACTATATTTTTTGTTCTGTGGTCGTATTACATATGAGCAACGGGTCAGACGACAATCGATATTGTTCCCTCTGCTGAGCAATCTGGGAACTAAAATTGAATCAAAACTTTTGTTATACGTTAAAATTGGTAATAGGTATTTATGGGTTGCGATTGCAACTCGACACTGGACTGGACATTAAGTCAGCCCATGTTTTCTCTCTATCCATGGGATTGGATCCTTCAAGCGATGCGTGAAGAAGCACCTTTGGCCAGCATAGTGACGACGACTGGGGCACCGTGAACTGACTCGGATTTTTCAGTCGTCGTTACTCTTGGACCCCCTCTTGCTTATCAACAGGCAGGTTGAGATCAGATGTCGTGTCACAATAAATAAAAAAAAGCAATTTGGTTCTTGAAGAAATATCTGCCTTTTTTAAATATTTAAATTGTACAATAAAATTAGCCAAATACCCGAATATTGAATAGTAGATCATTTTGAAATGGATGGCTATATATTTATTATTTATAACATTAAACAGTCTAACATTCAGCAAAATGTTGATTATAAATGACCTGACAAATAGATTGAACGATCGAATTTAGCAGTATTTAGTCATTTCATTATTAATTAAACGTCGAGTCGACTAGTAAATTATCATAGAAAATCCAGCGGGGTTAGGTTGGGCAACCCCGCCCAACCTTAACTTACCAACCAAACTTAAAACGATTATCGTCTTTCGTCGGCGATTGTCAAAATAATAAAAGCTAGGCTAAATCCAATAAAACGAGACTATTAAAGAGTGGTAGGCACTGGTACCCAGTCTGCCAATCCGGGGTAGTGCCACTACCTACAAGTATACAGATTGTGAAGTGTTTTGGTCACGTTTCGGGATCAGCTTGTAAGTTGCCGGTTCCATCTAGGCCGGCATAGTGGATGAGATTGCTACTTACAGTTATTGAATTGTAGTAGCAGTGACATTCATTCATGGACCACACTTCGGCTTATCATCAAGCGGGGTGCTGTCATATGTCGAGTCACCATTAAAATAAATCGTTGTGACGAATGTCGTCCGTGCGAATACACGTTTGATCATTATCATCAATAGTCTCACTTTGGTGGATTTAGCCTAGCTTTTATTATTTTGCTAATCGTCGAAGAGAGACGATTATCGTTTTAACTTGCCCAACCTAACCCCGCATATCTAAATGCTCGCCATGCTCATCTATATACAGGGCGATCGTGGTGTAGTGGCAGTGCAATGGCAACGTAAGGCGAGTAGCACGGGTTTGAAACCACTCACCGGTACCTGTTGCGGCTTGGTACATCCCTCTCCAATAATCGACATTACCTTGACCCATTTCCCATCACTAGTCCTGCACCCGCAACTCGTTTTTGCATCGACCAGTAGGAGGAGTCAAAAAGTGCACGTTCAACAGTGAACAAGAGCGGTCGTCATTCGAATGTGACGTCCCAATAGTCAGAATCGCGTAGCCTTCAGACAAACAAAACGTCGTCGCGCGCCGTGTTGTAAAGAAACCCGGAAGCCGCGATCTTGGAGGTTCACGCGGCACTCAATGTACCTCGCGTAGTTGCCAAATCAGCAACATTATTGAACAATTGTGAAAACTAACATATCCCGCGTATCAAACAGTTCGCTCTGCAGAGTGTTAAGTGTCGACGGGTGCCATCCTCGGTAAGTCCCTTCCTTTTATCATTCTGTAGCATTCACCTTCACCCAGCGGGTTTCGAAGCTCTCTGCCGGCCAGGAATCGAACTCGGCCTGACGTCGAGGGTGGATGAATGCGTCAACAATAGTTTTACGTGGCGTGTCATCAAATATACAGTCCATTGCTCTATTTCCTATATACCAACCGAATGGTGTGTGTCCGAAAAGGAGCATCATCTCAGCCTTCTGCTCGAATACGCACCATTCCCCTTTTTTCTGCTCCAATCGAGCCGGATGACGAATCCTATTTTTTCTGTTCCATTCAAAACAGATGACCTTTAACCTTTTTGGTCATATCCTTATTTTACCTTTGTTCCAAGCGAAAAACCATATTTAATTGTTCTTAGCGAAATACCTTATTACCTTTTTATCTTTGTTCCCAGCGAAAAATATCCAAAAACATACCTATTTTACATACCTCAAAACAACTTAAAATCATTCAAAACATTGTTGATGCATTTATCTATCTTTGTTAACGTTTACATACTCGATTTATTGCATTCAAATCAATATAAAATACAAATCATAACAAATTTAAAATCTCCCTACCTACCCACTTTTAAAATAAATTTGTTGTAAAAATAATATTTCGGTTGTCTATTCAAATTCATTCATTCATTCATTCGTTCATTCATTCATTCGTTCATTCATTCATTCGTTCATTCATTCATAGACGCCATTTTATAATTTGAGTAATCAAAATGGCGGAAGGAACAACAATTGAAAATGAAATTAAAGTTCTTACTGCAGAGTTGAACTATAACTTTAGCGAAATGCAAATCTTATATGATTTATCTAATGAAGTAACTACTAATAAAAGAAAATTGCCGTTATTCAATAGTAGATTTAAATGTATCGAAACTTTAAAAGATAGATTCTTACAATTAAACAGAGAAATAAATTCATTAAAACTACAATTGAAACCTGAAAAAGAAATAAACTTTCAAAATATATCAGCTTTTGACGATTTGTATTATCACGTGATCAGTGTCGCCGAAATACTTAAACCTCCCGCGCAAGTTGTAGATTTGCCATGCGATAATCAATCTTATCCTACTAGTAATAAGAACCAAATTCGTGCAAGATTGCCTAAATTGGAATTACCTAAATTTGATAGTAATATTGAAAACTGGCATACCTTTTATGATACCTTTTTATCTTTAATACATAAAAATAATTCTTTGTCTAATATAGAAAAATTCCATTATTTAATTTCTTGCTTATCCGGGTCTGCACTTTGTATTGCAAAAGGCTTACCTATAACTTCAGAAAATTATGAAATAGTTTTAAACATTTTAATTGAGAGATATCATAACAATAGAATTTTAGCGTCAAATTATTTAGAAAAAATATGTACTTTTCCCCCACTCAAGCAACCTAATTTTAATGAATTGTTGAAATTAACAGGAGTGCTATATGAGTCTGTAAACGCCCTTAAGGCTTTGAACATTGAACAATTAGGTGAATTTATACTTTTTTATTTAGGTGCACGCGCACTCGATAATGATACTCGTAAGAGATTTGAATCTCAGAACATAAACAAAGTGCCAACATTTAATGACCTACTTAAGTTTCTTCAAGATTATATCAAAATCTTAGAAACAAGTGATCATAGTTTAATATTTTCTAAACCCAGTACATCTCGTCAATTACTTAATACTAAAAATCATAATAAAAATAATTATCAGAGTTTCCGTGTAAACAACAATAACACAAAACATTCGACTTTACTTCAAAATAATAATAACTCATCTCGTCATGTTAAATTCAAATGTTATTGTTGTGATTTACCTCACAGTTTGTACAGGTGTCCCACTTTTCTAAGTTTCAATTCACAACAAAGAATTAACTTGGTTAAGTCGAAGCGACTTTGCCTGAACTGTTTGCGTTCAAATCATAATTTTAGTCAATGTTTATCAAATATCAATTGTGGTACTTGTGGCCTTCGCCACCATGCTCTTTTACACGAGGACTCCGCTTCAACCGACAGCGGCGGAGCCCCGTCCGCTACGCCCGCAGCCGCCGTGTCGCACGCCGGCACCAGTGCATGCTTCGGCAACGGTCGAGCGCATATACTTTTAGGCACATGCCGCTTGCGTCTTCGATCGCCGCGCGGGAACACTATTATAGCCCGAGCGCTAATTGACAACGGCGCGCAGGATTGTTTTTTAACGACCGCTTGCGCTAACCGACTTGGTTTATCATTACGACGTTGTAATATAACTGTAGCTGGACTCGGACAGAACACTTTAATGAATATAAAAGGCGAAACGTCATGTACAATTTCTCCACTAAATAATAATAATAAAATCTTTAACATCAATCCAATTGTGATTGATAAAATAACTTCAAATATGCCTGTAACTGAATTATCTCCCTCAATTCGCGAGCATTTTAGCCACCTAGTTTTAGCCGATCAAGACTTCGACAAACCATCGAGGATCGACCTATTATTGGGTGCAGAGCTGTTTCACGAAATATACGACGGTCAGCGTATAGCGCCCGGACGTGGACTCCCGGTCGCGCTTAATAGCATCTTCGGATGGGTTCTGTCTGGCGGACTCGACTCAACGTGTCGTCCACCATCGACTACATCTTCATTGTTAGCTGCAACCTGCACCTTGGATCAGGTGGTCAAGCGTTTCTGGGAAGTTGAAGAACCTCCATCCATGAACATCAAAGTTCCAGAAGATGAAGCCTGTGAACACATTTATCAAGAACATGTAACTCGCGAAAAGGACGGCAGATATGTCGTGCCTATGCTCCTCAAGCCTGCAGCAGAGCTTGGAGAATCTTATAATCAAGCATTATCCCGCTTAAAGAACTTAGAAAAACGTTTATCTCATCAACAGGATTTAAAAATAGAATATACAAAATTTATGTCAGAATATGAAGAATTAAAACATATGCATTGCGTAAACGCATCTTTAGGGAAATATTTTATCCCTCATCATTGCGTCATTCGACCTGAAAGTAAAACTACACGACTTCGGGTTGTTTTCGATGCCAGCGCTCGGAGTTCAAACGGCATGTCGCTCAATGACATCGTTTACAAAGGGCCAAAACTACAAGTAGATATAGTAGATATTATAACGAAATTTCGATTGCATCCCATTGTATTCACCGCCGATATATCTAAAATGTATAGACAAATTTTAATACGCGCATCCGATCGTCCATGGCAACACGTGTTGTGGCGTGATACACCTACACATCCAGTAACGGAATACGAGTTAGACACCATCACCTATGGCGTGAGTAGCTCGCCCTTCTTGGCGATACGCACCCTGCATCAACTCGTACAAGACGAAGGTGCCCACTATCCACGTGCTTCTGAAGTCCTGAAAGAAGAAATCTGTGTCGACGATATAACAACCGGAGCGCCCTCTATCGCAGAAGCAATGGAACTAAAACAAGATTTAATAAAGCTGCTAAGTCAGGGTCAGTTTCAATTACGAAAGTGGAGTAGTAATTGCCCTGAACTTCTAGCAGACATACCTGAAGAGTATTGTATCACTCCGAAGACTTTCACTGATCAAAGTGAAAATTGTAAAATCACAATATTAGGCATCAAGTGGGATCCGCAAATCGATAAATTTATTTATACTTCATCTAAAATAAACATAGTTAACACTAAGCGTGGCATCCTATCAAGTGTAGCTCGTATATACGACCCTTTAGGATGGCTCACCCCCGTTATACTTATAGGTAAATTAATTATTGCCAAATCAAAAGTGGCACCCTTAAAGGTACTCACCGTGAATCGACTCGAGCTGTGTGGTGCGCTGCTATTAGCACGCGTCTTAAATCACATGCAACAATTATTAAGCGATAAAATAAATATATCCGAAACTATAGCATTCACGGACAGCAGTACGGTACTTGCATGGTTGCGTACCGAACCGCACACACTCAAGACCTTCGAAGCTCATCGTGTAGTGCGTATTAACGACCTTGTATCTCCCTCATGCTGGAGACATGTGTCTGCAAAAGAAAACCCAGCCGACCACTGTAGTCGTGGTTTAAAATGCTCACAACTTGCCGTATTACGTCAATGGTGGCACGGTCCAAGTTGGTTGAGCAAACCTCAATCAGACTGGCCGTCTTCTATGATCAATAGTAGTCAAGACCCAGTGCCTGAACTTAAATCTTCCTGTTTTATATCTCAATCAATCAATATTAAATCGGTAATAATTCAATTTTTCAATTATTATTCTACCGTAACTCGGCTCCAGCTCGGTGTTGCCTGGTGGCTTCAATCTATTAACAATTATAAACTTACGCCTCAAATTCGTGTTTATAATGCAGTAACTACAATTACTAATGAGTTAGCCTGCGCAGTAAATCGTTTAACAAAAACATTTATCTTTTATTATAAAAAAAAAAATACGCTATTAATTAACCTTTTAAATAATTTATAGTTAAACTAATTATCTTCAAATTAGATTTAATTTATTATATTTTTAATCAAAATAGAATCTTAACTGTTTTAAAACGTTCACCTACTTTATCTTTACTTAAAAAATCCAAACTTATCACCTATCTTCTTAGCGGTCCGTGAGTACTAAAACGTGTTTTAAGGACCCATCTTCGGACGTAACGTCTGAATAACCGTACTTACTATGGTTGAAGCGACGTTAAAGTCCTGACCACTCTGCGTGTTATCCTCAGACTCGTCAGAAAGACGTTAGTGTCACTGGCAAAACAGCAGTTCGACTAATCTAACGTATCTCTTAAGCGTCACTGGCAAAATAGCAGTTCGACCAATATAAAATATATCTTAAGCGTCACTGGCAAAATAGCAGTTCGACCAATCTAAAATATATCTTGAGCGTCACTGGCAAAATAGCAGTTCGACCAATTGTCTTATATCTCAAATCTCTGAGATTATTTACACACCCTGAAACAGAGGGTTAAATGGTTTACCACACGAAGGCGGGAACCACAAGTAGGTGACGTCATAACAAAAGCGAATCTTCCACTTTGGAGTGAAAATTAGGCAATCGAAATCGGTTCATCCAGGTCGCGATATCTGATATCTTTACGACTAACACACGGAACTTACTTAGGCCTGTGGTCAAAGTATGTCCTTTGCCTTTAAACGAATGATATTTTATCTTAAACAAAATTTAGCATAGTTTTAATTTAATTTAGTACCATAGTTAATTATCCTAGCATTAACTTAGCGTAATTAAAATTCTTCAATATCTTATATCTTTGTACCTAGCGTAAATAAAATTCTTTATTATCTTATATCTTTGTACTTAGCGTAATCAACTCAATCTTAGGTACACATCTTGTATCCTAGTACCTATAGATTATTTATCTTGAATATTCTTAGGTGCATACCTTGTATCCTAGCATCTATGAATTAATTGTTTTATCTTAACTCGATTTTAGGGCACGTATCCTAGTGTCCAAAATTATCTTAACTCTGTATTGGTTTGAATGCATTATCTGAGTATGTATCCTAGAGACCGATGTTTGGTCATCGGGTTGGCAGACGTTTGTGAAACCCCACGTTGGTTTCAAAGGGGGGGAAATGTTGCGGCTTGGTACATCCCTCTCCAATAATCGACATTACCTTGACCCATTTCCCATCACTAGTCCTGCACCCGCAACTCGTTTTTGCATCGACCAGTAGGAGGAGTCAAAAAGTGCACGTTCAACAGTGAACAAGAGCGGTCGTCATTCGAATGTGACGTCCCAATAGTCAGAATCGCGTAGCCTTCAGACAAACAAAACGTCGTCGCGCGCCGTGTTGTAAAGAAACCCGGAAGCCGCGATCTTGGAGGTTCACGCGGCACTCAATGTACCTCGCGTAGTTGCCAAATCAGCAACATTATTGAACAATTGTGAAAACTAACATATCCCGCGTATCAAACAGTTCGCTCTGCAGAGTGTTAAGTGTCGACGGGTGCCATCCTCGGTAAGTCCCTTCCTTTTATCATTCTGTAGCATTCACCTTCACCCAGCGGGTTTCGAAGCTCTCTGCCGGCCAGGAATCGAACTCGGCCTGACGTCGAGGGTGGATGAATGCGTCAACAATAGTTTTACGTGGCGTGTCATCAAATATACAGTCCATTGCTCTATTTCCTATATACCAACCGAATGGTGTGTGTCCGAAAAGGAGCATCATCTCAGCCTTCTGCTCGAATACGCACCAGGTACCAATGTAGCTTTGATATATGTACTTTGATTGTCCTGTTTCTATGATACAAGCACTTTAGTAGCTTAGTATAGAAATGTATAAAAAAAACATAGTATGTTGTGTCAGGATCGTGGAAAGTTCCGCTTCGTTGTTTTTAAGATACAATAGTTTATCGCCATTCAACCTACTTCGGTTTACTTTTTATTTATATTATGACTCGACAAATGACAGCACCCCGCCTGATGTTAAGATGGAGTGCGGCCCATGAATAGAGGTGACCGTACTAAAATTCAATAACTATAAACAGCAGTTACATCCACTATGCCAGCCTAGTTGGAACCGGTAACTTACAAGCTGATCCAGAAACGCGACCAAATCATTTCACGGTCTATACAGTATACACTTGTAAGTGGTGATACTACCCTGGATCGGTAGAATGGGTACCACTGCCTACCAATCTTTGATAACCAGACCCAAAGCAAATATTCGCCTCTTTTTTTTATAAACAAATATTTGCAATGTTTAATATTACAAATAGCTATGAAACAAATATTTGCTCCGGGAATCGAACCCAGGACATTACGAGCAACAAACCAATCGCTTAGCGTTCAGCTACGCCTGTCGTCAATTTAGTATGACTAATGATGTTTAACTTCATACAAACATTTAAACACTGTTTATAATAACAGATATTTCGTCAGGGTAAAGTTTCTTGTAGCTTAGAAAAATGGTTCGCGGTATCGTAGGTTACTTTGCCCAGGCGTATCGTTACAGCACAACTTGCCCCATAAAAGCTCTCTACTTGGAGGGACTTTATAACATGTCATGTTGGGATTAGGCAATATGGGAAAGCTGCTTGGAGCTTACGGGCCAACATTGAGAAATAATAAAAAATAACTACTGTGTTCCTTACATATTTTCACGCAAACAAGGCTTCGAGGGTGGTTTTATCGCTTCTAGAAAGAAAAGTTATATTATGGAATTGTAGTACTCAATAAATAAATAAAAATAGATTATTTTTACAGATCAAAAATACACCAAAGATATTATACAATATACTCGTATTAATATAAATATTTTAAATTACATTTCTATAATAAGCTACTAAAGTACTTGTATCATATATCAAAGATACATTGATGGTGGTAAGTGGTTTAGAAACCGAGCTCTCGGTTTATGGACTGATAGCACGGGTTGCACTACCACTACACCTTTACCGTGATTGATTATGTTGAGATTTTTACAATCTTGCATCTACGATTAAATTAGAATCAAACAATATTGGTCCATTTGCGTCTAAATCAAATTGTCACACCTTCCTCCCACAGGGATTGGCAGGGACAATGGAGCGCCACTTGCCACTATCCTGACATAACGCCCTCGCTTCCCCCACATCCACAATTATTTTCATACAAGCTTTACGATTATGGGCACTAGACAACCCAGCTTTCTCGAGGATGTCTCAGATTTGTTCGGCAAATTCCCCCTGGGCCTGACTTGTTTAACGCATCCATCCACATCGGATTTATGAAGTCCTTTCGTTACTCTAATTTCACTCATCATTATCCTTCGATTTATAAATCTCTTTCGCCAATATTCTTTTAGTAATAATATGTTTACTAAAGGAATTGGGGATTGTGTCAGGATCATGGTAAGTGGCGCTTTAATGTCCCTGCCTTTCTCTGTGGGAAATAGGGAAATAATTCTTAGTTGTGCCACTTTTAAACTTAAGATTGCGAATCTAAAGTCAAAAGAAGCCCCGAGCAAGTACCTAGTGAATTTAAAAGTAAATGAAACAGAAAAACTTCACTTACATCTGAATTTCTATCTTTACAAAGTAACTGTATATTTAAACAACTTTCGTATGAAAGGACTTCAATTTTTTCAGCAGGCCATTCAGTAAAAGATGTAAGAAGAAGAGAGAAAAATTGCTGCACTCCTATTTATAAATTAAAGGAGGCTTTTCGCGTAATTTTTATAACGACCTTATTTTTCAAAAAGGTTAACATTTAAATTTACCTCACGCACGGATACCCCGGAGCAAATACACTACATTTCAACACGACAGTTATTTAAACCCCGTTTCTAATTCATTATACTTAAACGTAACACTATTAGGTTCATGTAAAACTTAGTGAAGGCTTTGAAACCAGGGGTATATGAACTTGGGTCTCAGTGTTTAGATTAGGAGTTAAAATTCTTAGGAACTATCTAGCATTTTAGATTACCTAGGTGGTCTAGCAAGCTGCAATCTTTTCCACAGCTGCGCTCCGAAATCTATTACCATTCCTTTTGAGTTCGTGTTTAGGTTTTCTTCTGTCTGTTATTAGAAATGTGCTAACATTTTTCTTTGAATAACTTTCTATTGCGAGGAACTTTTTTGAATATTAAACTAATATGACCTCTTTAAAGTACGTCTTATATATTTTATATTATTTTTATTTTTTTAATATTCAAAATATTTTTAAAAGGATAATGGATTGTGGATTAAGGAATAAGGCGAGTCATGTTTGGATTCATATTGCAAGCTACATAAGATTGTTATAGTGGTAAGCAGATAGTTTGTGGTCATATCCCAGACTTAAGGTTGTATAGACCGCGATTCCTAATTATATAGTTCGTAGCTGATGGAGAGAGCTATTTAGCGTCGTCTTGTGATTTAACTGTGCGGTAAAGAATTATTATTATTAGTATTTGTCTATTTAGTTTGTCTAAGCTTAAAGTAAAACATTTCTAATTAAACTTAAACTAAAATGTTAGTTTAAGCTTAAGGCATCCAATTTGCAGTATGTTGGGCAAAATTGTATACGTTGTGATGGTGGGACCATAGAACATTTCTTTGCATTATTTAAAAGTTTTATTAAAATCTATTGCCTAATTTTTATTTATTAACATTGTTAACTATAAAGTAGTATAAGATTTACCGCTTATTTATAGTAAATAAGACTGTCACGCCTTAATTCACACGGAGATGAGCTAAGACAAGAGCTACACATGTCACGATTCTGACACAATTCTCTATGGCTTAGGATTTGGATTAGGATTTGAAGGGGCCAATTAATTTTATGAGGCGTCCCTGTTTCTGTTTCTCACCTGTGATGTATATATTTTTCTGTTAATCTTCTTTCAATGTTTTATTCGGCGTTCTTATCTATAATACATAATAAATTACTTTTTTCGATACGTCACCTAAAAAAAAAGAACTTACGGCGTAAATAATATTTTATCAGAGAATATTTATTATTGAATATTTTAATCTCAATAAATAAAACTTAATTATATAAGCATTAAATTTTACTAAAATACCTTTTATATTATATAATTTTTAAATATTTTTATATTATTGTATTTAATTAGACTAAATTAGTCTGAAATAAATTATAATTAAACAGCAATATTTTCTGGGCAATCTACGAGTACGTAAAGTAACCCGATTGGTCCTACCATACCCACACTCACATAAAATCACACAGGTGCACTCCGATACTTACTTAACTAAACAAAGTTGTGCATATGGGAGGCTTATAATTAAGTCCCGTTATGATTTATAGATACAGTACAAAGTTTAGACAAGTTCCATATTAGATACTAGTTTTTCTAGTGCATAGTTTTAATTCTTTGCCAGTGATGACATTTGACACAGAGACTCTTGGAAAAGCTTAACGACCAACGACTCAGTAGGCAATGGAGAGATCTATGCTTGGTGTATCTTTGCGCGACACAATCCGGAACGAGGATATTCCCCGCACAACCAGAGTTACCGACATAGCTCGTAGGATTTGCAAGCTGAAGTGGCAATGGGCTGGCCACATGAGCTTGGAGAATCGACAACCAACGAACCAGAAGACTAGGCCTTTCACTAGATGGACTATAATAAACATAATGAAAGTCACAAATAACTGATAGATGCGACTGGCATTATCGTTCGGAATGGCGTTCTAAGGAGTAGGCCTATGTTCAGCAGGGGATGTCTTCTGGCTGATGATGATGAGTTTTAGTTTATGCATTTTTTATTGTGATTCCATATATATGAATGGTAAGCTCGAGTGCCACCTATACCAGCCTTATTGCAACCGGCAACTTTCTTGTTGATCCCGAAATTTTATAGCGTCACTTCAGGGTGATAAATTCTTTTAAAGAGTGGCACTAGGCCGGTTGCAAAGACAGTTGGTCATTTGCCCAGTCTGCCGATTCAGGGTATCGACACCATTTACAATAAGTATACAGACCGTAAAGTTGAGTTGCGTTTTGGTATCAGCTTGTAAGTTGCTAATGCCAACTAGGCCAACATAGTGGTTTAGTAACTGTAGTAGCAGTCGTCTCTATTCACGGACCGCATTCCAGTTTTATATTAGGCGAACTGCTGTCATATGTCCGGTCAGGTCTGAATAAAATTCTGACTGTGTAGTCCTTTGATAAAGCTTTCCGAATAATCTCTCAAAATCCCTAAACAAATTACAACATCGGGATTAAACCAAACATACAAAACTAACGAACTAAAACTTTTCCACTTTGCATAATAATTATGGAAATAAAATTCAACTTTTTAATTACAAAACTATACCGCATAGAAAAATATCAAATATCAATTTATCATTTTTACTCATAATTATTCATGATTTGAAACTAGCTACGAGTAGCATTAACGCTTCTGATGGATTAATCATAAAAAAACAAATCTTCAAAATTACGACAACAACAACAAATTGTCACGCCCTTTTGCCACAGGGATAGGCAGAGACAATGGAGTGCCACTTACCACGATCCTTACACAACTCCCTCGCTTCCTTCACATTTACAATTCTCTTCATGCAGGCTCTATGGTTATGGGCACTAGGCAACCTAGCTTTCTTTGGTCGGAAAACACTCTCCTGGGCCTGCCTTGTTTAACGCATCCATCCACATCAGATTTATAAATTCCTTTCGTCAATCTACTTTCACTAATCCTTTCCATGTGCCCAAACCATCGAAGCATTCCTTTGTCAATCCTTGTCACTACATCTTCTTTTAAACCACATCTATTACGCAGTGTGCTATTTCTTATTCTATCCGCTATCGTCACTCCACATACACTCCTTAACGACCGCATTTCTACATCGTAATTCTACTTTCATGCTTCTTCTGCTATACCCAAGCTTCACTTACATTAATGTAGGAACAAGCACCGCATTATGAAAAGCAATCCGTGACTTTTGGGACATTATTTGGCTGTTCATTATACTATGAATGGCACCGTTCACTACGTTACCCTTCAAAATTACCAGATCTGTATAGCAAGTTCTGGCACAAGTTGCGCGACATTAACAGCTGGTTCAATGACAAAACTCTCAGTCAAAATTATGACGACAGGCGTGGCGCATTAGTTACACACCAGTTCGTGACGCCTAAATCACAGCTCGGAAGAAGACGGATATTTGCTCGTGGTCTGTCAAAGGAGTGGAGGGCAGTGGTGCCCAGTCTGCCGATCTGGCAGGGTAGTAACACCACTTGTAAGTATACGTACCCTAAATTGATTTATCTGCGTTTTGGGATCAGCTTGTGAGTTGCCGGCCGGTTCCAACTAGGTATAGTGGATGCGGCTGTTGCTTGCAATTATTTTACTGCAGTAGCAAATATCACCAATAATTGACCACACTCCAGGTTAAGATCAAGCGGGTAATCCACAATAAAAAAATAAAGATTAATCTGTACACTTCGCAAGATGAATATGATCTATGTTATAAGAGTATAGTAAATAAGTCCTTATCCTATAATACTATTGTATGGTATAGTATGGTATAGTGTAGTGTAGTATGGTATGGTATAGTATATGTGTTATACATGTTATTTATGTACCTATATATCTATGAACGGTGCGAACTGTTTCAAGTGTGCAAAGTTTATCTATGCGTGCGTGGGACTTGGTACTCACAGTGGCCGAGGCTACCCGCCGGCCGGGGCTACCCGACTTTCCCCTATATTTATGTATATATGAATTTATTTAAATATTTTTCATAATGTATTTAGTTACCGATTTATTATTTACCTCTTATTTATATTGTCGGATCAACATCCTAAGGTTTGACTGGTAGAGAATGCCTTAGGCATTAAGTCCGCCTTTGTACTATTGTGCATTAGGTTTTTAAATAAATAAATATTATTGTGTAATTGTGATGATTATGTGTTGCAATTAAACTTATGTTTTCAATAAAAGTAACAAGATGGGAAATAATAAAAGTAGTGCCTAAGTAGTAATATCCGGCGCAAGAAACATGGATACGGTCAGCAAAATTATTTGTAAATTTATTACCTAATTTTTCTATTTTGTTATGAATGTATTAGGTATTTATATTAGATAGGAGATATTATTAAATAGTGCTTAATGAAAGCACCCTTAACCGCTTCAACGGATAGCCAGTTGAAAATACGTTTAAGTTCAAAAGAATTCTGTATATTACTTCTAACTGCAATAAGAAATTTTAATAATAAATAATTATTGATTATCACAAAATTATATTGCAATAATCTTAGGACTAAATAAAATTAGGAACCTATTTATTAACGCTGATAAACTAGTCTTTACATATTCTTTTAAATTTAGATTACATTATACCACCGGATGTCGTGATGAAGCAATTGTGTGAGAATTGTAGAAAGCGCTCCGTTATCTCTGCTCAGTAATGGTGGTATACCAGTCCAGGTTTTTCTCTATCCCAAAAACTTCTTTTTGGCCGGCATATTGACGGCGATTGAGGCAAATGTCAAATGTCATGTCACAATAATAAAAAATAAAAATTGGATCTGAGTAAACTATAGTATAGTCTGTCTAAGCCGATATGACGCGCCTCTCCACCGCATTTGCGCACACGAAAAAACATAAAATATGAATGTAACACACCAAAAATGCAATTGTAATTGGTCGTTCAGTTGCTGGTTAGACACAAAAGGAGGAACACGATGATAAAGTATAGTGATATAGTTAGTAATATTTGTATTCACACATTAAAATAAACTAATAAAGTGGAGGGGCGCGTCATTTATAGTTGGACAAGCTATAAGTAGGTTTTTTCAGTCGTCGGCGCTTTTAAACCTCTCCTTGTTACTATCAGGAAAAATAGTGAATTAAGTAGACCATGAGTGAATGCGAGTGTCGCTATAAATTAATGTATCTCGGAATCTTTATTCTGATGATAATAAGACTTACCTAGCTGCGTGAATACATGAAAAGAATGCCTAGTTAATACAAACATTACTAAATTATATTTATAATTTAAAAATTGTTCAAAGGATTACAAAAGTTGTTTTCTAATCCAAACTTGAATAATAGTACTGCTTGAAAAATCAATAAGGAACTTCTCTTACTGCATAACTATAATTTACGATATTGAAGAGGGTGGTGTTCTGCTGACTGTACCTTCTTGTAACAGTCGATTTCCGCTATGGTTATTGCCGTCTTCGCCCACTAAGAAGCAAAACTGTATGTAGCTGCATAATAGCCAATAAATATTTATACTTTTGAAGTGATTTTATAGTTTTATAAATTTTAGTTTTTATATGAAGGGGATTTTCCGCAAACTTTTACCACCTTGTTTAAATAAGTAATATCCTTTTTTATTTCTCTAATTTCCGATATTTAACCTTTTATTTTTAAGCTTTTTTTATGCAATAGGTTTTTCATTTAACTAGGTGCAAACATTGATCATATATTTTAAATAGATACACAGTCCCATGTAAAATAATGTCATAAAATAATGTAAAAATATCCGCGCGTCAGAATTCATCATTTCGGACTGAGAACACGACATCTGATCTCGACTCGCCTGATGATAAGCAAGAGGAGGTTCGAGAGTAACGACGACTGGAATAACCGAGTTAGTTCCCGGCTGCCCCGGCCGCCGCCACTATGCCGGCCTAAGGTGCTTCTTCACGCATCGCTTGAAGGATCCAAGGTCGTAGGATGGAGAGAACACATGGGCTGGCAAAGCATTCCACTTGTCAATTGTTCTACAAAGAAAAGACGCACCGAACTTTTTAGTTCGACTGCCGATTCGGTCGATAAAATGTGGATGCTTTCCCCGACCTGTGCGGGTATTACGGGTGTAAAAGGAAGAGGCAGGAACAAGGTTAAAGAGCTCTTCGGAACATTCTCCGTGGTATAGGCGATAGAGGACGCACAAAGCCGCCATGTCTCTGCGTAAGTCCAACATGAATCAGACTTGAATTTATTTCGTCGCTTTTTGAGCTGAAATTGTGTATCTATATGATATATTCCTGCGTGACCGCTCCATACGCGTTGTTGTGGATGGAAGCACATCGCGCAGGGTGTCAGTGATTGCCGGCGTTCCTCAGGACTCCTTGCTGTCACCGACTTTGTTCCTTCTGCACATCAATGACATGGTCCGGCTTGGATCTAGCATTCATAGCTATGCAGACGACCGCAAGGTGTATGGACGCTACACTGCCTGCCGCAGCCGGCAAACAGGAGATAGCCGGTATGAGAGAGTCTGTTGTAGTGGGGCTGAACCGGGTTCTTGATCGTATTACCCACTAGGGCAAGAAGAACCTAGTTCAGTTCAAGGCAGGCAAGACTCAGGTTTGCGTGTTCTCGGCGAAAACATCCCCGTTTACTCCCCTTCCTTTGTAACATCTCTCTCAGTAAAAGTTCTGAAACAATTACATACTCGTATCTGAAAGTATAATATTATTCCTATATCCGAAATTTTATATCTATAATATGACATCCCCACTCTATGCTTACTGATCTACACGATGTACGAGTACATGGCTTAAAATGTAAGCTGCCTAAGCCAAACACATACAGTTAAGCTTTATAATATACGCGAGATGAAATGGTGGCAAGGCAGGCTATTTTCCCCAGTCGCATCTCCGTTCAGTATTTGCTGCAGCCTCTGAACACTATAGATTATGTACTACTAAAATAGACGTCAGAATAATTTCAATTTAAAGTACTAACATAGACAAAGTAAAGAGTTATTATTATTATTTTAAAGCTTTACATTTTTATCATTATTCTTTATTTATTTTTTTTAGTTTACATTTATATACTAAGCTACTAAAGTGCTTAGTATATAAATCATAGTGCTATTATAGAAACAGGACAACCAAAGTCAAGTATCAAAGATACATTGGTTGGTTTTGAACCGTTTGCGTACATCGCCGTAGTATTATAATTGCCACAACACGTCTGATATTAATCTAGGGTCTATAAATAAAGACGACTGCTACTACAGCAGTCGCATCCACTGTGCCGGCTTAGTTGGAACCGTCAACTTACAAGCTGATCCCGAAACGAGCCTTTTTTACACTTGTAATTGGTCGAACTACCTCGGATCTGCGTACTGGGTACCACTGCCTACCACTCTTGAGAACCAGATCCAAAGCAAATATCTGTTTTTTTTAATTATTATTATTTGTAAATTTGGGATAATTATTAAATATTAGCTTAGATTTTGCGCGAACATTGGTTAAGGAAATAAACAAATTGTATGCGGCTTACTATCGCGTTCATTTTGGTTTTGATTTTACATTTTTTTATTCTATCCGCTATCGTCACTCCACATACACTCCTTAACGACCGCATTTCTACAGCGTTAATTCTACTCTCATGCTTCTTCTGCCATACCCAACCTTCACTTCCCCATTCATTAATATAGGAACAAGCATCGCATAATTAAGCGTTTAATAAATATTCATTTTAGATTTTTTTTATTTTTTATTGTGACTCGACATATGACAGCTCCCCGCTTGATGTCATGCCAAAGTGTGGTCCATGAATGAATGTCACTGCTACTACAATTCAATAACTGTGAGTAGCAATCACATCCACTATGCCGGCCTAGATGGAACCGGCAACTTACAAGCTGATCCCGAAACGTGACCAAATCACTTCACGGTCTGTATACTTGTAAGTGGTGGTACTAGCCCGGATCGGCAGACTGGGTACCACTGCCTACCACTCTTTGATAACCAGACCCGAAGCAAATATCCATCTCTTTTTTTTTATTAACAAATATTTGCAATATTTAATACTATTAAATATTACAAATAAAAGCTATGAAACAAATATTTGCTCCGACCGGGGATCGAACCCGGGACTTTACGCGCAACAAACAAGTCGCAAAATCAGAATTGTATAAAAAGTATTGTTATTCAAAATTTGTTTATGCAACTTGTACTATGGAGTTGGCAATTAGCGCATAGTAACCACAAAACTAGGTTACAACTAAGTTTTGTTCAAATCGCGTCACATGTGCTCATACTGAATATAATTTTAAACAAATATTTAGTTTAGTTGTAAACTACAGTACATTTTAATTTTAAAACATTTTATTACACAACAATGGTGATTGGTTACGTTAAACAAGGCAGACCCAGGAGGGTTGACGACAGGCGTGGACGAACGGTTTAGCGATTGGTTTGTTGCGCGTAAAGTCCCGGGTTCGATCCCCGGTCGTATCAAATATTTGTTATTGTATTGTTTCAAAGCTTTTATTTGTAATATTAAATAAGGCAAATATTTGTTATTAAAAAAAAAGAGATGGATATTTGCTTCGGGTTGGTTATCAAAGAGTGGTAGGCAGTGGTACCCAGCCTGCCGATCCGGGGTAGTACCACCACTTACAGGTATACAGACCGTGAAGTGATTTGGTCACGTTTCAGAATCAGCTTGTAAGTTGCCGGTTCCATCTAGGCCGGCATAGTGGATGTGATTGCTACTCACAGTTAATCAATTGTAGTAGCAGTGGCATTCATTCATGGACCACACTTCGGCTTAACATCAAGCGGGGTGCTATCATATGTCGAGTACCAATAAAAAAAAGGGGTGTTTTCCGACCAAATTGGAGACACCCTAAAGAAAGCTAGGTTGCCTAGTGCCCATAACCATAGAGCTTGTATGAAGAGAATTGTGGATGTGAAGGGAAGCGAGCGAGTTGTATCAGGTTCGTGGCAAGTGCTCCGGCTCTTGCTCCGGTAGTCAAAGAGTAGTAAGGCAGTGATGTGAAGTAGTACCACTACTTACCAGTATACAGACCATAAAGTGACTTAGTCGGTTTCAAGATCAGTATCCGTTTCCAACTAGGACGGCATAGTGGATGTGACTGCTACTCACAGTTATTGAATTGTAGTAGTGGCCACCATTCATGGACCGCACTTCAACATAACATCAAGCAGGGTGCTGTCATATGTCGTGTCACAATACAAAAAATCGGAAAAGATTCTCAGCCTATCCCCGTGGGAATTTAAGACAATTAGATTGATTGATTGTTATAATTTAATAACGAGCTGTTTTGCTATATGATTTGACTTTCAAAAGCAGTAACCCACGTATAGATAACTTTAAGTACCTAACTGTCCAAACAAAAGTTGATTTCTTTCTCGGAGGCTCTCGTGGGAAATAAAGGCTTTGATATAACTTAGACAGGTGAGTTAGGGAGCGGAATAAAAGTAATTAACTACCCACTGATGAGATTTGGTTAAGATTATGGTTTCATGTAAAATTAGCGATAAGCGACATTTTACACGTATCCTGAAAAAAATGTTAGCATGAAAAAATGTAAAAAGTAATTTGTACTAGTGTATTTAATATCAATCAAATTGTCACGCCTTTTCCCACAAGGATAGGCAGAGACAATGTAACGCCACTTGCCACGATCCTGACACAACTCCCTCGCTTCCTTCACAGTCACAATTCTCTTCATACAAGCTCTATGGTTATGGGCACTAGGCACCCTAGTTTTCTTGAGGACGTCTCCGATTCGGTCGGCAAACACCCTCCTGAGCCTGCCATGTATTTATTATGTGTATCTATATCTATTACTATACTTACTAATATAATAAAGCAAAAGAGTTTGTTAGTTTGTTTGTTTGTTTAAACGCGCTAATCTCAGGAACTACTGGTTCGAATTAAAAAAAAATGTGTTGGATAGATCAATTATCGAGGAAGGCTTAAGGCTATAAAACATCACGTTGCGACTTATAGAAGCGAAGAAACAGTCGAAAATGTGGAAAAAACGGGGAATATTATTCGTCTTTGAGGGTTTCCGTTGCGTGCGCTGCGAAAACCGTTCGAGATACCCTAAAAATATGTATGAAAGAATTATTCCTCTTTAAATTATCTAAAAAAATGTCCGCGACCGTATATGTCTATCTTTTAAGATTAACTCACAATAACCGTTTTTATGATAGTCAAATTTGGTCTAAATTAATGCATTATTACAAATTATTTGTCAGAGTTGTATTAACATAATAATATTATTCTTTATCGAAATAAATGTGTTATTAATTAAGAGTATTTAACTGTGAACAAAATTGTCATTGACATCACCTAATTTCAATAAACATCTTATAAGATAATACAATTTTAAAATAACTCTGAAACAAAATTCACACGCGTCGCATGATGAGCGCTAACCGGCGGGCGAGGAGAGGCGGTGCTTGCGAGCGAGGCGAAGGGGGGTGTAGATCTACGAGGTATAGTCTGTCTAAGCCGAAATGACGCGCCCCTCCACTGCATTTACGCATACGAGCAAATATAAAATATTGATAAAACACACCGAAAATGCAGTAATTGGTTATTCAATTGCTGGTTAGACACAAAGGAGGAACGAACGTGATGAAGTTTAATAGTATAGTTAGTAATATTTGCATTCACACATTTAAATAAACTAATAAAGTGGAGGGGCGCGTCATTTATAGACAGACAAGCATACTATGCGGTCGGCTCCCTACTGATCGGTTGAATGCAGCGTTCATTTATTTTTACGATATAATATCATCGTGCAAAATCCTTTTTTATACAATTTCATTTTGTAGTAGTTTTCTCTATAGTAGGTAGTGTTTGTTTTAAGTATAGTATTTTGTTTCTAATATTTTCACAATAACACTTTTTTTGTTTTGTTGTAAATAATACCTGTAGGTGTCATCTACATTCTTTTAAGGTTAGGTTTTACAATTCTTATTAGGTAAGGTTTTAGTTTAAGCATACAGTTAGTTTGGTTAAGTTTTTATTTCCTTCGTACTTTCTACGTCACTGTAATGCCTAGAAAAAGGACTCAGCGTTCTCGGCAGACTGCTGCTGCAAAGCGGCTGCGAGTTTTGCGCACAAGAAAATAAAACTGAAAATATAATTTACGCAGAAGTACTTTAAAATATATTCTTTTTAAAACTACTTTAAAATATATTCTATTAGTTACGTAATTTAATCGTCTAAAATAAGTCGCAGGTAACAGCTATAGGTAATTTATAATAAAGCTGAGCAGGTAAGTAAACAAAAAATTAATATGATTCCCAAAATAACTATTTCACGCGGACGCAATCGCGGGCACAGCTAGTCTCTTATAACTGATATTATAATAGACCTATTTTATTAACCTAGTATAGTTTAAGTGAAGGATAAGGATAAGTGAAAGTAGATAGACGAAAGGAATTTATGATTTTGGTGTGAATGAATGCGTTATTCGAGGCAGACCCAAGAGAAACAAATCGGAGACATCATCAATAAAGCTGGGTTGTCTAGTGCCCATTACAGTAGAGCTTGTATGAAGAGAATCGTGGATGTGAGGGAAGCGAGGTAGTTGTGTAAGGATCGTGGCAAGCAACGTTCCTTTGTCTCTGCCTTTTTCCTCCTATTACTATGTGTTTGCTTATTTTAATCTAAATTTCTTAATGTATGCCTTAATGTATAATGTATAAAGAAGTTTGACGGTACAATGATATGTCTTGATTCCTGGTAAGAATGATAACAATCTAATCCTCAAAAAAAAAAAATACTAAGTAACAATCGCAATTCAATGGAAGCCAAATCCTTATTGATATTTATGTTTCATTGTTATACTGTATGTATTTATTAGCTATTTTATTATATAAAGATAGGTACGTAGTATATAATCTTCATGTATTCATCCTCCTATTGTTAAAAGATGAAAAAGGCTTTATAAAGATCGTATTGAGATGATTCATTCAAGATCTTTGTTAGAATTATAAATCCGGCACAATTATTACATATGTTTCGAGGCCTGAAACGCGTCCCTTATCATCATTATCATCAGCCAGAAGACGTCCACTGCTGAACATAAGCCTTACCATAGAACGCCATTCCTAAGAACATGATGCCAGTTGCATCCACCGGTTATTCTTGACTTTCACTATGTCGTCTGTCCACCTAGTGGGAGGCCTACCTACGCTGCGTCTTTCGGTTCGTTTTTTTTTATTGTGACACGACATCTGACCTCGACTCGCCTGATGATAAGCAAGAGGAGGTCTGGAACGGACGACGACTGGAATAACCGAGTCAGTTCCCGGCTGCCCCAGCCGCCGCCACTATACTGGCCTAAGGTTTCCACACAAAAACCTTTCTTTTCCATCGGTTGTCGGTTCTTCGAGCGATGTGACGTGTCCTTTACGTAATCTAAATCTCAAATAGATGTTTTTTCTGTTTATTCTAAGTTTTTTTTAATATTTAGATATTTTAAATTAATAATATTAAGGCACGATCTCTAACCTCGACTTACCTGGTAGTAAGCAAGGGGATATCCAATTTATCGCCTCAGGCAAAGCTGCCTATTGCTTTTGGTCAGGCTCATTGAAAAAGAACAAAAAATATGAAATGAATATCAAATACCACGCATATTTATTAAACAATATTAGTATTTTCGACCAAAATAATAAACTAACGACATAAAATTGTGAATAGGGTTGTTAAAATTCCTAAGTATAGACACCTTTAGGCATCCTAGGCTTTCAACCTGGACAATGTTAGAGCCATCAATTATAAAGACAATGGTTTCACGGCTCTCTTTTGTTCTAAAACTCTACACTACGGCTTAGCGTAGGCTCAAATTATGTAAGCTTTTTTTTAACTAAATGCTTCTGCGAGAGTAGATTTAGAAGAATTAGATTTACAGTCATTACATATATATATACTTTTTTTTATTAGGTACGTGTAGATATGTGTTTTTTTATTGTGACCCGACATATGACACTCACTACTACTTCAATTTAATAACTGTGAGTAGCAATCACATCCACTATGCCGGCCTAGTTGGAACCGGCAACTTACAAGCTGATCCCGAAACGTGACCAAATTACTTCATTGATTGATCCCAAATTCGGTCTGTATACGGTCTGTAAGTGGTGGTACTACCCCGGATCGGCAGACTGGGTACCACTGCCTACCACTAACGCTTTGGGTATAGACTTAATGTATTTACTTATTTATTTATTTATAAAAGAGTTATTTACAAAATATACACCGATACAACTTAACGTGATATTTACAAAAATATACTTAAATCTAAGTGTTATTTTACTTAACGATAGCCACAGCATGTATATTTAACTAGATTAACATTAATCACTAATATATACATCGATACATCTATACATCTATAAATAAAATTGGAGTGTCTGTTGGTAATATTGAAATAACCGTTATTTACTACACGTATATGAATATATACGCGGTACATACACCAAAAAACATTTTGTTTACAATTTTTGTCTGTCTGTTTGTTTGTTCCGGCTAATATCTGAAATGGCTGGACCGATTTTGACGGGACTTTTATTGGCAGCTGATGTAATAAGGAGTAACTTAGCTACGTTTATTTTAGAAAAAAAAAATAAGAAAAATAAAGCTATGAATCAAATATTTGCTCCGACCGAGAATCGAACTCGGGACTTTACGCGCAACAAACCAATCGCTAATCGTTTGTCCATCTGGGTTGATATTATATTAAAAACCAGGAGTACCTGATGATAAACCATGAGCATCCCATTCCTGTCATGTACTCACATTGCGATTACAGTTTATAAACGCGGGTGAAACCGCGGGGAACAGCTGGTTGATATAAAAAATAAAATGAATTTAAAAAATATATTTTTAGATAGAAATATTTATTTATTTTATAAAAAATATCACTAAATAAAAAACTTAATAATACTATTTTTACTTGTTTATTATATACTTCCAAGTGACGCAACATATAACAGAACTCCGCCTGTTGTTAGGCTGGAGTGCGGTCTATGATTGGACTTAAGTCACTAAACCACTTCACGGTCTGTATACTTGTAAGTGGTGGTATTATCCCGGAGCGGCAGACTGGGATGCCTACTAATCTTTTACAAGCAGACGATCCATACGTATTGATGTTGTAATCGACAAATTCCCCGCCTGATGTTAAGTTGGGAGTCGATCTATTAATAAAGGCGATTGCTCCTACAGTAAAACTTCACTTCAGTCACTTCACGGTATGTACACTTATACAGATGGTAAAGTGACAAAAGTATATTTTTTTAATTTAAATAATTTCAGAATAAAGTACAGTAAATAATATAGTTTTTTTTATCGTGACCTCGACTTACTTGATTGTCAAGCAAGCGTAGATCCAAGAGTGCATACGACTGAAAAAAAAAACGACTTAGGTCACGGTTGCTTCAGTCGCTGTCTTTATGCTAGCCAGAAATTCTTCTTAACGCGTCGCTTAAAGGATTCAAGGTAAAATGAATAGAATAATAACAAAAGGTGAATAGACGTGACAAAAACAAATAAAACTCAAATTAGGCTTATTACTTAACAAAACCACTTCATAGCAGTTAAGCTACTTATGCATTGAGGGCTTTAAATTAATATTATAATATTGTTTAAGTCGAAATTTCAAAAGGATCTTGTTTTATTTTCATACAAAAGTTGTGGTGAATTTAATGTGCACATATATTTCTCAGTTCCTTGAACCGCTATGTCAAACAACATGTGTGCATATTAATAAACAGCAAGAATAGGGAAATGATTGGAATAGCTATTTTTTTAAATTATTGTGACTCGACATATGACACACCCCGCTTGATGTTAGGCTGGAGTGTGGTCCATGAATGGATGTTACTTCTACTACAATTCAATAACTGTGAGTAGCAGTCACATCTACTATGCCGGCCTAGTTAGAACCGGTAAATTACAAGCTGATCACGAAACGCGACCAAATCACTTCACGGTATTTATACTTGTAAGTGGTGGTACTACCCCGGATCGGCAGACTGGGTACCACTCTTTTATAACCAGACCCGAAGCAAATATAATAATATAAATAGATTTAAAAAATCACACGTGCACAACGCGTCATTTGCAACCCGGGATCGAACCCGGTCTCTTTCACCTAATGCTCCATCGCTCTGACTACTAACCTACATAGCACCTGTGTGCTCTCGTCGTGTTCTTAACTTATATAATTATTTAGTTTTAAAAAATCCTCTATCCGTTTTCTTTTTTAACTACAAATAAATCTTTTATTACATTTATTGTGTAATGTTACTGTTTAGTAAGGATCGTGGTAAGTGGCGCTCCATTATCTCTGCCTATCCCTGTGGGAAAAAGGCGTGACATTTTGATTGATTGATTGATTGTTACTGTTTTTGACACAATTATGACCCCTATACACTAATTACTAAAATTAATTTTCATTTTTTTATATGTTTATTCTTTAACTAATAACTGTTATTGTTTACTTTGCTATAACTGTTGCTTCGTTTGTTTATTTCTTTGTATCCCAAATTCGTGATCTATTCAAATTCACATCGATTCATTAGAATAAAGATTTTTTTATTTAAAATGACAACTGTAATCCTGACTTGGCTGAGTAATTCTGTAGTCTTAAATAAATAAATAAACTTGGAAATTTAAAATATAATGTGTTTTAAATTTAAATAATATTTTATGCTTTTGTAAAAATAAATACATTATAGTCGTCTCTACACATTTTTATTACGGACGTCATCAAATTATTTGAAACTATCTTTTAGTATAGCAGTTACATCCATCCATTTGCGTTTTAATCTTTTTGATGTTGCCGACAACATTTCATTGAGTGAACGAATACTCAAATTTAAACTATGTAGGGTTGCAACAAACATAATTCGTCGCTTTCGCAACTTATTGTTCCGCGCTTCTACAAAACATGCGATAACAAACTGTACCGTGCAGAAGAAGGCGACCGTAGTGTAGCGACAGTGCAATGGTTGCGCAAACCGAAAGCACGAGTTCAAAACCACTGTGATATATGTACTTTAGTAGCTTAGTATAAAAATGTAAATGAAATAAAAAAAGTCACAATGTTTACCTTTTAACAAAAATGTTACCTCTTCTTTTTACTTCCGAAGCATTCTGTCGTCCGATTGACTGGCGGACTAATAGGAACGACGCTACGTTTCTTAGTAAAACAATCGAGAACTGGAATTCTTTACCAGCCCATGTGTTCTCTCCTTCCTAAACCATATAACCTTGGATCCTTCATGCAAATTGTGAAAAAGCTCTGGCCGGCATAGTGACTAATAGAATCGTAAGCTAAGTTGTTTCGTCAGCGTTCTTTGACTTCCCCTGGCTTACGATCAGGCATTTTCGTTAGGTCCAAATAAAGTTTTATTTATTATCAGTCTGGTCACAAAACAATCAATCAATCAAATAAATTGTCACGCCTTGCCCCCATAGGGATAGGCAGAGACAAAAAAGCGGATATTGACACAACTCCCTCGCTTCCTTCACATCCACAATTCTTTTTATACAAGCTCTAAGGTTATGGGCACATCCCTAATTTAAACCATACATCAATAAAACATACATCTGTTATTATAAAATAAATGTTATTTTTATTAAACCAAAATAACATTTTAGTAAAATAAAGTTTTTTCATGTGAACGAACTTTCTTAAAATGTTTTTAACTTTGTAACATAGTTTATAACAATTTCGTCTTTATTTAAGAATTTGTTCATACTTGTATACTTATATAAACAATATATACAAACAAACAATATTTATATTTGTTTATATTTGTATAGTATATGTATTTATATATATTTGGTGGACAGACAGTTAATAGTCATTCCCCCAGTCTGTCGATACAGGGTAGACCCACCACCTACAAGTATACAGACCGTGAAGTGATTTGGTCGCGTTTCGGAATCAGCTTGTGAGTTGCCGGTTCCAACTTGGCCGGCATAGAGGATGTGATTGTTACCTACAGTTATTAAATTGTAGTAGCAGTGACATCCACTCATGGACCACACTTCAGCTTAACATCAAGCGGGTGCTGTCATATGTCGGGTCACAATCATTTTTTAACAGTTGAACGTCCAATACTCGTAGCACATTACACAAGGGTAAAAAACCTCGTATTCTATTTACAACTCCTAGCAAATATCGTAAATCGTTTAACTAGTTCGTAAACATTCGGTAATAAAAATAAATTTAATTATCACTAATGCTTACTTGGAGATAGGAGATCTAATAGAATTTATTACTTCTACATTTTAAAGAGGCAATTAGTGGTTTTATTTTTAAAACATCGCCATTTGAACCAAAGCATTTGACAAGACTTTAGCGCGATCGTGGATAAGAGACTTTAAAGCGGTTTAAAAACCAAAAGCAGACGGGCACCTATCACTAATCAGTCTTTAGTCATTTTAGTGTCTTTGTTACACGCGTTCTATTTCCAAGGTTTTTAAGGAGAATATTTTCTAGTTAAAAAAACTTAAAAAGAGGGCTCTATTTTTACAATCTTAAGACTTTTATATAAATTTTAATAAATATTATTGCAATTAAATTTACAACATAAAATTCCATGTTACTTTATTGTTAATTTATTCATTACAGACACAACACAAAATTAAAAGTATATTAACTATATTTAAACTATAAATAAAAAATATCATCTAATGACGTCGAATCAGAGATAATAGCAAGGCAGAAATAATTGCCAGTCTTCCTTTCTTCAGCAATTAAATTATAAGTTATGTAAATATATTTTTTACTTAACTTGCAACAAAAATAGAAACTCGTATGTTATTTTATTTTAATTATGTAAATAATCACTATACTTACTGCAATAATAATAATTAGCACCGATTCAAAAAGTAAGTTTTTCTTTATATTTCTATACTAAGCTACTGAAGTGCTTGTTTCATAGAATCAGGACAACCAAAGTACATATATTTAAGATACATTGGTAGCGGTGGGTGGTTTCGAACTTGTGCTCTTGGTTTGTGTAACCATTGCACTGCCACTACACCACCGTCGCCTTTTATATTTTTTTTATAAACATGTAAATACTCGTAGGTCTTTTATAAAGAAAGAAATCTATTTCTGAGGTTTTTTAAATTAGTGTAATTTTCTGCCTCTTGAACATGTTTAAAAAAACCTAAAAGCATTTTATTTTTATTCCGACCATCTTTGATCTTTTTGGGATTAGGGCAAGTATAAAAACGTCAAAAGGTTTAGTTAAAAATGAAATTTACATGAAAACGAACGCCTTTTATAAATCTTACAGACAATAAAACCACAAGACCCCTGTAAATTAAAATACATATATATAAACATATATAATATTGAAATAAAGAGCGCTGCGATTAGACTAATCAAATCAGAAAATAATAAAAAAAAGAGGTGAATATTGGCTTCGGGTCTGGTTATCAAAGAGTGGTAGGCAGTGGTACCCAGTCTGTCGGTTCAGGGTAGTACCACCACTTACAAGTATATAGACAGTGAAGTGATTTGGTCGCGTTTCGGGATCAGCGTGTAAGTTGCCGGTTCCAACTAGGCCGGCATAGTTGGCAATTACATACCATGATGCGGAGCATACCAAGATTAATTACATACCAAGATTTAGCAGTCGTCCGGTTAAGCGTCTATCTACCTAGAGCTTCCCGTCACTGTCCGAAGTCTGATGTCTTATAGTATGGTATAGTATAGTATAGTATAGTATAGTATAGTATAGTATAGTATAATATAGTATAGTATAGTATAGTATAGTATAGTATAGTATAGTATAGTATAGTATAGTATAGTATAGTATAGTATAGTATAGTATAGTATACTTAGTATAGTATAGTATTGTATAGTATAGTATAGCATAGTATAGTATAGTAGTATTCAGACTACGAGGAATAAAATCTGACACAATAGCTCATCCAAGCAGCATCACCTTTCGTCTGACAGTTCTAGTCACTTGACTGAACTCTTTTGCGCCGCGCCGTCTAGCAGTATTTGGTCTGTGAGAAATGTAAATTGGTCATCATGTTTTCATTAAATAAAAATTGTTTGTCATGTGTCCTAACAGTACAAAGGCGAGTTAGCCCTTATTAAAATTTTGTAAAATTCCCTTCAATATGACAGTAGGGCCTCCCCTCTTCAGGCCATCAAAGGCAATATCCTCGTAAAAACATCGTGAAATATTCGGAAGGTGTGACAAACGTCCGTATAAAAACTGATTTATGCCAGACGCAGGCGGTTGCGTATGTCATTGGGGAAAAATGGTCAAGTGCGAGCTCGAAATTAAGCTCAAGAGTTCTGATGTTGTGTGGTGTGTGGTTTAGTTAATTGAAGTATTCATTTTAAAGGCGACCGTGGTGTAGTGGCAGTTCAATTGTTACGCAAACTGAGAGCACGGGTTTAAAACCAATATATCTTTGATATATGTACTTTGGGTGTCCTGTTTCTATGATAAAATAAATAAAGAGCAAATTGTTGATATAAAAGAAGAAGATATTTGATCTGGGTCTTGTTAGTGGTCTTTGAGTTGATGTTGATCTAGCTATAGAACCACAACAAAAAATGTATAGACCATAAATTTTAGACCATTAAATTGCAGTTCAGAGGCCCAATTCTCTTAATACATCTTTTAAAGAGTTGTAGGCAGTGGTACCCAGTCTGCCGATCCGGGGTAGTACCACCACTTACAAGTATACAGACCGTGAAGTGATTTGGTCGCTTTAAGGGATCAGCATGTAAGTTGCTGGTTCCAACTAGGCCGGCATAGTGGATAGAGCTACTCACAGTTAATCGAATGTAGTAGCAGTGACATCTATTTATGGACCACACTCCAGCTTAACATCAAGCGGGGTGCTGTCATATATCGGGTCCCATTAAAAACAAGAAAACATGACAGCGAAATAACTTGGCAACGATTGCGCTACGATCCTTGTGGAGCGCCATTTGCCACAACTCCATCGCTTCCCTTACATCCACAATTCTCTTCATACAAGCTTTACGGTGTTAAGCCTCATGTTAAGCAGAAGTGCGGTCCATGGATGGAGGTGACTGCTACTACAGTTAATTTTGAAAGTAGAATTTGAGTTTATGTTCTCTACGGAACCCAAGAATTGTTATAACAATTTTAATGGCCACAGTAACAGCTTCCACGGATGCTAAACAATTTTATTACGAAACACTAAATCATTCTCGAATAATATTTTATACTGCATCTACTTTTAAGTATATGACTTTTGTTTATTTACTTTATTTAAATTTTTTATACTAAAATTATTTCTAAAAGTACCAATATAATAAAATAACACAGGGAGCATTGACTTATGAAAACTTTTAGTTAAAGCAATGACGTTTGTATGTACTATGCGATTAAAATAAGAATAGAATCGGACATCCGCCATTTTGGATATTTAAGTACACTTGCCAAACAAAACAATATGGAAATTTAATTTGAATATAGGTAAGTAATAAAATAATGATATTCATTGAAAATAAAATAAAGTTTAGGTATATATAAGTAAATCTATATTTTTATTTGTATTATATTTATTTATAAATATAAGTTTATTTAGTAATTATGATATAAAACACTGTATATTATATACTGTATATAACCTTTATACAGTAAATAATATAATATTAATATTATATCAGTTTCATTCTTCACCCGAAGGTTGCCTGGAAGAGATTTCTGTTTAGTAATAAGGTCGCCTTTTGTGTATAATTAGGCTTTATTTTAAGTACATTACTTTACACAGAAAGTATTAAAAAAAATTTGAATGCACTTTTGTACACATCGTACAAAATCTAAATTGAGTAAATGACAAAATGACGCATGTTCGATCCTATTGTTATTTTAATCGCATAGTAGACGGCGGCAGTCAACCGGATGACTCGGCTTATATCATAGAAACAGAACGACCAAAGTATATACTTATATCAAAGCACATTGGTGATGTATGAATGAGGTATGCAAGTGGTTTTACATACATTATTCATTTAGTTCTTAAGATTTAAGGTTTACCTTTGCAATGAAGATTGTTATTTACCATTTATGTAAGATTGTTATTTAGGTAATAAAAAATACTCTTAAAATTTAACCCAAATCCTTTAAAACAATAATTAAATTGTTTTAAAGGATTTAGGTTTATTTTTAGGAGTATTTTAATTATTATGATAAATTACTTTTATTTGTATTTAATCCTAATTTACTAAGACAGTTTGCTTTAAATAATTAATTAAAGTCTTGCAAACTAATTATTGCTTCTAAGAATTTGTCTATTTAACCGTTCACCATCAGAATTTGATGGATGACAGCTTTATCAAGCTGCCATTTTGACTGTAAATAAGTTTCGATGTTGGTTTAGATATTTGAGAAGTTTAATTAAACTTCGACCAAATCGGAGACATTCTCAAGAAAGCTTTATAACCGTAGAACTTGTATTAAAAAAAATGGATGTGAAGGAAGCGCGGAAGTTCTGTCAGGATCGTGGCAAGTGGCGCTTTATTGTCTCTGCCTATCTCTGTGGAACTTTTTAAAACTTTTTAAAGAATGGTTGGCAGTGGTACCCAGTCTGCCGATCCGGGGTAGTACAAGTATACAGACCGTGAAGTGATATTTGGTCACGTTTCGGGATCAGCTTGTAAGTTGCCGGTTCCATCTAGGCCGGCATAGTGGATGTGATTGCTACTCACAGTTATTAAATTGTAGTAGTAAATTCATGGACCACACTTCGGCTTAACATCAAGCGGGGTGCTGTCATATGTCGAGTCACAATAAAAAAAAACTTCATGAACGGATAAAACGTCAAACCGACCAACATATCGTGCTGCTGGTATAATTTAAAAACAATGATAATGTAAGTCAAAACTAAACTAATACGAAGTGACATTCAACGAAGTAAGGACCAATACAAGTAGTCATCGTATAAAACACAACAGTAAACAGTAAAATTTACACATTTTTTCCTTTCACCACACAATTGACTATTTTCCTATAGGAAAATTACACCGCAGCTGGGTGTTGTACATAAAACTACTCGGCCACGGTCGCTCTATATAATTATGAACATATTAATTTATTAAAAAGATTAATGAAAGGTTAAATAGGTTTTAATTGTAGTTTTAATCCACACCGCATAATTATAATTGTACATGGACTTTCAAAATAATTGAGGCCTTTTTATTAAACAACTGTAGCGACCGCTACATGCCACCGCTAGATGGCGTTGCATGTGTCCAATATCCCGCAAACGATTTACCGACAAAGTAATCAATATATATGCGCTCCAACGAAGAGACGTCACCCGGCTAAGTTGAGCCCTGTAACACGCGTACAGCTGGGAGTACTCCTTTCCTTTTCTAACATGCGGAATGATGCTCCGCTATACAACTTTATCATTGTTTGATACAGTAATTATTATGTGGCGACCAGCGGCACGCAGTAATAGCCGTTTCGACGTTTGATCTGCTCATGAAGTTTCATATAAATTAATAATTACGTTTGAAGGAGCAAATTGCTGTTCTTTATTGTCACTATCGCACATCGCTCGAAGAACCAACAACCGATGGGAAAAAGTTCTATAGTGGAGACCACAAACCGGAAGACACAGCGTAGGTAGGCCACCCACTAGGTGGACTGAAGACATAGTCAAAGTCATGGGTAACCGGTAGATGTAACTGGCATCTTGTCGTTCGGGATAGCGTTTTAAGGGAGAGGCTTATGTTCAGCAGTGGACGCCTTCAGGCTGATGATGATGATGATGATTGTCACTATAAAGAAAAACAATTGTAGCAAAACGGTCATCATAGCGTGCCGCTGGTATAGCGGAAGTAAAAAGGTCTCTAAAACATAGAACTTCCGATTCAAAAGCATTTAACGGTACCAATGTATCTAATAATCTATTAGCTAAGAATATGGAAAGAATAGAAGCTGTGCTAATATAAGAACTAATTCAGTGTTATTTATCTCATTTATACTATTTATACGTGGGTGTCTGAAAGAGACAACTACTTGTACTTCAATTTCTTTCTTTCAAAGGTTGTCACTACTTTTTGCAATTACATCCAATTGGTTGACTGCTTAATTAAAAGTCACGTGGTAACAAGAGTAGCGGCATAATTGTTCCGTCATTCTTTCTTGAAGTATTTTAATGTTATTTGTAATTGTGTCAAATTAGGTTGACAAATGATCATCAAAACTAGTGACAACCTTCTAAATTACGAATGTAAAAATGTATATTCATCCCCTTCTGGTTTCTTTTTAATACCATAAGTGAAAATAGTATAAACGGTTGTATTTTGTAACTATTTTAGGGCTCCTTCTATTTCTTAGGTCCAAATTCTTTGCCTATTAGCATTTTTTTTGTACTAGCACACGTTTTGTTATTGAAAACATACATACATACAATTGTACATTGATATTTAATTTATGAATTCATGCTATCAGAAAGCTGAACATACTTTGAAAAGAACAACAAACAAAGAAAGTGGAAAAAGGGAGAATGCGTATAATAAAAAAAATGTACAGGTACGATTTTCATCAACTCTAATATCTTTTGTCATGTTAATCGAAATATTCAGCGAAACGGAAAACATTGAAAAGGGACTTTTCGATATTATTATGGGTGTCGCGAAATGTTTACACGTTGTTAAAAATAAAAGAAATGTTTTGTCGAAGTATTTTCAATCTTGTACTGTAGAACCTAAGTTATACTTTCCTATAATGGCCTTATTTTTTTTGATGTGATTGGTATGATCGTGATTTGTCGATCAAATCAATCAATCAAATTTTTTACGTATTTTTCTCACAGGAATAGGCAGGTACAAATGAGTGTAACTTGTCTTGTCAACTCCCTCACATCCACAATTCTTTCCATACAAGCTCTTATAGTTGTGATTTAAAACATAAATAAACCTACAGAGTAGGCAGTACCACCAAGTCTTGCAAGTATCACTTGGTAGTGTAGCTACAGTCGTAGAACTCAGTCAAGTTTCGGGATAAGCTTCGAAGTTGGAAGACAGGCATGGCGTATTGGTTACGCCCCGGATTCGATTCCTGGTCATGACAAATATTTGTTTCATAGCTTTTATTTACATCTTCCAGCTTATGATGATGAATATCCAAAAATATACCATTTATAAAATAATGACCTATGCTATAGAGATTATTACAAAAAATTGGAATTGTAAAAACTGGCTACGACATCGATATGATCACTGTGCCTTAGAGTATGAAAATAAATAAAGAGAGCGAGGTAAGTGTGAACAGTAAACTTAGGTATGAACCGTTTTTATTGTTCTTTTTTGTTTAACACTTAGCTGTGTACCCGCGTAAAGACATTCCGTAAGAATAGAAGACTTTACCGTCGTTAAAAGTGATCATATTACCACCAACCTTTATTAAAATCGGACGAATACAATTATAGTGCTGATATTCGTACTATATATTTAAATAATATCGATCCCAGGTAATAGCACCACTTCCAAGTGTACAGATCGGTTAGTAACTTAGTCGCGTTTCAAAATCAGCTTATAAGTTGCCGGTTTCAACTAGGCCGGACTCGACATCTGACCTCAATTACCATCTCGATGTGCCTAATGGTAGGCATGATAGAGCTCCAAGAGTGCCGTTGGCTGGAAAAACTGAGACAGATCACAGCTGCCACTATTCTGGCCAAATGTCCTTTTTTACTCATCGCTTGCTTGTATCGTAGAAACAAGAAAACCAAGATACATGTATAAAAGATACGTAGGTATATCGGCAAGATAAAACCAAACTCGTGCTCTCGGTTTGCGTGACCATTGCATTACCACTACACCACGGTCGTCTTAAAATAAATAATATACGCGCTCTATTAAATTAACGCTCTGTGATCACTGCATAATACACCCATCGCACCCGAGATTGTATCGTAACGCGAAATTCATAATTTATGAACGGGAATCGAATATGTTCTAAGGGAAATGTTTTTGCCTTTCCTCTTTACATTGATAATATTTTTTGTATACAAAAAAAAACATAACATACAGAATCAATGTTTCGCCTACATATTAAAACACATAGGGACCGCCGGTTTTTGATAGAGAAAAAAAATGGCTTCTTTTTTCTTTTTTTTTTATTGTGACTCGACATATGACAGCACTCCGCTTGATGTTAAGCCAAAGTGTGGTCCATGAATGAATGTCACTGCTACTACAATTCAATAACTGTGAGTAGCAATCACATCCACTATGCCGGCCTAGATGGAACCGGCAACTTACAAGCTGATCCCGAAACGTGACCAAATCACTTCACGGTCTGTATACTTGTAAGTGGTGGTACTACCCCGGATCGGCAGACTGGGTACCACTGCCTACCACTCTTTAAAATCTGTCATTATTTGACAATTTGCCAAATAGGCTATTATTGTAAAGTGTGATGAAGATATTGAGAGAAGAGAGCAGAAGGGTAACGTAGTGAACGGTGCTATCCATAGTATAATGAAATAATGTTCCAAAAGTCACGGATGGCTGTTCATAATGCGGTGCTTGTTCCTACATTAAAGTTTTGAAGTGAATGTTGGGTGTGGCAGAAGAAGCATGAGAGTAGAATTAACGCTGTAGAAATGTGGTCGTTAAGGAGTGTATGTGAAGTGACGATAGCGGATAGATTAAGGAATAGCACACTGCGTGATAGATGTGGTTTGAAAGAGGATGTAGTGACAAGGTTTGGCAAAGGAATGCTTCGATGGTGTGGGCACATGGAAAGGATAAGTGAAAGTAGATGGACGAAAGCAATTTATAAATCTCATGTGAATGGATACGTTAAACAAGGAAGGCCCAGGTGGGTTTGCCAACCAAATCGAAGACATCCCCGAGAAAGTTAATTTACCTAGTAGTGCCCATAACCATAGTGCTTGTATCAAAAGAATTGACACGTAGCAATCTTGTGTTTTACCAAAAATGTTCTACGTGTGTCCATTATCATACTTTTACATTGTAAAGACTGTATACACTTACGGGTATACAAACCGTGATGTGACTAAGTCGCGTTTCGGGATCTACTTGTAAGCTGCCGGTTCCAACTAGGCCGACATAGAGGATGTGACTGCTACTTGCAGTTATTTAGCTGAAGTAGTTGTCACTTTTATTCTTAGTTTGCACTCCAGCCTAACTTCAAGCGAGGGGATGTCATATATAGAAACACAATAAAAGAGTTTTTAGCGGGCAACTGCAACTGACAGGACGCGCAATTTTGAATTATTTGAAAAGCTTGTGTTTTTCATAAATATTAATGTGTAATAATGGTGGAATTGTTATCCAGTAATAATTTTTAAGTTGATCAAGTATAAACAAGTAATATAAAGTTGTGAAACGTGTTTCTTCATGTTCCCCTTCTGAAGTTTTAGTAAAGGCTTTCCGCCGCTTTACTAAAACGATCATTATCAACTTCACTATCATCATCATTATTTGATGAATCACTCGCGTGGTTCATGTTCATCTTTACTTGACAATGTATTAACATTGAACCATATATTTTTACTTTGACACTGGCAAGTTAAATACTAAAGCCATAAACAAGAAGAAAGAAACACAATAAAAGAACAAAAATCATGAAAACAAGCAACTTAACTGAATGCTTGTATGAAACTAAAGTGTTGTATAATCTAAATAATCTTGGCTCTTTCATTAAACGTAATGTGTAAAATGTAACACTGAAATCCTCACTACAAAGGAGGTTTTCGGCTGTAAAAGGAGACTTTAACAAAGAACTAGGATAATACCTCTAGGATGATACTAACTACTGGGTACATGCCTTTAAGGCTGCTATTCATAATAATTATTTATTTTATAGGTATGCAAAACAAATTGCAATCTTTAATTCATCGTGAAAAAATATTGTGAACTTCAAACTCGATTGCAACTCAAAAATGCACACACTGCAAACAATAAAGAAAAATTACATAGTATTACCAATCATTAACTACTAATTACATATCTATTAATCTATTAATTATATTAGGCATTGTCATTTTAAAAACAAAGTCATAAAAATAATCATTAAATCACAAAACACAAACCTTAAAGACAACAAGCATTTACATTATTTATAAATAATAATTTATGTTATACTTATAAAAAGTGGTAGGCAGTGGTACCCAGTCTGCCGATCCGAGGTAGTACCACCACTTACAAGTATACAGACCGTGAAGTGATTTGGTCACGTTTCGGGATCAGCTTGTAAGTTGCCGGTTCCATATAGGCCGGCATAGTCGATGTGATTGCTACTCACAGTAGCACAGTACTACTGAATTGTAGTAGCAGTGACCACACTTGCTGTCATATGTCGAGTCACAATTAAAACAAAAATTATGGTAATATTATACTCAAATATAACTATAAATTAAAAATATCCTCTAGAGACGTCCCATCGAAGGTAATCCCAAAAAGACTAAGAACAATAAATATCATAAAATTCCAAGTGAATGACAGCCTTACTCTTACAACTATTATTATTAAAGCTAAAAGTGTGGTTTATATAACACCCATGTCTCCGTTATACAAAGAAACTTTGTTTTATAACAATCCCTTTATCATAATTCTCATTTATTTCTTAGCAACAATTATACGGGAATAATTAAGTTATATATAGAAAAAATATTTAAAAAAATCAAATTGTCACGTCTTTTTCCCACAGGAGAAAGGCGGAGACAATGGAGCGCCACTTGCTGCGATCCTGACACAACTCCATCGCTTCCTTCATATTCACAATTCTCTTCATACAAGCTCTATGGTTTTGGGCACTAGGCAATTTAGCTTTCTTGAGGATGTCTCCGATTATTATTGGATATTATTTTTTCCAACTTTTATTAGTATCTTACACTGTAACAATACAAGCATTGGAATATGTCAAAAAAAAAATTAAATGAAGAGGCGCTTAGAACTGCAAAGCGACGACGACCGAAAAACCCGTTTCAGTTTTTGGTTGCCACTGTCGCCGCCACTATGTTGGGCAAAAGTATAACATAAGTATAATTGAGAATCAAACGAACTTACCTGTAAGTGAAGTTCGATGATAATTGTACGAACTTCCTTAGTGCTCCGCCGATTTTCATATTTAAACAAAGTAGTATTCGCATTCGATGGCTACTCTCACACGTTTAATAGTAATCAGTTTTTTTTTTTTTGGATGAATATACGGTTGTCCAAGCCTCGATTTCTTTAAGACATCATTCTGTTTATAGTGTTCCTGTGCTTACAAACCTGAAACTCACCTACCTATTTACATGTAGAGGTGGGAGGGTGTGGCTTTCACAATCGGCGGAGCACTAAGGAAGTTCGTACAATTATCATCGAACTTCACTTACAGGTAAGTTCGTTTGATTCTCAATTGTACTTTACTTCCGCCGTGCTCCGCCGATTTTCATATTTAAACAAAGTAGATATTTAAAGGTTGAAGGTTTGTGGACTGAAATGGAAGTATTACCAGACATTTGGATGATCAGAACTCCTCAATCACATTAACTTAGTTCTATAACAATTATTTCTTAAATTTATATAATTATGCGTCCTCTAAGTCATTACAGTGATCTAGTACAAGTAATAAATATATATATAATATATATATATATATATATATATATATATATATATATATATATATATATATTTTTTTAAATCAATTTTTGCAAAAGTGTTGGATTTTTCGGACCATCCAACAGTTCTACGAATAGTGTCAATATTCTCTCCTAATGTTTAAATAGTAGATGTTGACAAATGACCATTACTATGATTTTCAAGTGTATGTCATAGATATCAAGATATAAAGTGTATCTTTATTTTAATTGCTTAAAGTTTGTTAACGAACAAGATTTTTTTATTTTTTTATTTTTCATTTATATAACTGAAAGAGTTTTGTGCAGGGTAGATAAACTCTCTTTTATAAAAGATATTTTAGGATTTATACAATAGAGGCAATAATAAAGTTGGTTGTGTACGACCTGGCCCTAGGTTTATTGAAATTTATTATTTATATTTTAACTCGCAATATTTTAAATAATCATATTATTATATTTAATTAAAGATGAGGATTATCCTTTATGAGCGGTTACAAGAGCTAACAATGTTATCACATTGGATAACAAATTAAGTGAAATATTTTCATTTGGATATAATTTATATAATAATTCTTAACCAACATTGGGTTCTTAAATCATATTTTCGAGTTTGTGGGCGAAACCTAAAAATCTCTTAGATAGTATCTTAACACAAATGTCAGTGGTAAGTTCATTTGGTAAATGAGGGCTATTGCTGAATATACCAATTTACTGAATTATAACTATAGCCTTTATTAGAAGTATTAGAAAAAGGTTAATAAATAAGAATAAATAAGAGAAATCTTATCTATCTGTGAAGTGTAATGTATCTGTATATTTGTGATACTATTTTTTTTACTATTACAATTATCTACAATTAGGTATGTATTACATTGCTTCAAAATGTTATCGACAATGAAGCACCTGCACTTACAGGCAATATACCGTGTAACCTGGAGAAAGGATACTATGGTTGCAATGGTCAATATGAGCCAACTATAATTACCCTAGGTGCCTTGTTACAAAATTTAGAAAAGCTTTATTATAATTGAAAAGGGTGGAAAACGAATGATATTTGTAAAAAGTCCTGTATGGAAAACGTCCATGAGATTGTGAAAGAATCTCTTGCGATAGCATAGTGGTCTGGTCGCCAACAAATATATAACTTACACTTATGATTATGTGTAGAGGCAAACAAATCTTTTTTAGAAATACCAAAACCTGAAATAATCGTATAAAAGGCATAATTTGCCGTTTTTCACTAGGTTCTATTGTTAAACTGTCTTGAAGCAGTGTCAACTGATTTTATTTGAAGCAGTATTGTTTTTGATGGTATATAATCTGTCTATACGCACATACTTGCATGCTTACACCACTGCTAAATTAGTTTAGCTAGACTATCAATATGTGGTGTTGTTAATTCTTAACATGATAAAGCAGTTACTTACTTTTATTACATGTAAATGATTTTAAAGCAAAAAGACAGCCAGTAAATTTAGGTAATTATTGTGTTCATTTATTTATTTATGAATCTTACCGAACCCTATTAGTGGTACAACATAACCGCAATTTAACAATAATGCATCTGCATAAATTACTTATTTTGGCTGATTAATTGATTCTTATGAAAGTGAAACAAATTATTTTGTCACCAGGATAGTTAATTATTGGCACCTTGTGATATTGGTACTTGGCTATTATATCTATTATTATTTAATGCATTTCCATAGTTCAAGTTGTTTTGTATGCGCATCAGCTATATTATGTTACACCTGAAGTCCTGGACATGCTGCATATAGCATGCCTGTTATAGTGGCCAACTTTGAATAGGACGTGTTTTGTTCCAACTGTCATGTTTTCAGAACCTATTCTCATTCATTATGCTTGTGGAATTAATTTACTTTTAGTTGTGTTTATAATAAAACATAAACTTACCAATATATAAGTCTCCTTTGTGGCCATTAGACATGATTATTATGTCTTTATCTAAACATTTAAATATACTAATGAAGTATAATTCCTGTTTTTATTATATTTATGTATGGGTGTCAAAATCATCTTTAATATCAATATTGGTCATGTATAAAAATCCAGAGCAGTTATTAATAATTTAAGAGCAGTACGTATTTCCTCAATTTTAAAAGATGTTAATTTTTTAGGAGTAAAAATAAAACTTTTTTTTTTTATTTTTTTTTATTTTTTATATGTATTATTTTGGAGACAATAAAGTGAGGATATAAATTAATTGGACTCTGGTGAGCTCAAGATAAATAGCACCTTTACATAACAGTTCATTTATTGAACTATTAAAGTCAGCAATTTCTTCCTTAGAAATTAGGCAACCTGACCAATTGGAACCTGACTTATTGTACAGGTATTAGATTTATAAAGGTATTATATTAAATGGAATATTGTGTCCCAGATCCATGAAAAATAAATAAATATGTCAGAGGGTACCTTGTAAAAATATTGTAATCGTCTGTTGACGCTGTTTGTTGTTGCCTTTCGTAACAGCATATTGGTAGCAACCACCTTCTCACATAGTCTTCCGAGGGAGTCCCCAGTAGTTTAAAGGATTTTATTTATTTAAAAAATCAGTGGTCGAACTTGCTGCGGCTTTACTATTTCCCATTTTATCACCAAAAGTCCAAAGTTGACTTCAAAAAGGGATATTTCAGGAGTGGAGTCCTGTGCTGCATCTCTGGCAACTTCACCTGAACTAGCCTGAGGCTAAAAACCTTCTTAAAGAGAAGTTCATTGAAATAAGTTTTTCAGTATCTTTCTGACATTCTGAACATTTTTATATTAATAAATGGCGGTATTGATATATCTAAATAACACCGTATAATTTTATTCTTAATACTGTGATCTACTGTATTTGCATGGCATGGCAAAATAGTGAATACTTTTTGTTTTATCCCTCTTCAGAGAGGGTTTATTGATTGCATATGTGACCTCAGGGTTTATTTTGCAAGGGTTAACCATTGTGTTAAATACATTTTCCCTCTCTCTTTTTTTTTTTTTTTTTTTTACACCAGACTAACTTTTTGACCAACGGTCTGTGGGTTCTAGTTGTGTATGGCTGGTTCTGGCACTCACGTTCTTTGGTATGGTCTAGAGCAGTGTTTCCCAAAGTGGGGCCCACGCCTTACAGGGCAATTCGATAGTTAAGGAGGGTAATTTCAAAATGGATTAGACACGACTTCAACCCTTCTGCTTTGGGTTATTTATATGCAATGCTAGATATCGGTGACCAATTTAACAAAAAAGGCAATTTTTTTAAAAAAAATATTGTAATCATTTATATTTATTAAGGGTAAAATACATTTTTTAAAGGTTGGGAAACACTGGTCTAGAGTGACTAATAAAACAAGGTCAAGAGTTTATTGACCTCGACTCTTTATTGAGTTGGTGCTTAAAAGCATAAACCCTGGGTAAAAATGTTATAACCTGAATTAGGATTCTCATTATATATAGTACATTTTTCTAATAAAAATCATACACATCAATATATGGACGACGTAGGTTCACCCATGCTCAAGAGGTAATAATATTGGATTGTGACGATGTAATTCCTCGAAATACATTCAAGCACAATAATAAAATAAATTGCGACGTTGCAGTTCTTCAAACTACACTCAAGCACAATAATAAAATAAATTGTGACGTTGCAGTTCTTCAAACTACACTCAAGCACAGTTATAATTAGTTGTCACATTATAGTTTTTCAAACTACCATCAATAACAGTAATTATAAATTGTAACATTGCAGTTTTTCAAACTACACTCAATCACAATAATAATTCATAAATAGTGGACGTTATAGTCTCACGAAGTATTAAAACATTTTGGTTGCAACAAATCCACTTATGTAAAAAATCCAGTATCGGTATTTACCTGAATCGTTTTGTTCATGCAGGTAAAACGAACAAACGTGGATGAGGGCGACCGTGATGGCGTCGTATTCGTGGAGCTCCGTTTCTCCAACCATCTTATTTTCTACGGTATTTGCCAATTTGCTTGTTCGTTTTCAGCTTCTTCTCGTTGCCTTTTACCCATTTAGAGTAAGATTGTATAATTATTTACACTAAAATTTACAATAAAATGCGGACAACCGATATACACGTGCATCTCGTAGCACACGAAATACGGAATGATGTCTTAAAGAAATCGAGGCTTGGACAACCGTATATTCATCCAAAAAAAAAAAAACTGATTACTATTAAACGTGTGAGAGTAGCCATCGAATGCGAATACTACTTTGTTTAAATATGAAAATCGGCGGAGCACGGCGGAAGTAAAGTACAATAAATAGAAGCAGTAAGTATAATAATATACAGTACAGTAGTAATATAGATTAAGTATTGCATTGTAACATGACGAGCGTTCATATTCGTAGGTTGAATTTAATTTAAGCACGGCCGTTTGCATCAACCACAACTAAACCTAACACTTAGGTAATTACTTAGTTTCACACTATATTTTTCATATTCACTATATTTTACTTAATTTGTTCGTATTAAATAGTTTATTTTTTTATTTTTTATTGAGACACGACATTTGACCTGGACCCGCCTGATGATAAGCAAGAGGAGATACAATAATGACAACCAACAAAAATAAAAAGAAGCTTTAATTTAAAACTATTAGAACTGCAAAGTAAGGGGGTTCAAAAGCGGCGACGACGGAAAAAAACATTTCAGTTTTTAGTTGCCCCAGTCGCCGTCATTATGTCGCTTAAAACGCTTGCTTAAAAGTATTGAAGTTTGGGTATTAGGCCATTCTAAATCAATAATTATATTAAAAAATAATCCACTTATACTTAATAACAATAAAATTATTGATAAAATAATATTAAGGTAATAAAGCTACTTCTAGGTCATAGTTCGAGCTGTAGCGATTTCATGGTTAGGTAGAGTAATAAAGGAACATGAATATGGTATCAACTAGGCCGACCTAGTGGATGTGACTTCTACTTAAATTTATTGAATTATAGTGGCAGTTCCTCTATTCATGGACCGCACTTCGGCTGAACACAGACGGGGCGCTATCATATGTCTGGTCACAATAAAGAAAAAGCTATATGAATTTGTAATAAATAATGACACTAACATAAGTAATGAGTATTAATAATTAATTTTAATCTTAGTTTAGGTGTAATTAATCATACTTGAAATACCGTCCACCTGATATTGCAATGTCACGTCTAACGAAGGAGTAGCTTCTACTTTTGGGGTGAGATTAATAAATTAATATAGGGTTTCAAGCCCCTATAGAACGCATTCCTAACATGTCGTTATACGTGTATAGGGGAGATTACATAGCTTATTTTAATTTTAAATCAACGCTTAAGCTATGCAAATGATTTGGGGAGCATTTGTCGCGCACAACTGTTGATTTAATAGTGTTGTTTTTGTTTTAACAGTCACGGCTTGTGGCTTATCTTTTGTAAGATTTTTATTGCTACTGTTTTCGTTTTGGATACTAAAATTAGTTGTGTGTAGGTGGGGTTTATTTTTAGTGCTTTGCGCATTACTTAGCAAGTTGTGTCTGTTTTATTGCTTTTCGCGTATCTTTCTCAATACTTGGTATTCAATTTTATCTTTGTTTAAACTGAATTCTTAGATTTGGTTATATATTTTACTTTATTGGGAAACAGTCGTCTTTTCACCCCTTTTCACTCCGCGCAATACCAGTGGGTTCTAGTATTGTGGGCACTCCAACAGTGACAAGAGCCCTTTGGATGATTCATTAATAATAAAGCTTTTTTTATCTTGGTACGGTTTATGATTGAACATGAGTTACGCCATTATTTTCATGACATTCAAGGCGATCGTGGTGTAGTGGTAGTGCAAGGATGTAGGAATTTGGACGCGAGCTCACAGTTGCCTGTGACGCTACGTGGTCAAGGACGGGGAGAAATAAAACGCACCCGTTGATGTTGTAAAGAAAACTAATATATTTAACATAAAGATAGAATATCAAAAAACAAAAGAATAAATGAATTTAAAATGACAATTATGTTTTTTAATGAAAATGAATTAGGACAATTTTAGTGCGACCTTTTTAAGGTCGGCACACCTGTGTATTACCTAGTTAGAGGATTGGTAGCATTTGTCCAATGTATACTTGTGTGTTTTTTATACATTTTATACTCAAGTTTTTTTCACCGTGTATTAAAATGGTCTTGCAAAACCAAGGATTTCGGTTCAAATTTCAAATCTTCTACCCACTAAAAAGTATCTTTAATAAATTTGGTAGCCCAGTTTTTATAATACAAAGGTCAGATGACGAGTCTCAATTACAATAAACCAGGGTATTTGACATGAAAATGAGGAAATGCAGTAAACATTAAATATAGTAGTGAAATATTCAAATATAACGAATTTCTCTTATAATTAAGCTAATGAGGTCTCCCAGAACAGCTGTGCTGTGCCCCTGATAATTATTATTACGTTCACGACCGAAAGGTCATAAGTTATAAACGTTCTCATTTCTACAAAAATATTTATCAAAAAAAAAACATCTAGACATTTAGTTAAAGAAAACTGGGTTGAATAGTGCCCATAACCGTAGAGCTTGTATAAGAATTGAGGGTGTAAAGGAAGCGAGGGTGTTGTGGCAGGATCGTGGCAAATGGCGCTCCATTGTCTCTGCCTATCCCCGTGGAAAAGAGGCGTGACAATTTGATTGATTTGTTACTGCGACTTTATTGAGTTAGATAAATAATTAATATAAATATCATATACGAGTATATGACAATATATGGACTGAAATTGACTGGGCTGACGACATGGATAACCGGAGATAAGAGTCACGAATAACCGGTGGATGCAACTGTCATCTTGTCGTTCGGAATAGCGTTCTAATAGCGTAACCGTAAACTAAGTCGTTATTTAGTCGATGGCACGCTTGGACCTCCTTTCTTGGAACTATTGGTAAATATCAGACAGGTCAAAGTCGGATTTCGAGTCCATATAAAGCAATGTTTTTTTAGATATTGAATATTTTAACCACCTCTTCTTATTTGTACAATCATATCTCATTAAACAAAAAGTATGAAAAGCAAATACTTTTAAAATAATGGATCCTAACCATCACTCAAATTTAAGTGCTTGAGAAAAATAATTAAATATTTTTTGCTATAATTTTTGTTGAATATTTTTTTTATTCTAACCTTATAACCTTTTGCTCTTGGATGACTACTGATAATTACGACCCAGGAACAATGAATACGACAGACTTTTGTTTCTTCCGAGGTTTTCCACAATTTTTCCTTTTTTCGGCCCTAACCCCTGTCATTTTTTGACAAAAAAATATATTTTTTACTTGAAGCCAAAAGATTCTATTTTAGGGTTAATTAAGTATTCATTTTACTACAATAGCATATTTTTTATTTTTGTACTAAGCTACTAAAGTGCTTGTATCATAGAAACATGACAACCAAAGTACATATATCAAAGATACATTGGTACCGGATAGTGGCTTCGAACCCGTGCACTCGGCTTACTTAACCATTGCATTGCCACTACACCACGGTCGCCTTCTGTTCAAAACATATTAAGTAAGGTACATAACTTACTGTTTATATAGAACTTCTTTTTATCTATTTTTTTATTATGGCTTGACATATGACAGCATTCCGCCCGATGTTGCGGTCCATGAATGGAGGCAACTGCTTCTACAGGTAAATAACTGCAAGTAGCAGTCACATCTACTATGCCAGCCTAGCCGAAACCGGCAACTTTTCGGGAAGCTGATCTTGAAACGTGACTAAGACACTTTTCGAAACGGAAAACTGGACACCTCTCTGGGTTATAATTTTTTTTTTAATAGTTTTATTTGGACTTTACATTGGCTTGCCTAAAGTTAAGCCAGATGAAGTCCAAAAGCGTCGACGACTGAAAATCCGTGGCAGTTTATACTTGTTGCTATAGCAGCCAAATTGTACCAACAAAATAAAATAGTAAGTATTGATCCTAAATTTTGCGCGAACATTGATTATTGAATTAAACAAATTTTATGCGGCTTACTATCGCGTTTATTTTGGTTTTGATTTTACAATTTTTATTATTCCGACGTTTCGAGAGCTTTGCAGCCATCGTGGTCACGGAGAGACTGAGGTGTTGGTCGTCCTATTGGTTGATGCTGTTATTGTATCCAAAACTACCCTGCTTGATGATTTGATTTGTTTTTCTTTTTTCAGTTCCCGGCTTATTTCAAATTTTTGCAAAAATAACTGACCGTGTCATCTGGTTTGGCAGTTTGCTGGACTTGGGACTTGAGTTTGTGTATTATGGTGTCCCAGGTGTAAGATAATCGTCAACCACCTCCTCTATTGAAATTAGGATGCTTTTTAATCTCAATAGCCTCGCGCACCATCCTGGGTATCAGTCGACTTTCCTTTGCGAGGATCTTCGGTTTGTCGAAACGGATGTAGTGGTTGGCGCCGTCCTGTTGATGCTCACAAACTGCACAGCGCTGCACCCCGCTTGATGTTAGGCCGAAGTGTGGTCCATGAATGAATGTCACTGCTACTACAATTCAATAGTAGCAGAGTAGCAATCACATCCACTATGCCGGCCTAGATGGAACCGGCAACTTACAAGCTGACCCCGAAACGTGACCAAATCACTTCACGGTCTGTATACTTGTAAGTGGTGGTACTACCCCGGATCGGCAGACTGGGTACCACTGCCTACCACACTTTCCACTACGTTGGTGTTTTATATCCGCGATATGTTCCCGTACACGTGTGCATATATTTCTTTTTGTCTGTCCTATATACGAGAGTCCACAGTCACATTCTAACTGGTACACCCCTGCATCTTGTAAAGGAATGTTAGTTTTCACAGGTCTCAGGTATTGGTGTAGCTTTTTATGCGGCTTGAAATATGTTTTAACCGATGCTTTTCTCAATACATGGCTGATCTTGTCAGTAATTGTCAAATATTAGTTTTATAGCTTTTATTTGTAATATTTAATAGTAAGATTAAATTTACATTTTTTTGTTAATTAAAAAAAAGTAGCAGATATTTGCTCTGGATCTGGTTGTCAAAGAGTGGTAGGCAGCGGTGCCCAGTCTACCGATCCGGGGTAGTACCACCACTTACAAGTATACAGACCGTGGAGTGACTTAGTTGCGTTTCGGGATCAGCTTGTAAGTTGCAGGTTTCAACTAGACCTGCATAGTGGATGTCACTACTACTTACAGTTATTAAACTGTAAGTAGCAGTCACCTCCATTCATGGAACGCACTTCAGCTTAACATATGTCGAGTCACAATAAAAATAATATTCAAAGCAATATATCACGTACATACATCAATATTCTTTGACATACGTATAACAAAACTTTACTAATACAGTAACGGAAGCTTTATACGAGTATTAGATTCCCAACATCTTCATTATAGGAGAAAACAAGTTTCATTTATCACAAGTAAATGCAGAAACTTTTCCTAATTGCTTATTTTGTTTTTGGATTGTCATAGATTAGGTAGACAACGAAAAAGTTCTTATTTTTTGGGACTCGACATCTATTTGACTGCACCCGCCATACTAAGGTTTCATCTATAAGGTGACCGTGGTGTAGTGGTAGTGTAATGGTCACGCAAAGCGAGAGCACGGGTTCAAGACATTGTTTACCTTGGTACTGGCAAGTGGTTTTGAATCGAAGACTCTTGGTTTGCCAAACCATGCCTCTACTATTAAACCAAGGTCGCTTTTAATTCATACATTTAATTCATTTTGTTTGATTTTCAAAATTAAAGTTTAAATTAATCATAGTAGGAATTTTTCTTTTAAATCATTCCGCAGAATTTTAGTTGCGTTTGTGTAAACTGCAAAATGTTACAAAGATGGTTTAAGAGTCGTTGCATAGATGAAACCATAAAAATATTTTACATATTTTGAATGAGCTTCGTTTTGACAACAATACAAAAATATAAAAAAATGAATACACGCGGAGCATTTGTCAGCACACCAGGCTGTTACGCGAAAAGGTTCGATACCTTGTCGGAGACAAAAATTTCATAGATTTTAATTGTAATATTTAAAAATTCAAGTAAATATTACAAATATTGGTTAATTTATAAAGGCGAATTTATTCGCGTGTACAGACCGTAAACTGACTTAGTCGCGTTTCAGGATCAACTTGTAAGTTGCCCCTCCGGAAGGGCAGACTAGACAAATGGCGATCACCTATCTGCCTACTAAAATAAAACACGACATATTTCCTAATAATTTATTATATTATAAATACGTATTTTGGTATAAATATTTAATACTCGAACAATACAACAGCTTATAAAGCAAATCTCCTGTATGAATTTAATTTTACCATACACGGGGCCTTAATAAACCACACACTGTATGCTATGTCCCTGATGGCGGAATAAATATCTGTTGACATATATCAACATACAGAAAGAGAGGTTAGTCCGTTCAATTTTATTTAAAACGTAATTGTAAACGGTCACGACTTGCAGACAGGCTAAAGGCGAACGTGGTGTAGTGGCAGTGCAATGGTTACATAGACAGGAGAGCACGAGTTCGAGACCACCCACCGGTACCAATGTATCTTTGATATATGTACTTTGGTTGTCCTGTTTTTATGATACAAACACTTTAGTAGCTTAGTGGACCGTGGTGTAGTGGCAGTGCAATGGCTAGGTAAGCCGAGTGGCACGGGTTCTAAACCACCAACCGGTACCAATGTATCTTTGCTATATGTATTTTGGTTGTCCTGTTTCTATAATATAAGCACTTTAGTAGCTTAGTATAGAAATGTTTAATAAAAAATAATAATAACAATAGAAATATAAAAATTTAAAAATCAAATCAATTTTTGTTAAAAGCTTCTGGTTCCTATTAGACCAACTGTTCCTACTATTTAACTGTGGTGGTAACTTAATATCCAGGGGAGTGCTTTCTTATGTCGAGACAATTTAAAAATAATAATAACGCCTAAAACAATATTTTATGCGAGTGCTTTTAGCAGGAGGGAGTTTTCCAACCAAATCAGAGACATTCTCAAGAAAGATGGGTTGTCTTGTGCCTATAACCGTAGAGCTTGTAGGAAGAGAATTGTGGATGTGAGGGAAGCGAGATTGATTGATTGATATTTATGTTAGTATGTATTTATATACATACATACATATCTATTTGTCATAACTAAGGCAACCGTGGTGTAGTGACAGTGCAATGGTTACATAAACAGGAGAGCGCGAGTTCGAGACCACCCACCGGTACCAATGTATCTTTGATATAATATTATGTACTTTACTATATTATATATATATATATATATATATATATATATATATATATATATATATATATATATATATATATATATATATATGTATGTATATAAATACATACTAACATAAATATCCATCAATCACGCTTCCCTCACATCCACAATTCTCTTCCTACAAGCTCTACGGTATATATATATATATATATATATATATATATATATATATATATATATATATATATATATATATATGTACTATATTATATATATTATTTACTTTGGTTGTCCTGTTTCTATGATACAAGCACTTTAGTAGCTTAGTATAGAAATGTAAAAAAAAACTCTATTTGACTTTTTCCTCTTGCTCACATTTTTGACTTGCATCTATTGTACCAAAGATTAGCTGGCATAGGATGCTAACTAGCGTTAAATCATTCTGCGTACACCATAGTACGGCTAGTTTAAAATATAGATAATTTCTTGGACCTCCTCTTGCTTATCATCAGGCGGGTCGAGGTCAGATGTCGTGTCACAATAAAAAAAAACATGTATTTAGACTCACCATACTGTGTTTTGATTTTGGGTGTAATAAATATTGTAGTGTTAATTCCATAGAGGATTATGTCCCCTTGTCATTATGATATTAGTTTTGTCTGTCCATGTGAGGGGTGAATAATATTGTTAGCATTGCTTTGTGGGTTGGATTTGTGTTCAGAATAGGAATTGGTACGATTTTTTTTATGTGAATGCAAAGCAAGCATTAACAATAGGTACCAACGGTACCTATTCAGGTAACAATAAGCGTAAAAGTTTATTGAATACAACATTGAACATGATTACTCGTACATTAGAAATATTATTAAATTTGTTAATATTACAAATGAAATTAAATGATTTACTCATTTTTTTTATTGTGACACGACATCTGATAAACAAGAGGAGGTCTATGATGATGACGACTGAAAAAAACGCCAGCCAAAGCGATGCGTGAAGAAGCACTTATTTACCTTACTTATTCACTCATTTATTTATTTATTTGAAAGAATGTACCTAAAATACTATGTAGTTAGATCTGAGGACCTTGTCGAGCCACACACAAAAAAGGAATTACCCACTCGTCAAAATATGAATAATGTTATATATTAGCATGAATATTGGGAACACCTTCTGAGATTGCTCAAAGTGTCACAAATGAACGAATCCAAAATTAAATTCTCAACATTGTCCATGATATATAGAAAGTGACGGCCTCTTTACAACTTGACAAGCTTTATGATTAATGACGGGATATCGTAGACGTTCACTCCGAGGTCATTATACGGTTTCACGCTGAATCATTTCGAATATTCATATCTTTCGACTAACGCATTTTACGGGCTGTCACTTTTATAAATTGATGAATTATGCAGCGAACGATTTGGGAACACTCTGCGGGTTTGTGCGTTTCACCGAGTGCGCGGTAATGGGGAGGAAGTAGGAACTATTGTTTTGTTTTGTTTGCCATTTTCCTTTGAATGTTGGTTTTATAAATGACATACTTATAAAATACATATAGATACATACATATTAATTTTTGATAGGAGGAAAGGGAGGGAGTTGTGTTAGGATCGTACCAAGTGGCGCTCCCTTATCTCTGCTTATCCCTGTAGGAAAAACACGCCTTTTTGATTGATTGATTGACATACATATTAAATTTTTTGATGTGAGGAAAGCGAAGGAGTTTTGATAAGATCGTGGCAAGTGGCGCTCCCCTAACCGTGTAGGAAAAAGGCGTGACAATTTGATTAATTGATTGATGGTTATGGGTTTTTTCATGGTTCTGGGTTTTTTTTTTTATTGTTGCACGACCTGTTAGGCTGAAATGCGGTCAATGCTACTACAGTTAAATAATTGCAAGTAGCAGTCGCATTCACTAAGCCGGTTAAGTTGGAAGCGGCAACTTTCAAGCTAGTCCTAAAACGCGATTGAGTCACTTCACGGTTAAACTAACCCGAGTCGGCAGACCACCAAACAGGGGGCCGAACGAAATTCATAAATGACAATGAAATTCATTCCCATCTGTCAAAAAGTTACGCGGTCGCTGTTAGTATCAAAAACAACTCTTATTATTCATTAAGATAATGAGTTTTAATGAGCTTGATCTGTTAATGAATAAGAGCATCGATTCTTAGTGTGTTGCGCGGTTGCAATTTTAATCTTGAAGCTCATTAATGGAGTTTAACTGTCAAAACGAAGCTCATTCTCATTGTCAATGAGTTATGCGGTCAGCCCGCAGTTTTTAGTCAATTGGTAGTTGGTAGTCAACTGGTCAGTCTGCCAATCCGGGTAGTATACACCACATTTAAGTATATATATATTCACAGTCTATATATATAGACAGTCTATGTATATAGACTGTGAAGTATTTCAGTCGCATTTCGGACTGGCATAGTAGATGCGACTGCAATTATTTAACTGTAGTAGTAGCACCTGCGTCCATCATCATCATCATTATCAGCCAGGACGCGTCCACTGCTGAACATAGGCCTCCCCCTTTAGAACGCCATTTCGAACGACAAGATGCCAGCTGCATACACCGGTTATTCGTGACTTTCACGCTGCGTCTTCCGGTTCGTGGTCTCCACTCTAGAATCTTTCTTCCCCATCGGTTGTTGGTTCTTCGAGCGATGTGGCCAGCCCATTGCCACTTCAGCTCGCAAATCCTTCGAGCTATGTCGGTAACTCCGGTTCTTTACAAACACTTCAACACTTCGATAGTCAATATGACATCGCTGAAGAGACTGCAATACTGCCCAGGTCTCGATTAAATTTGATATTAGGCGTCCATAGCAGCCTAATATCAAATAATTTAAAAAGTTAAGCGCTAGTAGTACAATTAAATTGTTTATTTTTAATTAGTATATTTGTCTATATGTCCTTAATTAGTACGTATATTTATTTATGTATAGTAACTTTTTAGTAGGGGACCGTTTTCCAAAACATGTTTCGTTAGCATAATGTTTGACTCAATTAATCCTTTCAGCATTCAGAACTCTAATGAGGATGTACAAACAACAACAAAGTTAAATAATTAATATATTTATAAAGGAATTTACGTTTTAAAAACATAGATTTAAGGTTTACAATTGTTTGGCCTAATAGGCTTTAAGGTTGTCTTAGCTAGGCATCATATTAATTCAAATAAAATATTTAGCCGGCATAGTGGCGGCGAATGAGGCAGCTGTGAACAATTGTTTTTTTAGTCGTCGTCACTCTTGGACCTCCTCTTGCTTATCATCAGGCGGGTCGAGGTAAGATGTCGTGTCACATTTTTTTTAAATAAAAAACAGGGGTACGCAGTGCCCATAACCACAGAGACTCTATGAAGAGAATTATGGATGTAAAGGAAGCAAGAGAGTTGTGTCAGGATCGTGGAAATTGGTGTTCCGTTGTCTCTGCTTATTTCTGTTGGATTTTAGCGTGTAAATACACTAACGTTAGAAACTGATTTAACTAAACAAAATGGCGACTAGTTATTGTTTGTATATTGTATAATTTATAAACGTTTAAACTTAATATGTGAAGCTTCTAAAAACAGTTATAAAAACGTGTGCAATAATTTGTTTTATGTGTTTGAAGAAGCGTGACATAGCTTTGTTAAAAGAACCACTTAAACAAATTTATGAAAAAGGCCAGTGGCAGGTATAGAGACGATTGCGGCTACCTAGATATAAGATAAGTCAGTTTATTTATTTGTAAGTGATCTTCGTCCCCAACTTACTTGCCATCAATCAAGTTACAACCAGAACTAATATAAATACAATAAAGAATTGACGGATATCCTATTATAATTTATCGTCGTAACGCATTTTACTGCTCAGCTAGGATGAAGAATGAAGGGATAGTACTCGTAAAAACAACTGCCACAAACTAAAGGTCAGGAAAATTAATTCGGAATATTCAATTTGCCTTTAGAATTATTGTTTGTTATTTATTAACTAATAGTTTAGTTTATTGAGTTGTTACCAGTTAACAAATGTTAACAAATTTGTTAACGGTTTCTTTTTTAGCATTAAAATGATATAACAAAATATTTGCAATTAAAAAAGTTTACCTATTTGCTTTGGATATTTAGCAGTGGTAGGCAGACAGTAGGTGGTAGTATTAACCAAATTTTTTGCGGCTTACTAATACCAAAATAAACGCGATAGTAAGCCGCATAAAATTTGTTTAATTTACTAGGTGGTATTTATTTCATAGCTTTTATTTTTATGCATATAAATTGGATTAAATATTATAAATATTTTTCAATAAAATGAAGGCAGATATTTGCTCCGGGGTCTGGTTGACTAAAAGTTGCCCAGTGTGCCGATAACGAATTGAACTGCTACTTGCCGTTTATAACACGAATGAAACGTTGCAAAGCAATAAAATGGGTTCTCAATTAGGTGTTAGTAACCAATATAACAGAAACAACATTCAAAATGTTCGTAATGTATATAAAATGGATTATATAGGATAAAAACCAAAACGTCGTTAACTACTTGTGTTTCGCCTTCATCGTCAGGCATCCAAGGAGTAAAGTATCGCGCCCTCTCTCGGCACACGAGTGGTTAAAAGTAGCAGAAGTCGCCTCTATTCATGAACCGCTCTCCAGCTTAATATCAGACGGGGTGTAATGATGTAGAGCCTTAAAAAAAAGCGGTTGTATAGCCAAGATCATTTACATACACAAAACATTGAATATCTATGTTAATAATAACTAGATACCAAACTGCGAACAATGGAATCAATGAGATTTGTCGCTTGAATTGATTCAGAATGGGATCGTCCCCTCAATAGCCCACCGACAGTCCAAAATCAAAACACAGTGGGACACATTCATAACCTTATTTTTATTTTATTAATTTTATTATACATTATATTTTTACCTAATATTTTTATTATTTTTTATATTTTTACATACTTAAAATTAATTTACTTACCTTATTATTTTTACATAATAAAAAGGTATATGTGAAACATTTTAATTTCTTAAAATGATAAAGAACATCAATGTAAAAAAAAACATTTTTTTTTCATGTGACTCGACATCTGACCTCGACCCTCCCGATGGTGACCACGAGGAGGTCCAACTGCAAAAATCGAGACTTAACGGTTTTATTTTATTTTATTGTGACTCGACATGTTACAGCACCCCGCTTGATGTTAAGCCGAAGTGTGGTCCATGAATGAATGTCAATGCTACTACAAGTCAATAACTGTGAGTAGCAATCACATACACGATGCTGGACTAGTTGGAACCGGCAACTTACAAGCTGATCCCGAAACGTGACCAAATCACTTCACGGTCTGTATACTTGTAAATTGTTCCAGTTGCCGTAACTACGTCGCCCAAAGGTGCTTGTTTAAGAATTGCTTGACGGATCCAAGACTATAGGATAGAGAGATCACATGGGCTGGTAAAGTATTTTACTTGTCGATTGTCTACAAAGAAACGGCACACTGAACCTTTTAGTTCGACTGCTGATTCGGTCGACAGAATGCGAATGCTTTCCCCGACCTGTGCGAGGTAAGAACAAGGTTAAAGGGCACCTCGGACAATTCTCCGTTGTATATGCGATAGAGGACGCACAAAATACCGTACTGTGTTTTGATATAATTTAGCAGCCAGCCTCTGACAATAGACCAAAATAGTTGTAAAACCTCACAAATCATAAAGAGGAAGGTGCGTCGTGCGCACACGCGACACAATTAATCATAATACTTATGACATGATATATTTGTGTGATAAATCCCTTGGAAATTTCCAATGTTAAAATTATATTTATCTTAGTATGTAGGTGTCTATTTTGAGACGAATTAATTATGACGACGGGCATCCTTTACTCGGGTGTCGGGGTTCGATTCCCGGTCGGAGCAAATATTTGTTTCATCGATTTTATTTGTGATATTTAATAGTAAGATTAAATTTAAAAAAATAGGCAGATATTCCTTCGGGTCAGGTTCGATCCGGGATAGTACCACCACTTACTTCTAGTGACTTAGTCGGGTTTGGGGATAATATTTATGTTGACAGTTTCAACTAGGCCGGCATAGTGGATGCAACTGCTACTTACAGTTAATTGACTGTAGTAGTAGTTACCACCATTTATGGACCGCATTTCAGCTTAACATCAGTTGGGGTGCTGTCACAATAAGTAAATAAATAAATTTAAAAAATAACTGGGTTATTCAAGTTTTATTTCTACCATCCCGTTCGAAATGAGGCTTTTCAATTCTCCTCCTCCTTTTCTTAAGTTATTATAAATCTATACTAATAGATAATATCGGAGACATCCTTAAGAAAGTTAGGTTGCCTAGTGCCCATATCCGTAGAGCTTGTATGAAGAGGATTGTGGATGTGAGGGAAGCGAAGAAGTTGTTTCAGGATCGTAGCAAGTAGCGCTCCATTGTCTCTGCCTATCCATGTGTAAAAAAGGCGTGACAAATTGATTGATTGATTATTATATAACACATATTTTTTATAATGATGTAGGTATATCATTTTTTTAAATCTATATTTATTGGGAGCTTTTGTCTATTAAGACATGTCAGCTCCATAGAGCCTAAAACATAACATCAAATTCATCTTAAGTCTATTTGGGAGGAAGTCGCCGCTGAAGGGAAGAAATAATATTGCAAAATTTATAACATATCTCTGATGCTGGTTCAGATAAAATACAGAATAAAATCGTGGTCACGGAGAGACGATGGCTGCAAAGCTCTCGAAACGTCGGAATAATAAAAAATTGTAAAATCAAAACCAAAATAAACGCGATAGTAAGCCGCATAAAATTTGTTTAATTCATTAATCAATGTTCGCGCAAAATCTAAGAAAATACTTGGTAATATTATCTAAAATAAACCGGACCACACACAAAATTATAGTATTCAGATGCTAAACATGTCGACATTTGTAATTGGCACTTTATGCATCTATAAATAATAGTTTTGTACTAAAATTAGACAGCATAGGGAGTAGCTGAGGGGCCTAAATTAATGCCCACAGTATCGAAGTACAAATTGCTGTCGTTTACTGCTGTGACAGTCGGGATGGCGGGCCTTATTCGACTAAGTCACTTCACGGTCTGTATATTTTATTTATTTATTTTTTTATCATAGATTTCTATACTAAGCTACTAAAGTGCTTGTATCATAGAAACAGGACAACCAAAGTAGTTATATCAAAGATACATTGGTACCGGTGAGTTTTATTAGGTATATATTCGTACAACAGATCACGAAACATTTAACCCAAAACCCAAAAATGTATACATACAAAAAGCTGGACAAAAATAATAAATAATAGAAATATTAGAATTCTTAAAAATAATAATAATACAGAGGGGGGAATTAGCCTGACTGCGTACCGTGGTCGGATGCTCACTCTGTTTCAGGTGCTTGAGCCAGCTGTCAACGTATCGGCCCAGCGACTGTCGGATCAGGTGCGGGTCATACAGCGTAACCGTATGCTGGATGACGTCGTACTTGATCGACTACGCCTAGAATCACGGAGTAGTCATGTCTCACCTGTTTCTCCGCCGGTCGCGGTGCAACTGCAACCCAGTGCCTTACCGCGGCCCAACAATATTGAAGAAAATGATGATGACGTGACTATATCCGTGAGTAACCAGTATAACGAGCAATTGAGGAGCGCTTTGGAGGATGCGTTCCGGGAGTGCCGCTCCACACCACCTGGGCTTAGACCACGAATACCTCGTTTGCCCATGCATAAGAAAAATAGAGCGCTGGTGTGTGCTCTAGATTCGCAGCTGGTGAATCATTTTAAAAGCAGCAAAGATCTTGCCGATACCCACTCGATTTTGTACTGCGCGGCTGTAGCTGTATGTCGTGTGGCTCATGTCCAGTTCCCCAACAATGACAGAGCTGCACGACTTGCTGTACCAGCTTGGCAGTGCAGGATCGAGCGTCGTATCGGTGAGGCTAGAGCACTCATTGGTAAGCTTATAAGCTTCAGGGAGGGCAACACTCGCCCTAGGGTAATGCGCTTTGTGAGGCGGGCGTTCTCGGGGACTGATATTAGTTCCCGAGATTACCAAACCCGCGTCACGGAGCGCATTGACTTCCTGAAGCAAAAGATCTATGCATGGGCAAACCGTATTCGTAGGTATAAGCGGCGAGTGGAGAGGTACACTCAGAATCGCACTTTTCAAAGCAACGAAAGGTGGGTTTATAGGGCTTGGGAGCGACCGGACCAAGATGTGTCTGATATGTGCCTACCGGATGATGACGCCATGAGTTTATTCTGGCGCAACATCTGGTCGGTGCCTGTCGGACACACCGAGGGTGAATGGACTCGAGAGGTTGAACGTGCGTGTGATTTAATACCAGAAATGGGGGCAATTATTATTAGCCCCCAGGATGTGGCTTGTGCAGTCCGTCCGTTATCTAACTGGAAGTCTCCAGGGCTTGACGGGCTGCACAACTTCTGGATAAAATATTTTCAAAGATCACACGCACGCTTGGCAGCTCAGTTCCAGTCTGCCCTTGAGTTGGGATCGCTGCCCCAGTTCCTTACAACAGGAATAACTCACCTTCTCCATAAATCAGGTAGTACTGCAGAGCCCAAAAATTATAGACCGATCACATGTTTACCGACGGTCTATAAAGTTCTTACATCCATTTTGAGAGCCAAAATAAACAAGCATATTGACACAAATTGCATCATGTCTGCCTCTCAAAATGGATGTAGGAGTGGGTCCCGTGGTACTAAGGAGTTGCTCCTCATTGATGTTGCCATTAGCCAACAGGTTCGTCGTTCTCGAAGAGATCTGTCGACATGTTGGATAGATTACAAGAAGGCCTATGACTCGGTGCCACATACATGGCTCATGAGGGTATTGGAGCTGTATAAAGTAGATGCAGCTCTACGCACCTTCCTGGTGTCGTGTATGGGGCAGTGGAGGACGGTCCTTCACTATCCAGGATGTCGGCGGATTCTAGGGAACGGCGAACCGATAAAGATAGAGCGTGGCATATTCCAGGGCGACAGTTTGAGTCCACTGTGGTTTTGTCTGGCCCTCAACCCTCTCAGTACACTACTGGATGGTTCGGGCCAAGGCTACCGGTTGAGAAGAGATGGTCAGGTCATATCACACCTCCTTTACATGGATGATCTGAAACTCTTTGCCCCCAACAATTTGCAACTGATGAAGCTTCTGAAGGTAACAGAAACCTTCAGTAGCGCTATCAGCATGGAATTTGGTGTGGACAAATGTGCAATCATGCATGTAAAACGAGGAGAGATTATGGAATCCGTGGGAACCCAACTCTCGGATTCCATACACCTTAGATCACTCTGCTCAACCGAAACCTACAAGTATTTGGGTATGTCGGAAGCGTTAGGCATCAATGCTGTTGATGTGAAGCAGTCGTTGAGAGATCGCTTCTTTGGCCGCCTGAATAAAGTACTGAATAGTCTTTTATCAGGCGGGAACAAGGTCCGCGCTTTCAACGGCTGGGTCATGCCAGTATTGATGTATTCTTTCGGCATACTCAAATGGACTCAGACAGAACTTGACGCCCTGGATAGACGGGTCCGCACACTGCTGACCGCAAATCGAATGCATCACCCACGATCATCGGTGATGAGACTGTATATCCCGCGGAAGTGTGGGGGTCGTGGCTTTTTAAATGCTAAGACCCTACACAACCGCGAGGTGTGCAGCCTTAGGGAATATTTCCTAAAAACTGATGTGGGTATGCATCGTGATGTGGTCGCTGTGGACAAGGGCCTCACCTCACTTTCATTGGCAAACGAGAACTGGCGCAAACCTGTAGTACTGGATGCTAATGACCGCAGAGAAGTATGGCAGAGTAAGGAGCTTCACGGACGTTTTTATCGGGCCTTACATGGGCCCGATGTAGATTTCTTAGCGTCCGTATCCTGGCTGCGTTTTGGTGATCTCTTTGGAGAAACTGAAGGTTTTGTCTGTGCGATTATGGACGAAGTTATGATGACGAATAACTACCGGAAATATATTGTGAAGGATGGTACGGTTGACATCTGTCGGGCATGCCACCGTCCCGGGGAATCAATCCGACACATTATTTCTGGCTGTTCTCGTCTGGCTAATGGAGACTATTTGCATAGACACAATCTTGTAGCCAGGATTATCCATCAGCAACTTGCTCTTAAATACAATCTTGTGGAATCAGAAGTACCGTACTATAGGTATGTGCCCGACCCAGTTCTCGAAAATGGAAATATCACATTATACTGGGATCGATCTATCATCACTGATAGGACTATTGTTGCCAATAAGCCTGACATAGTGGTGATAGATCGACTAGAGCGTCGCACAATAATTGTTGATGTAGCGGTCCCTCATGACGAGAACCTCGTGAAAGCTGAGAAAGATAAGCAAATAAAGTATCTTGATCTGGCTCGCGAGGTTGTCGACATGTGGGAGGTGGACGCAGCAATTATTGTGCCAATAATCGTCACTGCCAATGGTTTAATAGCCAAGAGCCTCGATGAACACCTAAAGAGGCTCTCGTTAGGTAGCTGGATCAAGCGTTTGATTCAGAAAGCGGTACTCCTGGACACGGCGCGTATTGTTAGGAGGTTCCTTTCTCAGGAGCCCTGACCACCGGTGGCTTGGACCCTGTTCCCGATGCCGGTGGACAGCTATTTTTTATATTTTTAATTTTTTTATTATTTTAAAAATATAAAAAATAAGATTTAAAATAAATAAATGGAATAATAATAATAAAACTAATAATAATAAAAAATAATAAAATTCTATACATAATAGAAAAACGCATAAAAACAAAATTAATTAACGCAATTTATTAGTATACTAGTAAGTCGTGGTCTAGTACCCTGGACCGGTAGACTAGACTGTGAATAAATATAATATTAATATTATAAACTACATAACGCTTGTATAAATATCACATAAACCCCATAAAATTTGAATACTTGGTGCCTTGAAATTGATCCTTAAGCGTTTCGGGATCAGCTTGCCGGTTCCAACTAGGCCGGCATAGTGGATGTGTTTGCTACTCACAGTTATTGAATTGTAGTAGCAGTGACATTCATTCATGGACCACACTTCGGCTTAACATCAAGCGGGGTGCTGTCATATGTCGAGTCACAATAAAAAATAATAAAAAATATGCGCATGTAGATTTTATTTAATAATAAATCAGTTTTTATGGTCCAACCATCACGGTGCTCCGTAAATGTCCCCATGATGCAATTTGTCGTAATTACGTGTTGCATTCAGTCCCCCATATTAAACTTATGTTTCTCTATTTTTATAACATGCTTGCTTTACTAAAGTAATTGCTTTTAAGTTTAAAGTACGTAAATAATAGTTAATTTTATTTATTCACAATGCGATGCGTAAAGAAGCACCTTTGGCCGGCATAGTGACGGCGACTGAAGCAGCCGTAAATAAACTCGGTTTTTTCAGTTGTCGTCACTTTTGGACCTCCTCTTGCTTTTCATCAGACGGGTCGAGGTCAGATGTCGTGTCACAATAAAAAAATCTATACTAAGCTACTAAAGCTTGTATCATAGAATCAGGACATATACACCTCAATGTCCGCTCATACCTTCCCATAGATATCTGTAAAAGAACTCTCTAATGTGCCGTAAAATACTTTTACTTGAGATCTATCGGTATATATAATATAAGGCGACCGTGGTATAGTGGCAGTGCAATGGTTACGCAAACCGAGAGCACGGGTTCAAAACCACTTGCCGGTACCAATGTATCTTTGGTATATGTACTTTAGTTGTCTTTTTCTACGATACACTTTAGTAGCTTAGTATAGAAATGTAAAAAATTAATAAGATACTCGTAGTCACGTCATATACTCCGGGTCTGGGTAATTAATTAAAAACTAGCCGGCATAGTGGATGTGATTGCTACTTACAGTTATTAAATTGTAGTTGCAGTGACATCTATTCATGGACCACACTCCAGCTTAACATCAAGCGAGGTGCTGTCATATGTCGAGTCACAATAAAAAAAAATTATTTGCATACGCTATAAACTCATCGCCTTATATCTGTGCCCTATAAAACAATAGAAGCGCGCGACTTAATACAATTTACGTAAACGTAGGTTTTATTGCGATCATTATTTTTGGCGTAGATTAATCTTGAATAATAGCTTGAATTATCTCTCAGTTCATATTGTGCCCCAGAGATAAACTACTCGTGCAATCATAGTCCCAACTGGGTGACAATTCATGTTCATAATCATTTTGTATTCAAACTAATATTTATTGTCAATTTTATTTATTGTGACAGCACCCGCTTGATACTCGTATTAAGCTAAAATACACTTCCTAAATACAGGCGATTGCTATCAATCAATCAAATTGGCAAGCCTTATCCCCATAGGGATAGGTAGAGACAATGGAGCACCACTTGCCACGATTCTGACGCATCTTCCTCGCTTCCCTCACATCCACAATTTTCTTCACAAGCTCTATGGTTATTGGGCACTAAGCAACCCAGCTTTCTTAAGAATGCCCTGTGCCTGCCTTAGTTTCAAGTAGCAGTCGCATAATCCAGTTATGTTGACACTAGCAACTTTAGAACTGATCCCAAAACGCGTCCATCCAAAAGGTTTGTACAATTAAACGTGGTGGTACTCAAACAACTTACCGTGCAGGCCGTGTTACAGACTTATCCAACTCTTCTGTTGGATATCAGCCTTTATCCACTGGTAGGCCGATCTGCCATCATTCGCTTACCCTTTCTTCTTTATTGTCGGGGATTTTATTCGGTATCCGGCCGGCCCCTCCACCAATATGTAACACGTTACGGTGCGGGTTGTGTTACCTTTTTATTTAACACCGGCAGTTGGATATTAGCCATTATCCAAAGGCAGGCCAATCTGATTACATTTGCTTACCAGCTGAGGGTTATTTTTATATTATTATTAAACTAACACTGAAAAGCAATCATTTAACCGGAACTTAGCGTATACAAAGTTACTTATGTTGAAATACACATTACTTTGGAATAATACGACCATTCAGCTAGATGGCCGATGTCAGAATCTATCTTTGAACGTCAATTTATTTTAAATATGTCAACTAACGCTCTCTAAAATAAACTATTTATAGATTATTCATGCCTATAGGAAACAGGTTCTACGCCTCTTTGAGGGTTAGTACTACCCCGAATCGTGTAAGTCCATCCAAAACTTAGTGCATTTTCATGTACAGATACTCCAAACTAAAATATCTACAAATAGACAGGTCGTCCGACGGCAGCACCATTTCTATTTGAATGAAATATAGAATAATCGGCACACTGGAAAAATTACTGGGTTTGTTTACCACTCTTATACAACTCTTATGAACAATGCTATGACATTTGCTCCTACCGGGAATCGAACATGGGACCTATATGTGGCGGACTTATGAAACATTTTTTTTTATTGTGACTTGACATAATATGACAGCTTTCAGCTTGATGTTAAGCCGGAGTGTGGTCCATGAATGGATGCCACTGCTACTACAATTTAACAACTGTAAGTAGCAATCACATCCACTATGCCAGCCTAGTTGGAACAGGCAATTTAAAATCCCCAAACGCGACCAAATCACTTCACGGTCTGTATACTTGTAAGTGGTGGTACTACCTCGGATCGGCAGTTTTTTTTATTAACAAATATTTGCAATATTCAATATAATTATTAAAAATTACAAAGAAAAGCTATGAAACAAATATTTGCTTCGACCGGGAATTGAACCCCGCGCCTGTCGTCAAAAACAATGCGGGTATTTAAAGTAACACAATATGAACACATAATAAAGTATTAGGATTTCGTCTGTTGTAGCCGATGACGACCAAGATACGATTTATGAAGTAAAATAAGCAAAATGAGAAGGGATTGTTGGTTCGAGATTAACTTCTATTGAAACTCGGATAAGTTTTTGTTACGATATACTGTCAACGAGATAATATTATTTACGATTGAGGTTTAAATTTGTATTGTGTCCAAATATTAATTTGTTTGTAAAATAACGACATTATTTATATAAGAATTAAGTTGACGAAGTGTTTTCTTAGACTGCGCGAACATTGATTAATGAATGAAAATAAAATTGTAAAATCAAAACCAAAAACGATAGTAAGCCGCATAAAAATAAAATTGACGAATTTAATTTTTTTTTTCATTTTCTATTGGGGCTCAACATTATGAAAAAACTCTGTCTGATGTTAAACTGGAGTGCAGTCAATGAATGGAAGCGACTGTATCTACTAACCGGTAACTTACAAGCTAATCCCGAAATGCAAAGGCATAGTGGATGCGGATCATATAATCGCCTTTTATTTTTTAATATTCAATCAATAAATCAAATGATCACGCCTCTTTATCGCAGAGATAGGCAGAGACAATAGAGCGCCTTTCCTCAATTTACTTTTACTCATCCTTTCCATGTGCCCAAACCTTCAAAGCATTCGTTTGTCAATCCTTGTCACTACATCTTCTTTCAAATCATATCTATCGTGCACTGTGTTATTCCTATTCCTGCTTTGAAGTGTCATAATCATAGTTTGATCATTTTGCACGTTTAAACTATGCAAAATAAATTATATTTTTCAATTACATTGTAATCTTTGTACATTATTAAACAATTTTAAAATGTATATGCAACTGTTAATACCTACAATTAAGCCCAAGTGTCCACACAGAATGAATGATTTCCTTTATTAGGTAAATTGGTAAAGAGATTAGCAAAATGCTAAAATTTTATTAAAGTTAAAAATAAAACTTTCACGTCGAATGTGGTATTGAGTTTAAAATTAAACCAACATCGGAAAACGCTGGATAAAGTTAGGAGTTTATAGTTCTACTCTTTTAAATTATTAAATGGAATAGCAGGTGAACATGTGCTGTGTAAAAGTTATATCTATTGTGAATGCCAAGCATTTCTAACATATCTAGCTTTAATACAACCTACCTATATGGTAATAAATATAACGTAAAATATTTCAAAAAAAATTAGAATAACGAAGAATATGGTATAATCGACTTTCCTGATTTTAAGTAAAAGGAGTTTCAAGGAAGTTAAAGGTATCATTGGACAAAGAAAATATGTGGTGAAGTGAAATGGTCTAAATTAAATATTTGGTTTAAAACCATTATTGAATATACTTGTAACAATTTTGATATAGAAATGTATTTTAAAAATATGGGTCGATAAAGTTTATCGATCGACTGTTAACAATGAACAATGGACAAAACGACAACTTAATTTCAAGGAATTGTTGGCCCTAAAATAAATGGGTTACCTACTTTATTAAATAGGTACATTATTTTGCCATGTACGAGTAAAATCTAGTTGGAGAGTTTTCCTATAACAGTTCGTGAACTACTACAATACGCTCCTAATTTTGAGTAGAAAACCAATTTTGTTCGGTTTCTGTTAAAAGTTTTGAACTTTTTCACAGTTTTTGGAGTATATTAGTAATAAATAAGTTTTGGTAATGATTATGTATGTCAATATTACTCATATCAGATAATCCTTTACAAACTTCTTGGGACCGCGTAAAGATGGGAAATAAAAATCTATTATAATTTAAGAATAGTAAGGTTAATAATGCAAGAATCCTGCTTCCATAGAGAACTGTGGCAGACGCTCCCTCTATACCACAATTTTAAGATATGAAACTTTATATATTTTAATAAATCAGAGTTCATTTAATTCTGAACATCTTGGGTTAGTATGGGTGAATTCGAGTAGAAATTAAATTAAAAGAGGATTTTTTACATAATAATCTCTAATATTAACAATGTAAGGTTTAATTTTAAATGATATTTATGCACAAACAAAAAAAGGCTCGTACAAATCACATGTTTACAACGGCAATACAAAATCAAAATGATTATTTAGAAGCACATTAAGCAACTCAACTCATATTATAGCAAATCCATCTTCTGGAGAACAATTCAAGTACACTTGAGCCATACGTTGAAACGAAACTTTCGAAGGAAAAAATAAAGTAGTTGTATTATTGACGTATTTATTTATTTAGTTATTTTAATAATATAGGTAGTTATTGGAAATTCTGTAAAGTCTATTATAATCAAAACGAATAAAACCAAATTTAAATCATTTAAGTTAAATCGACACTAAAATGTATGCGATTTAACATTTGCACCACAATTGATCGCTAAGGCTATTTGTTAATATTTCCGTTAGGTTTTTATCTCTCCAGTGGAATATATGGTCTGGAGCGTCATTCTTTTTCAGATAGTCGCCAAATCTCTATCAGAATGTAATCTTGGATCCTGGATCGGTGGTGATACACACCGTAAACTGAATGAGGACAACCGTAAACTGAATGAGATTCTTTAATCCTTAAGGCTCTTGAACCTCTCCTTGCATATTTGTCTAGCAAGGAAACATTTTTTTTTTAATTTATATATTTTAATTCATATATTTTAAATTAATTTTATGCGGCTTACTATCGCGTTTATTTTGATTCGGATTTTATATTTTTTTATTATTCCGTCGTTTCGAGAGCTATGCAGCCATCGTGGTCACGGACTTTAAAAAACTAAACTATTATTGAATTCTGCTAAACATTCGAATATTTCGTATGTTGTTAGAATTTAACTCTAAATGCGACAGCAAAGTCGAGTGAAAGAAGGTAGAGGCCGTGAAATGTGGCGCAGATGTTCAAAGGATTTATTACAAAACAAATGTAACAAAAGGCCAAGTGCCAAACTGGAGGCTTTGACTCATAATTATTTTAACATTGAGCATATGAAATTCGTATATATTTATTGAGTTATATATTGTAGGGTACCTATTTTAAGTATGGTAAATTATTGTATTATACTGGCGACAGGTATGGCTCTTCGATTAGCACAATACTTTGTTACACGTAAAATTCCGGGTTTGATTCCCGGTCGAAGCAAAAGATTTGTTTCATAATTTTTATTTGTTATATAATTATAATTAAATAGAATAAATGTTACATAAGCACCTACAAAAAATTACCTACATTTTTTATTTATTATTGTCGGCATATGATAGTATAGTCTGTCTAACTATAAATGACGCGCCCCTCCACTTTATTAGTTTATTTAAATGTGTGAATGCAAATATACATAACTATACTATTTATACTTCATCAGCGGGCTCCTCCTTTTGTGTCTAACCAGCAACTTAAAATTGCTTTTTTTTGCTTCATTTCGGAGCTGGAGTGCGGTCCATGATTCAACTATGCCGGCCTAGTTATTCAGGTAATCCAACAGCATAAAAACTTAAACTAATTGATTTCAATGCTGTTGCGAGCACTAACACATACAAACCACACGTAACCACACTAAAATACATAGAAATTCAGAATGGAAAAGTGGTGCCCAGTCTGTCAATCTGGAATAGTACCACCACTTTCAAGTGTACAGACCGTGAAGAGACTAAGTCAGGTTTTGGAATCAGCTTGTAAAGTGCCAGTTCCAACTAGGCTGACATAATGTTTGTGACTGCTACTTGCAGATATTTAACAGTAGTAGCAGTCGTCACCATTCATGAAACAACATCAGGCGGGGTGCTGTCATATGTTGAGCCCCAATAAATAAACAGTGGGAATCCACAGCCTAATATACATAGGCATCCCTTTGAACAGCCGCTCGAACGAACACAAAGAAACATATCATCAAAACGAACGAATGAACAATTCTCACACTTGACATGAAATAAATACTCTCTCGCATCCATACGAAATCCCTTGATCATTAAGAAATTAACGAACCGTAATAAATTTGAATAAAATCAAACCACGTGGAAGCACGCAAAATCTATTTAGATTTGATCGAGTGGTCACGCGAATAGGTTTGCCAGATGTTTGAGTCGAGGAGGTTTTTGATGTTTTATTTATGTGAAAGTAGATTGGCGAAGGCAATTTATAAATCTGATGTGGATGGATGTGTTAAACAAGGCAGGCAGGTGGGTGTTTTCCGACCAAATCGGAGGCATCCTCAGGATAGCTAGGTGCCCATAAGAGCTTGTATGAAGAGAATTGTGGATGTGAACGATGCGAGGAAGTTGTATCAGGATCCACTATGCCGGCCTAGGCGAAACGGTATTACCCCGAATCGACAGTTTAGAGACTAACTGTGTGCTAACCACTCCTAACAAAAGGTAGCAAATCTTCACAAGTTTTGGAAACAATGACAGTATCGACCAATGAGACGACCAACACCTCAGTCTATTTGTGACCACGATAACAACAAAGCTCACGAAGCGTCGAAATAAAAAAAATTACCATAAACTAACTAAGTTTGTTTTATTTATTATTTATGTTCGCGAAAAATCTAAGAAAATTTTAAATCCTCATAATCATGAGTACTAGGTAAGTTATACAGGGGGGTGATCTAAAGGTAATGATAATGAATATTAAACACAATGATTAAAGTTGTTTTTTCTTTTATTTTTTAACCATATTTATAATTATACTTTGCAGCCGTATATCTAAATTACTGGTATCTCTACAATCTAGTATGTTTTGAGAATACAAAGTAAATTCGATTATATCTTCAAGAGATGCGGAAAGACATATTTAGATTTCACTCTGTCGCTGTTACACATTACTACGTTAATATTATAGCCTATATTCTGACATTGATAGAATAAAATGAGGAAAACTGCGCAAAATATTATATAGTAACAATAATGTTCTTATAATTTCGGTTATAGAACAGCTAAATATTTACTTACTTGGAAGAATTATTTCCTCTTCCTTAATAGGTAGGTTACTAATTTTATGGTTCATTGCTTTGATGTTACGCATGTTCTCATTACTATTTTAGTCTACTGCTGAATACATTGTTGCAAAAACGGCGCGATGATAAAAAGTCGCGAATGTGTCGTGGTTTTACCAATACCAATACTTTAGAAAACAAGGCAGGCCCAGGAGGGTGTTTTCCAATCAAATCGGTGACATCCTCAAGAAAGCTAGGTTGCCTAGTGCCCATAACCTTAGAGCTTGTGTAAAGAGAATTGTGGTTGTGAAGGAAGCGAGGGAGTTGGGCGATTTGATTTTGATTTAGAAAAAGTAAAGCTTCGGTTGAGTATTCGCTAAGTGTGACTAAATCCTTAGAAGCAATTCGGATAATACCCAACAGCAAAATGACTTGCCTATGGGCTACCACTGCTTTATTAACCTTTATACTATTCTAAATAACAATATTTATAGCGACAGAATGTCAGTGATGTAGTGATGATATTTGGCATACACTCATTGATGACCGCATTTCTACAGCATTCATTTTACTCTCATGCTTCTTCTGAAACAACCAACATTCACTTAAGAACTTAAGACGGCATTATGAACAGCCATCAGTTACTTTTAAATATTATTTGTCTGTTCATCATACTATGGATGGCACCATTCACTACATTAGCCTTATGTACTCTTCTCTCAATATCCTCATCAAACTTTCCATCGCTTATTATTATTATCAAAAACTGCTGTATGAAAGCATCTCATATAAGTAAGTTGTATTTAAATAATTTAAGTAGTATTGTAGTCTTAGTTTTATAATTATTTTTTGTGTATTATTTTTGTTGGGTATTGTTAAATTTGTAATTTTTTTTGTGCGTATACATTCTTGGGTCGCAAACCAGCATAAATCTTGGAATGTTCATTGTTTGGTGAGTTTAGTTTGCGACCTGTCGTATATACCGAATTAAATATATGTATATTTATAGTATCCCGGATGTAGATCTTTCAAGAGAAAATACTGTTGTAACGATTAAACATTTAGGGCATAGCTCTATCCTTTACTTTCTTTGAAAGAGCAAGCGTGATGGAATATGTCACATAATATTAAAGTGTAGTTCTAAAAGAGTTTGATCGGTGAAACGAAAGAGAACTTTGAAGTAGGTTTTAAGTATCATTTCTTTTGATGTAAATGTATTAATAAATTGTATACTTAACCGTGAAAATGCGCTATTTTTGATAAAGTACTACAATCTCAGAGGAATAATATAATAATGGGAACTCTGTGACTACAATATTCATGACATAATATGTTATTGTGACGAGACATATGACCAGAACCACAGACGTGGCGTACCAATAACCGAAGTCCTATAATCTTGGCGGCTTTACAGCGACTGAGGCTTCCTTTTTTACCATCAGGCAAGCTGAAGTCAGATTGTATACAAGCAAAGTTACTTAGTTCGAACAAATTCTTAGATCGAACAATTAAATAGATCCACAGGACGCTAATAAGGTATGCAGATAATAGAATAAACTATTAAAATAAATTATCCAGAAAATGTAATAAAAAATATATTAAATTAATATAAACATAAATATAAGCCTTTCAGTCTGTACACTCACAAGTGAGTACTACAGTCGGTCTGTCATCTATCATTTTCATATTGCACGATATGAGATATTTTTGTAGACAAAAACCTGGAACGGATGCGATCTAAAGTGTTGGGCCGTCCATTAGGTTCTCTACCGTTTTCAACCTTTTAAACGTGATTCCGAACTTATAGACAAACATAGATTATTTTCTAAATATAAAACTAGCATTAGGTGAATGTGGCGAAAAGCGTTTTGCACAGTAAAAATTGATTCAAAACCACTACTTAGGTACCACAGATTTTTAAAGATTGGGCAAGATATTAGAAGGCAGCTTACAATGAGTGAATCCGTGTAAATCCGTAAAAATCTGTCAAGAAACGTCACTTTAAACAAGAGAACAATTGTTTATATTAAAATCATAGATTAATGATTGGTCGCGCTACGTGGAACCGTCAGCAAGACCAATCATAAATCTATGATAAAAACTCCTATTTGAAGAGTCAGCCGTCAGCGCTGTTTATTATGATTTTTTTATATTAAAAAGCTATAAATAAAGAGCTCGTTATTATCAAGACTGGCTCACTAGGTGTCACATTTTACCTTTTTTATTATTATTTTGTCTCTTAGTTCAAAAGTGTACCAGAAGAAAGTCTATACATTAAATTGCAATACCTTTTTAGGGATTATGGTCGAGAGATTTTCTCCTGTCCCTTTTGTCTTTCGTTTTTGTCATTAATGCGATAAAATGTGTTATACGTTTACGGGAAATTTTCATATAAGTGTTCTATAATGGAAATTTCATAGGATTTATGGTAATGCTCAGTCAGCTTAACTTGAGTTAAACAAATATTTTCGTTTTGTTACCAAAAAATAAAACTAGGTCATAAAGGAACCTATAGTTGTTTTTTTGTTTTTGCTATTAAAAATATATACTTATTAAGTTTTATTTTACATAACTTAATATAATTTATGTACAATGAATATAAGTTAAATCGAAGAAAAAATTAAAAATTTTTGCCTTTTTTCGTATGTCCCATCTGCTCGGACTTGCCTGCTTAGGCAGGCCTTGTGGGCTTAGGGAGTTCTTTTGGGGAAAGATTGATTATGACATAAAATACATTGAGTTATTACACAACCACGATTGTTGCATTTTGGCTGGCATAGCAACGGCGACTAAGTCTGCCGTAGAATTCAACGGTTTTGTCATTTGTCGGCGCTCTTGGATATCTCTTTGCCATTGAACTGATATTACGTTACGTACGTACGTACGTTAGTAATATTAAACAAGGGCAAATGTCGCGTCTGAATAAAAAAAATGCCTAATGTTAATATTATACCTAAGTAATATTAAAATAATATTATTATACTTAGGTGTCCAAAGTTTGAAGAAGATCATGCACACCTTTTTAAGGAAGCCAGTTAGTGGTCTTTGATCAGTCTCCAATCACTAATTGTAAGAGTACTGGGCCCCGATTCTCTTAATACATTATGCCAAATAAAAGCAGTAAAATTGCACTGCGATCGCAAGTGACCAATCAACGTAGTTTACTATGCTATTAGAATAAGAATAGGACGGACTGTTGACTAACTTGACTGATTTAAAGGTGTCTTTTTCTTGACGGTTCGTAAAGAAAAATACACCATACTAAAGTGAAGTAGGTTGGAGAGTTAGACGTCACAAAATGGCGCCGATTCCGTCCTATTCTTATTTTAATCGCATTGTATCTATTGATTTGTTATTCGCTGATTGGTTACGAAAATGTCGAATATCAGTGCAACGAAATTTCACTGCTTTATAGACGCCATAATGTACTCGTATTACCGTGGATTTTTCGCTTATAGAAAAATTAGTCTAGTTTAAAACTAGGCCATCACAGTGGATGCCTATAATACTAGTATTTATTTATCTATTGTATGATAGTATCCGCCTCCATTCATGGATCGCACTCCAGACTTACATCGGGCAGGATGCCTCGTCGGATGTATACGTCGACTCACAATAATAAAAATAGTGTATTTCATATTTCTCTGCTGTGACATCTGCTGCTTGTGGCGTATTAAAATTCTATGCTCTGACATTTTGTATGTCACTGCGGATATTACACTGCAGCTCAGATCATTTACCCAATAGACGGAGCATACACAGGCATTTCGTACTAATAATAATATTATTACTTTTTATTTATTTACATTTTACACTAAGCTACTAAAGTGTATCATCATAGAAACAGGACAACCAAAGTACGTAAATAACATTGGTACCGGCAATTGGTTTTGAACCCGTGCTATTGGTTTGCGTAACCATTGCACTGCCACTACACCACAGTCGCCTTGAATTATTATTTACTAATATTATTTTTATATTTATATTAACATATGATAGCATCCCGCCTGTTGATAAGTAGTTGGAGTACGGTCTATTAAAGGAGTCGAATGACTACTTTAAAGCTTTTTAATATATACATAGTACAGGAAGTTAAATTCCTATTATATACGAGTACTTTGCATAAAATGCGAACGAATACAGTATTTATAGAATAGCAATAAACAATACTGCTTATAACAATAACTGACAAAAAAAAGTTACAGGCAAAAAGGCAGGAATAATTAAGTAATATTAAAATATAGTTTTTATTTTTTATTTCAACTTTTTGCTATAAAAATATTTCGCCATTCTATAAAATCTATAAAAGCCATTGCAATGGAAACTTTAATTAACTACAAAAAGTTTTATATAAAGTATTCATACCGAAATTTTGCTTCGTTTACGAGATATATTATAGTAAAACAAAAAGTCCTATTTCCTAACCCTAACTCCTATTTTCTCCCTTAATTAAGTGGCACTCCTCGGTTTTATCTTCTTAAATAACCTGTCGATCGATTCCTGCAATTAAAACGTGTGAACCCTGAACGTCCTACATAGTTTCTTATTGCATTGTATTTTAGGACATAATCAATAGCCTATGGCGGCTCTGTGCGCCCTCTATCGCCTTTACCACGGAGAATGTTCTGAAGAGCTCTTTAACCTTGTTCCTACCTCGTCTCTTCACTCGTAATACCCACACAAGCCGGGGAAGCATCCGCATTCTGTCAACCTAACCGGCACACGAATTAAATAGTTTGCTGCGTCGTTTCTTTGAAGAACAATCGACAAGTGGGATGATTTACCTGCTCATGTGTTCTCTCCATCCTATAGCATTGAATCCTTTAAGCGATGCGTGTGTGAGCCAAAGCCGGTGCTTACCATCAGGCGTGTCAAGGTCAGATGTCGAGACACAATAAAAATGCCTACAGACGTCTTGCGACCTTCAAAGGTTAAGTGCTCTAAGGACTGCAGTTGTGTGAATAAAATTGTCTGCATAATAAAATATGCAATTTTATTATTTAATTTTTTAGTTTTTATTATTTTGTTTTCTGTATGATAGTTTTTATTTTAATAAAAGAACATATGAGACGCTTTTAGCTTTAATAATAGAAGCTTAAAATATTAAAATATACGACGAAAATATTTTGTTTTCTCCATACTTGCTTGAAACTACAAACCTGTTTTTTAAATAATCTTACAGATTTTTCAAAATGCAATAGAAAGACTAAATTCAAAGACATCGTCAAGAAAGCTGAGTTGCCAAGTGCTCATAACCGTAGAGCTTATATGAAGAGGATTGTGGATGTGAGGGAAGCGAGGGAGTTTTGTCAGGATCGTGGAAAGTGGCTCTTCATTATCTCAGCCTATGCACGTGAAAAAATGGCGTGTAAATTTGATTATTTTCATAAATAAATTACAACAAATTATTCTCTATTCCCGCAAGAATTCCCACAAGAACAGACTGCGATTACGAAGCGCCACTTCCTACCATCCTGACACATACATACATACCACATAATTATTAATTTTTAACCTATTTGTAGGATAGAATAAGGAATAGCACACTGCATGATAGATGTGGTTTGAAAGAAGATGTAGTGACAAGGATTGACAAAGGAATGCTTCGATGGTTTGGGCACATGGAAAGGATGAGTGTAAGTAGATTGACGAAAGGAATTTATAAATCCATTTATAAATGGATGGATGCGTTAAACAAGGCAGGCCCAGGAGAGTGTTTTCCGACCAAATCGGAGACATCCTCAAGAAAGCTAGGTTGCCTAGTGCCCATAACCACAGAGCCTGTATGAAGAGAATTGTGGATGTGAAGGAAGCAAGGGAGCTGTGTAAGGATCGTGGTAAGTGGCGCTCCGTTGTCTCTGGCTATCCCTGTGGCAAAAAGGCGTGACAATTCGTTTTTTTTTGTAGGTTCAAAAATTACCGGGTATCGAACCTGGGACTTTACGCTTAACAAACTGTTGTGGGAACCAACGCGCTACGCCTGTCGCCTGTTTATTATTAATACATATTCAAAGTCGTCTAACAAGGTCATTACCTAACAAATATTTTAGCTTCATTTAAAAGTAAACTTCGCTTTGAAATGTTATCGGAAGTTAGATCAATAAGAGAAATAGTCGTTTTATAAGATTTCTGCCTTCTTAAAGAAGTGTTGAAGTAGAAAATTCAATAGGAATAATAAAATTCAATATTTTGAATAAGAAAAGAAGATTTATTATTTCTTTATAAAGTTATTTCAACATTTTTAACTGCATTAAAGCTAATATGACTCCACTTTTTTCATTGTGACTCGACATATGACCCCGCCTAATTACGAGTATAAGCAGTAAAGTAAACAGATAAATTACTGTAAGTAGCGGTCACATCCACTATGCCGGCCTAGTTGGAACCGGCAATTTACAAGCTGATCCCGAAACGCGACTTAGTCTCTTCACTAAGTAGTAATCGGCAGACTAGGCACCACTGCCTACCACTCTGTGACCACCAGACCTAAAGCAAATATTCTCCTCTTTTTTATTAAGTATTATTTGTAATATTTGAGTGGTAGGCAGTGGTACCCAGTCTGCCGATCCGGGGTCGTACCACTACTCCCAAGTATACAGACCGTGAAGTGATTTGATCACGTTTTGGGATTAGCTTGTAAGTTCCAGCTAGGCCGGCATAGTGGATGTGACTGCTACTCACAGTTATTGAATTGAAGTAGTAGTGACATCTATTCATGGACCGCATTCCAGCCGTTAGGCTTGATGTTAATCAAGCAGGGTGCTGTCATATGTCGAGTCACAATAAAATAAAATAATATATTAAATATTACAAATAAATGCTATGAAACATTTAGTTGCTTACGCGGTAAGTTCGGAAATCAAACCCGGGACTCTCCGCGTAACAGTTGCTGGTTGCTAACCAATACGCAACGCCTGTGGCCTGTCAATAAATGTTTCTCTGAGATTCATCATCATAATTAATTTCACCTCCTGACACACCTTTCTTGATATTTTTTATTTATTGTGACACGACATCTGACATCAATCCACCTGATAATAAGCAACAGGAGGTCCAAGAGTGAAGACGACTGAAAAAGCCTTCCCATCCATAAATAATCACCCTATAAAACTTTCAACTTCACTTACGAACATTTTTCCTAACACTCAAAATTCCACAAACTATAATTCATTTCAATCAATAGCAGAATTCCATTGTCGATGCGAACCCTAAGCTGGAACAGATAAAGGCAGTCAGAACATAAATTGCCGATGGTTTCCTTAACCATTTATCAAGAAAGTCGTTATTGAAACCAACGGCTATAATCCGACACCAATCGGCCGCGTGCTGGCGCGTGCCGATCTTTGTTAAAACCGCCTTTCTAGGGTTATTGTACACCATTTGATATGGATCTATTGATACGAGATTAAGAAAAAAAGTGTAACGTATTTTAATGAGTTCTTCGGTTGAGGGTTTATAATGACATAATGATAAACTGATTTTTAACTATTGTAGTGTATATTTTTTCTTATATTTTTTTTATTGTGACACGACATCTGACCTCGTCCCGATGATTATAAGCAAGAGGAAGTCCAATAGTGATGACGACTGAAAAACCGAGTTTGTTCACGGCTGCCTCAGTCGTCGTCACTGTGCCGGCCAAAGGTGCTTCTTCTCGCATCGCTTGAAGGATCTAAGGTCATAGGATGGAGAAATATAGTATAATATAATATTTTATATAATATAGAATAGTATAGCGTAAGAAATTTTAAATCTTATGTGGATGGATGTGTTAATCGAGGCAGATCCAAGGTTTTCAACGATCAAATCGGAGACATCCTCAATAATGCTATGTTCAATAAAGCGAGGGAGTTGTATCAGGATCGTGGCAAGTAGCGCTCCATTGTTTCTGCCTATTCCTGTGGGAAAAAGGCGTGACTATTTGTTTAATTGAGTTGATTGATAAATTTCGATTATACGGCGTTCTCACGGGGCGATTTTAGTTGATCAATATTTATCGTGTAACAAAAAATCGAAAGCAAATATTGACTGTAGCGTTCTCACGGTTCAATAATAATCGACTCAATATAACACGTGTTATTACACTATCTGTCCATTTTAGCATTTTCTCGTGGATGTGGACGCCACAATTCACATTTTATTTTACAAACAAACAAAATACTAATTATAGAGGAATGCAATATACAGTACATAGGTACTCAATCGCGCTGATTAACTGATTGATTGGACTGATTATTCAATGCAAGTTGAACGAACAAGTTCAGACGAGTCGATTCGCTATCAGCTGTCAAATGAATCAACAAAAGTCGAAAGGTCTTTAACTTTTGTTAAATAGATATTTATTGCTTTAACTTCATTTAAAGTCTGTTCAGACGGTTTAAATCACGAACGATTTCACAGTTGATCAACTAAAATCGCCCCGTGAGAACGCCCCATTAACAAAACATTTTTTAAATATTGAGTTTTGACATTATGGAAACATACCTTCTTAACATTTGCGTCAGTCGAATACTAGTAGCAGTGGCATCCACTATTTCGGCCTAGTTGGAACTGATAACTGTCAAGCTGATCCGGAAACGCGTCTGAGTCAGTACACATTTATCAAATTTTAATCCCAACTACAAGCTTAAATTATTTTTGAAAATTAATTTCATTTTCCAAGTTCACGTAAGGTTGCAGATTCAATTTACAGTGAAGATGCAAGAACATTTGCATTACTCGATGATTATCTTATTTTAAATATTTATTTGAGAATTTTTATTACTACTTTACAAGTAATAGTTACTAACATCCTCATGAAAGTGCCCATAACTGTAGAGCTTGTATGAAGAGAATTGTGTATGTGTATGTAAGGGATCGTTATGCCAGGATTGCAAGTGACGCTCTATTGTCTTGACTATTCCTGTTAGTTAGAAAAAGCCACATCTTTTTTTAATTTAAGTTACTAGCATTGAAATTTATCTAAATTAATGTACTTATATTAAAGTATTTTTTTAGATTTTGCGCGAATATTGATTATTGAATTAAACAAATTTTATGCGGCTTACTATCGCGTATATTATCTCCGTGACCACGATGGCGGCAAAGCTCTCGAAACGTCGGTATTGTAAAATCAAAACCAAAATAAATGCGATAGTAAGCCGCATAAAATTTGTTTAATTCAAGACTTATATTATCCTAAAACCCGATGTCTCTGGATCCACAATCACCCGCCTAAAGCTTCACCTAAGTTTACGACTGCCATTTCGGTCGTGTTCATGTACACCGAGGGTCAGAATATAGACTCAGGGTGAAATACAGTTACGACCAATGCGCTGTCCGAGTAATAAAATTTTATTCCATGTTTAAATACAGATTTGAATGTGTTCATACTATGGCCCTACCTGTCACATACAACTAGATAATTAGGAAGATTTAATAACATTACCATGCTATGCATGAAAATAGAAATAACGCTGTAAGAATTCGGTTATTAAGAAGTATGTGAAGTGACAAAACCGGATATGATGAGGAATAGACCAGTTCCTCATTATAGCGATAGATGTGGTTTGAAAAAAGATGTAGTGACAAGGATTGCCAAAAAAATATTTCAATGGTTTGGGCAAATGGAAAGGATGAGCGAAAGTAGATTAACGTAAGAAATTTGTTAATTTGACGTGAATGAATGCGTGGATTAATCAAGACAGACCCAGGAGGGTGTTCTCGGACCAAATCTGAGACAAAAATATAGGTTGATAAGTGCCCATAACTGTAAAGCTTGTATGAAGAGAATAAGGAATGTGAAGAAAGCAAGGGAGTTGGGTCAAAATCGTGACAACAAGCTTTATTCCTGCGCTGACTTTTTCTGTGGGAAAAAAGCGTGACAATTTGATTAATTGATTGACTATGCGAAGTGAATAGGTACTCGTATATTTTCTATGTCACAATAACAAAAAGTGAATATATTGTCCTAAAAAGAACAATTAATTAAACTCACTAGATTAGTACAATTTTAAACTTTCAAGCATTATTACACTTCTGGCAAGTCGCCATTTGCTTACCATTTTTTTTATTGTGACTCGACATAAGACGGCAGATGTGCTAGAGTGTGGTTCAAAATTACTGTGACTGCAACTACAATTCAATACTACTTACAGCAGTAGCAGTCCTGAAACGCAACTTAAGTCACTTTACTGTCTGTACACTTGTAAGTGATAGTACTGATCACTACTGCCTACGACTCTTAAATAAGAATACAACATTCAACCTGCCAAATTTATAAACATATATTCAGAAGGCTTAAAAGATTCGAGTATTCTTAAGGTGTCAAATGTAAAGAAATATTATGCCATACGAGAAGGTATGACAAAAACTAGGGGGTAGATATGGCAAACCGATATACGAGTACTTGTGATGGCTGGAAGGGGAACAATGCTCCCTGTAGACGTTAGGGTTGGTTCCAAATCGACCTGTAATTAGACCCTCTACAGATAAATGAAAATAATAATTATTTAGAAAAAATAATATTGTAATAAAAAAATTACTGGTAAACTGAAAGTCCTGATTTGATCCCTGAATTTTTAAATGTTAGTAAATTATAGGTTAATTATGAAAACATCAACATTTATAGTAAACTGAATTTTTTTTATTGTATATACCTGGAAGAGCTATTGGTCCATGAAAGAATACATGAAGGGCAGCAATAAAAAAAGCCACTCTCCTTAAAGAGAGCTCATGGACATGTGCATTCTCCCTATCCTCACCTATGGTGCACAGACTTGGTCTTTGACGGATTACCAGAAGTCCAGGAGCCATGGAGCGTAGTATTCTGGGAGTAAAACTTACAGATAAAATTCGTAACACCATACTGCGCTCCAAAACACAAATTGCCGATGTAGCTGAAAAAGCTGCCAAACTGAAGTGGGACTAGACAGGTCATCTCTGTCGCATTTTCGATGCATCATGGGCCAAGTCCACTACTATTGCAGATTGCAGAAGACTTCGCGGTAGGCCCAAACAGAGATGGCGAGATGAGATGGACTCCTACAATAGTTCGTGGAGAGAGATCGTCAAATGTCGTGAAGAGAGGAAGGCCTTTGTCCAGCAGTGGGACAAATAAATAGGCCCGTGACCGCGATAGCTGCAAAGCTCTCGAAACGTCGAAATAAAAAATTGAATACCTACTAACCAATAATAAACGCGACAGTAAGCTGCATAAAATTTGTTTAATTCATTAATCCATGTTCGCGCAAAATTATAAAAATTCTATAATGACGAAATTTGATAAGTATATTTGCGTTTTGGCCACTTTTATAATTAACATTTGTTGTAACAGAATAATAATAATGATAGAAGGCTTTTTTTCAACAAAAGCAGCAGTGTTGCGAACACGAATGTGACTTAAATAACAACAGGTCAAAACTTAGAGATGAACGGATTATTTTTAACCTCGGTTCGGCATTGTGAACTGATATCATATTGAGTTTCTCACTCGACAATATTGAGGGTGACTTATTTCTCGTGCGCCTCTTATCATTATCTATACTTTTTCAGATAAACGAAAAAAGTTATTTTAGAATTAAATTGGCTCGTGTTTCTTTATTGTGGCTTGGCATCTAACTTTACCTTGCCTGCAAGCAAAGGATGAAAAATTATGCTATTTTTTTATTGTGACTCGACATATGACAGCACCCATCTTGATGTTAAGCTCGAGTTTGCTCCATGAATGGATGTCACTGCTGTTACAATTTTCATAAATGAAAGTAAGTGACATCCACTATGCCGGCCTAGTTTACTTCTAAATCACTTCACGGTCTGTATATTTGTAAGTGGTGGTACCCGGTTCGGCAGACTGGGTACCACTGCCTACCACTCTTTATTTGCACGAGGTCCGGATGTTTAAAACAGGGTGTCCAAAGTTGTGTAGACAGTTGGCGGTCATTTGCTTTGTCTGCCAACTTTCAAGTGTTCAGCCTTTAAAGGGATCGACTCGAAAGTTGCCGGTTCCAACTAGGTCAGGCGGAGTGATGTTAAAAAAAAATAAAAATATTCAGTATGTTTTTAAATTTACATTTTCCTACTAAGCTACTAAAGTGCCTTTATCATAGAAACAGGACAACTAAAGTACATGTATCAAAGATACATTGGTACAGGCAAGTGGTTTTGAACCTGTGCTCTCGGTTCGCGTAACCATTGCACTACCACTAAACCACAGTCGCCTTATTTATTTATTATTATTTTTCATATATAGTTTAATTATTATATTTTTGTAATAATCATCATCATCATCATCATCATCAGCCAGAAGGCGTCCACTGCTAAACATAGGCCTCCCCCTTAGAACGCCATTCCGAACGACAAGATACCAGTTGCATCCACCGGCTACCCGCGACTTTCACTATGTCGTCAGTCCACCTAGTGGGAGGCCTACCTACACTGCGTCTTCCGGTTCGTGGTCTCCACTCTAGAACCTTTCTTCCCTATCGGTTATCTGTTCTTCGAGGGATGTGGCCAGCCCATTGCCACTTCAGCTTAAGAATCCTACGAGCTATGTCGGTAACTTTGGTTATTTGGCGAATATCCTTGTTCCGGATTCTATCGCGCAAAGGAACACCGAGCATAGCTCTCTCTATTGCCCGCTGAGCGACTCTGAGCTTTTCCAATAGGCCAACATTTAAGGGCCCCGTCTCAGTGCCATATGTCATCACTGGCAACACACACTGGTTGAAGACCCTTGTCTTCAGGCACTGCGGGATGTTAGACGAGAAGATATGACGCATAATAATATATATTAGGTGTAGATAATAATAAAGATATGTTATTTTTATCTCGGAGTTGTTAATTCTTAATACATCACATTGTGTCTTCAGCACGACCCTCATGCCCTATTTTGGCGTTCATTTGGCTATTTCAATTTTTTATGGGCTATTTATGTTATCTTTCAATTGGCTATACATTATAAAAGGTGTAGGGTAAAAATAACATTATAACGTGGGAAAGGTCATTTTTTGTTATTCTCGTACTATGAACTAAATTTTTGGGTAGTTATAAAATTTATGAATAGTAGCTAGTGATAGGTTAGTAGTTTTTTTTTTATTGTGACTCGACATTTGACAGCACCCCGCTTGTTGTTAGGCTGGAGTATGGTCCATGAATGGATCCCACTGCTACTACAATTTAATAACTGTGAGCAGCAGTCACATCCACTATGCCGGCCTGGTTGGAACTGGCAACTTACAAGCTGATTCCGAAACGCGACCAAATCACTTCACGGTCTGTATACTTGTAAGTGGTGGTACTACCCCGGATCGGCAGACTAGGTACCATTGCCTACCACTCTTTTATAACCAGACCCTAAAATCTTACGCATTATTATATTGGCCCTTCAATACCAACAAATTAATTAACAACATTTTGACAATGTAAAGCGACAGAGTTATATATCCTATTCAAATGTAAACATCTATTCAATCAAGATAACCAACTTAAATTAGCATAGTTATAGCTTTGTGAATAACAATTATAATACTTAGAATTCCTAACTTGGCATGAGGCTAACATTGTAAACGTGTTTAATTTGCCTTTGAGTTAGGTGTTACTAATATCATATTTAATTATTTTAGTTATATTTTGAACTGTTTCAATCAATCAATCAAATTGTCACGCCCTTTTACCGCAGGGATTGGCAGTCTCCCTCGCTTGCCTCACATCCATAATTCTCTACATATCTATGATTATCGGCACTAGGCAACCCAGCTTTTTTGAGTGTTCTCCGATTAGGTCGGAGAACACTCTCCTGGGTCTGCCTCGTTTAACGCATCCATCCACATCAGATTATAATCCTTTCGTCAATCTACTTTCACTCATCCTTCTCAACTTTTTAAAACTGTACATGTAAAAATATGAAATAAAAAATTTTATGCGGCTTACAATCGCGTTTATTTTGGTTTTGATTTTACATTTTTTATTATTCCGACGTTTAAAATTTGTATGCCGCATAAAATTAGTTTAATTCATTAATCAATGTTCGCGCAAAAGCTAAGAAAATACTATGTAAAAATATTTTATAACCTTGGATTATAAAATAGATATAACCCAAGTACTACCACCTACCACCACTCACAAGTATACCAGACCGTGAATTGACTTAGTTGCGTTTCGGAATCAATTTATAAGTTGCCGGTTTCAACTAAGCCGGCATGATAAAGGCGACTGTTACTTACCAGTCGCCTCTATTCCTGGACCGCACTCCAGCTTAACATCAGGCGGGATGCTGTCATATGTCGAGTCACAATTATAAATTACACGTGTGTTATGCTAAGGTAATGTCAGAACAGATAAAACCTCTTACGAGTTATCTTGACATTATCGCGCCAAAAATGTGAGCAAGGTAAAAAAGCTTCTGTAAATTTTATTATATTTTTTACCTGACTGCATCCCGCTTGTTGTTAGGCTGGAGTGCGCTCTATGAATAGACACAGTAGCATTCATTAAGTAGGCCTACTTGAAATCGGCAACTTACAAGCTTAAAACGCGACTGCATTACTTTAGGGTCTTGATACTACCCAGATTCGGCAAACTGTCTGTCTGCGTACTACGCTTAAACCAGACCCGGAGCAAAAATCTGTCTTTTCCAGTTCTTGACAGTTCCAATCAGGCCTGAATAGTGGATGCCACTTCTACTTGCAGTTATTTAAATGTAGTAGCAGTCGTCCCAACTCATGGACCACACTCCAGTATGTTACGGGGTGCTGTAAAATGACGAACCACAATAAAAAATATATAAACAAAAGTTTTAAACTAAACTATAACCATTAAAACCAGAAAATTGCTAACAAAATCCATATAATTAATTAAACCCGTTGCGACTGCTTGGATTCAAAACACAGTATATATTTATTATTGTCTATTTAATTCTCTAGTATTTCTATTGATCAAAGTAATCACTCGTGGAATTGATACACGTTTGCCTGTACAGTGGCAGTTTATCGGTTCTCTTCTTGTAGAAATCAGCTGGAGGAAAGCAACAAATTCTACAAAAGCATTTTGTTCTGCCTCTTGGGTGTTGAATCCTTTTTACGCTTGTATGTGGTCTGTATGGGTAGTAGCGGGGGATGAGCGGTTGACCGAATTTTGTTGAAAATGATCGAGCTTTTTCATCGTTGTGTTTAGTTCTACGTTTATATTTTATTTTAGGGCGCAATATCTAATCTCAACTTGTCTATAGTCAGCCAGGTCAGTTTAAGAGTAACGACAACTAAAAAACACGATTTTGTGTACGGTTGCCCCGGTCGCCCCATGTTAGCTAAAGAAATTTTATTAAAATTTTAACAGCCCTCATAATTATCGCAGAGAAAATAGAGCGTTACTTTCCACGATCTTAACCTAACTTTCTTTCTTTGTTCAGATTCACAATTCATGCAAACTTGAACATTTTAACAGTAGATACTTTATTTTGAATATAGGCCGCCAATTTCATTTTGGAACGTGAATTTTATATTTACGATTTCCGAATAATAAAATTATATTCAAGCCAGTAAAGTAAATGAGTTGTGTAATTTTATTATAGCCGACGTAGTGACCGACGGAGTAAAAATGACCACCTTTATATTTTTACTATGTGTATATAATTTATAGTTTCCATTTCTACTGGTTTAAGGTGATTTCACGATAAAGATAAAGTATTAACTTTTATTACAGCTCTTGATTATTGCAAAAGCAGTTCAGGAGTTCACTGTGGTTCTATTACGATCCTTTAACGACGAATTTTTAGTAATAAGATATAATTTATAACCGCCTTTCGGTTATAAATTATTACGGAATTTACAGTTCCAATTAGGCCTAATTAAAAATAAATAATAAAATAGTCACGCTTTTTTTAGGCAGAGACAATGGAACGCCAATTGCCATGATCGTGACACAACTCCTTCGCTTTCCTGACAGCCACAATATTTATACGAGCTATCGGTTAAGGCACTAGGCGACCTAGCTTTCTTGAGAATGTCTCCGTTTTCCAATGTCGGAAAACACACTCTTGGGTCTGCCTCGTTTAAAAAAGCTGGGTTGCCTAGTGCCCATGATCATAGATATGTAGAGAACTCTCCTGGGTCTGCCTCGTTTAACGCATCCATCCACATCAGATTTATAAATTCCTTTCGTCAATCTACTCTCACTCATCCTTACCATGTGAGTATGTGCTTTAGCCATGATGATATAAACTACATATTGGCTAACCGTTCTTTTTTTTTTTTTTATTGTGACTCGACATATGACAGCACCCCGCTTGATGTTAAGCCAAAGTGTGGTCCATGAATGAATGTCACTGCCACTACAATTCAATAACTGTGAGTAGCAATCACATCCACTATGCCGGCCTAGATGGAACCGGCAACTTACAAGCTGATCCCGAAACGTGACCAAATCACTTCACGGTCTGTATACTTGTAAGTGGTGGTACTACCCCGGATCGGCAGACTGGGTACCACTGCCTACCACTCTTTGAATTTCCCTTACCTGTGTAAGGGAAATGTGCATAGAAACTTTCAGAATTGAAAATATATTAAAGATCTGGCCGTCACATGGGCTCTTCTTCTACAGTGAGTCTAGGCCGGTTTAGATCCCAACTACACTAGGCGGGGTGTTGTCATAAGTTGTACCACAAAAGATATAGATTTATTTTTTAAGTAAGAAAAAGGAAGAACTCATAATAGAGGTAAGAGAGTTAATACCTCGTGAAAATAATACGCTGTTTTATAGGAACTCATTCTATGCGTGATTTATTGGGAACAATAAAAAAAAACTATATATTTTTTAATAAAAATTACTTTTTTAGATAGTGTAAAAGAGTTTTTCGCGATTTGGGATCAGCCTAAAAGTTGACGGATTCAAATGAGCCGGCATAGGTAATCCCACTTATACTTGCAATAATGTAACTGTAGTAGCAGTCGCCTTTATTAATGGTCCCATTAACATTAGCCACAAAAAATACCTCTGCTACCAATCAATCAATCAATCAAATTGATACGCCTCTTTGCCACGATCCTGACACAACTCCCACGCTTTCTTCACATCCACAATAATCCTCATACAAGCTCTACGGTTATGGGAACTAGGCAACCCAGCTTTCTTGAGAATGTCTTCGATTTGATCGGAAAACGTCCTCCTAGGCCTGCCTTGTTTAACGCATCCATCAACATCATATTTATAAATTGCTTTCGTCAATCTACTTTCACTTATCCTTTCTATAAGCCCAAACCATCGCAGCATCCCTTTCTCTGCTAATAAAATATGACAGAATCGTGTAAAGTAGCGCTCTATTGTCTCTGCCTATTCCTGTGACAAATTGATTGATTGAAGTTAAAAATTTACAAACAATGGAATACATTCGTCAAACATAACGTGTCATTGTGGTACATTGACGCTTTTATATAGAATTATTTATTACAATACCATGTAGGAGATGTAATGGATTCCATGTTGCGGTGAGAATGTACAGGGTGTTTCAATACTTTATTGAGTGCGAAATCCGGATGTACTGAATAAGTAATCGTCGTAGAAAATATAGCTCTTGGGGAATGGATGCTATTTGTACTGAATCCAAATTAAAAAAAAAACAATTTATTTTTCCTTACCGTAGAGCTTGTATAAAGAGAAATGCGAGGGAGGCGAGGAGTTTCTGTGGCAATCATGGCAAGTGGCGCTCCAATGTCTCTGCCTGTCCCTGTAGTAAAAAGGCTACAAATATTTGGTTGGCTTGGTTCAAACATTTAGACCTACTTTGATTTTGTTCGATGATAAATTGGCGACAGGCGTATTGCATAGGCTGGCACACCAGTCTATTAGACGTAAAGTGTCGGGTTCTATTTACGGTCGGACCAAGGATTTGTTTCATAGCTTCCATTTGTAATATTAATAAATTAAATTGAATATTTTAAATATTTGTTAATATTAATTAATAAATAAAGTTAAATGTCGAGTCTCAAAATAAAATAACATGAACCTATATAAATTCATCCTATCCTTTTTACCACAAGGATAGGCATGGAGCGCTACTTTTTTTTTATTGTGACACTACATATGACAACACCCCGCTTGATGTTAAGCCGTGGTTAATGAATGTCACTGCTACTACAATTCAATAACTGTGAGTAGCAATCACATCCACTATGCCGGCCTAGATGGAACCGGCAACTTACAAGCTGATCCCGAAACGTGACCAAATCACTACACGGTCTGTATACATGTAAGTGGGATACAGGATACTCCTTGAGTGGTTGGCAGTGGAACTTTACACGATTCTGTCATATTTTATTAGGATATTAGGACATATATTATTCTCTTCATACAAGCTGTACGGTAATGGGCCTTAGACAACCTAGCTTTTTTTAGAATGTCCCCGATTTGTTTGGAAAAAAACATCCTGGATCTGCCAAATTCTTTCGCCACTCTTTAATATACCACATCTTTAATTAATATTTTTTTAATTTTATTATTTTAATTTAATTACTAACATCTATTCTTTCCGAAAGTGACCATACACAATCTCCTAAAGATTTCTATATTAAGGTCTTGGCTTATGGAGAGGGGAGATAGAAACACCAATAGAAAAATGAAATATCTACTGTCGTTTTATTTAAAGCGGCGTTACTTTATATTGAACAATAGTAACGCAAGAAATAACTCATCAAAGGCTTAATTAAGGTAGAGGCTCTATCTAGTAGGTAACACGAAACACGAATCAAAATTTATATCAATTCGTGTTTTCGGGACAAATATACCAGACCGAATTTTTGTTGATTCATCATCATCAGCCGGAAAAGGTCCACTGCTGAACATAGGACTTCCCCTCAGAACGCTATTCCGAACGACAAGATGCCAGTTTCATCTTTCGGTATTTTATCAGGGGGAAGGGTGGTTACCTTACGATCTTTTCCAAGAAGGCATCTTCAGAAAAAAGTGCTAAGGAACTTCTGCCACACTTCGGCCATGTTGCTTCAACATGCGCGGTCCCGTCATGGCATTCACCAAAGTGCGGAGTTTAACTTTGTCAAGTATTAGCAGTCGTCCGGTCAAGCTTCTATCCATATGAGAATGAACTTCTAGGGATTGCCTACAGTCTGTTGTTAGCGACAATGCACTTTCATGCAAGTTTACTGTTCATTGGCACAGCCAGTTACGCAGAAACTAGAAAGATACCGTTGATTCTGATATTATTGACTGACAAGATAATTCCTTCCTAGCTAATTCATATGCTGCGTCTTTGCCCAGCCTTTCACTATGACCCAAGATCCACTGTAGGCTAACCTAGTTAGCTAAATATATATACAGCTGAGATTTGCAGTTGCTTTTACGACCTAAAAGCATTGCTGTGCTGTCAAAGAGGATCTCCAGAAGATCGGAAATTTCTGATAAGTAATATCTTATTTTATTATTGCACATGCTGCTTGTAATATGTAGAAACATTCTTCCTGGAATAAAAAGCTGTTTATGTCGAGTACTTTTGAGATACTTGTGTTTAGATCCAACAAGAAGACTATGACCAAGAATGTGCGCAGTTGGAGCCCCTGCAACTGCGCAGAGATATGGCGGCTCTGTGCATCCTCTATCGCCTATTCCACAGAGAATGTTCCGAAGAGCTCTTTACCTCGTCCTTTCACACCCGTAATACCCGCGAAAGTTTGGGAAAGCATCCGCATTCTATCGACCGAGTCGACAGTCGAACTAAAAAGTTCGGTGCGTTTTTTCTTTGTAAAACAATCGACAAGTGAAACGCTTTGTCAGCCCATGTGAATACTCTCGATCCTATAGCCTTGGATCCGTAAAGCGATGCATAAAAAAGCACCTCTGGCCGGCATAGTGGCAGCGACTGGGGCATCTGGGAAGACTCGGTTTTTGCAGTCGTCGGCACTCTTGGATCTCTTCTTACTTACCATCAGGCGAGTCAAGGTCAGATGTCGAGTCACAATAAAAAATAAAAAACAACAAGAAGACCAAGAAGTACTGTTCAAGCTTATAGATAGGCAGCTTAAAAACGCTATTTCTAACTAAAGCCAAAATAAAAGCCAGTTAGATCTTCAACTTTTACAAAATAACGGAAGCAAAAGCGAACAACATAAATCCTCTTTGAAACTTTTTTAGCAAACTTTTAGCGCTCTTTTTTTGTCGTTTAATCAAGGACATAGGTTTGAGCTTTTTGTAAAAGCGTACAATATAGCGTGAATATACCATATACCATGGTATGTATATGTATTTATTGTACTAGTATGTATTATTATTTTTATTTTTATTGTAACTCGACATATGATAGCACCCCGCTTGATGTTAAGCCAAAGTGTGGTCCATGAATGAATGTCACTGCTAATACAATTCAATAACTGTGAGTAGCAATCACATCCACTTTGCCGGCCTAGATGGATCCGGCAACTTACAAGCTGATCCCGAAAAGTGACCAAATCACTTCACGGTCTGTATACTTGTAAGTGGTGGTACTACCCCGGATCGGCAGTCTAGGTACCACTGCCTACCACTCCTTATTGATTTATAAGGGATTTGATTGATTTATTAACCCCCGACTCAAAAAGAGGGGTGTTATAAGTTTGACTTGTCTGTGTATCTGTGTATCTGTGTATCTGTGACTCTGTGTATCTGTGTGTCTGTCTGTGGCATCGTAGTTCCTAAGCGAATGGACCGATTACGATGCGGTTTTTTTCGTTTGAAAGCTGACGTGATCGAGATGGTTCTTAGCTACAATTGATGAAGATCTGATCAGGGGTTTCAAGGTCATCAGCTCGATTTGTTAGCTGCGGTAGCGATCTTAGACGCGCTGTTTAGGACGGCAACCCTTGTACGTCGCTATGCGACGAAGATTGTTATTGTATGTCAAATAAATATGCCATTGTAAAAACACGTAAAAAATGTTATAATTTTTCACTTAAAATATTCATATGGCGAGGTTGGTTTGCAGTTTAGATCGATTACCTTGATTGAATATTTTATGAATATTTAGCGACGGAGCGTGTTTTAATTTTCAATAATATGATTTCAATATATGTCTTTTTCTCATATGCCGTCACTTGACACGATTCGACTCCTATGCCTGCAAAGCCTTCGAAACGTCGAACTACAATAATCAAAATGAAAGTGATAGTGTGCCACAATAAAAAAAAATACTATGTAAAATGACATTTTACAGAACAACCCTAAAGAACAATAAGTCTGGCAACCCTGTCTTGATTTTGTCACAGCTATTCGAATGGCATATTAGACATTTTCAATTTAGGGACTCCTTTTGTTTCAAAGAGAATGCCAATCAATCAACATCAGCAGTCCCTTTATTATTCACTGACAAAAACTAAATCAACGACAATTTGTAAAAATGTATTTTTTTATTATTTTGCAAAAAGAAAAAACATCCATCTCTGTAGTGTTAACGATAAAAATCTGAAATGGAAGTGTAAGTTTTAGGAATCTAAAATTTGTCTCATTTGAGGAAAGGACATCATTCATTTTGTATGGGGACTTGGGCTAAATTGTATTAACAGTTGCATAGAGAATTGTGGATGTGAGAGAAGCCTCGCATCCACGGGTTGTGTCAGGATCGTGCAAGTAGCGCTCCATTGTCTCTGCCTATCCCTGTAAGGAAAATGTATGACAATTTATTAGATTATAAAAAAATATAAAATGTACATAAATAATTACATTTTAATTTAGGCGACCATGGTGTAGTGGCAGCGCAATGTATTTTTTTTATTGTGACTCGACATATGACAGCACCCCGCTTGATGTTAAGCCGAAGTGTGGTCCATGAATGAATGTCACTGCTACTACAATTCAATAACTGTGAGTAGCAATCACATCCACTATGCCGGCCTAGATAGAACCGGCAACTTACAAGCTGATCCCGAAATATGACCAAATCACTTCACGGTCTGTATACTTGTAAGTGGTGGTACTACCCCGGATCGGCAGACTGGGTACCACTGCCTACCACTCTTTGATAACCAGACCCGTAGCAAATATCCATCTCTTTTTTTTGTTAACAAATATTTGCAATATTTAATATTATTAAATATTACAAATAAAAGCTATGAAACAAATATTAGCTCCGACCGGGGATCGAACCCGGAACTTTACGCGCAACAAACCAGTCGCTAAACCGTTCGTCCACGCCTGTCGTCATAAAAGATTGCGTCTGGTTACGCAAATCGAGAGTCACAGGCTAGAAACAACTCACCGGTACCAATGTATCTTTGATATATTATGTACTTTGGTTGTCCTGTTTCTATAATACAAGCACTTTAGTAGCTTAGAATATAAATAAATAAAATAAAAAATATATATTCTATATCTATAAAAACATGTTTTTATAGTCGATATAGTGACGACGATTGAGGCAACAGTAAAATAGGTTGTTTCTGTCGTCGGTGTTTTTTTTATTGTGACACGACATCTGACCTTGACCCGCCTGATGATAAGCAAGAGGAGGTCCAAAAGTGACAGGTGAAAAAAAACGATTAGTTCACGGCTGCCTCAGTCGCCGTCACTATATCGATAATACAATACGATTATTATGATAACTTAAAAGAGTACCAATGTAGGTCATTAAGCCTTTTTAAGTTATCATTTTTACCGTATCTGTAAAGAAATAAACGTAAAATAAAATATGGTGGAACACATTTTTACATTATACTTTTATACGAATTCGTAAATTAAAATTTGGGTATAACCGGGCAGTAAGTGTTGAAAAGTACATAAATTTCCTGCGTTTAAAACTGCCTTTGACAAACTCAGGATATTGTCATTTGTCACTGTTTCACCTGAAGCCGTCCATTTAAAGCGGACGTTTTATTCAATTTATTATGAAACAGAAAATATTTTTAAAAAGTATTCCGCCATTCGTGTGCACGACTCGCACGTGAAATGTACCAATTATTTGAGTATTTATGAGACATTTCTTATTTACAGCTAAAATAAATTGTGAATAATATGACTATAGCTGCCCAAAAACACTAGCAAAACTGGGAAGCAGTAAAAGTGATAATTTCAGTTTCATTTCATTCTATCAAATCAAATCAAATTGTCACGCCTTTTTCCTACAGGGATAGGCAGAGACAATGGAGCGCCACTCACCACGATCCGTACTTAACTCCCTTGCTTCCTTCGCATCTACAATTCTCTTCATACAGGCTCTGTGGTTATGGGCACTAGGCAACTCTTTTTTTTTAACAAATAAAGCGCTTTACTGACGCGCTTTTAACATCCGAAGGTTTGCAGTAACAATAAGAATCTCCTAGCCTTCTTGAAAGAAATCGGGTGGCTCTACTAAGATCTGTTGAAGAACGTACAAAGATGGCGCGAACGTCTCAAGTGCGGAAACGAGCCCGTACATAACAACAATAACATAACGTACTACATTTTTTTTAATATTGTGACCCGGCATTTGACAGCACCCCGCTTGATGTTAAGCTGGAGTGTGGTCCATTAATGAATGTCATTGCTACTACAGTTCAACAACTGTAAGTAGCAACCAATCCACTATGCCGGCCTAGTTGGAACCGGAAACTTACAAGGTGATCCCGAAATCCGACCAAATCACTTTACGGTCTATATACTTGTTACTCTTTGATAACCAGACCCGAACCAAATTTTCACCTCTTTTTTTATTAACATTTTTGTAATATTTATTATAATTATTAAATAAAAGCTATGAAACAAATATTTACTCCGACCGGGAATCGAACCCGGGACTTTACGCGCCACAAACTAATCGCTGACCGTTTGTCCACGTTATTGAATTGTAGTAGCAGTAACATCCATTCATGGACCATACTTCAGTTTAACGTAAAGCCATGTCGGTCCCAATAAAAAATAAAAAAATACATTGTCAAGTAAAAATAAATATAAAGATATAACACGCCAATGTAACATCATAAAATGAGGGTGAGAATTAGGTTGATGTTGATGGGTTTAGTAAAGCGGCGGAAAGATTTTAATAAAACTTCCCAAGAAGTCTTGAAGGAGACACAAAATATACATTTAACAGCTTTAAATAACCTCTCTACAATCGTTGACCTTTTAAAAGATTACTGAATAATAATTTCTAAGTGACAAGTTTTACAAATAATTTAAAATTAAACGAAACTACTATTTATTTGAATTAATCAAAATTTATGCGGCTTACTATAGCGTTTATTTAGGTTTTGATTTTACAATCTTATTTTATTATTCCGACGTACGTAAACGCGATAGTAAGCCGCATAAAATTTGTTTAACTCAATATTCGCGCAAAATCTAAGAAACTATTTATTTTATTAATATTTTTACTTATTTTATATCTTATTTTTATATAGACCTGTAGGTGCAAACCGTCCCCTCGCAATTCAGTACTGTATATCTATTTCGGTCGCACTCGTAGCGACCCCTACGAAAGATCCCTAGTGCTATGACAGACGCCTTGGCGGCGAGGCGTTCGTACTTTGTGTCTCTCCCGCCTTTACGTACGAGATGTAATTAAATTTAAATAATTTAACTGTATTAAATATAAGTGTTATGTTAAAAATGTATTAAAAAATATCTTTAAAATGTGGTTCAAGAAAAAATGTGAAGGTGATTATTTTTAAAAAGTGAATGTGGTTTTTTTTTCAGTTTTAAATTAATTATGTAAAGTGTAATTATTATTTTTATTTTTTTAATTTAAGGTAAGATTAAAGTTAATTATATTTAATTAAATTTTAATTTTAAAATTTATATAATGGCTTCTTTTATAAATATAAATCGATAAACCTTGAATACTATATTTGTATTTACCACAAATGTTATTTTTTATTTTATTTTTTTATTAAAATATTTTTGAATTAAAATGTTATAATTACAATACTTAACTATGTTTAATAATTAACCGTATATTAATTGACGAAAACATATGTTTTATAATTCCTTAGGAGGAAGAGTTTTGTCGGGATCGTAGAAACTGGCGCTGCAATGTTTAGAGGAAAGTGGAAGGCTGCCTATTCTTATAGGAATTGAAGCGTGATAATTTTATTAATTACTTTTTGACAGTGATAGGCAGACATAATGGAGATTTCGCTTCCTTCACATTTAAACTCTCTTTTTCAATAATTCTTAAATTAGGTATACGAGGTATAATTTAAAAATTATGTAACGGATTTATAGCTTATTATTTTAGATATTCCAGTATCCAATAATATAGTCTACTGAACAACCAATTCAGGAGGTAGAGCATGTTTGTACCTTGCGATTTTCTTGAAATCTTATTTTGTTTTATTTTATTCTTTGCTTATCTATACTAAGCTTCTACGCGTAGCAAACTGGTGTGCTAACCTTAATCGACAAGTGGAATGCATTACCAGCCCATTTGTTCTCTCCGTGATGTGTTAAGAAGCACCTTTGGCTGAAATAGTGGCGGCGACTGTGTTAGCCGTGAACTGGATCTAATCTTGGATCTCGATTACCATCAGTCAAGCCACAATAAAGAAAACTTTACTACAAACACGTTTAGTAGCTTAGTATAGAAAAAAATGTGTGAAAAATTCCATTAAAAATTGTTTCGGTATTAAAATCAACCATTGTAAAGATTTCCATTATCCTGAATTAAAAAAAAAGAAGAGATTCGTCAGGTTCAATCCAAAGTTTTCTTTATACAAGCCTTACGGGTTTGGGTAAGAAAAAAACTGTCTGACACCCAAACTCAATCAATCAAATTGTCACGCCTTTTCCCCACAGGGATAGGCAGAGACAAAGGAGCGCCACTTACCACGATCCTTATAACCTTGCTTCTTTCATATCCACAATTCTCTTCATACAGGCTTTTAACGAATATCTGTCTTATTACTTTTGTAAGCACTCTGTCTTGTATAAAGGTCGTTTATTTAATTATTTACTATACAATACTCGATGTGTAATTTGGGTCACCTAATGGTTTGTTAATCATACATACATTGACCGTTTTGTATCTAAAAAAGTCACAAATTAGTTTTAATTTCAATAACTTACTTTTCCTCCTATTAAGTCATACCCACAGAATTAGTAATATTGTTGTTAGTCTTAAAAACTGATTAAAGTTTTAAAGAGTGATAGGCAGTGGTGTTTATTCTGCCGATCCGGGGTGTGATTAGGTCGCATTTCGGGGGATCAGCTTATATGTTGCCGGTTCTAACTAGACCGGTATAGTAGATGTGATAACTACTTACAGTTATTGAATTGTAGTAGCAGTGACATCCACACTCAGACAGTGTGCTGTCATATGTCGAGACACAATAAAAAAATATTGGTTTAACTATTATTATAAGTGTATAAGTAGTTAAGAACCAAGAACGCTGACGACTGGAAAGACCGATATTTTTCTTTATGGTGACAGTATCTGCCTGATGTTAAATTGAAGTGCGGTCTATGATAACACTGGAGTGTAGTCTAAAATAAAAGTAAGCTCCATTTATAGTATTGCAAGTAACAGTAGACTGACCGCCGACGTCCTATTTGGAACCGGAAACATTTCTTTTTTATTTTTTTTTATTGTGACTCGACATATGACACTACCCCGCTTGATGTTAAGCCGAAGTGTGGTCCATGAATGAATGTCACTGCTACTATTCAATAACTGTGAGTAGCAATCACATCCACTATGCCGGCCTAGGTGGAACCGGCAACTTACAAGCTGATCCCGAAACGTGACCAAATCACTTCACGGTCTGTATACTTGTAAGTGGTGGTACTATCCCGGATCGGCAGATTGGGTACCACTGCCTACCACTCTATGATAACCAGACCCGAAGCAAATATCCATCTCTTTTTTTTTTATTAACAAATATTTGCAATATTTAATACTATTAAATATTACAAATAAAAGCTATGAAACAAATATTTGATCCGACCGGGGATCGAACCCGGGACTTTACGCGCAACAAACCAGTCACTAAACCGTTCGTCCACGCCTGTCGTCAAGTTGATCCCGAAACGCGATTAAGTCACTTTACGCTCTGTAGCACAGTACAGGAAAGTGGTAGTACAACTCCTAATCAAAAGACAGCGTAAATGGCCCTTAACTGAATGCCTACCACTCCTTTTTTTTCACCAAGTTTACGGTAGCTTCGTACTCGTCACTACATTTGCCAGTTATAGGTATAATATTGATATTGATTTTATTTCGTCATTGTCGTCAGAGAACGGATTTTTAACAACTATTTAGTAGCTTACTTAGCGTTTATTTTGGTTTAGATTTTCACATTTAACATTTTTGGAAACAATAACAGCATCAACCAATAGGACGACCAACACCTCAGTCTCTCCGTGACCACGATGGCTGCAAAGCTCTCGAAACGTCGGAATAATAAAAAAATGTAAAATGTTAACCAAAATAAACGCGATAGTAAGCCGCATAAAATTTGTTTAATTCATTAATCAATGTTCGCGCAAAGTCTCAGAAAATACTAAATATTTTGTAGTTTTAGAACAACTATCTTTAATACAGAATAAAATTGTGGAAGTGAAGGAAGCGAGAGATTTACTATATATTTAATTATATTAAGATTTAAGTATATTTAATCATTCGATGAAATATTACAAATATTTGTTCATAAACAAAGAGGCGGCTATTTGCTCTGGGTTTGATGGTCTAAGACTGATAGGCAGTGGTGCCCAGTCTGCCGATCCGAGGTAGTACCACCACTTACAGATACATACACACAGATTTATGTGGTACTACCCTGAACCGGCAGACTGGGAAAATGACGAGCAACTCTCTTCTTACCATTTTTTTTTTTATTGTGACTCGTCTTATGACAGCACCTTGCTTGATGTTAATGAATGAATGAACGAATATTGAATGAATGTCACTGCTACTACAATTCAATAACTGTGAGTAGCAATCACATCCACTATGCCGGCCTAGATGGTACCGGCAACTTACAAGCTGATCCCGAAACGTGACAAATCACTTCACGGTCTGTATACTTGTAAGTGGTGGTACTACCCCGGATCGGCAGACTGGGTACCACTGCCTACCACTCTTTGAAATGATTAAATAAAGAAAAAAAATCGTAGAGTTCGTGTTTGTGCGAACATTGATTAATCATCATCATCAGCCAGAAGGCGACCACTGCTGAACATCGGCTTAGAACGCCATTTCGAACGACAAGATGCCAGTTGCATCTACAGGTTATTCGTGACTTTCACTATGTCGTCAGTCCAACTTGTGGATTAAACAATTTATATGCGGTTTACTATAGCGTTTATTTTTTGTTATTGATTTTTTTTATTATTCCGACGTTCCGAGAGCTTCGCAGCCATCGTGGTCACGCAGAGTATTTATAATAAAAAAATGTAAAATCAATAATCAATAACCTAAATAATACGCGATAGTAAGCCGCATAAAATTTGTTTAATTCATTACTTAAATAACAAATTATTTATATAGAATAAACTCTCAAAGAACAATCCTAAAGCAACCCCCAACAATACAGGAAGTGATATAGATAGGACGAGAGTTACGCAAAGTTGGAATCGTGTCCTGGTTGTCAATTGTTTCATTATAATAAAACAATATAATTTGTACGTGACTGTCTGTTTGTATGTTATTACTGTTCATTCTATTTACAATTTACAATAATTTAATAATAATTTATTCGCGGTATCATGTATGGTAGGCAGTGTTACCCAGTCTGCTGCTCCGGGGTAGTACCACCACTTACAAGTATACAGACCGTGATTAAGGCGCGTTTCGGGATCAGCTTGTAAGTTGCCGGTTCCAACTAGGCTGGAATAGTGGATGTGATTCCTACTTACAGTTATTGAATTGTAGTAGCAATGACATCCAGTCATGGACCACACTCCAGCTTAACATATGTCATATGTCGAGTCACAATATAAAAAAAACCGTACGCATTCACAATATTTTTTTGGTAAACCCATTGTGCCCATAATCCTAAAGCTTAAATGAAGGAAATTGTGGATGTGAAGGAAGCGAGGGAGTTGTGTCAGGATCGTGCCAAGTGGCGCTCCATTGTCACTGCCCATCCCTGTTGGAAAAAGAAGTTACAATTTTGAGAGATGTTTCATTGTTATAAGAAATATGAAAGCACCCTACCTGATGTTAAGCTAAAGTGCGCTCTATGATAAGAGGCGACTACTACTAAAGTTAAATAATTACAAGTAGCAGTCCAAAAGTCGTAACCTATATCATTTTTATGCTGACCCAAAAAAGCTACTAAGTCACTTCACGGTCTGTACACTTGAAAGTGGTAGATTGACAGACCGGGTAACTGTCTGCCTACCACTCGTATTCAATGTTAATAATTCCATTCCAAATGTATTTCACAGAATTAAAATAATATTACAAATAATTAAATCAAATATAGTTATTTGAATAAAAGAGACCGTACTTTTGATAGTCATTAAAATGTATGATAAAATTACTGTAGCTCGCAATAACATTTTTAATTATTCCCTTTAAAGTATAAACCGCAATCGTAAAATGTAGTAAATCCCAAATGAAATAACCACCAAGTCAGCATATTTCACAGAAATGGTTCATTTCTATTTCGTACCTTTAATTTTTGACCTGCATAATTTAATTAAACATAAGGTGACCGCGGTTTGTGTCGATCAGGTAAACCACTGGTCAAAACCACTTACTGGTACGAATGTATCATGATCATCTTCTATTTATGCATCTCTTCCGTCTCATTTATTTATCGACAGTTTATTCTTTCTTCTTTAGTATGTTTATATATTAAATACATTTAAAAAAAATTATGCTACAAGCCACAAGACGTACTTGTACCTTGCTTGTGCAAAATTGGTATTGGCAAGTGGTTTTAACTAGGAGTTCGTAGCTTACTTGACTATTTAACTACCACTAGAACACGGACACATTAAAAACCTTCATTGCACTACTTACAAGATGCGGTCTTCCGTTAGAAATTACAAGAAAAAATAATACAGGTCGTATTATCACGAACTAGATAAAAAAATAGGGTAAAATTGGAACTTGTCTTTTTTGATGAAACGCATCAGTGCTTTTTTCAATTTATTCGCGATATCATGTACGTACGCATTTACAATAATTTTTAGGTTAACCCATTGTGCCTTTATACGGCAATAATGGAATATGACTGTACCAAAATTTATTGGAGCGACGAATACGTGATATGAAATTGTGTTTTATTTAACCCATATAAATAATTACTGGGTATAATTATTTTAATATTGACTTTTTTAATAACCTACTTTAATTAAGAACTTTTTTTTTATTGTGACGACATATGACAGCACCCCGCTTGATGTTAAGCCGAAGTGTGGTCCATGAATGAATGTCACTGCTACTACAATTCAATAACTGTGAGTAGCAATCACATCTACTATGCCAGTTGGAATAGGCAACTTACAATCTGACGCCGAAACGTGACCAAATCACTTCACGGTCTGTATACTTGTAAGTGGTGGTACTACCCCGGATCGGCAGACTGGGTACCACTGCCTACCACTCTTTAAACAGGACATATCATAAAAACAGGACAACCCAGGACTCTCGGTTTACTAGACTATTTATCTACTACTAGACCACGGGATATCCAAGAGTGCCAACGACTTGGGGAATTAAGCTTAAGTGATTCAATATAAATTAGTATAAATTCAATATTTATAATATAATATTTTTTAAAGTGGCCTTTGGCCAGCATAGGCATAGTGACAGCGACTGAGGCAACCGTGAACTTAATTTATTGTGAACCGTGGGTTGAATTTGACCTCCCTTTCATATAGATCTCATTAATAAAAACATTTAAAAACCTGTGAACGTTTCTAGATAGTTATATTATCTTTCTAATAGAAGGGTATGCGTCAATGCCGAGGTGTCTGTAGTCTACACTTGTATTCAAGGGTTCTATTGTAAAACAAAGTGCGGATGTAGGGAACCTTGGGCGCTATTATTTACATACAAACAATAATGTGTTGGAGTAACTATAAAAAAGCATCGTTAGCTTATAAAATATAAAAATAGATCATGTATTACTTGCTGCCTTATATAAAAACAAAAAGGAGAGGATACAGCATGTGATACACTACAAAATGTGGAACCGATACCCTCACTACATGCAAATACACATTAATTGTCACTCCTTTTTTCTGTAGGCAGGACAGGCAGAGACAATGAAGCCCCACTTGCCACGATCCTAACACAACTCCCCTACATTCACAATTTTTTTCATACTACCTCTACGATGACGTCTGATGGGTTGGGTTAATGGTTATCTTAAACAGATCGCTGGAAAATTACACTATAAGAGCATTTTCACATTTTCCGATCCGATATCGGTATCGGACGACGATAGGCGACACGTATCGAAACGTCAAAATCGTTCCGATACGGCCATTTGCGTGCGGGCAGGTCATCATAGCAGACTATATATAATAGAAAAACTTTATTTGCGGTATCTATTTATATCTTGACGCAAAAAAGACAGTATTGTATAATGACAACCAAACTTGTAAACAAGCTCAAAATGGCCGCCGAGCATCGGGCTTTGCGCACACAGAGACAATTTAGATACACGTCTAGCACACATAAGAACATTATCGTACGTACTAAGGCGACCGTGGTATAGTGGTAGTGCAATGCTTACGCAAACAGTGAGCACTGGTTCAGAACTACAGGGTGGTACCAATGTATCTTTGATATTATGTGATTGGGCTGTGCTGTTTTAATGATACAAGCATTTTACGTACCTCCCCGAAATCGGATCGACGTTCAACACCGATATCGGATCGTATTATGTGAAAATGATCTAACGCAAAAGAACGAATGTGATTTATTGAACCAGTTCCTAGTAAGTTTTATTCAATCAATTTTTGATCAATATACGTACGTATTATATGTTTTCTTTACATTATTCGACATAATTCATTTCTTTCTCCAATATGGAAATTGAGTTTCGACATTGAAACGAAATGAAAATTATTCTATGTGACGTTATGTTAGAATGAATAACATTGCAGAGAAACGAAATATTCTAAATTAAATTTGGCGTTTTGATTACTATTATGCTTCGATGGTTTGGGCACAAAATGTTGATGGATGCGTTAATTGAGGCAGATATTGTCCGACCAATTGGGATGTGGATGTTTCACAATTTTAACGGTTATGGACACTAGGCAACCTAGCTTTCTTAAGGTTATCTACGATTTAGCCGGAAAACACCCTCCTAGGCCTCGTTTAACGCAACAAATTAAAAATTGTATAATTCTATTTATTAACATTATCAAGGCAAATACAATTTTAAAACTTTCCAACAAACAAACAGGGTTTCAACGATAAGAATGCTCGAGAGTTCTAACTTAATTTCCACAGTCTTTCTTATGTAAAATTTATTTTGTCATTGTTTGTTACAAAAAAAACATTTTCTTTGTTAGAACCTAATAAACAACAATTATTCATTTAAAAACTTAATACACTACTTTACAAGAGCACACTTAACCTCAAAAATATTCTCTGTCAGTCAAACTTTTAGAATGTAGATTCGACCATGTATTATACACCGAATTCTGTAGACCGAATGTGCTTCTTCTTCTTTGTTAAAACCTAATAAACAACAATGATTCATTTATTCATTTAAAAACTTAATACACTATTCTACCAAAAGCGCACCTAACTCCAAAAACATTATCTGCCAGTCAAAGTTTTAGGACGTAGATCCGACGATGTATTGTATACCGGATTCTGTAGACCGAATGTGCTTCTTCTGCTTTGTTAGAACCTAATAAACAACAATGATTCATTTAAAAACTTAATACAAAAGCGCACTTAACGTGAAGCGATGCGTGAAGAAGCACCTTTGGCCGGCATAGTGACGACGACTGAGGTAGCCGTGAACTAACTCGGTTGTTTTAGTCGTCGTCACTTTTGGAAATCCTCTTGCTTATCATCAGACGGGTCGAGGTCAATGGTCGTGTCACAATAAAAAAAAACTTTTCAGCAGGGTCATGAAATGTCTTGAATGTATTGATAAACAATAAACATTTAAATACAAACAAATAACTTCGTTTCCTATTTCAAAAGGATGTTTTTATTTGAAGAGAAGTTCGTCTTGAAGTTTTAAGTTAGAACAACTTTTCCATTGTTCTGTACTTTGTTGTTACGATATTGAATTTTGTTTTTTTTTTTTATTATCGCTAAAAGCAAATAACCATTTTAACCCTGGGAATTTCCTCGCCATGTTTCCTTTTAAGTTACGAGTGACTGATTCTTTTTTATTTCCTAATTGCCTCTGTTTCCTTTGCCTAGTTATCTATTTCTTCAGGACAAGACCTTTCTTATTTTTCAAATGTTTACTGAACTCTAATTAGAAGAACGTTTTTTTTTCTTTTTTTTATTGTGACTCGACATAATATGACAGCACCCCGCTTGATGTTAAGCCAAAGTGTGGTCCATGAATGAATGTCACTGCTACTACAATTCAATAACTGTGAGTAGCAATCACATCCACTATGCCGGCCTAGATGGAACCGGCAACTTACAAGCTGATCCCGAAACGCGACCAAATCACTTCACGGTCTGTATACTTGTAAGTGGTGGTGCTACCCCGGATCGGCAGGCTGGGTACCACTGCCTACCACTCTTTGATAACCAATATTTTATATTCAAATAAAATTTACTCGTTATATTTATTATTAAAAAAGGTTTTTAAGTGCCTTTTATGAGCAAAAAATGTTAAGCTTTATCAGACAAAACAAGAATTAATACTTTGTAATGAAAGTCGCAAAGTCAATGAACTTTACTTGTAGATAATAAATTTATTACAAAACATTTTAACATAAAAATATTTGTTAAAATATTAATTCGTTTCTTCTTATTATATCGTAGTAAATAAATAGAAAGTGAATTCTTTCTGTATTTATTTATTATTTTTAAATCTTTTCCTCCTCCTCTATTGCCTCATACTGATAAAAATTATTTATTATTATATTTAAAAAAGGGGAATACAAATGCAAGGAATAACAGTAACAACAATAATGCCTCAGTCGCAGTCACTTGTTGCATACCGTGTGCTGAGGTGATTTTTTTCAGGCTTCGGTGTTCTTGATTCCCTCTGGATTATCATCAATCATCGAGTCCTAATAAAAAATATAGACATTAAAATGATTTAACATAAAAAAGGTAAACTTGAAAAAATCAATAAAATAATGATTTAAAAATATATTATACGTATTATAGTACCTATTACTGCACTTGTATGCATGTAAATATTAACTTGCAATTCCGTATGAATGTATCTGTTTAATTTTTCGAAAATATGTTATGTATTTTCCCTTGTATTTATTTATAATATAAATAAAATATACAATATATTTTTATGTATATTATACATATGAAATATAATTATATTTTCTTATATATATGTACTAACTTAAAATAACATTGCAACACAATATATATATGGTTTGTCTGAAGTCAGTGTAGAATTAGCCAGTCAACTGGGCCCCGATTCTCTTAATTGAATCGAACTATCAACTTAACGAGTATACTAATCTATAATCTATAATCTAATATATACGTTTATATTAGGCATTGATTTTGTTTTTTTTTTTTCGATCAATTGGAAAACTGGATTTGATAAAAGCTTATTTCTTGATTTATGTTCGAAAAAATAATAAATCGAAGTACAGATCTAAAGGATATAAAAACGGAATGGATTGAAACAATACTGTTATGGGTAATGATAGTGGGACCAATGTTTGATCTTATATTTGAAATCCAAAAAAAAATCATTGTAGGAAGTTGTGTCAGGATTGTGAAAAGCGTCGTTTTTTACGTCTATACCTATAAAGATTGCGGCGTAATAAAGAGATTAGATTAAAGTAACAATTAATTTTTACTTAATTGTTCCTACAGTTTACAATTCTCATATATGTATACTTTTTTTATGTGATTCGAACCCTAACCTCAATCTGTCTAATAGTAAGCATGATGGAGTAAGAATAATAAAATATATTAAAATTACCAAATCGGAGACATCTTCAATAAATCTAGTGTCTATAACCCTATAATTCCTATAATTCCTATAAGTCTATAATTCCTGTTAAAAAAGGGGTGACATTTTTTAAATTGTGACTTATGACAGTACCCCGCCTGATGTTAAGCTGGAGTGCAGTCTATGAATGGAAGTCACTGCTACTACAACTTAATAATTGTAAGTAGCAGTCACATCCTTTCTATCCTTGTAAAACTAAGGCAAGACAATTATTTTCGAGGATGATGAGAATATGAATAATTCAAATTCATACTAATTATTAATCAAATAGAGAGTAGTAGGCAGTGGTTCCCAATCTTCCAATTCGAGATAGCATCACCACTTACAAGTACACAGAACGTGACGTGACTTAGTCGCGTTTCGAGATCAGCTTGTAAATTTCCGCTTTGAAATTGGCCGGCAAAATAGATGTGATTGATACATACAGTTTTAACTGTAGTAGTCATCTCCAATAATGGACCGAACTTCAGTTTAACATCAGGCGAGGTGTTGTCGAGGTACGTAGGTACGTTCGAGTAACAGTAAAAAAATATTATATTATAAAAGAATGATTGGTCCAGCCTTTATTAGGGTAAAATTACATAAGCCATATGTTCTGAATGATTGAAGGTCAAAAGGGTTACTCTTGATGGAATGACACGGACATCCATCAAAATGAAGAGCTAAAAACCAAATAAAAGCGAAAGCTATTTGTCATGAAGTATAAATAAAATTGTTTACATTTATTATACATACGACAATATTTACAATAGATTGTTTTGTGTTTGTTTTAGAATGTATGATGTTATACAATAAGTATAACCCAAACATTGATATTTGAAATAAAAATATAGTGAAAAAAAAACTAAAAAATCACGCCTAAGTATAATATGACAATTGAATTCTATTGTCTAAAACTAAAACGAGTTCTTAGCGTCGTTGTCAGTTCAACCCAACCAAAAAACCGAATCACGGTTTCGTCAGTAACTTTGCCAGACAAAAAAATATTTGATAATATTATTATTTCGGTTTTTAATACGTGTACAAATTATTAAGACATCTAGAAGCAAATGAAAAATAATTTGAAAGATTTCGTAACATACATAGTTACATACATACAAATCATACTAATAAAAGCGTGTTAAAATAATTTTATTATTAAATCAATATAAATCAAATTATTACATTTTTTACAACAAGGTTAGGCACAGACAATGCAGCGTTACTCGCCTGTCTCACATTCACAATTCTCTTTAAACAAGCTCTAGGCAACTCAGCTTTCTTGAGGTTGTCTCCGATTTGTTCGGAAAGGGTCTGCCACGTTTAACGCAACAGTTGGTTATCATTTACCTGGTATACCAAACCTGGGCGGGTGATACATTAGCTTAAAGTTTCAACTAGGCCAGTATAGTGTGTGTGAGTTTATTCATAGTAGCACTCACGGATCGTACTCCAGCTTATTATCAAAGTACTTGCATATATCGACTTAATAATAAAAAAATGCCTTCAAATAGAGATTTCAAATAAAGATATACTCTTTGATGTAAACTTATTGGATTTTTTTTATTGACATCGTTCAATAATTCTGGTAACTATACAACTATTAAAACTGTGAGTAAAGTAAATAAAAAGAGGAAATAAATATAAAACTATTTAACTTTTTTTTTTTGGATTTTGCGCGAACATGTTATGCGGCTTACAATCGCGTTTATTGTAAATCAAATTGTAAAATCAAAACCAAAATAAACGCGATATTAAACCGAATAAAATTTGTTTAATTCATTATAAAACTATTGCTAATATCAATATCAATATGACATAAATAAAATATCAAATGCCCATTGAAGCAAGTCACTGTAAAAATTGATATTAACTTTTTACAGACGATACCAATTCAACTGAATATTGAAACAGTAAAATCAAGCCTCGAGCATAGACGTTTTCAATCATTTGTAAATCTTGAAGTCGCTGAAATGAAAATATTTTAGATCCTTGTGAAAAATTTGCAAATCAAGCATGACTGCTGCACCATTCGTATCTGCGAACCGAGAAATGCCGACAAAAAATAGGTACGAGCATGGTAGCAAAAGTAATTTTACTTGTCCGTATTTAAACTATTATTTTACTTTTTATTGCTTTCAAGTGTTAGTAGTGTAGAGTGGTAAAAACTATACGAAAGGGTAAAACTGTTAACATTTCAATTCTTGTTAAAAAAATCTTTTAATAAATCAATCAATTAAATTGTCACATCCTTTTTCCCACAGGCATAGACAGAGACAATGGAGCGCCACTTGCCACGATCCTGACATAACTCCCTCGCTTTTCTCACATCCACAATTTTGTAAATACAAGCTCTACTACTATTTTTAAACATTTAAATTACCATATTATAGATTTTTGTTCTTATAATGTTATTATCATTAATTTTAGGAATTAAGAGGTAAGTAAAAATAAGTATTAGTTGTAAGCAATTTGTAGGTACACACAAAGGTCATTTGAGAAAACCGTTTATAACTCTAAATTGTGCAATGTCGCCACGGTCTCCTTTATTTCATGTTTTACAAACATACATGCAATATGCAGTTTCATGTACATAATTAAATTCGACAACGACATGAAAAGTGGATAATTTTCATTTATAATTTTAGTTTAAATTATTCATGAATATTTACAATATTATTAGTTTAACTTTATTAAAAACACGCAAAATGTACTTTTCTTCGTTGGAAAGCTCACGAACAACTTAAGTTTCCGCACGACTACATTGACGACTACAACAATATATTTACGAGTCATTAATATTTACTTGCGTTAGTATTAATCGTATTATTTTTGTTATTACGTATATAAATAACATAATAAATAAAATATTAATAGATATTATTTAATATTATCCTAAAGGAAAACTTATTTGTTGGTTATATTTATATTATAGCCATTTATAATGTTTTAAAAACTTTTTTATTTTACTTCATTGTGACTCGACATATGACAGCACCCCGCTTGATGTTAAGCTGGAGTGTGGTCCATGATCAGATGTCACTGCTACTACAAGTCAATAATTGTAAATAAATAGCAATCACTTTCACCATGCCGGCCTAGTTGGAACTGGCAACTTACAAGCTGATCCCAAAACCAAATCACATCACGGTCTGTATAATTGTTAATGGTGGTACTACCCCAGATCGGCAGACTGGGTACCCCTGCCTACCACTCTTCGATAACCAGACCCGAAACAAATATCCGCCTCTTTTTTATTAACAAATATTTCCAATATTTATTAACTAATACAAATAAAATAAAGCTAAATAAATAAGCTATGAAACAAATATTTGCCCCGTGCGTAAATCGAACCCGGGACTTTACATGCAACAATCCAATTGAAAACCGTTCGGATACGCCTGTTGTTACTATACAAAACGCAGCTTATAGCCAATAATTAAGACACTGAGTATGAGTATGTCTCTGATTTGATCGGAAAACACCCTCCTGTGTCTGCCTCGATTAACGCATCCATTCTCATCAGATTTATAAATTCCTTTCGTTAATCTACTTTAACTCATCCTTTTCATGTGCCCAAACTATATGGAACATGTTTACTCACTGAATTATGTTTAAACTGTTATCTAATAAAGTCAGTCAAACTTTAAAGACTCAAATTGGAATAAAATGTTTATCTTTCATAAAATTATAAGTAAACAAAATAGTATAGACTAGTATTTTCTTACATCAGCTGAGCTTTACATCGTACCCAACCAATTGTGTTCATAACCTAACTCAATGTTATTTTACAAAATATTGTATTACTAAAACGTTAAATACTCTCAAATTGATACCCATTTTATTTTGGAAGAAAGTAAGAGGTTTCAAGCTTACAAGCTGATCCCAAAACGCGACCAGATCACTTCACGGTCTAATAATAATTGTCTGTATAAAAATTGTCTTTCCATTGTCGTTGTCAAATTGTTGCTCCATTGTCTCTGCCTATCCCTGTGGGAAAAAGGCGTGACAATTTGATTGATTGAATAAAGTACATATATTGAGGAGACAATAGTACCGGACAGTGGTTTTCAACTAAAAAAATATGTTTTGCGTGTCAATTTCAGTACAATTAGACCGCAGTCACCTTTTCAGGCTTCGCTTGATGTTAAAGAATATCTGAGCTTTATTTCCCAGTATACCAAAAAACAAAATTAAAAATCCTTACTTTTTTTCTTTTAATAAGTCGTTATTTATTGGAATAAGTAAAATAATTGTTAATTTTAGGTAAATAGAAAACTACTATGCATATTTGCATACGAGTGTATATAGATTAATGCTTGTTGAGTGCGAAGCAGTGAGTAAACGCAGCTTCAACTTTGACATATGATAGGCACGAGTGTTACAAGCAACTCGTGTATATGTTTGTGACACCAGTGTGTGCTTGAATCCATGACATTGTTTTGATTTGATTTGCCCCGCGTAACAATATTCTCCCTATTTGTATAGTATAGAACAGTGTTTCCCAACCTTTTTAGGCCATGCCCCACCTTAACATTTCTAAAATGTTTATGCCGCCCCACACATAATGATTTACCTATAAAAATTGTTTTGTACCTTTAAGAAATATAAATAATTACAGCATTTTTTTAAGAATTTGCCTTTTTGGTTAAATTTGTCACCGGTATCTAGCATTGCATTTAAATAACCCAAAGCGAAAGGGATAGTCAAGTCCATTTTTTAAATGCCCCCTCCCCCCCTTAACTATCGAATTGCCCCCCTGTGGGGCGTGGGCCCCACGTTGGGGAACACTGGTATAGAGCCTGTGGAGAAATATCAGTTAGACATCTGGATTCGTGTATTGGGATTTAAGTTAGATTTGTTTATACATAGTAACTTGACACCACCATGAATACAGGAGTAACATTGGATCTTTCGGTATCTCTAGACGCCCTGAAAAGGTGACCGTGGTGTAGTGGCAGTGCAATGGCTACGTAAGCAGAGTGGCACGGGTTCGACACCACTCACCGGTACCAATATATCTCTGATATATGTACTTTGGTTGTTCTGTTTTTATGATACAAGCACTTTAGTAGCTTAGTATAAAAAAAATAAAAAAACTGGGGTGAAAGTATTCCCCATAGTAAAAACAATTGCATGTAAAAAAATTATACATTTATTTTTGACAATTCTCTGTCATTACTGTATTATTACCGTTTAGTAAATGACAGCATCCGCCTGATACTAAACTGGAGTACGATTCATAAATGGAGGTGACTGCTACGATAATAGGATAAGTGTAAAATAGCAGTCACATCCACTGTGCCGGCCTAGTTGAAACGGAAAACAAAGATTGTGTACCTACGCTTAGTTTTTTTTTTCTTCATTAAGAATATGGGAAACTTTGTTTCTTTGGATTTTAATGAATACTACACAATTGTCAAAAAAATACAAACTTATTTTCATGCAGTTGGTTTTAGGATCGAGAACACTACTGTACATTTTTCCTTACTTGACAAAAGTAGTAAACAAACTTTCGGCATAATGACGGATTAACGATAAAACACAATTACTACTGACGCGAATCAATACGAATATAAGAAAATATCTATAAATTACTGTGAAAATTGATTTTTATTATTGGGGCACAACATTTGTTTTTGTGAATTTACCGTTTCCATATAAATGGTTTTTGATAAAAATAATGTAAATATGAGTGTGATTGAATTAAACAAATTTTATGCGGCTTACTATCGCGTTTATTTTGATTTTGATTTTACAATTTTATTATTTCGACGTTTTGAGAGCTTTGCAGCCATCGTGGTCACGGAGAGACTCAATGTTCAATAATCAATGTTCGCGCAAAATTTAAGAAAATACTATGTGTGTGATTTTATTAAAGCTGTGTTGCCCAGTTCCTATAACCGTAAAGCTTGTATGAGGAGAATGTATGTATTGTGGATGTGAAGGAAGCGAGGGAGTTGTGTCAGGATCGTGGCGGGTGGCGTTCCGTTGTCTCTGCCTATCCCCGTGAGAGAGAGGCGTAATAATTTGATTGATTGATTGATTTTAATAAATTTTGTGCATTATTTACATTGTGTATGTTCATTCTATAAAATAAAACAGTAGTAATTAGTTTCTTTGGATAAATGGCATGGGAAATGGTGTCATGTTTGTCTGCCAAGTAAGAAAAAACACGGTATACGTCCCTACTTTATTTTTGGAAGCGTTCTTGAGACAACCTGTATAATATTAACCGAAAATGAAATATGAAGTGTAGCAGAATTCATTTTATCCTACAATATCGTTTCTATTTTTATATAGAATAGAAATCTATTTGCGAGTAAAGAAATTGATCGGATAAGTGTCAATTTAAGAAATGATACCCGATTAGTGGGTGAAAGACTGGCCACTCCTTTGAGCATCTTTTTGCGTCAATTCATTGAATAGCTCTTCGTATACGTAACCGTTTTATGTTCTATATTTGTGTGAGTATGCTATATATTTGAGTTTTTGTGTGTGGACCAGAAATTATGGACAATATTTTAAGGAGTACTGGTAAACGTTCGCCGGTTCTTTTACACTTTATCGTCCACAACTCACTGCGATGCGAATGTCTTCGATTGGAACTGTAGCACTGAATGAAGCAATTATCATTGGTGCATCCACTTTCACTTCAGTCACACTTTATACACTGATTAGAACTTATTAAATGTAAAATGCGATGAAAGATGCGTGCGCGGTCACTCCACATAAACTTTCTTCTTTTTTTCTGTTTTTTTTCACTTTGCAGGTAATGACGTATATAAATGATATAAGACGTATATTAAATAGCTAGATCATATATTCGGGTTTCTCAGTCGTAGAATGGAACTTGAATGTTTCAACTAGAAAGGGATTGTAAACTACAATTGGGTCTTGTCGGTTCTCGGCGCTCTTAGACTTCTCATTGCTTACCATCAGGCAAGTTGTAATAAGATTTCGCAGAATATTCTAAATAGCCCTCAAAGAAAATAGTATTTATAATAATATATAAAATAGGCCCATGTGTTCTCCATAACCGTTAACCTTGGATCTTTCAAGCAAGGCGAGAAAAAGCACCTTTGGCTGGCACTTGCCTGCAACTAAGGCAAACGTAAAATTGTTTTTTAGTTGTCCGCGCTCTTGACCTTTCTCTGTTACATCAGGCAAGTCAAGAGAATAAAAAGTCAAAAAGAAAATAAGTATTATGTTTTATCTACTTGTATATTTTTTATTTATTTACATTTCTATACTAAGCTACTAAAGTAGGTGTATCATAGAGACAGGACAACCAAAGTACATATATCATACTGGTAGCGGCAAGTAGTATTAAACCCGTGCTTTCGATTTGCGTAACCATTGCACTGCGGTCACCACGGTCGCCTCGTTGTCGTTGACCGCACTCTTGGGCTCAGGCAAGTCAAGGCAGATCTTTCAATAAAAAAAGACTGTTGGGCCATGGAAACTTGGCAGGTCTTTGGTGTGGGATGCGACTTGTGTAGACACATTAGCCCCATCTCACATCCAAGCGACTTCGTTAAGCGCGGGAAGTGCGGCGATTTCTGCTGAGAACCTCAAGTTGCGCAAATACGCTAACCTCGGTACTGGTTACGAATTTGCACCGTTTGGGGTCAAGACGATGGGCTCTTGGGGACCATCAGCTAAGCGCCTGGCTAAGGAGTTGTCCAGGCGGCTGACGGAGAAGTCTGGAGACAGGAAGGCTGGAAATTATTTCTGCAAACGTATTAGCCTTGCTATACAAAGGGGAAATGTTGCCAGTCTCCTTGGGACTATCTCTGATGCGACGTCATTAGATGATATTTTTTATTTATAGTTTAATTATAGTTAATTATTACTTTTAATGAAGTTTAATTGTAAATATTTATTATTAATAAATATTATAAAAAAAGTAAAAGAAAATATCATGTTTTATCTCAATATTTTTATACAAATCAAAATCCTAAAATAAGATGTATAAATAAGTATTGATATTGTCAGCACAATTTCAGTATACCGTTGTAACTTAACTTACGTCCTTATTCCATATCAAAAGTCGAATGTCCTCATATGAATAAAACATGTAGTATTTCGTATTTGCTTTCACGCTGGTAAAAAAAATTCTCTGCCTAAATTGTCGGATATCAGAAATCAAACATTGGTATTATGTATATTTTTTTTTGTGACTCGATATAAGATGACAGCACCCCGATGTTAACCTGGATTGTGGTCCATGAATAGAGGTGACTGCTACTCCAATCAGTAACTGTAAGCAGCAGTCACATCCACTATGCTGGGCTAGTTAGAACCGGCAACTTACAAGCTAATTCTAAAACGCTATTAAATAAATTTAAAACCTCAATTTAAAGTTAATTTCATTATTCAAATAATATAAAAAAAAATTATCAAAGGCTTAAATCGTGTTTATTTTAATTATTTTAATCTGAACTTTCAAAAGTTTTACCACCAACCCGCATCGTGGTCTCGCGAAGACTTAGGTGTTGGTCGACTCAATTAGAATTTGAGTAATAGTTTCCACCATCAACTACCCCTGATACTACTAATGTAATATTTATTTTTATAAATAACTCAATTCTATTCACGCAAAACCTTTTTGTTAATAACATGAATCTATAATATTTTTATAGAGGGAGCGCCACATTCCACATTTCTAAAACGACTCTTTCGCCTCCTTGATTTCTAATAATCAATCTCCCATGTTCATGGGCCCTAGGACCTCTGCCTTTTAAAGAATATACCCGATTCGATGAACAACCTCCTGGGTCGTCCAGGTTTTATCCTTTAACCCGCTTTGATTTATATATCTCTTGCCTTAATCTCCTTTCATCCTTTATTTAATTAGATTATTAAATAGGAATCATCATCATTATAATGCCAGTTGCATCCACCGGTTATTCGCGACTCTAACTATGTCATCAGTCCACCTAGTGGCAGGCCTACCTACGCTGCGTCTTCCGATTCGTGATCACCACTGAAGAACCTTTCATACCATCTCTTATCGGTTCTTCGAGCGATGTCGCCAGCTCATTGCTTCTTCAACTTGCAAATCCTACCAAATAGAACCCAAAATTATATAATGGATCGCCTCATTAATTGCTAACTTGATTTACTTTTCCTAATATATTTTTTTTCTTGCATGATCAGACTTTTTAAAACTAACATGACATTTGGTTATTTACGAGTATAAACTTTCCACGATCCCAACACAACTCCATAGTTTACCACAATTCCTACATAAAACTACCCGCAAAAATAACCTTTTTATAATGTTTGCCTATTTTTTCATCTAGCCCTATTACATGTGTTTACAGTATTTTGATTTCGTACAGTCACAGTGACCTTGATTTCTTTCGTATGAACAAATACGAGTATTTTAGTCTCTGGGGTTTATGTTTATTTATGATGGAATAAATTTCTGTTTGTTGTCATTGTAATATGTCATCTTAGTTTTAAGGTTTCTTTCGGTTCATTCTTTTGAAGTAACGAATGGAGGTCGAACAATTTTCATTTGTTATTATTTTTTGGAATTGTCATTTAGTAGCTTTAGTAGCATTAAAAAGTTTATCGAGTATGCACGTACTAGTGATTTGAAGCGTGTTTCTTCGAGTTCTTTTCTTCAGAATTTTTAGAATGTCCTTCCGCCGTTTCAATAAAACTACCATCATCAACTTCACTCTCGTCCTCATCTTGTAATAAATCTTAAGGCGTGTTTTATCTACAAATTACATTTATATTTTACTTCATAGATTTAGTTTCCGACTACTTACATAAATAATTTTTAGTGGAGTACCGGTCGACTCCTAGGGCAAGCATTGAGGTTACGCCCCTTCGTAGGTTACCTAAATAAAAAATCCTAATTCTTAAATCTTGTTTGAGATATTCTTTAACTAAGCTTTCAACGTCCTTTAGACTAATCTGGAAAAAACATGAAAAAACTCTTTATCTCGGCATAATTTTCCGTTGCTTAATTATTATTTTTAAGTTTTATGCTTTGCTAATTGCGCCCCCTTCGAATGGCACCCAGGGCACGTAGCCTATCTGTCATACCCTAGTTACGCCATTGATGATTTTAATCATGGTCTACACAACCTGCGAAAACTTTTTTGTTTTACAATAATATTTTTACTGATAATCATTATAATCGTCGATAATGACCTCCTTCCTCCCTTAAGTAAGTCAAGGCCAATTTATTTATTTATTGTGACCTGACGCATGACAGCACCCCGCCTGATATTAAGCTGGAGGCCACTGTTACAATTCAAAAATAGTAAGCAGCAGCGACATTGTTTGAGCGTCCTAGTTGGAGCCGGCAACTTATCAGCTGATTTCGAAACGCGACTAAATCACTTCGCGGTTTGTATACATGTATGTTGTGTCTAATTATTGCTATAACCATTGAAGTAATTTATGAGTGGTAGACAGACACAGTTGATGGTCTTTTGCCCAGTCGGTCGGTTCAGGGTATTACCAAGTATACAGACCGTAAAGCGACTCAGTCGAGTTTTAGAGATAAATTGTAAGTTTTCGATTCCAACTTAACCGGCAAAGTGTAGTTCATGGAACGCACACTAATTTAACATCAGGTCAAGGGTCCTTTTATATTGTCGAACCATGATATTAAAAAAGATAGAAATCATTTATTTCCAGAAATTTACCAATCAAATTGTCAAGTTTCTAGACGTCATTTCTTCGATTCATTTTTGCCCTTAATACAAAGCACAGGCTACAAACCTTTAGACATTGCATTAATCCAAGTTTGATTGGAGTTAACGAACGTTTCATTATAAATTGCAGGGTATATGGCGTCTGATCCTATAAAATCTATGACTTCAATAAATAATATTTAATGCTTGAAGACTTCAAGAGTCGACGAAGGCCGCCTTCAATCTTTCAGTTTTTAACTTGTTAACACGATATATCGATTTTTTTACTAAAATAGATCACTAACTTATTCATTTACCTACTTCAACCTACTTTTAATTATATATTCTCTTATAAATTAGATTATAATAACATTATTCTTTTAGCTTTACGAGTTTAGCTTTATGTATTCGTACAGGGATTACCAAGTATTGCGGATATTTGAATTATTCTTTGCATAGTAGTATGTATATTGTGTTTTTTCTTACTTGGCGAAAGTAGTAAAGAAATATGAAAATCACTATTCCCATGCCCTTTATCTAAGAAGACTGTTTACTTTTTTTTATTTTTTATTGTGACTTGACATATGACAACACCCCGCTTGATGTTAAGCCAAAGTGTGGTCCATGAATGAATGTCACTGCTACTACAATTCAATAACTGTGAGTAGCAATCACATCCACTATGCCGGCCTAGATGGAACCGGCAACTTACAAGCTGATCCCGAAACGTGACCAAATCACTTCACGGTCTGTATACTTGTAAGTGGTGGTACTACCCCGGATCGGCAGACTGGGTACCACTGCCTACCACTCTTTGATAACCAGACCCGAAGCAAATATCCATCTCTTTTGTTTTTATTAACAAATTTTTGCAATATTTAATACTATTAAATATTACAAATAAAAGCTATGAAACAAATATTTGCTCCGACCGGGGATCGAACCCGGGACTTTACGCGCAACAAACCAGTCGCTAAACCGTTCGTCCACGCCCGTCGTCAAACTTACTACTGTTTTATTCTATAGAATTAACATGCACAATGTAACAATTTTTTTTAATACATCAATCAATCAATTAAATTGTCACGCCTTTTTTCCATAGGGATAGGCAGAGACAATGGAGCGCCACTTGCCACGCCCTGACACAACTTCCTCGCTTCCTTCACATTTACAATTCTCTTCATACAAGCTCTATGGTTATGGGCACTAGGCAACCTAGCTTTCTTGAGGATGTCTTCGATTAGGTCGGAAAACACCCTCCTGGGCCTGCTTTGTACGTTTCCATTCACATAAGATATTAATACATATTAATACATTATTAATACAAATGTGTTGAATTTAAAATATCATATTTAATGAGGTGCTGCTTTTCCGGACAGGACAACGGACAATGTCTGCCGGATCCGCTAGTATCTATAAAAAACAAATCTCTGAAATCCAAATTAAATAAAAAAAGTTAATGAATTCAATGCTTTTATAACACAATAATGTTGAAAAGCTTTTTCGTGTAGCCCTTAATAAAAAATGTTATTTTTGTTCCGTTAGACTTAACTGTTTTAGCTGTTCCATATGGTGGTATATATTTTTAAACGTGTTACCCTATATGGTTCTTAAGTCATTAAGTGATAACTTTCTTTTTGGAAGCTACATTATTTAATTTATTTATTTATTTTACTTTTCTATATAATACTTAGCTATTTAAGTGCTTGTATCATAGAAACAGGACAACCAAAGTACATATATCAAAGATACATTGGTACCGGTAGGTGTTTTTTTCGGTTTGTGTTTGTAACCATTGCACTGCCATTACTACGGTATTCTATAAAAAACTATTAAAATAACTAGTTTAAATAAGTCAATTAAACTATTATAGGTACAGTCAGCATCAGATATATCTAAGCACGCAAAGTGATCAAAAGTATCTATACATTCAGACTGATCATAAATTTCTACACACATTAGTTGTCATAATGATGTGACATTCAATGCGTCAAAAATATCTACACACTCATAAAATATGTAATATTTTAAAACAAATTTACTGAATTGTCTGTTGACATATTTTTGACACGTGAGTGTGTAGATATTTTTGACTAACTGATTGTATAGATATTTTTGACGCATTGAATGCTCACATCATTATGACAACTAATGTGTGTAGATATTTATGATCAGTCTGAATGTATAGATACTTTTGATCACTTTGCGTGCTCAAATATATCTGATGCTGACTGTACCTATCTATGTATATAAATAACTTAAATCAATCAATTCAATTTTTCCACAGGAATAGACAGAGACAATAAAATTAACTTTAATTATTTTATATTAATAAATTAAATATTTTCGAGCCTTATTATTGGGTTATATTAATTATTATAAATCCGACGTTTTAAAGGCAGCCGCATACGTGGTAGTGAGTAGCAAAAATATTTTATTGTATAAATCATGTTATTTATTTATTTAAAAACTTAATGCACAATAGTACAAAGGCGGACTTAATGCCAAAGGCATTCTCTACCAGTCAAACCTTAGGATGTTGACCCGACAATATAGATAAGAGGTAGGGTGCAAAATAAAAATAGGTAACGAAATACATTATGAAAAATATATAAATTATTTAATATAAAAATATAATGTAATAAATACAGAATTATTATCATGTAATAAAATACACTTAATTTTTTTTTAAATTTATTTATGTAAAGTCGCTTATTAACAGCGTGGTCATTTGCGACTACATTATAATACTAAAATTCAACAATTTAAATTTATTTAAATTTAATTTAATTAAATTTAAAAAACTTAATGTGGTAGCATAATTATCCCAATTCAAGCACTCACGAGTACTATCCGGTAACTTAAATCTTTTCCTTTCACTTTGAAATAATGTACATTCCAGTAATAAATGTGGCACGCTCACCTCTATATTACAATTAATACATTTGTTTTTTGCGGTTTTGTTATTAGATAAATATGGGTAATATTGGTATGACCTATACGTGTGAAAATATATGTTATATGTGTAATAAATTCATATTTAAAATCAATTTATCAGATAATACCTAATTTAAAAAAAGGTGGAACATTAATAGATGATAGTAGTTTGATAAGTGTGGAAAATATAAAAAGTGAATGACTAAGTAGGAATTCTCTCTGACCTAATCCTGGAATTAGATGTCCTACCCTTCTTGGTCAGCATAGTGACGGCGACTGAGACAATTGTATAATGAAATGTTTTTAAGTCGTCGGCGCTCTTAAACCTTCCTTAGCTTACCATCAGGCAAGTCTAGGTCAGATGCTATGTCTCTATAAAAAAAAAGCATAAAAATAATTTCTAACATAGTTGTTTCTTTCTTTACAGAATGCGTTACCAGAACCTAAAGAACAACTGCTCTAGAACCTTCCACGGAAAGAGAAGATAGTGTTCGTAAAAAAGAATGTGAAAAATGACAATAAATTTGAGTGTGACAATGTGTAAAACGTTAATAGTGATACCGACGTAATATTAAACTGAGTTAGTGCCAAAACAATGTTTCTGCGTAGGGAACTAAAAGTACTTTATACTGTTGTTGTTATTTTGCTAGAAGCCGAATTGTTAGTGAACACTGGTGCTATGGAGTCGAAGAGGTCTTCCATTTTAGTAGCTCAAAACGCGGACGATCTAAGGTCTTTGGAATTGTGTACAACAAGAAATCAACAAAGACTTGGTAGCGTTTTTGGCAATTTCACTAGACATCATAAAAAAGGTTAGTTTAAAAATAACATATTATACAGACTTGCATATATCCCGGCAGATAAAAAAGACGGTGGCATGAAAGCTGCGTAGTAACTTATTTCGTAACCTATTTACTTTCCGTTTTATTCGTATAAATTATAAAATATGTGCACGACTCTATATATTGCAAAATATACGTAGACTTAATCCCTTTGCAGTCGTCCAGCGCTATTCCAATCTGCCGATCCTTGTACTACACAAAAGTCAACGCTCTTTTTTTTGTCTGGAACTATATTTAACCTAAATAAAGCAGCGCAAACGGTCAGGTTGCATTTTTTAAATTCAATCACATTTGTCGGAAATATTGAACCTTAGCCATTTCTAACAGAACGAGATGCTAATACATTGCAAACAAAATTTCTGCACTAAGAATGAATAGTTACGAATAGTATTTTTATAGTTACGAAAATTATTTTAAACAATGTAAAAATTTGATTTGTCCATTCATTTATACAAGTAAATGGCTTTAATCATATTTTAATATAGGGTATTTTTTATGAGTCGAAATATAAAAGCACCCCCCTAGCAACTTATCTTAAGTAGAACCACGAATCGAGGCGACCGCTAAAGGCAAAAAGTTGATTTAGTTGGAAAGTAGTAAATTTCAGCTGTTCTTGAAGATGCGTCATTTTCAGGTCTGAGTCATTTCAAGGTCTGTGGACTGGCATTATATGGACACAGGCTGATATATGTCCTTTTTCATTTATTCATAATATAAGACCGTTAAAAAATAAACCAATAAAGTAGGGTAGTCCGTGATGCCTACAACTAACAAATTTAATTGTACAAATATTTAAACTAAATATTTACTACTAAATTAATTTTAATGAGACCTTGTAAAAATATCATAAAAGAAAATTAACGGTATTTTGTACATAATTATATCGCAGTTTGTATAGAAAACATATTTAATATACTCGTAATTTTAACTATTATAATTGGTACAAGGAGAGCGTGGGCTTAAATTTAGTAATTAAGACAACCTTCCATAGAAATAGACTTTTCATATAATACACATAGTATTTGGAATTTGATATTATTATAATTTCAAATATAACATAATTCAAGATACAAATCTAAGCTATTATTTAGCTTGATGCAAGCATGTGAAGTTCAAGAAGGCCGACAACTTCATGCTCCATTAACCGAGCTGGAGTGCAGCCCATAAATAGATACTGCTACTACTTTCTGATTGATCACATGCCTCACGAGGTATCCCCACCTATTACCCACGCGCAAATGTCCGCATTAAAATACATAAATTTTCTCAGTGCAAAAAAACAACTTTCAAGCTGATTCTCAAACCTGATAGTCACTTATAGCTAGATTTATCCTAATCAATTTCCATTACTAAACGTATTTATAAATGTAATTTATTATCAGCTAAAAGACATCCACTGCTAGACATAGGCCCTTAGAACGCCATTCTGAATGACAAGATGGCAGTTGCATCCACCGGTATCTTGTCGTTCATAATTTGACGGGCATAATCCCCACGCTTGGCAGGCGGCTTGGGGAACACAGTATACTCAGCGCACGTTAAGAGGACGCTGCTACCCATTCTCTGGTGAGACAGATCAATCCCTGAACAAGTGTAATTTAAGAAGTTGTATTCTTTCAGGTCACAGAAGAAGAACGACAACCCAAACCCCAACAACAATAAAAACTACAATAAAAAGTGATGATGAACGTACAGACGCTACCACAACAGAAGCGTTTACAGAAACCCCATTACCAAAGTTACCCAAACCTCTTCGGCTATCATCTCAACTCCTAGATAACGATTATAATGATAATGTACAGAATATAGATAATTTATTATTAGAAGAAGAAATTTTAGCAAGGGAAAGACACCATACTAAAAACCATGACAAATTAAGTCATAGTAAAGAGCTAATACAGGAACTAAGTGAGGTGTCTTTAACTAAATCTTTGAATAAAATAAAGAAAATGTACAGAGACTCGACAGTTTCGTCTGTAAATAAATTAAATGCTAAAGGTAGTAAGGGTGGTATATTTTTAACTGAAAACTGTACTACAGTGTTAGCACAAATAGGAACAACAGCCATACTTCATTGTGAAGTTAGTGATATTACTGAAAATACGGTGAGTTTCATTGATTTATTTGCATTTTTTATTGTGACTTGAAATATGACAGCACCCTGCCTGTTTGTGGTAGTAAGCGGCATAATTGCTCCGTCATCCTTTTTTGAAGTATTTTAATGTCATTTGTTATTGTGTCAAATTAGGTTGTCAAATGATCATCAAAACTAGTGACAACCTTCTAAATTACGAATGTAAAAATGTATATCCATCAAAAATGTATAAACGGTTGTATTTTGTAACTATTTTAGGGCTCCTTCTGTGTCTTAAGTCCAAATTCTTTGGTACAGATTGACAGTTCATTATCGATAGTATGAAAACATATTTGTAAACAAAGACGTTTAGGAAAATACCCAAAAAATAACGTTATATTTTTATTATTTGATAAAGCGGGTTTAATCTAAAATATAGTGAACGAAAAATTCCCCAATGTAATTTAGTACCAAATTATTAAATATTGAATTAAAACGTTGAATGGTTTAACGTTTAATAAGCAAGGGAGTATCGTAAGTAAGGAAAGGTCCAAAAGCGCCGACGACTGACTAAAACCTTACAGTTGCCTCAGTCGCCGTCACTATGCCGGCCAAAGTTTAAGATGATTAGTGTGTGTAACATTAAATAGATGTAATACTTTACATTATCCAATGTCACAATATCAAATATTTATGTTTGGTCCCATTGAACAGGCGCTCTGACTTGTATTTTTTTTTTTCAATTCTGACTCGATATCTAACCTCAAAAGGAGGTCCAAACTTTAAAAACCTACTCATTCGCCATCACTGTAGAGTTCATCTTACATTAATTATTTTGGATGACAGTACAAAAAAGAGGCGGATAATTGCTTCGGGTCTGGTTATCAAAGAGTGGTTGGCAATGGTGCCCAGTCTGCCGATCTGGGGTAGTACCACCACTTACAAATAGGTGTACAGACCGTAAAGTGACTCAGTCTCGTTTTGGGATTAGCTTGTCAGTTACCAGTTCCAACTAGGCCGGCATGGTGGATGTGACTGCTACTTACAGTTTTTGAATTGTACTTGAATTAACCTCCATTCATGGACCGCACTTCAGCCTAACATTTTGTACTTTTTCAAATGTAAATCAATCAATCAAATCGAATTGTCACACCTTTTTACCACAGGGATAGGCAGAGACAATGGAGCGCCACTTATCACGATCCTGACACAACTCCCTCGCTTCCTTCACATTCACTATTCTCTTCATACGAGCTCTACGGTTATGGGCACTGGGCAACCTAGCTTTCTTGAGGATGTCTCCGATTTGGTCGGCAAACACCCTCATGGGCCTTGTTTAACGTATCCATTCACATATTGAAAATAAATTATTATTTATATTTTGTTTAATATAAAAAGAAACCATAAATTACAATGTAGCTACTCTACTACCCAACCGAAAGTGTCTCATAAATGAATAATAATAACTATAATGAAGATACTGTCAGCAAAATAAACAAAACACCTTTAATAATAGATAATTAATATCATAAAGTAATGTAACAATAGTATTTTGTATTATAACTATAACATTTCCTTACGTTGTATGTATGTTTAGATAACCTATAAATTACATGTTGAAGGCCGTATTTTTATTAAGGAGTAGTAGGCCTGTTTGACGACAGGTGTGGACGAACGGTTTAGCGATTGGTTTGTTGCGCGTAAAGTCCCGGGTTCGATTCCCGGTCGGAGCAAATATTTGTTCCATAGCTTTTATTTGTAATATTAATTAATATTAGATATTGCAAATATTTGTTAATATATTTAAAAAAGAGATGGATTTGCTTCGGGTCTGGTTATCAAGGCAGTGGTACCCAGTCTGCCGATCCGGGGTATACCACCACTTACAAGTATACAGACCGTAAAGTGATTTGGTTACGTTTCGGGATCAGCTTGTAAGTTGCCGGTTCCATCTAGGCCGGTATAGTGGATGTGATTGCTACTCACAGTTGTAGCAGTGACATTCATTCATAGACCACACTTCGGCCTAACATCAAGCGGGGTGCTGTCATATGTCGAGTCACAATAAAAAAATCTAACAAATGACCACTTATTTATTACATAACTAGAATAATCGAATATAATTCTGCAGTTAATTCGACCATGCAAGTTATGTAATAAATCAGAGGTTATTTGTTAGATGGGTGACCGCCAGTAAAAAATAGCATCTTGAACGTGTTTCGGATGGCTGGGTACTACATCTGACTTCGACCCGCCTTATGGCAACCAAGAAGAGGTCCAAGAGTGCTAACGATTGTGTGGATGAAGTGGAAAAAATATCCGCAATTTTCTCATTACTACAAAAAATATAATAATTTATTTATTATTTTAGGTAACATGGATAAGAAAAAAAGATTATTCATTACTATCAGTTGGTTTAGTTACTTATAGTGCAGATAGTAGGTTTTTCTCAGCACACGGAAGACATGTCAAGGTAAGATAATAATATTAGTAATTAAAAATTGAAAGGTGACCGTGGTGTAGTGGTAATACAATGGTTACGCAAACCGAGAGCACGGGTTCGAAACCACTCACCGGTACCCAATGTATCTTTGATATATGTACTTTGGTTGTCCTGTTTCTATGATACAAGCACTTTAGTAGCTTAGTTTAGAAATGTATAAAAGAAATACAAATATATATATATATATATATATATATATATATAATGCTGTAGAAATGCGGTCATTAAGGAGTGTATGTGAAATGACGATAGTGGATAGAATGAGAAATAGCACAGTGCGCGATTAATTTGAAAAAAGATGCAATGACAAAGATTGACAAAGAAATGCTTAGATGGTTTGGGAAAGGATGAGTGAAAGTAGATTTTATAAGAATATATAATAAGAACCAATTAGCACACTTAAAATCATGTATCTACTTTAAATAGGTGAAAATGGGTATTTAGAAAAATGTGTATTTTATTTTGTTATAATGATTTAAAGCTAGAATCTTGTTTTAAAATTTAAAGCTTTTAATGAGTATGCTCTTTCTTTCAGTCTTTATTAACACGAGTACTAATGTATTGTTAAAGAACATAAAGCTTGCACGGTAATTTTTTTAAAATATTTTTATACTAAGTTAATAAAGTCACAGAAACACGACAACTAAATTACATATAGGTATCAAAGATACATTGGTACCGGCATTGGTAGTAGTTTTGAACCCGTGTTCTTGGATTTCTTTCCACGGTCGCCTTAAAAGTAGATAATTGAATAAAAAGTACCTAGATAATGGGAATGACATCTTAGAGGACTAGCATGAAATATAACTTAAGCCTTTTTTCAGGACTGGGCGTTACATATAAGGTTCGCCACTTCAGCAGATGCTGGATATTATGAATGTCAGGTGCCTACACATCCTCCAACCAGTATATTCTTTAAATTAGTACTTGTCGGTGAGTTTAATTTATTTTTATTTATTCAATAATTATAATTTATTTACAAAACATACTTTATTAATGGACGACACGTGTCACGTATTGGTTCGCACAACAGTCCGTTACGCGTAAAGTCCCGGATTCGAATCCTGGTCAAAGTTAATATGTTTATTTGTAATATTCAATAATTAATTATTATAAATATTTGGTAATAAAAAAAGAGGAAGATATGTATTATGTATTTTATGTGTCTGCTCCGGGTCTGGTAATGTAAGAGTGATAGGCATTGGTACCTAGTCTGCCGATCTGAGGTAGTACCAAGTGTGCAGACCGTAAAGAGACGCGACTAAGCGCGTTTCGGAATCAGGTGGTAAGTTGCCGATTCCAACTGGGCATAGTGCATGTGGGTGCTACTCGCAGTTGTTTACATGTAGTAGCAGTCGCATCCATTCATAAATTGCACTTCAGCTTACAATGAGGCCATATGTCGAGTTATCATATGTCGAGAAACAATAAAACTATTTTCTTTCTCATTGACCTACTTCTATTGATCCTTGTTTTATTATGGTTACAATTATGCACCCTGCCTGATGTTAAGCTGTGGGCCGACCGTGAATTGTAACTTAATAAAAATAGGCTTCGTTTTCACAGTTGAACTCCATTAATGAACTTTAAAATTAAACCGCGCAACACACTAACATGCGGATGTACCAAAAAATATAATTTACGAAGTTGTAAAAAGTATCGAATAGTAAAAGAAAAAGAAAAATGGGTTGCACTACTCTTTAACTTCACATTTTATATTTACGTTTAACGGAGCTAAAGGATATCATTCATTTTGGGTTCTATGTATGTACTACTTTTGTTATTACTAATGATAAAAATCTATATAAAAGGTAGTTTCGGTATAAAATTCCTAACAACCCAATTCACGATTTCGTAATTGTAAACGTAATAGAATAAGTAAGTAAAACTAAATTCGTAAATTGAAACTTTTTTGGTACAACCGGCTGTAAGAATCAAAGTTCTTTTTCAATAGTTTCAAGTTCAAGCTCATTGAAACTCATTGTCCAAATAAATAAAATAATTGTTTTTGACACTAACAGCGACCGTGTAACTTTTTGACAAATAGTCATGAATTTTGTTGTCATTCCCATTAAAGTTGCGCTTCCATTCCATGATTCCATGACTATCCCAGGTGACTGTCACTACAGTCAAATGATTCCAAGTAGCAGTTGCATCCACTATGCCGGACGCATACAATTTATAAAGTAGATTTAATAAACATGTATTTTAACGATATTATTTTTCTTTGAAATAGCTGCATATGCTGAAATAATGGGCGAATCGGAGAAGATAATCCACGAGGGATCAATGCTAAGGCTTATATGTGTTGTTAGAAGATCCACAGAGCCTCCTTCCTATGTATTTTGGTATTTTGAAAATAGAATGATCAATTATGATTTAAGTAAGTACATTTTTTTTTATTGTCACTCGATATTTGACCTGCCTAAAGTGAGTTAGTCGCGTTTTGAAATTAGCTACTAATTTAAAAAATTCCAACCACATTGGTATCGGCAATAAAGGGTTTAACTTGAGTCAATCATGGACCGCAGTCCAGCTTAATACCGGGCGGGATGCTGTCGAGTAGAGCCAAAATAATAAAAACAAAATGAATATTTTAGACTTTTCCTCAACAAAATTCGTTAATTTTCCAATTGGTTTATAAGCGCGGAAAATTAATCGTAAATTCGTATTTGTTTACCAATTCCCAATCTGTGAAAATTGACTGTTTAATAGAATTTTCCTCTACATCAAAACCGATCGATTATTAATTTAATTTTACAATTATCAATTAGAATTATTTATGTCAAATTGTTTTATAATATTTGTTTATTAGTTTTATATAACATGTTTTATTAATAAAGAAACCTGGGTTGTCTAGTGCCCATAACCGTAGAGCTGGTATAAAGAGAATTGTGAATGTGAGGGAAACGAGGGAGTTGTGCCAGGATCGTGGTAAGTGGCGCTTTATTGTCGCTACATATCCCTGTGGGAAAAACGCTTGACAATTTGATTGATTGTTTAATTGATTGTTTAATTACAGTGATATCAGACAAGTTCTGTGTTATTCTCTTAATCGGTCAGTGTCTATTACATACAAGTTTAGATAAAACTTCCGCACAGGTCGGAGGAAGCATCCGCACCGAAAAACTAAAAAGTTTGGCGTGTTGTTTCTTGTGGACCATTGGAATGCTTTATTTACCAGCCCATGTCTTCTTTCTATCTTATAATCCTGGATCCTATAAGGAAATAGTGAAAAAGTACCTTTATTCACCATACTGATGACGTCATTTTTTTTGGAAAGCCGTGGTCACATGGCGTATCTCAATCTAAATATATATTCTAAAACTATATAAACATATTTAATATTTAAAAAATATATCTAAACAAATCTAAAAATATATTCTAAACCAACTTTATACTGCATTATTATAAGTTATTTTTGACCTTTGATGTATTTTTAGTTTTTTCATACAAATGGTCCGCTAAAACTAAATTAAAACTACCAATATCACATTTGTATAAATTAGGACTTTGCAATTATTGTCGACCGTGGCGACCGTGGTTTAGTGGTAGTGCAATGGTAACGCAAACCAATGTATACTACGATACAAACACTTTAGTAGCTTAGTGCCTCACATAAATTTAGAAAAGGTCTTAACTTAATTAACTCTGAATGACAGCTATAGTTCTCTCCCTTCCCATTCAATTTTTTTCATGTTAAGTTTCTAAAGCAGTGAAGTCTGTAGAAATGTAGTCTACGTTTAAACTCCGCAGATTTTAAATAACAAGCTGTGCGAGTGACACTCGTTTCCCGCCTGCATTTCTTTGTAATTATCTTGAGTTTTTGTACACACCTTCACAAATTATAATTAAGTGGTGTAGTGGTTTAATTTTGTTTTTTTTTTTGTTAAACATTCATTTTACAGGAAAGATTTTCATATTTTCATAGTTTTTATACACATTAATATTTCACATAATAGTCTAAGGTAGCGATATGACGATATGACTATGACGATACCGAATAGAATGAGGAATAGCACAGTGCGCGATAGATGTGGTTTGAAAGAAGATGTAGTGACAAAGGAGCGCTCCAATGGGAAAGGATGAGTAAAAGTTTTGACGAAAGGAATTTATAAATCTGTTGGGCATGGATGCGTTAAACAAGGCAGACCCAGCAGGGGGTTTTCTGACTAAATTTTTCTGAAAAAAAAAATTTAAATTACGAAGCGTGAAAATTTAATTAGGTACCTATACAAATTTATTTTATTTTAGATGGTGTCAGCGTCCATAATGGTCGTCAAACATCGGAGCTTGTAATCGGCAAAGCAGAGCCACGTCACGCCGGCAACTACACCTGTGTACCTGCTAATGCGAAAGCTACATCAGTTACTGTCCATGTTGTACAAAGTAAGTTATTTATTTATTATTTTAATTAGACCATTGATTTCCAAATTGGTCCTGGAGGACCCCTAAGGGGACCACGGGAGGCTCGATGGGGTCTACGTTGGCGTGACACAAAATTCACAATTCATAAGCCACGACCACGAAAATTTATCTGGTTTTGATAGTGAAGAACTAAAATGTTGGCTTAACTTTATCTATCAATGTAGGCAGATACTATTTTGTGAAGTTTAACGATTGTTAACTTTCATATTTCATATTTAGGACGCCTTGAAACTAGCAAAGGCGGTTTTTGACGAGTTTTGGGAACATGGTAGAAATCTAGTTGAAGGGGGTTCACCGGGAGTTTCAGAGTATTCACTCTGTATACCGCTGAAATTATTTCGATACTGTACCTTTACCACCGAAATCTATTAACGGCCCGCAATCCATACGCATCGTTCTTCTACCAGGATTATTTTTTATTGTCAAGTTGAAGTAGCAGTCACATCCACTATACCAGCCTAGTGAAAATCGCCAACTTACAAGCTAACCCCGAAACGCTACGATGAAGAAGAGTCTGCCTCTTTTTTATTAACAAATATTTAATATAATTATTAAATATCCTCAAGAAAGCTAGGTTGCTTAGTTCCCATGACCATAGAGCTTGTATAAAGAGAATTGTGAATGTCAGCGAATGTGAAGCGAGGGAGTTGTGTCAGGATCGTGGCAAGTGGCGCTCCATTGTCTTTGCCTATCTCTGTGGGAAAGAGGCGTGACAATTTGATTGATTGATTTAAATAAAAGCTATGAAACAAATATTTGCTCCGACCGGAAATCGAACCCCGGGACTTTACGCGCAACGAACTAATCGCTAACCGTTCGGCTACGCCTGTCCTTTCCATTCAGGGACCGTAGTCTAAATTAACATCAGGAACATACGTATGTATTCAACGTATGCCGAGCTATAATAAAAAAATATAGCATTGCTTTAAACACCAATGATTTTGATATTTTAATTGAAAAAACATATCTTTAATAAAAAATATTGCTTCTATTTTAGAACTAATTGATTTCTTGTTATTTATATTCAATTAAATTGAAAAGTTTGGTAACAATGACGTATTGTTATCGTAACAAATTGATAGTCATTATTTGGAAATGTCGTTAGTTTTGACCTTAGAATTTATATAAAGAGAGCGCGTGAATTTATGTATGATCGGTAAGTCCTAGTATGAATCAATTAATTAAATTGTCACGCCTTATTCCCACAGGGATAGGCAGAGACAATGGAGCGCCACTTTCCACGATCCTTACAAAACTCCCTTGCTTCCTTCACATCCACAATTCTCTTCATACAGGCTCTTCGGTTATTAACCTTTTTTTAGATTGCTTGAATGTCAAATTTATTAACCTACTAGTATGATCTATTGTAGTTCATGTTCAAACCTTTAATTTAATTATATCTGATCATAACTTTATAAATAAGGTAACTGTTTTTGAAAGAATCAATAAAATAAAGAATTAAATTTGTCTTTTAAATAACATAGTAATTATTGTATTCAAATAATATTTAAATTAGATATATTTCAGTAAACTTAAATGTATCAGTTAATTATAAAAAATCGCTCCGACTATACATAAGTCGTACAGAAGTCTAGGCAGACTGTGGTCTTTTTGTCAGGGTGCTACTACTAGTTATAGTTGTATAGACTGTGAAGCGTCTTAGTCGCGTTTTCGAATCAGCCTCAAAGTTGCCGGTTCCAATTAGGCCGACATAGTGGAACCGCCTGCTACCTGCAGTTATTTGACTGTAGTATCAGTCGCCTTCATTCATGGACCGCACTTCAGCTTAACATCAGGCGAGGTGTTGTGATTTGTGAAGCAATTTGTACAAACAGACATGCGCGCTCTATAGTATATATTTATCGAAAGACTCTGACAAATTATTGTCTCCGCTATATTGATTATTGTAATTTAGGCTTATATCGGTTTAAATTTATTGTTACTGAAATAGACAATGTTTTTGATGTTCTAATTTGTGGTTCGGCTTTTTGTATTGACGTTGAATTTTGATTATAGCGTAGAATAATACTTTTTTATTCACGTGATTAATAATTTAAAAAAACTAATATTAAGATAAATTCTGAAATTTTTACTTTTTTTCTCAATTTTTTTTTAAGAGTGGTAGGCAGTGGTACACAGTCTGCCGATCCAAGATAGTACCACAACTTACAAGTATACAGACCGTAAAGTGATTTGGTCACGTTTCGGGATCAGCTTGTAAGTTGTCGGTTCCAACTAGGCCGGCATAGTCGATTAATAATAACCGTCACAGTTATTAAATTGTAGTAGCAGTGACATCCATTCATGGACCACACTCCGGCTTAACATGAAGCGGGGTGCTTTCATATGTCAAGTCACAATAATAAAAAAATTAAACTTTTTTTGTCTGGTACTTTCCTAGATGTAAACTGCACAAATGCCTACTTTTAAAATTACGACGTGTCAGCGTTAGTAACTGAAAAATCTGTTGTTATGAATTATCTATTTAGTCACTATACCGTTGAAAAAGCACATTTTTAAAGTGACTGTAATACATCACACAAAAATGAAAACTTTAAACAACTCTCCGCTCCCCAATCTAGGACAACCTGTGTTTTATGACGTCATTAAGCATGTTTCTTTTGTTTTAGGTGAAACCCCGGCGGCCATGCAACACGGCAACAATTCATCGTCTTCACAGAATATAGTGTATAATACATTTTTAATAATTACTGTTATAGCTCTTAAATATATTCTAACATACGGATAGCATTTATTGTACAGCAACATGACTTGACATGGCGTACATATGACTTGACATTGGCTTGAAATATGACAGCACCCCGCCTGATATTAAGTGCGGTTCATAAAAGTATGCAACTGCTATAGTCTGTCTAAGCCGAAATGACGCGCCCCTTCACTGCACACGAGAAAATATGAAATATGAATGCAACACACCGAAAATGCGATTGTAATTGGTTATTCAGTTGCTGGTTGGACACAAAAGGAAGAGCTGATAAAGTATAATAGTATAGTTTATATTTGCATTCACACATTTAAATAAACAAATAAAGTGGAGGGGCGCGTCATTTATAGTATGACAAGCTAAAATACAGTTTAATAACTGCAAGTAGCGGTTGCATCTACGATGCTAGTCTAGTAGGTACGGGCAACTTTCAAGTTTATACTGAAACGTGACTAAGTAACTTCACGGTCTTTACCACCAACTGTCTAACCAACTTACAGTTATTTATTTGTAGCAGAAATCGCCTTTACTCATGAATTGCACTCCGGCTTAACATTGGGCTTTGTGTGGTTACAAAAAAAAGTATAAATATATTTATAGTTTGTGTCGATAAATTATTGTAAAAATTAACCATTTGATGCTGTACTCTGTTTCGAAATTAAAGAGATAATTTGAAAACCCCTTTCACACCCGTAATACCCGCACAGGTCGGGGAAAGCATCCGCATTCTAGAGACCGAATCGGCAGTCAAACTAAAAAATTCAGTGCGTCTTTTCTTCGTAGAACAATCGACAAGTGGAATGCTTTGCCAGGCCATGTGTTTTCTTTATCCTATGAGCTTGGATCCTTCAAGCGATGCGTGAAGAAGCACTTTTAGCCGGCATAGTGACGGCGACTGAGGCAGCCGTGAACTAACTCGGTTTTTTCAGTTGTCGTCACTCTTGGACCTCCTCTTGCTTATCATCAGGCGGGTCGAGGTCAGATGTCGAGACACAATAAAAAACATGTTATTTGCTGCTTGTTGTAGCGGATACACACATATATACAAGTACATTTACTAGACGTGCATGACACAGTCTCAGGCGCTTTACTCCTGGACGCGTGGCATGCGTTGGCTAGCCTGTAATTACAGTAAGCAATAATTATCAGTGTTACTACTCCATGAGGTACTGCACAAACACTACACTGCTAAACAAATGTAAACAGTCTAAATCAGTGTTTCCCAAACTTTTTTAGGCACATTTCTAAATTTTGTGTGCTCCCATACATAATTTTTAACTTTTAAAAATTGTTTTGTTGCCTTAAGAAATATATATATATCCTTTTTTTCCTTTTTTTAAGAATTTGCCTATTTTGTTAAATTTGTCACCGATATCTAGCATTGCATTTAAATAACCCAATGCGAATGTAGTGTTGAGTCCATTTTTCAATTGCCCCCTTAACTATCAAATTGCCCCCCTGTGGGGCGTGGGCCACACGTTGGGAAAAAACTGGTCTAAATGAAATTAAAATAAAGGATAGTGGATGTTAAATAGTCCTGTCACTAGGCAAGTTTAAGATATATAGACTAGAGCGAAATCCAAATCCCCACAGAATACTCGTAGAGCAGGGAACCTCTGAAGAACAGTGAAGTTGTCCTATTTACTTAATTTATACCAGTAATTCGTGCAAGCATAGAACTTAGATGTCGTAAACATGTTAGGTCTATTTAATTTGTATATTATATTAAAAAGAGTATGCCCCTGATATCTCTAGGTCGAGAGAGGCCTATAATATAATACGGTTACATTATCTGAGCACCTAGTGTCGACAAGCAGAGTGTTCTAATTTTGTGTGAAAAATAAATTTTAAAATGAGGAGCAAAGCATAAAAACGTTTGCTCCTAACTGTACAAGAGCGCTGTATATTAACGCTATACCCATCAATAGCGACTCTTTATTTCATTTTGTCGAGACTGGCATAACAATATGGTTTTGACAATCTTAGGTTTATCTTGGACGAGTTTTACGGATATGGCCAGATATAATCTATAGCCAGCTATAATATCAAAGCAAAGCATGAAGAAGCACTATTGACTGCGTCTTTAGTAGCAGTAACGTTTATTAATAGACCGCACTTCAGGGCAGAAATTTTTATTATTTTTAACTTAATTTATTTTATGTATAACAACATATTTTGTGTAGGCGTTTTCAAGGTCGTGTTTACAAGGATCTACTTCAATTTCATAACAGAGTATATTAGATATTTGGTTTCTAATTATTTATAGATATTTGTTATTAAAAACATATATTTTAAGATTCTAATACACAATTTTAACAAATATTCATTGAACTAATTTTATTATTTTAAATTTTATTTATTTTATGTATAACAACATATTTGACGAGTATGTGGGCGTTTTCAAGGTCGTGTTTACAAGGATCTAATTCCATTTCATAACAGAGTATATTAGATATTTGGTTTCTAATTATTCATAGATATTTGTTAATAAAAATATATATTTAAGATTCTAATACGCTCTCGTTTTCACGCACGGTTTTATTTCTATGCCGATGCTTGATAGACGAGCGCAAACCGAACGCAATAATCTTCTGTACTATACAATTACGTTAGACGCTCATGTCGTCTGCGCTCAGTTTGCGTTTAAATAACGCATACGCAACGTTCACGTTGCTTTGCTAACGCGTATATACGCAACTCAGGTACTGCACTTTCCGTGTGTGTTCAGTACGTAACTGAATTAAAATGGCTCTGTTGTAAATGCTATCACAACGTGAATGTTTACAAAAAAGCCGGTATTTACGCTATTGTTTTAAATTATTACGTCTTAATCAAAAGTAATGCTTATTTGTCTAAACTCTGTATTTTACGTTGACCTTTTAAAATGTTCAGTAATAGACTAGCTCATTTTATTTTTGTAAGCACGCAGAAAAATAGGAGCGTAGGTGCAATGTTTTTGCTGCGCTCATTAAATCATTGTAGAAACAAAACGTGTGTCTACGTTGAACGCAAACGGAGTGCAGTCGCTCGTGTGAAAGCAGCCTTAGTATCCGAACAAACATCGACCAGAGTCCTGATTCTATTAATACATGACAGCAAAATGACGTGGCAACGAACTTGTACCGATACTGCACTGATCGTAGTTAGCCAATCAACGCAGTTATAACGCGATTAAAATAAGAATAGGACAGAATCGGCGCCATTTTGTGACGTCTAACTCTCCAACCAACTTCACTTTAGTATGGTCTTTTTCCTTGCGGACCATCAAGAAAAAGACACCTTCAGTCATCAGTTAAGTGAAGTTAGTCAACAGCCCGTCCTATTCTATATAGCATAGTACCATTTGACTTGTTATTCTTTCATTGGTTGCCTACGATCAGTGCAAGGCAACCAACATGACGTCATATTGCTGTCATATATTAGGAGAATCAGGATCCTAAATGCCACAATCTGTCATTTTATTTATAGTGTATTTTTTTAGTAAGAAGAATGTTTGGTATGATTGGAAATAAGTATACAAAAATGAGTACAATAATAAATAAATAAAGAAAAACTTGTACATAATCTGTGAAATATCATTAAATATAAGTAATGTATTATAATAAGTATTATAAATTATATTGTAATAAGAGAATGGAAATATATCTGTCATTTTTTGAGTAAAATTAAACAATAATTTTCAATTCAATGTGCCAAGTTATTCTGTTTTATTACCACCTATTGAGCCTTATTTGACAATCAAGTTCATACCTGATACAACTCTCTCGCTTCTCTCACGTCCACAGTTCACTTCTTACAAGCTCTATGGTTACGGACCCTGGATTTACAAAGAAATATTTTACAATTATCTAGGAGTCAGGATCGTGGCAAGAAGCGCTCCATTTTCTATGTCTATCCTTGTGGGAAAAGGCGTTACAATTTAATTATACTATATTTTTTGTATTATTAATCTTACTTAAGTAAATTTAAAAGTTTATTAAAATTAATTAAATATTTTAATTAAAGAGGTCTAAATTAGTCAATATACCCTTTAATACTTCGTACCAAGAAGTTGTATAGTACTGCGAAAGTTTCTGTCCGTCCGTCCGCGGATTTTTTTTTCTCCAACTTTTAAGTATAGCAGAAGGACTATCAAGGAACAGACAAGGTAAGCTCAAAGCCATTGAGGAAGGTAGGTTTGGTAGTTCAAAATGTATCTAAAATTTCGGAAACAATATGCCAAGATGGATATATTTGTGATTTGTTCACAAACCTTTAGGCCGACATAGTGATGGCGTCTGAAGTAAGGGTATAACGAATAGTTATTTTTCAGGCGTCATCGCTCTTAGACTTCCGCTTGCTTGCGGTTTAAAAATAATTAATATTCTATTATGCGAGTTATGTTAAGCTGAAGAAGCAATCTGTGAATTAGGCAGTCGCGCCTTTGAGTAGTCTACAAGCAGTATTTTCATCCACTATGCCGGCCTATTAAAAAATAAGAAACTTCATATCTCATTTTAAATTAACAAAAATATTCCTACAATGTTATTTATCATAAAAAATAAGCAAAACAATTAAAATAACAAATAAGAATAAACGGAACAAACAATCTAAAGCGTGAAGGATGGAATTTGTTAGGAACTCTATCATGGGTATAACATTGATGACGTCATTATACTTTCATTTAGGTGGGACTCGACATATGACAGCAACCCGCCTGATGTTAGGCTGGAGTGTGATCTATGACTACTACTACTACTATTAAATAACTGAAGGTAGTAGTCGCATCCACTACGCCTAGTTGAAATTAACAATTATACAGGCAGATCCCGAAACGCGACTATGTATGTCAGATCACGGTCTGAATACTTCAGACTATTATTACGATCAGGGTGGCAGTACTACCCTGAATCGGCAGACTAGATACTAACTGCTTACTACTATTTGATAACCAGACCCGAAACAAATATTCGCGTCTTCTTTTTTATTGACAAATATTTTCAATATTTATTAATAATATTAAATATTACAAATAAAAGCAATGAAACAAACAAACCGTGAATCTAACCCGGAATATTATGCGCCACGCCTGTCGTCAACGCAAGGGAAGGTCTAAGAGCATCCACAACTGAAAGAACCGATTCAGTTTATGGTTGTCTCAGTAGCCTTCGGTATGTTGGCTACAGGCGTGGACGAACAGTTAGCGGTTGGTTTGAGGCGCGTAAAGTCGATTTCGATTCTTCGTTCGATCGATTCGATCGGGTTCGATTCTTAGTCGGAGCAAATATTTCCTTTATAGCATTTATTAAATATTAAGCAATTATATTAAATATTGCAAATATATGTTAATAAAAAAAGAGCTGGATATTTGCTTTGGGTCTGGTTATCAAAGAGTGGTAGGCAGTGGTACTCAGTCTGTCGATCCAGGGTAGTACCATCACTTACAAGTATACAGACCGTGAAGTGATTTGACCGCGTTCCGGGATCAGCCTGAAAGTTGTCGGTTCCAACTGGGCCGGCATAGTGGTTGTGATTGCTACTTACAGTTATTCAATTGTATAATAGTAGCAGTGACATCCATTCAATAATCACACTCCAGCTTAACATCAAGCGGGTGCTGTCATATGTCGAGTCACAATTAAAAAATAAATAGGAAAACAGACCTTTACTATAACAGTCCATAATATAGGTACAGAGCATTATGAATTGAATGACCAAACAAAACAATGGGCTCTCGCGCGTACCTGTCGCCACCAGAACCTTAATCTATGTAGTGGTTTATTTATATACATTTGTTTTCAGAATTATACCTTATTATTTTGCGAGACATTCATGTTTTTTTTTATTGTGACAAGACATGTGACCTCGACCCGCCTGATGTTAAGCAAGCGGAGGACCAAGAGTGACGACTACTGAAAAAAACGAGTTAGTTAACGGCTGCCTCAGTCGCAGTCACTATGCCGGCCAAAGGTGCTTCTTCACGCATCGTTTGAAGGATCCAAAGTCATAGGATGGAGAGAACACATTCCAAACATACGCAAAGCATTCCACTTGTCGATCGTTCTAGACGCTATTAGTTCAACTGCCGATTTGGTCGATAGAATGCGGATGCTGTCTCCGACCTGTGCGGTAGGGTGGAGCGTCATTACTTTTTTTCGAATTTCTTAGCTGAATATGTGCGAAAAGTTGCATTAGGTCACAAGATATACGGAAAAAATAAAAATAAAAATATTGGACCCTGCTTGTAGCCCTCTACCGTGGTTCAAAGATCTGAAAAATACGTAAAATTGACCTATTTAAAAAAAAACATATTACTTTAACGCAACCTTTCTTTTTCTCGTGAAATGTTTTATTATACTCATATTATAATGAAGATTAAACAAAAAAAAATTCACTAACATAAATATGATACCATCATGATACAGAACACTTTAAGCGATGCCGAAAGTAAACAAACTTTATCATTATTAGAACGCACTTAGCGCTTGGTACTTTTGTAATTTGATTTGCTTACTTTGATGATTATTTGTAATTACCTTCGCATATTATGTTCTTTAGTTAAGTAACATCGCTAAGAACGAAAAGTTGACTATTGTGTTGTTCGTAAAATAAAATGTTTAAAATGTCGAAAAGAGTGACGCGAACTGATATTGACTGTCCCATTTTTGGATCTCCGAGTGAGTTAAATAAGTCGGTGCTACCGACAACAGCCGATGTAATTAGGTATATCCTTTTCGTCAGAAATAAACTGAAGACAGAAGGAAATGAAAAACAACCTGCGATCTCACGAGTTTTTGATGAGGTTTTTCGTGAAGTTGTTGAAATATGGACTACAGCTTCGTTGCCTGTCGTTACCATTCAACGAGTAAAACAGCTGTTACAGAGCATTTATGATAAGTATTTATATTTCATTCGTTATCCAAAATCAAAACAAACTGAGAACTTTCGACTGAAGTTAAAAGAATATAAAAACAAGAGTATATCAGAGTTGTTTGATATTTGTAGCTGCAAATGTAATGATTTTGATAAATGTATTTGCTCTTACGAAAAAAAAGTACCTAAGCTAGAAAGACCATTCCTTTATGACCAAAGAAATGCGCGAAAGATGGCAATTGGCAGTTTAGACCGGATACAAACAAAAAAATTAGAAAAAAAGGTCATACGAAAACAAAAATCGATCCAAGCTTTTAAAATAGACTCAGAAAGCTTTTCTTCATCACAGGACAAAGCAAAACCTTCTTTCAGAGCTCACTCTGCTCCAGATTTCGCAGAACCTCAGCCAAGTACTTCAAAAGGGTCCGATTTGGATCCAGCACTGACACCCAAAAGAAATATGCTATCTCTTCCTACCTTAGCTAAAGTATGTGACCGTTATGGCATTTCCGATCGCTCGGCAGCAGCAGTCGCAAGTGCAGTATTACAAGATGTTGGTTTAGTAACCTCGGAAGATTCAGAAAAAGTAATAGACCGAAGCAAAGTTCGCAGAGCTAGAAAAAGAATTCGAGAAGAAATTCAAAGCAAACATAGTTATTCAGAAATTAAAAGCATTTATTTCGATGGAAGAAAAGACAGGACACTGATTTACGAAAAAAGAGGTCAACGTTTATATAAAAAAATTGTTACGAGAGAACATGTTTCTTTAATAGTTGAACCAGGATCATTATACTTAGGGCATCTTACGACATATTCCGGAACAGGAAAATCGATAGCTGAATCAATCCATTCATTCACTGCAAAACACGAGCTGGATTTAGGTAACTTAGAGGTAATTGGGTGCGATGGCACTGTTACAAACACTGGCTGGAAAAGTGGAGTGATACGTTTTATAGAATTAAAGTTAGGAAGACCACTGCAGTGGTTCATCTGTCAAATGCATGCAAACGAATTGCCTCTTCGACATTTATTTATTAAATTAGATGGAGCAACAGGTGGACCTCGACTTTATTCTGGACCAATTGGAAAAGCTTTAGAAAATTGTGTCAACCGGCCTGTTAGTGAATTTTCAGCTATTCCGTCAAATATGCCTATTTTATCAGAAGAACGAGAAAAGAGTCTTAGTACAGATCAGAAGTATTTACGAGGGCGGTTCAATAAGTACCCGTGTTAGAAATGAAGACACGATTTTTTTCAAAAAAATGCTTTTTATTTTTCAACATAGTCCCCTTTTAGTAAGATACACTTCTTCCAACGTTCCGGCCATTTTTTTAACCCCTCCAAAAAATAGGATTTGTCGAACTCTCCGAAATACGCCTCTGTCCCGGCGATGACTTTCTCGTTTGAGCTAATTTTTTTTCCCGCGAGCCATTTTTTCATGTTAGGGAACAAGAAAAAGTCGCAGGGAGCCAGATCGGGTGAATACGGGGGGTGCGGCAGCGATTCATAACGCAATTCATGCAGTTTGGTCGCGACAACACCAGATGAATGTGCTGGTGCGTTATCGTGATGAAACAACACCTTTTTTTTCGCCAAATGTGGCCGTGTCTCCTTTAATTTTTTGTCGAAGCGGTCTAATAACTCACTGTAGTATAGTCCAGTGATCGTTCTTCCTTTTTCTAAAAAATCCATGAGGATGACGCCCTTCGCATCCCAAAAAATCGTCGCCATGACCTTACCGGCCGATGGGACGGAGAAATCCATTGTTTTGATTGTTGTTTAGTTTCTGGTGTGTAATGATGAATCCAGGTTTCATCAACGGTGACAACTCGACGCAAAAAGTCCTTAGGATCTCGCTTAAATTGCCTTAAACACTGCTCTGAAGTTAACAGCCGCATCCGCTTGTTGTCCAGCGTGAGCAATCGCGGCACCCATCGGGCCGACAATTTTTTCATCTCCAACTTATCATGCAAAATATTAATTGCCGTTCCGGTCGACACACCTACGGCCTTAGCTACTTCGCGGACTTTCGTTCGTCGATCAGCGAGAATCATGTCGTGGACTTTTTCAATGATTTCCTCGGTAACCACGTCTGCCAGGCGTCCTGGTCGCTCCTCATCAAAAACGAATGTTCGCCCACGTTTAAATTCGTTAAACCAATATCTAACTGTGGTCATAGATGGCGACGTGTCTCCATAAACAGCATCCAACTTTGCTTTTATCTCCTCGCACTTTTTCCCATCCAAAAACATAAAGCGAATTACCGAACGATACTGCTCTTTTTCCATCTTAACGAAAATCACGAAACACGGCTGACTCGAATGGCTGCCAAATCGAAACTAACCTATCAATCAGTCTGAATTTTATATTAGCGCCGTCTGATAGATGGCAGCACACGATGATAACACTAACTTCACTCAGGAACGCCCTCTGTCTTCAAACACGGGTACTTAATGAACCGCCCTCGTATATCAAATTTGTCATGCAGTAAGTAGCGGGTCTTGTTTTGAAGATTTGTCTCATAGAGACCCAGGAAAAATGGCTCACTCGCGGTGGTTGACAACAGCCAACAGGATTCTAAGACTTTACGTAAGCACTTGTAGCCCATCACAAAACTTAATTGAACTTGCAGAATACATTGTAAAAGTTTATGCTCCTGTTTGGTTCAGCATCAAGGAAAAAAGCTCCTTCAAAGATGGCCCAACTCATGTATTTAAGCTAATTCAATTTTCAAGATGTTTGAGCTGCAATGTTAAGAATATCATTGACCCGGTTATTGAAAGAAATGCATTTTTTGCACATCCTGAAAATCTTCTACTTGCTATGCTAAACGACGAACGGCCACACATAAAAGAATTGGGATTAAGAAGAATTATTGAAGCAAGAAAAAATCAAAAACCTGGGATCAGAATATTTAAAACACCAAAGTTGAACTTCAATGCAAAGGACTATATTGATCTAATAATATGGGGTGAATCACAAGTTACACCTCCTCCAATGCTTTATAAAGTCACAGATAATAATTTGGAAAACCTTAACTTATCAAAGTTTCCAGGTTATCCTTGTCATACTCAAGCAGTTGAGCGATGTGTTAAAATGGTGACTGAGGCGTCGATGTCTGTGGCTGGTGAAAAAGCGAGAGACGGATTTATTCGCTCCAAGATTCAGTCAAGAGCTATAATGCCGTATTTCGAAACGAAGAAAGACTTTTATACAAAATAATAAAATTTCAATAATGTAACTGAAGTGATTTTTGTGACAGTGATTTTTCCAATTTTATCGATATTTTCACGATAATTTGTTAATGTAAATTTGTGTTATTTTTATAAATAAATCATGTTTTCTTATTAATTTTTGTTTAAATGTTCTCAATATGATGAAAACATATAATATATATTATATAATTTATAATAGCTGGCTATATAAAATTTCGAAAATTATTAAAAAAAACTAAATTTTCAAATGAGGGTAGAGGGCTGAAACATATGTCCAAAAAATAAAACAAAAATATATTTGTTAATAGTACACCCTAATGCAACTTTTCGTTGGTATTCAAGATCAATAAAGAAATCTTTTTTTTTCTCCATACAACGACGCTCCACCCTACTGTGCGGGTATTACGGATGTGAAAGGAATATTGTCAGGTGTATTGTCAGCCCTCTATACCCGGAAAAAATCATGTCGGATCTCTCTCGCCTTTGATGCTACGAGTAAGTATGACAAAACTTCGTCGACATCCATTATGTACAGTCGCCTCGCGTAGAATGTTAAAAATTGACATTTGCTTCGACCATGGCCGACAACCGATTAGTGTGAACTGAGGCGCCGATACCTGATTAATAATCCAGCTCGACAGCCGACAAGTAAGAACTGACTGTAGTCGTACGGCCGTCGCACTGCTTATGCTACAGCTAAAGATGGGACGATCTCGAACCGAGTTAGGTCGATTTAAAAATATGGATTCGTAAAACATAATTGATGAATTTGATTCAAACTGGTTTACAAACCCAAATTGCCTAATACACAGTATGGTTTGCTATAGAATTTTGGATGTCAAATATAACTAAATACATTTGGTGTCTAATCTAAATATATATATATATATATATATATATATATATAATATATATAATATAATAATATATATAATATATATAATAGTTTAAACCGGTTAATTGTAGATGTTAACCGACCCAACCGGTTTAGGTCCTAACTCGGATTAACCCGAGTTAAAAAGTCGAGTCGTTACATCTCTAGCTACAGCCACTTCCTCGCTCTACCGCGAATATTGCCCTAATAACCACACACTCCCCTACTCGCGATGTTGTCGTGTTGGCGAATATTACCTACAACATTTTCTTTACATTTCTTTACTAAGCTACTAAAGTGAATATCATAGAATCAGGACTAACAAAGTACTATCAAAGATACATTACAAAGATACTCGGTTTGTGTAACCATTGCACTGCCACTACACCACTGCCACTACTCCTTAGTAACTTTAACTCGTGTAATTTTAAACCACACTAAAAACCGATAAAAACTGGATCGCTGGGATGAACACAGTAGCGTCTACACATCTTCTGCTTTCACGCTACGGCCGCACTCGTAGCGACCTTTTTTTATTGTGACTCGATAACTGACCTCAACTTTCCTGATGGTATTTAAAATGGCGCCGATGACAGAAAAAACGACTCACGTTGGGCTCCGTCGCCGTCACTATTCCGGCTTTAGAAGAGTCTCTAATGTTTTTTTGTTATTGTCTCACGACATTTGACCTTGACAACTAAAACAATCGAGTTAGTTCACGGCTGCCTTAGTCGCCGTCACTATGCCGGCCAAAGATGCTTCTTTACGCATCGCTTGAATGATTCAAGGGTTTTTAAAGAATATCACTGATTTGATCAAATCACTGGAAAGATAAAACAAGGACGACTCTAAATATTGTTCTACATTATGTACATAATATCTAATATATTTTGATTAAATTATGCTTTATAAATAACTACAGAATTGTAAATAATCATGTTAACAGCATACATCAGTAACTACAAAAACAGTTATTATATTTATATTAGGGAGTAAAATAATGTTTGTGTACAGCTAGCATAAGAAAACCAATAAAATATAATATTTTCTTTGATTTTGCTCGAACATTGATTATTGAATTAAACAAATTTTATGCGGCTTACTATCGCGTTTATTTTGGTTTTGATTTTACAAATTTTTATTATCCCGACGTTTCGAGAGCTTTGCAGCCAGTCTCTCCGTGACCACGACGGCTGCAAAGCTTTCGAAACGTGGAAATAATAAAAAAATGTAAAATCAAAACCAAAATAAACGGGATAGTAAGCCGCAAAAATTTTGTTTAATCCAAATAAAATATAATATATTCAGGAAAATATATGGTTGTGTTAGGTTCTTGGGGCAATAAATATAGGAAGAGTATTTCAAAGAGTGGTAGGCAGCAGTGCCAGCCTGCTGACCCGGGCTAGTGCCACCACTTACAAGTATACAGACCGTGAAGTGACTTAGTCGCGTTTCGGGATCAGCATGTAAGTTGCCGATTTCAACTAGGCCGGCATAGTGGATATGACTACTACTTACAGTTATGGAACTGTTGTAGCAGTCACCTCCATTAATGGACAGCACTCAGCTTAACATCAGGCGGGTGCTGTCTATGTCAAGTCACAATAAAAAAGCAAGTTTATCATGATGGTGAAGCAAGCAAGTTGTCAGGATCGTGAAGTAAGAAACTTGTTCGGCGCTCAATATCCAAGGCGTTTCTGTGATTATTTAAAAAATGTAAAAATTAAAATTAAAATTTAAAAAGAAAATGTAAAAAAAAATTAAATTGTGCGATTTATACGTGTACTTATATCTAAAACAAAATAAAAATTAAATAAAGCTATAATCAAATTATATTAATAATTTGGCATTCTAATATATAAAATTCTCGTGAAACGGAGTTTGTAAGAAAACTCCTCTGAAACGTCTAAACCGATTCTTACAAAAAAATGTGTGGTATATTCAGTAAGTCTACTTCCTATCGAATATTTAGGGTATGGTATATTCAATAGAAAGTAAACTATTTTTCATACCCTTACGGGTGGTCCACCACAAAATTTCTATTTTTATTTTTTCCAAATTTTTTTGTTCTATTTTTTATGATTTGGGAATAATAATACATACCCTAAATTTCTACTCTCGGCGGTCAAAGTTTGATCAGTTACCACCTGATTGGTAATTCCCGCCAGGCATTTACCAATGTCACTTCTCACCCCGTAAACAGCACAGAGTAGGGATGACACGAAAGCCGGTGTCCTGTCTTTCAACTACTTTGGAATTTTATTCATAATTATTTTTTTAAGTTAATTTGGTAGGTACAAAGATTATGTAATGTTAGTATAAGAGAAAAACTGATTATAAAGCGTGCGATGTATTTACAAATTTGACTACGAATAACTACAGTTAGATCGACCAGTAGTGGCAGTGCAATGGTTACGAAAATCACGAGCACGCCTTCAAAACATCTCTCCGGTATCAATGTATCTTTGATATATGTACTTTGGTTGTCCTGTTTCTATGATACAAGCACTTTAGTAGCTTAGTATAGAAATGTAAAAAATAAGTTATCACAAGAATCAATATTTATAATTTTTTTGCCACAATTATCGCCTGCTTTTCTTGCTGACTGTACAAGCGGTAACTACAAAAGAATGGAATCAACTAGAGGAAATTTTCCACAGTAAATTACCGATCAACCTCGCGTTTGATTCATTAATCAAGTCGTTACATTGACATACCTCACCCATAGACACATCGACATACATGTAGTTTATATCTATACATCTATACATACATATAAATAAAATTGGAGTGTCTGTTGGTAATATTGAAATAACCGTTATTTACTACATGTAAATAAATATATATATATATATATATATATATATATATATATATATATATATATATATATATATATATATATATATATATATATATACGGTACATACACCAATTTTTTTTTTACAATTTTTGTCCTGTTTGTTTGTTCCGGCTAATCTCTGAAATGGCCGGATAGATTTTGACCGATTTTATTGGCAGGTAGCTGATGTAATAAGGAGTAACTTAGGCTACGTTTGTTTTAGAAAAAAATATTTTATTACATATAAAAGCTATGAAACAAATATTTTCTTCGACTGAGAATGGAACTCTGGACTTTACGCGCAACAAACCAATCGCTAACCGTTCGACCATCTGGGTTGTCATGATATTAAAAACAAGGCGTACCTGATTATGGACCATGAGCACCTCATTCCTGTCATGTACTCACATTGCGATGACAGTTTTTAAACGCGGGTGAAACCGCGGGGAACAGCTAGTAATATATAGTTACGAGGTTTTACTCGTAGGTAACTTTAAACAATGTTAGCACAGTCTACTGGTCTAGTGAAGCTCTAGTCTTCGATGTTAGGTCGTCCTTTCTATTGTGGCTCAAAATACTATCATAGCACCTCGCCTGATGTTAGGCTAGAGTGCAGTTCATGAATAGAGGCAACTGCTACTAGAGTTAATTTTTTTCTTCATTTCTATACTAAGCTACAAAAGTGTTTGTATCATAGAAACAGAATAATCAAAGTACATATATCTAAGATATATTGGTACCAGCAAGTGGTTTTGAAACCGTGCTCTTGGTTTGCGAAACGATTGCACTACCACTATACCACGGTCGCCTTTAAATTGCAAGTATCAGTTGCATCTACTACAGTCTACAACCTAGTTGGAAAACTTTTGAGCCAATCCGGAAATGTGACTGTGGCATATTACGGTCTGCACTCCTGAAAGTGGTGCTACTACCCCTGACCAGCAAACTGGGCAACTGACCAACAACTGTTTGCCTACCACTTATAAAAATACCTATTGTAACATACAGAAAAAAAATTACCACTCTCGTAGAAATATGGTAAAATGTTGAGAAATTATCGGATATGTTTGTAAGATTTATTCATTCGTATTTAAAAATTTAAATGGGATACGCGAACAAATTAAAACGAACATTCGCCATTCGAATGAGTTTAAAATTTAATATGGAATGGTTTTAAATAAAATATTCTGCATATTGTATTATACTGTTTTTTTTTAAAGTAAAATACAATATAATTTGTAAGTTTTACAATTATAAAATATTTAATGATAGTTAGTTGTAATTTATTCAGTCTGCCGATCTGGGGTCACCATCACGGGGTCATCATTTTTTTCAAGTACTTACTTCAAAGTAGCGTTTCATGATTAAATTGTAAGATACGACTGCTTGTTTGCAGTTTTCAACACATTTAAATATTTTTTAAATTAAATTTCTATACTAAGTTACTAAAGTGCTTAAGTGCTATCATAGAAACAGGACAACCAAAGTACATATATCAAAGATACATTGGTACCGGTGAGTGATTTCGAACTCGTACTCTCAGTTTGTGTAACCATTTCACTGCCACTACACCACGGTCGCCTTAATTATTTGTGAGTTATCGACAAAATATACACCAAATACGAGCACTTACTTAAAATTTAAATAAAATTAAAATTTACTTAAAGATAACCACAGCATGCATCATTTAGCTATCAATTAAATCAAATCAAATTGTCACGCTTTTTTCCTAGAGATAGGCAGATACAATGGAGCGCCACTTACCACGATCCTTACACAGCTCCCTTGCCTTCTTCACATCCACAATTCTCTTCATACATGCTCTGTGGTTATTGGCACTAGGCAATCTAGCTTTGTTGAGGATGTCTCTGATTTGGTAGGAAAACACTCTCCTGGGCCTGCCTTGTTTATCGCATCCTTCCACATCAGATTTATAAAACTAGATTTCATTTAACTAGATTAACAATAAAACTTAAATACTAAATAATAACTTAATAATGAAATAAAATTGTAATTAAACCGATCAGTTCACGGTTGCCCCAGTCGCCGTCACTATGCCGGCCAAAATATTATTTAATGAAATGATTGTATTGTCATCAGTTTTTAATACGTGTACAAATTGTTCAGATCTCTAGAAATTGGTAAAAATTGATTTGAAAGATCCCGTTACATAGTTACATACATAGAAGTCAAGCTAATAAAAGCGTGTTAAACTAATGAATTAATTAATTATGAAAATATTTAATTTTTTTATTGAATTATTTTCTATTATTTACCTATTGACAGATATTTATCTACTCTAGCGCAGTCACCGCCATTTGCATTACCCGTATCATTATTAATTTTACGCATTAATTTATAGCCACTTTATACTTCTTACGAGCACTGCAGACCTCTGTTTTTTTAGAATGACTCCGATTTGATCCAAATACAATCTTTTACATCGTCCACGTTTTATTTTTTCACTTGCCTCCATTCATACACCCACTTAATATCAGGCTAAGTCATGTCAAATATCTAACTATTGTGGCTAGAAAATATCTAGCAAAAAAAAAGTATTTGAACTCAAAAACCCCGAACCATAAGTGTTTCTAACTCGATTAAGCCATAAAAGTTCCCAAGAATCATTACATTTTTTTATGTATCGTGATGGGGACTCATAAAATGGCTAATTTATGAAATTACCTTCTTGAAGATAAATCACTCTGATGTCCAAATTGGGGTCTAAATTGCTAATGTTTGAGTACCTTTGGTTTTTTCCTTCACGGACGACAATTTAATTTAATTCTTCATTCAGCTAAATGACACTTTCTGAAATTTTAAGGGACACTTTAACTCAATTGGAAGGTAAAGGGCAATAACTTGATAATACCCACGGCCTTTTACTCACTTAAAGATACTGGTATTATTGCTGGAAAATATTCCGTCCACACAGAGAAAGCCAAACATCAAAATTTCCATGACCCTTTATTTTGTTTTGCGAACATCCCCGACGGAGACACGCCACCCAAGGAGGTTAGCGACGGGTAGTGTCAGGCTTGCACTGACAAAAGTTCGCGCGACATTCCTCCGGTACCCGTAACTCCTCCAACGCTGGTCCTTTCACTTAGGGAACGGGCGCCTCCGCTAGCAGGTGAGTGGAAAGAGATTGGTAATAACCACTCTTCTGTGCATTCTTTTCACACGTGTGATGCAAAAATATTATAATAAAAGAAAAGAAGAAAAACTTTTATTCATTCGGACAATGAGTTTCAATGGGCTTGAACTGTTCATGAAAATGAACATCGATTCTCAGTGTGTTGCGCGGTTAATTTTAATTTTGAAGTTCATTAATGGAGTCTAACTGTCAAAACGAAGTTCATTCTCAATGAATGACAATGAGTTACACGGTCGGCCCGAAGAACGTTTAATAATGAACAAAATGAAAAAAAAAAGGTATACTATGAATATTTTAATCATGAAGTAAAAAAGGAATAAATTTATTACCGCGTTTCCCGTAAAACATGACACTTCTCACAATGCAACCTACTTTATCACAGTATGCTGTCGTTAAAGAATCATCGAACACACACAGAACCAATGTTCCTAAAATCAAATAGCTTAACGTCATAAATAGTCCAAAATCAATAAAATGATATTTGTAGTTGAAATTTCAAAATGCAAAACAATAGTCCCATACACAAATACACACTCAATCAACCAAAATGTAGTGCACTTGCGGAAATATTACAGACCAAAGTATACTAGACACCCTGTTAAATATTTTATAAAACAATGGTCTAAATTGTCACGGTTTGAATCTTTTTTATATTTTATTTTATTAACCCCCGACCCAAAAAGAGGGGTGTTATAAGTTTGACTTGTCTGTGTATCTGTGTATCTGTGTATCTGTGGCTCTGTGTATCTGTGTGTCTGTCTGTGGCATCGTAGCTCCTAAACGAATGGACCGATTACGATGCGGTTTGTTTCATTTGAAAGCTGATGTGATCGAGATGGTTCTTAGCTACAATTGATGAAGATCTGATCAGGGGTTTCAAGGTCATCAGCTCGATTTGTTAGCTGCGGTAGCGATCTTAGACGCGCTGTTTAGGACGGGCAACCCTTGTATGTCGCTATGCGACAAAGATTGTTATTTTATGTCAAATAAATATGCCAATGTAAATACACGTAAAAAATGTTATAATTTTTCCCTTAAAATATTCATATGGCGAGGTTGGTTTGCAGTTTAGATCGATTACCTTGATTGAATATTTTAGGGGAAAAATTATAACATTTTTTACGTGTTTTAACAATGGCATATTTATTTGACATAAAATAACAATCTTCGTCGCATAGCGACGTACAAGGGTTGCCCTTTCTAAACACGCATAAGGCTGGGAATACACGTCCGATATTGCTGAGCAAATTATTTACAAATCGGAAGTAGAAATCGGACGTCTATTTTGTTTCTGTATTTTGTATGAAAACTGCACCTTCAGACAATCGGATCGGCCATAAAATCGTAAGCGCCTTGGCGTTGTTTCCGATTCTGACATCCGATCCGACTATCTGACGTGTATTCAACAAATGTATGGCACGAGTGCCTTCCGATTGTCTGATCAGACAATCGGATCGGACTATCGGAGAGGAAAATCGGACTTGTATTCCCAGCCTTATAGGTATTTACTTTTAAACATATCTGTGACTTAACATTTGAAATAAAAACGTATACAAATACATGTGTGTTTTAACTGGTACCACTGAGTTACTCTGATGATAGAACTCGAAGGTAGGAGACGAAATCCTGGATGTGTTCAAACTTTTTTTTGGTATACTAAGTTTGGACTTATTAGATTTGTCTTGAAGGTAGGAAACTAAGTGTAGAAAAGTTAGTGCGATAAAATAAAACATTCCGGATCTAAAAAATCTGATCATGGATCCTCTCAGATCAGCAAATCAACAAGAAATGGACCTGTAGTGCTTTAACTAAAATTTTTACTCACTATGAGCCATTAGCTGGACCGTTATCAAATTAAAGACCGAGAGTATCTGATGAGGCACCATCATGAATCCTCTCAGATCAGCAAATCAACAAGAGATAGAACTATAGTGCTTTCACTAAATTTGTTACTCACTAAGAGCATTTAGCTGGACCGTCATCAAATTGAAGACCGGGCAATCTGATGATGCACCATTATGAATCCTCTCAGATTAGCAAATTGATATCAATTGATCAGCAAAAAAAGAGATAGAACTGTAGTGCTTTAACTAGGCCTTTAGCTGGGCCGTTATCAAATTGAAGATCGGGAGTATCTGATTATGAATCCTCTCAGATCAGCAAATCAATAACAGATAATATCATAGTGCTTTAACTAAAATTGTTACTCTCTATGAGCCATTAGCTGGGCCATTATCAAATTGAAGACCTGGAGTAGTTATCTGATGATGCACCATAAGGATCCAAGGGATATTAAAGGGATATAACTATTGAGCCATGACTAATGTTGTTTATTACTATAAAGCTGATGATATGACCAAAGTGGTTCCAGGCGTTTCGGGGGTTCCTTTAAAATTTTAATTTTGATTTTATTGTGACTTGACATTAACATTATGACAGACATTCGCCTTCGCCTTGTTAAACTGGAGTGCAGTCAATGAATTAAAGCAACTGCTACCGGCAAAGAGCATCCTCATTCTAACGACCAAATCTTTGTAGAATAATCGACAAGTTGAATACTTTAACAGTGCATGTGTTCTTCTATCCAATAACTTCAAGCGAAGCGTTCTGGGGCATTCGTAAGCTGAATCGGATTTATCAGTCGTCGGCGCTCTTGGATTTCTTCTTGCTTAACGTCAGGCAAGTCGAATCTTCTATAAAAAGAAACGCCGACTAAACAAAGTAATAAATGCCTTGCAATTGAATGCTGGTTATGATTTCTCAACATACGGATGCTACCAAGTTTGGTTTCAATGGTTGGTTCTGCCTGTAGACCATAACATCAGAGGAAGTGTGGTGATGATTTATAGATATTTGGTCAAAGTTGACGGGCACTTTACAATCGCTATTGAATGTAGTGTCTATTGTTTATATAATCTACATCAAATATTCAGTAAATGTAAAACACAAGCTTTTAACAAAATGGGTCAGTTATTATGGCTTTTGTTTTAAAGTTTAGTTTTATCGATTTATCATCATATATTTTTTCTTTTAAAGTGTGCATGAATGAGCGATTTTTAACGTGTATGCAGTAGATATGTATGATAGACAAAACACACTACATATCGTCGGTCAAATCACGAAGAGACGTTTCTCAAAAATTTGCTGATGCCATTGCATTGACAGACGTGTCATCAAAGGACGTGACTGTATTCTATTCCATTTTACCAGTACAACGTGTCGGTAAAATATATTATATTATTATGATAAACACAAAACCTCAGTTTACGGCTTAGTTAACGCTTGCCTCAGGCACCTTCATATTTTTTTTATTATTATTTTCTTTTGTATCAACATATGGCAATACCTAGCCTGTATTAAACTGGAGTGCATGTAATAACTGCATGTAACAGTTGCATTAACTATTTCAATCTCATCCCGAAAGTTTTACCACGACCTGCGACTGTACAGTCTTTTTTTTATTATTATTGTGACTCGACATATGACAGCACCCCGCTTGATGTTAGGCTGGAGTGTGGTCCATGAATGGATGTCACTAATTCTACAATTTAATAACTGTGAGTAGCAGTCACATCCACTATGCCGGCCTAGTTAGAACCGGCAACTTACAAGCTGATCCCGAATCGTGACATTTGGTCACGATTCACTTCACGGTCTGTAAACTTGTAAGTGGTGCTACTACCCCGGATTGGCAGACTGGGTACCACTGCCTACCACTCTTTAAAACGTCTGCTTATCATTCCTATGCCGGCAAGAGTTGCATTTTTCATGCTTCGCTTAAAGGATCCAAGGTTATAGGATGGGGAGAACTCATGGACTGCCAATACGGCCTAAAGGATGCGGATGTATTGTCCCAACTTGCGGGCCGACCGCGTAACTCAATAACAATGAAAATGAGCTTCGTGTTGACAGTTAAACTTCATCAATGAGCTTTAAAATTAAAGTAGAGACCGCGCAACACACTGAGAATCGATATTCTTTTTCATTAAGATTTAAAGCTTATTGAAACTCATTGTCCAAATCAATAAAAGTTATTTGTTGTTTTTGACACTAACAACGACCGCATTTTGACGTGACAACGTCTTATAATTTTATGGAGACGGCAGCACGCACGAAGACATGACTCACGCGGCGTTACCTCGCTCTGAGGCGTTCCATTAAAGACTTGAAGTGCAAGCGAGAGCGCGGAACGAGCGACAAAGAGGCACAATCGGCCCCCGCGTTCGGCAGCATTCGACATCTGTCTCTCTCCTACTTGAGTAAGCGATGCGTACTATTAATATTACTAATATTAATACTGTTATTATTTAATATTTTAATATACAATAAAAAAAATGTAACTTGATCAATTCAATTGTGATTTCAATTTACCTCCTTCTCTATATACATACAAAATATCTATCAAACAAATAAAATTAAAATTTTCTTTCGTAAAATGCAACCTTATATAGGCTGCAGAGAACATAACAAAACTAAAATACTTTTCCAATAAGATTTTTATGTGTTTGTTACTTGCTTAACGTGCTTTTGTTGCAGCGACCACAATTTATTACCTGCCAGTAGTAAATGTCATGGGCACTTTTCTTTGTTTAGTTCCTCTTAATGTACTTTTAAAAGATCCATGGGACTAGTAGGAATAGTTAGGAAAATAGAAATAACTGTATTATGTCGGGGGCAAGGAATATATAATAGAACAGACAGACAGTTGATAGTTATTCTTCCTTTTGGCTAATCCGTGGTAGTACCAACACATTCAAGTATGCAGGCCGTAAAGTTATTTTATTATTATTATATTTCTATACTAAGCTACTAAAATGCTTGTATCATAAAAACAGGACAACCAAAGTATATATATCAAAGATACATTGGTACAGGTGGGTGGTTTAGAACTCGTGCTTTCAGTTTGTGTAACCATTGCACTGCCCCTACACCACGTCGCCATAGTTACTTAGTCGCGTTTCAGAACTAGTTTGAAAGTTGCTAGTTTCATATGCCGGCATAGTGGATAACGAATGATTCATACTGTTTTTAAATATAGTAGCTATCACCTACATTCATGGATCGCACTCTAGCTTAACATTTTATGGCAATAGACATTATTTATACCTTGTATATATGAATAAATATGATTTGAAATATAATATGCATTAACTAACGATTACAAGTAGTTTAGTAAATATTTTTCTTTATTAAGTTTATTAGACTGATAAAATTGTACTTATTAGAATGTATTTGGTTTCAGAATTGTTAATTTATGTAAAATATCAATAAAAATGTAAGTTTTAATAAATACATAAATAAAAAATTTCACGCCTGACAATAATAATTAAGCCTCACTTTCCACGATCCTGACACAACTAACTCGCTTTCTTCACATCCACAATTCTCATCATACAAGCACTATAGGCACTGCGGAAGTTACTATGAAAAGAAACATCGCAGTAAAAATTGAAAAAAAAAACGGCCAAGTGCGAGTTGGACTCGCCCATGAAGGGTTCCGTAGCAGCGAGTAACATAATATAAAAGTTCTTGTAGTTCGTTGTAACTTTGATCGATTTTTATATTTAAGTTGATTGAATGAAAGGTAAGTTGTGGTTTACGATTTATGACGTATTAAAAAAAACTACTTACTAGATCTCGTTCCAATCAATTTTCGGTGGAAGTTTGCATGGTAATGTATATAATCATCGTAATGTTTTATCATTCTCTTTTTTAGAAGTTACAGAGGGGGGAGGGACACATTTTACCACTTTGGAAGTGTCTCGCGCAAACTATTCAGTTTAGAAAAAATATATATTAAAAACCTCAATATCATTTTTGAAAACCTATCGAAAGATACTCCACACGTATGGGTTTGATGAAAAAAAGTTTCAGTTCTAAGTATGGACAACCCCAAAAATTTATTGTTTATTTTATATTTTTGTGTGAATATCTTAATGCGGTTCACAGATTACATCTATTTACCAAGTTTTAACAGTATAGTTCTTATAGTTTCGGTAAAAAGTGACTGTGACATACGGACAGACAGACATGACGAATATATAAGGGTTCCGTTTTATGCTACGGAACTCTAAAATGACTCCCGTTGTCGATACGAACATAAAACTTAAGAAAAAATAGAAAAAAGACGTATTCTGCACCAAAGCTAAGTTGCCTGTTCAAGATAGTCGCAAGAGATTTACAGGAAAGATAAACTTGGAGTAGACGGCCAACTTACAAGTAAGAAAGCATATACCTATCTGCTGTTTGTTTTTCTTTTGTGGCACGGTAGAACTCAATACAATTTTACGAGGTAGATAATTATTCATTGTGGCTCGACATATGACTGCACCCCGTCTGATGTTAGGCTCGAGCGCAGTCCAGGAATGGACTACTACTACAGGTTAATAATTGTGAGTCGCATTAAAACACTATAAAATAAAGTATAGTAGTTAAAATAAAGTAAAATTAAATAATGAATTAAACAAATTTTATGCGGTTTACTATCGCGTTTATTTTGGTTTAGATTTTACATTTTTATTATTATTCCGACGTGTCGAGTGCTTTGTTTAATTTGTTTAATTCATTAATCAAATCTAAGAAAATACTAAAATTAAATATTTAAATTGATTAAAACACCAAACCGTATTTTTTTTTTAATATTTTTTATTTACACTTCTATACTTAGCTATTAAAGTGCCTTGTATCATAGAAACAGGACAACTAAATAACATAATATATCAAAGATACATTGGTACCGGTAAGAGGTTTTGAACCCGTGCTCTCGGTTTGCGTAACCATTCCACTACCACTACACCACGGTCGCCTTAATTATATTAAATAATTAGATTGGATAGGAAATATTGCTTCGGGTCTCCAGCTTAACATCAAGGCTGTTGTCATATGTCGGTCGAGCCTCAATAAATACCGTCAAGAGAAACTCCCTAGAAATGAATTTTATAACAATAGTTGTTTTATTTTATACTTATAGATAGGTTGTGTAAATTCATGCAGCATAAAGCAATCAATCTTGACCTTTGTGAATACAAAGCTTATTTCTAACGCTATACGCAAATAGGCCACAACCTTATGAATGAAACAACACCTTATTCTCGTTGACATATATCTACTTTAAATCTTCCCTCACATCCTCGATTCTCTTCATACAAGCTCTACGACTATGAGCACTATACTTTGTAAAATGTAGCTTGGGTCCTGTGACACATGAGAAATTTTCGGACGACTTAACATTGTAGCAGCGTCTCTCTTCGATCGTTCATTTCAAAGTTATTTATTTTCGTAGTTACAACCATAGCTTACCAATAATATTTATCATACAATAATATAATACAGTAATAACACAATAATTTTTAAAACAAAAAACAATAAATCAAATAAATCATGTAACAAAGCCGTCGTCACTCTTGGACCTCCTCTTACTTATCATCACGCGGGTCGTGGTCAGATGTCGTGTCACAATAATAAAAAAAAAAACAGCAACATTTGGCTGATACCGAAACGCAACCGAGTCACTTAACGGTAGATACACCTAAAAGTAGCGGTGTGCAAACCAACGCGCTGTAGTTTTAGCGGCACGGCAAGCCAGCGGCAGGTTATGATAGCGGTTTTGACGTTTGACAGTTCTTGAAGTTTCCTGTAAATTAATAATAACGTTTGTAGGAACAATTGTTGTTCTTTATATTGATAATAAAGAACATTAATTTCCTCCTTCAAACGTAATTATTAATTTATACGAAACTTCATGAACTGTTAAAACGTCAAAACGGTCGTCATAGCGTGCTGCTTATGTAGATGTAGTCACATTACGGCCCTAAAAAATAGACTAAACACTTTCAAGACTTAATTTAGAATTTAAAAATTAAGAAAAGAAAGATAAATTAGACAAAAATTAGACTAATATAAACACTTCAAGAATAAGATCCCTGCTTGCAAGGCAAAAATGACTTCTTTTGTAGTATATAACAATGCGTGATTTATAACACGGTTTCCTAAAACGATCTCATGACTTAGGAATTATATTAAAATGATTAATTCGATTTCTTGTTATTGGAAATTATCGTTTTTTAGGGTCGTGTATGGACATCTCTAGCACAATGTACACAAAAATTACTTGAGGTTAGAATTTATTTTGTTTTTTTTAATTGTGAAGCGTCAATAAAAAAAAGAGCCTGCCATGTGTTCTCTCCATTCTATGACCTTGGATCCTTCAAGCGATGCGTAACCTTTGGGCGGCATAGTTACAGCGACAGCCGAGAACGAACTCGGTTTTCTCAGTCGTCGTCACTCTTGGACCTCTTCTTGCTTATCATCAGGCGGGACGAGGTCAAATGTCGAGTCACAATAAAAAAAGTCATCTAACCTCGACTTGCCTGGTGGTAAGCAAGAAAAAGCCCAACACTGAAAAAATAAACAATTATTTTTACATCTATACTAAGCTTGCTAACGTGCTTGTATCAAAGGAATAGGATGACCAAACTAAATATATCAAATATACATTGGTATCAGTAAGTGTACTAGAATAGAACCCTAGCTCTCGGTTCGTGTGACAATACAAAAATATGACATTTCTCTCTAATCCCCAAAGTAGACAGACAGAGTATCCCCAAGGACATTACGTTTATATATTGTACAATTAATTAAGTTTTATAATTAAAAATAATATAATTATAAAACTTATAAAAATTATAAAAATAATTTCTTAAATTTTGCGCGTACATTGATTATTGAATTAAACAAATTTTATGTGGCTTACTATCGCGTTTATTTTGGTTTTGATTTTTCAATTTTTTATTATTCCGACGTTTCGAAAGCTTTGCAGCCATGACCACGTCGAAACGTCGGAATAATAAAAAAATTGTAAAATCAAAACCAAAATAAACGCGATAATAAGCCGCATAAAATTATTTAATTTAAAAAAAATAATTAAGACAAAAATAATCGTTATCAAAAATTACTTCCACTTACTTATTTCAATTATTTAATATAAATTGCTTACTTCAATATTTCCCAGTAAACGGAATCGCTTATCTTTAGGCTTCAGTCACCTCTACTAAATACCAAAAAGAAGGATCAACAAAAACCAAATTCTGTTACAAAATAACTAAAAACACCAACAAATTTCCTTTTAGAAAATTAAGTTATTAAAATGTATAATAATTTATTTATAAATTCCATGAAAAGCACCTAAAAGCTATCTAAATTCAAATCTATGCCGATACGCGACCTAATAAAAATGTTAACAAATTTCTCGATTGGTAAATATTTCCAGGATTTCATATATGCGATAACCAACACATACATATTTAGTAGGCATCAATCAATTTACATACACCTTCTGTTTACAGCATTTTTAATAATTTGTTAATAAACACGTACACGGATTAGCCAATTACACGAGGCCAATAGGATTTGATATATTTTATATGTTATTTTGGTGGTCTATTTTTTAATAGATAGAAATTATTTAGGTATACATATTTGTTAGGTAATATTTGAGGACAGGCGTGGCGTTGTAGATTGCATACCAGTCCGTTACGTCGAAAATTCCGGCTTTGATTCCCGGTCGGAGAAAATATTTTTTTGATAGCTTTTATTTGTAATATTTCATTAAAAAAAAAACAATTATAAATTGTAAAAAAGACGTATATATTTGTTCCGGGTCTGGTTAGAGTGCTAGGCAGTGGTGCCCAGTGTCCAGTCTTTACGTCCTTTTCCAAAGGGATAATCACAGACTATCGAGCGCCACTTGCCTCGATCCTGACACAACTTCTTTGCTTCCCTCAATGTAAACAACAAAACAAAATAAAATGTCACAAGTTACAAATAAATGTTTTGTTACAACTAGAACATAAGAGATTGTCAACACGAGCAATGAACACAATTTGAGCAATAACAATTTGAACAATATCCAGTGTGAACATCAAATTGAACAATTTGTTCCTTACAAAAGAAAATAGAAACGCCCTCCCTCTATTGCCACTTTCAACGCGTTACAATTGCTACTTATTTTTTATACGTTATTTTGTTTTTGTCAACTTATGTGTTTGACATAAACATACAGGTAATTCGTTAGATAGCACTCAAGTGCGTTACGCAAAAAGTTTTAAGAGTGGTAGGCAGTGGTACCCAGTCTGCTGATCCGGGGTAGTACCATCACTTACAATTATACAGACCGTGATGTGATTTGGTCTCGTTTCGGGATCAGCTTGTAAGTTGCCGGTTCCAACTAGGCCGGCATAGTGGTGCGATGCGTGAAGAATCACATTAGACCGACATAGTGACGGCGACTGGGGCACCCGTGAACTGCGGTGGTTTTTTCAGTCGTTGACACTCTTGGACCGCCATCATGGTTACCATCAGGTTTAATTAATGCTTTTATAAAATACATCCAAGTTTTCTTTGCAGCTTTTTCACTAGACATGTCTATTATATGTATGGTTGCCTAAATTTTGTATAAAGCCTTTTACAAATTCTGCGTGAAGTGACGGCATTATTATGACATATAAACGCTTCTTCATACATATTATATTACATAGGAAACAGTTACTTTGGTAGGTCGTTACGTTATTCACACGAGCTCATTTATGACGGCAGTTAACTTATTTATTTTCATTTTATAATAGTTTTTAATTATAATAAAATAATTTATTACAATTTTTTCATGACCCAATTTTTTATTATCGCTGTGTTGGTTGGTACTACCCCGAATCGGCAGACTGGGCACCGATGTCAACTACTCTTTGTCAACCAGACCCGGAGCAAGTATCTACCCACCTCTTTTTTTATTACTAATTATTACTAATTACTAATTATTACTAAAAATAATAATATTAAAAATAAAAGCTATGAAACAAATATATGATCCGAGCGGGAATCAAAACAGGGACTTTACGTTTAACTTACAAGAGTGCTAACATGCGCCACGTTTGTCTTTAAAAATTAGTAAATATAGTAAAGCGCATTGTATAATTAAAAACAGTACATTGTTAATATATTTTATACATTGTATATGTACAATATATAATAAAAAAAAGAATCATTAAAATCGGTTCAACCAGTCGATAGTTCTGAGGTAACAAACATAAAAAAATACGGGATGAATTGAAGAATTTTTTGAAGTCGGTTAAATAAGACCAATCGATGTACGAGTATATGAATAACTAAAATACAAATAACCGGCATAATGACGACGACTGAGTCAAATGTACACGTCTGAGTCACAGAGTCTGTTTTTTAGTCGTCGGTGCTCTTGGACTAGGCAATTCGGGGTCAGATGTCAGGTCTCAAGTCTGTGTTTGAAAATCTATGATACAATCACAGATACCGATTTAAGGCGACCGTGGAGTAGTGGGCGGTGGCGGCGGTCACGCAAACCAAGAGCACGAGTTCGAAACCACCCACCGGTATCAATGTACCTTTGATACATGTACTTTGGTTGTCCTGTTTCTACGATACAAGCATTTTAGTAGCTCAGTATAGAAATGTAAATATAAAAAAACTGTTTAACTGTTTTACAATTTTTGTAAAAATTAATAAAGTAATAAACAAACAAAAGAATTTAACACTTGGAACTTATAAATAACCTGAACTTTCCAAGTATAATGATTGGAGTCCCCTACTGAAGAGAGACAGGGAGGCTAACCTAATGATTTGAACAGCAATGGTTTGGAGTCACCGAAGCGTGCATTCGGTGAAGTCGTAAAGCCAAGCTTTATTGACAATTCGTTTCTACTGATACGGAAACTGGATCGTTTTTTTTACAATACCTGGTTGTCCTAGCATGGATAAAGGTTATATTTAAATATTTATCGTAGATTTATTTTCATTGTGGCTTGATATGTGACAGCACACCGTCTGATGTTAGGCTGGAGTAAAGTCCATAAATGGAGCCGACTGCTACCAAAATTAAATATCTGATAGTTTCTGGTCCTAGTTGGAACCAGAAAATGTCAAGCTGTTTACGAAACGCAAATTTATATATTAAATATGTTAATCTGTAAGCTCAGATTAACACAAAAGAAGTTAAATCAATTTATTTAAGTATATAACTTGAGTTGAGCTTGAACAGTGTTTTTTCCCATTAGAAAACAATGTTTTATCAACACAAGAAACTCGTCGAAAAGGTCACTCTTTCACGATCGAAAAGGTAGCGTCACTTTAACCACTATAGCTTTCTTGGTTATGTTTCGAATTACATCAAAATTTTGACACATCTCATCTAAAGGTTGGTACTTCTGAACCTTGGTACATACATGGCATTATTACGCTAGTCCCGGGACTTATTGAACGATGTGCTATATCAGGTACAATGCTGTGACAAGGATTGACAAATGTATGTTTCAATGGTTTGGGCACGTTGAAAGGATGGATGAAAGTAGATGGGCGAAAAAAAATTATAAATCTGGTGTAGATGGATTCGTTTATCGAGGCAGACCCAGGAGGGCGTTCTCCGACCAAATCGGAGACATCCTTAAGAAAGCTGAGTTGCCATAAAGCTTGTATGAAGAGAATTGTGGATCTGAAGGAAGCGAGGGAGTTGTGTCAGGACCGTAGCAAGTGGCGCTCCATTGTCTCCATTGTCCCTGTGGGAAAATAATAATAATAATAAATCCTTAAATTAGACCGTAGTCCATATAAAGGACGTGACAATTTGATTTAATATAATATATATACGTGTTTATATTATATCATGTAGAAACTAGGCGACGAAAGTAGGTTATTATCTTATAAAAGACACATTCGTAGCATCAAGTGGTTTTGGATCAAGAGCTCTTGGTTTGTGTGGCTATTTTGTTACCACTGTACCATGGGTGCTTTATGTATAAACAATCCATGCTAAGCTGTGAGAGAAAAACGAAAGTTTCATTGAGTTGTCGAGAATACGTATTAACTGACGGATTTTAAGAGATCCTCTCGAATCGTACTTTGGATTCGACTTAAATTTGATTGCTACATTTATACATTTAAAACGAAACATCTACTGTAACGTATGGCCTTTATGTTTCATCAATCAATCAATCATTGTTTCTCCTTTTCCCCACAGAGATAGGCAGAGACAATAGAGCCACTACCTTGACACAAGTCCCTCGCGCCTCTCACATTCACAATCTTTTTCATACAAGCTTTACGATTATGAGCACTAGGCAATCCAGCTTTCTTGAGGATGCCTCTGATGTTTCGTCATATTTTTAATCTAATAGTGGATTTTTTTACTGTGACTCGACTTCTGACCTCGACCCGCCTGATTGCAAACAAGAAGAGGTCCGGGAGTGCTGACGACTGCAAAAACCGAGCCTTGTCACCCAGTCGTCGTCACTATGCCTACGAAAGCTGCTTCTTTACACATCATCCAAGAATATAGGATGGAGTAAACACATGGGCTGGTAAAGCATTACACTTGTCGATTGTTCTACAAAGAAACGACGCACCGAACCTTTTAGGTCGACTGCTGATTCGGTCGACAAATCTTACATGTACAAACTATAAGATGTGAGTGCTGCTTACAGTTATTTAACGGAATCAATCTTTTACATTATTTTGAGACATTATTTAAATTTATTATTTAATTGTAGTCATTATAATTATTGAAGAGTATTTTTATGGATTTTACTAGTAATTTTTATTTTATGCTTTAGGAGTAAAATCAAAAATTTCTTGTTTTGCTGTGCATAGATAATTTTGGGTCACAAACTAGTTCAAAATTGAAATTTTTTGTAATAAAAATAATGTAACGATTGTGTCCTGTCATGTATGCCTATAAATAAACAAATAAAATAAATAAATCAATCTCATACAAACCAGTAGTGCAGTCTGTAGTCGCCGGCGGACCGCATCTCAATATCAGGCGGGGTGATGCAGCTGTAGTCACTACAAATCCTTTGTCTCCGTAGAGTATGTGCAATATGCAATTGATCATAAGAGCGACGATTCAACTAAATAATCTTAAGTTAAAAACAGAAACATTTATCTAAAATATTCAAACTTATTTTCTATAGGTTTGGAGAAGATTTTGTGTTTCCATGATACAAGCACTTTAGTAGCTTAGTATAGAAATGTAAATAATAATAATAAAATAAATAATAACAAAATATGTTACATCTTAATCAATCATTTAATTAAATCGTCACGCCTTTTTCATACAGGGATAGGCAGAGACAAAGGAGCTGATTATCCTAGCATGGATTAAGGTTATATTTAAACATTTATTATAGATTAATTATCATTGTGGCTTGACTTGTGACAACACCCTGTCTGATGTCAAGCTAGAGTAAGGTCCATCAATCCTTCGCTTCCCAAATCTTATGTATATTCGCTCTCTTTGAAATAATTCGTATGTTTTTTTTATTCACCCATAATCGAAGTCAGATCTTGCTTAAAAAAATCTCGAACTAAAAAACATCAAATGAAAACCCAAAAAAATCATATCATTCGTAACAAAGAATTTAAAGTAAAACGGTTATGTTGAGGCAAAGTCAATGATCTATAAGATACTTTGATTCAATTACTTTGAATGGCCAATTATTTTTAACCGGAATAATTTCGTGGTAGAAAAACGTTTTTTTTTATTAAACTTTTAATCGCCTTGACTCTAAAAGAAGTTATTCTGTTAAATAATGTTTGCTAATATATTTTAAAAGGTTTTTGCATGTAAGGCAAGTGGAAGTTGGTAGATAGTTGGTGGTTATTTTCCTAGTCCACTTTTTTTATTGTGACTCGATATATGATAGCACCCTGCTTGATGTTAAGCTGAAGTGTGGCAATGAATGGATGACACTGCTACTACAATTCCATAACTGTTAGTAAAAATCCACTATGCCGACCGGCATAGTGAAATTGGCAGCTTACAAGCCGATCCCGAAACGCGACCAAATCACTTTACAGTATTTACTTCACGGAATGTTTACCTATACTTGGTGGTATTACCCCGGACCGGCAGACTGGGTACCACTGCCTACCACTCCTTGATAACCAGGCACGAAGCTAATATCCGCTTTTTTTATTATTTTTTATTAACAAATATTTGCAAGAGGGTTGTTCAGAGGGTTCGTTTTATAAATATTTGTCCAGTGTTTATACGACGAATACGGGTACGCGACCCCGGACACCTCGAGCTACCATTTACTATATCCTTTTCCTTCTATAGTAATGGTATCCTAAACCTACCCAATCCCCAATTCCTATCTATCCCTTTTCGCTTCCGCTAATTCCTTTTCCTCCCTTCCCCTTCCGCTAATTCCGTGGTCTGCCGCGCCCAAGGATGAATGGCTAGGGGTGGCCTAGTCGCGAGCGTGCCAGTCCCGATGGTTGGCGCCCATCGGGTACTAATTTATTGCCCCACTCCGGCATGCGGGGCTCTGTCGGAGTTGGCACTTTTTTCCCTTGCTACTCGTGGGTATAAAATGGGAATTAAAAATAATAATAAAACATATTCGAATGGCGGCGACATTACTCGCAATAAGTCACGCCTCAAGTTCCCACGGGGCGAAAAGCGGGCAGCGGAGAGCCGTTTTGCCACGTTGAATGTTTGTGGAGGAATGAAGACTAAGTTAGATGAAGTATGTAAGATGATGGATGATAAGAAAATAGATATTTTGTGTGTGAATGAGACGAAGCGGAAGGGCTCAGATGTCACCCACCATGGTCCCTACACAGCAGTCTGGTCGGGGGTCGACTCGACGTCCAGAGCGTGTCAGGGTGTGGGAATGTTGATGTCTGAGAGAATGGCAGAGTGTATGACTGAGTATGAGTGTATGTCGCCCAGACTCTTATGGGTCAGGCTTAGAGTGGGGCTGCACAGACTATTTGTCGTTGGTGTGTATGCCCCCGATATATCTAAGCCACAGACCGAAAGGGAAGAGTTTTGGGAGAGCCTGCGTGATGTTTTAAATGTTGCGAGATCGAATGAAAGGGTTGTAATGTTAGGTGATTTTAATGCATGGGTTGGTGTGCAAAGAGTGAATGTAGACCATGTGTTGGGAAGGTTTGGAGATGAGCGTGTGAATGAGAATGGAGTGAGTCTGGTGAATGTTTGTTTGGAGAAGAATCTCATTGTGACAAACACGAAGTTTTGTCACAAGGAGATTCACATGTATACATGGGAGAGGAATAAAGAGAGAAGTATGATAGATTTTGTGATTGTGGATGAAAGGTTGAAAGTCAATGTTGTCGATACGAGGGTTTATCGCGGGGTCAACATTGGAACAGACCATTTTCTTGTAATGTCAAGAATAAATGGTCTGTTCAAGGGTTGGAGAAACCGCAGTCGTAAATCGACAACACAGTTGACAAGAATAAAAGGAGAAAAGTTGCAAGATGCAGAAGTGAAAGAGGAGTATGTAAGTAAGTTACGTGAGAAAATAGGAGATGCCTGTAATCATGAGAATGATAGTGTGGAGGAAGTATGGATGAAATTGAGGAATGGTATGACAGAAGCTGCAGAAGAAGCGTGTGGAGTGAGCAAGAGGAAGAATGTAAGGCCCAACATGTGGTGGGATAAGGAAACGGAAGTATTAGTATGCGAGAAGAAGAAAAAATGGCAGGATCTACTAGCAGTTAAAGCTAGTAGACGAACAAACCCGGGTAAGAAAGATGAGGATGTATGTAAGGTAATGAATGAATATAAGGAAATAAAAATTAAAGTAAAAGAATGTATAGAACGAAAGAAGAAAGAGGTGAAAGAGGATATCGAGAGGAAATTCTCCAGAAATTTCCGGGATAATATCAAACTGTTCTGGAAACAGGTTAAGATAGCCCGGGGAGGACTGGAGAAGTCTAAAGTGAATGTGGTTAGGGATTCGAATGGCGATTTAGTGACTGAAGAGAAGAAAGTGTTAGGACGATGGAAGGAGTATTTTGAAAGTTTATTTGAGGAGGATGATAATACAGCACCAGAGTGTGTCGATATGTCCTCCACGCTGAATGAAAGTGAATCTGAATGTGATATAGATGTGAAAGAGATTGTGAATGCATTGAAAAGAATGAAAGTTGGAAAAGCGGCTGGTTGTGACAGAATAACTGTCGAGATGCTGAAGGGCGGTGGTCAGCTGGTGGCTTCCTGGTTGTGTCTCCTTTTCAGTAAGTGCTGGGTGAACGGTCTTGTACCAGGGGACTGGCGCAAGGCTGTCATTGTACCACTATACAAGGGGAGGGGGTCGCAACAGGAACCCAAAAATTACCGCGGCATCAGCCTTCTCAGTATTGTTGGCAAGTTGTATGCGAAAGTATTGATTGAAAGGGTGATGCATGAAACAGATGATAAAGTTTGGGATGCGCAAGCGGGATTTAGGAAAGGGATGGGATGTATGGATCAGATCTTCTCTCTAAGATGCGTCAGCGAAAAAGTGTTGGCAAAACACCAGAAGGTGTTTTGTGCTTTTGTTGACCTTGAGAAGGCCTATGATCGAGTGAACAGGAGTGAATTGTGGCAGCAGCTGTCCGGGTTTGGGTTGGGGGAGCGTTTGGTCCGTGCACTGAAATCTCTCTATGAGGATTCCAGTGCATGTGTTCGAATTAACGGGGCGCTATCTGACTGGTTTGGCATCTCTAAAGGTGTCAGACAGGGATGTGTAGCGTCACCATGGCTCTTCAATCTATTCATGGACAGTTGTCTGAAAGAGTTGCGTGAAAGAAAGTATGGTTTAAGAATGAATGACTTGGTGATCAAATGTCTCTTGTACGCCGACGATCAAGTTATCCTTGCATCTTCGGCGTATGAGTTACAGGAAATGGTCACTATAATGAATGCGGAATTAGAAAAGAAAGGTATGAAAGTGAATGTAAGTAAAACTAAGGTAATGGTTTTGGAGAGAGAGGATGAAATGACAGAATGTGAGATAATGATAGACGGAAAGAAAGTGGAACAAGTCAAACAATTTGTTTACTTGGGAAGTATGTTTACTAGGGATGGAAAGTGTGATGAAGATATTGAGAGAAGAGTGCAAAAGGGTAACGTAGTGAACGGTGCCATCCATAGTATAATGAGCAGCCAAATAATGTCCCAAAAGTCACGGATGGCTGTTCATAATGCGGTGCTTGTTCCTACATTAATGTATGGAAGTGAAGGGTGGGTATGGCAGAAGAAGCATGAGAGTAGAATTAACGCTGTAGAAATGCGGTCGTTAAGGAGTGTATGTGGAGTGACGATAGCTGATAGAATAAGGAATAGCACACTGCGTGATAGATGTGGTTTAAAAGAAGATGTAGTGACAAGGATTGACAAAGGAATGCTTCGATGGTTTGGGCACATGGAAAGGATGAGTGAAAGTAGATTGACGAAAGGAATTTATAAATCTGATGTGGATGGATGCGTTAAACAAGGCAGGCCTAGGAGAGTGTTTTCCGACCAAATAGGAGACATCCTTAAGAAAGCTAGGTTGCCTAGTGCCCATAACCATAGGGCCTGTATGAGGAGAATTGTGGATGTGAAGGAAGCAAGGGAGTTGTGTAAGGATCGTGGTAAGTGGCGCTCCATTGTCTCTGCCTATCCCTGTGGGAAAAAGGCGTGACAATTTGATTGATTTGATTGATTGATATTTGCAATAATTAAAATATTTAAAAATTTATTTAATATTATAAATAAAAGATATGAAACAAATATATGCTGCGGCCGGGAATCGAACCCGGGACTTTACGCGCAAAAAACAATCTTTAACCTTTCGGCCACACCTGTCATCAAATCAAACTCATCAGACTCGACTTGCCTGATGTTTTCCAAGAACGCCGACGACTAAAACAACCGACAATCGCTTTTTTTAGTTGTCGCTGAATCCATGAACAAACTAAACTATTTAGATATATATATACTCGTTCTATTTAACATTATTTGCTGAAATTGTCACCAAGTTGTGTCTTATAAATTAATAGTGTCCCATTTCTTTACTCTTTGGAATGTAAACTCTTCTAACTCATAATGGAAGTGGCGAAGAAGACATTAAAGCATAGATCACTAATCATTAGACAGCGTAAAGTATAGACGATTTCTTTTTTTTATTGTGACTCGACATCTGACCTCAACCTGCCTGTTGGTAAGAAAGAAGGTTCAAGAGTGCCGACGACTAAAAAAGCCGCCTCAGTACACGGCTGCCTCAGTCGCCGGGTAAAAAAATCTATAGACTATATGGACGAGACTATAGGGGAAATTAGGCAAAAGCTTGACTGATTTCCAATAAATGTGTATTTCTTTTTATATTGCACTGATGAAAGATCTAAGGTCTGATCTTCTATATAGGCTTGGTCAGATTCATATCGACCAAGAAACCAGGATTGTAACTAGGTGTGTATTCTATTTTCTTCCTAAATATGCACCAATGTCCGGCCACATCTTTCAAAGAACTTGCAAAACCCTCACGTTCGTACATACCCATGGTAAGTTCTTAACTATAAATCAGCCTCTAAAGGAGAGTACTGCAAATGAGGTAGCTACGTGACCTTGATTTTGTGCTTCTTGTATGTGGCCTGAGCCTTACGGGTAGTCGCTGGGTATCGTGGATTGCGCTCTACTCAAGAACCAGCTTGCTACTTGGTAGGTTAAGGCAGAAAGCTGGTGGTAATGCTGGTGGGCTGAAGGTTTGCCGGTGTGACTGGTGGCCGTATGTAATCCAGGTGTAGTTTTTTTATTATTATTTTTATTGTGACTCGACATCTGACCTCGACTAAGCAAGAAGGTAAGCAGGTAAGTCTGGTGGTAAGCAAGAAGAGATCCAAGAGTGCCGACGACTGCAAAAACCGAGTCTTTGAGGCTGCCCCAGTCGATAGAATTCGGATGCTATCCCCGAACTGTGCTGTTATTACAGGAGTGAAAAGTCAAGTTGGGAACATAGTCCAAACGTTGTTTGACCCGATGGTGGTTAAGCCCAAACGTATTTTCCTGTGAAGAGATAATGTGTGAGATAACCGATCTTAACACGCGTCCCAGCACGACAGTATGTATGTCTACCCATTATACATACAGGATAACAGTTAAAAAACCGAATATAAAGAATAAAACAAAAACATTACAAGCACATCCTAACGCAATGGGCTCTAGTGATATATGCACTAAGCATTAAAGTCAGTTAAGAAAGCTAATTGAGTTTGTAAGAGTATCGGATAAACTATACTTTAGATACTATGTCTTATTCGATTATAAATGAACTATAGTGATAATACAGCTTGACTTTGAGATATCTTTCAATTTATTTATTAGATACGAGTAGGGGGGGTAGTTGGGTGACTCGCCTGCGCTGGGGTCCGAGACGTGCGAGAACGGACCTCAGTGCGCACTCAACCCTGTATGGACGTCCTCGTCGGAGATGGCTGCCGCACTAGTGCTAATCCACTAGTGGGACAGTCGTCGCCGAACTCAGCGTGCAACAGAGCGCGCGCTGGGTCGTCCCCCCTGGAAATGCAGTACTCTGAAGAACCGCACACGCTATGCCGCCCCCAGAGATCTGCAGCTAACCATACAGGAAAACTACAGGGATGATGCGGTCCGTGTCCCTGTGGCCTTCACAATACCACAAGCTATTGGAGGGGGTAGAACGGCTGCCTGCGTGTTTGTCGAGCGCGGAGACCCGTACAGATGGAAGAGGGGATCCTGGTGGTTGAGTAGGCAGATCCTGCCTACAACACGCCACTTTGGCCCTAATTTCAGCTAAACGGGAGGTCGTAGTTTAGTCGGACTGCGATCATTGGTTGTGTGCCACGGAGCTGACGGCTTAGGACTATCAGCTGCGGGACACGCAACTAGGGGTCTGGGGTGATGGGGCTCGCAGGCGGCAGTGCACGTCACGTGGTAACGTGTGCTGTCTAGTCTCGTGTGCAACTCACTCTGGAGTCCTATATCCGTCTCGTAGCCCTGGTGTTAGCTGCTAACATCCCCAACGTTGCGGGCTCCGTGGAGGGTGGGGAGCGAGATGGACGAAATATATGTAAAACATTCATGGAAAAATATATCAAAAAAAAGAAGACCACAGCAATAGCTGGACCCTCGGGTTCGGTTGCCCCAGCACACGTGCAAAGCACAAAAAAGACGGGGCCGAAAGGCCCAATTCCCTCCACCAGTCAGGCCGCGCAGTCTGTCGTGCCCGCATCCGGGGTACTAATCCCGGAAGGCGCTCCTTCTTCGCGGACCCAAGTGTCTGGTGTGACTTCAAGCCCCAGCAGTCAATGCGCTGCTGGGGCATTGCCTGCGACCTCGCATGACGCCGGGGGCGGTCCGAAAGGGGAAACCCAGACGGGACCTCCTGGTGGTGTGCATAAGGCCGCGGGTGCGAACAGCACCGACCAAGCGCGCCCGCGTAGAAAGAAACTAAGTAAGCGACGGCGGGACAGATTGCGCGCCTGCGACCCGACTAAGAACCAAACTGCGGGTCCAACGAAGAGAGTCAGGCTAAACGACTCCTCCTCACCCAGGGTGAAGCCCAAAAGAGCAAGACCACCCCCCAAACAGGAAGGAACCTATGCCAGTATGATAAAATCAATTGGCATAGCCCTCACCACATCACCTCAACGTGACTTGACAGAAGCTCAGGCCATGGTGGTGAAAACAGACTTCGAGGAGCTGGTCGAGGAAGAAATCGAGAAATTGATGGATGCCGGGTCCAGCTTACGCCCGAAATTTGGGGGCAGACCTTACTATAGTGAGGGTGTCGTCAAATCTCGGGTCTTGGAGATGTCCACCCTGACCTGGCTTCAGGGCATAATCGGGAAGATACCATCCCCAATCCCAGACACAACGATCGTCGCGCTGCTTCAGGAAGATCTGGTCCGCAAAACCCGGGCCGGAATCCTAATTCATAAGACCACGCGCAACGTCGAGGGCAGGAAAATCCTACATCATCTGGATTTTCAAAATGAGAACCCTGCCCTAAAAATCAACACCTGGTCATTGTACGACTGCATTAACCAGGGAGACAATCGCTTCCTTGTTGTGGGAATACCGGACAACATAATCCCGGTATTGCTACAGCAAGGTAGGGCACTTAACTACAACGTAGGTACAGTCTACGTTCGCTTCTTTGGGAAGGGTGGTCGCCTATATGATGTACCGCCTATCCCAGAGAAAGACGCGCCTGCGACCGGTCAGGATGTGACTGCACAAACGCAGACACAGCCTGGTCGGACGGAGGCCGAGACCTCTTGTCCACAGACGGAGAAGAAGGAAGAGGTCCCACTACAGCCTGCACCGCCTACACCAACCACCATCCAGCCCCCCAACAACTCGGAGGAACCAATGGACACAGTCCGAAGGGTCCCATCCCCACCATCCGGTAGGGACGTATCCGAGGAGATGGAGGCGATGCTCCTTGGAGAGGAGTAGCAGGCTACACAAATGGCGCTGCACATAATCCAGTGCAATCTCCAGCACAGCTTAACGGCCACGGCAACGCTACGGAGAACACTGGAGGAAAACAACAAGACCGTGGCCCTAATCCAAGAACCGTGGATCAGAAAAGGACATATCTGTGGCCTCAACAACATTGGAGGTAGGTTAATTTACGCTAGCTCCGAACCCCCACGCACTTGTATTTACATACCCAGGAACCTAATATCAACACCACTAACTGAGTTCTGTTCCAGGGACCTAACCACAGTTAGGATAAAATCAAGTGGAGACTCCGGAACAAACGAAATTGTCATCGCATCTGCATATATGCCAGCAGACGACACCGTACCGCCCAAGAACCTCGGAGACCTTGTCCACTATTGTGAGGTAAATAAACAAGAGCTGATTATATCTTCAGACACTAACGCTCATCATCCCATATGGGGAATGGAAAGGGCCAACAGTCGCGGCGAAGAACTGTTTAATTACCTTCTTACCACCAAGCTGCATCTGATAAACACAGGTTCGGAACCAACATTTGTAACCAAGAGGTGTAGAACCATAATAGACGTAACAATGGCAACGGAAGGAGCTGGAAAACTGATAGCAGACTGGAACGTCTCAAACGAAGCATCATGCTCCGACCATCGTTGGATTCGTTATAATATAAGGGTGGATACCCAGACACCCTCACCCAGACGCAACCCGCGTAAAACAAACTGCGAATTGTTTGTAAAAACACTAAAGCAAGAATTCGCAGACACTGAAATGCAAGAACCCCCAGATGATAGGGATCTAATCGAAAAACAGGTACAACACCTAACAAACACACTTACTGAAAGCTACCATGCTGCCTGCCCCCTCACTAAGGTTACCAAGGATCTAGAAACAAAGTCCAACTGGTGGGGACCTGAACTGGAAAGGCTAAGGCGAAAAGTAAGAAAACTATTCAACAGAGCTAAAAACACGAGGAGAGACGAGGACTGGGACCATTACAAAGACGTCCAACTCCACTACAAAAAGCGCATCCGCTTTAGAAAGAGGGAAGCGTGGCAACAATTCTGCACTAAAATAGACTCTACAAATGAGGCGTGCAGGGTCAAAAAGATACTATCCAACGAAGGCAGGCAAGGGATAGGATCCCTTCGCAAACAGGATGGAACCTTCACAAGAACGGACTCCGATATTAGGGAAGTACTTCTGCAAACACACTTCCCCGACTGTCTAATAACGACTTCTAAAGAATGGGAAGAAACCCCGCTCACTCTACCAACCGTCGTAGACTGGGACATCGCCCACAAAGTGATATCCACGGACAAAGTAAAGTGGGCAATAAACAGCTTTCAAAAATTCAAGGCAGCGGGACCCGATAACATATTTCCCGCGCTCCTAAAATGGGGGGCAGACGTGATAACACCGTCCATAACCTCAATCATGCGGGCATGCCTGGCACAACACTACATACCTAAGGCCTGGAGAGAAGTGAAAATTGTGTTCATTCCAAAGGTCGGTAAAAGTGACTATACAAACGCTAAATCATACAGGCCTATAAGCCTCAGCTCTTTCATGCTGAAAACAATGGAAAGGTTATGCGACCGACACATAAGAGACACCGCACTGATTAGGGTACCACTACACCCTCAACAGCACGCATATACCACTGGCAAATCTACTGAAACAGCGCTACATAGCGTCGTGAGCAAGATAGAAGTGGCCATCGAAGACACAGCAGTTTGCTTAGGGGCCTTCATAGACATAGAAGGAGCCTTTGATAAGACAAGCTTTGACAGCATCGAAAAGGCACTGCATAAGCATGGTATTGATGAGACAACACGAAGATGGATAAGTAGCATGCTGAGACACAGGGCGATCCAACTCGACGTCAACGGTGAAGTAAGAGGAATTGCAGCAAAAGGCTGCCCTCAGGGCGGGGTCCTGTCTCCCCTGCTATGGAACATAGTAGCCAATGACCTAATAACGAAACTAAATAACAGAAAATACTACACAGTAGGATACGCAGATGACCTAGCTATCCTGATCAGCGGAAAGGTAACCAGTGTTGTCTTCGATGTCATGCAATCCGCACTGAAGACCGTACAGCACTGGTGCACCGAATCTGGTCTGTCTGTAAATCCTAACAAAACTGAATTAGTACTGTTCACGAGGAAAAGGAATGTGGGAAAGTTCAAACTACCAAAGCTGTTTGACACAGAAATCCAATTGTCAGCAGAGGTGAAATATCTGGGCGTCACCTTGGACAGTAAGCTGAATTGGGGCAAACACCTATCAAACAAGCTCGACAGTGCCACTTTAACATTATGGCAATGTCGCAGACTACTGGGAATAAAATGGGGAATAAATCCCAAAATCATGAAGTGGATGTATACCTCCATCATTAGACCGTTTGTCACCTACGGTGCGCCGATCTGGTGGCCTAGAACCAGGCTGAAGACCGTCCAAGACAGACTCCAACAGTTCCAGCGGTTGGCATGTACGACCATCACGGGCTGCATGCTCACAACACCCACAAAAGCGCTGGAAGCCATTCTGGGCATACTGCCCCTACACCTACATGTGCAGATGGAGGCAACATTGACGGCGACGAGGCTCCTAACGACGAATCAGTGGAACCTGGACTGCCGAGCCACACACACAACTATTCTCAGCGATGCAATTGAGGAGCAACCGCTACTCGCATCGATTGTCGACAGAATCCCGAAGAAATATGTATTTGAAAAGAGCTATAAAATACAACTAAGCGAGGATGAAAAGGACCACTCTGGCGCCGAGGAACTAAGAATCTACACCGACGGATCCAAGACCGGTGCGGGAACAGGGGCAGGAACCTTCTCGTGGGATTTAAACATAAATATTTCAACAGCGCTAGACGTAAACAACTCGGTGTTTCAGGCAGAATGTGTCGGTATTCTGCAAGCAGCACACGCAATAGCAAGGAGGGGGATCGCCAACCAAAAGATCAGGATCCTCTCTGATAGCAAAGCGGTACTTTTGGGTCTGGGAAACTACTGCAAAAACTCAGCTTTGCTCTATGAATGCCACCTGGCATTGGAGGACGTATGTACGTCGAACCAGATCACTCTCCAATGGATCAAGGGTCATAGTGGATCGCTAGGCAACGACGCGGCAGATGAGCTGGCCAGGAGGGGATCGTCCTGCCGACCTATAGGACCGGGACCAATCATGCCCCTACCACTCCAATTCCTTCGCAGCTGGCTGCGCCAAAGAACAGGTAACCTGCACGAGAAAGCATGGTCACATACAATGGATTGCAGACAGTCCAGGGAAGCTCTCCCTCATATTGACAGACGCTTGACTGGACGACTGCTGGACCTTAGCAGAGCCAAGCTCCGCACTATGGTGGGTGTCATAACGGGGCATTGTGGTTTTAATAAGCACCTGTACAACCTCAACATAACGGACAGCCCCCTATGCAGGGGATGCCTGAATGGGGAGGAGACAGCTGCACATGTGCTCTTGAGTTGCAGGAGTACGGGAGTAGCCGAAGCGAGACAAAAGTTCCTCGGCAATGCCAGGACGCTCCCGGAGGTCTGCAGGAACGAAAAGGGTCTCCTGGCCTTCCTGGAGGAGATCGGGTGGCTCCATTGAAGGAGAACAGTTGAAGAACGTACAAAGAAACCGAAGAGGACTTCAAGTGCGGAAACGAGCCCGCAAATAACTACAACTACAACAACTACGAGTAGATCTTCTATCTACTGTACGCTGCCATATAAATGATTGTAGGTTATCAGTAGCTCTATTGAATAAAATACTGCGCGAATTTTAAGACTGGTAGGCAGTTGTGCCCATTCTGACGATCCGGGGTAGTACCACCACTTACAAGTATACAGACCGTGACGTAACTCAGTCGCGTTTTAGGATCAGCTTGTAAGTTGCCGGTTCTAACTAGGCCAGAATAGTGAATTTGACTGCTACTTACAACTATTTAACTGTAGTAGCAGTCACCTCCATTCATGGACCACACTCCAGCCTAATATCGGCGGTGTGCTGTTATATTATTTCGAGCCCCAATTAAAGAATAAAATGTCCGTAGTATGGTAAACCATGATCTATTGTTAGTATACTAGGGTAATCCAAAAGTAAGAATATTAAACACTATGTATGATATAGTTGATTTTTTATTTTATTTTTCTACATAGTCTTTAATATAACTAGGTAATACATTTAGCCCATCATTTTTCTAAACCCAGAATTCCTTTAGAAAAAAAAACTCTCCTTGACTCTCTAAAAAAGCCTCTACAGCGGCCATTACTTCGCTATCGTGTTCAAATCCTCGGAGGTGTTTCTTAAGTCGAGGAAAGAGATAGGAGTCGCTGAGAGCTAAATCTGACGAATAGATAGCTAGACGGTATTCGACTAATTATAATCCTATTTCTTGAATGGCAGCCATTGCAACTTTGCCGTTGCATTGTCTTGTTGAAACAACATTCTAGCGCGCAATTTGCCGCGTCTCTTTTCTTTCATAGCCTCCCGCAATCTTCGTATGCAAGTAAATTCATTAAACCAATTCATTCTCATAGCTATCTACTAACAATTAGACACAGTATAGTGTGACGTCATTAATACCCTACGTCATTCGCAAATGTCACTCGAGTTGTTTTCGTGAGATCTAATGTCAGATATCACATTGCATTACACTAACCTTACCTTAATTGGATATTACCTCTCACCTTTAATTGGATGGTGGTATGCAATATTGAGTTGTTAGTTACTTAGTGCATTGTTTATTAGTAAACCTTTGCTGGTTATAACAACAGGGGTCTGTTTTCTGAGAATGTCCCCGAATTGATCAAGAAACAATCTTCTGGGTCGTCTACATTTTCTCTTTCTACTCATCTCCGATTTATAAATTAGTCAACATCCTTTCTTCAATATATTCTTTTAATTCTTTTTCTTCTTTCAAATTACGTTTATGACGTATAGGTGAATAAAATTGTGTATAAAGACAACTAAAGATATTAAAAAAACATGATACTCGTAGTTTTGTCAGGATAGTGTATATAGTGACGTTATATAGTCTCTGTCAAATCCCTATAGATACGAGTATTAAGGCGTGAAATTAATTAAAAATATAATTGTTATAAATTTTATTTACAATAAAATATTTATATATTTATAGGAGATATAAATTAAAGACGGTCGTAATTGAAGATGCGCTAAAAACATAGTTTTTCTTGGATTTGCCCTAGATTATTTTCTGTAAATTATTTAAAAAATATAAAGCCTTATGTAAATTAAGACTTCGATTGTTTTGGATCAATGTAAACATTCCTCACGGACATGTACCACGGAAGTTTTACCGAAAGCCGTCAATCTACCGGGATTTGTGGAAAAAACGAACCCAAATTGACAAGTATATCGACGTACATTTTAACTGCACTAAATCAAAATACAATATTCTTTATGAGTTTTAACGTTTTTTGCTGTACCATATTATATTATAGATTGTTGTTAATTTATGTTCATAATACAATTTAACTTAATTAAAAGTAATAATTAACTGAAACGTTTAATTATTTGAAACGTTTTTTGCTTAAAATCTTTATAGCACAAAACTTTAAAGTAAGTATGTACTTAGGCGAGCTCTTCTTAAACACCAGCTATACTTTATTGCCTTAGTGCATATGTTAGTTTAATAAAATAATACAAAAAGAAAATGTGGAATTTAAATAAATAGTGTACTATTTGTTTACTAGACAAATAGTAAACAAATATAAACTATGGTCATTTTTAGTCACCTAAACTAAATGTGTTCTCTCCAACCTGTAACTTTGGATTCTTCAAGCAATGTGCGGAGAAGTCGTCTACACTCTTGGACCTTTTCATGCTTGAGTCGGGGTCAGATGTCGAGTCACAAAAAAAACAGTTGTTGCCCAAAATATAGTACTCATTGATTTTCTTGTACATTTTTTTAAAGGTAAGCTGGAAGTTAGGTTTTGTCAGCTGTACCAATTTTTCTGAGGAGATTTATTAATTTTAGGTCGAATAATGGTTGGAAACTTCTACTAAATTCCTCAATCTCGGCAAAATGTTTTAAACTCATGGAAAAAAGGCGTAACTTTTTTATTGCTCTCCTACTGTACTTTGAAAAGAACATCCAACATTTCTTTGACACGCAATCAGAACATTACAGTTTATTTTTTCGTAAAAAAAAAATTCGATTGTGTAATATGAAAATCGGTCTAAGCTTTACAATTATTGCTGAAAAAGGCCACTTCGTTATATGATATTTTCATGTTTATTACTAATTTAAGGGTCTTAAATATCGCTTTGGATTTTAGGATTCGTAAATTACTTTATATTAAGGACAATTGAGTATTATCAAGATTATGGCAATTGGCACTCCGTTGTCTCTAGCTATTCCTGTGGGAATTACAGCCCTAACATGCCCTAATTATTATTAATTAGGTATTAAAGAGTGGTAGGCAGTAGTGGCCAGTCTGCCAATCCGGGGTAGTACTACCGCTTACAAGTGTTCAGATCGTAAAGTGACTTAGTTACGGCATCAGCTTGTAAGTTCCCGATTCTAACTAGGTCGGTATAGTGAATGGGACTGCTACTTACATTGGTTTAACTGTAGTAGAAGTCGCCTTTATACATGGACCGCACAACAGCTTAATATCGAGAGGGGTGTTGTCATAGGTCGATAAATAAAGAAATGAACATACTTACACATTATACGTGTACAATCAAAGTAATTATCAACGTTGTTAACAAACGTTTTCTCAGAAAATAGTGTTGGAAGAAAATCTCTTTTTGTAATTCAATAAAGCGAATACAGAATAATTTATAGGCGCAAACTCGAATAGATTTGTTGTTATTTGGAAATTGTTCGCAATTTAAGACTGGAATTTTATGTGTCCAATTAGCGGGACCAACTTCTCCAGTAATTTACCTAACAAAACTTTTATAGCAAGTAGACTTTTTATTAAGAAAAACAAGATTAAGTTAAGGTGTATAATGAATTAAACAAATTGTATGCGGCTTACTATCGCGTTTATTTAGGTTTTGATTTTACATTTTTATTTTATTTTAATATTTCGACGTTTCGAGAGCTTTGAGGCCATCGTGGTCTCAAAGCTTTCCACGATCACGATAGCTGCAAAGCTCTCAAACGTCGGAATATTAAAATAAAAGAAAAATGTAAAATCAAAACCAAAATAAACGCGATAGTAAGCCGAATAAAATTAGTTTAATTCATTAACCAATGTTCGCCCATAATCTAAGAAAATATTAAGGTGTATGTTTTTAATTATCACCATATAAACATCCCGATTCGGGGCACAGGCCTAATATCAGACAGGGTACTGTTATATGTCGTGTCACAATAAATAAATAATAAAAAATATTGTGGGATAAATCAATAAGCACACTGTTGTCTTGACCGAGTGACACCCTATTTATACTATTAATACAATATCAATCAATCAATCAAGTTTTCACGCTTTTCCCACAGTAATAGGCAGAAACAATCATACGCCAACTGCCATGATCCTGACACAACTCCTTCCTTCACATTAACAATTCTCTTCATACAAGCTCTATGTTTATGGGCACTAGGCAACCTACAATATTGTCATTGTATTTTTATTATTGTAGTTCAACATATTGAGTACATTGATGTTAAGCTGGAATGAGGTCCATGAATTATGGCGACTACTACTATAGATTAATAACTGCAACCACTTTGCCGGCCTATTTGGAACCGGCATCTCTTAAGCTGATTTCGGCGCTCCATTTTATCTCTCTCTGGAAGCTGTAAAAATATATTTTCTCATGTAGTCCAGCTATTTTGACGTTCAGAAATATTTCGCCAACTGCCAAATGTAACTGAAACTAAAGATTAATGTTTTGAGTTTTGGTTTTAAACTGTAGACGGGTGAAAGTAAGAAAATTTGTGGCTGTGCATGTCTACATTTTAGTCTAACGATTTAGGATTTACCTAAATTATAACTTCGAAAAATAAAGTATTGAAAAAATCTTCTTAGAACTAAAATTATTATGGCGGTAACTTGGAAACTAACAAAATTAAACGTTTTTAATTCAGTCGTTGGCGCTCTTATCCTTGCTCACCATCAGGCAAGTCGAGGTTAGATGTCGTTTCTTAATAAATAAATTCAATTAAATATTAATAATGCAATCTGAAGTCAGTTGGAGGCAATATCTGACCTATTAATTTGCGGATTATTGATAAAATCTACAGAGAAGAGAAAAGAATAGAATAATGAAAGAATTGTCCGTTCTTAGTAATCAGTACTCAGAGATCTCATTAAGTCATAGCAGCTGTCCTATATAGAAATAAAGTAAGGTTCTAAATGAATTATTAAAATTAATTGAAACGCAATAAAACATCTTATCTTATCTTCAGAATTTTTGCTCAGAAATTGTGTTTGAAATGAAAGATTTTTGCGCTTAGTATCGCGTTTATTTTTAGTATTTCAATGCGACGTTTCGCAACAGATTAATAAATACTTTACACCGGGTGTTGGACGTCTTATTTAAAATTTAGTAGTAATAGGTTATTGAATTATTTTTGTGATTTTATGTGCTGTTCTCATCTACACAAAATGACAATAATAAAATCATTTATTTTGGGAAGATATTATTCAAATAAAATTTGTAGGAGGTGGCTTATATTTTTGCACGCAATATATTTTTTTAAAACTTATCAAATACAGTAAAATCTCAATATGAAATAAAAGATGTTTGCGATAAGTTCGCTACTTTCAATTGCTTTTCCTTGATTCTTAAACAACTATCTAGCTCCTTGCACATTTATTTCTTCATACAATATTACTATTTATTATCCACCTATCATTTGATAAGTCCAGAATTATCTAAAAATATCGTTTATTATTTGTTAATAGTGGAGCCGTAGCCGAAAGGTAAACACACAATTTTTTCGAACAGTCTCGAACAGACAGTGGATTACCACTAGTGAAAAAAAAACTCAACTTTGATCGTGTTTTGGGTGAGACAATAAACTCTGGATTTCGGCTGTTGTCACTAGATAGCAGTGGGTAAGACTTTGGTATTGCTTAAATTTGTCGCAGTAAATAAACCAATACCAAAGTTGTAAAATTGTAATATTTAATTCTTATTGACAAGGGGTAAACTCTCACGGTTTTGGGTTTGAAAGGTTATTCTGAAATTCCTTACAGTTTTTTTTTATTAATTTTAATTTCTAGCCATAAACATAATCTAATCTATTACTTGCAGAGGTGCAGAGGTCATCAGGGTTATGGACTGAGATATACTAGTTACAAATTCCATTGCTATCGATAAGATGACGCATAAATTAATTAGGTACCTATGTCTGTCACGCTGACATAACTTATGACGCTGGTGTTATATATTCCAGATAATTTTCCAAAACTATCTTTTTATATAACACATCTGTTATTTTCTAGCACAATTTTCTATCCCTCAGCAATTTTATGTTTCATTTCCTTTGACTCTTTTATAGTTCTGGTGTAATTTGAATTTAAATGTGAACGGGTTTCAACGATGGGTTCTGCTAAATTAATTGAGGATGCCAAAGGATTTTTTTTTATAAATTAATAGAAATACTACTATTTTATTTTTACGTAATTATTAATTAATCAATTTCATGTAGAGCCATGTTCCTAATCCTAACTCTACAAATATCTAAACTCACGATGCCCTGGATTCATTGTAGCGCCAAGCTGTCTGAATATTAGGAGAACTTTGGACACCAGCAATTTCGCAGCTACATGATGTCTCTATACCTTCTTTATGACCTAAGTTAAAGAGAATTTACATTTAAACTCAAGGAGCTCTTTAACCTTGTCTCTAGAGCTTTTTATACCTGTGATACCGAATCGGTAGACGAAATAAATGGTTCATTGCTTCGTTTCATTGTGGGCAAGGGAATCAACTTGTACCAGGCCACGCACCCTACAACCTATATATTCAGTAAAACAACCTTAAAGATTTTATAATATTGCAATCAAAGAAAGATCTTTTACAATCAAAGGGACAATCTTTCTAACTCCATTCGCTAAGGTTCAAATACTTATGAAGCTTTTGTAACTTAGTCACATAGTCACAAGGCGACCGTGGTGTAGTGGCAGTGCAATGGTTACACTAACCGAGAGCACGAGTTCGAGACTACCCACCGGTACCAATGTATTTTTGATATATGTACTTCGGTTGTCCTGTTTCTATGATACATGCACTTTAGTAGCTTAGTATAGAAATGTGAATAATAAAAAAAATTGAGACATCAAGATGCTACCATAAATGTCGAGCCACAAGTTTAAAACCTTTATTAATACATTTTATATTCTAAATCAATGTCATTTAGTTGAGAATTACAAAGAAAGACCTCGTAGATATTTAAGTTAATTGTAAGTAGCAGTCACATCCACTATGCCGGCCTAGTTGGAACTGGCAACTTACTGGCAAGCTGATCCTAAAATCACTTATCGGTCTGTATACTTGTAAGTGGAGGTACTACCCCGAATCGACAGACTGGGTAACACTACCTACCACTCTGATAACCTGACCCTGGTGTATCTTTGATGTATATATGATACAAGCACTACTAAGCTAGTATAGAAATGTAAAATAAAAAAATATATTATAATATATTGAGACATCGAGATGCAATCATAAATGTCGAGCCACAAGTTCAAATTCACCTTTAATAATACATTTTAAATTCAAAATCAATGTCATTTAGTTGAAAATTACAAAGAAAGACCTCGCAGATATTTAAGTATACAAGAATTTATATATTCCCTTAAGGGAAAATGAACGAATATGTCGACAAAAGCAAATATCGATATTATTAGGGTAAAAGGGTTGCTTCATCGTGAATAACATTTGCTACCTAAAATATAGGCATTTGCTCTAAAACCCCAGTTATTCTATAGGTAAAAAAACTTTTATTTATTTATTTAAAACTTAATTGCAGTATGTACAAAGGCGGACTTAATGCCGTTAGACATTCTCTGACAGCCAAACCTTTAGGACATCAAGACAGTATTAATGGTAAGTAGGTGCAATTTTATGATGACAATTTGTACGAATATAACAACAAACACATAATAATAATACTTGATAGTTACATTTTAATACACATAAGTACATAAATAAGTTATACATATACATAAACACATATACATATATATTAAACACAATAATACACAACATATAATAAAACTACTCTTGTCATGAAAGATGTGGGGAAGAAGAAAGGTAGTGTTTACCTTTACTTAAAATGATAATTTAAAATAGGATTACTGTATGAGGATTTCTATATCTGTATTGGCTTATTTAACCTAGCCTAATATTGAGATTTAGTTTATACCTCTGACCTCGACTTGATGGAATTAGGTAAGGGAAAGACCAAGAGCGCCGACGACTAAAAAACCGTCCTCCGCGTGGACAACGGCCGTGAACTGACTCGGTTTTTTAGTCATTGGTACTCTTGGACCTCTATCATGCTTACCATCAGGCTGTTCGTGGTCAGATATTGAGTTACAATTAAAAAACGATTCAAGTTACGATTGTCTCAGTCGCCGTCACAAGACCATGCTACCAGGAAACGGCATACTGGACAAAAGACCGCCATCTGTTTTTTCTACCAGTCTTTATCACCCAGACGCGGAGATAACTTGTATGTTTTTTTTAAATTGTGAATCGACATATGACAGCACCTCGCTTGATGTTAAGCCGAAGTGTGGTCCATGAATGAATGCCACGGCTACTACAATTCAATAACTGTGAGTAGCTATCACATCCACTATGCCAGCCTTACATAGTGGATGTACTTGTGTGGCCTTACTTACAAGCTAATCCCGAAACGTGACCAAATCACTTCACGGTCTGTACACTTGTAAGTGGTGGTACTACCCCGGATCGGCAGACTGGGTACCACTGCCTATCACTCTTTAATAACCATCTTGTATACTGGTCTTTGCTCCGACCGGGACATAAACTTCTCGTAACATAGTTTTGTTTTAACAGTATTATTATAATGCTAATAGATTGTATACGACAGCGTTATAATCTTTGAAGTTCATGTCACAACCTCCTTGTAAGTGGGTATAATGGTTAAAGTTTCGCCCAAAGTTCCGTCATCAATTAAGCATAATAGCTTACAGGACGTGACGTCTCCATTTTGTTTGACTTATAATATGATTTAATAGCTAATTTAATATTTATTTGAATGATGATATTTTCACTGCGAGAATTTCGGTTCAGTCAAGCCAGCATAGTAAATACAACTACTGTTTTTTTTAAATTATTTTTCATTTAGATTTATATATTGTTACGTGATACCAATCTCATCCGCAAAAAGATTCTAGATTGAATTTCCCAATGCAATTTCTTTGGCCGGCATAGTGACGGCGACTGGGGCAGCCGTGAACAAACCCGGTTTTCTCAGTCGTCGTCACTCTTGGACATCCTCTTGCTTATCATCAGGCGGGACGAGGTCAGATGTCGTGTCACAATAAAAAAAAAAAAAAAAAAATAGATAAACAAAAGATTTAACACAATAACATCTTCGGAAACAAAACCGAGAGAGCTTATTTGTTAGAAAACAAAGGCCGTGTCTCGTAAACAACAAAACAAAAGGTGTTGATGAGTTAGATCCAAGTAGAATTTTGTGGATGTTTTTAATATTCCTATATAAGAGGAATGGAGCCAGCACGTGCGTCAGTCCTGTTTGTACAACGAAGCACCGATACCTGTGACCTGTGGGAAACGAGGACTTCGGATTAGAAACGAATGTTGTGACTGCGATACGACATCGAGAAAGACATAAGAACGACTTTGACTTGACTTCGACTGTTATGATTAGGATATTTGGATTGTGCAAATAAAGCGCTTCTTTAACATAATTGGCATTTGATTGATGTAATAATAATCTACTGAAGTGCTTGTATCACAGAAGCCGGACGACTAAAACAATCTCGTATAATATTTAAATAATTATACAAAATAAAATAAAACAAACTAGGTATCAATTAAATTGTAAGACTAAAGTTTAAAAAGTAATTAATAAACTATTAATCTAAAGTTAAAACGAATAAATCATATCTGTTGACGGCACTGAAAACTCTATTACTAGGTAGTTCCATTACAGAATTTCAGTAATACACATGAACTTTGTGGAAGTTCGCCCATGCATGAATAGAATTCACGAATCGATATTAAACTTACCTTTTACTGCGTTCATTTGGATAACAATAATTTACCCTAATAATAAAGAACCGAGTGGCAGTGGTGCCCAGTCTACCGATCCGGCGTAGTACCACCATTTACAAGTATACAGACCGTGAATCGAATTTTCGTGTTTCGGGTTGCGGGTTCCAACTCGGATAGCTTAGTGGATACGACTGTCATTTATTTAACTGTCGTAGCAGTCGTCTTCATTCATTGACCGCTCTCCAGCTTAACGTCAGGCAAAGGTGCTGTCATGTCACAATAAAAAAAACTTGAAAAGTGTCTAGGGACACCCACCCGTAAGGAACGAAGTTTTTTTTTTTTTTTTATTGTGACACGACATCTGACCTCGACTCGCCTGATGATAAGCAAGAGGAGGTCCAAGAGTGACGACGACTGGAACAACCGAGTTAGTTCCCGGCTGCCCCAGCCGCCGCCACTATGCCGGCCTAAGGTGCTTCTTCACGCATCGCTTGAAGGATCCAAGGTCATAGGATGGAGAGAACACATGGGCAGGCAAAGCATTCCACTTGTCAATTGTTCTACAAAGAAAAGACGCACCGAACTTTTTATTTCGACTGCTGATTCGGTCGATAAAATGTGGATGCTTTCCCCGACCTGTGCGGGTATTACGGGTGTGGAAGGACGAGGCAGGAATAAGGTTAAAGAGCTCTTCGGAACATTCTCCGTGGTATAGGCGATAGAGGACGCACAAAGCCGCCATGTCCCTGCGTAGTTGCATGGGCTCCAGAGTTCGCGTGACCTCTGCATCAGTTCCTTTCGATTAATTAGTGAAGGAATTGTATTTTTTTAAAAGTTATAATATTTTTTTTTTTATTATTATTTATATTAAATATAATGCAATATATATAGTATATATTGTAGGCTCTATATAGTAGGCTCAATTTTAGTAATAATTGGCTTGTGGTAACTGAAGTAGGAAACATATGTTTGGGATTATATTTTATTTAAATGTCTTAAAAAAACTGCATCGATGGTATAGCACTTATAGTTTCGAACAAAAGTGGCTGTGACATACGGACGGACAGACAGACAGACATGACGAATCTATAAGGGTTCCGTTTTTTACTACGGAACCCTAAAAAAATGTCGTCACAACTTTTGGTCTTAATTTTTTCCGTCCAGCCCCCTTTCGCAACGCGCGATAAGGAACTTCGTTAAGGATCAGCACAATTCATATTTGGTTTGAAAGAATATGTAGGGACAAGGATTGACAAAGGAATGCTCCGATGGTTTGGAAACATGGAAAGGATGAGTGAAAATAGATTGACAAGAGGAATTTATAAATCTGATGTGGATGGATGCGTTATAGAAGGCAGGCTCAGAGGGGTGTTTTTCGACCAAATCGGAGACATCCTTAAGAAAGCTAGGTGGCCTAGTGTAAAGCTTGTATGAAGAGAATTATGGATGTGAAGGAAACAAGGAAGTTATGTCAGGATTGTGGCAAGTAGAGCTTCTTTTTCTCTGTCTATTCCTTTGGGAAAACTTGTCTGATTATTATCAGATTGCCTCGCAAGAAGGATAACGTCTGTTAGTGTATGCACGTTACTTCTCTTTGGCGCGCTCTAAAGCCTTACCTTCCTGGTGCAATTCAATCAAATTAAGTAATCTTATTTTCTGTGAGACGGTTTAGGGTAAATAAAATTAATTCGAAGATGCAGTGACAAGGTACTTAAGCGTTAAGTCGCGGATTCGATTCCAAAGATTTGTTTCAATTCTTACATACAATGTATATTAAAAATACATTAGGAATGAAATGTAATTTTAAACAACGTTGATTTATGGGTAGACCTTACCCTAACATTATTTGTTTCGTAGCTTTTATTTGTAATATTTAATAATTATATTAAATATTGCAAATATTTGTTAATAAAAAAAGAGGTGGATATTTGATTCGGGTCTGGTTAAAAAAGAGTGGTAGGCAGTGGTACCCAGTCTGTCGATCCGGGGTAGTACCACCACTTACAAGTATACAGACCGTGAAGTGATTTGGTCACGTTTCGGGATCAGCTTGTAAGTTGCCGGCATAGTGGATGTGATTGCTACTCACAGTTATTAAATTGAAGTAGCAGTGGCATTAATTCATGGACCACACTTCGGCCTAACATCAAGCGGGGTGATGTCATATGTCGAGTCACAATAAAAAAAATTGTACATTATTCTATGAATTTATTTTTCATAACAAAATAAAAGTAGAATAACTAATTTACTCCAAGAATTTTCCCCTTCTCTTATCTCTCTTGTTTATGAAAAACCCGCACTAGTGAATTTATTACTTGTATGCCCTTACATTATTATAAAGATATGAAACGATTGTTGTTCAGCGGCTGAAATTGTTGTTGTCCTGAAATTTTTATATAGTTGATGATTATTTCAGTATACGTTACTAGATGAAACATTTAGGGGTTTTTTTGACCACTTAAAACTCTGGACACGGCACCTCTCTTAGTCTAATTCCTAATTTAAATTATTCGGTGTTAATTCACGACTTTATTATGGTAAGCAAGGGAATATTCACGGCTGAAATACGGAAACAACTTCTGAAAAAATCTGACTCAGTTTACATTTTACTCAGTGCGATCCAGTATCTTCAAGATGGCAAGAGATTAATGAAATCGCGTCGCTTTAACTTATTTATAGGTTTCAAATCAAATTGTAAAGTCTTTTTCTCACGGGGATAGGCAGAGACAATGGAGCGCCACTTGCCACGATCCTTACAAAACTCCCTTGCTCCCTTCACATCCACAATTCTCTTCATACAGGCTCTGTGGTTATGGGCACTAGGCAACCCATATGGCTTCGATTTGGTCGGAAAACACCCGCCTGGCCTGCCTTATTTAACTCATTCATCCACATGAGAATTATAAATTCCTTTCGTCAATCTACTTTCACTTATCCTTTCCATGTGCCCAAATATATAAAAAAATTACCAGTCCTTCAAAGTGGTTGTGACTGCTTTTTGTCGAGTGTCAAACATAGCAGCTGTTGCCTCCGAAAACGCCGAAGTAAGTATTTTTTTACAAACAACTAAATCATATGGTTAATAAACTTTCTTTCTTACATACAACATTTACCTAACTCTATGAAAAATACATTAACAATGAATTGTAATTTCCAAACAACGTTGATTTATGGGTAGACCTTACCCTAACATGATATGAGATCATAGGTTATGTAGTACTAGACGGCTCTTGATAAGTGGAAAAAATATTTATTTATTTGCCATGAAATTTATTGATTTTTTGTCTCTTACAGTAATGTTTGGAGGAGCTATTATATAAACCTTGTCTTATTAGCTCCTAATTGTCTTATTGAGTTATTAACCTCCAAACAGGTCAAAGAATGCGTCCGCATTATATCGAATCCACAGTTGAAATTTCAGCTAAAACATTGCTTTTGTCAAACGGCTATTAAACAATCGATAAGTCGAATGCTTTACTAGCCCACATGGATTAATCCTTCATGCAATGTGTAAAAAGGCGCCTCTAACCGATCTTTTCTAGTCCTAGACACTTTTGAACTGCCCTTGTTTCTTACCATCAGGCAAGTGGAGGACTAAGAGCAATCAATTAATCAAATTGTCTCGCCCTTTTCCACAGAGATCGGCAGAGACTCCACTTACATCCTGACATAACTCCCTCGCTTTCCTCACATTCACAATTATTTTCATACAAACTCTAAACGGTTATGTGCACTAGGCAACCCAGCTTTTTTCAGGATGTCTCCGAAAGATGTGAAGAAGCACCTTTGGCAGGCATAGTGACGGCGACTGGGGCAGCCGTGTAGTATCCGGTTTTTTCAGTCGTCGTCACTCTTGGACCTCCTGCTGCTTAACATCGGGCGGGTCGAGGTCAGATATCGTGTCACAATAAAAAAGAAAGATCCGTAAACACCCTCCTGGGTCTGCTTCGCTTAACGCATTAATCTACATTATATTTATAAATTCCCTCCGTCAATCTACTTTCTATCTAAAGGTTGTGTCCTATCGTAATAATAAATCGTACTCAGGACTTACCGAGCGGACTAACATGGTAACCATAATGTCTCTCGGTCGACCGTAGTTAGCGATTCATTTTTTACATTATATAACGTTGGGTCTAAAGTTATATGCTCTGTCTTCTATAAACTTGATATAAGAAAATTAAATTTGGGTTTTTGTAAGAAGTTATTTGAAACGTAATCGAAATTAACTGTGTAAAAATAGACTGCACCTGCAAATAAAGTAAACATTGATAAAAATAGATAAAGGTATAAACATAGAAAAAAATTTAGTAAGTATCATATTTCTAGCAGTTTGTTATTAGTTATGTCTATACCTTAACGCGATACGATCCGAGATTTTTAGAGAAGTTTGCTTAAAAAAACTAGTTTTTAATAAATAAAAAAAATTTACTGTTTTTTTTTTCACAGTATATAGGTAGGTAGAACAACCACTTCAAGTGACTTAGTCGCGCGTCGGGATAAGCTTGTGAGTTACTGGTTCCAACTAGGCCGGCATAGGGGATGCGACTGCTACTTGCAATTGTTTAACTGTAGGCTGCTCCTACTGTAAGCTGCTCTTTTCCGTTCATTGAATGCACTCCAGCTTAACATCAGGCGGGGTGTTGTCATATATTATATTATGTCGAGTTATTAAGAAAAAAAGGATAAGAATACAAATATTTTTAACGATCAAAATAAATAATATCGATAGAATCACTCATGCAATTTTTTGGCTACGAAATAAATATTCACACGTAGTCCGTGACTACGCCGCGCGGCATGTCAGGATAAAAAAACACGGTTTTTCACGCGTTTGTAAATACAGCGTGGCTTTTGTCCTAGGTGAGTATTAATTTGCATTGCATCATAGTCGGGCAGTGTTTTTTTTTTTTATTGTGACACGACATCTGACCTCAAATTCCGACTGAGTCGACTAAAATACCCGACTCAGTTTCACAGTTGCCTCAGTCGCCATCCCTATACCAGCCCAGAAACGCAATCAAACATATATTTTTTTTTTTATTGCGACAATATGCTACGGTTATAGTGGTGTAGTGGCAGTGCAATGGTTACGCAAACTGAGAGCACGAGCTCGAGACCACCCACCAGTATCAATGTATCCTAAATATATGTACTTTGGTTGTCCTGTTTCTATGATATAAGCACTTTAGTAGCTTAGTATAGAAATGTAAATAAAATTGAATTAAATAATAAAAAAAAACAATAATAATAGATTCAAAGAAGCATTACATCCCAAATCTACACACATGACAGGGACTATTTTGATTAAAAGGATGTGACCGCACACGATGACCGCAGTATGTGGTAATTTATCACCCAACCTAAACACAACCTAAACACAAACACCGTAACTGTCAAACTGAGTGCCAAGTAAGAATTTTAGACGACGTTCTCATCGGTTTAAGTGAGTAATTTCCGCTAATTAGACAATCTAGTTTTGATAGTAAAGAAAAATATATCATAAATATTTAACAATTGACAAATTGGCTTTGATGGACACATGGAAAGGATGAGTAAGAGTATATTGACGAAAGGAATTAATAAATCAGATTTGTATGGATACGTTAAACGAGCCAGACCTAAGAGGGTATTTTCTAACCAAATCAGAGACATCCTCAAGATCAGCTTGGGTCGCCTAGTGCCCATCATTATTTGTGGATCTGAGGAAAGCGAGTGAATTGTGTCAGGAGCGTGGCAAGTGGCACTCAATTTTTTTTAAATCTCTGTGAGTAAAAGGCGTTGATTGATTGATCAAAGAATAAGCTTTTGATTATTTGAGATTAACGATAGATTCCACTGCTAACATGAGTCGTATCTATGGTTTTTTTATAGAGACTCGACATCTAATTTCGACTTGGCAAGTGATACGCAAGCGGAGACTTAAACGACGCACGACTAAATAAACTGATTCAGGTTTTGGTTGCCTCAGCCGCCATCACTATGCCAGCTGAAATATTTTTGCGACACGATGCATTCCCAGTTAGGACGAAAAGTCATAGCTAAAAAGTATATTTTTTTATTTAAACGCATGCGTAGTTAAGGTGACAGCTTGCGGTTATTTTGCTATGCAGTTTAATTATTTTATGTTTAGTTGTCAGTTTTGGGTTGAAGGTTTATTAATAATACAAATAACGTAATGCGGTCATTAAGGAGTAATGTGGAGTGACAATAGCGAATAGAATGAGGAATAGCACAGTTCGCGATAGATGTGGTTCAAAGAAGATGTAGTGACATGGATTGACAAAGAAATACTTCGATGGTTTGGGCACATGAAAAAGATGAGTGAAAGTAGATTGACGAAAGGAATTTGTAAATTTGATGTGGATGGATGCGTAAAACGAGACAAACCCAGGAGGGTGTTCTTTGATCAAATTGTAGATATGCCTACTTGTTTTTTTTTTTACATATTTAATAGAGTATTTGTAGTCACTGGTCTGTAAATAGCTCATCATCATTATAAATTATGTTACGCCGCAATTCCTGCTAGGTTAAGCAGAGACAACGAAGCTCCAATTTCCACGATCCTCGATTCCCAGGCACAACTCTCGCGCTTCTACACATCCTCAATTCTTTTTATACAGGCTCTATGGTCATGTGCAATGATGTTTTAAGAAATGACGTAGATAAGTTACCGGACGAGGCACGGTTAAACTATGCTAATAGGCAAACCTGAACTTAGAGTTGCGATGCAGATCAACATATATTTGTCTCCTTTTCGCTCTCAATAACTCCGTGCCACTTCCACTTATCTACTGTATGCCTAGTCGTGATTGATCATTCAAACTCGTGCCATTTGTAAACACTAAAACTCGTGTAATGTTTTAATCAAGGAACTTGTTTTTTTTTTATTTATTTTTTATTATTGTTATTTGATATCTGACCTCGACCTGCCTAATAGTAAGCATAATTTCTTTTTCTAATTTTTATTCTTTATTCTTTACAATTTTCTATTCTTTACAGTGGTACTCAGTCTGCCGATCCGAGGTAGTACCACCACTAACGAGTATACAGACCGTGAAGTGACTAGTCGTGTTTCGGGATCAGCTTGTAAGTTACCGGTTCCAACTAGTCCGGCTTAGTGGATGTGATTGCTACTTACAGTTATTGAGTTACAGTGGCTGTGACATCCGTTCATGGACCACACTCCAGCCTAATATCAGGGAGGGTGCTGTCATATGTCGAGTCATATTTCTTTTGCCAGAATAGTGACGGCGACTGGCAGCTGTGAACTAACTCGGTTATTTCAGTCGTCGTACTCTTGGACAATGTCGTGTCACAATAAAATAAAAACCCTATTCATTATTATGCGGACAACGGCTGTTATTATATTACAAATACATATTTTTCTATTCTACATACATTACTAATCAGTATTCGTATTACAAACAGGAATATGATTCGAAATAAAATAAATTAGTTGCTCGTATTCATTTTAAATCGTTTCATATTGTAACTCTACGTTGTAGATTGGATATTATAGCGCAGAAATATTCCACCAAAACAAATTGAACGGTTTAAATATTTTAGATGTAAGCGCTACTTTGGTCCTTATTGAGTTTTACATGTCATTGTAATCCTATTATTTTTACCTTAATTTTCACTAACCTACCATTTTTTTCTTGGCCCGGGAAACAACTCGACCAGTCTCATCACAGGATGGGCAGCAGCTTCGTCTTAACGTGCGGATACTGCGATCCCCAAGCTGTCTGCCAAGTGTGAGGACTATTGCAACCTCCCTCCCCCATTATGAACGACAAAATAAATACTGGTAGATGCAACTGGAATTTTGTCGTTCGGAATGACGTTCTAAGTGGGAGGCTTATTTTTAGCGGATGCCTTCCGGCTTATGATGATACCAATTTTTAAAATTTAACTTGTTGTACCGGACCTAAGGAATTTTTGAGGGATGTCCTATAGGGTTTATTTAGGGCAATTAAAAAGTTATACTTAATATACTTATACTTTTTTTTAGTAAAACAAATTATGCATTATATTCTGTTTTAAAATATATATACATATATAGGTATTAAAATATAATAACCGTTTTTACTATAAATAGGAAAGAAAGCAAAATACAATAAAAGTGGACAATCGTAAATAAAAAATAACACTGTTTTTGTATGAATTTTTAATGAAAATTGGATGGGAAAATATCCAAGAGTTTCCTTGTCTTATTTAACCAATGTGGACGCGTGAAATTTTTTCCACAATTTTTTTTACAGTAATAATACTAGCTAGCATTGGAATATGTCAATATAATAATTATTAAATTAGAAAGAAACAAAATCAAACAAAGGAATGCTTAATTGGTTAATTAAGCTGGAATGACAAAAGAAAATTATGAATCTGATGTGGCCGGATGCCTTAAACGAGGCAACCCGGGAGGGCTTTTTCCCACCAAATCGGAGATGTTAAATTTAAGTTATGTTAGGATCGTGGCAAATAGCGCTCCATTGTCCATTGCCTATGGGAAAAATGCGTGACAATGTGATTTTGATTTAAACAATTAATATATAAAAACCGTTCTCTTGTAAAGTAACATTTTGGTGCTTGTCTCTGAATCAATTTATAACATCAAATTTAATTTTACAGTAGAACAGATATAGCATAATTAAAATACAAATTCGTATTATTTCAATGTTATTAGTTACAATAAACTAAATGTTAATTGGCAAAATTAAATTCTTATTATCTCTCTTTTGATGTTTAGAAAATTAACTAAACGTATTTACCAGTTTTCCTCAGTTTTCTTAGTGTTTATTTTATCAGTTCAAATTATAATTATATAATAGTCTAATGTAGCTTTTTAATGAAAATATAATGGATATTTTAATTATCTTGTTAATTTTTCTTTTATGTAGTGGCTCGACAGAATGGAGTCGCTTCCACAAATAATACCCGTATACTCGTCACATTTTTATATTAAGCTTTTAAAGTGCTTGTATAATAGAAACAGACAAAGTAAAGCTATCAAAGATACATTGGTAAGTCATTTTGTACCCGTGCTATGGTTTACACCACAGTTGGCTCGAGCAACCAGCAGTTGCAACCACTATGCCAGTCTAGCAGAATTTCGAAAACTTTCAAGATGTTCATTGAAAGTAAAGTATTGTATTATACAGTGCAATAAAAAAAAATAGTGTATTAGATCGAAAGCTGGGTAAATTTTGTAGACAACAACTAACTAAATTATCTGTGAGACTGATTACTATCAGATTGTAGAGCTTGTATAAAGATAATTGTGGAGGAAGGAAGGGAGTTATGTCAGGATCGTGGCAGGAGGCGCTCTATTGTCTTTGCCTAAAAGGCAAAGGCGTGACAATTTAATTTAGACTTATTCTGCTACAAATCTCTAGCTTCACATTATTAAATAAGTAGTTTTTCGAGCGAGAATTGTGTCAGGATCGTGGAAAGTGGCGCTCCATTGTCCCTGCCTATTCCTGCGGAAAAAGTTGTGACAATTTGATAGATTGAGTTGTCTTTAATTGTTTTAAATGATCAAATATCCAAACAAAGTTTATACAACAACGAAATAAAGTTCAACAAAACACTTGCCATCATTTCAGTCATAAACAAATTTCATCTTTATCACTATAAAGATATGACTTGTTTTTATATGAAATAACTTTGAAACTAGCACAAAACTAATTTGACAAGTTGTACGATCCAGTTAGAAGTTTCGTCGGTCGAAGATTTTGAAAGTCCTCCTTGGCATTGTTCGTGACGCACATAGTTAGATACTTGTTGCTTATGTCGTGTTTGCCAAACATGCCACTTGAATTCCACTCTTTCATATCTTTATAATATTGATATAACTTTCAAATTATTGACCGGGCTATCCAAATTTTGCGAGACCTATTTATAATGACACTAGCTGACCAGGCGACTTCATACCGCCTAAAAGTCAATGAATGTTGTGTTACAGATTAGCCAAACTTATGTTGGGTGAATCAAAAATTTATATCGATTTAAATCTTTGCTGTGAATAGAGTTTTTTTTTTATTATGACTCGACATATAATCGTTTCTCTTTATATATAATACAACATAGGTCTTTGAGCAATATATTAAACAAATAAATAAATAAATATTTGAATTATTGTATGCCCGATGAGTAAAACATAGAGGAATATATAATTAAGTACACCTACATGTAATCCTATGTTTGCAATAAATCATTTTGATTTGATTTGATTTGATATTTTTACTGATATGCCAAAATTGACAATTTGTTTTCAATTCTCAACAGCTTTATATATTCTCCTTAGTTTACCCAAAATAAATTTCTAAATGCAAGCAATTTTGTATGGATAAATGTTTTTTCTATTATTTGTTTATTATTCACACAATTTGTTTATAAATTATAGCCTATGTGTTATTCTGATGTATTAGCTACATTATTGTAAAGTTTCATTAAAATCCATTCAGTAGTTTTTGCGTGAAAGAGTAACAAACATCCATCCATACTTACAAACTTTCGCGTTTATAATATAAGTAAGGATGAGTAGCGTAATGGGAACATGCCAGTCTCGGGTTGAAGCAATTTGTTTCATGGCATTTATTTGTAATATTTTTATTATTATATATTATACATTTCCATACTAAGCTACTAAAGTGATTGTATCATAAAAACAGGACAACCAAAGTACATTTATCTAAGATACATTGGTAGCGGTGGGATGTTTCGAACCCTCGATTTGTGTAACCATTGCACTACCACTATACCACGGTCGCCGTATGTACTAAAGCTTAATAAATATAAAATTATAATAAAGTTTAAAGTAAATAGTTTTAAATAGTTTTGTTGTAACCTCAACAATTAAAAATTATACAAAATAAAATTCACTCAACGTTAGTAGTTAAAACACAATGAATGCTTAGAAGTACAAACACTTGGAGGGAAATCTCGTTGCACTCTGAGTAATGAAAAAGAATGTGTTCCTACTTGTTTTACTGGTGGTTCTACTCATTCTATTGGGGACTTAGTGAAGGCGACCGTTTGTAGTCACGCAAATCAAGAGTCAATCAATCAATCAATCAAAATGTCACGCCTTTTTCTCACAGGGATGCGCAGAGACAATGGAGCGCCACTTGCCACGATCCTGACACAACTTCTTCGCTTCCCTCACATCCACAATTCTCTTCTTACAAGCTCTGTGGTTATGGGTACTAGGCAACCTAGCTTTCTTGAGGATGTCTCCGATTTGATCAGCAAGGGGGGTGCCCTGGGCCTGCTTTGTTTAACGTATTCATTCACATTAGATTTATAAATTCTTTTCGTCAATCTATTTTCCGTCATCCATTCCATGTGCCAAAATCATCGCAGCATTCCTTATCAATAGTCCCTGGTGCAAAACCACTTGCGACTGCCCACGTATGTATAATAGGAATAATATTATTGTATATTTGATAAATGTACTTTAATTGTCTTATTTCTATTATGTTTTAGTGTCTAGATATAGAAATTTAAAAAAATACCGCCATGTTTTCCTATAGTTCCTATAGTTCCTATGTTCTTAATATACACACACCTTAATGTAACGGATAATGTTCTGAGCTATTAAACCTTTTTCCTACATAGTCTTTTTAATTTTGTCACTCTTATCTGCACATGTCGGGGAAAGTATCCGCTATCTATCGACCGAATTGACAGCAAAACCAAACGGTCCGGCAGGTCTTTTTATTGTCGAGCAATCGACAAGTAAAATGCTTTACAATTCCAATGTTTTTTTTTTATCCTATTATCTTAGATTCTTCAACTGAGGCAAGCACCACGCATAGAAACAGCCGTAAACTATGTCGTTTGTTTAGTCGTCGGCACTGTTTTACGTCAGCAAGTGGTTTGTTACGTTATCATTAGTCAAATCGAGGTTACAAGTCACAATTAGTAAAGACGCTTTTCGAACTTCAGTACAGTGCAAAAATGTTGAAACCTACAAATGTTATAAAAAAGGTTTGTAATATAGACGAAAGATCGCATTATTAACTAAAATTCTAATATTATTATAAATGTAAATGTGAGTTTGTTTGTTACGTTTTCACGCAACAACAACTTAACCAAACATGAAACTTTGTACACAAATTTTTGGAGGTACTAGAAGTAACAAAGGTTCATTTTTCTATATTTTCTATATCTATATTTATTTCCGTCATTTTTATATGAGTTATCGAGTTATAAATACAAAGAAAGGGAATATTCGAATTGAGAACCTCCTCCCTTGTTATGATTGTGTTAAAAACCTAATTTTACGCGGCTTAAACCGCTGGCATAGCTAGTTAGAAAAATAAAATAGATGAAAGGTTTAGTGACACTAACAGTGAAAAGTTCGTTAACTTTATTTGCGCAAATAATTTACTCGAAATGCTACAAATGTCGGATGTCGCGTCAAAATAAAAACAACACGGTATGCTTTAATAATATATATGAAAGAGCACTTTATAAAGTGCATACAGAATTTATAAATTTATAAAAATAACCCTAAGAATATGGAGAAGATAGAATCTATGCTAAAATAAGAACTAATTCATTGATATTTGTCTCATTTATATTATGTTTATACCCGTGTGACTGAAAGAGACAGCTACTTGTACTTCAATTCCTTTATTTCAAAGGTTGGCGCTACTTTTTTGCAATTACAACCATTCGGTTGTAATTTAATACTGCCTAAGTAAAAAGTCACGTGGTAGCAAGAGTAGCGGTATAATCGTTCCGTCATTATTTTTTGAAGTATTTTAATGTCAATTGTCATTATGTCAAATTGTGATCGAGTTGTCAAGTAATATATTATAATAAATTAAAAATATTGTTTTTTTGCCTAAAATTATAAAACATGATTAATTTAATTTACTTTAAATAATAATATAAAATGGCATGTGTAGTGCAAGGATGCAAATCGCATACATCCCGCAAAGAAAACGATAATATGCGGCTTTATCTTTTCATCGGTAAGTTTCATATTTTATACATATTTCCATTCATAATAATGTGGTATTCAATCTAAAATAATTAAATCGAAGTCATAAATTTGATTGTACACAAAGTAATATATAGCTTTTATTGTTTGATACTTTTTTTTATAGAAATAAAGGAAAACATAGGGATGTGGAAATGGATACCGATATCGATAAAGTTTCCTATATATTTCAGATTTCCTTGTGATGAAAATTTTAAAAAGGAGTGGGCACGGATTATTGGGAGAACGAATTGGACTGTAAAAAAACAGCCATATTTGTTCCAAACATTTCTGCACAGATTCATTTGTTCCGACTAAAAATATAAAATGGAGGAGACTGAAAACAGATGCTGTACCAACTTTGTATTTACCCGTTAAAAGTTTTGTAGAGGTAATAAATAATTTTTATATTTATTGGTGTAAAACATTTATTGACATGCAGTAATATCTAATTATCTCTGCCCATCCCTGTGGGAAAAAGGCGTGACAATTTGATTGATTGATAATATCTAATGCTGTGACGCTGGCATTGTGTAACGCTGGGGGCAATTTTATTTTGGTGGTGGTGATGGTTTTGGTAGTGGCAATGATGGTTTTGGTGGTGGTGGTGGTAGTGTTTGTTTTGGTGATGGTGGTGGCAGTGGCGATTTTGGTGGTGGTTGCGATGGTAGATTTAGTATGGTGGTTTTGGTGGTGGTGGTGTTGTAGTTTGGTGGTTTTCGTGGTGTTGGTTGTAGCGCTGGTGGTGGCAGTAGTGATTTTGGTGGTAGTGGCGATGGTAGTTTTAGTTATGGAAGTTTTGGTGGTGGTAGTTTTCTTGGTAGTAGTGGTGATGGTGGTGCTGGTGTTGTAGTTTTGGTGGTGGTGGTTTTCGTAGTGTTAGTTTTGGTGGTGGTAGTGGTGATTTTAGTGGTGATGGCAATTTAGTGGTGGTGATGGAGGTGGTAGTTTTGTTCGAAGTGGTGGTTTCGGTGGTGGTGGTTGTGATGGTACATTTTTCAGTAAATCATCCTTTTATGCATATTTTTTATACTAAGTAGTTTTTAATTTTTCATGTTTTACATCTGCCAGGCCTGGCTCCTACACGGCTCCTACTATTACATGACTACAACTATGTCACTACCGTACATAATATGCGCCATGAGATACAGTTAATCCAATATGGCGGTCGCTAGCGGACATTTCAACCTAATATTGTCGTAAAAGTGTTAAAATATAAATTAATAAATTGCAGACTCAAGCTCCAGGTCCAGATGCGGAACCAAATGATAAAGTTATTCACTTTCAAGTAGCTTAACCATACTATAAGGTGAGATATTTTACATTTAACAGCTGTTAAATATAAAATATGCGTTAAGTAAAAACTTTGGTAAAACTTTCTTGAATTTGAATTTGTACTTACAGTGGCCTAATGAGAACTATCCTGTTTAGAGGCCACAGATTAAAAAAAGTGAACTAAAGATGGAATTATATATCTGTAATTATATGTTTGTAAAGTTTGCGGTTCGTGCTCGCGGGTTGTAAATTCATAATCTTTAGAAGGAAATAAACTAAATATATATAAATTTATGTGTTGATTTTTTACTGCATCTGTAAATCTAATAAAAGTAATTAAATTTAATTAATTAACGAACGCCTTTCATTTAATAACCAAACAAACATTAAATCATACACGTTGCGGTTTATTATTATTAAATATTATCGATCTTAATTGATTATAGATCAAAGGTTGATATAATTTTAAAAAAAGAAACAGTTACGATTTAAAGAAATTTAGGTACCATCTTTACCGAGAAGTTTACCGAGTCATCTAGTGTGTTTGTATGTGCTTTATGTATTATGTTCTTAATGTTTATATATATATTTTAATGTATATGATAAGAATACATTATTAATATTGATGAAAAATTAACTGCACTCTCTTTTACAAAAAAAGTGCAACATTCTCGTTCTGCAAAATAGGGCAAAAAGTCGAACTATTCATACAGATGAAAAAAAATCTCGGCACAATACAGGCACCACGGGAGAATTCAGAACATCTCATCAAGCGTGTGTGGTTGCCAACATCACTTTAGGCTCTGTAGTCAATTCACACGGGTTGATATGTCCTACTTTTTTTATCCCTAAGTACGTAAATTGTGTATGTATAATGTGTTGAGTAGAAGCCGTGTTCTGCGTTAAGAACTGCGTCTAGTAACGTAAGTAAATTCAAGGGAGGCTCCCTTGCATCTAGCAGAATGCTAATTCAAATATTAAACCGCAAAAAATGTTATTTATGATAGGAAAATACTACAATTCATACGTTGTACTAACACTTTAGTGTACGATTTATTTAAAATTTATCGATATTGACGTCGATCTTGTACATCACTAGCGATAAGTGCACTACTGACGACCTTGTTTCGCTCTGTAGCATTGCCTACCTTCAGCAGAAAAAAAAAGATCAAAACTAGGGACAACCTTCAAAATTACGGATGTAAATATTTATATCCATCCCTTTCTAACTAATTTTAATACCATAAGTGAAAATAGTATAAACCGTTGTTTTTTGTAGCTATTTTAAGGCTCTTTCTATCTCTTAAGTCCAATTTCTTTGAAATAACCCTTGTATGTTTTTTGTTGTAGAATTAATGGTTATATTTTATTTGTTTAAACTTTTTATTTAACCTTTTTTTTGTATATTCAATTTTAATATAAAAATACAACTGTCACTTTTATAATTATTATGTCACATTTGTCAAAAGAAAAGTAATAACGTTTTTCAACATAAGCTTTTTATTTTAGTAAAAAGATTTTCCCTGCAGTTTTTTTTAATGTGATCTGACATATGACAGCACCCCGCCTGATGTTAGGTTGGAGTGCGGTCCATGAACTGCTACTACAGTCAATTAACTGTACGTAGCAGTCAGATCCACTATACCGGCCTAGTTAAAACCGGCAACTTACAAGCTGATCCTGTAACGCGACTAAGTCCCTTCACGGTCTGTATATTTGTAAGCGCTGAGACTACCTTAACTACTACTCTTAAAATTTTAGAATATTTTATGATAAAATTTCTAATCTACTGAGTCTTATCTGCCCTAGATTTACTTCAGGACATGCAGAGGTCACGCGGTCCTCTGTATGTCTCAGAGACAGTGGCTTTACCGTGGATTGCCTATACCACGGAGAATGTTTCGAGAAACTGTTCCTGCCTCTGTCGGGGGAAGCATCCGCATTCTGTCGACTGAATCGTCAGTCAAACTAAAGGGTTTAACGTTCCTTTCTAGAACAATCGACAAGTAGAATACTTTACCAGACTATGTGTTTTATCTATCCTATAACCTTGAATCCTTCAAGCGATGCGTGAAGAGGCACATTTGACCGGCAGTCTTGAACTGACTCAGTTTTTGGTCATCGGCACGTGTCGAGGTAAGATGTAGAGTCACAATAAAACAATCATAGATTCATAACAACTAAAGATATATTAGTATAGCCATTAAATTCATTACCACCAAGTACATCACGGTCGCCTTATTTGATCAAACTTACATTACTTACGTTAAACGTAATTCCCTTATTATACTCATAGTTCTATTATGCATAGAAATTATCTTTATCCTTATATTCTTTCGAAAAAAATCCGAAAATAAATAATAAGGTACAGTAATAACTTAGAGACGTGAGCAGATTTGAGTAATCCTACGCAAATTGAACCCGTGGTAGTTACGTCAGAAGCGATAACCGTCTTCGTTTTTTCTTAAATAGTGTTGATATACAAACGCAAACCGAGAGCACGGGTTCAAAACCACTTGTCGGTACCAATGTTTCTTTGATATAATTTTGTACTAAAAATGTAAATAAAATGTAGAATATATTTAATAATATTAATTTATTTTGTACTTTGGTTATTTTGTTCCTTGGACACATGTAATTTAGTAGCTTATTATAGAAATGTAAATAAAACCATTTTTTTTATAAGAATAATTGCTGTGTTCCTATTTGGACATTACAGTGCGATTAAGTGGTGGACCCTCTTCTCTTCATACGTTTACGTTTATGGGCACTAAGCAACTCAGCTTTTTTAAGGATGTTTCCGATTCGGTCGGAGAACACCTTCCTGGGTCTGCCTCGATTAACGCATCCATCCACATCAGATTTATATATATACTTTTAATAGTAAAAAAGATTTACGAAAAAGTTTGGTGAAATAGTTCTAAACCTTTATTCGGAGAACTATCAGCAATTATCATTAGTGGAAACAAGAAAAAATAAACGCAATACGTGACTTTAATCGAAAATAACTTGCATTTTATTTATTCAATATATTTTCCAGTGCATCCTCCCGCTGTATTACACAAATAGGTAAAGGAATTTACTGCTATTAATTGAAGCACCCACACAAATTCCGATAACATTTTTTTTATATTAGTTATACAAAAAATCCAATTAAGTCATCGTTCCTAAAATTTCTATTCGAATTATTTTTCAATTTTTGAGGTACTAGTACCTATGTGAGATTTAAAAGATACCTACTCTATATAGACTCGCTTTTATTTTAATTTCATTATCCGTCCGAAACTTTATAAATTTATAGATTTATTGAAGTTTACTCTCTAAAAATCTATACGTATATGAGGCCTCCGTAAATTTTATAGGAAGTAAAATTAACACAAGCCTTTAGGCCCGTTTTATGTAAAAAGCATTAATATGTATACCTATTATTATTATATTTATCGTTTTTTTATTAAATATATTATTAAAACATTTTTAAAATAACAATAATTTAATAAATATAAAAAATGGTTATCCACCGGCATCGGGAACAAGGTTTAAGCCACCGGTGGTCAGGGCTCCTGAGAAAGGAACCTCCTAACAATACACGCCGCGCCGTGTCCAGGAGAACCGCTTTCTGAATCAAACGCTTGATCCAACTACCCAACGAAAGCCTCTTTAGGTGTTCGTCGAGGCTCTTGACTATAAAGCCATTGGTAGTCATGACTATTGGCACAATGAAATAAAGATAAACTCCAGTAGTTCGTCAGAGCTGAACAACATTTGTTATTGTTATTATATTTTAAATTTATTTCAAGTCGCTCTAACAACAAAAGTCCTTTGCGAATACAGTAGATATTTTGCTTCAGTAGAGATTTTAACAGTGGGCTTACAGAATTTGTAAATTACACCTTTTTATACATATTTATAAATTTTAAAAAACTTAAAACATTATTACATTAAAATCTTCATTTAGGCAATTTTATTAATATAATATTTATGTGTAAAATTTATACTATATCACTGCTCATTTTACTTTAGGTATTAGGCAAGTACGAGATATCATAGCTTATTTACGTTAGTATTTGTTTCATTGACCCCACGTGGTGTTAAGCTAGAGTGCAGTCTATTAATGGAAGCGATAGCTACTACATGTAGCAAGCTTTAAGCCTTAAAGTTTACAAAAGGCGAACTTAATGCCGTTGTAACTTTTGTAGTTATTTATGTGCAATAAAGAATTATATTATTTTTATAATGTATGTTTCTTTTATTTTATTTTTTTATTACATTTCTATACTAAGCTATTAAAGTGCTTGTATCATAGAAACAGGACAACCAAAGTACATATATCAAAGATACATTGGTACCGGTGGGTGGTCTCGAACTCGTGCTCTTGGGGTTTGCGTAACCATTGCACTGCCACTACACCATGGTCGCCTTTAATTTATTTATTTGTAAGTGAGAAGTATTCAAATATAAGTGTTAGGTAAATGATTAGTTTTTTAATCCATTTATTCTTTTAAACTTAATAATATTATTGAAAATTACAATTGTTAATATAAAAAGAGGTGGGTGGTTCTGGTCGTCAGAGTGGTAGGTAGTGGAGCTCAGTTTGGCGATCCAGGGTAGTACCACTTACAAGAAAACAGATCGTGAAGTGACTTAGTCGCGTTTCGGGATCAGCTTGTAAGTTGCCGGTTTCTAGCGGACGGATGTGACTGCTGCTTGCAGTTATTCAACTGTAGTAGCAGTCAACTGGAGCTGTGCTGTGTTATGTTAGGTCAATCAATCAATCAAATAAACAATGGAGCGCCACTTACCACGATCTTTACACAACTCCTTTGCATCTTTCTCATCCACAATTCTCTTAATACAGGCTCGGTGGTTATGTTAGGTTAGAATAAAAAATAATCTAAAGTTTAATATAACATATTTTGCCATCAGTGTTTCTTCTAATATTTTTCTGTAGAGCGTGACCTAGAAGTGACACACAAGTAGTTTACAGCGAAACACTTCCGTTGAAACTCGGGCGACGGAAATGTGAATCTGTTTATCTTCGCACATAGATTCTGTGCAACTGAAACTGAAAATGTCCAAATCTTGAACTGAAATTTTATATTTCTTTTCAATTGTTTTCAAATAAACAATCTTTTTATAGATTTTTTGCGAACATTGATTAATGAATTAGATACATTTTATGCGGCTTACTATCGCGTTTATTTAGGTTGGTTTGGTCTAGTGTGCGGTCTATTAATGGTCTCAGTCTCCCCGTGACCACGATGGCTGCAAAGCTCTCGAAACGTCGGAATAATAAAATAAAATTCTAAAATCAAAACCAAAACAAACGCGATGGTAAGCCGCATAAAATTTGTTTAATTCATTAAACAATCATTAATTTAATATATATGCTTTACTTAATTGACTTAAAACCTAACTAAGTGAACGTTGGGCAACCAGTGGTAGTAAAGTGGTCTCGGATCCGTTGTCGGAGACCCCAGTTCAAAACCATATGCCGATACAAATGCATCTTTGATATTCAAATCATTAGAAAAACTTAATTCCGGGGATTAACTTGACAGCTGTTTCATACTCGTATCTGTATTTCACTCTATTCAATTAAAATACTGTACTTTAATACTATTAAATAACTGTAAGGACCACTATGCCGGCCTAGTTTAAACCGCCAACTTATAAGCTGATCCCGAAACATGATTAAGTCACCTCACGGTCTATATACTTAAGGCGACCGTGTTTTAGTAGCAGTGCAATGGTTACACAAACCGGGAGCACGAGTTCGAAACCACCCCACCTGTACCAATGTAACTTTAATATATGTACATTGGTTGTCCTGTTTCTATGATACAAGCACTTTAGTAGCTTAGTATAGAAATGTAAATATAAAAATAGGCTGGTGGTACTCCCGCAGATCGGCAGACCTAAAGTGCCTACCACTGTCATTTGGATTTTTTATCGTAAAAATAAAATTTTAAACTGAAAACCACATGTAAACTTATAAGTTAAGAATATAGTGAGCGAACACGCCTGTTAAAGTCGCAATCAACGCTATTGCAAAACTTTTAAACGCTTTCTGTTTGTTCCTATTTGTTTTGCTGTGAGATACAGACAACATATATATAGACTCCTTTTTAATAAGATGGGTGTAAATTGATCTAAAAAATTTTTAAAAATGGGGCAGTCAGTGACTTGTAATAATGAATTGTTTTTTTTACCATTTCCATATTAGTAATAAAAATCACGAGTGCACACAGGTCATATATAATACTAACAGTAAAAGAACCAGTGTCTATTGCTTGTCGCTGTGACTGGAGAAATTGCTGTCCAATTTTCATCACTTTACACGAGTTTTTTTTATGAATATGATTGTCAGACCCTTTTCTATGTTACAAGTACATAAAATAATCAGTATCATAGCAAAAAGTTTAAGTAAAAAAGTATATAAATGCTCAAAGTAAAAGTACCAAACTATGATTGTTGACTATGAAGATATAAGAAATGGTTATAATGTACATGTATAAATAATTTTAATAAATAAAGTTTTTGTGTGTATTAATAAATGGCTTGAAACCATCAAGCTAAGGATGCGAGGTTTTGGGTAATGATTTTGACAGAGGCGCTTATAGATGAAATGTTTTTTAGGTTGTCGACTCACTTGGGCCTGCCTTGTTAACCAAGAATCAAGTCGAATCAAAAGAAAAAAAACCTCGAATACTTTCTATTAAAGAAATCCTAATAATTTAAATGTAAATAAAATAATTATTAGCTTATAATAATCTTTAAAGTCGATAACTAGGCCGGCATAGTGGATGTGATTGCTACCCACAGTTATTGAATTGTAGTAGCAGTAACATTCATTCATAGACCACACTTCGGCTTAACATCAAGCAGGGTGCTTTGATATGTCGAGTCACAATAAAAAAAAACTTTTCAGACAGTATTATCCTACCATGCGCCTTCTAGTGGTTTATAGTCTGTGTTACGAACACACTCTTGGTTTTTAATGAAAAATGGCTTCAGTACAATTGGGAATTGTGTTTGAAATATTCAGTGGCTATAGCACGTTCTCTGTGTCATTTTATATTGGATGCTCTACTGGGACCCAAATTAGCTTTATGCTGTTCATAAAAAGTATTATTTGGTTAATATCTTTATATTAGATGTTTCGATGGTTTGGGTACATGGAAAGAATAAATTTATAGATTAACGAAATAAATTTATGTGGATTGATAAATCTGATGTGGATGGATGCGTTAAACGAGACAGACCCAAGAGGCTGGGTTGCCTAATGCCCATTATCGTAGAGCTTGTATAAAAAGAATAGAGGATGTGAGTAAAAGTGAAGGGAGTTAGGCTATTATCTTTGCCTATCCTGTGGGTAATAGGCGTAACTATTTGATTGAATGATTGATTTTTATATAACATTAGGATAAAATTAAAAGTACAGGAAGAAAAAGTGTCATTATTCTTTCAAGCAAAGCGTACTTTAGGTGTAGTGAATGCTTTTATTGAAAGTATACTGTGCTAGCACACAAGGCTGCGTAATATTCAAGTACCGCTACCCTTAGATTTTGGTTCTAATTGTACGCATTTCTGGAAAATGAACCTTTGTATTACGTAAAAATAGAGTTTATTTTTAAACTCTCCAGAATTAGTACTGTGGAATTACTATTTAAACATAAATTAGTTTCTAATAAAGACAAGGGAACGCCACTAGCCACGATCCTGACACAACTCCCTCGCTTCTCTCACATCCACAATTCTCTTCACACAAGCTCTACGGTACTAAACCAAAAATACTACGCATAAATCGTAAACCAAAAATATGAGTACATTTTTTATATTTTTTATTTACGTTTCTATACTAAGTTACTAAAGTGCTTATATCATAGAAACAGGACAACCAAAGTACATGTATCAAAGATACATTAGGTCTCGAACTCGTGTTCTTCGGTTTGCGTAACCATTGCACTGCCACTACACTACGGTCGCCTTTGAACCCATTCAACCCATATTTTATTTTTACACTTCAAAATATTACAGTATGGACGCGTATTAGCATAGTAAACTTTTAATAAACCTGTGAAAGCGATGTGCATGGAATGTTTGCCTGGAGGCAAACTGATACCATAGTTAGCAAACTAGTCGCATCCACTATTCCGGAATAGTTAGAACCGGCAACTTTTAGACTGATCCCGAAACGGCACTACCCTTGATTGGTGCACTAGACAAATGAACACCACTATCACTGTTTCTCTATCACTCCTAACTACCTAAACCAAAAGCAAATATAATGCATATATATGAAATTACGGTCATTCTTTGTCGACCGACCTCGTAGATATTTAGAATAATGACACTTTTTTTTATTGTGACTCGACATCTGATCTCTACCCGCCTGATCGTAAGCAAGAAGACATTCAAGAGTGCCGACGGCTACATAAACCGGGTCTTCACGGCTGCTGCTATGCCAGCCAAAAGTGCTTCTTCTAAGGTTATAGGATAGAGGATTCATGTTATTTAGCAATAATTTAACCATGTCATCCTAAAATTGACATTTGCGTAAACTAAGTTCGACATGGACAAGGGAATTGCGTTTTCGCCTAAATAAGTTAGGAGGCAGCTTAATTTAGGAAGTTTTAAATTTAGGTTAAGTTAGTTAATGTGCCAAGAGAATCGACATCATTGTATAACTAACATTATAAGTAAAATTTTAAAGTGGATCATGTAGGATCGTGCGCTACACACTATCATGAAGTTCATCTCCTATTTCTCCTTCTTTAGACGCTTTGGTTTACTTAATCAGCTGAAACTGAAACTTACTTACTCGACCAAAATCTTACCTAAACATTACAAATCTTACAAACTACAATTGTAACACGTGAGTAAATGTGTAAATTACTACAAGTAAAGGTGCACGTAAATGCTGACTCTGAATTCACATACATTATAAAGTAAATGGTTAACTATTTAAACAGGACCCGGTGAAATTACGCCCGCTCAAACATTAGGACCTGCGAGGGGTGCCCTCAGGGCATTCCCTAAATTTACAATTTTTACATAGATGTATAACTTGGTAATGTCACTTTTGATATGTCATACAAACTAATTATTTAAATTATGGAGACAGAAAGGCTGGCAATAATTTCTGCCAACGTATTAGCTTAGCCTTGCTATGCATAGGGAAAATGTTGCCAGTCTCCTTGGGACTATCTCTGATGGGACGTCTCTAGATGATATTATTTATTAATAGTTTTATTTATACCTATAAATTTAATTATAACTTTAGATCTTAAAAAAGAAAGCAAGGTTGCCTAGTGCCCATAACCATAGAGCTTGTATGAACGGAATTGTGAATGTGAAGGAAGCTAGGGGAGTTGTGTCAGGATCGTGAAAAGTTTTTTTTATTTTTTTATTGTGACACGAGATCTGACCTCGTCCCACCTGATGATAAGCAAGAGGAGGTCCAAGAGTGACGACGACTGAGAAAACCGAGTATGTTCTCGGCTGCCTCAGCAGCCGTCACTATGCCGGCCAAAGGTGCTTCTTCACTCATAGCTTGAAGGATCTAATTGTCTCCGCCTATCCCTATGGATAGGAAAGGCGTGACAATTTGATTTGATTTAGTCTTAAAATTCTTAAGATTTGTAAACACATCTAATTATTAAAATGTAATTTTTTTTAGTATTGTGACAGCACCTCGCCTGATGTTAAACTGGAGTATGGTCCATGAATGGAAGTGACTGTAAAAGCCCTTAACAAAGGATGTACCTGGGACGTACTCTCTCTAGTACCTATGTACTAGAGAGAGTACGTCCCAGAGCTATCTCTGGATCTATAGAGAGAGCTATCTCCCAGCGTGTACCAAATACCAATTTACATGAAACCTATATGAAAATTAATAATTTTGTAGTCAAACCCACAACATACAAGTTAATTAAGGTATTTACTAATTGAAACCTTCTCTACGTCTAGAATCCAATATCACTTTATGAACCTTATGCTTAGTGTTGAAGATGTAATATTATATTAGAATCTAAATTAGGTGCTAAATAAAGACGAAGATAACACTGGGTAAATAAGTTAAACAGGGGCCCGATTCTCTCAATACATTATGCCGAGGAAAGATCAATGAAATTGAGTCGCGGTCGCGAGTGACCAATCAGCATAGTTTACCTAGAATTAGATTGAATATAACAAATATTTCTGATAAAAAAAAATATAGATAAAATTGCTTTGGGTCTCGTTGTCTAAGAGTGGTAGGCAGTAGTGACCGTACAGATTGAGGATCAGCTTTTAGGTTGCCGGTTGCAACTAGGCCAGCATAGTGGGTGCGACTACTATTTGAAGTTATTTTACTATAGTAGCAGTCGCCTCTATTCATGAACCGCACTTTAGTCAAAATACGCGGCACGAGTCAAAGAGCTCCTTTGTTTTTATTATTTACTGGTGTCAAAAATGTCGGAAAATAGGTATAAAGTGTTTGAAGACAAGGTTATTGGTACGATCTTAAATCTGGAGTTAAAGATCAACGCACTTACTGAGCTCGTAAGGGCACAATCTAAGTTTATTGAAACCATCACTGCGGGAAAGTGCGCGAAATGTCAACAAACGAAGGTAGATGTGAATACTTCAAAGTCTAAGATCAGTGCATCATCAAAAATACTTGAGGCGCCATCTACCGTGCGCCAGGTAACAACTTCGCAATCTACAGTCGTCCCAATTTCTGAACGTGCGTACAGAGCAGCAAGTCGTTCTAAAGCAGCCCACAAGATGGCGCCAGCGGTTGTTGCGTGTGCGCAATCAGATGTTATGAGTACGGATTCTCAACAGACCGTTAAAGATGGTACATCGGTTAAGGATAACAGGGAAAATCGGCCTAAACCTCAACGACATCACCGTAAATCGGGACATAAGGATGCTCCATTAAAGGCGATCGGTGCTGAAGATGGTTTATTAAAAACTATCGATATTTTAAAATATATTCATATATGGGGTTTGACAGCATCGACGTCTAATGAAGATGTTTTGGATTTTTTGGGAAGAAAAAAGCATTATAAAGGATATGAGGCCACAAAATTGAATATAAAAAGTACTAGGTACTCCTCATTTAAGATTGGAGTACCTGAAGATCTAGTTGATTTTTACTTGGACGTAACTACGTGGCCAGCTGGCGTTCGTATGTCGAAATGGCAGAATTTTCGCTAAATTAAATAATCCAGAGGCATACAGTGGGGGGCATACTACTAATAATAGTATATATTTAAGCATTTTTTATGAAAATGTTGGTGGCATAAAGTTGAAGATTCGGGAAGCCGAGTTGTCGATTAGATGTTTGGGGTCGGATGTCATAGCCTTAACAGAAACATGGTTTGATGCAACGGTATGTGACAGCGAATTGTTTCCACCCGACTACAACGTACTACGTCGGGATCGTGGTGATGGGAGGAGAGGAGGTGGCGTCCTGTTAGCTGCGCGGAGTTGCATAAGTTTGCGTCCACTAAATATAAGCATTAAGGTGAAGGATTTTCAAAGTATTGAATTTGTGTGTGCCATGCTTACATATAAATGTACCAAGGTTATTTGTTGTGTGGTATATTTGCCGCCGCGTTTAAATGAGACCACTTATGTTGCATTCTTTGACTACATCGACAGTGTCTTGAATATCTATAATTGTAGAATTGTTATTTTAGGAGATTTTAATTTATATTCAGCATCGAATGATGTCAATAGTTACTATGAGTACTTTACTACATATTGTGAATTGACTCAGTATAATATTGTACCTAATAGTAAGGGCCGTTTCTTAGATTTAATATTAAGTAATTTGCCATCCTGTTCGGTAAAAGTGCGTGCGGCTGGCTTGGGTATTTCTGCTTTAAGTGATTACCATCCTCCTCTCTGGGTCGACGCGACTGTACCGCGCGCGCGCCGATTTGTTACAGACCGTGATGTTAGCGAGGCTGTGCCGGAGGAATGGAACTTTAGAAAAGCTAATTTTTCAGTACTTTATGATAAGGTATTAAACACTGATTGGTCTGAGCTGTTCAATATTACTGATAGCACAGCGGCAGTTTCCTTCTTTTATAAAAAAATAGACACATGTCTGTTAGAGAGTGTTCCTAAGAAGAAGAAGTCTAGGTGTGATAACAGGTACCATTACCCCGTGTGGTATGACGGTAAAATAATTAATGATATAAAAAATAAATATAATCATTTTAAACAATATAAAAAGTATAAGTTGGATGCTGATTTTGTTAAATTCTCTGAGCTACGGAAATCAGTTAAGAGTCAAATTAAAATTCTATTTAAAAATTATGTTCGTAGAATTGAAATGTCGATTAAAAGAGATAGTAACCAATTTTGGTCTTATATTAAGGATAAGCAGAAAACTTTAAATAAAAGTGACTTTTCAGTCCCTGACTCTGAAGTTGTCAAAGATTTTGCTAATCACTTTAAAAGTGTATATCTGAACTGGGAACCGAAATTGGATGTTGACAGATTTTTACAGCAGGATAAAGGTACCAGCGGATTAAGCCGCGTCGCCATTGAGGCGATCTCCTTTAATGATCTTAAAGCTGCATTTAAGTGCCTTAAGCCAAAGTTTTCGTGTGGTCCAGATGGCATTCCGCCATTTATTGTGCGTGATTGTCGCATGGCGCTGGCTAACCCCTTATTATTTATTTTTAACTTAATATTAAAGGTCGGTGTGTATCCAGCATGCTGGAAAGTTTCGAGGGTGATCCCAATCTTTAAATCTGGTGAGAGGTCTTGTGTAAGTAACTATAGACCCATAGCTATACAGTCTCCTTTTGGTAAACTATTTGAGAGTATTTTATACAATGGTATTAGAACTCAACTAGTTCCCTGGTTTACAGATGCCCAACATGGATTTCTGCCTGGAAGGTCTACAACTACTAATTTATTAACCTTCCTCAGCTATGCCACATCGGCAGTGGATGCTCGTAGACAGGTGGATGTGGCGTATTTCGATTTTAGGAAAGCGTTTGACCGGGTGGATAATGACATATTGCTCCGGAAGATGGCTTTGGCAGGCTTCACACCCAAACTTCTCCGCTTGTTTGCAAGCTATTTTTCAGATCGAATGCAGTATGTCCATTATGGTAATTCGAAGTCGGAACCCTTCTATACTAGGTCAGGAATAAGCCAAGGGTCAAATTTGGGCCCCTTAGAGTTCCTCGTCTTTATAAACGACCTCCCGAACGTTATCACCAACGATTGCCAAATTCTTTTATTTGCTGATGATGTGAAGCTGGTGAAGTCAATTGAAAATCAGCAGGATTGTCTCATATTTCAACACAACGTAGATAAGGTGCATTTGTGGAGTGTGGAAAACCACCTTGATTTAAATATCGAAAAATGTTCAGTCGTATCGTTTTCCAGATCTCAGAATGTTATTTGTCATCCTTACACACTGACTGGAGCCCCACTCACACGTCATGATGTAGTGAAGGATCTAGGAGTTCTATTTTCTAGTGACCTGACCTTCCACTTGCATATTACTAAAGTGTGTGCCAAGGCCAGGAGAAATTTGGGATGGGTTATGAGACAAGCACGGGATTTTTCTGACCCTGCTACAATAACTGTGTTGTACAATTCGTATGTCCGTAGCGCTCTGGAGTTTAATGCCATAATATGGAATCCCAGAGAAAGCACATACACGCTAATGATAGAAAAGGTGCAGAAATTGTTCCTAAGAGCTTTATACAAGAAGGTCTATGGCTATTATCCCTTTTTGTACCCTACGGCATTCATTCTTGGTATGCTGAATTACAATTCCTTGGAGGTTAGAAGGAATAGGACGTTGGTCTTATTTATTTTAAAAATCCTAAAGGGTAATTTGTACCTACCTGAGGTGTTAAAGCGTATCTCACTGTTCGTTCCTAACAAATATCTACGCGCGCGCGGGCATCGACTATTCGCAGAGGAGAGTGCTCGTACGCACTTACTGCGGAGCGCCCCTGTCTCCCGTGCAATCGTTTTGTTGAACGGGATCCTACATGGCAACATGAATTTCGACGCTTTCGCATCATCGGATGCACAAAGCGATAAAATTGTATTGAATTACTTGGAGCGATTAGGTTAAGTTAGGTTAGTAAATTAAGCTTAATATTAAGATTTTTTGTAAGAAATATATTGTATTAGTTGGGTTAAGTCTGTAATGTACAATATTCTGTTAAATAAATAAATAAATAAATAGTCTCCAGCAGGGCGCTGTCATGTCGAGCCCCGATAAAAATGTGTACAGTCCTTGAAGTGATTTCTTCGGTTTAAGCTTGAATGTTGTCGGTTCTAATTGGGCTGCGATAGTGGCAGTCGCCTTTATTTATGGATCGCACTTTATCCTAATATCTGGTAAGGTGCTGTTCTAAGGCAACCGTGTTGTAGTGGCAGTGCAATGGTTACGCAAACGGAGAGCACGGCTTCAACACCACTTGCCGCTGCCAATGTATCTTTGATATGATATGTACTTTGGTTGTCACAATTCTATGATACAAGCACTTTAGTAGAATGTAAATAGAAATTTTATAGAATGTTTATAGAAATGTAAATTTTAAAAATATGTTCAGGTCCAAAAACTACCACATCCACCATAAAAATATTTCCATATTGTTGTCTTAATTTAGACAAGGAGACGCTATCATTGTCCACGTGCAATTTCCATTATTTATTACATGACCTACAGCTGATTTCATACAGATAATGTCATCTATATGACTTACTGCCTTTTCCGCGAGCCCATGAATTTCTACATTTTACCCTCACAAATTTTGTGCGTAATTACTACGTTTTGGTTATTAAAACTGACTTATATTGTTTCGTTAATCATTTGTTTCTTTTGGGTCGTATTTTTTTTTTTCAAAATTATCTGTATCTTCAGACTAGTTATTTACAACTTTTTTTATTGTGACTCGACATAGGACAGCACCCCGCTTAATGTTAAGCAAGTGTGGTCCATGAATGGATGTCACTGCTACTACAATGCAATAACTGTAAGGAGCAATCACATCCATTATGCCGGCCTAGTTGGAACCGGCAACTTACAAGCTGATCCCGAAACGCAACCAAATCCGTTCACTGTCTGTATACTTGTAAGTGGTGGTACTACCCCGGATCGGCAAACTGGGTACCACTGCCTACCACTCTTTATATTTAGATAAAAAAAGGGTTTTTCTTAACTTAGTTTATATATTGAATTAAACAAATTTTATGCGGCTTACTATCGCGTTTATATTGGTTTTAATTTTACATATTTTTATTATTCCGACGTGACCACTATGGCTGCAAAGTTCTCGAAACTATACCACTTTACGGTCTGCACACTTTAAAATTATGGTACTCGTATTACCGCGGATCGGCATACTAGTCAGTATGCCGTTCCGCGGTATGGTATGCATACAAAACCTAAATTAAATTTATCAAATATTTAAAGAAATGTCTTATTATTTTTAACCGACTTCAAAAAAGGAGGAGGTTTTCAATTCGTCCGTATAATTTTTATTAATTATATTTCTTGTAATAATCTCATTACACTCCGCACAACGCACAAATGTTTATAAAAGTTTTTATTTTCCTTGAAATCAGTTGAACATCCATAACGCAAGAAACTTTGCATTTATCTTTTATTACTTTCACGAGAGAAATATTTTCTTTTTTTTTTGCTCCGTGCTGAAACGATTGGGCTGTATATAGTTTTGACGGTAGTGTAGGACAATTTTTTTATTTTATTTTATTAAACGTAGCTTCGGTGTTATCTAGTCAATCTGACGACAGGCGTGGCGTAGTAGTATGCCATGGCATAGTCCGTTGCGCGAGTGTCCCGGCTTCGATTCCCGGTCGGAGCAAATATTTGTTTCAAAGCTTTTGTTTGTAATATTTATAATAATAGTATGAATAAATTTACAAATATTGTTAGTATAAAAAAAAGCAGATAGTATTTGCTCCTGGTCTGGTTGTCTAAGATTGGTAAGCAGTCTGCCGATCCAGAGTAGTACAACCATATACAAGTATACTAACCGTGAAATGACTTCGTGTTTCAGGATCAGCATGTAAGTTGCCTGTTGCAGCTAGGCATAGTGGCATAGTGGATGCGCCTACTACTTACAGTTATTGAACTGGAGTAGAAGTCACCTTCAATCATAGGCCGCACTCCAGCTTAACATGAGGCGGGGTGCTGTCATATGTCGAGTCAATATAATTTTAAAAAGTCTCTTATCACACATTGGTCATTTACTAAAATATAAATGCATGCATTTTAAACAAAAACTATTAACTATAATTATGAGGTTAAAACGCCTGACCGTGTTTAGTAGTAGATAAATCATCTTGCAAACCAAGAACTCTCGGTTCAAATCACTTTCCGGTGTGAATTAATCAATAAAATTATCACGCAGAGATAGACAAGGATAAGCAGAGACAATAGAGGGCCACTTGCTACGATCCTGATACAACTTCATCGGTTTTCTTACACAAAATTCACTGTATACAAGCTGTACGGTTATGGGCACTAGACTAACCAGCTTTCTTGATAATGTCTCCGATATAGTTTAAAATATATGGACACATGCAAACCAATCATTACAAGTGGTATTTTTTTTTAAAATAATGCATTTTAAATAATCAAAATAACTACATAACTAAATTATAAACAAATCAAATTGTTTATTGAAAGGATTTTTTTTAAATTGTGACTTGACATATACCAGCACCCCGCTTGATGTTAAACCGAAGTGTGGTCCATGAATGAATGTCACCGCTACTGCAATTCAATAACTTTGAGTAGCAATCACATCCACTATGCCGGCCTAGATGGAACCGGCAACTTACAAGCTGATCCCGAAAACCTGATCACTTCACGGTCTGTATACTTGTAAGTGGTGGTACTACCCCGGATCGGCAGACTGGGTACCACTGCCTACCACTCTTTGATAACCAGACCCGAAGAAAATATCCATCTCTTTTTTTTTAACAAATATTAGCAATATTTAATATTATTAAACATACAAATAAAAGCTATGAAACAAATATTTATAGGATTTCCTTGCGGAGGAGTATCTATATTACATACTCGTATTTATTTATTTTACTCTATAGAATCCACAAGATCACTCAGCCAAGTCAGGATAACAGTTTTCATATATATAAAAAAAACAATTCTAATGAATCGATGTGAATGTGTATAGATCACGAATTCCGGATACAAAGAAATAAATAAAACGAAGCAACAGTTTTAGAAAAGTATTTTTTTATATTCATTTGTACCCACAAAAAGTATATTTTATTCTCACTTACTGTTTTATTTTATTTATCTTTTTTTTTCTTTCCCTAATAAAGTCCTGTTTATAGTAACACATAATGATGGTCACTCCGTAATGTATGGTAGTAAAAACTTAAAGAAGACTACAACCGTCCCTGACACTGATGGATGCGGACTCTACGAAGCAGCTGTGACTAATTTTGCAACATTGTTGTATCTAACTAACTGTAATTAAAATTGCATTAGTAAATATTCTAGTAGGAACACATAAATTGTTTTTGGTGAACCAAATGGGTACGCTTTGGTCATAAGAAGCTGCTGGAATTTGGTTACGCTATTTAAACAAGTTTAGTGAATTTTGTATGAGGTTTACATTTAAAGTTTTCGTGTTTCGGTTTAAGAAATATTTAATAATAGATTAGATAAATAGAGAGACATCCAATAAAGAGACTAAATAGGTAGTAATAGAAAAAAGTAAATCCGAAAAAAAATTTTACTCGACATTTTACCTCGATTTGTAAGGTAAGGTTCAAGAATATTGCCGACTGATTCAACTGACTTAGTTGACAGGTGCCTCAGTCGCCGTCACTATGCCGTATTTGTTTAAAAAATAATTCGTTACTATTATAAACTAAAATTTTCATCATAAATCATAAAACTATTGAAATATTTTTTTTGTGCCGGTAAACGTCATCATCATCATCAAATTGTTACGCCTTTTTCCCACAGGGACAGGCAGAGACAAAGGAGCGCCACTTGCTACGATTCCGACACAACTCCCTCGGTTCCCTTACATTCACAATTCTCTTCATACAAGCTCTAAAAATCAGATATCGGAATAAAACGATAATTAAGCCCACTTAATAATATTGTAGAAATAGAGTAAGTATGGCTATTTAATTGAATAATAAAATGGTTACCTCTTATAACCACGTTATTATCACAATAGTAAAACGAAAAAAAAAGAGAAAAATATCGTTTGTTGGAATTAAGAATTATTTACAACATTTTAAAGCGACACATTATTTCAAAAGCAAATAACACAGCGCGCATTATTTCGTCAGAAGCATTGTTGTACACCGGAAAGTCATCTATAAAGTTTTCAAATAGTATGCGATTTCCCTCGCTGTTCACCAGCGAAATATTAAACAAATATCACAGCCTAAAATAATACAATAAAATTTGTTTTGTATACCGAAACTTTTTAAAGAATTTTCCAATGTTAAATTTCAATCTGTGGTTAAACATTTGTTGTTTTTATGTAGCATTTTCACAATTTTGTGAGTGGGCGTATCGTCCATTTAGGAGTTGGATTCCGTGACCCAGAGCAATAAAGTAGCTTCTGCATATTGCCGGCAACATAACCCTTCCAAATTCAGAAGGCAGGAGTAAAGTAATTTTCTGTTAGCTGAGAACGCCATGATAAATCACTAGGGTAATACTTTACTAAAATTGGATAGCAAGTTATTAACCTATTTACGACTGCAACTTGTTAATAGTATTAAATTTTGAATAACACGAACTCTATGCAATATTTCATGCGATTCCTATATATATATATATATATACTATCCAATTTTAGTAAAGTATTACCCTAGTGATTATATATATATATATATATATATAGGAATCGCATGAAATATTGCATAGAGTTCGTGTTATTCAAAATTTAATACTATTAACAAGTTGCAGTCGTAAATAGGTTAATAACTTGCTATCCAATTTTAGTAAAGTATTACCCTAGTGATTATATATATATATATATAGGAATCGCATGAAATATTGCATAGAGTTCGTGTTATTCAAAATTTAATTCTATTAACAAGTTGCAGTCGTAAATAGGTTAATAACTTGCTATCCAATTTTAGTAAAGTATTACCCTAGTGATTTATCATGGCGTTCTCAGCTAACAGAAAATTACTTTACTCCTGCCTTCTGAATATATATATATATATATATATATATATATATATATATATATATATATATATATATATATATATATATATATTATTGTTACATGGCATAAAACAACACCCGCCTGATGTTAAGCTAAAGTGCGGTCCATGAATGAAGGTAACTGCTACTACAGTTCAATAACTGTAACTAGCACATCCACTATGTTGGAACCAGCAACTTACAAGCTGATCTCGAAACGCGACTAAGGCACTTCACGGTCTGTATTACTTGTTTTATTGTAAAATAACATATAAGAACACCCGCCTGATGTTAAGCTGAAGTGCGGTCCATGAATATAGGTAACTACTACTACAATTCAATAACTGTAACTTGTAACTGGCAGTCACATCCTTTATGCCGGCAACTTACAGCTAATCCCGAAACGCGACTAAGTCACTTCACGGTCTGTATACTTGTTTTATTTATGTTGAGCTGGAGTGAGGTTTATGAATGGAAGTGTTTGCTACTTACAGTTAAACAACTGCAACTAGCAGTCATGTCTACTATAAATACGGAAACCTGCAACTTTTCAAGCTGAATAATAGTAATTGAGCTAATGCCTAATTTTAGTGTTTGGTGCGCGTATAGTCCCGGGTTCGATTCAAGTATAGTCTCGGTCACAGCTAATATTTGTTTCATTCATAGCTTTTATTTATAATATATTAAATATTGCAAATATTTGTTAATAAAAAAAGCGGCGGATATTTGCTTCGGGTCTGGCTATCAGAGTGGTAGGTAGTGGTACCCAGTCTGCTGATCCGGGGTAATACCACCACTTACAAGTATACAGACCATATACAGTGACATATTCGCTTTTCGGGATCAGCTTGTAAGTTGCCGGTTCCAACTAGGCCAGCATAGTGAATGTGATTGCTTCTCACAATTATTGAATTGTAGTATTAGTGACACCAGCTTAACATCAATCAAGGTGCTTTCATATAACGAGTCACAATAAAAATATATATTTAAAAATTCTGTAAGATATGTTCTACCCATTCTAAAACCTTGGATTCTTCAAGCAAAGAGTAATATAATACCGCTTACTATGTGACAACGACTGAGAGTAATAATAATAGAATTCTTTATTGCACGTAAATAACAACAAAGGTTTACAAGAGGCGAACTTAATGCCTTAGGGCATTTTCTACCAGTTAACCTTTGGGAGGTGTAGACGGTTACTTCTTCAGTGCAGGAAGTGAAAGATAAGATAATTAGTTTTAAATGTAAATAATAAATAGATATAATATAGATATAATAGATATAATATATAGGTAAATGACCGTGGATGATAGAAAATGAAAATGATGGAGGTCCAAAAGTGCCTATGAATGCAAAAAAATGCAAAAGCTTAGGTTTAAATAAAGCGTTTTCTATTACATTATATAAATTACCTTTTAAATAATATTGCGGGGATTAATATTTAAAATATTACAACAATGTAACAAAATTGTTGTCAAACTGTTATTATGAAACAAAATAATTTGTAACGCTATTTGCAGAATCGTCGTTTTGATAATTTTGTATAATACAAACAAATATTTTATAATAATCATATTTAAGATTATTAAATTAATTTGAATGTCATTTTAATTTTAATATTTTATATTAAATACGGATGTAAGTGCTAATTTTGAGATACTGAAGATTTGTTTTATTGTGACTCGACATAATATGTGTTTTTTTTTTTGACAGCAGCCCCCTAGAGTGCGTTCTATGAACGGAGATGACTGCTATTACATAACTATAAGTAACAGTCACATCCACTATACCGGCCTAGTTGGACTTGAAACCGGCAACTTACAAGCTGATTTTACATTTTTTTATTATTCCTACGTTTCGGTAAAAACAAAATCAAAATATCAGACGGGGTAGTTTTGGAAACAATAACAGCATCAACCAATAGGACTACCAACACCTCAGTCTCTCAGTAACCACGATGGCTGCAAAGCTCTCAAAACGTCGGAATAATAAAAAAATGTAAAATCAAAACCAAAACAAACGCGATAGTAAGCCTCATAAAATTTGTTTAATTCATGGTCTGTATACTTGTAAGTACTATCCTGGATTAGCGAACTGGGCTATAACCACTGCATACTACGCTGAGAAAATATAAATTACAATATAAAAAGTTACAATATAAACAAATAAAAAACTTAAGCATTGTTAAACTATAAAAGGGATTAGTGGGATGTAAAGCTATGGGTGGTGGAAAAAAAGGTTTTCAAGAAGAAAATACAAGAAAGAAAGATTTACTATGATGAACTCAGAAATACAGCAAAAATACCGACATTATGAAAATCTATTTACCATTTTTTATCGTGCTTCTTCGCGCTCCAGTTTCTTCGGGGACGACCTAGGAAAATAGAAAATTCGTAAAAGAAGTTAGGTAACATTTTATTAATAAGGCAAATTCATAAATATGTATATAAAACTAGGAGTTATACCAGAATCGTGTAAGGTGGCGATTCATTGTCTCTACCTAACCAAGTCAATCAATCAATCAATTCATATCCACAATTATTTTCATACAAGCTATACTATTACGGGAACCAGGCAACCCAAATTTCTTGAGGATGTTGCAGGTTGGTCGGAAAAAACCCTCCTGAAAAGAAAGAAAAAATCTTTTCTTTTTTAGGTTAATAATTGTGCATTATGCCAAACGTATTAAAAGTATCCTTTTTTGTATATAATTTTACAATAAAGAGGAGTCCATGATTATGGAGGAATTAAATCAGGTTTAAAATAAAGCGAATCACATATAGGGACATATCGGCATATTTTGTGTCCTTCAGCCTGTAAGCCTCACCATCTAATTTAAAGATACCAAATATTCCAAAATTAAGTGCCGAATTGGTGATAATTAGTGCCAAAAAGATAAAATTTGTGCCACTGTATCTTCGGAGATATACATAGGTGTTGGTGAGGCTTGCAGAATGAAGCTCACCCCAGAAGTCTCACCATCAGATCTCATCAACGGTATGAACTATCGACATAATTCTAATTCATATATCTTGTGCTAAATTTTTGCCACCCGTCACACCAAATTTCAAGAACATTGAGTTTAAGATCTCCAAGATACAGGGGTACCTTAGTGAGGCTTGTGGAATGAACTTCAGCCTGTAAGCCTCACCATCAGATCTCATCAACGATATGAACTATCGACACAATTCTAATTCATATATCTTGTGCTAAATTATTGCCACCCGCCACACCAAATTCCAAGAACATTGACACTGTATTTTTGGAGATATTAAATGTTAAACTTTTACATACATTTAGAGTTTGTACAGTCATGTACCATAGACCAAATCTGTGCAACATCATTTAGCAAAATATTCCTTTGCGCCTGACAGGAGCATAAGCCACGCCTCCTTTACCTTCAACAAAACTGGTCCAAGAGCCAGCGCCCTAAAAACTGTTTGAATTTACTAAGGCTAATTTTTTTATAGTTCATTAGAATGCTTGCGTACACAAACATACTGCGGTCAGTCAAGCGAACCTGAGAACAGGTGACTCAGGTGCGCTATCAAAGGTGTCGTACCTGCGGGGTAATAAAATGAATTTACTAAGGCTGAAAATTGTTATACAACTTTTATATTGCATATAAATAAAAGTTGTAATGGTCAGTCAGCAGAATATGGGGACAGAGCTGGTCAGTCAGCCGCAATGTATGTGCAAAAAATAAATAATATGCAATTCATTTACTACACTTCAATTTTTTTTTAGGAGTATTAAATATTATTTTAAACATGAAAAATATAGTCAGTCATCTTTTTAACCGGACAAAGCCCGCCAGTCAGCAAAAATAGAAATAAATAATTTCGTGCGCGCGCTCGGCATCGCAGATAACGGCTTGCTTCTTTTTTTATTATAATCGTTATTTATTGCCTTTAACAGACTAGATTGAACAAAAAAAATATTAATTATAATTCAATAATATTATTAATATTAGTAATGAAACATTAATTATCGAATTCTTCCTCCGACTCGTCAAATTCATTGATTTCATCGTTATCGGAAACGTCAATGTCGGTTGTTTCCGATTGAGTTTCTGATCGAGAATCTGAAAAATTAAAATAACTGATGCAATTATCCTTACTTATATTATAAACGCAAAAGTTTGTGAGTATGGATGGATAAATGGATGAATGGATGGATGGATGGATGTTTGTTACTCTTTCACGCCAAAACTACTGAATGGATTTTAATGAAACTTTACAATAATATAGCTAATACATCAGAATAACACATAGGCTACAATTAATGAAGATATTGTGTGAATTGTCCAAAATATGACGATAAGTGTCAAGTAAGTAGAATAAAAATCTACCATCTGCGAGCTATTCTGGCGTGCGCTGCCAAAAACGCTGGAGTTACACATATGTAATGTATGATGAATATGTGCATCTTAAATAGATCAATAAAAAAGCCCGCTACAGTATATATCTATATCTTACCTGTAAGCCATTATAGCCAAAATAGTGTCGCGTAAATCCTACGGCGGGTGAGGTGAGGGAAGAAGTCGGTCATCATTGAGTGCGCAACCCGCGGGCAGTCGCGTGAGGGCAAAAGTAATTGACGGTTGTGTCCCTTTTGCGAGTTTTCAAGCGATTTGTTAAAAACGCATTGTACTTAAAGTAATATAGGCCCGAGGTTAGATATTGGCAGGTGTTTTTTTTGGTTAGGAGTTACACGTACAAAAAGATACTTCATTTTTATTTTAGTTTATTCATTTTTAATAGGTGCGATAGTATTATAGAGTAGAGTCTGTCCAGCCCGAAATGACGCGCTCCTCCACTGCATTTAAGCACACCTGCGACTATAAAATATGGATGCATCACACCGAAAATGCAATCGTAATTGGTCATTCAGTTGCTGGTTAGAAACAAAAGGAGGATCACGATGATAAAGTATAGTAATATAGTTAGTAATATGTGTATCCACACATTTAAATAAACTAATAAAGTGGAGGGGCGCGTCATTTAAAGTTAGACAAGCTATACTATAATACCATCGCACTATATTACCGACAGTCACGTCAACATCTAATCCAATTAACTATACTATGAAGACTATACACTATACCTTCCATAGACTATACTTTCAGCTGTTTGGAATTTTTCTTTATTGTTATTTCTTTCCGTCACTATATGCGTATCCTACTATTATTATAAATGTGAATGTGAGTTTGTTTGTTACGTTTTCACACAACAACTACTTAACCGATCATTTCATGTATTGTACACATATTTTTGGAAGTACACATAGTTTGCAATTGACTATAGTTTTAGCTGTTTGGAATTTTTCTATATTTATTTTTATTTGCTTCTGTCATTTTTATATGAGTTATCGAGTTATAGATACAAAAAGGCATATACAGTCGAATTGAAAACCTCCTCCTTTGTTATGACTGTGTTATAAACCTAATTTTATGCGGGTGAAACCGCGGCCACAGCTAGTATATAATATTTTTTTTTACTTTGCTAACTATTATTTGCATACCTGAATTTTCCTTTGAAGGTTGAAGGACGACATCGTTGACCAACTGTGGCAATTGATCGCCTTGATACCAATCGAATTCATATTTTCCCTCGACAATTTTCCACCCGTGATCGATTGGAGACAGTTCCGTGATAACTTTTGCATGTGCATTGCCCCAAATATTTGCTATGTAAGCAGCTCTTAGAAATTGTTGCAACAATTCTGATTGACTTGGCGGTATACTTGATCAATATTAATGGCTTATTGAACAGTATTAATGGCTAATGCTTCTTGAGGCAGAGTACACAAACTTTGTTCATTTTGAGAAACAGATGATTCACTTACTACAGTTGAACTATTACTGATGCTATTAAGCAGAAAAGCCGTTATATTTTTACGTTATATAAGACAAAGGTCTATCTATCCTTATACTAGAGTTACAATGACCCCGATCTATTGTGTATACATTCGACCTCTTGCGTGCGAATATACCTGCGCTCTTACCTGTTCAAATCACTTCCAACGCCGAGCGCGCGCGCGAAATTTTTATTTCTATTTTTGCTGACTGGCGGACCTTGTCCCGTTAAATAGATGACTGACTATTTTTTTTATGTTTAAAATAATATTTAATACTCCTAAAAAAATTTGAAGTGTAGTAAATGAATTGCACATTATTTATTTTTTGCACATACATTGCGGCTGACTGACCAGCTCTGTCCCCATATTCTGCTGACTGACCATTACAACTTTTATTTATATGCAATATAAAAGTGGTATAACAATTTTCAGCCTTAGTAAATTCATTTTATTACCCCGCAGGTACGACACCTTTGATAGCGCATCTGAGTCACCTTAATGAAACTGAGAAGGTTCGCTTGACTGACCGCAGTATGTTTGTGTACGCAACCATTCTAATGAACTATAAAAAAATTAGCTTTAGTAAATTCAAACAGTTTTTTGGGCGCTGGCTCTTCGTCTATAATAGACAAAACAAAAAATAACTTGCTTCTAATGCCAATATTTTTGCTAATGCCAATAGAAAAGGTTTGTTACCTGCAGATCATAAAACAATAAAATGGATTATAGAAAAATACTCGTCTTCAATAGGCTAACGTCGAAGCAGCCAAGAATGGGCTTATTACGTGCGCGAGAGTAGTTTATACCATTGTATCCCTTAAGGTGGTGCAGCGAGCGTTTTGTCGACTTTACAGAGAAACGTTAGTAAAAATAGTAAAAAATTGATTGTTTTAAGTTGCCGGTTCCATCTAGGCTGGCATACTGGATATTACTACTACTCACAGTTATTGAATTGTAGTAGCAGTGACATACATTCATGGACCGCACTCCAGCTTAACATCAAGTAAGGTGCTGATTATGTCAAGTCACAATAAAAATTTAAAAAGTAAAATTACTATTTATGAAAGTTGAATGAATTTTTATTAATTTTATTAAATGAAGAAATTATTTTATAGAGGCGTATCAAATGATGTATTTCAGAGTAGATACGAATATGTACGCACTACTTGTTTGTATGAGATTGATTCCGTGCAAGGCGACACTATTGCGACAATCAGCATTTGCTAAGTCATAGATTATAAATATGATGTTTGGAAACAATATTGACGCGGCGGCTGCAGACTAGTGTCGCCTTGCACGGAATCAATCTCACACAAAACGTCTGCAGTTGCCAGCGAAATCACACCTTTAACGGTATACTGTGAAGCACATATTGCTTTCTCCCTTACACTTATAGGCCTCATGGGCGACATAGTGAGGTTACTATACTCCTAAGGTTCTACTTTATTATAGATTGTTTGGAATTATACATCTATACATATAATAAAATTGGAGTGTCTGTTTGTAATATTGAAATAACCGTTTTTTAATACATGTATATGAATATATATACGGTACATACACCAAAATGAAATTTTTTACAATTTTTGTCTGTCTGTCTGTCTGTTTGTTCCGGCTAATCTCTGGAATGGCCGGACCGATTTTGACGGGACTTTTATTGACAGGTAGCTGATGTAATAAGGAGTAACTTAGGCTACGTTTATTTTAGAAAAATACTTTTATAATAAATAAAATAAAAGAAAATCATTTTCACATACAAAATTGCGTGCGTTCAGAAATTTATTTGGGTTCAAGCTGTTAAGAATTGAAAACAAATTATTATATTATAATATTATTATTATTATCCTACTATTATTATAAATGTGAATGACCGTTTGTTTGGTACGCTTTCACGCAAAAACTGCTCAACCGATCATCATGCAACTTTGTACACATATTCTTAAAGGAATCAGAAGTAACATAGTATACATTTTTTTTACGAAAATAAAAAAGTTTTGTCAATTTTTTTTCCTATTATAAAAATAGATGCAAGGCGTTGGTTCAAACCCTGAGTACTATAATACCATCGCACTGTATTACCGACTGTTACGTCAACATCTAATCCAATCTACTGTACTATGGAGACTATACACTAACTTTCCATAGACTATACATTCAGCTGTTTGAATTTTTTATTTATTATTATTTCCTTCTGTTACTATATGCATATGCTACTATTGTTATAAATGTGAATGTGAGTTTGTTTATTACGTTTTTTATTTTTGGAGGTACAAGAAGTAACATCGGTTACTTTTAATTAAAATAAAATATCTTTTACTATAGTTTCCAATTGACTATAGTTTTAACTGTTTGGAATATATATTTATTTTTATTTCCGTCTGTCATTTTTATATGAGTTATCGAGTTATAAATACAAAAAAGTCGAGTTGAAAACCTCCTCTTTTTTTATGACTGTGTTATAAACCAAACTTTACGCATGTGAAACCGCGGACACAACTAGTTTATAAATAAAAGGTAGTGGTATCATGTTAAATAATAGTATTAAAATAGTTATTACTGGCCGAATTAGCTGAATAATACATACTATGCCTCATGTGAAGACAGGCGTGGACGAACGGTTTAGCGATTGGTTTGTTGCGCGTAAAGTCCCGGGTTCGATCCACGGTCGGAGCAAATATTTGTTTCATAGCTTTTATTAGTAATATTTAATAATATTCAATATTGCAAATATTTGTTAATAAAAAAAAAGAGATTGATATTTGCTTCGGGTCTGGTTATCAAAGAGTGGTAGGCAGTGCCGATCCGGGGTAGTACCACCACTTACAAGTATACAGACCGTGAAGTGATTTGGTCACGTTTCAGGATCAGCTTGTAAGTTGCCGGTTCCATCTAGGCCGGCATTGAATATTGAATTGTAGTAGCGGTCCATTCATTCATGGACCACACTTCGGCTTAACATCAAGCGGGGTGATACCATAAGTCGAGTCACAATAAAAAAAATGTGTTTTAAATAGTGGATAAAAATAATCAATGTCTTGTAGTTTCTAGAAATCATCTTTAATTTTACACAAAAAGCTGAATAGTTTACATATCAGCTTATTGATACACTTCACTAGTAAAATGTGTTAATTTTCATAACGAGATTTTAATAATAATTTTCATTACCGCGTCGTAACGAGTATGTATGCGACAGCAATACGGAAACAATGGCATAGAAAGAGATAGCCTAAAAGGGTCGGAGCGCAGGTAGAAATTCCATCAAAAATAAAATTACGTAATACAATTTGTCCACTGCCGAGGGTTATTAGTTACTTAGATAATTTAACTGTTAAATTATCTAAGATTGGTTAGTATTAGGCTGACCGTTACCCGGAAAGTCCCGGGTTCGATTCTCTAGCAGATATTTGTAGCAAATATTTGTTTCATAGCTTTTATTTGTAATATTTAATAATTAAATTAAATATAACAAATATTTGTTAATAAAAAGGGCGCGGATGTTTGCTGCGGGTCTGGTTGTCAGAGAGTGGTAAGCAGTGGTGCCCAGTCTGATCATCTTGAGTGGTACTTGTAACTACAAGTATGCAGACAGTAAAGTGACTTAGTCACGTTTCGGGATCAGCTTGTAATTTGCCCGTTTCAACTAGGCTGGCATAGTGGATGTGACTGCTACTTACAGTTATTTAAGTGTAGTAGCAGTCACCTCCATTCCTGGACCATGCTCCAGCTTAACATTAGGGTGATGGCATATGTAGAGTCGCAGTCGCTTGATTGATTAATAAAAATAAATCAATCAAGTTGTCACGCCTTTTTTCCACAGGGATAGGCGCCACTTACCACGATTTTAACACAACTCCCTCGCTTCCTTCACATCCACAATTCTCGTCATACAAGCTCTATGGTTATGGACACTAGGCAACCTAGCTTACTTAACCTCATTTTCATGTCCTAAAAATCAAGACCCTCGCGTGGACGAGTTGAAAGCAGCCTATTATCGTGCCACCTTGCAGAAAGGTGTTTAAAAGAGCGGAGGCACAGCGCGTTTCCAACGGGTAGTCGCAGCTTTTGGAGTCTTGCCAAGACTGTAGAATCTAAGAATGTCGTTCAGTGCTGCCACCGCTGAGACAGCCTGATGGCAAAGGCTGTTCCACGGGCCGAAGTCTTTTCCAAAAATTCGCGTATTGACGATGCCTGAGATTCGTATCAGACAACGCGATGTCCGCATCGAGCTACGATCGCTTGATATCCGGAAGTCCAGTGGTCCAGTGGTATCCCAGCGCTTGTCCTTAAAACGTGTGCAGCGGAATTGACTCCCGCCTTGACGAGGCTATACGGGCTCTCGTACTCGTCGGACTGTGTGCCTCGGGCTTGGAGGGGGGCCAATATGCAACCGGCCAATGTGTCGCCAGCTAATCAATGACCGTCAATATGGCTTCAGGCTGAAACGGTCAACTAGTGACCTTCTGGCGTACACCACGCACGTCTTCACCCCAGATACGTTTGATGGTAATGGAGAAGCCCTTGCTGTTAGTTTCGACATCTCCAAAGAGTCTGGCACAACGGCCCTTTATCCAAGCTCGAGGCATACGGTTTACCTGACCGTCTGCGGGGTTGGATAGCCGACTTCCTGCGTGACCGCTCCATTCGCGTCGTTGTGGATGGAAGCGCATTGCGCAGAATGTCGGTGAATGCCGGCGTCCCCCAGGGCTTCGTGCTTTTGCCGACTTTGTTCCTTCTGCATATCAATGACATGCTGGACCTTGGATCCGGCATTCATTGCTATGCAGACGACAGCATGGTGCATGGACGCTACACTGCCTCCCCGTAGCCGGCAAACAGGAGAAAGCCGATATTAGAGAGTCTGTTGTACCGGGACTGAACGGGGTTCTTGATCGTATTACCCACTGGGGCGACAAGAACCTGGTTTAGTTCAACGTAGACAAGTATGCGTTCTCGAGTATGCGCGTTCTCGACGAAAAAATCCCCGTTTACTCCCCTTCCTTCTCTTTGCAACATGTACCTATGTACATGTGTTTTATTATACTGTGCAATAAACAGACTAGACATTCTTGGAATGTCTCTTCGCTGCGACTTAAATCACAGGGACCACATCGAGCGGGCCATTAAGACCACCCGCGAACTTGGCATCCTGAACAAGGTGCGGCGGTTCTTCGCGCTAGAACTTCGCCTCATATTATACAAGGCTCAGATTCGCTCTTGCGCGGAGTACAGTTCGCACCTCTGGGACGGCTCTGACAAGTATCTTCTCAATGCCCTGGATTTATTCCGGCGCCAAGCTGTTCGAATTATAGGTGATGCAGAGGTCACGCAAACTCTGGAGCCCCTGCAACTACGCAGAGAATGTTCCGAAGAGCTCTTTAACCTTGTTCCTACCTCGTCCTTCTACACCCGTAATACCCGCACAGGTCGGGGAAAGCATCCGCATTTTGTCGACCGAATCGGCAGTCGAACTAAAAAGTTCGGTGCGTCTTTTCTTTGTAGAACAATTGACAAGTGGAATGCTTTGCCAGCCCGTGTGTTCTCTCCATCCTATGACCTTGGATCCTTCAAGCGATGCGTGAAGAAGCACCTTAGGCCGGCATAGTAAAGGCGGCTGGGGCGGCCGGGAACTAATTCGTTTTTTTTTCATTCGTCGTCACTATTGGACCTCCTCTTGCTTATCATCAGGCGGGTCGAGGTCAGTGTATCTCACAATAAAAAAAGTATTTAAATAATGTTTTCATTTTTAATGTTAGTTATTAAACCTAATTAAATAAAAATAATATAATCCGTCCCTGTATGAACAGAATTCTGATACAGGGACTTGCCGTTGTATTTTGGTTGTCCTGCCGTTCGCACATAGAAACATAGAATTACTCGCTAAGTAATAAGATCTATTTTAGATTACATATGCTATGCTATAAGTTCTTTTGAATTCTGTGCAACGCATTTTATCCTTACTTTACTCTTATGCCTATGTAATTAGAGACCATATTTGCGTACATGATAGCAATTACTTGATAGTACTTGGATTTTTTTATGTTTAAAGTTTTGATGAGTGAAAGAAATGTATTATTATTAAAGGTGTTTTGTTTCGTGGCATGTATGCAGTTTGACCTTGGTGACACATGCATGCGTTTCGGATCAACGTAAATTAGTTATTTTATGTTATTTTGGTCCTAGGTAATTCTCGGGTTCTAGACTGTGTAAATTTATATTATAATAAAAAAATAGATAGGTCATATGTCTGTCAAAAAATGTCAAAAGTAGTAAAATCCTGTTTTTTTATTTTTTTTATTAAGACTCGACATATGACAGCACCTCGCTTGATGTTAAGCCGAAGTGTGGTTCATGAATGAATGTCACTGCTACTACAATTCAATAACTGTGAGTAGCAATCACATCCACTATGCCGGCCTAGTTGGAACTGGCAACTTACAAGCTGATCCCGAAACGTGACCGAATCACTTCACGGTTTGTATACTTGTAAGTGGTGGTACTACCCCGGATCGGCACCACTGGGTACTGGGTACCTACCACTCTTAGATAACCAGACCCGAAGAAAATATCCATCTCTTTTTTTTTATTAACAAATATTTGTAATATTTACTATAATTATTAAATATTACAAATAAAAGCTATGAAACAAATATTTGCTCCGACCGGAAATTGAACCCGGGACTTTACGCGCAACAAACCAATCGCTAAACAGTTCTCTGTACATCGATGTTTATAGATAGGCCCATTTCATACAATGCGCTCTATAAAAATGTTCCTGGCGCACCACTGCGATTTCTACGACACGTGTATCAAATCAAGGTCATTGAGGCGCATAATGCACCAATCAACACACACGCCGCTCCTGATTGGAGCATAAAAATTCAGAAATAGTCACAATAGTAATTAGAACAAGAAAAGGGAATGGAGTCGTCAGGGGATATTTTTTAAACAATATTTAAAATTAAAAGTTTTATCTTCTCTATAACTCTTTTTCAGTTGGCAACCCTGTCAAACACAAACCACTAAAAAGTCACTCGTCAAATAAATTGATTTAAAAATAGAAAACAATAATAGATCAGTGTGATTAAGTGTATACGTAATCTTACAACCCTTAAGCGCATTTGTGTAAAATTCCTAAAACCAATTATAGTGTATTAAAGTGTTAACTGTGTTGTAAATAGATCTAAAAGTGTTAACAACTTGAAAGGGGTAATTCTACAAAATAATAATATGACTCGTTCGATCGGTTTATAATCATAACAACCATAGTAACATAGTATATTGTGAACCTAAATTTCACCATAGCTAGCGGACGCACAAGTGGCCCAACTGCGCGCCTGCTTGTATTAAGGAGCGTGTTGTGAATGCTCGGGTTCGAACCGCTCAAGAGTTGTATTTTTTTTTTATTACTTTTTTTACTTTTTTTTTATTTATTACTTTTTATTACTTTTTTTTATTATTTTAAAATTTCCTCCTAATATATTTCATTAGTAATACAAATAAGTGACCAATATCCAAAACCCGTCAACACGAGCGCCATCTGCCGGAGACTTAAGTACTAAAGGTCGATTAGCTGATTGTATAGTCGTTACCAAATTGAGTTGCCGATTCAGTATCATAACCATGTATACGTGCTCCAAGTGCCAGTCACCAGTGAATGATGTCGCCAGATGTAGCTCTTGCCATAAAGATTATGACTTTGCTTGTGCAGGAATAACCGAACCAGGTTATAGAAGATTGGGCGATCGCAAAGCCACGTGGCGCTGTACTGACTGCAAGATGCTGAGTTCTGGGCCATCCCCAGCTTCATCTCCCACTCCCAATTCGCTTGACAGATTATGTGAAGAACTAAGAAAAATGCAACTTCAATTAAGTGTCCTTCCGGGGCTTGCTGATGACATAAAATCCCTCAAGTCCGACCTTCAATCTTTGGCTTTGTCCGTTGATTCTGTTCAATCAAGGATCGACGGTTTCACCACAAGGCTCGACTCAATAGAGGAGCGTGTTATAGCAGTGGAAGAAACCAACATGGAACTGGAAGCTATGAAAGAGAAATATAACCTCCTGCAGGCGGATAATAACGAGAGACAGCAGTTTATGAGAATAAACAATGTTGAGATTAAGGGTATTCCATCTGTCAAGGGTGAAAATCTTCTTGACATTGTGACCAGATTGGGAACCGCTGTGAACTACCCAATTTCTGAACATCAAATTAACTTTGTTACCCGCACTCGAAATCGAGGCTCAAATGAAAATAAGTCAATTGTGGCATGCTTCGTTAATCGTTACGTCAAAGAGAATTTTGTAGCATCAGCCCGAGCCACTAAATTACTTAATGCTCATCATTTGGGATTCAAAGATGATCACAGAATCTATATAAACGACCATCTTACTATCGTCAATAAGCAGCTGTTGACTAAGGCCAAACTACTGTCCAAGGAGAGGGGATTCCAGTACATCTGGGTGAAGAATTGTCGTATTTTTGCACGAAAAAGTTCAACATCTTATCCTTTTCAAATAACAAACGAAAAGGATCTCAAGAAGATAACCTAGTTTTTCACTGCTGTTCTAGATGCTTAATTACTGACGACTTTTTTGCTGCATCACTGCCTACGTATTTGTTTCTTCAGACTGCCCATGCATATGTCGTGGCTTGTGCAATAATGTCCTCTAACGATTTATTTTTGTTAAACACTGTCACTTGTTATCGCTCATTAAAGATGTATTCGCAATTACTCCATATTATCCTTATAACACTACATCTGCTATTGCTTGTCAATCTTATGTTATGCTTTGTGATATCTGCATATTTTAATCAACCTCGGTCTTTTATCATTTGCCGCGTTTTTCTTCGTTGTTTTACGAGTAGTACCGGTCTAATTATACAAGATAGTTTAGCTCAATCTGCTACGTGTAAACCTACATGGCACTACTCAATTTCAGCGCTCTTTGTATGTAAACTTATCCCATTGCCTTTTCTTGCTTATATTAGCCTATTTGTAAACTATCATTGCATTGTATTCGTGTTCGGATTCCTTGCTGGGTGCTCTCCCTTACGTCTGTTTTCATCACTTATTACATATTATTATAAATTTATTTTTAATAGATAATTCATTAAAAATTTACTTTCAGAACGTAAGGGGGCTACGGACAAAGTCTGCTATTTTTATAAGAAATGTTTTACTCAACGATTTTGATATAATATGTCTCGTGGAAACATGGTTGATTGACGGAATCATGAACGAGGAGTATTTTGATGATCGCTATATAGTTTACCGACGTGATCGTGATTATGCACTGACAAAACAGTCATTAGGCGGTGGAGTGCTCATCGCTGTCCGAAGGGAGATCGCGTCTACAGAACAACTTTGTTGGCAATCGAGCGCTGAAGATCTGTGGATATCGCTTTCCCTTCGTTGTCGTAAGCAACGTGTTTCCTATAATTTATTTATTTGTGTCCTCTATTTATGTGCTCAAAATAGTGGTAAAACTTTCCGGGAACAGATGGATGCATTCAGTAGTAAATTAAGCGACATAGTTTTAACCTCACCATCAGACAAAATGATGCTACTTGGTGACTTCAATATTGGTAATGTCTCTTGGACGTCAAGTCCAAACTCACCTGGATTGTTGCCATCAAATATTGTTGGTGACTACCAATGCAATTTCTTTGATATTATTGACACATCTAATTTGTGCCAATTCAGTAATATACGTAATAACTATGGTCGCGTGTTGGATCTTATATTTTGTAGTGATGTTGTTAATGTTTCCCCTTGCTCTGATCCATTGGTTGCTGAAGACCCTCATCATAAAGCTTTACTAATAAATGCTGACTTTATTGATCTACACCTCTTGACGGAGGCTCCAAGAACAAAATATTTTTACAATTCCGGTAATTACGCGGCCATTCGTAGTGACTTAAATAATATCAGCTGGTTGAATGAATTAAATTCTCGGCCCTTCCATCTTGCTATCAATTTCTTTTATAATAAACTTTATTCTGTGCGGGATAATCATATTCCTCATAAATTAACTTGTTCCTCCAAATTTCCGCCTTGGTACAATTCAGCTCTCAAAAAACTGCTGAAAGAAAAATACAAATATCGTCGCAAATTTAAAACATACGGAAATATCTGTGACCAAAACAGCTTCTTAACACTACGTGATAGAGCCAAAACACTAGAGTCTGAACTTTACAACGATTATATTTTTAAGGTTGAACAATCCATTAAGAATAATCCTCGTTTTTTCTGGTCCTACGTAAAGCAAAGAAACAAATCTATGTCAATGCCTAGTACTATGTTTTATTGTAATTCGATTGCCAACACGGGCAAAGAAATTTGCGATCTCTTCACCTCTTATTTTGGTACTAATTTCAATCAGCACGGTAACACCTGCAATATTTTCAACGATGTTTCTGGCCACATCAGTTCCTCTGGCATTGGATCCATAATAGTTAACGCAGAAGAGGTACTGCGCTTGCTTAAATCCGTAGATTTAAACAAATCGTCGGGACCAGACAGTATTCCACCAATATTTATTAGAGAGTGTGCCGATAGTCTTAAACTTCCTTTAACTGTGTTATTTACTCGATCCCTGCAGGAAGGCATCTTGCCTGATGTTTGGAAGTCTGCCTTTGTTACGCCAATTCACAAGAAAGGACCAAAAGATAACATTACCAACTATCGGCCGATCTCTAAACTATGCATTTTTGCTAAAGTGCTTGAGCGTATTGTCTATGTGCAGACGTACAATGCTCTTAAATCCTGCTTTAGTGTAAATCAACACGGGTTCCTTAATGGTAGATCCACGGTGTCCAACCTCGTAATCTCTAACGATTTCATCATTGAGCATATGGAGAGGGGTGGTCAAGTAGATGCCATTTACACTGATTACAGCAAAGCCTTCGATAGAATCGACCATAGTATTCTTCTCAACAAACTTCAAGGCATAGGCATTCATGGTAGTCTCTATCGATGGTTCTGCTCATATGTTGACAACCGTTCGCAGGCAGTGGCCCTTAGTGGATACACATCTGGTTGGATGAAGATACCTTCGGGAGTCCCCCAAGGTTCCCTACTTGGCCCACTGCTTTTTATCATATTCATTCAAGACATTGAAGCGTGTTTCCACTTCTCGAAGGTGCTTCTTTTTGCGGATGATATGAAGATTCTTATGCCTATTTGCACAGATTTGGACATATCTTCTCTTCAATCTGATCTTCATCGCCTTGATACCTACTGTTTAATCAACAATCTTGACTTAAATGTATCAAAGTGTACCTGTATCACGTTCACGCGTAAAAAGAGTTACACTTTGGCAAGGTACTTTCTGAAGGGCTTCGAACTTCCTCGATTTGATTCAGTTAAAGACCTCGGTGTTATCCTCGACAGCAAACTCCTCTTTGACAGCCACATTAACGACATTGTTTCCAGGGCTTCCAAATCTCTAGGGTTTGTTATGCGCATTTCCGCCAGTTTTAAAAACATAAAAACAATAAAAATACTTTACTGTGCCTTTGTCCGTAGTATACTAGAGTACGCATCGCAGGTGTGGAATCCTGGATACGAAGTCCATAGAGCAAGAGTGGAAAATATACAAAGGCGCTTTTTAAGGTACATTTCTTATCGGACCGGTCTGACGCATCTTTCCTACAGGCAAAGGTGTCTAAAACATCATATTTTGCCTTTAGCAGTCCGTAGGGAGATTGCCGATATCACATTTCTACTTAAGATAGTAAATGGTGGGGTCGACTCTCCGGAGCTCCTGGGTAGAATTGGTCTGCGAACTAACAACTTCAGAACCAGGAGTACCGCAGTAGCGTAATAGCTATATGTGGAGGAGTTGCGACTATTTTAATAAATTTTGCACTAACTTGGACATTTTCTGTACCAAGCCTTCGATGGCGCGACGCTATCTGGCAGATTTATACTGTAACGGGTATTGATGTGGCGGATGGGTCGATTGTTGCTGATTTTTTTTTAATTTTTACTTTTTTATTTTTTGTTATGAGGTGTTGGGTTGTTTGTATGTTTATGTTGTGTTACTGTTTGCTTTGTTTCTGTTATTGTTTTTTTTTTTTTTTTATCTTCCTTTTTAACTATATAAGTGTTTAATTTTTAATTTTTTTTATTTGTGACAACTTCTAAGTGGCCCTGTTATTTTATATTTGTTAGTTCTATTTGACTTTCTAGCCGTAAGTTGTCCTTTTAATCTTAAATAAATAAATAAATAAATAATATAAAAATGAATTGCTGTTCGTTAGTCTCGCTAAAACTCGAGAACGGCTGGACCGATTTGGCTAATTTTGGTCTTGAATTATTTGTGGAAGTCCAGGGAAGGTTTAAAAGGTAAATAAATATGAAAGTCCCGTGTAATATACAGCTGCTTGCGTGACGCACTTACCTACCGAAATATCAATGTAGAAGGTTAGTTTTCCAGAAGGAGTGCTCTGACAGTTGTGACATGTATGGGGAAGTTGTAGACAAAGTTAATGTGACCCTAAAATTTTGACATTTGACATTTTTAACTGTCAATTTTTTTTTGTCTGTGATCCTTTGGCCGCTGACGGAATATTTTTTCGGGAAGGATTAATCGTCGAACATCATTTAATATGCGAAAAAAAACTTTGACGAAATCAGAAAAAGTTGACGATATCGGACTTTTTCGATTCCTAAACATACAGGTCAAGTTAGAGATATAACTGTCAAGTTAGAGAAACAATTTTGACGTCTACGTGTTTCCACTGAACCGCTAATAGAGCGTAATAACTCGGATTTTTTATTTTCTCGACGTCTGCGTCGCTATCGAACTAATCGTTTTTCGGATATTTTTCTATAATTTTTGTTCATTTTGACCCCTTAAAAGACCTCCAACATAGGTGTCATGTATAACAGCAGTATCTGTAAAACAGCTGTAAAATTCCTGTCAACTGGAAATCACGGTAGCGTTGGCTTCATCCGGAATAGCTGCGACTCTGCTAGAAGGCGGGCAAACTGCACATTCTGCCTTAAAAATATCATTAAACATCAGCGAAACACCAATTTGCAACATCGCCACAAATAGCGCAATGGCCAAGACCCTACAGGTATGCAAATTGATTGATTGATTGGGATTAATGCACAATGGCCCATAAGAGGTCACTGGAGGCACTGGACAGAACGTTGAAAGATTTTTGTGACAACCAACATATTTTTGGTGGGGCCATGATTCTGTTGTCAGGTGATATTCGTCGGACTCTTCCAGTTATTTCCCGATCAACTCTGATAAACTGAACGCATGCCTAAAATTATCGAATTTGTGGCGGTAAGTAAAGACACTCTAATTAAGAACTAACATGCGAGTATTTTTGCAACAAGATGAAACTGCAAATGTCTTTGCGAAGCAGTTGTTGTTGTTAGTTGTTGGAAATAAATAATAAAGTCACAGTGGACACCTCGATTTTCTGTCACATCACATCACAGATTCAAAAGAGGAGCTTATTCAGCCTGTTTTCCCAGACATAGCGCAACAGTTCAATAACCATAATTGGCTGGGTGAACGAGCAATATTGGCAGGGAAAAATAAAGATGTCGAGGATCTAAATGCGACCATTAAGAATTTTCTTCTGGGACAGTTGGTTTCCTTCAAATCAGTCGACACCGTTATAAACCAGGATGAGGTACTATCCCACGGATTTAAAATTCACTGAATTTACTGGATTACCACTTCAAGATTTGCAGTTTAAAGTAGGATCAGTTGTCATCATGCTGCTTGACATCATCGCAAGGCCAGTCGTTGGAAGTTTGCAGAATCAACTTGGAGTTTCTCTGTTTCGCGCATGGACAATATGTCGCGTGTTCGCGCGTCGGAAAACAGTCATTATTGTTTATTTACGCACCCCAAAACAAAACCAAAATTATAGTTTATCAGAAAGCTTTTAATTGATTTACAGACTGTATCATAACTGTGTGTGTTTGTCAATATCAAATTGAAACCTTATAAATATTTCAGAAAAACTCTGTTTTGTAAGTAAGCAACATCATGTGTAATTAATCGAAAATAATAATAAAACCATTCATACCGAGCATTTTTTAAAATTATTTATGGATACCTTTTGTTTGTTTTAAGTTTATTTTATTCAAAAGTTTAGGTCTTTTATTCATCAATTGAGGCAGTACGAAGTCTGCTGGGTCAGCTAGTTTATAATATTTACATTACTTTAAGTTAATTACAAATTTGTTAAGCAAATAAAATCATATTTATTTTGGCTATTTTTAGGTGTATACTTTAATCGATGGTTTCTCTTTTAACCGACTTCACAAAAAGTGTGTTACCTTATAACTTTTTTCTGAGTGACCAATTAAGATGTTTTTTTTTATTTGGAAGATTGTGCTTTTTGAGTTATCCCTAATAATGCGTATTTAATTGAGGACTGCATTACCAATTTTTAATATATATTTCCCGATTTCTCCGTCAATTATGAATCGATTTAAACTTTTTTTTTGCAATGGTATACCTTCTGGGCGATTCCATTGTGACCAAATCTGAATCTGATGAAAGGATCCCATAAAAATCAAGGAAAACCTTTAATTTCCTATGTTCGCCGTCCTGATTTCGCCGTCAATTATGGATTGATTTCGAAAATTCTTTATTTGTTTGCAAAGGTATACTCTCAAAGTGTACAAAGTCCTCAAGTCAGGATCTGATGGGGGAATCGAGAGAAATCTTCATTTTTCTAATTTCTTCTCGAGGAAACCTACACTAAAGACTATTTAAACAAATTTAAACTAAAAAAATGTAAGATTTTATAATTAATACCGGTATTTAAGTAGAATTTTTCATTTAGTAATATTAAAGCATAAAACAACATTTTAGAATGTTTGTCTATCTATCTGCCCCAATGATTTTGATGAAAGAGTGATATAACACGAAGTCGGCTTTACGAGTCTTTAATAAAAAATTGTTTGAATGAAAGGTAAATTGCGGTTTACTCTTATTTTAGAAGTTACAGGGGGGACTCACAGTTAACCACTTTGAAAGTGTCTTTCGCGCAAATAATTCAGTTTATCAAAAAATAATATAAGAAACCTCAATATCATTTTTGAAAACAATGCACGTATGGGTTTGTTGAAAAAAAAATTCGAGTTTCAGTTTAAAGTATGGGGAACCCCCAAAATTTATTGTTTTTTTTCTATTTTTGTATGAAAACCTTAATACGGTTCACAGAATACATCTATTTACCAAGTTTCAACAATATAGTTCTTATAGTTTCAGAAAAAAGTGGCTGTGACATAGGGACAGACATGACAAATCTATAAGGGTTCAGTTTTTTACTACGGGACCCTAAAAACGAGCTATAATTAAAACATAAGTATTATATAATCAAGAAATTATATTATATTTATAAAAAAAATTAAAAGCTACTCCATAACTTTTTTCATCTCAACTCCATATGAACAGTGAGCCTATTCAAGGTCATTAAATAGATCGTATTATTTCTAAAAACGGATATATTATTGAAAATAGTGATACTTATACATATAATGTAATTTTACTTCTTTTTTGGTGTTTTATAGGATAATTTTTACATGATTTTATAACACGGGAAGGCATTTTTATTAGTGACAAGACGAGCGACCTTGACTCACGAACGACTGTCGATAAAACTAATTGTTTTTTACGTTTTAGATTACTTTTTTTACCAAAGCAGGGCCTATCTATTAACATCCATGCATTTAGTACAAACGCTAAATGTATGTAGGAGTTTAACGTTTAATATCTCCGAAAATACGGTATCAATGTTCTTGAAATTTGGTGTGGCGGGTGGCAAAAATTTAGCACAAGATATATGAATTAGAATTGTGTCGATAGTTCATACCGTAGATGAGATATGATGGTGAGGCTTACAGGGTGAGGTTCATTCCACAAGCCTCACTAAGGAACCCCTGTATCTTGGGAATCTTAAACGCAATATTCTTCAAAATTGGTGTGGCGGGTGGCAATAATTTAGAACAAGATAAATGAATTAGAATTGTGTCGATAGTTCATACCGTTGATGAGATCTGATGGTGAGACTTACGGGGTGAGGTTCATTCCAGAAGCCTCACCAACACCTATGTATATCTCCGAAGATACAGTGGCACAAATTTTAATTTTTTGGCACTAATTATCACAAATTCGGCACTTAATTTTGGTATATTTGGTATCTTTAAACTAGATGGTGAGGCTTACAGGCTGAAGGACACGCATATTTTGTGTAATTATTCAACAAACCGAAACGTTAATTTGACAGCAGATGTTACGGCAATTAAAACAGTCACACTAACCACATTTACAGGCAACTTGAAGGAAGCACAGATTGATATTCATAGACTGTACACAACTTTAGTTCAATACCTAACTATTCCATTTTTTTGTGATTATGGTACGCCATATGACAACACCCCGCCTTCACTCGATGGATCACCAGGTCACATCCTATTCATAACCATATTACCACATCGAAAATCAATTTAAAATAATAACTCTGAAACTTAAATTAAAGATAACAAATCTAAATTTATTCTTTTAGGTATATTCAAAAGATTATCTGTAGGAGTTTTTTTTTAATTTTCCAATTTACATTTCTATATTAAGCTACTAAAGTATCATAAAAGACAGGACAACCAAAGTACACATATCAAAGATACATTTGTACCGGAGGGTGGTTTCAAACTTGTGCTCTCGGTTAGTGTAAAAATTACACTGCCACTATACCACTACGCAACTGTTTATCAACTGTAGATAAACAGTTGGTAATCATTTTGCAAAAACTGTCAATTTAGGGTTGCATCACCATTTCCAAGTATACAGACCGTGAAATGACTTAGACATGTATTAATTATTCAATCAATCAATTAAATTGTCACGCCTTTTTCCCACAGGAATAGGCAGAGACAATGGAGTGCCACTTGCCACAATCCTTACACAACTACCTTACTTCCTTCACATCAACAATTCTCTTAATACAGGCTCTGTGGTTGTGGGCACTAGGTTTCGAGATTGATATTTGCACTCATTTAACTCTAGTAGCAGTCGCCTCCCTTTATGGTAAAGAGTGGTAGGCAGTGGTACCCAGTCTGCCGATCCGGGGTAGTACCACCACTTACAAGTATACAGACCGTGAAGTGATTTGGTCACGTTTCGGGATCAGCTTGTAAGTTGCCGGTTCCATCTAGGCCGGCATAGTGGATGTGATTGCTACTCACAGTTATTAAATTGTAGTAGCAGTGACATTCATTCATGGACCACACTTCGGCTTAACATCAAGCGGGGTGCTGTCATATGTCAAGTCACAATATAAAAAAAATGGACCGGACTTCAGCTGTTAACTTTCCAAAAATAATGGAAATTTTTGATGGTAGCATATGAATCAAAATATCGCCTATAGATACAAGCCTTAAGAGTCAGCCAAAATGTTTTATTCAATGTTTTAATGGGCTGTTCCAGTCAAGATCTCAATTCAGCGCAATAGAGCGGTCCTACTCAAATTAAATGCAGAATGGGATCGTGTTAGCCTCTTAAGTCTACGAGTATACGAGATGATTTCTCACTGTGTTGACATTAATCTACATTGACAAGGATTTAGTACTCGTAGCAGTGCAAGAGTTACGCAAAGGAGAGCACGGGTTTAAAACTTGCCGGATCCAATGTATCTTTGATATATGCACTTTAGTAGTCCCGTTTTTATGATACAAGCACTTTAGTAGCTAATAAAAAAATAATAAATAAAAGTTAAGTCACATCAACTTTATGAAACAATCCCGAAATGCGACTAAGTCACTTCACGGTCTCTTTACTGAAAATAATTGTTCCACCATAACTACCATTGGGTTGGCAGACTGGAAAAGTAACTCTCAACTGTTTGCTTCTTACTCTTAAATGAATAAAACGAGATTGACGGAACAGATGTATAAATAAGAGGTGAATAAAGAGATTATATGGGGATAACCCAAGAAATGATGCTTGATCAAATAATTAACAATGCCCATTTACAGCAGCTAATCTAATTTTAATTTAAGTGAATTTGGACATATTTATTTTTAGTTATAAGCTAATAATAAGTAAAAAAAAATGTAAAAGTGTGTATCAAAAATAAAAGTCAGCATGTGATATCATATTATAACTAAATTCCTTCATGGGAGTTATTTTCGTAAACATTGTCACATCTTAAGGTTATATCAACAAGGCGTGCCCGGCATAAGATGCATCTCTTGATCCTACCTAACGTAAACATACAACCTTATTCACAACGTACCTCTTTAACGTGACTGGGAGGCACAGATCAAATACAATTAGACGTACGATGCAAAAAAGCAGTTATACAACACTCGTTATTCGACAGATCCGAAAGGAACCAAGATTTATTATTTGTAATATTTAACTATTATCGTATAGTTGGGGAACGAGTTAAATGGATTCGGGGGCTGAAGTGCGGTGGGGGGTAAAACAACTCCCACCCGTATTTTAGTGGCCGCTATTAGTGGCGCTTATAGCTCGGCGATGTCATTTAATATCGATAAAAACGAGTCCATATTTTCTTTGTTTGATTATGGCAAAATTAGTGAGTTAATTGAATAAAAGAGAGTCGTCATCCGTAGTCAGGCTAGAATCATTATTAGAAAGGTGATTAAAATGTGTGAAAAAGAAAAACAACATGCAATCACTATTTTCAAAATTAAATTAATATATAATTCATTAAAAATTGTTGGTGTCTAATGTTTATACTTCAATTTAATACACATTTACAATTTTGATAACTAAATCTATTTGCTTTTTGAGGAAAGTGTGTGTTTATCGTTTCAACATTTTGCATGTTACTTCACTATTCATAATAGACACGTGACCATGACGTCACAACTGCATTCCTACCGCAGTTGGAGAAGAATTAATATCAGCGACAATAATAAATATTTGTATTATAAATATTTATCTAATAATTACATATTTTTAAAAAAACTATAAAACGAATCTTTACACAGTACAGAAATCGAACCCTAGACGCGTAGTTAACCAACTTTTCTGGCCCCTGTCTCTGCCGTGTTTAGTAGATTAATTGTCTTTTTATATATACTTACTAGCTTAGATTGTCTAATTGAACGTTTGTCTATGCTCTGTTTCATTTGTGACTGATAATCCAATTACCGCTTGGTAGATTGTCAGTCGTTTAGTGAATAATACCGTCTAATAGTATTATAGTCTTTGCTTTAAGCTCTGAGCTTCAGACGCTATAATACTATTTTATTTTCTGTGTGTACATCCTGTTCTCTAATGCTATGAGAAGTGAAGGATTTCTCTCTATCTAGCTATTGTAAAAATATTTATGGTTTTAATATTTATTTATTTATCAAGACGTTAATAATAAGTTGCAGCCATTACAGCTTCAAAGTTAAAACGGTGTCTTGACTGCATTTCTAAAGTGCAAACGATCAGCACGTCATTTCGTGATCATATCTAACATCAGGTCATTTGCCCAGTCTGCCGATCCAGGCTAGTATGTACCACCACTTTCAAGTGTACAGTCTTGTTTTGACATCAGCATAAAAGTCGCTGGTTCCAATTAGGCCCGCATAGTGTCAACGACTGAGTTAACCGTAATCTCAAACTAGGCGCGCCTTGCTTGTCATAAGGAAAGCCGAGGTCGGAAGTCGTTTCTCAATTTAAAAAAATGTAACCGATGAAGAGTAGCTGAGGAGTACATGTTTATATTATAGGTTCAGTTATATTCTAATAGATTATTATACCGATATAATAACGCAGTAAAGGTAAGTGTAAAAGAAATACTAGCATAAACCTTGCATAATTTTTTAAAGAATCTTGGCATCCTAAGATCAGCCGTAAGTACATTTTAGATTTGGACCAATAATGCTAGATTAATGGCGGCATTGACGGGATTTTACAATGTTTAGTTAGGTAAAGCGGAAAGCGGGCAGTGAGCGTTGACATGTCGCAGAACCTTTAAACCTACTTTTGCAGCCCAGAAAGCAGCCCTTCACTCCCCTGCCAACGATCGATTTGACATCCACGCGGAGAACCCTTTAATAAAACTACAAGCGAGGCTTTCTAATTACTTATGTAGCCTTGAATAGATGCAGTGAATGTATGTTCGTTGAGACCGTTTTACATAATTATCTTGAACACTGCCAAACTATTCAAACTCGCTCGCAAGTTAATAATTTGTGGTTGAATTTGCCTAAAGTTGCTTTAAGATATACCTTTATACTTCGACACGACTGTGGATAGAGTGAAGAATAGAAATAAAAAGTGGGTGTGATTGCTGGTTACGGTTAATTAATTGTAAGTAGCAATCTCATCTCCATTCATGGACTTCACTTAAACTAACATCAGGCGGGGTGCTGACATACGTCGAGTTACAATAAAAATAATATGTCTCGCTTAAAAATGTATATATCTACTACATTCCTGTGTCCATTGTCAAACTTTTTCCCTGGAGGGATAGTCAGAGAAAATAGAGAGCCACTTGCCACGATCCTGACACAACTCTCTCGCAGTGACTTTATATTTACATCGCTATTTGTAAAATCTAAAAAATATAAAACTGCTCTCTGAAAGCAGTTAAAGCCTCCTTACATAGAAACTAAATATTATGTGTAAAATGACTTTTTAATTACTACAAGTAATTACTAAAGGGCAATAAAAGTAATTTATGTTAATGCAATTTATAACAACAATAATTATTAAGCCCTACTTAAGAATCATAAGAGTAGAATTGACGCTGTAGAAATGCGGTCATTAAGGAGTGTATGTGGAGTTGTGGAGTGACGATAGCGGATAGAATAAGGAATAGCACAGCGCGCGATAGATAGTTTGAAGGAAGATGTTGTGACAAGCATTGACAAAGAAATGCTTTTTTTTATAATTGTGACACGACATCTGACATCGAGCCGCCTGATGATAAGCAAGAGGAGATCCAAGAGTGACGACGACTGAAACAATCGAGTTAGTTCACGGCTGCCTCAGTTGGCGTCACTATGCCAGCCAAAGATGGAAAGGATAATAAAAGTAGAGGGTAGCGAGGGAGTGGTGTCAGGATCGTGGCAAGTAGTGCTTCATTGTCTTTGCCTATCCCTGTGGAAAAAAGACGTAACAATTTTATTGATTGATTGAAATATTGTTAAATATATGAAAAAAGATAGAAAATACTCCACGTAGGAAGATACACCAATCACGTATTTGTATTAAACTCTCATTTAAACATTTCGAGGCACCTACGAGTATATGGGAGGTTTCTACCCTTCTGCGGCTAATCCAGCCATCAAGCGCGATCCTCTTAAGGCACCGAGGAAGGGTCCTCTATTAGCTAATTTCCGCAAACAGCTACAAGAATTTGTTTAATCATTTTGTGAATTGGAATTTCAATTGTTTTCAGTAACTAAAATTATTATAGAACAAATTTTATGCGGCTTACTATCGCGTTTATTTTGGTTTTCACGGAGAGACTGTGACTACGATGGTTGCAAAGTTCTCGAAACGTCGGAATAATAAAAAATTGTAAAATCAAAACCAAAATAAACGCAATAGTAAGCCGCATAAATTTGTTTATTTCTTTTATTAACCAATGTTCGCGCAAAATCTAAGAAAATACAAAGATTATTACAATTTAATTAAAACAATTTATAAAAACTTTAAAAACCTAACGATTATCTGGTCATTTTTTATTTTGTTGTGATTTGTACTTATTATTGTGGTTCGACATGACAGCACCTCGCCTGGTGTTAAGCTGGAGTACTGTCCATGAATGGAGGTTAAATAACTGCTAGTAGCAGTCACATCCACTATGCCGGCCTAGTTATAACCGGAAACTAATAAGCTGATCTCGAAACACCACTTTATTTCGTATACTTGTAAGTAGTGGTAGTACTACCCCGGATCGGCAGACTAAGCACCACTGCCTACCACCTACTAATACCCAGATCCGAAGCAAATATCCGCCTCTTTTTTTAATAATAATTACATTATTTAATATAATTATTAAATATTATAATACAAATGAAAGCTATGAAACAAATATTTGCTCCAACCGGGAATCGAACCCGGGACTTTAGGCGCAACAAACCAATCGCTTACCGTTCGTCTACGCCTGTCGTCAGACTCGTTTAAACTTGTCAACAACTAATTATACAAAATATACCATTAGTTAGGCTATATAATATATTAGGCTAATATACCATTAGTTTAAACTAATTAATCCGCATGAAGTAGCGACATGAATATTATACATCAGTCAGCAAAATGTAATTTATATCGATGCACACAAATATTCCATTATTTATCAATTTGTTCGCATAAATGTCACTTTAGATATTAAACGTATTGCACTAAACTTTAATGGGTATTAAAATATTCACATAAAATATATTTCTATATCCATGAAAAGGATGAGTGAAAGTAGATTGACAAAAGGACTTTAAAAACGTGACGTGGATGGCTGCGTTAAACAATGCAGACCCAGACCAGTCGTCTAGTGTCCATAACTGTAGAGCTTGTATGAAGAGAATTGTGTATGTGAGGGAAGCGAGTTGTGTGAGGATCGTAGCAAGTGGCGCTCCATTGTCCATTGTACAGGCAGAGGCCTATATAGATGTTTAATTTATATGTCCATACTAACCTACTATATTCTCTGTGTTTTAGTGACCGTGTCATTACACCTTAATCAGTGAAAGATTAAAAATGCAAAAGATAAGAATGAAGAAGACTGAGAGTACAGAGCTGTCGCATTAAATTTCATGCGTCCGCCAGTAACTTTCATGCTGATCCTAAAACGCGACTTTAAGTTTGTACACTTGAAAGTAAAACTATCCCTATGTCCAATGTCCACGTGACAGTACGTTGTGCGTACTGAGTAGACTGGTATGGCGGATGCGACCGATTCTTGTAGTGATTTAACTGTAGATATAATCGTCTTTGTTTATGGACCGTACTCCAGCTCATCTTCAGGCAAGGTGCTGTCATAATAAGTCATAGTATGTCAAGCCACAATTAAAAATGTACTACGTCAATGTGTATGAAAACAAAACTACAAACAGATAATGCAAATTATATAATACAAAAGCGGAGGTTTAGTTTCAAATAAATGCATGCCATTCCATCGCATATATAGACCACTTACAATAAGACACCGCTTTTGAGAAATAATGTGCCGAAATCTGACTAGGGCTAGACGTAGATGCCATAAGGAACCTGTTAGCACAATGTTTTGACTTTTACCAGGTTATGTTCGTTTATACATTCTTTCATTTAACCGCTGTCCTTCAGATGAGATGAAAAATGCTATTAAGTACGATACGATACGAATTTTATTTTTTTTATGCACTATTTTCCATTACGTTACTTTTTATTCTCTCACCACAAACTATTGTAGGAGTCTATTTCATCTCTGTTTCGGTATTCTGCAGTCTGTATTTCACTTATAAATCAGACATGCGGCAAAGATTATTTTCTATACAATTTTTACAACTAATTATTACAGAATACATTGAAATTAAAAAAAAAACTACTATTACGAGTAAATTATATTTAAGGATTGACAAAGAAATGCCTTGATAATTTGGGCACATAGAAAGGATGAGTGAGAGTAGATTAACGAAAGGAATTTATAAATCTGATGTGGATGGATGCGTTAATCGAGACAGACCCAGGAGGGTGTTCTTCAACCAAATCGGAGATATCTTTAAGAAAGCTGGGTTACCTAGTGCCCATAACCGTAGAGTGCCCATAATGTATGAAGAGAATTAAATTAAAGGTTCAAGTTTAAAACGTATAATTTTCTTCTAATAATTACTACCCCCTATGGAGGTCTATCATGACATCGTCTGTGATCGCATGTTGCAGCAACGATTATGTTTAACAGCTGTTACGAACGCAACGTTGAATCTGCGATATTATCGTGGAAGCGTGTACGATGGGATTCCGACATGGCGTGTGTACTAATTAGTAACACTATAGTAATGTTGGGTTAGATTAATTTGAGAGAACGAACGTAGGTGACATCTACGAGTACCTACGTCCACACGTTGTGTGGTTTGTTACCGTTGACATCTTACGTTGTTTGTCGTTAAGGAGTGTATGTGGAGTGACGATAGCGTATAGAATAAGGAAAAGCACAGTGCGCAATAGAAGTGGTTTGAAAGAGGATGTAGTGACAAGGATTGACAAAGGAATGCTTAGATGGTTTGGGCACATGGAAGGATGAGTGAATGTAGATTGACAAAAAGAATTTATAAATGTCATGTGGATGGTTACGTTAAACAAGGCAGGCCCAGGAAGGTGTTTTCCGACCAAATCGGAGACATCCTCAAGAAAGATAGGTTGCCTAGTGCCCAAAACCGTAGAGCTTGTATGAAGAGAATTGTGAATGTGGAGGAAGCGAGGGAGTTGTGTCAGGATCATGGCAAGTGGTGCTCTATTGTCTCTGCCTATCCTTGTGGGAAAAAGGCGTGACGATTTGGTTGATTGACATGCAGCTTTTAATATGAATGTCATCTCCTTATGTTTCAAGTGCACATACCGTGAAGTGATTCAGTCGTGATTTAGGAATTGCTTAAAAGTTGCCCAACTAGGCCAGCATTGTGAATGCGACTTTTGTAACTGTACTAGCAGTCACCTCGTGGACTGCACTTCGGCCTAATATCAAGCAGGGTGCTGTCATATGTTGAACCACAATAAAAAGAAATATAGTAAGATATAAGTGATAATATGGGATAGCGACTTCTGACAAAGTCTGCAAGCATCTTCGCAGCTTCGCATTCACTGTGCCAGCCTGATGTAATGGTAATGTAAGAATTTCTTAGATCACCCATTAAAATTGTCCATAGAGGTGAACAACGGATAGTGTGTCGAGCATTCTCCTCATACAAGCTCTACAGTTATGGGCACAAGGCAACCCAACTTTCTTGAGGAATTCTCCGATTCGGCCCTGGGCCTGCATCATTTAATGCATCCATCCACATCAGATTCACTTATCCTTTCTATCTCATTCATTAGATTCATCTAATCTCAATTAATCAATCAAATTGTCACGCCTTTTTCCCACAGGGATAGGCAAAGACAATGGAGCGCCACTTGCCACGATCCTGACACAACTCTCTCGCTTCCTTCACATTAAACAATCTCTTTATATAAGCTCTGTAGTTATGGGCACTAAGCAACCTGGCTTACTTGAGGATGTCTCCAATTTGGTTGGCAAACACCCTCTAATCTAATAAATAATACAAATAAAACAATAATTTTCTCTGACCCTGAATCGAACCCGTCCCGGGTTACTGGTATTACACCACCTGGTATGCACCACTGATTATAATGGAGTAGAAAATCTATTTTGTATAAGAATAAAAACTTCGTACTCGACGGCGACGGGCTGATAGGATATTATCACTAAAATTGCTTGGCATAATTCCAAATGTCTACGCTGTTAACAGACGGTCTTCGAAATTATCTGTTATATTCTCTTGGTAGTAATAATTTTGCCATTTACATTAACCCACTTATGTAAGGAATAGCACAGTGTGGTGTGTAAGAGGATGTAGTGACAAGGATTGACAAAAGAATGCTTCGATGGTTTTGGCACATGGAAAGGATGAGTGAAAGTAGATTGACGAAAAGAATTTATAAATCTCGTGTGAATGGATACGTTAAACAAGGCAGGCCCAGGAGGGTGTTTGCCGACCAAATCGGAGACATCCTCAAGAAAGCTAGGTTGCCTAGTGTCCATAACCATAGAGCTTGTATGAAGAGAATTGTGAATGTGAAGGAAGCTAGGGAGTTGTGTTAGGATCATGGCAAGTGGCGCTCCATTGTCTCGCCTTTGTCCCTGTGGGAAAAAGGCGTGACAATTTGATAAAATAATTGATGTATAAATGAATTCTTGGCTTTTTACTTAGCTTACATATGGCAGAGATGACATATGGCACTGGACACATGGCCTGTTGGAAAAGCTCAAAGTCGCTTAGGGATCAATGGAGAGAGCTTTTTTTTGGAGTGTCTTTGCTCGATATAATCTGAAACGAGGATATTCGCCGAAGAACCAGAGTTACCGATAACGCTTGTAGGATTTGCAAGCTGAAGTCGCTGGCCACATCGCTCTAAAAACCAAAGAGCGGGGAGACACGGGGTTTACAGTCGTGGGAACATCTCCTATTGCTTACTATCTACCTGATCGAGGTCAGATGTCGAGTCGCAATAAAACGTTTTATACTTAGGTATATCAATACTATACTTAATACAAGACAATAAGGGTTGGATGATTGTATAAAGTGGTCGTTTGCCCAGTCTGCCTATCCGGGACAGTTCCAATGCTTTAAAGTGTATAGACTGTAAAGTGACTAAAAGTTGCCGTTTTTTATTGTGACTCGACTTTTGACTTTGAATGGCCTTATGGTAAGCAAGATTGGTAGGCAGTGGTACCCAGTCCGCCGATCCGGGGTAGTACAAGTATACAGACCGTAAAAATTACTTTATCCACGGTTCGGGATTAGCTTCTATGTTGCCGGTTTTAACTAGACGGCCTAGTGGATGTGACTGTTGTGTGTGACTGCTACTTACAGATATTGAATTGTATTAGCAGTGACATCCATTATTGTACTACACTTCAGCTCAACTTCAAGCTGGGTGCTGTCATATGTCGAGTCACAATAAAAAAATAAAAAAAGAATTGCCTTCCCTATGCCAACCAAAGATGCTTCTTTAGGCATCGCTTGAAGTATCCAAGGCTATAGTAGTATGTGGAGAAAGCATGGGCTAGTAAAGAATTTTACTTGTTTCCAACTAGGCTGTTATAGTAAATATGACAGCTACGTAGTACTACAGCAAAGTAGTAGTCGCCTCTATTCATAGACCGCAACCCAGCCTAACATCAGACATATGACCTCGACTCGCCTGATGATAAGCAAGAGGAGGTCCAAGAGTGACGACGACTGGAATAACCGAGTTAGTTCCCGGCTGCCCCAGCCGCCGCCACTATGCCGGCATAAGGTGCTTCTTCACGCATCGCTTGAAGGATCCAAGGTCATAGGATGGAGAGAACACATAGGCTGGCAAAGCATTTCACTTGTCAATTGTTCTACAAAGAAAAGACAAAAAGACATTTGAGTATCTATGTGTCTTGCTAATTAGACATAAAGCGAATGTGCATTAAGATTATAATCAGACAGACAAATATTATTATCACAAATGCACTGACACACCATTATCATAACATTGAATCACGTACCGCGAATAAAGAAGTTCAGCCTTCATTTAACCTAGTTAAGTTCGGCCCTAGAGGACCAATTTACTTTCGTCCCCTCTCTAATAAAACCCACGAACCACTTATTACAAATGTCAATCAAATTCATTTAAATCGTCACGCCTTTTTTCCACTGGGATAGGCAGAGACAATGGAGCGCCACTTGACACGATTCTGAAACAACTCCCTAGCTTCCCTCACATCCTCAGTTAACCAATACATGATAACACGATTTCTATGAATTAATTTCTATGCTTTCAGTTCATATTTTTTTATTGTAAATCGACATATCAGTCTGATTTAAGCTAGAATGCTGTTTATGACTGAAAGTTATTGCTCTTAATTATCTTAAACAAGTAGCAGTCGTGTAGCTCGGTACTACCCTGTCTCGGAAAATGTGTTTTATACAATAAGTTTTGTTTACACAAAGCTTTTTTGAAATGACTGGTTTTTGCAATGACTTTTTGCAAAAGAATACATAAATTCTTAGTCTAGGCCTAGGCTATACCGCGTTTTACTATACCGTAGTAAACACACATCTTTATACTGTAATTCAAAGTTTGTAGAATTAAATTTATTTGTTTGTGCAACTTGTCAGGTTTATTTTACAAAATTTAGAACACAACGAAATTAAACAAATTTTATGCGGCTTACTAACGGGCTTATTTTGTTTTTGATTTTACAATTTTATTTAATTATTCCGACGTTTCGAGAGCTTTGCCTAATTAATTCAATAATCAATATTCGCGCAAAATCTAAGAAAATATTATAACCAAACTCGTTTACATAGGACGAATATTACAAAACAACGGGACCAATTCAACTGCAAAGCCATTATGCAAAATCACATTCAGTAGTGTGAATCACGCAACGTGATTGACTATAGACATTGCTACTATTAGATATACTTGAGCTTTTATGAAAATAATAATGCGACATTACGGGTTTTAAAAATATACATTTAACCACCAATTTCGTCGATGAAGCACTTTATTCGCACAATCCAAAATTTCTAATCGTAAGCGCTGTGGAAGTATAATCGTATTGTACAGTTTTCGGTTTCTAAATAAGAACTCCTCGTTTCCAAATCGCTGTGATATTTGCAAGTGTCACGTCCGAATTAGAAGTGACCCCCACGCCAACCGTTTACGTCTATAGTGATATCAGAACATGCAGTAAATTTCTACTGCATTCCACTTGTTCGCAAAAAAAAACATATCAAATAGTAAACAGCTGTTGTTATCGACAACGGCGTCGGCTCTTTGTGCTCTGTAATAACAAAGAGTGTTTTCTGCGCGGATGCTATTGTTCCAAACACCTTTTGTATTTCTTATTACATTGGTTTACTTTATAATATTCTAGATGTTTGTAGATTTAATAATATTATTTCTAAATCATGTAGCCTTGAATACAAACATGTTCTATCCTCAAATCTAGTCCTCAAGGACTGTATTCTTAAAGACAGAGCTCTACCTGTTTTAATTAAGTTGAGAATAAATATAACATAACACTAAAACATATTAGTGAGTAACAGTACTGTTTTTAGTATTTTCTTAGATTTTGCGATCATTGATTATTTATTAATTTATTATTTATTAATATTGAATTAAACTAATTTTATGCGGCTTATTATCGCATTTATGCATCTTTGCAGCCATCGTGGTCACGGAGAGACTAAGGTGCTGGTCGTCCTATTGGTTGATGCTGTTATTGTTTTCAAAACTACCCCGTTTGATGTTTTGATTTTGTTTTTTCTGTTCCCGGTTTATTACTAATTTAACGCAAAAATAAAAAACTGTAAAATCAAAACCAAAATAAACGTGATAGTAAACCGCATAAAATTTGTTTAATTCAGTACTGTTTTTTTTTTTAAATTATATAAGTAGTATTAGTAAGGTTGTGCGTGTCTGTTTTATTATTTTCTTATAACATTCATTTATCTATGCTTTCATTTTCTTGTTCATAATAATAGAGTAAACATAAATTACATAAAATTTAATGAGGGTTTAATAAATATATTATATTTTCAGACGAATTATATTAGTTTTTACTTGTATCTTTGATATGTACTTTGGTTGTCCTGTTTCTACAATATGATACAAGCTCTTTTTTTTTCAATAATAGTATCACTTTAGCTGCTATAGTAACGGCGACTGATGCTCGTACCGACCGAAGTTGAATTCTATTTTCAGTCGTCAACGCTTTTCTATTTTCCCTTGCTTATTCGAGCACCGATGTGGAGTTTCAAGAAATAAAAAATGCCTTTAAAACAAGATAGCATTTTCAATATTAGATATAATTTGCAAAGGCCAAACTTCTTGCGTCTAACTTATATTTCTGGAGGTACAATATTGGATTGCAATTGAATAGTGAAGTTTGAAGTCTGTAGTAAGAGAAGTTCATGGAATTTCTGCTATTAAATTTTCTGTTTTACAATCCTCTTGAGGAAAAGGTTGCAAGTTTACCAGTTAATTTCCTAATGGAATTGTCTGTCTTTGTACAATTTTGAAGCGACATTGTTAGTAATTTTTTGTCATGTTTATTCACTGTTATTTTATTGAATTCCACATAATCACCACTTAGCCTAATGTTAAGCTGGAGTGCAGTCCATGAATGGAAGCGACTTTTACTACTGCAAGTAGCAGTCACATTCACAGCAAGTAGCCTAATTAACTTAAAAGCTAATTCCAAAACGCGACGAAGTCACTTCACGGTCTGTATACTTGTTAGTGGTAGTACTACCCTGGATCGGAGGACTGGGCACCACTGCCTACCACTCTCTGTCGACCAGAGCCGGAGCAAATATATGGCTCCTTTTTATTAATAAATATTACATTTTTTGCCGCGACCGGGAATCGAACCTAAGACTTTGTGTGTAACAAACTAACGTACTAACCAATTCGCCACGATTGTCGTCAAATGTATTAAGTGGGACATAAATATGTCTGTATGTGGTATTGCCACTACATTATTTTTTAAATCGCCACTACTACTAATCTTCTTTTTTAAATGGTAAATATTCAGAACTAATCATTTCTGGGACAGAATATTGCAGAATAACACAATACATATCACTAAAAGTCAATATAACCAATCGTCAATTTTATTTTGCAGATATTCGAGGCGAATTATTGGTCGGGCCAGAGTAAAATAACATAATGAATATCACTAAAAGAGAACATTCGTCAATTTTAAATTGCAGTTATTTAGGGCGAATTATTGGTGGGACCAGATGCAGAATAACACAATAAATATCACTAAAAGTCAATATATAATAACTAATCGTCAATTTTAAATTGCTGTTATTCAGGGAGAATTATTGATGCGACCGGAGAATAACAAAATAAACGTTAGTGAATAAATTATCAATTTAAATAATAATTATAATGCAAAGTAATACTTTTGCGCCTAATCTAATAGAATAACAAAATAAACGTAATGAATAAATTATCAATTTAAATAATAATTATAATGCAAAGTAATACTTTTGCGCCTAATCTAATAGAATAACAAAATAAACGTTAATGAATAAATTATCAATTTAAATAATAATTATAATGCAAAGTAATACTTTTGCGCCTAATCTAATAGAATAACAAAATAAACGTTAATGAATAAATTATCAATTTAAATAATAATTATAATGCAAAGTAATACTTTTGCGCCTAATCTAATAGAATAACAAAATAAACGTTAATGAATAAATTATCAATTTAAATAATAATTATAATGCAAAGTAATACTTTTGCGCCTAATCTAATAGAATAACAAAATAAACGTTATTGAATAAATTATCAATTTAAATAATAATTATAATGCAAAGTAATACTTTTGCGCCTAATCTAATAGAATAACAAAATAAACGTTAATGAATAAATTATCAATTTAAATAATAATTATAATGCAAAGTAATACTTTTGCGCCTAATCTAATAGAATAACAAAATAAACGTTAATGAATAAATTATCAATTTAAATAATAATTATAATGCAAAGTAATACTTTTGCGCCTAATCTAATTCGTAAAGGAGTCGACTGCTCTACATTTTAATGAATAAACTTTTTAGTCTCACAATGTCTTTACGAAGTTTTGGCATCCTAATTAGTTGCGGTTTATACTAAGATTCAAGTTACTTTGTTACCAGATATTCTAAAGTAATCCATATACTCGTATTGTATAGCATACTTAATATGATGATGAATACTACTATAAATTTACACAGTCACGTTTCGGGAACAGCTTAAAAGTGTCAGATGACCTAGAAAACTGATTCTCTATTGAGGAAATCTTAATATCATACGAGCCTATGTGTTCTCCATATCTTATAATCCTATAGTAAAGCGTGAAAAAGCACCTTTGACCAGCGACTAAAGCAACTGAAGATAACACCTATTTTTCAGGCGTCGGCACTCTTGGATGCGTACTAGCAAGTCAGATGTCGTCTCTCAATTTAAAAAAAACTTAGCAAGTAATTGTGCGTTTCTATTTAAATTGGACTGTATTTTTATGGACTGTAATATAAAATTGGATAAATATTCATTAAAATTCTAATTTATTTGTAAGTCCAAAATAAATAAAAAATATTAGGCTGAGACCTGCAGTACTCTATATTATATATAATTACTTCTATAACCTACTTACTTCAAATAATTTTATTAACAGTTTTATAAGTACTGGAGGTACTAGGGATACATTGGCTGACCCTAGACGCACTAGGCATTAGACTAGGCATGTCACAAAACATTTGAACAAACATAGCCATTAAAACTTATACATGTCAAAACTTTACATTCTAAAATCCTTGTAAATACAAACAATAAATCAAAAAGGAGCTACACTCATAAGAGAGTAACTCCATCAACCACTGTGAAACTTGGACGTGTCTTATAGGGGCTGGTATTTCAGTGCTCACCTATTTAAAGTTTCTTAGGGATACTTAGAAAGCATGTGATTATTGGATACTTGGAGAGCGGAGTGTAATTAACAGTTCTTTTTAATTTAATTGTGAATGTGAAGGAAGCTAAGGAGTTGTGTCAGGATCGTGGCAAGTGGCGCTTCATTGTCTCTGCCTATCCCTTTTGGAAAAAGGTGTGAGAATTTAATTGATTGCGTTTAATTTAATTTAATTTTGCCACTGGGCAGTAAAACGGTAAAGTAAACCGAAACTCCCCAGATGACGCAGATTGTTCACTAATCAAATAGGAGATATTTAACAAAAAAACAGGAGTCCACAGTGCCCATAACCAAAGAGCACGTACTTGTATCAAGAGAACTGTGGATCTAAAATTAAGGCGTGAAATTGATCATATTGATGATGATAAGGCATCGATAGCACGCTGGCAACGATCGTGTTCCATTCTCGATGCTCATGAGAATGGAACACGATGAATCATGAGGATTCCAGCAGAATCAAGAGTCTCTACAATTTTGTACAGATATGTCGGTATGTCCGTTATCGCCTCTTCCGATTGCCTTTGTTCCGATTAAACAAACGAGTAAGGAATGCTTTAACCGCTCTTTTTTCTTTCGAATTTTTCATGAGAAGCCTAGAATATAAACTAATTTAGGGTTTCGGTCATAAGTAGCCTGTAATCAACTGTCCTAACATCGATGACTGTCCTCTTCAATTCACCTTTCTGTCTTTCAACTATGTGCTTGTTTACTATGATACTAAACAAACATAATTTAGCTGAGATTGCATTACCGCCCCTAAAGAAAACTGTCATTGTCTCGAATGTGGTAGAAAGTCTTACATAAAAGGCTTTCCTCACGGCTCATTACACACAAAACGACTCGGCTTGCTACAGACTAGACAACAAAATGAAAACAATTTGTACGTGAAAGCCTCGAGACTCAGATTCATTGTGGTTTGAATTTTTGTAACCCGAATAATTGGGACGTTAGAAAGGGTTTTTGCTTTTGTCGCTAGATTTGTGGCCCATTTTCATGTTATGAATAACACCAGATATACAAATTGTTATTTCATTTTATTGTGACTTGGCCGACACCGACTTTATTGAGCTGACAGCGACTTGGCAAGAGGTGGTTCAACTGTTACCTCAGTCGCCTTTATCCGCCGACCTTAAGGTGCTTTTTTACACTTCACATGAATCTAAGGTTATATGATGGGAAAAACATAATAGGGGGTTGCGAAACATTCCACTAACTAATTATTCGACAAAGATACGACTACGAATCGATTGGCTACCAAGTATATGCCTACCACTCTTCAATACCAGAACCCGAACAAATATTTGTTTTTTTTTAATTAACAAATATTTGCAATGTTAAATCGCATAATTAAATATTGCGAATAAATGCTATAAATCAAACCCACGACTTACTCGTAGCAGTGTGGTGTGTTAGGCAAGTGAAATGCGTCACAAAGGCACCTGGGGTTACAAAACTACTAAGATTATTGGGACAAATAATTAGAGGATATAAGATACAATCCTAACTGTAGCCCAATACCATTAGTAAAGAAGTTACTCGATCCACAAGTATTATTTTTGCATTTTGAGAGGAAGATTTAGAGTGCCTCTTGAGATTTGGTTTTTAGGCCATTAAATATTTATTTTGTTGTATTATTAAATTGTTATTTCATTGTTTATTTGGAATGAAATTTTCCATTTATTATTTCTTTATCATTTCTGTTTATGAGTACCTATACTTTTTTTTCACTTGTGGCTGGTATATGACAGTACCCTGCCTAATGTTAGGCTGTAGTGGGGTCCATGAATGTCGTCATATCCCTTGTGGCGGCCTAGTTTGAAACGGAAACTTTATTTTGTTATATTAGTTAATTGTTACCTTAGTTGTTTGCAATGTTTTTTTTTATTGTGACTCGACAAATGAGCATCCCGCCTGGTGTTAAGCTGGAGTACGATCCTTGTATGGAGGTGACTGCAAGTATAATTCAATAACTGTAAGTGGGAATCACATCCGCTATGCCGACATAGTTGGAGCCTACAAGCTGATTATTAAGTCGCGACTAAGCGACGAAACTGATCACAGTTTGTATACTTGAAGTGTTTAATTTTTTTATTATTATTATACATTTCTATACAAAGCTACTAAAGTGCTTGCTTGTATTATAGAAACAGGATAACCAAAGAAAATATCAAAGATACATTGGTACTGGTGAGGACCCGTGCTCTCGGTTTGTCACTACACCATGGTCGCCTTGTGTGGTTTAATATGAATATTTAATATATTTTACAAGGCAATTTTGAGAATTCTGCGTCTAACGTAATCTCTGTCACGTGCTTAAGAAGATTTTTCAAGTTTATAACCAAATATCGTCGCATATGAATTTTATGTAACTTTAAAACTTTGTATGAAAAATAAGATTGAATAATAAAATAAGGAATAAAGGTACAAGAATTAACATCTACTAGATATTATATTCTTCTAAAATTCCTACAAAAGGAGCCGTTAGTCTCAGGTTTGACTCCCGGTCGGAGCAATGACGAATCATGGCATTTATTTGTTCTTATTATTAAATAAATAACTAAAAATATTGATAATAAAATATGAGGTAGACATTTAGGAGTGTTGGCGGACATATGCTAGACATATCCACCGGCAATAATACCAACACTTCCAAGAGTACACAGTGTGCCCCGAAGTTACTCGATTGCGTTTTAAAAGGATAGTGGTCACTACAGTATACTAATTACAATTATTAACTTAAACAGCAGTCGCATGAGAGTAGAGTTAACGCTGTAGAAATGCGGTCGTTAAGGAGTGTATGTGGAGTGACGATAGCGGATAGAATAAGGAATAGCACAGTACGCGATAGATGTCGTTTAAATGAGGATTTAGTGACAAGGATTGACAAAGGAATGCTTCGATAGTTTGGGCACATGGAAAGGATGAGTAAAAGTAGATTGACAAAAAGAATTTATAAATCTCATGTGAATGGATGCGTTAAACGAGGCAGGCCCAGGAGGGTGTTTGCCGACCAAATCGGTGACATCCTCAATAAAGCTAGTTGGCCTAGTGCCATAACCATAGACCTTGTATGAAGAGAATTGTGAATGTGAAGGAAGCGAAGGAGTTATGTCAGGATCATGGCAAGTGGCGCTCCATTGTCTCTGCCTATCCCTGTGGGAAAAAGGCGTGACAATTTGATTGATTGATTGATTGAAATAGGAATCGCGTTCATTTATAATAGCAGGGAGCACAATGACCAGGTACAATAACTGGTTTTTGTGCCAGCCAATATAGGTAAGATTAAAAAAATACTAATCAATATAATACATAAAATTTAATGCTATATACAAACTTTCATAATTACGAGTGTCAAAATAATTACCAACGTGTTTATTTAATAAGTAAACACGTTGTAGAACGTAATCACGTCTTTTCTTTAAAAGTTTTCTTTTAAAATACCTACTTTAGCTAAATAAGCGTAAAACGTTGCTCGCTCAAGCCCTAATCCGTCATTTGTTGACTGTCTAACAGGCAAATCTATAGATTGTCGCTTAAAAATATATGCAATAGTAAATTTATATTTTATTTTTTTAATATTATACATGTAACTTTTTAATTCCTTAAATTTATATCTTCCACAATTAGTTCCAAACTTGAAGTCTCTGAAAATAACTCCTAGCTCAAGTTTTTGCAGATATAGATAGAATAGAATAGCAAGCTCTCTCACCTACATAGAACATTAACATTAAATTTGAAATATACCCTTATTCAACCTATTTTCCTTTCGTCAATCTATTTTCACTCATCCTTTCCATGTGTCCAAAACATTGTTATTTTCCGACCAAATCGTAGACATTCTTGAGAAAGCTAAGTGGCCTATTGCCCATAACTGTAAATACATGTAAGAATAGAATTTTGAATGTGAGGGAAGCCAGAGAGTTGTGTCAGGATCGTGCCAAGTGGCGCTTCATTGTCTCTGCCTATAAAATGTATTGTCAATCATGCAATTCGATTAATTAATTATTTGATAAATAAACATTTCAACAAAAACTTTCTTCATAAAGACCTTTTATAGAATAATATCTCCGATTTCATTAAATATACATTAATAAATAAATAATGCACACTTTAAATAGCAGTCATATAACTCTCGTAATTTGCTTTACAATACTCGTATAAAAGAAAATGTTTTCCGTCATATTAACTTTAACAAGACTTTATGAAGGTTTCTCTCTTTTTACAGTTGTATTTTTCTTTTATCAATACAAAGTACTGCGAAATCCAATAATTTAAACTGTGTAATTTATTAACACTTCTTTTGTGTATAGTTTTTGTCAAAATTAATTCGAACTTTCCAAAAATCTTTCAATTTGTTATAGTCTGAGTGGTAGGCAGTGGTATCCAGTCTGCCGATCCGGGGTAGTACCACCACTTACAAGTATACAGACCGTGAAGTGATTTGGTCACGTTTCGGGATCATGTTGTAAGTTGCCGGTTCCATCTAGGCCGGCATGGTCGATGTGATTGCTACTCACGGTTATTGAATTGTAGTAGCAGTGACATTCATTCATGGACCACACTTCGGCTTAACATCAGACGGGGTGCTGTTTCAACAACATATTCAACATATTTCAACAACATTCAACATAACATCAAACATATGTCGAGTCACAATAAAATTTGTAAAATTGTAAGTTTGTTAACAAAACAAGTTACTGCGCAGCTTTAATGACAGCGATCTTTTTATCTGCCGACACCTACACATATATTGATTGCTATAGAATTCATAAGATAACTAGCGCACTGGACAGATTTTGTCCTGCCCTAGAGTATAAAAACTAACTCCTACCACTAACAATTTTGTATTTGAACCGTCTCGAGGTCTGTCACATACACACGGACAGAAGAAATATAAGAAAGATTTAGTGAATAAATCTAAATACATTAAATTACTAAACTTTAGTATTTATCATTATTATTCAATATTGAGGTTTGTGATCCTCACTGATGCACTGACAAACAGCTACCACGAAAGGGCAGTCACTTGAAGGTTACGCTCCCCTAAATACGATAAATCTAAATCTAAACTTTATCTTTATAAATTACCACATAATTCTCTATCTCAATCTATTCTAAATATAATCTAAATCTGTACTTTGAAGGCCAAATATTTTCCTAATAATTTTACTATAGTTTTTTTTGTATTAACTATTAATTTTACAATTGGTCTTTATTAATGCACTAATCTTAGAAAAGCTGTTTCACGGTATAGAAATTAGTGTAGTTCACCAATTATTCGTGTAAAATGTTAATAAAAATAAATCTTATTTTATTGGCAATGGTAATTAATATAATTGAAACAGAATTCCATAAACGAATACTTTGATTGGTTTTGCTCTACACTATTTTAACCAGTCATTTTCTTCTATTGCGTTGAACTGTGAAAATGTTCTTAACCATAAATTAAAACGCTGTTTGATTAATAACCGATTGAAAATGCCTGCCCATATTGTATACGATGCAAACAGTTCGCTGGTGACTTTCATAAAATATCATGTATGCGAACATTAATAATGGAGTAAGGTGGGTGGAGTGCTTAGACCGGAATCCTATTTGATTTTAATAAAAGAAAAAATATATTTTCATTTAGTATTAGTATTTTTTATTAAGCTGAAGTATTTTTTTTTTAATTTTCATACTAAGCTTGTAATGCTTAATACTTGTAGCGTTCTTCCTAATGTTAGTCTTTTTGAAGCCAACTATACTTATGAAATATTTCATAAGTATAGTTGCCTATAAAAAGAGCCCAAGTATAATTATTTGATATATCCTAAACATTATAAGCAAAAGTACTTATATAACAAGATATAAAAGTACTTATATAACAAGATATATAAGTACTTTATATATCTTGGGTACCGATTTCGAATTGCAACCACATGGTTCGTGAAAATTTATATCATCAGGCCGCGGCCTTTTTAAATTCAGAAATCTAAAGATCCGGTAAAGTAACGATATTAAATAATTAGTACACACAGTCAACTTATGACGACTTAACTCCTACAGAGATAGGCAGAGACAACCAAAAAAATTTTTACGAACTAGACATAACTCACTCGCCCCCTTAATATCCATAATTCTCTTCATGCAAGCTCTATTTTATATTTGATCGAGGAACAATCTTCTGGATCGTTCTTGACTATTAATTAAATATCTCATTTCGTCAATTAGTATTTTTTTTCTCGACATAATATGCCATATTATGACAGTACACCGCCTGATATTAGGCTGGAGTGCGGTCCATGAATAGATGCGACTGCTACAGGTAAATAACTGCAAGTGTCAGTAACATCCACTATTTAATACTGTTACGCGTTTTTTTTTTTCATTTAGTATTTTCTTAGATTTTGCGCGAACATTGATTAATTAGACATTAATTGATTAATGTCTCTCCGTAAACTCGATAGTAAGCCGCATAAAATTTGTTTAATTCATTTTTTTTCTCTTGTTTGTAGTCATTAATTCGGAGCCCGGTCTAACATATCCATAATCATAGTCATTTGTCTCTCCGCACATGAAAATTGAGAATATTAACCGATAAAAGTTTTAATGATTTACATAATAATTAATAATAACCAATATATTTAATGTTAAATTGCAATAAAATATTTATACTTATTAACGAATATTTCAACACATTTTATATTTACGTTTCCTGGGGTCCATAACCATAGAGTTTGTATGAAGAGAATTGTGAATGTGAAGGAAGCGAGGGAGTAGTGTCAGGATCGTGGCAAGTGGCGCTCCATTGTCTCTGCCTATGCCTGTGGGAAAAAGGCGTGATAATTTTGTAGTGATATTTGTGTGAAAGAAGTAAGAGTGTTATATTAGGATTTCATTTAAATTTTCGCTTGTATTTTTAATTCACTTGATTTTTAACGTTGCAAAATAAAAATATCAATAAATTGCATCGTAAAAAAATTATCACATAGTCTAAACAATTTAGTCATTATATATAATGACCAGACCAATCAGCCTTTGATAACAAAGGTATGAAAAAGTTAATTTCGATTATAATCATAGACTATTTCAAATAAAACAAATAAAGTAAGTTAATAATAACTAAAACATGAACAACTAAACGTTTTATTCTATCTTTTTTGCCATTTATTTATTTTTGTAAGTTCAAGTTTGCCCACTATCTCCGGCAAGTCGAGGTCAGATATAAAAAAAAACACTAACATGTTTACTTTCTGGATTGATTAGATATGAGCCTTGCAAGATACACCTCATTGTTTGTGCCAATATAACAGTTCTGTACATTGATAAAGGTACAGATTAATGAAAAACGTAACAAAAATCCTAAATTAATAATTCATTTAAAGGAAAACAAATGTCATTTTAAATTAAATTGATGGAAAGAATGGTTTAATTAACCGCTTTAACGCCAGATCGTAATCTGTAACGTCATCATGAAATAGCTGCTGTCTATGTTAAAAAGACAGTGAGAACGCTGATAGAAAATAGGTATTTCAAATAATTAAAATAGGATGTGAGAATGTGCCTTATATATATATATATATATATATATATATATATATATATATATATATATATATATATATAGATATATAGATATCTACTATTATTATTATCAATCACATTGTCACGTTTTTTTCCCATAGGGATAGGGAGAGACAATAGAGCGCCACTTGCCACGATCCTGACACAACTCCCTCGCTTTCTTCACATTCGAAATTCTCTTCATACAAGCTCTATGGTTCTTAGGACTAAGCAACCAAAGTATTTGCTTATAACATATGAGTCACATATAGAACGACCAATCAATCAAATTATTATGCCCTTTTCCATAGTGATAGGTAGAGACAATGGAGCGCCACTTGCCACGATACTGACACAACTCCCTCGCTTCCCTCACATTCAAATTTTCTCTTTATACAAGCTCTACGGTTATGGGCCACCCAGCTTTCTTGAGAATAGAGATTTTAGAGATAGAATTTAGAGATTCTTGAGAGACCAACCTAAGAGATTTTGGATTCTGTATACCCAAATATTATTTCAAATATTTAGTTGAGGTTTATTAAAAATCTGATACACCTACAAAGATACTATTTACTTTCCTAAAACAATATTTAATTTTTATTAAAAAAATACAGTTGTTACGCCTTTTTCCCACAGAGACAATGAAGAACCACAAAAAAACTTTTTGGAAATAAATTAAAAAAAAACCCTAAATAAATAACAGTATTATTGTTTAAATAATACTGTATTTTTAAATAATACAGCCGAACGACTTAATTACAAGTTTTTTCACGGAAACCCCTTTCCTCTTTAATTTATTCACAATTAGGCTAATTTTTGGTTTTATTTGCTTGTTTTAGCCTTATTTGAAAGTGGTTGAACCGTTAAAAATGTACAAGTTAATTGAGTTAGAAGTGAAGCCTCTGAATTTATTAGATTACATTTTGATTAACTTTCTTTAGCTCGAAAAATCAATAAATCAATCAACTTGTTACGCTATTTTTTCCACAATGATAGGCACAGACAATGGAGCGCTACTTGCCACGATCTTGGCGGGAGGTGCCGTTGCAAATGCCGAGTTCGATCTTCGGTCACAGTTAATATTATAATACATCATCATTATCAGCCAGAAGCCGTCCACTGTTGAACATAGGCCTCCCCCTTAGAACGCCATTCTGAACGAGAAGATGCCAGTTGCATCAGTCCACCCAGTGGGAGGCTTACCTGCGCTGCATCTTCCGGTTCGTGTTCTTCACTCTAGAACGTTTCTTCCCCATTGGTTGTCGGTTCTTCGAGCGAGTGTTCTTGAGAATCCTACGGGCTAGGTCGGTAACTACATACATAGTAAATAATACAGTACGCTAAAATTAATGACGACAGGCGTGGACGAACGGTTTAGCGACTGGTTTGTTGCGCGTAAAGTCCCGGGTTCGATCCCCGGTCGGAGCAAATATTTGTTTCATAGCTTTTATTTGTAATATTTAATAATATTAAATATTACAAATATTTGTTAATAAAAAAAAAGAGATGGATATTTGCTTCGGGTCTGGTTATCAAAGAGTGGTAGGCAGTGGTACCCAGTCTGCCGATCCGGGGTAGTACCACCACTTACAAGTATACAGACCGTGAAGTGATTTGGTCACGTTTCGGGATCAACTTGTAAGTTGCCGGTTCCATCTAGGCCGGCATAGTGGATGTGATTGCTACTCACAGTTATTGAATTGTAGTAGCAGTGACATTCATTCATTGACCACACTTTGGCTTAACATCAAGCGGGGTGCTGTCATATGTCGAGTCCCAATAAAAAAAAAAAAAACTACACATTTCGAACCTTTTTTTAAATATAAGCAAATTATTTTACAAGTCAATAAATCGTGCTCTAAAAACAATAAGATGTAAAAACACAAAACTGTTTAAATTAGTTAACCAAATTCAGTTATGAATATTAAATAAAATAAACAATACTTCGGAAACTTTTTAATTTGTTTATTATTTTTTTATGGGCAGACAAAGAGACAAAATTCTTTATTTTACTTAAGAGAATATACATAGTATACTATTACGCAATACCTAGGGTCTAATGTCGCGTTTTAATAAAAAAAATAGAATTCTTCAACAATCTGACCCTATTATTATGTATTACTTATACATAATAATAGGGTCAGATTGTTGAAGAATTCTATTTTTTTATTGTAACGCGACATTAGACCCTAGGTATTGCGTAATAGTAAACAAGAGAAGGTTCAAGAGCACAGACGACTTTTTTTACCTGTGACTCGACATATAACAGCACCCCACTTAAAATTATGCTGCAATGTGGTCTATGAATGGATGCTACTGCTACTACAATTCAATAACAGTAAGTAGCAGTCACATCTACTATGTCGGCCTAGTTAGAACCGGCAACTTACAAGCTGATCCCAAAACGTGACTAATGTCTGTAAGTGGTGGTACTACCCCGGATCGGCAGACAGAGTACCACTGCCTACCACTCTATTATGACCAGATCCGAAGCAAATATTCGCGTCTTTTTTTTATTACCAAATATTTACAATATTTCATATATTTATAAAATATTACAAATAAAAGCTCTGACCGGGAATCGAACCCGGGACTCTACACGCAACAAACCAATCACTTGACAATCGCCCAGGCCTGACGTCGACTAATGTTTACGGCGTTGCCTCAGCTGCGGTCACTATGAAGGCCAGAGATGCCTTTTCATGCTTCGCTTGAAGGATTCAACTACCAAACATATTAAATATAGAACGAAACATTCATATACGAGTGCCTACATACATAGTTATAATTTATTCGAATTCTTTTCGCGTGTAATGGCAACCAGAATTGATTCTAACAAACAACAAAGTTTAAATTGAACGTCGAACTAACAAAGTACATACTCGTACGTCTCGTCTCGATACAAAGTGGAATTCTCTATGTGATCCACCCAAAAACCTTGCTATTATTCTCTTGGGGTAACCGAACCATTTGTCGTATATACAAAATAAATATACATACTTATATTATTTGTTAGTATTTTTAATGGAGCGTAAAAAAACAAGCCCAAATTATTTATTAAATTTAAAAATATATATAAAATTAAAAAAAAGAACCGAAAACTGAATCGTTTTTCAGTCTTCGTCACTCTGAGACCTCTCTTAGACAAGTCGAGGTCAGATAGGGTCACAAAAAATATATTGAAGCACCTGCAAAAGCATTCTGTAATTTAAGTTCAGAGTCTAAGAGAAAGGTCAAAATAAAAATAGGTGTCTACCTCGACGACACATATATTTTCATATTGTGGCTCGACATATTTGACAGCACTCCACCTAATGTTAAGCTGGATCGCCTGTTAATACAGTTTAATAACTATAAGTAGCAATCACATTCACTATGTTGGAACCGACAACTTACACGCTGGATCCGAAACGCTACTACGTCATTTGAAGGTCTGTACACTTAGAAGTGGTGGTAATACACTGGATTGACAGATAGCACTACTTCCTATTACTTTTAGACAACCAGACCCGGAGCAAATATTCGTATCATTTTTATTAACCAATATTTGCAATAAGATTTAATTACAAATTAAAACTATGAAACAAATACCAACCGGGAAACTAACCCGGGATTTACTAAGAAAAAATGTATTAATCAATAATAGTTACGTTTACCTTAAAAACGCATTAGTGAGTACGATGCCTTTCGTAGTCCATATTATAAGGGGTATGGAAATAGGCAAGGCAATTTGATTAGTTGATACTATCCTTTTCTATTTTTTTTTAAATAATGATACTTTTTTAATATAACAGCACCTAGCTGTAGTGTAGTTTATGAATGAAATTTTTTGATTATATAATTGCAATACAATACGGCAACTTTCAAGCTATTCCCGAAACACGATTGAATCACTGCACAGTATATACACTTGGTCTGTACTACCCCATATCGACGAGACTGGACAAATTACCATTAATTGTCTGCCTTGACTCCCAGATTTGGCTTGTGTGGAGTTTCTCCCATCGATTCCATCCCATCGAGCGCGTCCCCTGGGTTTTACCGACGGATCATACCAGGATTCATAGCAGCCCCCCTCTCCGGCTGCAAGACGGAGCTCCATCGCAGCCCGCTTGCCGGCCCTTCCCTTTCCCTCTCTTAGCCACGCTGCAAATCCGATATGAAGTACAGCAATAAAAAAGAAACACCCAGATTTGGAAGCAAATATATTTTGTTTTTTTATAATTATCACTCCAGCTTAACATTTTTCTTTGGCCGGCATAGTGACGGCGATTGAGGTAGCCGTGAACAAACTCGGTTTTCTCAGTCGTCGTCACTCTTGGACCTCCTCTTGCTTATCATCAGGCGGGACGAGGTCAGATGTCGTGTCACAATAAAAAAAAACACCGGGTACTGTCGAACTATGTTGAGTCATGAAGAATTGTAAAAAAATAATTAAAAATCTTACTCTATTTCGTTTAATCATTTGGTTTATAACTTGTCATTTAGGACTAATATATTTGAAAAAAGTTTATTTATTTATCCCAAAAAACTCATATCTAATTTGTTCACGTCAAACATGATATATTCTTTTATTATGGTTATCTTTATATAAATCAGGGTAACACTATTCGCCCTTTAGAGAGTGGGACGTGACGCGAATTCAAGTTGAGAAGAGAAAGTAAGACATTTATCATGACACAATATTTTTGTGTGTAGGAGGGTGTCTTCGACAAATAATCCGAGGCTCCGTAACATGTATCCTTCCGTACATGTTCCGGAGTCACTTGGAATGCGACTGTGGTTTTTATTTAATACTCGTACATCTCGCTTCATTCCCATTTACAACTCTTTTCACCAACCACTCTTCTACTAGTATGGCATAGAAGAAATAATTCTGTAGATAAAGAGTGGTAGGCAATGGTACCCAGTCAGCCGATCCGGGGTAGTACCACCACTTATAAGTATACAGACTGTGAAGTGATTTGGTCGCGTTTAGGAATCAGCTTGTAAGTTGCCGGTTCCAACTAGGCTGGCATAGTGGGTGTGTGACTGCTACTTACAGTTATTGAATTGTAGTAGCAGTGGCATCCACTCATGGACCACCAGCGTAACATCAAGCTCTTCTGTGTGTTTGAGGCGTACTGTACGAACATGGTTGTGGGCAAAATATTAAATATTTTTTTAATATTATATACCTTTTTGTTTTATTTTTTAATGTTTTTGTTTACTTTTTTATTTAACTGTAACTTGTGTGTTTGTGTTTTTTTCAAATTTTAAAAATTAATTAAACATTGATATAATATGATTTTAGGTTTCTTTCCGATTGACTTTTTCGAAATATAATAGTAGTTGATTCATTTGATTGGACAATGTTGAATCATCAATGATGAGTAATCTTAAGTGTTTTATTTTAATATTGAATTAAACAAATTTTATGCGGCTTACTACCGCGTTTATTTCGGTTTTGATTTTACAATTTTTATTATTCCGACGTTTCGAGAGCTTTGCAGCCATCGTGGTCACGGAGAGACTGAGGTGTTGGTCCTCCTATTGATTGATGCTGTTATTGTTTCCAAAACTACCCTGCTTGATGTTTTGATTTGTTTTTTTCTTTTTTCTTATTTTAATATTGTTCTTAGGGTTTTAAATGAAGATTGTAAAAGAGCCTAAGAATTCCACTTAAAAATTAACGTTATGATTTTTATTAGAGTTATAATTGTTATGATTATCGTGTTAAATAGTCTACCATTGCATTATTTTTTATATTTTCAATCAATTAAATAGTCACGCCTTTTACACACAGGGATAGGCAGAGACAATGGAGCGCCACTTGCCACGGTCTTGACACAACTGCCTCGCTTCCTTCACATTCACAATTCTCTTCATACAAGCTCTATGGTTATAGACACTAGGCAACCTAGCTTTCTATGTTATATTTTATATTTTAATGGTAATTTATTTATTTTGGTTTTGACTATAAAAGGAAATATAACATGAATACAAGGAAGTTGTAGTGGGAAGGATAAATGGATTTGTACAACAATAAAATTATTATTTAGTATACTTTCAAACAATGTTCTAAAATAGATACTCAAATTACCTTTTGTTTTTTTAAAACATTTTCTCAAAGACTGTCACAGTATATTTCAATATAACTGTATTTTTTTTTATAAATATTTCGCACATGTTACACCAAGATTACAAATATTGTAGGCGGAGCTGCTACGCCGGCCATGCTTATCTACGGCAAGCTGCTTCATTAGTGTGTCGATTCCTAGAAATTTATTATTGTAATTGAACACACACACACACACACAGAGAGAGAGAGAGAAAAAAAATAAAGAGACACAAAACCTAAAATTCATTATTTTTGAGAGATTTGTCAAAAAAAGGACAAGCCTACCTTTTACAAATGCTTCGGTGGTTTGGGCAGATGAAAGGGATGAGTAAAAGTAGATTGATTAAAGGAATTTATAAATCTCAGGTGAATGGATACGTTAAACAAGGCAGGCCCAGGAGGGTTTTCGTCGACCAAATCGGAGACATCCTCAAGAAAGCTACGTTGCCTAGTGCCTATAACCTCAAGAAAGCTGGGTTGCCAAGTGCCCATAACCGTAGAGCTTGTATGAAAAGAATTGTGAATATGAAGGAAGCGAGGAAGTTGTGTCAGGATCGTGGAAAGTGGCGCTCCATTGTTTCCCTATCCTATCCCTGTGGGAAAAAGGCGTGACAATTCGATTGATTGATTGATACCATAAATACAGATATTTAAATTAAAGTATCAGAAGTTGTCTTACTGTTTTTAATCATTCTGTGGCGTTTTTATAATAAAAGGGCCGTCCATTCTTTGTAACAGACGTAATTATTTAAAGTAGCCTTTTTTCCTGAATAAAGGCAGCTATTTGTTTGCGTAGCGATCTATCTCATTTATATTACCTTGGCATTTTAAAAAATATACTTTGTAGCTCATTATTATTAAATTCAGCGCAAAAATATTTAAAGTAATTAATACTCGTAGTAGCGTTCTTTTTTCTTTTACCTAACGAACTCACTTTTGATAAAAGATTTTCTTTTTATATTGATGCTTGATATATGACAGCACTAATGTTAAACTAGAAGTGGTTCATGGATTGTGGCGAGGTAAATAACTGCAAGTAGCAGTCACGTCCACTATACCGGCTTAGTTGTAAAATATAATATATCAATCAATGAATCAAATTGTCTCGCCTTTTTCCCACAGGGAAGGCAGAGACAATGAAGCGCCACTTGCCACGATCCTTACACAACTCCCGTATATTAACAAAATATATAATTTGTAAATTAATATACCAAAAGATCCTAATGCAATTTTGACGATTGTAACTTTATTTAAAAAAAAATCTAAACTTAATTGTCAATAGTGACGTGTGATTGTAAAATTCAATCAATCTATCAAATTGTCACGCCTCTTTCTCACTGGGATAGGCAGAGACAACGGAGCGCCACTTGCCACAATTCTGACACATCTCCCTCGCTTCCTTCACATCCACAATTCTCCCCATACAAGCTCTACGGTAATGGGCACTTGGGAACCCAGCTTTCTTAAGGTATTCGATTTGATCGGAAAACACCCTCCTGGCCCTGCCTCGTTCAACGAATCCATCCACATCAGATTTATAAATTGCTTTCGCCAATATACACAGAAATATCTTTCGGAATAGCACAGTGCGTGAATGATGTGGTTTGAAAGAAGATGTAGTTACAAGGATTGACAAAGGGATGCTGCGATGGTTTGGGCACAAAAAAAGGATGAGTGAAAGTAGAGTGATTGTAAAATTATAATTGTTTAATCCAAAATACGAGTAGGATTTAGATATTTTTTATCCAAGCAATGACATTCACCGCCTCAACTCGCTAGATCAAATAATCTTCGCATTAACCACTCTTATTCACTCGATGACGGTCGTCAAGTTGTCGCCGGTATGTCTTAAAACTGTCACACCCCAATCCTCGTATGCAAGCGTGGGGGAGACGCCAATTCATGTCTGGATAAATTACGAGTCGTTATTTTATTTTATTCTAATTTGTTTCGCTTTATTTGTATAGGTTATATTTAATGAACCATAGGGCCTGTATGAGGAGAATTGTGGATGTGAAGGAAGCAAGGGAGTTGTGTAAGGATCGTGGTAAGTGGCGCTCCATTGTCTCTGCCTATCCCTGTGGGAAAAAGGCGTGACAATTTGATTGATTGATATTTAATGAATTAAACAAACTTTATGCGACTTACTATCTCGTTTATTTTGGTTTGATTTTTAGTATCTCCGTGACCACGATGGATGCAAAGCTCTCAAAACGTCGGAATAATAAAAAAATGTAACATCAAACCAAAATAAACGCGATAGTAGCCGAATAAAATTTGTTTTATTCATTTATTCGTTCGCACAAAATCTAAGAAAATACTAGGTAATATTTGTAATATTTAATTTAATTATTAAAATTACTAAAATAAGTTTATAAAAAAAGAGGTGTATACTTGCTCCGGGTCTATTTATTTATTGTGACTCGACATATGACAGCATCCCGCCTAATGTTAGGTTTTAGTGCGGTCCAAGAGTAAAGGTTATTAAAGAGTGGTAGGCAATGGTTCACAGTCTGCCAAACCGGGGTAGTACCTCCACTTACAAGTGAACAGACCGTGAAGTGATTTAGTCGCGTTTCAGTTTCGACTTATAAGTTGCCCGTTTCAATTAGGCCAGCATAGTGGATGTGACGCTTTTTCTCAAATATTGACTCAAAATAGCTAATCTCTGCCAGGAATTTTTTTCAGTAGTCCCTTACTTCCCCGTATTGGCAGACTAGGCACCACTGCCTAACACTTCTAAACAACCCGGGGCAAATATCCCTCTTTGTTTTAGATGTCTCTGCCTATCCCTGTGGGAAAAAGGCGTGACAGTTTGATTGATTGATTGTTTTAGATAGGTATTAATTAATATTTATTATAAAATCTTTTAAATTCTATTCTAAAACGTTCTGTATATTATTTTAACATCTGTTTATTAATAGTAAAGCAATATAATATTACAATTTACATTTGTATGATTTTGTGAGGGAAAATTATACGAGTATTGTACAAGCATAAATGTAGATGGCCTTGTATCAGTATTTGTATAGATATATTATGTTATACTTATATTTTAATATCCTAATAATAAGTATTGTGTATCATACAATATTTGGTATATAAATTATTTATGTATTTTATAAAAAATATTGTATTTTATATATATATATATATATATATATATATATATATATATATATATATATATATATACAGGGCCGTCTTTACCCGGGGGTTCAAGGGGTGCGGTGCACCCGGGCGCAGAGTCCTAGGGGGCGCATGCCGACCGCCATAAATTTCGACAGGTACCTACTACACTGAGACCACGCGAGCGGAGCCTTGACTTTCGCACCCCGGCGCTGAATATGCTTAAGACGGCTCTGTATATATATATATATATATATATATAATAGAAGTTATGAACAACCTTAAGAAAGCTAGGTTACCCATAACCATAGAGCTTGTATGAAGAGAATTGTGAATGTGAAGGAAGCGAGGGAGTCGTGTCAGGATCATGGCAAGTGGCGCTCCATTGTCTCTGCCTATCCCTGTGGGAAAAGGGCGTGACAATTTGATTGATATTAATATGAGTTAAGTATTACTCGTAGTTAGCTAAGATTGCAAATATAAACAAACATTGTGTTTTTCCTTCACGTGGTAAACAGTAATTTACCAAGACTAAGATGAAGTAGTCGGTCATTTACCCAGTTTCCCCAACCGAGGTGGTACCATCTTACCTTTTTGTTTTAATTTTAGATTTTATTATTATGTACTATTTTTATTTTATTGCTTTGGTTGCAGCCATCGTGGTCACGGAGAGTAATAAAAAATGTAAAATTAAAACCAAAACAAACGCGATAGTAAGCCGCATAAAATTTGATTAGACAATGGTGTCAATTCTCTTGGCACACGCTTATCCTAAAATCCTTCTAAAAATAATTTAGACCTGTCAAAGGACTTTCGCTATTCTGTGTGTCCCATATTAGTCTTAATTTAGAGCTGTCAAAGCTTTGACATGCCTAAATGTCAATTTAGTTACTTAACTTAAAATTTTAGGCAGTTTTCCTATTCTGTTGTACCAATTATAGGTGTAAAATTAGAAACGTCAAACTAAATTCGTTTAAGATTAGAAGACACCATTTTAGGTCCCGCTTAACCTAAAAAATGTAATTCCTAATAAGAAATATGAGTAATTATGTGGTTAATGCTCTAACTGAAAATGCCGAAAGGTAAAATAAGGTGATTTATGTATTTTTATTTATAGTAGCTCGCCATACGACATCATTCAACCTGATAAAATAAACTGGAGTGTGATCTATGAATGGGGGCGACTGCTACTACTTTTAAATAACTTAAAGTAGCAGTCGAATCCACTATGCCGGCCCAGTTGGATCCGGCAACTTGAATTATTTCGATTTTAAAGTTTATCTGAAGAAGTCTGGGAGGGAACAAAAAAAACACATATCACAGCATTAGATTACTTGTCATTATACTGTATAACATTTACTTAATAACAATTTTACCATCATTATACAATTATATTCATGAAACACAAGTATTACAAATAATTAAAATCTGTCTCCTGTAATTACCGCCAAAACTTATCTATCCAACAAGATGCGTTCAAAAATTAATGGTGTTACTATTACAAAAGTACAAAGTTTTTCTATTTTTATTAACGTGAAATTAAGTTTTTATTTACTCAAACCATTATAACATTCAATATGGTACATTATTACTTATTTATTATTAATAAATATATAACTCTCTTATTATTTCATATTATGTTTCAAAAATATAAATTTGACGTTGGCAATAATTTAGGCCTGTCATCCTAAAATTTAGACATTTCTTATATTTAATTCATTTTCGACAACAGAATTGCGTTTTCTTTAAAAAAACTTATGTTTGACAAGTTTAAAATTTAGGATAAGTTAGTGAATGTGCCAAGAGAATCGACACCAATGTGCGCATAATCTAAGAAATACTATAATATATTTCTCAATAATAAAGGCGTCTATTTTGTTATTTATCCAAATATTTAATAAAAAAATGTGGCCGTGAAGGAAGACATTGTCTATCCTTGTAAGAATAGACGAATAATAAATTAAAATATAAAATCATCCGGGGACAATACTCAAAAAGAGTTTTCTCAGTTTTTACAACTGTATGAAGAGGATTGTGGGTAAGTAAGCGAGAGAGGTACATCAGTATTTTTTTTATACATTTCTATACTAAGCAACTAAAGTGCTTGTATTATAAAAACAGGACAACCAAAGTATAGTAGGGGAACGACTTAAAGAAACGTGCGAAGAATGCGGTTGTGACGTCATCGTCACGTGTCTATCATGAATAGTGAAGTAACATGCAAAATGTTGATAACGATAAACACACACTTTTTTACTTGCGTATTTTAATTTAGTTATTAAATATTATAAATTTATATTTAATAAATGTTTATACATTAACAACAATAATTATTATTTAATCATATATTTAACCAATCATATATCAACTTTTTAACTAAACTAAACTAAAGTTTTTTTGTCGTCAACGCTTACGAAACTTTAAGGTGTCCATATTCATAAATCAGTATATTCTGTCTAAGCCGAAATAACGTGCCCCTCCACTGCATTAACGCACACGAGCAAATATAAAATAAGAATAAAACACACCGATAAAATAATTTTAACAAAAAATACGACTTTAATCAGTAAACTAGCAAAAAATAAATTTACTACGCACAAAGTAATACCTTTTTTTTCATTTAGTTAAATAGAAATTATTAAATAATTATTTTATAATTTTGAAGTCGGTATATACTATACTTGATTCTAACGAGGACGAATGCGTTGAATCTGATGACCTTGATGATTCCGATAGCATAAGTGAAAAGTATAGCTAGTCTAACTATAAATGACGCGCCCCTCCACTTTATTAGTTTATTTAAATGTGTGAATACAAATATTACTAACTATACTATTATACTTCACGCAGGGCAGTTAAAAGTTTAGGACATGTTGGTACAATCTTTTTTATTAAATAAAAATCTTCTATGCATCTTCTTATAACGCCAAGGTCAAAGTCGTCAATATTAACATTACGTTTAAAATTTATCTTTTTGCCTTTTTTTGTGGGTGATTTCAAAAGTAATGATCCAGCTAAAGTCGACTCACGTTTTATATTATTAATTGTGCTTTTAGGTACACCGGTATAATAACATGATCTATCAATACTTTTACATAAAGGTATAGTTACTATATTTGATAATTTTTCTTCTTCACACATTTTAATCACGTTCCTAATAATGTTTCTACCCTGGCTACGGATGACTACTCTCTTTTTTTGAGTTAACTCGCTCATTTTGTAATAAACAAACAAAATAATTGATGACACGTTTTTATCGATAGTGCGCTATTAAGTGACACCGCCAAGCTAAGCGCGTCACTAATGGCGGCCAGTATGATACGGGTGGGAGGTATTTGCCCACCCGCCGCTCCTCAGGCCCCGAATGCATTTAAGTCATTCCCCAACTATACATATCAAAGATACATTGGTACCGGTGAGTGGTTTCGAACCCGATGCCACTCGGCTTACGTAGCCATTGCACTGCCACTACACCGCGGTCGCCTTAAAGTCGATTCATGAAAAGTAGTGCTCCGTTGTCTGTGCTGATCCTTTGTGAAATTAAGGATAATAATGTTTTTTCATAAAGTTGTCAATCAAGCAAATTTTCACCGCCTTTTCCCCAAAAGGCCATGGCAGAAAAAATGGAGAGTCGCTTGCCACGATCCTGACACAACTCGCTTCCTCCCCTAACACCCACAATTAAAGTTTATTAAAACTTTATTACTATTTCCTTTTCTTATACTTTGTTGTAATAAACTTTATGCTTTTTAGCGTATTTTGAAGAAGAATTTCATAAATATGAAAGTTAGGGTAATAACTTAATTCTTAAATCTTAAGAAGGTTTACGATTGTAGCCAACAGGTTAATTCTTGTTGTTTTTAATGTAACAAAAACTTGTTATTTTTGTGAAGGTTCGATCTTTACCTGTTGGGTAGATGTGTTTCATTATTTGTAATATTTGATAACTAGATTAAACATTACAAAAATCTTGCATCTTCGGCATATGAGTTACAGGAAATAGAGTTACTGTTATGAATGCCGAATTCAAAATGAAAGGTATGAAACTGAATATAAGTAAAACTAAAGTAATGGTTTTGGAGAAAGAAGATGAAATAATTCGTCATAATAAAGATAATGACGAAAAGAAAGAGGAACAAGTCAAACAATTTGTTTATTTGGGAAGTATGTTTACAAGGGATAGAAAGTGTGATGAAGATATTGTGGGAAAATTCGTGACAATTTGATTGATTTGCTATTAAAATAATTTAATAATGGTAGACAGACAGTTGGTGGGCATTTATTTATTGCTTAAAATATGTTTTAATAATTTCTTAAGGTGTAGTAATAGTGAAATGGTTACGCAAACCGAAAACATGGGTTCAAAAACGAATTGCCGGTACCAATGTATCTTTGAAAAATGTACTTTTGCTGTCCTGTTTCTATGATACAAGCAGTATAGTAGCTTAGTATTATAATGAAAAAAAAATACCAAGTCCCGCATAGTATACTACGCAGGATCAATTGTAGTACCATCATACTACGGTGTTACTACGTCTGAACTTTCAAGTGTATAGACCATGAAGCGACTCAGTTATATATATCTGGTATACATCGTTTTTTTATTAAGACTAGACTTCTGACCTTGACTGATGATAAGCAAGGAGAAGTCGAAGAGCGCCGACGACTGAAAGACCGTAGTTTTTGTCATTGTTTAATATAAGGCGACCGTGATGTAGTGGTAGAGTCAATGGTCACGCAAACTAAGAGCCTCCGGTTTAAAACCACTTACCGGTGCCAATGTATCTCGTTGTGCTATTTGTAGTAGTTTAGTATAGAAATGTACAAAAAAATGAAACTGATAAAAATAAAATGTATTAGTTTAAACTCGTACAAAAATAATAATTTGCAATTGCTTCCTTTCCATATTAACTTGTAAAATTAATAATCTCGATGATTGTAAGTCAAATAATATTAAAATGCTAACACTTTAAAGTAACATACAACCTCAATAAAAAAACACTATGCTAAAATAAACGTCAAAAATGTATGGTTAAAAACCGCCATTTGTTTTTAAACAACCTTATAAAAATTTGGGGATATTATTTATTTTACATGTAAAAGTGATGGCTTTTAAAAGCACAAAAAAAAACCTAAATGAAACAAAAAAATCTCGTAACAAGAATAAAGCAATATGATTAACCCAATTTTGTTGTTGTAAACAATTACTTCAACTTTATCATAATAAGCCATTATTCGTAATCCTTTACAGGAGAAGGCCAAAGGTGAAATCATACTTTTAAACAAAGTGTTGTAAATTAGGGCTGGTATACAATATGGTCGTGTTAAATCTAATTAATGCCACTTTGTGCCTTTTTGCAGTATTTAATATGAATATCATTATAACATTTAGCAGGTCCAGCATAATACATATTACAAAAGTGATATAGTGATATAGTGATAGTGATATAGATATGTTTCATGTACCCTTTAATAGATTCAAAAAAAATCTAATTGAGAAGTTGTGTTCAATAACATAAATTAAGGATTAAACATTATGTTTATTTTCTTTTAATTTCTCTTTTTTTTAGCACAGTATCCTATTTTGTTTCAATTTTTATTTTGTTTACACTGTATGACTAGTTTTATATCTACCACAAACTGTATAACTTTTCGGCACTATCTGGTATTTTGTAAAATTTATTTTTAAGTTACTTGTTTGTTGATTACTGTTTGTTGCCTTAATAAAAAAATAAAAAAATTGTACTTTGCAATATATTTTTAAATACAAGCGTATTACCTTTTGAATTGATGAATTGTATTTCTTACAATTGATTGCTCTTTTTAAATGACAGTGTGGACGTACGTACAGCAGCCTTAATCGCAGACAAAAGTTAAAAAAATTTTTTTTTTTATAGTGACTCGACATATGACAGCACCCCGCTTGATGTTCAGCCGAAATGTCACTGCTACTACAATTCAATAACTGTGAGTAGCAATCACATCCACTATGCCGCGCCGGCCTAGTTGGAACCGGCAACTTACAAGCTGATCCCGAAACGTGACTAAATCACTTTACGGTTTGATTGCCTACCACTCTTTGAAATGCATTTGATTTATTTTTCTAACCTGCTGATACGAGTATATTAAATTAAAACATTTAAGTCCTTGTTCCTACCTCATCTTTTAACTCCCATATTTATCCGCTATTCATTTTGCATAATGCATAGCGGAATTAAATCCGCCTTTTGTAATTATAGTACAATTATTTTTAAATAAAATAAATAATAAGTATTTTTTTTTATTGTGACACGACATTTGACATCGACCTGCCTGATGATAAGCAAGAGGAGATCCAAAAGTGCCGACGACTGAAACAACCGATTATTTAGTATAATAAACAATGAATTAAGCACATTTATAAATAGTGGGAAACATTAGAGGTAATGTTACTCGCCCACGCGTACTAGAAAATACATCGGATTTGTAACAAATTACACACAAATAAACAGACTTTCTAGTAATAATATTAATGTTTTGTACACAATATCATTATTATAAATAAATAATATCATTGCCTTTAATCGATTATATAAGTAGTTCTATTATTCAAACAAGCGTTACGCCACGCTACACGCTCGTGCTTGGTTTGTAGCCAGGCATCTTATTTATTTGCCTTTGAGTTTTAGTATTTTAATAAGTAATTAATATTACTATGTAATTTATGTAATAAGAAAGCGAGTTTTATAAGGTTTTAAATCGAAGGATTAGAGATTTTATTAGTCTCTTTGGGCTGACACTTTTATGTTGTGAATTTTATTAAATAAAATAAGGTTTCAGAGCTACAGCCATACTCGTATTTGTAGTCACGGAACTTATTTTTATATAATTTTAGTCTATTCGTTATACAGTTACCTTTGTTTATTTTATTGTGACTCAACATATAGTTAACACAGTCGCTGTCACAATATCGGCTATCTATCCGGTCACGGTAAAGTGATTTAGTCGCATTTCGGGATCAGCTTTTAAGTTGCCGGTTCCAACTAGACCGGCATAGTGGATGTGAGTGCTACTTACAGTTATTGAATTGTAGTATCAGTGATATGCATTCATAGACCAGACTACAGCTTAACATCAAGCGAGGTGCTGTCAAATGTCGAGTCACAATAAAAAAGAGTTGTTTGTAGTAAGGAATACGAAAGAACAAATAGGATTGCAGACCCAGTAGGGTGTTCTCCAACCAAATCGGAGACATCCTCATGAAAGCTGTGTTGCCTAGTGCCCATAACCGTAGAGCTTGTATGAAATGAATTGTGGATGTAAGGCTGTGAGGGAAGCGAGGGAGTTGTGTCAGGATCATGGCAAGTAGCGCTTCATTGTCTCTGCCTATTTCTGTGGATAAAAGGCGTGACAATTTGATTGAATAATTAAAAAGGGCGGGGTAAATGGATGTGATTGTTACTCACAGTTATTGAATTGTAGTAGCAGTGACATTCATTCATGGACCACACTTTGGCTTAACATCAAGCGGGGTGCTGTCATATGTCGTGTCACAATAACAAACAAAAAAACGTTGCACTGATACCGCCAGCTTATAAATATCCGTTAAAAATTACAACTACATATGTTCGAAGTAACTAATAGTTACTTTTTTGGGATCACACTTATTGCAGACTAAGACTGTAGTAGCAGTCACCTCTATTCATTGACCGGACTCCAGTTTATCATCAGGCGGTGTGCTGTCATATGTCGAGTCACAATAATCAAAATAAAAAAAACAATCAAATTGTCACGCCTTCCTCCCACAGGGATAGCCAGAGACAATAGAGCGCCACGATCCTAACACAACTCCCTCGCTTCCTTCACATTCACAATTCTCTTCATACAAGCTCTATGGTTATGGGCACTAGGCAATCTACCTTTCTTGAGGATGTCTTCGATTTGGTCGGATAACACCCTCCTGGGCCTACATTGTAGTCAAAATAATTAAAAAAAAAAACTAAATTCAGGTTGATGTGCAAATCAGGTCATGGCACAATAATAAAATCTAATAAACATTTACAAAGTGAAATGACCCAGCTACGGTGTTACCAAATTTCCTGCACTATTAAATTTACCTTCATAAATTCCTAACGTAGGAAAAGATTTTCATAAAAAGCTCTACTGTAAAGAGATGGTTGTAGAGAAGCGGGTTAAGCGGGGCCATAGTAATGTGGGCTAAAGCTACTCACTGCTCGTACTAACTAAAGCTTTAGAAACTTTTTTATATGAAGTTTTGAAAAAAAAAGTTTTTTTTCTTATTTTTTTATTTTGACACGACATCAGACCTCGACCCGTTCTTATGATAAGCAAGAGGAGGACCAAGAATGACGACGACTGAAAAAACCGAGTTAGTTCACGGCTCCACCCGCCGTCACTATTCCGGCCAAAGGTGCTTTTTCGCGCATCGCTTGAAGGATCCAAGGTGATAGGATGGAGAGAACACATGGGCTGGCAAAGCATTCCACTTGTCAATTGTTATATGAAAAAATATTTTTAGGGTCGTAACACAATCCGTGTAAAATCTCTACGCATGTACTCCAGTTGCGGTCAGTCGAACCCGGCCACCCCTGTGACCGCTAAGCTACACAGTACCCATGCGTTGTTTTATTTTGGATCCCTAATTGACTGTTTTTTTTATTGTAACCCGACAAATGACAGCACCCGCCTGATGTTAAGCTGGAGTGCGGTGAACGCGTATTATTTTTTACTATTTTTCATTTTAGCGAGGGAGTCAAGTCAGGATCATGGCAAAAAGTGCTCTATTTTCTCTGTCTATCCTTGTGGGATAAAGGCGTGACAATTTGAATTCCTTTTAGTTCTTTTAAAATGAATAAATAAGACTTTATTCATTCTACTAATCTATTAACTTGTTAATTTCACAAAATATATTCTCCCATTGCATACTTAATTATTTAATCGAGCATAGAATAAAATTTTCGGTCCACACCGGCCACCAACCTTGACTATTTTCTGAGACGAAATTTCTTAATAATTCAACGGTAAACCCCGGTGGATCTTGCGTTATAAATTTCTTAGCCAGCTCGAGTGGTCGTATTTTTTCCTGTGTCGCATTTCCTAGTCTTTTTTGTTCCTCAGAATACTGAGTTAATTTTTAAAGCATTTTGCCTTGAAAATCCGTGTAGGAGCACGGGGAGTAAACAATGAAATATCTTGTGCTACTTACACTTATAATATGATGTCAGTTATGTTTTTTTTTAATATTTTTTTTATTATACTTTTCTATACTAAGCTACTAAAGTGCTTGTACCATAAAAACAGGACAACCAAAGTACATATATCAAAGATACATTGGTACCGGTGGGTGGTTTCGAACTCGTGCTCTCGGTTTGCGTAACCATTGCACCGTCACTACACCACGGTAGCCTGATTGTTTCTTGATCAAATATTTATAAAAAGCAGGGATCGGCATTGTGCATAACCATGTAAATTATACTAGTGTAAAAAGAGAATCGAAAAAAGGGAATCGAAATACTTGCATAAGGATTACTGAAAGAGGCAACTATACTTGTCACTTCTAATCACCTAGACCCAGAGCACAAGTATCATTATCATTGTAATAGGGTATATGCATGTATTTTTTTCATGAGTTTAATTCACTTATTACATCGTTATAACATAATAAAAAATATAAATATTGTTGGAAAAGTTCTTATTATTTTTTTAAACAATTTTAAAACTTCGATTAAATTTGACACATTTGAACGCCATCATCTAGCGCGGGCTTTTGATGACGTCACACGTCACGACCAGTATTTGTTTACTACAAGTGTTACTGTTATTTATGTGGATTTTTAAGTTGTAATAGCTAAACAAAAACACTGCATAAACACAAAGAACAGCTATTTTTTCTCTTAAACACTACGCGCACAACATGAGCATCAACCCCGAACGTGTCATGTGACGTCACGTTTCATTCGGCCAATGGTGATGCGTTTCACTCATTTGAATTTCACTTGCTTGTTTTTCACTTTTTGCTTAATCTTTTATGCAATATATACAAAGAAAATTAAAAATATAATTATTTTAGCATGATGTTAGTACAATAAAGAATCGGGGGAAAAGTTTGCAGCAATATTTAAACCACATGCATATTCCCTATTCTAGATAATAAATTGTTAATAAAGACTTCGATTAATAATATTTTTACTATACATACTATATTTTATAGTGACGGCGACTGGGGCAGCTGTAAAGACTCGATTTTTCATTTTCAGTCGTTGGCACTCTTGAACCTTTTCTTGCTTACCTTCAGGTGGGTCGAGGTCAGATGTCGAGTCACAATAAAAAAGTTTTTTTTTACATTTATTTAAACATTGCCATTTAGGCAAACTTGAGTAAAATCCATGTTAGTGCTAAAATAACATGCTTGATAAGGAGACCGTGGTGTAGTGGCTGTGCACTACGGTTACATAAAACCGAGAGCACGAGTTCGAGACCATCCGCCGGTACCAATGTATCTGATACATGTACTTTGGTTGTCCGGTTTCTATAATATGATACAAGCACTTTAGTAGCTTAGTATTAAAATATAAATTAAAAAATATTTAAAAAAAAATTCAAAATATATAAATAATTTATCCTCATAGAAAATTTGTAATATAGTATACTACTATTTCTACGAATACTACTCACAGTAGTGTTCCTGGAAATATGAAGCAGAAAAGGTCCCTATATTTTTTGCGCTAAAATAGGAATAGTTTCACAAAAATACGTGAACGTGGTATTCCTGGAAGACAAGGAACGTGAGAATACATTAATTTTTCTTGTCTAATGGCCTAAAACATCACGATTCCAAAAAAAGGTACTTTTCCATTACGTTCTACTTTTTTGTTCGATATTGTTTTTCTTTTCTTTTGTAGTAGTTAATTAAAGTTAAACATTGTAGTACCAGTTACGTTAAACCCTGTGAGAGTTCATATAATATATAAAAAATGTATTTTTCTTGTGTATGTATGTATTTATTTGTTTATATATCAACTCGTATATTTTTGGTAAGTATTTGCATCCAATATTATATGTATATTGTACTTATATAAATATTGTATTATCTACGAGTATTTACATTTCTATATTTAGCTACTAAAGTGTTGTATCACAGACACAGGATAACCAAAGAACATATATCAAAGATACATTGGTACCGCCAAGAACCAGTACCCTCGGTTAAATATATGATATTGTATTTAAAGAAATTAAATTTGTTTGATTTATTAAAATTGATTCATTTTTTAAATTAAAAGTTTCAGTGAAAGTAGATTGGCGAAAAAAATTATATAAAATAAAAAAAATCAAAATAGTGCCCATAACAGTAGAGCTTGTGTGAAAAGAATTGTAGATGTAAGGAAAGCGAGGGAGTTGTGCCAGAATCGTGACGTTCCATTGTCTCTGCCTATCCCTGTGGGAAAACTGCGTGACAATTTGATTGATTGATTAATATATAATTAATCTAGCAATCGTCTCCAATTCTCTGTAGCCGACCACAACTTAAAGAACGCAATATTATTTCCAATCAAATTAACACGTACCTATAAACAAACCCAAATAGGAAGACCACGGCAAATTAATAAAACCATTACTCACGTCACCACGAACACAATGTCTGATACGTCAAAGGGGCATGACGTCACACAGATTTACACAGAACTCGATTCATTTACTACTGTCGCTGTCGATTTGTCTCTGCCACTGTTTGTCAGTACCCTCGTTGAAATAAAGGACATTTCATACATAAGTATTATCTACCCTTTCGTTTTACTCCAATCGTTTATGCCTCCCTGGTACATACGCAACTCCTTTATTAATGGTTTGACCTCGATATAAATTATCTAGGTCAGAGAGACGCATTAAGATTTCATGGTTATGGTGTACCTCAATCATAACTCATTTCAATAAAAAAAAATGAATACTGTATACCTCATCTTTCTGTTATAATTTAATCAATATCAGCATTATCAATTGCAGAGCGATGTGGTCAGCTTACAAATCCTACGAGTTATATCAATAATCAATTAATCAATCAAATTTTCACGCCTTTTTCCCACTAGGATATGCAGAGTCAATAGAGCGCCACTTGCTACGATCCTGACACCACTCCCTCGCTTCCTTCATATCCACAATTCTTTTCATACAAACTCTACGGTTATGGGCACTAGGCAACTAGCTTTCTTGAGGATGTCTCCGATTTGATCGGAAAACACCCTTCAGGGCCTGCCTTGTTTGACACATCCATGCAGATCAGATTTTTCATTCAATAGCGCTCTTGGATTTACCGTCAGGCAAGTCAAGATCAGATATCAAGTCACAATAAAAACAGTGGAATGGTTTACCCTATTCTATAATCTTAAATAAATCATATGGTTGGCTGAAACAGTTGTAAACTGAGTTATTAAATGCGACTGCGACTAAATACAACTACAAGAGACAACACCTTCTCTATGCTAGCCTAATTAAAACCGGGAACTTTAAAGCTGTACCTGAAACACAACTTTATCACTACGCGGTTTGTATTTGTACCCGGATCGGTAGATTGGACAAACGACCTATCTGACAAAACTTTTAACAAGTAAAATATAATAAATTTAAATTGTAGACGTAGTGATAAGGATTGACAAAGTAATGCTCCGATGAGGAAAAAGGATGGGTGAAAATAGATTGACAAAAGTAATTTAAAAATCTGATGTGAATGGATGCGTTAAACAAGGCAGGCCTATAAAAATGTTTTTCCGACCAAATCGGAGACATCCTCAAGAAAGCTGGGTGCCCTAGTGCCCATAACCGTAGAGCTCGTATGAAGAGAATTGTGGATGTGAGGAAAACGAGGGGGTTGTACCAGGATCGTGGAAGGTGGCGCTCTATTGTCTTTTCCTATCCCTGTAAAAAAAAGGGCGTGACAATTTGATTGATTAATTGAACTTTTATATAGTTTTATTAGTCTTTTTTCAATATAGTAAAATAATTTCAAACATTAATCCTGTATTAGGTATCAATCAATTAAGTTAATTTACCACAATTAGATTGACAACTAATACATATAATAATAAAGCGGATCTATTATCAATAAATAAACCCAAACTGCAAACGTTCAATTAATATTTATTTTGTACACTCCGAAAATAAATAATACAATTTAAATATCACAATTATTTGAAAAGCTCAGCTCTATGTGATTAAATTAATGAAGCAGTTGTAAAGCCGCGTTCATAATATTATTAGATATTTTAATTTTATTTTACTCATAAGCTACTAAACATGCTTGTATCATAGAAACAGGACAACCACATTATAACAAAGATACATTGTTACCAGCAAGTGGTTTTAACTTTTAACCCCAGTTAAAATCTTGGTTTGCGTAACCATTGCTCTACCACTACACCACGGTCGCCTTATTAAATTATTTGGGTTAAATTTAACTAAAATATATAAATCCAATTATCAAATTGTCACGCGGTTTTTTTTCACAGGGATAGACAGAGACACTGGAGTGCCACTTGCCACGATTCTTACACAACTCCCTCGCTTCCCTCACATCAATAATTCTTTTCATACTAGCTCTACAGTTATGAGCTCTAGGCAACCTAGCTTTCTTAAGGATGTATCCGATTTGATCGGAAAAACCCTCCTGGGACTGCCCATGATTAAATAACGTTTTTTATAATTCATGCAAAAGTATGCATATAATATTGGCATTAGATTTTATCCCAACATCGTAAATAAAAGACTTCGATATGAACGTAGATGCGTCTGCAAGGGTCTGTTATTTCCTTGCAGAATAAAATAAAACCCTTCATTGAAAGTTTCTGAGTAGTTAGTTACTTCACTTCAAGCTACAGACATAGTACGAGACTTGACCAAGTCACCCCGGATCGGCAGACTGGGTACCACAGCCTTACTACAAAAATAATAAATGACCAATATGAACACAGTTTAATATAAAATAAATATTTAATTCACCACAATGATTGGTCTAATTAAATTTTCATTTGATCAATTGTCATTTTTAACGATTTCATGTCAGAGTTCACTTTGATGTTAAGCTGAAGTGTGGTCCATGATTGCAGGTGACTGATACTACAATTCACAATTTGTATACTAGTTAAAATGCAGCCGACGAATGGAGGTCAAAGTAATGATTGTCTGCAAGCACCAGTCAATGTCACTATGTGTTAGTCCAACTGAATTTAGGCAACTTTTGAGCTAGCCTCGTAATGCGACTGCCTCGTAAGCCTCATAAGTATGTAATGACTGGCATACTATGAATATTAATTATTATAAGGTCTTTAACTGGAATACTTTGCCTGCTTGTGTATTTTTATTCCTTTTAACTCTTGCTATGTCTCTGCAATTTCGCAGGGACATTGGGGCTTTGTGCGTCCTCTGTCACCTATACCACGTTGCGAAGAGCTCTTTAACCTTGTTTCTACCTCGACTTCTCACTCCAGTGATACCCGCATAGGTCGGGGAAAGCATCCGCATTCAGTAGACCGAATCGGCAGTCAAACAAAAAGGTTCGGTGCGTCATTACATTGTGGAACAACCTACAAGTGGAATGCTTTACCAGCCCATGTATTCTCTCTATCCTATAACCCTGGATCCTTCAAGCGATGCGTGAAGAAGCACTTTTGGCCGGCATCATATGGCGCCGACTGGGGCAGCAGTAAACTAACTCGCCTTTTTCAATCATAAGCACTCTTGGACCTCCTTTTGCACTCTATTTGGCGAGTCGACGTCAGTCTAGTCCAGTCAGACGAGTCACAATATAAAAAAAGTTAGAATCTTCAAATGAATAATCACAAAGTTCGTCTGTCGAACAGATAATGCTGATGTATTCCCTGTGACAAGACAATAGGTTTATAAATGATAATTAAAGTTATGGAGTTTATTGAAATATTATAATATTTATGGTAAAGTATAAATTCCTTACATATTATACATTAAGTAAATACTTGAAGTAGTAGGCAGTGGTGCCTAGTCTTCCGTTTCGGTAGTGGTGACGTACCACCACTTACAAGTAGGTATAGAGACCATGAAATGTGCCATATAAGGTGCAAGTTTCAACTAGGCCGGCACAGTGAAAATCACTGCTAATTACAGTTATTTAACTGTAGTAGTATATTATAGCATAAATCAAACATTTGCAATTCAATATTAAACAGAAGATTTTGTGAAGACAATAAAATAGAGTTAAACGAACATAAAAATTCTAAAATGTATGTCAACCAATACTTAGCTAACAAAATAAGTTGTAAATAAACTAAATTAGGTCAACGTGATAACTCTTGCGGAGGCATACGTAAAAACAGCCCGTATAACTCTACGTAACCTTCAGTAGCTTTAGAATCGGCAGACGGGGATGATAAACGTGTATTTGGCCGATTATATTGCTCGTCAAATGAAACGCTGTGGTAACAGTAATTTATTCAATGATTGTTTGCACTAAGATTCTAAATTCAATTTATTTTTTATCTGACATCTGGTAGTAAGCACGGAGAGGTCAAAATTATTTTGTTTTCATTTCATTAAATGGGCTCATATAATCTTCATTTATTTATTTTATTTATTATCATTATCAATCAATTAATTCATCAATTAGTCACGCTTTTTTCCCGTGGGGATGACACACAGACCATCACTTTTAAGTGTACAAACGAATGGCAACAACATCGCGTTTCGGGTTTAGTTTCTATGTTACCCGTTCCATGAATTAAACAAATTTTATGCGTCTTACTATAGCGTTTATTTTGGTTTTGATTTTTCAATTTTATTATATTTTATTATTCCGACGTTTCGAGACCTTTGCAGTTCACGATGGCTGCAAAGCCATCGTGACAAACGCGATAGTAAGCCGCATATAATAAATTTGTTTAATTCAATAATCAATGTTCAGCAGTGGCGGCCTATTTTCAGCAGTGGACGCCTTCCGCAAATGATGATAATATCGAGGGATTTGATAACTTGATAATAAGCAAGAAAGTCCGAGAGTACCGACGACTGAAAACACAAATTCAGTTTACTACAGTTTACGCCTCTTAGTTTAACGGCCGATTCGATCGACAGAATGTTTCTTGACCTTCACAGGAGTAGAAAGTCAGTATGCCTTCTATTTAATACTAAACAAAGGTTTATATTGTATTATATAGTTAGATTAATTCTAGAAAATGCTTTTAGTATTGTCAATCCTTTTTCGTTTGTTTGTTATCGTATTACGAGCTTGTTATTTCTTTGTTAGGTACTTTGGGAGTGAGATTAGTTTCTAGGTTTTGTAAGGACTCTCTACCTCCGGTTTGACATTACAAAGTCAACGTGAAAGTCAAAGGTTTTAGTACTTTACTATACTTTAATTTAAGTAATGTTTTTTTTTTTTCAATACCAAATGCTATTGTTTATTTATGACATCTGTACCTCAGTTTATTTTCTGTTTTTTTTTTAATTGTGACTCGACATATTTGTCTTTATATATTCTTATATAGTCTTTATATATTCCAACAGTATACTCAACTTACTATCTGGCATTTCAACAAGCAGTTGAAATGCCAGATAGTAAGTTGCAACGGCACTGGACAAGTGCCCAGATGAACCCAGAAGCTGAAAAGATCTACTGCATTAATTAATAAAATAGGTATAGTTGTTAATCTTTTATTTTCTCTTTTGTATACTAATTCAGTTCATAATTGTGTATTACTATTAATACCCTTTTCTTTATTTGTATTTATCATATTGGTTTGTAATAAATTATTATACAAAGTACACTTGTTCTGTACAGTCATCTACATTGTGAATACATAAAAATGACATGAAATTCTTTATTATTATTGATCGATCACAAGAAAGCGTCAAATTGTCCATATTTTATTTTTATTTAACCGCCCTTCCACGACAACTGTTCGCGGAATGTTCAGGTCGACTGTATTATGAATAAAATGTAAAATAAAAATTTAGAGTATTTTGATTAATTTATTAAGTATTTATTAGATTGGTAAATACTAGGCCGGCATAGTGGATGCGACTACTACTCACAGTTATTGAATTGTAGTAGCAGTGACATCTATTCATGGACCTCACTTAACATCAAGCGGGGTGCTGTCATATGACGAGACACAATAAAAAAATGTTTTTATTTTTATTATGGCTTGACATATGACACAGGAGGCCTGATGTTAAGATAGAATGCGGTCCATGAATAAAGGCGAGTTACCATTATTTAAGTAACTGTAACTAACATTCACATCCACTATACCGGCCTGGTTGCAACCGCCAACTCACAAGCTGATCTCGAAAGTCCCTTTATTTGTCTCTATAAAGGGCAGTTTTATCATCAGTTCGGCAGACTCGGTATCTGGGCACCACTGGCTATCACCAATGATATCCAATCCTTGGTGATAGGCAAGCTAGCCAATATACAAGTTCCGACCTTTGGTAGATGGAAGGCTCTTCTTGTTTGCGTAGCTAGTATGAGTACCTCTTTTGGACTCGGTGTCCACATATTAAAACGACTTGTACTTGTAGCACTTCACAAATCATCTAATTAATCGAATTGGCACGTTTCAATTACTAATTCCTACGAAGAAGCTTCCTAAAAAGCTATGGAGCGCCAAATATGCACGATCCTAACACAACTCTGTAGACATCCAATCCACAATTACAAGCTCTATGATTATGGTTCCTATATGTTATTTGATCAATGGACAACGCAGAATACTTTTTCATTTTTTTCAAGGATCAAACTGGATTAAAGAAGGAAGGTTATACATACCTAAAACAAAAAACAAACATAGAAGATCAGACTACAAACTTTTTTCTAAAACACTCGGTTCTTTGAAAAATCCAAAGGTAGATGCTTTTATAAGATTATCTTTTACCAATAAGGAATTTTGTATATTTTTAGAATATTTCCTTTTATGGTAGTCTATTATGTTTTTAACTGCATTCCTACCAACAAACATGATTAATATAATTTAACAACATGCTTATTGCATTGGTAACGAGACTTTACGAGTAACGTAAAGTCCCGGGTTCGATTCCTGGGCGAAGTAAAAATTTGTTTCATAGCTTTAATTTTTAATATTCATTGATTTTATTAGATTGAATATTATAAAATATGTATTCGTAATATTTTTTACTCGGTTATATCTCCGGTCTGGTTGTATAAGAGTGTTAACCGATACGGTGTAGTGCCACCTCTTAGAAGTGTACAGACTGTGAAGTGACTTAGTCGCGTTTCGTTATTAGTTTGTAAGTGATATTATGTTTTCTGTAAGAATGTGATGAATAAACTTTTTATTTGTATTTTTATAAATAGGGTATTTTCATAAGCAAAACATCTGATAGCGGTATTCTGACAATATCAAAAATGTGAATTTTAACAATTGCAAAAGAGGTTTACTGTCAAAGCTAGGAAATAGATAAGCGGAAGCTAAGAACTAGAAATATTATCAGTGAAATATTTTCAATATTTCCTTCAGCATCATAATATCTCAGCTATTTCCCACTGGAATTTTCTATGATACTCGCGCCTTATTTCAAGATTTTCTCCCAAGTTATTCTTGAATAAATTTATGTCGTAAATAAATCGAATTACTATCATTTTAAGATCAGTTTTGGAGGTAATCATACTTTGGCTTCTCGGGGAGACGTATAGACGTATGGTAGCCGTAATCCGTTATTTTTTTAAGCGTCGGCAATCTTTGGGCTTCACTTGCATACCATAAGTGATATAGGGATCAGATGTCGCGTCACAAAAAAATATAAACGCGACGTTTGTGCAAAAACTGAGCAACTCAGTAAATGAGAATTATTGTTTTCCTTTCTACTGTTTTTTTATTGTATAACTTTAGGAAGTGTAATACTTACATAATAGATTAATGATTGGTCGAGCTACGGTCGAAGCGTCACCGAGACCAATCATAAATCTATGACTTACATGTACGATACTATACTATACTCATACAATACTACTTATTGGTAGCAGAAGGAATATTAAGTTTTTCTATTATTCCTTTATATATAACATTCTTTGTATATAATATTTATGATATTATATAGTATTTATTTATTTATCTATTAATCAATAAAGTTGTCAAGCTTTTTTCCCACAAGTCAAGTCAAGAGTTGTCCCAGAAACTATGGACACAACTCCTTCGCTTCCTGCACATCCACGATTCTTTCATTTTAAAGTTTGTTTTTCTAAGCAATATAAAATAAAAATTTAATAAGAATCATTCACTGCATCGATTTTAGCTTATTGTTCCTTCGCCTAGAACTTGAATGAACAGCGCTGCTTCAATTCTTTTTCAAAATAGAAAAGAAATGAGAAATATGGCGAATATAATTACTATGTTATCCAATTTTATATTTAATTGGATATATAATTAAAAGTATTAGTCTCCTTACCCGATAGTAGGGAGAGGAGTTCTAAAAGCGATAATTCCTGATACCATGATTACAGCTACTTTTGTAGCCTTTACCATGCCAGCCAAATTTGCTTTTTCACTCTCAAACAAAACATTTCAACGAGCATTATGTAGGAAAATATTTTTGCAACTTTAAATAAATAAATAATTTACCAATCTAATATTGTAAATATATGTATATTATATTCAATTAATTTTTACTTCCAAATGAAGACAAGAATTGGGTCCCTGATTGTCGCCTTCTCTTGCTATCACTGCGTACATTTAAGGGTATCCTATTTGAATATGTGATTCGACAAAAGTACGTTGTCAATATAGTTTACCTATTTCCCTTTTAGAGATAAAACAATGAACTTTATCGTGACTTTATTCTGGCGAAATTCAATACCATCAATATCACATTTTATTTACTTTGACTGTAAATAAAACACTCTTTTTATATAAGTTTAGGTTAGAGTCATCAATTATGTACTGAATTTATAGCGACATTCTTAAAAAAAATGCACCTTTACCATAACTCTGCGTATTATTTTGTGCTATACTGAGCAATGATATTTAACATATATAAATACAAATACACACACTTATGGCAAGCTCCACGGTTATGGGCACTAGGCAACCCAGCTTTCTTGAAGATGTTTTAACCGTAGAGCTTGTATGAGGGAATTGTGGATGTGAAGGAAGTTTTGTCAGGATCGTGGCAAGTGGCGCTCCGTTGTAGAGGCCTATCCCCGTGGAAAAGAGGCGTGACAATTTGATTGATTGATTGAGATAGTTCTTTCTATACTAGTGGTCATGCCTTTTTCCCACGATCCTGTCACAACTCCCTCGCTTCCCTCACATCCACAATCATACAAGCTCTACGGTTATAGAAACTAGGCAACCTATTTTATTATTCAAATTTCTATATTACTAAATAAACACCCCTTCATTTCATTCAACCTAAAAAAGGCGTGACAATTTGATTGATTGATTAATAGCCCTATTGTGACATCTAAACATTTTGAAACTGATTTTATTACGTCGACATGTTTGACCTACCCTTCCTTGCCAAGAGTAGTTCCAAGAATTCCGAAGATAAAAAACCGTCTTACATCTTACAGTTGCCTCAATTGATGTTTGCTCTAGTTATATTTAAGTTTTGAAATTAGGTAACAAAGTGACAATAACTTAGAATTAAGATAGATCATAATTCCCAGCGGAAAATCTAAGTTTCTTCCTGAGATTAATTGAACATAACACGCCATATCAATTCGTTGTGGAAACCCACTCGAGATTCAATGTATAAGTCTGCTACAGAGTAAATATCACTAGACTCCACTATTTAGTATAATATTAGATAAATCAACAATAATTAGAGAAGTGGACAAGAAGATAAGATGCTGGGTCTTGTATGAGCCGTCTAGTAATGTGTGATCTGTTATACCAGCACATCGATCCGAAGACTACCAAGTGAACTGGTAATAATTCGCTTAATGAATTCCCTCGGCTGCTACAGACTGACTAAATTTGCTCACGTCGTGAATATACCGTTGTTTTAACTTGAGCGTACGAATTTGAATACAGAATTGTGTTATCTTTACGTAATTACAAAAATGTTCGCTTACACATTCCGCTGAGAGAGATTTTTTGAAAAGTACTACGTGTCATAAATAATACAAATAAAAGCTATGAAACAAAGGCTTGTTCCCATTTCCTCAAAATTTCTTTTGTTCCCAGTTTCCTCCAAATTCCCAATGTCCTCCAAAATAAGAATATATAATATTTTGCATTTGTGACACGACATCTGATCTCGACCCGCTTGATGATAAGCAAGAGGAGGTCCAAGACTGACGACGACTGAAAAAAAACGAGTTAGTTCACGGCTGCCCCAGCCGCCGTCACTATGCTGGCCAAAGGTGCTTCTTCACGCATCGCTTGAAGGAAAGGATGTTCCTGAAGTCCACCAAAACAATTTTAAATCGTACAGTCTTCAAAGCATTTGACAGGGTTTGTCACAAGGCCCTTTCTTCCAAACTCATAGAATACGGTTTACCTGGCCGTCTGCGTGGCTGGATAGTCAATTTCACGCGAGACAGCTCCACAAAGGTAGTTGTAGATGGAAGGGCATCGCACAGGGTGTTGGTGTATGCCGGCGTTCCTTAGGGCTCCGTGCGGTCGCCGACTTTGTTCCTTCTGCATATCAATGACATGCTGGACCTTGGATTCATTAATACGACAGCACGGACTCTACACTGCCCGTCCCTCAGCCAGTCGGAAAACAGGAGATAGCCGATATACGAGCAAGAGAGTCTGTCGTAGCTACGAGTATTTGCTACGACCGGGAATCAAACCCGGGATTTGCCGCGTAACAGACTGATCTACTAACCAATGCGCCCCGCCTGTTGTCCACTTGTTGAGAACAGTTAGGTGTTGTTTAGGAACGTAAAAATTGGCACTAAATTTTCTTTACTTACGAATTGAGTCGTGATCTTAATTGGTTTCTTTTATATATTGTGGTAGTTGTATCAGGGTCGTGGCAAGTGGCACTCTATTATCTCTGCCTACCCATGTGGAAAAAAGACGTGACAATTTAATTGAATAATTATATTATATTGAAAACAAATATCAGTATCATCGAAAAATAGCATACAAAATATTACAGCGTATATCCTTCAAATGTCAAAATTACTAAAGGAAAAACACTTGTTATCTTAGATTAATAGGGGATAGTAATAATGAAAGAGCTGTAATCATCAATCAATATTTGATGTAGTCCAGCGCACCATTAGAACTGTATTTAATCACCAGTGAGACGCAGTTGCTATTTATCAATGTAATACAATTATCACCGAATTTTGCAACATTCTGAACGTTTCGGCACCAGACATTTGATTCCGCACACAAAATTTAATAACTTCTTTGTAGAAATCGACGAATACACTTTTTGTACTTTAGAAAGGCTTGTCTAAATACTAAAAACTAAACTAATGATTATTTTGATGTGACGTTTGGCACATATGTCACTGACAGTCATACCAACCCAGGAAAAATGGATTTCCGCGCGAAATTGAAATTAAAAAGTTTTACTATTTAATGCCCACAGTAGTAAATCAATGTAAAACCATCGTAGGTAAGTGGTTATTAAATTAAAATTATGATGATACAGAGGAAATATTAAATGTAGCTAAATGAAGTATAGTATTTTTTACGCAACGAGAGGACCACACACACACACACACACACACAAAAGTTAGTCATATGCTATCGCTGACTTTTTTGTAGACATTCTCAAGCTGTACAACTTTACTTTAGAACTCAATCATATATCTCTCATCGTTAAGAAATATTTAGGTACGACTGTTTTTTCTCCGACTGATTCGAAGAAAATTGTCAAGGAAAGGAAAAATCAAAGAAAAAGCAATTAATTAGAATAATAGGAGATAAGTATATGACTGGAATGAAAACAAATTGGATCGAGAGACATTTTTTCTTTGTTAAATTATTTAAAGATAAATCTGACACTAACATCTGTAGTAGTAATGTGATATATATTAGGGACGTTGTTAGGCAACCGAGATCCTGTGTCCACTCATCACTGTCTCCCTGGATCAAATTCGAGATTTGTTTGCATAGGATTACAGCCTCTATGAGCATACCAGTTATATGTAAATGCCTAGCTAGACAGGAAAATTATTCGCTAAGTAAAAGTAATAATTTTTATAATATAACAATATTTATTATGTCCAAAGTATTTGTTTTAAAATAAAAAAAACTATAACAAAATATCATTTAATGACGTCGCATCAGAGGTAGTCCCAAGGAGACTGGCAACCTTTCCCCTATGTATAGCAAGGCTAATACGTTGGCAGAAATAATTGCCAGACTTCCTGGACAACTCCTTGGCCAGGCACTTGGCTGAAGGTAATAATAATAATAAAATCCTTTATTGCATATAATCAAGGCGACCGTGGTGTAGTAGTAGTGCAATGGTTACGCGAACCAAGAGCACGGGTTCAAAGTCGGTATGTATACTTGCAAGTGGTGATACTACCTCGGATCGGCAGACTGGGCACTCTTTGACAACCAGACCAAAAGCAAATATCTGCTTCTTTTTTATTATTAATAAATATTTGCAAATATAACCTAATAATTAAATATTACAACTAAAACCTATGAAACAAATATTTGCTCCGATTATATTTAACAATAAAAAAAATTGTTTATTGTTTAATAAATACCTCCAGTTATTATAAATACCTTTCTGAAAATTGTTACGATGCCATTTAAATTAAAAATAAAGCGGCCAAGTGCGAGTCGGACTTGCCCATGAAGGGTTCCGTGGCAGCAAGTGACATAATATAAAAGTTTTTGTAGTTTTTTTGTAACCTTGATAGTATTTTATATGATTGAATGAAAGGTAAATTGCGGTTTACGATTTGTGACGTAATAAAAAAACAACTTACTAGATCTTGTTCAAACCAATTTCCGGTGGAAGTTTGCATGGTTAATGTACATCATATATTTTTTTAGTTTTATCATTCTTTTATTTTAGAAGTTACTCTCGCACAAATTGTTCAGTTTAGCAAAAAATAATAGAAACCTCAATATCAATTTTGAAGACCTATTCCATAAATACCCCACAACCCATACGGTTTGATGAATTTTGTGTTTTAGTTCTAAGTATGGGGTACCCCCAAATTTATTTTTTTCTATTTTTGTGTGAAAATCTTAATGCAGTTCACAGAATATAGTATAGTTCTTATTGTTTCGGAAAAAGTGGTTGTGACATACGGACGGACAGACAGACATGACGAATCTATAAGGGTTCCGTTTTTTTGCTACGGAACCCTAATAGAACATTTTACACACATGTTAAAAATAAAGCAACGGAAATGATTGTTATCATATCCAATTCTGAAATGATTGGTACGCCTACACGTATTCTAAATATTGTTTACATTTTCACAGAGGTTACCAGCTATCATGATATTCTTTAAAAGATCACGTTTTTAATCAACGTGTATTTTCATTCGAATCGTGGTATGACAGCTTAAATAATAAACCGAAAATGCTTTACGTCTCGCTAAAATCCAGTGAAACGGTAAAAATTAATAACTTTTAATTCAATGCTACGATTCGTGAGTTTTATGAGGTTTTGTGTGACATTGTTAACTTTTTTTTTTTTTTTTTTTTTTTTATTGTGACTCGACATATGACAGCACCCCGCTTGATGTTAAGCCAAAGTGTAGTCCATGAATGAATGTCACTGCTACTACAATTCAATAACTGTGAGCAGCAATCACATCCACTATGCCGGCCTAGATGGAACCGGCAACTTACAAGCTGATCCCGAAACGTGATCAAATCACTTCACGGTCTGTATACTTGTAAGTGGTGGTACTACCCCGGATCGGCAGACTGGGTACCACTGCCTACCACTCTTTGATAACCAGACCCGAAGCAAATATCCATCTCCTTTTTTTTATTAACAAATATTTGCAATATTTAATACCATTAAATACTACAAATAAAAGCTATGAAACAAATATTTGCTCCGACCGGGGATCGAACCCGGGACTTTACGCGCAACAAACCAGTCGCTAAACCGTTCGTCCACGCCTGTCGTCAACTGTACTATAATGGTACTTTTATTTTTACTATATTATGTTTTTTTTTTTAATGATTGACCGATATATTTGACCCCAAATTGCCGCCTGATGGTAAGCAAGGGAAAGTCCAAGAGCTCCGACGACAGAAAAAATAACTTCAGTTTACGATCGCCTCAGTTGGTAACAATATGTCGGTTACGCCTTGCTTGAAAGTTAATAACCTCAAAAGTTTACCAGAGATGAACTTAACGCTTTAAAGCATTTTATACCAGTGAACCTTAAAGAGATGGATTCGGTGATTTCTTCAGTGCAGGAAGAGAAAGAATATATTAATAGCTATAAAGAATAATTCCCTTGCAAACAAATAAAGAATTTTCAATATCAATCCATAATTGGCGGCCAAATTTACATAGAAAATCAATGGTTTTCATTGATTTTCATGAGATTTCAATAGAATCACCTCAAAAGTATACCCTTTCAAACAAAAATAATAATTTTTTAAATCGATCAATAATTGACAGAGAAATCGGGTAATATATTAAAAATCGTTAATGTAGTCGTCAATTAAATACCATATTTATATTATTAGGGATAACTCGAAAACGATGTTTAACGGCTAACCGGTTAACAAACAAGAAGAACACATGGGCTGGCAAAGCATTCCACTTTTAATATCTTTTAGGCGAGGCGCGAAAAATCACCTGTCAAAATCAGTCGTCGGCACTCTTACAGTACACCTCTTCTTGCTTACCATCAGGCAAGACAAGATCAGATGTTGAGTCACAATAAAAAAATGAAATACCTGCAGAGGTAAATTACTAAAATTTCAATTAATACACATATAAAATTCACACGTGCCCCAAGCAGTCCCTAGAGCCGTTTCGCTGATTGCTTTCATCGTCCTTTAGAATTGAAAAATTAATAATTCCACGACTAATTCAAACACTTAGAGTTGGCTTAGAAACTTAGATGATCCTTTTGTAGTACTTTGTAAACTATGTACTTCTATAGGTAGTACCCTATTATGTGGTCTACTGCGATGGTCGGCAACTGACGTATTTTGGTCCACAGTGCGGCCGCGCAACTTCAATGGTTTTTTGTCAAAAAGGTACGCGGTCGCTGTTAGTGTTAAAACCGCTTTTATTCATACGAACAATGAATCTCAAAAACTTGAACTCTTAATGAAAATGAACATCGATTCTTAGTGTGTTGCGCAGTCGCTATTTTAATTTTAAAGCTCATTAATAAAGTTCAACTTGCAAAGTGAAGTCCATTGTTATTTAGTTACGCGGTCGGTCAATATAAATAAATTCTCAGTCGTAACCGACTAATGTTCGCGCGTATTTTTTTAAATTCTGTCCCATCATAATTAACAATTTTTTAAAGTAACTTTTATGCTTTTATGTACTTTATGCAGATTCAGGAGACTATTTTCCGATCAAATCGGAGGCATCCTCAAAAAAAACATAACCGTAGATTTTGTATAAAGAGATTTGTGAATGTGAGGTAAGCGAAGGAGTTATGCCAGGATCGTAGCAAATAGTGCTTTATTGTTTGTGGGAAAAAGGCGTGACAATTTGATTGATTGATTTTTTAGTCTTTGATTCCAACTGGACTAGCATGGTAAATGCAACTGCTGGTTATAGTTATTCGACTGCAGCTCATTTCGGTCACATGTCGAGTCACATTTAAAAAAAAAGATAAAATAACTGTGTGTTAATATTTTAACGAATCAAAAACTTAACTATAAAAGTCAGACAGACAGTACTTTGGGGATTAACCGTATAGTAAGTAAATACTTTTTTTTCCACACATTTTTGGTTTCGATCCCGTTTGCGTTGTTAGTTTATTTTTGTTCTAGTTTCGCTATAACACGCCCTTTTCACTCTTTGTTAGTTGATTTTTATATATTTGTTTTTATTTTTATAAATTGCAATTGTTTAACATTTTAATGCCTTTTTATACGTCCCGGTTACACTTCCCGATTAGCGAAGTGTATGGGCATATACTTCTACGGTAACTTTCACAAATCGTCATCATCAGCCAGAAGACGTTCACTGCTGAGCATAAGCCTCCACCCAACGCCATTCCGAACGACAAAATGTCAGTTCAATTTACTGTTTTTTTGTGACTTTCACTATGTCGTAAGTGCACCTAGTGGGAGGCCAACCTACGCTGCGTCTTTCTAGGTTGTCGCGGAAGTTGTGTGAAAAGTTACCGCTACTTAGTAACTTTCAGTACAGTAATGTAATTTGCCAGGCAAGTAACGCAACTCAAGACAAAGAACTAACACGGCATTCACACAAGGCGAATTTAGTTGATTAATCGTTCGAGGTTAACGTTGACTATACTAATAACGTAAAAGAAAATTAGTTTGAAAAATGCGATCGTATCCTAATGTACTTCCATCTAAAAGTTGAGGCATTAATCTTGGCCAAATCAATTCAAATTTATCTTTGTTTTAAAAACTTGGTGAAATTTCCCAAAGACCAGAGCGTTGTAACATTAATAAGTTAAAAATTGCTAACTTATTATTCTTAGGAATAAGGACGAAAAGTTTGTACTCATTCTTAACTTTCCCAAACAATATTATTTATAGGAAATTATATTCTGTCAAAATTACATATAATTTTTATCAGTGTTGACACAACTTCCTCGCTCCCCTCACATTCACAATTCTCTTCATACATACTCTACGCTTATGGGCACTAGGCAACCCAGCTTTCTTGAGGATGTCTCCGATTTGGTAGGAACACAGGATCCACGTCAGATTTATAAATTCCTTTTGTCAATCTACTTTAATTCATTATCGATGCATTTCCTAAATTTTTAAAGTTATAGCGTGTTAAGTGACAGACATCGGGTTTGATCCCCGGTCACAGTTAAATGATGTGCAGCGTATCCAATTTTCGTTACTATTTAGACCACTGGACCTTGAACCATGACCACTGGAATTGGCCAAAAATTACTACTATCAACCGTAACTTGCCAAATTTAACTAAATTACTCCTAGATCTATATAAATGAATCCTATCACGTGTGACAATCGAAAAGCCTTAAGGTTTTAAGTTAACCATCCCTAAAGAGGTGTAAATTAAAGCTATCCTACAATTCGTTTCGCTGATTCGGAATCTTCAAGCGCTTTTCGCTTGTACCTCGAGTGAACAAGCCAGTTCAAAAACTGTTTTCTTTTAATAGACAAAATACCACTAGACGTCACTTTATTGCATGCAAATGCTAAAATACTAATAAGCTCCATTTAATAAATTCAGGAAGATTTCTACTGTTTTTTCCACTAAAATTTCTAATAAAATTTCTATTTGCACTACCATGGTTTTTGTCGTCTGTCTTTTGGTTCCGTGAAGCCGTCGTACATGCCGGATGTCAGAGATGCCTGGCCAGTTGCTTGTCCCAATATTTCGTTTCTAATTACACTAAAATTTTAACGAGTATATGACGAGCCTTTCTGCGAAATGGTAATTGCAAAGATTTTATCAAAGAAGTTGTCCAAGTGACTGACGGAGAAGTCTGGAGACAGGAAGGCTGGCAATTATTTTTGCCAACGTATTAGTCTTGGTATACAAAGGGGAAACATTGCCAGTCTCCTTGGGACTATCTCTGATGTGAAGTCTCTAGATGTTTTTTATAGTTTAATTATAGTTAATATACTTTATTTAAAAGACAGGTTCTTAGCAATTGATTTTGTGCTGTTATGTATCTATTGACTTATAGTCTGTATTTCTTAACATCCTTTTTAGACGTAAACCTAACAGCAATTCGGTGCTATTTTCAGCGAGATTCCACATGAAAAATCTACGTTGAGTTATTTTGAACAGAGCTAAAGGTGAATACGTACTTAGCCGTATAATACTGTTAGAGGTAGTTTATGTAATATTTTTTGTGACTGCAAGCTTAAGATTTATAAAACCTCAGAAGTTCTTTAACATTAAGGTACCTTGTTTATTTATTGTTTTTGAGCACCTCTACCGGTAGTGTGGTTCAAAAAAAGGGTCGACTACCTGACGTTTTAACAAAACTACTTACTAGATCTTGTTCAAACCAATTTTCAGTGGAAGTTTGCATGGGAATGTACATCATATATAATTTTAGTTTTATCATTATCTTGTTTTAAAAGTTACATGGGGGGGGGGGGCAACTTTTTACCACTTTGGAAGTGTCTCTCGCGCAAACTATTCAGATTAGAAAATATATTTTTAGAAACCTCAATGGTATTTTTGAAATCCTATCTATAAATACCCCACACGCATGTGTTTGATGAAAATGAATTCAGTTTTAGTTCTAAGTATGGGGAACCCCCTAAACTTATTGTTGATTTTATATTTTTTTATGTGAAAATCCTAATGTGGTTCACGGTTCACATCTACTTACCAAGTTACAACAGTATAGCTCTTATAGTTTCGGAAAAAAGTGGCTGTGACATACGGACGGACAGACAGACAGACATGACGAATCTATAAGGGTTCCGTTTTTTACTACGGAACCCTAAAAAGATGTAGTTAGTTACAAGGATTAAGAAAAGTAAATTATGATGAAAGAAAGAAATTTATACATAGGAGACAAGTAGAAGGATATAAAGAGGATTACTTAGATCTTTTTCTTTATGAAATAGAATACATTATTAAATTTGGTAATTTTAAATAAATGTCTTAACTTTAAAGTCTGTATGAATACAACGACACAACTTCCTCGCTTCCTTAACATCCACAATTCTCTTCGTACAAGCTCTATTGGAGTTTCGTCAGGACCGTGGCAAGTGGCGCTTTATTGTCTCTGCCTATTCTTGTAGGAAACGGCGTGACATTTTGGTCGTTACTCTTGGACCACCTCTTGCTTATCATCAGGCGGGATGATGTCAAATGTAGTTTCACAATAAAAAAAATTAAAAAAATGATTGATGAATCCAATTGTGGATAAGAAAGAAGTACGAGAGCCGTCAGGATCATGAAATATGGTAATGTAAATACCTATCCCTGTAGGTATTTACAGGTCGCAATTTGATTAATTATTTGACACAATTGAAAACATCCTCAAGAAAGCTAGGTTGCCTAGCGCCCATAACCATAGAGCTTGCTTGTATGAAGAGAATTGTGAATATAAAGGAAGGAGTTGTGTCAGGATCGTGGCAAGTGGCGCTCCATTGTCTCTGCCTATCCCTGTGATCAATTTGATTTATTGATTCATATAAATAAAATGCGTGTAGGATGTAAAATAAATAAGTAAGACTTTATCAAGTTTTGTGTAGAGGTCAACGAATTTGTTGGATAGGTTAAGGTGAATAACCTTTATTAAATAAAATACCCGAAGGCCTATTGATTTAATGTTACAGAAGCTGAATGGATCTTTTGAACCGAAATTGTGTAAATATGTCTTACAAAGGCTATATTTGGAAAATGGACATCATATCTTCTCGTATTTATTTTATGTAATCATTTTATTTTATAGGAATTGTGAATTTAATAACTGTAAGTAACAGTCACATCCTCTATGCCGGCCTAGTTAAAACCGGCAACTTACAAGCTGATCCCGAAACGCATCCAAGTCACTTCACAGTCTGTATACTTATAAATGGTGGTACTAACTCGGATCGGTAGACTGTGCACCCCTGCCTACCACTCTAGTAACCAGATCCGGAGCAAATATAAAGGTTTTTCTTTGCAAATTCAACATAATTATTAAAGATTACAAATAAAAGCTATGAAACAAATATTTGCTCCGACCGGCAATCGAACCCGGGAATTTACGAGTAAAAAACTGGTGTGCTAGTTTTATTACGCATGCTAACTGGTGTGTTTCTGATTTGGTCGGGAATGCTTGTTTGCCCTGGGCGCCGTAACCGATGGGTACGCCATAGGGCACAGCACTGTATCATTGCCACGATCCTGACGCAACTCCTTATTTATCAGGTATTGTGTTCAGTTAAAACACTACTAGAATGTACTAGAAAAAGTCCTACAAATGAAGTGAGCCTTTTATAATAAACAGTACACATAGTAGAAAGCTATCACGTGTCACCCAGGAAAGAGAGCACTTAAGTGGCTACAAAAAAAAATGTAAGGTAAGAGAAGCGACAACCTTAACTGGGTCATAAGAGACTGATGTAGGTAGTTTCACATTTCGAACAACTCATCCAAATAATGTTGTAAGTGCAAAAAAACAACTTTCTATAAGCAGAAAGATTTTATTATTAGACAGTCTGCCGATGTGGGGTAGTATTATTATTAAGTGAAGTCACCGTGGTGTAGTGGCAGTGCAATGGTCACGCAAACAGAGAGCACAGGTTCAAAACCACTTGCCTGTATAGTCTGTCTAAGCCGAAATGACTCGCCCCTCCACCGCACTTGCGCACACGAGAACACATAAAATATGAATGCAACACACCGAAAATGCAATTGTAATTGGTCATTCAGTTGCTGGTTGGACACAAAAGGAGGAGCACGCTGATAAAGTATAATAGTATAGTTAGAAATATTTGCATTCACACATTTAAATAAACTAATAAAGTGGAGGGGCGTGCACTTTAGTAGATTATTATAGAAATGATTGATGAAAACTTTTGTCGCGATTCAGTATCAGCTTAAAAGTTGCCGGTTCCAACTAGGCCGGCATAGTGGATGTGACTGTTACTTACAGTTATTTGATTGTAGCAGCAATCACCTCTATTTATGGACCGCACTTCAGCTTAATATAAAGCGGAGTGCTGTTATAGGCGAGTCACAATGAAAAAAGGGGAGGGCTAATAGTATCAACGACTGAAAATACCGAGTGATTTCACGGTATCCGACTGACATTCTATATTACTGAGAGGGTTGGAGCCAAAACACAACCCTGCTTTACACCACATGTCACTGGAAACTGGTAAGAGAAACCATTTTCGTGTAGTGAGCAAACTCGACTGATAACGTTAGAGGAAAAGCTTAATGTTTCAAATCTCTAGACTAGATGTTCAAAAATCTAGACCCAAACGTAGCTATCATAACGCTAATGGACCGCTCTTTTGTGTACCCTGCAACCGCACATTTAAAACTAAAATTGGTTTTGCGAGTCACATTAGAGCGCATCATAGTACTGACTAAGGAGTCGCTGTTGCCGGACACGGCAAGGAGATCATCATCATTATTACTAAGATCTTATTGATATACGTTATTTTTTTAAAGATAAAGTTATAAATCGGCATCTCTCCATCCTATGGCCTTGAATTCTTCAAACGATGCGTTTAAAGTGGCGGCGACTAGGGCCGTGAAAAACTTGGTTTTTGTAGTCGTCAGCACACTTGGATCTCTTCTTGTCGGGTCACAATAAAAAAAACTAATAACAATATTTATAAAGTAGGATTATAATATGCGACGTAAATCAGATACTATGTAAATTGCTAAAGGAAAAGGAATCAGAAAAACGGTTTCTCTACTTACTCATAATTCCAAGCATTTACATTACACTCACGATCGTATTTACATGGATACAACATTTCATAATATTTTTTATATAGGGATATTTAAATGTGTAAATTGGCCTGTAAAAACGTTTTTTTAGCCCTTATGTTTAATAAGAATACAGAAAATAGGTGGCTCTTGTCTCGAGCATTGTGTCTCGTCTACTGCTGGACATAGGACCACCAGCGTCAGGTCCCAGCATTAGGAATACTTACAATTTATATACATTTCTATTGTAAAATACTAATATTTTATATTTTGTTTTTTTAGCATTTATTACTGTACTTAAAAGATATGCCTGTATCTTTTTTAATCCTGTTTTGTTATGTTTTCCTTTTGTACTTTTATAATATACATTTCATGGCTTACTGTATGAGTCAGGGATAGACGGGGTTGTCCTGTAAACCAGTGTCTCACGCAGAGCTAGTACAGGGACCTTCAAATCACATTTTTTTTAATGTAATATTTGATGTAAATAAAGATTTTATATCAAATGTTACAAAAAAAAAGTAAAAAACACTTTTTTTATGAGAAAAAGCTTGGATCTACCACTACCAGATATTAACTGTAGTTTATTTAAAGTGAATTTTAAATGTGAAAGAAGCTAAAGATTATTTTCAATTTCATAGAGAGTGTATGCCATTTTTCTTTACTTATCCTTATGGCAATAAAGTGTGACAAAAAGATTGATTTTGGTGAGAATTATTTAAAAAACATTGTTTTATTTATAACGTTTTAGGTTTCTCTGTTAGTTTTAGGTTCCGTTCTAGGAACCTAAAACTAACCTCTGCAATATCGTAGAAACAAATCCGCGACATCTGACTTTGACTAGCTGGCTGATATGCAAGGTGAGGTAACGGAACCGACGACTGCAAAAGCAGACTTAGTTACCTCTTTTATACAGAATTATTTTCTTTGTTTTACATATCTATACTAAGAGTTCTTGTATCACAGAAACAAAGTACATATATTAAAGAAACATTCGTACCGGGCAGTGGTTTTTAAACACTAGACCACGGTCGCCGTAAATTTTTAATTCTCCACACTGTTAATTTAAAACAGGTATTTTGTTAAACGATCAAACACTTTTGGCTAGAAGTAGACCCGTCATTTCCTGAGTAAATCTTTTCATGAATAAATCATGAAAGCATGTTTATTCAGAAATACGGAGATGGTACCCATGTACGGATGTGTAATAATAAAAAAGTAATTTTTTCTTAACAAAATAATCTTTTACAAAATGCTAACGTTTATTTTTGCATTTACACAAAATTATATTCTTTTTTCGTACAAATGTATTTTTTATATACAAACTCGCACGCGCTCGGTTTGATTTTGTGTAAATCACAGTTTTTATTGTCATATTTTTTTATATCGTTTTATTTCGTATAAGCAATGTTTTGTAAAGTGAGATTAATAACATTCTTTACACGTTATCTAATCCATCCATTGATCCCATGTCTTGGTCCATCGCGTGTCAAACGGAAAGTTCTTTGGTCCTTAAGTTCAGTTCAATGCAGACAAGACTCAGGTATGCGCGTTCTCGACGAAAAAAATCCCCGTTTATCCCCCTTCCTTCTCTTCGTAACATTCCCCTTGGTACTTCGGACAAACTGGATATCTTAGGGTTTTCCCTTCGCAGCGACCTGAATCACAGGGATCACGTTGAGCGGGCTATTAAGACCACCTCCCGCAAACTTGGCATCCTGAACAAGGTGCGGCGGTTCTTCGCGCCAGAGCTTCGCCTGCTTTTATACAAGGCTCAAATTCGCTCTTGCGCGGAGTACTGTTCGCATCTTTGGGACGGCTCTGCCAAGTATCTTCTCAATGCCCTGGATTCATTGCAGCGCCGAGCTGTCCGAATCATAGGAGATTTAGAGGTTACGCGAACTCTGGAGCCTCTGCAATTACGCAGAGACATGGCGGCTCTGTGCGTCCTCTATCGCCTATACCACGGAGAATGTTCCGAGGAGCTCTTTAACCTTGTTCCTATCTCGTCTTTTCACACCCGTAACACCCGCACTGGTCGGGGGAAGCATTCACATTTTGTCGACAGAATCGGTAGTCGAACTAAAAAGTTCGGTGCATCTTTTCTTTGTAGAACAATCGACAAGTGGAATGCTTTGCCAGCCTATGTGTTCTCTCCCTCCTATAACCTTGGATCCTTCAAGCGATGCGTGAAGAAGCACCTTTGGCCGGCATAGTGACGGCGGCTGAGACAGCCGTGAACAAACTCGGTTGTCTCAATCGTCTGCACTTTTGGATCTCCTCTTGCTTATCATCAGGCAGGTCGATGTCAAATGTCGAGTCACAATAAAAAAATAAAAAAAACCATTGCGACAAGTCAACGCTTATCTTCTATTTGAGGTGAGGTTTTCTGTAGTAAGCTGTCTTCGTCTTTTAGGCCAATAAACAACGGCTTCGGAAGTCTTTTACAAAGATCCTGAGATGATGTTGGTGACTTTGTCGGTTCTTTTACACCGACTTCTACTGCATGTCACGTGTAATATTAAATAAAATAATTAGATTAAATATTACAAATACTTCTTAATAAAAACATAAGGCAGGTGGTCATTTGCTCCGGGCCTGGTTGACAAAGAGTCCTCACACTTTACAAGTACTGTCAGATTGAATTCTAAACAATATTACATTCTAAAACCTCTATCCGTAAATGGTAATAGCTGAACCCTTTGTAGTTATGGAGATCAGCTGCTTCAATATAAACGGGTGAGGCTCACGTCCATACAAAGGCGTGACCACAGACTATAACTTTGCAGACCTATTTGCATCACTAATTTACAAGTACTTATTAAGCCAGTAAATGCGAGTGCTACTTGTAATTATTTTACTGTACTGCTAGAGTCCATTTAGAGACTGCATTCCAGCTTAACATCAGGACAGTGCTAGCATATGTCACTCACTTATGCCATATGTCAGCCACAATAAAATTAAGGTACCTTTTCTTTTTTTCTTTTTTTTTATTGTGACTCGACATTTGACAGCACCCCGCTTGATGTTAAGCCGAAGTGTGGTCCATGAATGAATGTCACTGCTACTACAATTTAATAACTGTGAGTAGCAATCACATCCACTATGCCGGCCTAGATGGAACCGGCAACTTACAAGCTGATCCCGAAACGTGACCAAATCACTTCACGGTCTGTATACTTGTAGTGGTGGTACTACCCCGGATCGGAAGACTGGGTTCCACTGCCTACTACTCTCATTAAATTGCAATAATCTCTTGAAAGTGGAGCTTGCCAGTATTGCATGTGGTATTAAATCGGAAATATATCCAACAGTTAAAGAACTGCGCGTTAAAAAGATTGGATAGAACAATTACGATAGAATAAAAGAGAACGTAGGCGGTCTATATGGCTCAGAAAGCAAGATATCGGGTTCAATTCTCAGCCTGTCACGCTGTCTATTCTCGGCTCAAGACGCTGGTCTATCTGTCTGGTCAGTCAACAGCAAGTAGTTTTTTGGGCTACATTGGCAACTTAGACTGCGCAATTTGCGTAACTTAGGCAGGCTTTTTTCATTTCTATACTCAGCTGCTAAACGTCCTTAAGTCAAAGAACAGGACGACCAAAGTACACACAAAGATACATTGGTATGTATCGGCAAGATTTTGAAGAGGTGGTTTTTGGTTAGCCTGACCAATCAACTACCTCTATACCAAATTTTAATGTATTTTTTTCTTTTAAGTGTCTGTTGGTATGTGGTCTGTGGGCGTGGCCATGCGGTCAAAGAGACACGAAGCGACATTGCATTAGGTAGTTTAGGGTCGTTGTGAATTTGACAGCCTATATCTAGGATTACATTGTTTAGAATTATTTATAGCGAAATCTTATACCTATGTGATTTTTTAAAGTAAAATAGGTGTTGCTAGGCAGACTGTTAGTGGTCATTTGCCAAGAAGGCCGATCCGGTGTAGTTCCACCACTTTTAAGTGTACAGACTCAAGTCACGGGGCTCAGTCGCTTTTTGGAATCAGATTAAACGGCAACTTTTCAATACAAATGTTTTGTTGTAGTGTAGTGGCCCAGGGGGATAAAGGTCTAGAATGGCTGTCCTTGAGTGTCAACGACTGAAAATACCGATTATTGAGCAAAGAATAAGTTTTTAGTTTTTATCATGTTTTTTTCCATAGAGCTTGTATGAAGAGAATTGTGGAAGTGAAGGAAACGATGGAGTTGTGTCAGGATCGTGGCAAGTGGCGCTCCATTGTCTCTGCCTGTAAATTGTCCCTATAGGAAAAAACGCGTGGCATTTTTTTTTGTTATTGTGACATAACATCTAACCTCGACGTGGTCCAGTCGTGACGGCGACCGATGCAACTGTGAACTGAAGTTGCTTTTTTCAGTCGTTGGCACTCTTAGGTCTTTCCTGGCCAGTAGGCAACTAGGAGAGATCTATAAAAGGCATTTAAGGCAAAGGCATTAATTTAAGGCGACCGTGGTGTAGTGGCAGTGTAATGGTTACAACACCGAGAGTGCACGAGTTTGAGACCAATGTATCTTTGATATATGTACTTTGGTTGTCCTGTTCCTATGATACAAGCACTTTAGTAGCTTAGTATAGAAATGTAAATAAAAATAAAAAATACAAGAATAACAACAGAATACCTAATTATATAATATTTTTTCATTTCTTTTCATGTAAAGGTTTTAATGACGTCACAACGTCAGATCATAACCTGTAATGACGCCTGAAATACTTTCAGCACGACAAACTTATGGTATAGTACAATGATAATAATTCGTCTTTGCTAAAGGTTTGCGTGACCTTTTAAGTCGATAATTTCTTTTATGTTCCTCCATATTTAGGTTTAGTGCCTGTGCGAATAATTTTTTTCAGCTCTGCTCATGAAAATTGCACCAGCTCTACTACTGATATTTATTTATTTATTTTAACATTTTATTGTTTATACAATATATTTATGTATGTAGAGTATTAAAAATTAGGTTATTAATTAGTATATAGGTGAGGTTTATTCGTAAATATTAAATTATATTATATGTTAAATTGGAATCCCGCATGACTCCAGCACGGGTTTATTCTAGTGGAGTATGCGGAAACAGCATGCTACGTCTCACCTTATACATACTCGTATTATAAATAAATAAATAAATATGGAGATATCCGACTAGCCCCAAATAGATTTTTTTATTATTCCGACGTTTCGAGTGCTTTGCAGCAATCGTGGTAAATTTAATAACCAAATAAAACGTGATAGTAAACCGCATAAAAATTGTTTATTCATTAATCAATGTACGCGCAAAAGATCTAACAAAATCAATCAATCAATAAAATTGACACGCATTTTTCCCACGGGGATAGGCAGAGACAATGAAGCGCCACTAATTGTATGCAAAACTAGCTAAAAACCCTGCCCATTATTAGGTTATAAAGTCAGTCAGAGCACAGGAACTGACCCTATATTTTCATTGTCAAAATATGAGAATTGAAATGAAGAATTTGCGTGCATAGCTTTTCTATGAATACCTATATGATGAAATATGATAGATGATAATACTCTAGTGAAAGTTAGTAATCACGCAATCAATCTTCTTTACAATTTTATTATTGTATAAAAATTGTCTCGAATACTTTTCATTTAAAGCATGATAAAATACATCTTTGCCTTCCTTTCTGGCGTTTATTTATTTATTTTATGCCATAAATCATCTTTCACATACTGAAATAGAAATTGAAAAGTGCAGATATACTTTTGCATGATTTTAAAGCATTCGAAAGTTTAGAAAAGACCATTTTTATAGTGTACACTCGTTTTCAATATATTTTTTTAATACTTTATATTATTGTACCTTATATTATGGCTTTACCCGAAAATGGGTGCTCAAATATATAGACTATATGGCTAAATATCAATCAATCAATCAAATTGTCACGCTTTTTTTTCCACTGGGATAGGCAGAGATAATGGAGTGCGTTTTTTTCGCGGACCCCAGCTTAGGAAAGGCTGTAGTAAATAAAAGTTTAGTTTTTCATTTCATACCAAAAAGAGAGTTCAAGATCAAAGCTAATATCTAACCATTATTACCTACGAGTACTATTCTTCTAAACCTAAAAGTACGCGAAAAGGAAAAGATTTTGATATAAAGATAATATTGAATTACCATACATGTACATAGTAACAAAATGTGTGAAAGGCGATGTAATAGGAAAGTTTTAGCACGGACCTAAAAGTGAATAAATATTCGGACAGGATACCCTTGCATTAACATCCATTACTTAGGCAGTAGCGTAAAATATAAGATTAGCGGACACAATATTTTTTTATTAAAACGCAATATTTGATTTCCACTTTTTTAATGTGACTCTACATCTGACCTTGACCCACCTGATAGTAAGCAAGAAGAGGCCCAAGAGTGTCAATGACTGAAAAAAAAACAAGACTTCATGGTTGCCCCAGTCGCCGTCACAATTCCGGCAAAGGTTCTTCTTCACGCATCGCTTAAAGGATCCAAGGTTAGGATGAAAAGAACACATGGGCTGGAAAATATTCGACTTGTTGATTGTTCTGCAAGAAACGATGCACCGAACCTCTTAGCCCTAACCTGTGTGAGTATTACGGATGTGAAAGATGAGGTAGGAACAAGGTTAAAGAGCTCCTCGGAACATTCTCCATGGTAATTGATGGTAAGTCCGAGAGAATGGACGGCTAAGAAAACCGACTCAGTTCACGGTTGGCTTAGTCTTGGCTTAAAGGCGATCAATTTTCCACGCATTGCCTAAAAGATCCAACTTATAGGGCGAGGGGGACAACACATTGTCTGGATTCCTCTTGTTCATTGTTTGCGAAAGAAACGACGCGCGTTGGTTTAACTGTATATTTAGTCGACATAATGCAGATGCTTTCCTCGATTCTTGCGAGTATCACGTGAGTTAAAAGACGAGATAGGAACAAGGTTAAGGAGCTCCAAATTTACCGTGATAAATGTGATACAGGACCGCATAGAGCCCTATACGTTCTTGGCCCTAGCTGGGCGCTGCAGTGAATCAAAGGAATCGAGAAGATACTATTCTTAAGAGTTTAGTTAGCCTCAAATTTAATTTTTAAAAATATCCTACTTGTTTTTTTCTCGCAAATCGACGAATCTTTTGTTTTTAATTAAACAATAAATAAACCAATATTTTAACTCGTACGAGTATAATCGCTTCGCTTACCGCTCCGTTTATAACTGAGACTGGACGTAAGGGATAAAACTTTGCGGTGGTTCCCGACAACGTAAATATTTAACAAGGCTAGCTAACAAACTCCAGTCCCCTCATACCGGACAACTTTTTAACTAACATGACCTTTGTACTTCATTTTTGAAGCTAATTGTAAAAGATTTTTTTTCTAAATTCATTTTTTGCTTGTCTTTTTTGTAGCTTTATATTTTACTTAATAACTTATCCTTATTGTTAGAGCATTGTTAAGTTGAAATAAACATTAAGATTCTTTGTAGAACAATCGACAAGTGAAATGCTTTACCAGCCCATATGTACTACCATTCTATAACCTTGGATTCGCCGGCATATTGACGGCGACTATGGCAGCCGTGAACTGACTCGGTTTTTTTAGTCGTCGGCACTCTTAAAACTCTATTACGCTTACCGTCAGGCAGGTCGAGGTTAAATGTCGAGTCACAATAAAATAAAAGATAAAATTATATTGTCTAGAGTGGTAGGCAGTGGTGCTCATTCGATCTGGGCTAGTACCAAGCGTACATACCGTGAAGTGACTTAATCGCGTGTCGGCATCAGTTTGTATGTGCATCCAATCCAATGTACCAATGTATCTACCAATCTCTGTAAGAATTGCGTCGTAAAATTGATTATAATTTATTAATTTTTGGGATTATGATTTATAATTTTTTTTAATAATCAATGTTCGCGCAAAATCTAAGAAAATCTAATTTTATTTGGAAAATATGTTAAATATTAAATGAAATAATCAATCAAATCAATGTGCCACGCCTTTTTCCTACAGGGATAGACAGAAGCAATAGAGCGCCACCTAAAGTATATTACTGTACAAATTAGTAATGATAATCTTCGATCACATAGATACACAATTATCGCTCGAAAAGAGACAATATAAATGCAAGTCCGATTGATGTTGGACTTGCATTTGTCCTCAGTCCGAAATAATGTAGGTGACATTACATTGGTGACAAATTTATACTTTAAAACAATGTGGTAAGGTTCAGTTTACAATTCACATTCAATTCACTTACACAGTTTATATGAATTCTTGACGCTCGGACACTTTTATGAAATTATTTTGTATGGGACTGTGTATCAATCAATCAATCAAATTGTCACGCCTTTTTCCCACAGGGATAATTAGAACCAAGGGAGCGCCACTTGCCACGATCCTTTCATAACTCCCTTGCTTGCTTCACATCCACAATTCTTTTCATACCCAGCAACCCAGACTGTGTATCTGTTAAAAATATATGATCGATAATGATAATAAAAATTAGATAAAATTAAAACTGTTACATTGAGCAATTAAAAACAGAGCAAGCTAACTAGTTTAGTCATCCGTAAAGGATCGGCGCGTATTTTTCTTCAATAGAAGCGAATCCAATTTCGGGAGTCCCAAACGTTTTCCTTTAGAAATAGCCTAAGAGATAGCTGATAAGAAGCGAATGTCCTATTTATCTGACCCGTTTTGGCGCAAACGAATCTTTAAAGAGATTTGTTGTAATGTTATTTGTATTTTGCTTCCGTTTTAAAAGCACCTTACGGCGCCATTTGTAAGAAAATCTACAGCTTAAGATCGAATTCTTTAGGCTGATATTGATATTGAAACTGGGAGGTGTTTCCGTATTACAACAGTATACATTTTTTCTTTTGTTCGTCATATGGGGAAAACATTTTCAAGAAATCAAACTGATTAAATATACTACGACTGGGAACCTGATAAGAATGGTAAGCAGAGAGTTGGTGATCATTTCCCCAGTCTGCCGATCCGATATAATTTAATACTACTATAAACCAAAATACAAAAATATGGGATTGATCAATAATCCATTGTCTCTGCCTATCCCTGTTGAAAAAAGGCGTGACAATTTGATTGATTGGATTTGGGTTCAATAATTTTAACATTTAACTTTTAACACTACATGATACAAAAACATTTTTTTTAAACTAAATATTTTATGTGTGTATAAAAAAACTATAAATTTATGTATTTGTGTGTACGTCAATTTATCAAATTCCCATTAAATGTTTCATTGTTATTTGCTTCTTTTGTAATAATATTATAGATGTAATGATAGAAATAGTATTTGGTAGATATGGGGTACATGGATTGCGCGGAACATCTTAACAACTAAATCAAAGGTAAATATAATAATAAAACAATTACCTATGACGTCACAGCAAGAACCTAGCCCTAGATATAATTTATGTACATTGTACAAAACCCGGGAGTCCTAAAACTCGTGGAGTCTCACTGGTGGATGGGTAGCGGCGTCTTCTTAACGTGCGGTGGTCCCCAAGCCGCCTGCCAAGCGTGGGGATTATGGCAAAAGTCCAATTATGAACGACAAGATACCGGTGGATGCAACTGGCATCTTGTCGTTCCAAGAAGGAGACTCATATTCAGCAGTGGACGTCTTCTGGCTGATGGTAATGATGTACAACACCTATAACTTATATTTGCGAAAGTATAAGTAAAAATAGAGTTGAATTTGCTCTTGTAAGAGATTAGAAGACGTATTTTATTAGAAACTTTGCTTACACGCACATAAAATTAATGTTACATTGGCGAAGACGTGAAGTAATTAAGGCGTTTCGTGTATTATTAAGCAGCTTTCTTCATGAATTTTAACACTGTAGAATACGCGAGTATAATAACCAACAATAAAGACTACGACAGGTCAAAATGACTGTTTTTTTTTTTATTGTGACTCGACATCTGACCTCGACCCTATAGTTATAGTTAGCCAGTTAATATGCTGGTATCATATAAAGCAAGCTATCATTATTTATCAATAGGTAATAAAAATTGATTAGTAAAAATGTTGCGAGTTAAGTGACAGAGGCCGGGTTTGATTCCCGAACGATTATTGTAAATGTTTCTATCTAAATATGGAATATGCTAAAACTTTATAAAAGCACCCAAAGCTGGCATTGTTACTCTGACTGAGGCAACCGTAAACTGAAACGTTTTATTTAAGTCATTGGCGTTTTCAGACTTTAGCTTGCATATCAGGCAATTCCAGGTTAGATATCGCGTTCAAGGCTCAATAAGATTAATCGCCTAAATTTGTAGATGTTGTAAGGTTTTACAAAGTAATTTTGCGGTACATCTTTATTCTGTATAATTATAAGTGAATGCAAGACGAGTAATACATTTTTTACATTTCTACACTAAGCTTCTAAAGTGCTTGTATCATAGGAACAGGACAACCAAAGTACATATATCAAAGATACATTGGTACCGGTGGGTGGTCTCGAACTCGTGCTTTCCGATTTGTGTAACCATAGCATTTTTACTACACCACGGTCGCCTACATACCTCTGTATAGGTGTATCTGTATATTTTAATTTTAAGCGATGATTTAATAAAGTTAATTTGCCGTCATAAATGACTGTTCCGTCTTTGAAGTGTTAGTCTTTCTTCGTGAATTAAGAAAAGGGGCCATGCGGAAACTGGGCGAGTTGATTTGATGAGTCATAACCTTAATTTCATACGATGCCGTGGCAACATAGATATATTCTTGTGTATATGAAAATATAGCATTATGTATTTATTGTGTTTTATATGATAGTGTGTAGTCCGTAGTATTGTGATGGCTAAAATAATGTCAGCACCCACCCTATGTTTTCCTGGAGTGCGGTCCATGAATAGAAGCGACTGCTACTAGAGTTTAATAACTGTAAGTACCAGTCATATCTACTATGCCAGACTAGTTGACGACAGGCGTAGAAGAACGGTTTAGCGACTGGTTTGTTGCGCGTAAAGTCCCGGGTTCGATCTCCGGTCGGAGCAAATATTTGTTTCATAGCTTTTATTTGTAATATTTAATTGTATTATATATTGCAAATATTTGTTAATAAAAAAAAAAGAGATGGATATTTGCTTCGGGTCTGGTTATCAAAGAGTGGTAGGCAGCGGTACCCAGTCTGCCGATCCGGGGTAGTACCACCACTTACAAGTATACAGACCGTGAAGTGATTTGGTCACGTTTCGGGATCAGCTTGTAAGTTGCCGGTTCCATCTAGGCCGGCATAGTGGATGTGATTGCTACTCACAGTTATTGAATTGTAGTAGCAGTCCATTCATTCATGGACCACACTTTGGCTTAACATCAAGCGGGGTGCTGTCAAATGTCGAGTCACAATAAAAAAAAAAAAAAAGTTGGAACCGGCCACTTACAGGCTGATCCCATAGGTACAGACCGTAAGAATAACTTAGTCGCGTTTAGATATCAGCTTGTATAGTAACTTGCTGCTTCTAACTTAGCCGGGTGCCTCTTTTAACGCATCCATCCACATCAGACTTTTTAATTTTTTATTTTATTTACATTTCTATACTAAGCTACTAAAGTGATTGTATTATAGAAACAGGACAACCAAAGTACATTATATCAAAGATACATTGGTACGGCAAATGGTTTGCGTAACCATTGCTACACCACGGTCGCCTTTATAAATTCCTTTCGTCAATCTATTTTCACTAATCCTTTTTGTGAACCCAAACCTTTAATTAATGAAATATTTTTCATTACATTAATAAATATCATAAAAATCGTAAATGTTGTTTACAACGATTAATAAAGAAAATCCTTATAAAAGATTGTTATACAGAATTGTCTTTACAATTTACAACTTTTGTTTTAAGTGAGTTAATTTAGCGTCTCAAATATTACCAGACAAAAATCTTTTGTAGAAAAAACTTTTCTATCAAATACAAGCTGCGGGAAATGAGCTCCTAATGGGAATTTTCGTTTGGTAATTAAATTCTCTATCGAAATAATTGCGTTATACAATGAACGCGAGAATGGACTGCGTGTAGAGTAAATTCAAATAGACCCTCCATATTCATTTATTTTTGTAATTATGGTTCAATATTATAGCACTATTAGTAAAGTAACCGGTGGATACAACTGGCATCTTGTCGTCTGGGATGGCGTTCTAAGGGGAATGCCTGTGATCAGCAAAGGATGTCTTCTGGCTGATGATGATGATGATAGCACTCTGTCTGATATTAAACTAAAGAGCAGTCTGTAAATAGACGTGACTGCTACTACTGAAAAATAATCGCAAGTTGCAGTGGGTCTTACCTTTCCGGCCTGATAGGAACCAACAAATTTCAAACTGATCCCGAAACACGTCTAAATCATATCACGGTCTGTACGCTTAAAGGTGTGATTCCGCTGGTGACTGTAAACCGCAGACTGCACTACTGGTTTTTTTATGAGATTGATTCCGTGCAAGGCGAGACTATTGTGACAATCAGCATTTGCTAAGTCATAGATTATAAATATGATGTTTGGAAACAATATTAATGCGGCAGCTGCGGACTAGTATCGCCTTGCATGGAATCAATTTCATACAAAATTGTTGTGCTGGCGGAATCACAATTTAAAGGTGTTTGTACTACCGTGGATTCAATGTAAATCATAAATATTTTATATAAATTATATAAAGCAATTTTTCTCAATTCCCACATGGATAGGAAGAGGTAATGAAGCGCTACTTTCCACGAATTCAATCCGTTTTAAATCTTTGCATGCTTTTGGGAAAGGCTGGGTGATTTTATATGTCGAGGCATAGTAAAGGAAAACGACAACTTATTTAGACTATTGCATCGCAATGAGGAATAGACTTTATTGGTGAGCTTGGGTAGAAAATGGTAAACGTGGGCGAGCGGCGTCTAGAGTATTTGTTGCCTGTGGTACAGGGTTTTCTTACAAAACTTTTGAACGAAACAATTTTCATTTATACAATTTTACTTTTGCGAACTTTGTATACGCGGATTGAGATTTTATCCGAAACCTGTAAAGGCTCTGTTTATTTTACTGCAAATGTTCTTGTTTTGTATAAAGATACGTTTATATTTTTTTAATTGTTTTAAAACCTTTTACCTACAATTTTTTGTTTTTATTAAGGGCTCCAACTAAGCTGGCATAATGAATGCCACTACTACTTGTAGTTATTTAACTCCAGTCTGCCGATCCGTATACAAACCGTAAAGTAACTTAATCGCGTTTTCTAACTTTTTTTTAATCTATATTAATTGGGAGCTTTTGTCTATTAATACATGTCAGCTCCATAGAGCCTAAAACATAACATCAAATTCATCTTAAGTCTATTTGGGAAGAAGTCGCCGCTGAAGAGAAGAAATAATATTGCAAAATTTATAACATTTCTCTGATGCTGGTTCAGATAAAATACTCTGCGCTAAACCAACATTAACTACATTCAGTTTAAATTCCTTCACCAGCGCTTCCCTCCTCTTCTTGCTCTTAGAGCACTCCATCATCATATGTTGGACGTCATCTAGAACACCACACGTGTCACAATTTGGAGATTCAATTACATTCATCAAATGTAAAAACTTTGCAGATGGGTAATGACCCGAACGTAGTCTAAACAATAATTTTAAGTATAACCTACTAATTCGTATGTCACTAAACCCTGGTATTCGAGGAGGCTCACACTGTATGGTTTTATACCATATGCCCTTGACTTTAGATCGTTCATCAAAAAATTCCTTCCATAAAGTGTAACATAAAGTGTAGCTTGTGTGAGGTAGACAGCTTACTATCGCGTTTTTTTTTCATTTCTATACTAAGCTACTAAAGTGCTTCTATCATAGAAACAGGACAACCAAAGTATCACATACAATGGTACCGGCAAGTGGTTTTAAACCTGTGCTCTCGGTTTGCTAAACCATCGCACTGCCACTACACTACGGTCACCTTTTTAATTGTACATTTTTTTAAGCCGACTTTTCGAGAGCTTTGTAGCTATCGTTGTCACGGAGAGACTTACTTAATCAACATCTTATTGTTGATCCTATATGTTGAAAATCTTAATCAACGTATAAAAGACGGAAGCAAGAGAAATTGATCTAGGAAAGGGGGGTTTACTACTGCCTATCCCTATGCATGTAAACATGATGGAGGGTGTCAATATTAAAATTAGACACCTACACCATGACAAACTTGTCTTCATTATTTCATTTGGTTTGTGATTATATTGAACGTTGAGGTATGTACGAAATATGCGGTCGCTACCTACTTATTAGATATTGATTAATACGAGTTTATATTGAAACATATTTATTACTATAGGGTATATTACTATATATTTATGTATATAAAAATATATTATATGTAGGTATGTTTAAAACTATTCACTTTATGTTTATTTAGAATTTGTAAACTGTGAATTTGTTAGGTTTTTCTTCTATTTATATTAAGTATATCAATCAATCAACATACAGTCAAATTAGCTTGGAGACGTTTTTTTTATTGTGACTCGACATATGACAAGACGCCGCTTGATGTTAAGCTGGAATGTGGTCCATGAATGAATGTCACTGCTACTACAATTCAATAACTGTGAGTAGCAATCACATCCAATATGTCGGCCTAGTTGGAATCGGCAACTTACAAACTGATCCCGAAACGCAAACAAATCACTTTACGGTATGTATACTTGTAAGTAATGGTACTACTGGTTTTTGCATTTGTAGCAGTGTGTGTAGTACACACGCCTAAGAGCGCGTTTCCATTATGTCGTGGCGGTGGAGAAGATGTTACGATCTCCTATCATTATGTTTAGTTTTAGTTTGGAGACGTTTTTGCATTTGTAGCAGTGTGTGTAGTACACACGCCTAAATGCGCGTTTCCATTATGTCGTGTCGGTAGATAAAGATGTTACGATCTCCTATTATTATGGTTAGTTTTAGCTTGGAGACGTTTTCGCATTTGTAGTAGTGTTCAGTCAGCAAATCAATAAATAAACAACTTTTTAAAATTTTAATAATTTTTTTTAAATATTTTTCCCGGGCAATCGTGCAAAATATTTCATTGTACTTCAATTCCTTAGTGCTCCGCCGATTTGCTTCATATTTAAACAAAGTAGTATTCGCATTCGATGGCTACTCTCACACGTTTAATAGTAATCAGTTTTTTTTTTTTTTGGATGAATATACGGTTGTCCAAGCCTCGATTTCTTTAAGACATCATTCCGTATTTCGTGTGTTACGAGATGCACGTGTTTATCGGTTGTCCGCATTTTATTGTAAATTTTAGTGTAAATAATTATACAATCTTACTCTAAATGGGTAAAAGGCAACGAGAAGTAGCTGAAAACGAACAAGCAAATTGGCAAATACCGTAGAAAATAAGATGGTTGGAGAAACGGAGCTCCACGAATACGACGCCATCACGGTCGCCCTCATCCACGTTTGTTCGTTTTACCTGCATGAACAAAACGATTCAGGTAAATACCGATACTGGATTTTTTACATAAGTGGATTTGTTGCAACCAAAATGTTTTAATACTTCGTGAGACTATAACGTCCACTATTTATGAATTATTATTGTGATTGAGTGTAGTTTGAAAAACTGCAATGTTACAATTTATAATTACTGTTATTGATGGTAGTTTGAAAAACTATAATGTGACAACTAATTATAACTGTGCTTGAGTGTAGTTTGAAGAACTGCAACGTCACAATTTATTTTATTATTGTGCTTGAGTGTAGTTTGAAGAACTGCAACGTCGCAATTTATTTTATTATTGTGCTTGAATGTATTTCGAGGAATTACATCGTCACAATCCAATATTATTACCTCTTGAGCATGGGTGAACCTACGTCGTCCATATATTGATGTGTATGATTTTTATTAGAAAAATGTACTATCTATAATGAGAATCCTAATTCAGGTTACAACATTTTTACCCAGGGTTTATGCTTTTAAGCACCAACTCAATAAAGATTCGAGGTCAATAAACTCTTGACCTTGTTTTATTAGTCACTCTAGACCAGTGTTTCCCAACCTTTAAAAAATGTATTTTACCCTTAATAAATATAAATGATCACAATATTTAAAAAAAAAAATTGCCTTTTTTGTTAAATTGGTCACCGATATCTAGCATTGCATATAAATAACCCAAAGCAGAAGGGTTGAAGTCGTGTCTAATCCATTTTGAAATTACCCTCCTTAACTATCGAATTGCCCTGTAAACACTGCTCTAGACCATACCAAAGAACGTGAGTGCCAGAACCAGACATACACAACTAGAACCCACAAACCGTTGGTCAAAAAGTTAGTCTGGTGTAAAAAAAAAAAAAAAAAGAGAGGGATAATGTATTTAACACAATGGTTAACCCTCGCAAAATAAACCCTGAGGTCACATATGCAATCAATAAACCCTCTCTGAAGAGGGATAAAACAAAAAGTATTCACTATTTTGCCATGCCATGCAAATACAGTAGATCACAGTATTAAGAATAAAATTATACGGTGTTATATAGATATATCAATACCGCCATTTATTAATATAAAAATGTTCAGAATGTCAGAAAGATACTGAAAAACTTATTTCAATGAACTTCTCTTTAAGAAGGTTTTTAGCCTCAGGCTAGTTCAGGTGAAGTTGCCAGAGATGCAGCACAGGACTCAACTCCTGAAATATCCCTTTTTGAAGTCAACTTTGGACTTTTGGTGATAAAATGGGAAATAGTAAAGCCGCAGCAAGTTCGACCACTGATTTTTTAAATAAATAAAATCCTTTAAACTACTGGGGACTCCCTCGGAAGACTATGTGAGAAGGTGGTTGCTACCAATATGCTGTTACGAAAGGCAACAACAAACAGCGTCAACAGACGATTACAATATTTTTACAAGGTACCCTCTGACATATTTATTTATTTTTCATGGATCTGGGACACAATATTCCATTTAAAATAATACCTATATAAATCTAATACCTGTACAATAAGTCAGGTTCCAATTGGTCAGGTTGCCTAATTTCTAAGGAAGAAATTGCTGACTTTAATAGTTCAATAAATGAACTGTTATGTAAAGGTGCTATTTATCTTGAGCTCACCAGAGTCCAATTAATTTATATCCTCACTTTATTGTTTCCAAAATAATACATATAAAAAATAAAAATAAAAATAAAAAAAGTTTTATTTTTAATCCTAAAAAATTAACATCTTTTAAAATTGAGGAAATACGTACTGCTCTTAAATTATTAATAACTGCTCTGGATTTTTATACATGACCAATATTGATATTAAAGATGATTTTGACACCCATACATAAATATAATAAAAACAGGAATTATACTTCATTAGTATATTTAAATGTTTAGATAAAGACATAATAATCATGTCTAATGGCCACAAAGGAAACTTATAGATTGGTAAGTTTATGTTTTATTATAAACACAACTAAAAGTAAATTAATTCCACAAGCATAATGAATGAGAATAGGTTCTGAAAACATGACAGTTGGAACAAAACACGTCCTATTCAAAGTTGGCCACTATAACAGGCATGCTATATGCAGCATGTCCAGGACTTCAGGTGTAACATAATATAGCTGATGCGCATACAAAACAACTTGAACTATGGAAATGCATTAAATAATAATAGATATAATAGCCAAGTACCAATATCACAAGGTGCCAATAATTAACTATCCTGGTGACAAAATAATTTGTTTCACTTTCATAAGAATCAATTAATCAGCCAAAATAAGTAATTTATGCAGATGCATTATTGTTAAATTGCAGTTATGTTGTACCACTAATAGGGTTCGGTAAGATTCATAAATAAATAAATGAACACAATAATTACCTAAATTTACTGGCTGTCTTTTTGCTTTAAAATCATTTACATGTAATAAAAGTATGTAACTGCTTTATCATGTTAAGAATTAACAACACCAGATCTTGATAGTCTAGCTAAACTAATTTAGCAGTGGTGTAAGCATGCAAGTATGTGCGTATAGACAGATTATATACCATCAAAAACAATACTGCTTCAAATAAAATCAGTTGACACTGCTTCAAGACAGTTTAACAATAGAACCTAGTGAAAAACGGCAAAATATGCCTTTTATACGATTATTTCAGGTTTTGGTATTTCTAAAAAAGATTTGTTTGCCTCTACACATAATCATAAGTGTAAGTTATATATTTGTTGGCGACCAGACCACTATGCTATCGCAAGAGATTCTTTCACAATCTCATGGACGTTTTCCATACAGGACTTTTTACAAATATCATTCGTTTTCCACCCTTTTCAATTATAATAAAGCTTTTCTAAATTTTGTAACAAGGCACCTAGGGTAATTATAGTTGGCTCATATTGACCATTGCAACCATAGTATCCTTTCTCCAGGTTACACGGTATATTGCCTGTAAGTGCAGGTGCTTCATTGTCGATAACATTTTGAAGCAATGTAATACATACCTAATTGTAGATTATTGTAATAGTAAAAAAATAGTATCACAAATATACAGATACATTACACTTCACAGATAGATAAGATTTCTCTTATTTATTCTTATTTATTAACCTTTTTCTAATACTTCTAATAAAGGCTATAGTTATAATTCAGTAAATTGGTATATTCAGCAATAGCCCTCATTTACCAAATGAACTTACCACTGACATTTGTGTTAAGATACTATCTAAGAGATTTTTAGGTTTCGCCCACAAACTCGAAAATATGATTTAAGAACCCAATGTTGGTTAAGAATTATTATATAAATTATATCCAAATGAAAATATTTCACTTAATTTGTTATCCAATGTGATAACATTGTTAGCTCTTGTAACCGCTCATAAAGGATAATCCTCATCTTTAATTAAATATAATAATATGATTATTTAAAATATTGCGAGTTAAAATATAAATAATAAATTTCAATAAACCTAGGGCCAGGTCGTACACAACCAACTTTATTATTGCCTCTATTGTATAAATCCTAAAATATCTTTTGTAAAAGAGAGTTTATCTGCCCTGCACAAAACTCTTCCAGTTATATAAATGAAAAATAAATAAAAAAATCTTGTTCGTTAACAAACTTTAAGCAATTAAAATAAAGATACACTTTATATCTTGATATCTATGACATACACTTGAAAATCATAGTAATGGTCATTTGTCAACATCTACTATTTAAACATTAGGAGAGAATATTGACACTATTCGTAGAACTGTTGGATGGTCCGAAAAATCCAACACTTTTGCAAAAATTGATTTAAAAAAAAATATATATATTATATATATATTTATTACTTGTACTAGATCACTGTAATGACTTAGAGGACGCATAATTATATAAATTTAAGAAATAATTGTTATAGAACTAAGTTAATGTGATTGAGGAGTTCTGATCATCCAAATGTCTGGTAATACTTCCATTTCAGTCCACAAACCTTCAACCTTTAAATATCTACTTTGTTTAAATATGAAGCAAATCGGCGGAGCACTAAGGAATTGAAGTACAATTGAGAATCAAACGAACTTACCTGTAAGTGAAGTTCGATGATAATTGTACGAACTTCCTTAGTGCTCCGCCGATTGTGAAAGCCACACCCTCCCACCTCTACATGTAAATAGGTAGGTGAGTTTCAGGTTTGTAAGCACAGGAACACTATAAACAGAATGATGTCTTAAAGAAATCGAGGCTTGGACAACCGTATATTCATCCAAAAAAAAAAAAACTGATTACTGATTTGACGACAGGCATGGACGAACGGTTTAGCGACTGGTTTGTTGCGCGTAAAGTCCCGGGTTCGATCCCCGGTCGGAGCAAATATTTGTTTCATAGCTTTTATTTGTAATATTTAATAGTATTAAATATTGCAAATATTTGTTAATAATAATAAAAAAAGAGATGGATATTTGCTTCGGGTCTGGTTATTAAAGAGTGGTAGGCAGTGGTACCCAGTCTGCCGATCCGGGGTAGTACCACCACTTACAAGTATACAGACCGTGAAGTGATTTGGTCACGTTTCGGGATCAGCTTGTAAGTTGCCGGTTCCATCTAGGCCGGCATAGTGGATGTGATTGCTACTCACAGTTATTGAATTGTAGTAGCAGTGGCATTCATTCATGGACCACACTTTGGCTTAACATCAAGCGAAGTGCTGTCATATGTCGAGTCACAATAAAAAAAATAAAAATAAAATAAAAAAAACTATTAAACGTGTGAGAGTAGCCATCGAATGCGAATACTACTTTGTTTAAATATGAAGCAAATCGGCGGAGCACTAAGGAAGTTCGTACAATTATCATCGAACTTCACTTACAGGTAAGTTCGTTTGATTCTCAATTATATGTGCGATATATTAAACCTGAAGTGCTTCCATCTGACCAATATTTCGAGAGGGTATGTGACGTATGTGTATATGTTTCATCAGTGAAAACTATTGGTCGGTTTTGTGCACGATGTTCTGCAATTTTTAATAAATAGTTTATTCATAGGTACCGAATTTCGTACTTATCCATTAAAAGCTTCCGGTTATCTTCTGTTTGCTTCCAATTAAAACCTAAGGACATGACGTGTTTTGGTAACGTGTGTTAATAATGGAAACGCGCTCGTGGCGCACTACTACAAATGCAAAAACGTCTTGAAGCTAATTTGACTGTACTTTAATGCCATTGTGGGGGACAGGCGACAGGCGTGGACGAACGGTTTAGCGACTGGTTTGTTGCGCGTAAAGTCCCGGGTTCGATCCCCGGTCGGAGCAAATATTTGTTTCATAGCTTTTATTTGTAATATTTATTAATATTAAATATGACATTCATGGACCACACTTTGGCTTAACATCAAGCGGGGTGCTGTCATATGTCGAGTCACAATAAAAAATAAAAAAAAAACACTGTCACTTGCTACAACGAGATGGCGTTAAGCATTTAATATCTCGCACGCGGTATTCGGCAGAGCTGAAGTATGTATTTTATAAGTATACATATAACCAAACCGGCGCGAGACCGCTAAGGCCAGTTGTGAGACTCGACATATGACACCACTCTGAAGTGTAGTTCATGAACTTCAGTTAAATAACTAAAAAAGCAGTTTCATCAACTAAACAGGCCTATTTGGAACTAGTCACTTTTAAGCTTTTCCCAAAACGCAGTATGAATTGAACAAATTTACCATCGTGGTTTCTCCATGACCACGATGACTGCAAAGCTCTCGAAACGTCAGAATAATAATAAAAACAAAATAAACGCAATAGTAAGCCGCATAAAATTTGTATAATTTATTAATCAATACATTGAAAAGTGGTGGTACTATCCCGGATGGTCAGAGTGTGTGAATGACGAACCATCTGTCTACTATAAATGTAAATAAATTAAAAAATATAAATATAAACGTAAAAATAATAGCAAAAAAAAAGTAAGGAAATTAAAGAAAAAACAATAGAGTATTCAACGTAATTAAAGCCTACAAAAGGGACGTGGGAAATAAAACACACTTCAGACGTTTCAGCATTAATTGCGCCTGAAAAACTACTATGTAAGTTTATACATGACTGTAATCTCTTCAGGGGAGTAGATAGTGGGAAGATAGGTAGGTGCTACAGAAATTAATTAACGGTAGAACTTGTTTGAGAAGGCAGTTCTTTGTAACTATAGGTTTTACAATACTGTACCAAAGGTTATACATGTATATAAGAGGCTTTAATTCTGGCTTTATTACTGCTGCTTAAAGAAAAACAAACTGTTTATTAGTTTTCCAAGACAAACGTTTGATGACATATGATTTGTCGGAAAACCCTCTCTGGGTCTGCCTCCTTTAACGCATCCATCCACACCAGATTTATAAATTCCTTCAATCTACCTTTTCATGGTCCCAAACCATTAAATCCTTGTCACTACATCTTCTTTAAAAGCACATTTATAACGCACTGTGCTATTTCTTATTCTATCCGCTGTCGTCACTCCACATATATTCCTTAATAACTCCATTTCTTCAGAGTCATTATTACTTGATTTATTTGTTATATTTAATAAATAATTAGATTGTTTATTACAAATATGTGCTAATAATAAAGATAAGGCAGATATTTAAAGTCCCGGGATCGATTCCCGGTCGGAGCAAATATTTGTTTCACAGCTTTTATTTGTAATATTTAATAACATTAAATATTTCAAATATATGTTAATAAAAAAAAGAGATGGAAATTTGCTTAGGGTCTGGTTAACAAAGATTGGTAGGTAGTGGTACCCAGTCTGCCAATCCGGGGTAGTACCACCACACAAGTATACAGACCGTGAAGTAATTTGGCCACGTTTCGGAATCAGTTTGTAAGAAAGCTCCGGGTCTAGGCAGACAGTTGCTAGTCATTTTCCCAGTCTTATGATCTGGAGTAGTACCACCACTTACAAACAAAGATGGGACGATCTCGAATGTTTCGAACCAAGTTAGGTCGATTTAAAAATATGGATAACTCGATTCGCAAACCGAATCGATGAATTCGATTCAAACCGAGTTTGTCTGACAATCTAAATTGCCTAGTACACAGTATGTTTTGCTATAGAATTTCGGATGTGTATGTATGACTAAATAAGTTTGGTGTCTGATCTAAATATATTAATATAGTTCAAACCAGTTTATTGTAGATGTTAACCGACCCAACTCAGTTTAGGCCTCAACTCGGTTTAACACGGGTTAAAAAGTCGATCGTTACATCTCTACTTAGAAATGATGACTCAGTCACGTTTCTGGATCAGCTTACTTACAGCTTGCCCTTTGCCAGTTCCAACTAGGCCCGCATATAGATGTGACTGCTTTCAGTTATTGAACTGTAGCAGCAGTAGCCTCCATTTCTGGTTCCCACTTTAGCTTAACATTAGGCAAGGTGCTGTCATAAATATAAAAGGTATTTAGGTCCATATAAAGGTACCAAAAACCTGTACAAGTAAGCCGTAGTAAATAATGTTCTGTTACTGGATAATATTTCTTAGTAACAAGGTAATAAATTTCAATTTGAAGCGCATGAAATTTTATTTGCGAGTTTTCGAAATGGATTGCTTATACTATATGTATGTATGTACCTACGTTTGCTATATTACATACATTGTATTGTATAGCTGAGCTGTTAATTGTAATAATAAATAGCCTTCCCATCAGCGCTCATGGGGTTCAACGTATGACAGCACCCGCTCATGGCTGAAGTCCTGTCCATAAAAAGAAGATTAAATACCTGCAAGTAGCAGTCGCATCTACTATGCCGGCCTGGTTGGAACCGGCAACTTACGAGCTAATCCTTCACGGTCTTTACACTTAATTTTGAGACATATGACCAATATATCTGTCTACTATTTGTATACTCCGGTGTACCAATTTTAAGTACTATCGCCTAGTGTCTACTCGTATTATTTTAGTCGCTTAATTTAAAACTATATTATTTTAATTTGATTACATGGTTAGCCTAAAGTCACGGGTTCGTTCTCGGTCTGAGCAAATATGTGTTTAGTAGCTTTTATTTGTAATATTTAAAAAATATATTGAATATTACAAAACTTTGTTAATAAAGCTTGTAAGTTGCCTGTTCCAACTAGGCCGGCATAGTGGATGTATCTGCTACTTACAGTTAATAAACGTCAGCCCTCTATACTTGTATATACCATAAAAAGCAAACAAGAAATGATAAGAGGCGACTATGGTGTAGTGGCAGTACAATGGTTACACAAACTGAGCGCACGAGTTCAATACCACACACCGGTACCAATGTATCTTTGATATATGTACTTTGGTTGTCCTGTTTCTATGAGACAAGCACTTTGGTATCTTAGTAAGGGAATGTAAATAAAAATATAAACATAAAATACTATAGTAAGAACTTCGTTAAAAAGTTAGCGTACATTAATTACAAAATGCAGTAAATTCTTGTGAGTTGATATTATTGTACACATATTTAACAATTAAAATTCTCCAAGAAATATTAGCTACTGTAACTTCCACCGCATTATAAAGCAAGGTTAGACGCATAACAAGTGCTAACTAAATTAACTAAGGGCCGTTATTTCATGCGTTGATTAACTTTCACTTTTTTTTAATGTGACTCGATCTTGAGCTTCCCTTACTTCCCTTACTTGGTAGTGGTGGTGGTATTCATAAGTCTTAGGAAGCTACATTTTAAGTAAAAGTCAAGGGCTTTACTTGGATTTACTTACTTTATTAAATTACCTTTCATGCAATTTTTTATACTCAATAGGTTTTTTTTTTTTGTGTTTTACGAGACAGTCCAAGACCAAATCCGAGACATCCTCAAGAAAGTGCCTATAACCGTAAAGCTTGTATGAAAATTGTGGATATCAGCGAAGCGGGGGAGTTGTGTCAGGATCCTGGCAGGTGGCGCTCCATTATCTCTGCCTGCACCTGTGAGGAAAAGGCATGACAATTTTATTGATGAATAATGTGTTTTACCTAACTTTTTTTTTATTGTGACACGACATCTGGCCTCGACTCGCCTGATGATAAGCAAGAGGAGGTCCAAGAGTGACGACGACTGGAATAACCAAGTCAGTCCCCAGCCGCCGCCACTATGCGGCCTAAGACTATACTTAACTATACTTGAGTTCGTATAACTAGGCTAAAACATATTTTTGTATACATGTTTGGATATTTATGTGCGTTTGGAAACTGTTAAGAATATTAAGAATTTATCTATTTAATAAACAATTTAATATATGGTGAATCGGTGTAGTACGAGTACGACCATTTTCAAGTGTACTGGCCGTGAAGTTACTCGGTCGTGTAGTTTGAATTCCAACTAAGCCGGCATATTGGATGCGACTGTTACTTGCCGTTATTTACCTGTAGAAGCAATTGCTTTTATTCATAGACCACACTTTAACTTAAGATTCAGCTGGGTATCATTTGCCGAACACTAGGTTTAACATTAAATTAGAACAATTAATTTAGATTAACTTTCTATGGAAAAACCAGCCCGGGTGACCCCAAAACTTTGCGTAAGGAGAGTAACTGACAATAATTATATTTGGTACCCTCTTAATCGCACTTGGATGTTTAATATGTTCGGGGTGGGGAATTAAAACAGTAATCAGTCCTTAAGTTTATTTCCCTAAGAGGATTGACTTAATACTTATAATATTTACTTAAAAACATCTTCAAACTTTGGACTAATGCATTCTTTAACATACATCATCATCGTCAGCCAAAAAACGTCTACTGCTGAACATAAGCATCCCCCTTAGAACACCATTGCGAACGACAAGATGCCAGTTCCATCTACCGGTATTTTGTCGTTCATAATTGGGGCAGGGCTTGGGGGTCGCACTAAACTTACTGCCTGTTAAAAGGACGCTGCTGCCCATTCTCCGGTGAGACTGGTCGATTTTAGGGCATCCCGGGTCAAAACATACAAACAGCGTTAATAACATACAAGCAAGGATCATTTTTTGATAAGACGAGAGAAGCAAGAGGAAGTGCCGACGACTGATAATACAGATTTAGTTTGCTTTTGTAGGTCTTCATTTGTTGATTATTCTGCAGATAAACGAACCTTTTACGCTCCACCTTTTAGTTAAAAATAACTTTTAGTTTTAAATAAATCTAGTCCAATATGGAGCTTGTATAAAGAGAAATTTTGGATGTAAAGGAAGCAAGAGTGATCTGTCAGGATTTTCAAAGTGTCGGTTCGTTGTACTTTCTATTCTTGTGTTAATTAGGGTGTGAAATTAATGATGATGATGATAATAAAGAATGCGAAAGAGTTCTGTCAGGAATGTGGAAACTGGGGTGTCTCTCCAATGCCTCTGCCTATCTCTGTAGAAATTAAAACATGACATTTGATAAGATAGATTATATATTTCCCTCAAAATTTTATTAAATATTTTTAATTGACTTAAAATGTCAAGCTTGTTGAGATAAAAGCGCTCGAAAAAAGGAAACAAAACAACGAGGAGGAAGCATAATTAAGAGACAAATTGTTTAAATAAATAATAGTCTCTTTTCATTTACGACTCCGTGTCTGAGAATCTACAGGATAAACGAGATGAAGGCTTTTAAGGTACCTTTGGACACAAAGGCCGTATAATTAATCTAACATTTAATTAGGTAGTCCTGGAGTGCGTTCCATGAATAGATGCAACTGCCACTACAGACAATTTTTTTTTTATGTTTTTTATTTACATTTTTATACTAAGCTACTAAAGTCATAGAAAATCATAGAAACAGGACAACCAAAGTACCTATATCAAAGATACATTGGTGCCGGTGGATGGTCTCGAAGTAGCATTCGCATCCACTATGCTGATATAACGTAACCGGCAACTGTTTGTTGTTTTAGTTGGCAGATACAACGTAGCGCAACGTAATCTACACATCTACAATTCTCTTCATGCGAGCTCTACGGTTATGGGTACTAGGCAACCCAGCTTTCTTGAGGATGTCTCCGATTTGGTCGGAAAACACTCTTCTGGGCCTTGTTTAGTTAAATATGGATATAGGAAATATACAGATAAACTTTTGTATAGAAAAATTATACTTATCTGTATAGTACATTTATTTGTAGCTAGTTTTAAGTGGCAATAAAACATTAAACAAAGCTTTAAGTGCCTCAAAAGTTTGGTGAAAATTTCAAAAGAGACAAAAGCTCTTCATAAGTAAGGAAACGGCAGTCACCACCGACTCGAAAAGTTATTTTAAAATGCCCTTCCAGTACCTTTATTAAGAAATACACATCCATATTTAAAAAATATATTTTTATTGGTTTCGTTGCTACAGCTTTATAATGTATATTCTCTTTTTTTAATTCTGCAGTTATTTAGAATCAAATAATTGCATTTGTTTACTCCTGGACGGGTCCTGTCTGCACGATTCCACTTGAAGAACATAAGACAGTTAATGCTGAGCGGTACACCTACATTTATTTGCCAAGTGTCTTTAAAAAAGTTAGGGAAAAACGACAAATAATTCGCCTCCTATTGCACCTTAATGCTTGCACGCCGCAAACAAAACAAAGTTATTATTGACTTATGAATAGGTAGAGCTAGTGACTCATCCCGGCTGGCATAGTTCAGACCTGGCACCATGCGGTTTTTTTATTTTCCCAAAAAAATACGACATTATGACATTTACGAGGCTGTACGAAGCCGTGATAGCTTTCAACCAGCACGTAAAAAACATACCTTTAGACCAATGGTCCTCATTCTTTTAAGAATGGTTTGACCGAATAAAAAGTGCTTAAAATATAATCGAGAATACTTCAAAAAGCAGTAAATTTATTACTTTACATGTAAGTAAATTGTTTTATTGATGAGTTACGAAATACTTTTAGTGTACCCCACTTAGTAACGTAATTCATTTTTGTACTACGACAAATTATATTTAGTCTTTGCTAACTAATCTAACTCTGATTTTAAACAGTGATTAACAAATAATCAAGGTTAGTCTCAAAAACACACCCTCGATGGCTACTCTGGTAATGACAACTCCAAATTCATAATAGAGTTCAAGTTTTTACTTCGCTGATTTTAATTCAGTGTTCTTTTCCCCACGGGAAATGTCGCAAAAACTCCATTTGAATGGCTTTTGTTGTACCTGGCGACAGCATTCAATATTTTACACTAAGATTCCTCTTTCATTATATGAAATGGTGACGTCACTGAGAATGATAAAGTTATCAATATGTACAGGGCTTCGATTCTTTTATTGTGACTCGACATATGACAGCACCCCGCTTGATGTTAATCTGGAGTGTGGTACATGAATAGATGTCACTGCTACTACAATTCAATAACTGTAAGTGGCAGCCACATCCACTATGCCAGCCTAGTTGGAACCGGCAACTTACAAGCTGATCCCGAAACGCGACTAAATAACTTCACGATCTGTATACTTACTTGTAAGTAGTGGTACTACCCCGGATCGGCAGACTGGGAACCACTGCCTACCACTCTTTTATAACTAATTTTATAAGCAAATATTAGCGTCTTTTTTTGTTAACAAATATTTGCAAAATTTAATATATTTATTAAATATTACAAATAAAAGCTATAAAACAAATCGAACCCGGGACTTTACGCGCAACAAACCAATCGCTGAACAATCTGCCATACCTGTCATCGTCAATCGGCCTTTAGTATCGTACATTCTGCCAACGAAAAAGCAGTGAAATAGCGCCGCGGTCTCAAGTGACCAATCAACGTCGTTTACTTATTGATTTGTTATTCGCTGATTGGTTACTAAGATGTCAAATATCAGTGCGACGCAATTTCATCGGTTTTTCGACGCCATAATGTATAAAGAGACTCCAGGCCATGGCATAGCGCTTTACTAAGTAGATTTCTGCGGTTGTAAAGCAGTATGGGATTGGCGTGAAAAACACTGAAATAAAACCAGCAAAGTGAAAACTTGGACTCATAGTGACGGCGACTAAGGAATTAATAGAATAAAACGTTTTTTTAGTATTATTGTGACACGACATCTGACTTCGACTCGCCTGATGATAAGCAAGAGGAGGTCCAAGAGTGACGACAACTGAAAACTAAAAAAACGAGTTAGTTCACGGCTGCCTCAGTCGCTGTTACTATGCCGGCCAATGGTGCTTCTTCACGCATCGCTTAAAGGATCCAAGGTCATAGGATGGATGAAGAGAACACATGGGCTGGCAAAGCATTCCACTTGTCGATTGTTCTACACAGAAAAGAAACAGCGAACTTTTTAATTCGACTGCTGGTTCGGTCGATAGAATGCGGATGCTTTCCTCGACCTATGCGGGTATTACGAGTGTGAAAGGACGAGGTAGGAACAAGGTTAAAGAGCTCTTCGGAATATTCTCCGTGGTATAGGCGATAGAGGACTCACAGAGCCGCCATGTATCTGCGTAGTTGCAGGGACTCCAGTCCAGCAGGCGTTTTGTCAATCATCGGGGCTCTTGGACCTCCTCTTGCTTATCATCCGGTAATAAAGGTTTAGATATCACGTCTTAATGCGCAAAAGATTGACAACATGGGCACATGGAAAAGATGAGTGGCTTGTATGAAGAGAATTGTAGATGTGAGAAAAGCGATGGAGTTACGTCAGGATCGTGGCGTGATAATTTGATGATTAATTGATGATAGTCTAAAGGTATATTTTAAATGTAATTCAGATAAATAAATCTTTAATCTATTAGCCTACCGTTCTATCTCACTATACATGATATCTTAAAATAAACCTATAACACTGCAAATTCTTGGAATCCAATCCGTAAGTCTGGAATAAATTGTTAAACATTTTTATGTTATCCTCTCTCACAATTGCCTATAAATTCAACATTGAATCCAACCAATTCTTTAAAACCTGCTACGATAAATTTTCTAAGAAAACTTGCTATATTTCTTCGAAGTAATTAATTGCAATTTATTTTCTTATTTGTTTGGTTTTGACGATCATTGGTTGATATACCAATTCGTTACGCGTAAGTTCCGGGTTCGAAACTCGGTCTTAGCATTTCAATCACTCAATGAAATTGTCACTTCTCGCACTGGGATAGGCCAATGGAGCGCCATTGCCACAATCCTAGCACTCCTCTCACATCCAAAATTCTCTTCATTTCAACTTCTCTTTTAAAGCTACCCGGTTATGGGCACTCGGCAACTCAGCTTTATTAAGGATGTCTCCGATTTGTTCGGAAAACCTCCCGGGTCTGCCTCGTTTAACGCATCCACATCAGATTTATAAATTCCGTTCAACATCAATCCTTTGATTCTACTTTATCATGTAGCAAATATTTGTTTATATTTATTATTAATATGTATTTATCATTACAAAAATGAGAGACACATACACAATGGCGATGGTCAGTAGTGGACCAACATAGCCCATTGTGTACGGGGACCTTAAGGATGGGGAGGGCGAATAGCATTTTTACTTGGTTATTGTTAGACAGAAGAAGAACGGGCCGAATTGTTGTACGGATGTCGATTTCTAATGCGGATGCATCCACTGATCTGTGCGGGCAATGATATGAAGTAAAATGAGGTAGATACGTCGCTTACACTAGTTTTAGTGTTCGCCAATGGGACGAGTTTGAACGATCAACCACGACAGACAAGTGGAAGTAGGACGGAATGATACTTGTTGAGAGCAAAAAAGGAACAAATAGTTGCTCTGCATCCCGACACTAAGTTCAGAGGGCCTGTTTGATGTATAAAACATGATTACCTACTCAATTTCGTACCACCATCTCTTATTTGCAATTGTGTTTTATTCCTTTAAATTCATTCCTACATTCTCATAGGTTTTACGTTCAAAAACGTATTGATGCTGCATTATATTTTGTAATTACCGCGGTGGTATGCTTTGATGGTATATTGATGTGACGTCACAAAACTGCCAATAATAATTTTATTCAAATAAGCAAATTTGACGCATGGATTGACTAAATTTTGATGATTAAAATTATAATGCTATAAGAATTGGTACCCGAAGGTTTGCCTATTAGCATAGTTGTAATGTGCCTCGTTCGGAGCTCGTATACGTATTTTCTTAAAATACGAGTATCATTGTAAAAAAAAAGAGGAGGTAGGAACAAGAGGTAGGAAAGACGAGAATCTTTGCATCATTCTCCGTGTTACTTTTACTTGAGAGCTCGAAGAATAAGGATCATAGTAACTCTAATACAAAGCAATCCTAATGAAAAAATAGAGCACGAGTGAAAAGTACTTTATTTTTAATTAGGAGCAAACTTCCTTAAGCAAGAGTCTTTTATTATAACACGAACTTTGTTAAAAGTGTTGTAAAATCAAAGTTTTTTTCTTTGAAGTTTTCTCTTTAATAATTACAATTATTTTGTAACTTTATTTCCCGTTTAACAAGTGCACGAAGTTTTTAGTGCTCATAATTTTGATTATATCGTAGTAGTACTCTACTTTTTATTATTAGATATTATTGACCTCGACCTGCCCGACCTGTTAAGCGTATCATTATCTCTACTTATCCTTATGGCTAAAGACAAGATAATTTAATTGATTAATTAACTGTATTGTACATAATCCATAAAAAATTAAATTAAAAAAATGGGAGTGTACATCAATTAACTGCGACCGGGGATCAAAGCCCGGATCAAGATACTTAACGCTATGACTACTTAAATGCTGAATGCGATTTTTTATATTATTTAATTAGTACGATAGTAATTATAGGATTTTATTTGTAATTGTTAATATTTGTTGATAATGAAAAGATATTTGCTCCAGGTGGTACACAGTCTAAAATGACTATTGCCCAACCCAGTGCAAAAAGTAAACAGAAAAATAATGCGAATCAGGTTTTAGGCTTAAAACCAAAATAAACATTGTACCTCTCATTCAATTTCAGTCTATTCACTCTCACATTTCAATGGCATTTTATTTGGGAATGATTCTATTGACCAATCAATATTAATTCATAACAGGAACGTTGACGTGTTTTAATAAGTTCACTGTTAATAACAGCTTTACTAATCAATCATCCGACGACTCATTATTATCAAGGGCTAATCTCAATTACTAAAAATGATCATCAATCAGATCAATTTCCTTACGAGGTGTAGGGTCACACCTAAATCTGTAATTGGAAGACTGTCCTTTAAAAAATGAAAAAATGTATTTTCATATGGTATTTTCTCAGATATTGCGCGAACATTGATTAATGCATTAAACAAAATTCGATCTCTCCGTAACCACGATGGCTGCAAAGCTCTCGAAAGGTAGGAATAATAAAAAATGGTAAAATCTAAAGCAAAATAAACGCAATAGTAAGCCGCATAAAATAATTTAATAATTCATTTATTTTAACAGTTAGTCCAGAGTAGTAGGCAAACAGTCGGTGGTCATTTGCCCAGTCTACACATCCGTGAAGTGACTCAGTCACGTTCCGAGATCAGTTTGTAAGTTACCGGTTCTAACTGGGCTAGCATTGTGTATGCGACTGCTTGTCGCAGTTACTGTAGTAGCAGTCACCTCCACGCATTACAGCTTAACATCAGGCGGGGTGCTGTCCTGCAAGCTTCAAAAAAAAGTTACATATATTTTTTTATTTTATAAATACTTCGTTATCTTATTATTTAATTTAAGTGTAAAAAAGAGCCCGTGCATAACAAAATATGGAATTCTGTGAAATCATTTTAAAATAAATAGCAGACATACCGAGAATATGCGTCAAAAAACTACAACAAAGGCGTGAAAAAAGTATCAGTTTTCAAACTTATAACGAGATATCTCAAAATTTAACTTTGTAGTTGAGTTCAAAGCCTTCATTTTGTATGCTACTTGAATATAAACTTACAATTCATAAAAGCATATAACATATGAATAAGTCAAGAACTTTGTATTAGTTCAAAAGCTACTTTTATCTTAGAGATCCAACTAAGATGCAAGCATTCAAAGTTTGAACAACCTTTATATTTTAATGAGTCTGCTATAACGATACTAGATTTTAATTGTGTATTTGGATCTTTGGGAAGTTTATAATTTGGTATTCAAAGATTTAGGTGATAAATTAGTAATGAATAATAGATAGTGACGTAGAACCAGCAGATGGAAGAAATGCTTGATGGCTCTGTGTACCTCAGTGGCGTTTAACACCAGGCTCGAAAAACACATGCTGGGCACTAATCTATTTTATTTATATGTGTTTTAGTCGTCCTGTTTATAGAAAGAACATTTATGAAAATGTAACAAAAATAAACAATAACATGTGGCTGTAAGTTAGGCCAACAGTGCTTAAAACTATAGAGTTTGTGTGATGAGAATTGTGGATGAGAGGAAGCGAAAGAGTTATCTCAGAATCGTAGAAAGTGGCAATTGGTTGCTTCTGCCTAAAAATGTCCCACATTAAGGACGTGAAATTGATGATCATAATATTTTTAATTAAATGAATATTATTTTCTCTGACCAAATCGGAGACAATCTCAAGAAAGCTGGGTTGCCTAGTGCCCACAACCGTAGAGTTTTGTGGATGTAAGGTAGGCAAGGGAGTTGTGTCAGAATCGCGGCAAGTGGCGTTTCATTGCCTTTGCCTATTCCTGTTGGAAAAAAGCGTAACAATATAATTGATTGATTGATAATATTTACTTAATTTGTATAGTTTTATACAAATTAAGTAAATATTTAAACAGAACGCATGGTAACCCTACACGCAACTAAGGTGACAGGCCAGCCTTCTTTATAAAATGTTAGTCCATTTATCTCAATCCATTGGTCCTGGAGTGTCCGTTGAAGCCTGATCGATGGGGTAACGAGAGCACCCGCCGATTTATAATAAAGCGGAAACAGTCTTTCGCAAAAGAAATTGAGAGTTGAATTATTAGGAGAACGTGCACCACTTGTGTCACTGTCAGGAATACTTCTATTAATATAAATGTGAATGTGAGTTTGTTTGTTACTTTTTCACGCAACAACTACTTAACCGATCATCATGAAACTTTGTACACATATTTTTGGAGGTACTATACGTAACATGAAAAAAATTTTTTTTTTTTAAATATTTTTTACTATAGTTTCCAATTGACTATAGTTTCAGTTGTTTGGATTTTTTGAGTATTTATTTTTATTTCCGACTGTCATTTTTCTATGAGTTATCGAGTTATGCATACAATAATAAAGGGATATACAGTCGAATTAAGAACCTCCTCCTTTTTATGACTGTGTTATAAACCTAATTTTACGCGGGTGAAACCGCGGGCACAGCTAGTACTTCTATATAATAATATGTCTTTTTATTGAATTGTTTATATACATATTAAATATGATATTGGTTATATATGAATATAATATATATATAATATTATATATAAATGTATATATATAATAATTGTATTTTTTGTATTTATGTCTTTTTCCATGAGTGTAAGTAGATTGACGAAAGGAATTTATAAATGTGATGTGGATGGATGCGTTAAACGAGGCAGACCCAGGAGGTATTCCAGCCAAATCGCAGACATCCTCAAGAACGCTGCCCATAACAGTAGAGCTTGTATGAAGAGAATTGTGAATGTGAAGGGAAGCGAGGGAGTTGTGTCAGGATTGTGGCAAGAGGCGCCATTGTCTCTGCCTATCCCTGTGGGAAAAAAAGAGACAATTTGATTACTAGCAAATCCTTGATTCAAACTATATAATATACGAGTATAAAGTGTATATACATTAGGACGAGTATAAACCAAAAAAATGTTTGGTGATTAGTCTCTTTTATCTGGCGTAATTTTTACCAGTCAGGTTTTGGGGATTATAGTACGTTTTATTTCAAAACCTATAGGCTTAGGGCGGATTATTTTTATGGCGTGTTAACAGGTGCTATTATACATTTGGGTGATCAGTGGATTAATCGTAACTTGTATTTTAGATTTTTTTTTTAATGTGAGTCGACATCTGACCTCGACCCTCCTGATGGTAAGCAAAAGGAGATCTAAAAGTGCCTACGATTGTAAAAACTGAGTCTTCACGGTTGCCCCAGGTGCTATTACTATGCCGGCCAAAAGCATCTAGTGCATTATTATGTTCACTTATGCCGAAAAATGCACGAGACTGCCGAAATTAAGGTTTATTTCTTTCAATGTCTTACGAGTATACATACATCTATGTATGTATCTATGCTATGATATTTAAAGAAAAGATGTTGATATGTTATACGCGCTCCGAATGAGGCACGTTAAAACTATGCTAATAAGCAAACCTAAGCTCAGTGTCGCGATGCAAGCAAACATATATTTGATGAATTAAACAAATTTTATGCGGCTTACTATCGCGTTTATTTTGGTTTTGATTTTACAATCTGACAAAATAGTGGCATAGTGTGTCTCTCCGTGACCACGATGGCTGCAAAGCTCCCGAAACGTCGGAATAATAAAAAATTGTAAAATCAAAACCAAAATAAACGCGATAGTAAGCCGCATAAAATTTGTTTAATTCATTAATCAATGTTCGCGCAAAATCTAAGAAAATACTAAACATATATTTGTCTCTTTTTCATTCTCAATAACTATCATTTCGTCCTACCTTCACTTTTATGTATGCCTAGTTCAAACTCGTCCCATTTGCGAACACTAAAACCCATGTAGGTGACGTAGCTACATTATTTTACTTTTTTTTTATTGTGTCTCGACATATGACAGCACCCCGCTTGATGTTAAGCCGAAGTGTGGTCTATGAATGAATGACACTGCTACTACAATTCAATAACTGTGAGTAGCAATCACATTCACTATGCCGGCTTAGATGAAACCGGCAACTTACAAGCTGATCCCGAAACGCGACCGAACCACTTCACGGTCTGTATACTTGTAAGTGGTGGTACTACCCCGGATCGGCAGACTGGGTACCACTGCCTACCACTCTTTGATAACCAGACCCGAAGCAAATATCCATCTCTTTTTTTTATTAACAAATATTTGCAATATTTAAAATTATTAAATATTACAAATAAAAGCTATGAAACAAATATTTGCTCCGACCGGGAATCGAACCTGGGACTGGGAAACTGGGACGCGCAACAAACCAATCGCTAAACCGTTCGTCCACGCCTGTCGTCAAATATCATTGTATTAGGTAAAATATGTTATGTTTATCTATATTATTTGGCACGGTTTGAACGAATTTACCGCATAAGATGTCATTGGATTCGTCTCAATTGTAGAAGTGACATAAGGTGAGTGACGTCATACCACTCTTAAACAACATAAATATCTATAAATATCAGTATTTTTTATTGTAACTCGACAACTAAGCTCGACTTGCCTAAGGCTAGGCAACGCAAGCTCAAAGAGTGCCAACGACTGAAAAAACTAACCGAGTTCACGGTTGCCTCAGTCGCTGTCACAGTGCAAATAAAAAGCAAAATTGTTTTAAGTTTAAAAATTTAATGTTATCATGAAAAGTTAAAATATCTAGGCCATTTCAAAAGTATAAACTGAGTGAAGAGGAAATGCAGATTGTTATCTAATCTTAACAAATATTACTCACAAAACAAAATAAATATATTCTACGGTTTGTTTGAATTGAATTCACAAAGTTTAAAAACAATAAGAAAAAACGAAACACCTAACAACATGTAAATTGAATAAAATATAGCTTATGTGTTTTCCCACAGAACTCATAAATACAGTTTTATTCATATGTTCCGTAAAGTTCCCTATCCCATAACCTTGGGATGCGTAAAAACACAGCATTGACAGGAAGAGAATTGTGGATGTGAGGGAAGCAAGGGAGTTGTGTCAGGCTCATGCCAAGTGGAGCTCCTTTGTGTCTGTTTATCCATATGGGAAAAAGGCGTGACAATTTGATTGATTAAATGATCGATTGGTCGTTATAGTAACAGCGACTGAAGTAATTCTATTTTTTAGTCGACGGCGCTCTTGTTTTTCCGATGTTGTATTTCCGATCACGATGTTGAATCTTAATAAAAAAAAACATAAGAAACTAACAAAACCTCGAGCTGATTGTATTATTTTATATTCACATAAAAATATGAGCGCACACCAACGAATTTGACCGGGAATCGAACCCGACATGTGTTGCTTAACTTGCTTATACGATAGTAGCATTAGTTTAGTATTTTCTTAAATTTTGCGCTAACATTGATTATTGAATTAAACAAACTTTACGCGTTTATTTTGGTTTTGATTTTACATTTTTTTATTATTTCGACGTTTCGAGAGCTTTGCAGCCATCGTGGTCACGAAGAGACTGAGGTATTGGTCGTCCTATTGGTTGATGCTGTTATTGTTTCCAAAACTACCCTGCTTGATATTTTAATTTGTTTTTTCTGTTCCCGGTTTATTTCAATTTTTTGCAAAAATAACTGATGGTGTCATCTGGTTTGACAGTTTGCTGGACTTGGGACTTGAGTTTGTGTATTATGGGGTCCCAGGTGTTAGATAATCGCTAACCACCTTCTCTATTGAAATTAGGATGCTTTTTAATCTCAATAGCCTCGCGCACCATCCTGGGCATCAGTCGACTTTCCTTTGCGAGGATCTTCGGTTTGTCGAAACGGATGTAGTGGTTGGCGACGTCCTGTTGATGCTCACAAACTGCAGACTTTCCACTACGTTGGTGTTTTATATCCGCGTGTTATAAACGCGATAGTAAGCCGCATAAAATTTGTTTATTTTAAAATAATATAAAATTTGTTTATATTATTTTGAATTTCACTTTAAATGTAAAATACAGTGGTGTAGAATTAAACGATACTCATTTTTCTTCGCTCGCGTATACGCAAGAAAACCATGTTTTCAAGATAACAAAACATCTATCCTTGTCTATCCTTATTAAGAAAATAGAGATAGAAAAATCCTTTTGTTGTGATTTTAAAGCACGAAGAATATTTTTATTATTTAGTTCGTTGAATATAGTAACGTTTATAAGGTTTCTATAAGAGGCATCTAATTTAATCATTATTTCAGCACACTCTTAAGGTTGCCACGGTTTACTGCTACCACAATTCAATAACTGTAAGTAGCAGACACATCTACTATGCTGGCCTAGTTGGAACCGGCAACTTAGTTAAACCCGAAACGGGACTAACTCATTTCACGATCTGTATACTTGTGGTACTACCCTGGATCAGCATACTGGGTACCACTGCCTACTATTCTTAAACACTACAGTAGGCCATAGTCGGTATGTTTCCAAAAATATTGACTATTAAAGTTCGGAATAACGCAGTACATGTTTAGCTTCTATTTGCGATCTTTCTTTTCTTTGTGTAGAAGCATCGGTTGGATTGGAATCGCATATAGAGAGTTCAACCGAATTTGTTTTCAAGTGAAGCTGTTGTTTAAAACATGACATGCTTGTTCAAACTTAGTTGAGTGAAAATATATTTTTGTTAAGAATTTTTACGCCCCAACTTCTTGGAACAGCTGTTAGGTTTTGGCACCGCGATACTAGAAAAGTTTCGTTTCCTCGCCAAGTATAATGTTAAAAAAACATTGATAATTTTGTTAGCTTTACTTTAGGAATAGTTTGACATTGGAACTAAATTAAATTTATGAGATGTAGTGACAAGGATTGACAAAGGAATGCTCCGATGGTTTGAGCACATGGAAAGGATAAGTGACAGTAAATAGACGAAAGGGTAAAAATTTTAAATAGATGGATGCGTTAAACAACTTTTTTCGATTTTTTGACCAAATCAGAGACTTCAGGGTTACCTAGTGCCGATAACGATAAATGAATTGTGGATGTGAGGGAAGCGAGGTACTTGTGTTAGAATCGTGGCAAGTGGCACTCCATTGTCTCTGCCAATCCCTGTGCCAAATTGATTAAATGACATAATATGACAGTACCTTGTCATTATAGGCACTGCAGGCGATTACTTTTTTTAAAGAATATCCCCTTTTGTCCCTTTCACTTACCTACGAATATTATTAATAAAATAGTATATTTTTTAAATTATTACCACTCGAAATCTAACTTCGACTTGCCTGATAGTATGGAAGAGGAGGTCCAAGGGCTGAAAATATTTTATTATTTTTTTTTACTTTACATTTCTATACTAAGCCACTTAAGTGCTTGTATCATAGAAACAGGACAACTAAAGTACATATATTAAAGATACATTGGTTCCGGTCAGTGGTTTCGAACCCCGGCACTCGGCTTGCGTAACCATTGCATTGCCACTACACAACGGTCGCCTACTAAAGTGCTTGTATCATAGAAACAGGACAACCAAAGTACATATATCAAAGATACATTGGTGCCGGTGAGTGGTTTCGAATCCGTGCACTCGGTTTGCGTAACCATTGTACTGCCACTACACCACGGTCGTCTTTTTAAAGTTGCCTCAGCCGTAATTATGGCACAAAAGCTAAAACAACATGTTTATTACCACACCGTTCATAATATTATTATTGTTAATAATTCTTAATCCGACTGAGTTGACAGACTGTGCTTTATTCCTGGGTCTATTTCTCTGGGGACACAATTACTGCTACGGTACAACTAGGGTTGTCAAGATAAAAGAAACGAGTTTTTTTATTGAGACCAGACACATTAATAAATAATAAATAAAATAACATTTATTTGCAACGAAAAAGTAAACCTAAAATAAGTGTTAAATTCCTGACACCCGTACTACCTGTAGGTTGACCTGTATTACAGGTGTCAGTGCTGTTCCAAAGTGTTACCATATAGTTATTACATGTGTATTGTGTTAAAACCTATTGGTACCTGCAAGTGGTTTTAAACATGTGCTCTAGGTTTACGTGACTATTGCACTACCATTACACCACGGTCGCCTTAATTCTCTTTATACAAGCTCTATCGCACTGTAGAGACTACCTGAATCTTTTCGTCCTCTATAAGCTGCATGGTGAGTGCATTTAATCACGAAGCTTTGCAAAACATTCGCCGAATTGATCAATGCAATATAACAACCCTAGGTACAATGCTAGGAAACTTCTTCTCAACTCGCATAACAAGGAAATTATAAACACAAATGGATTATAAATACCCTCAGATCATATTATATTATATTATATTATATTATATTATATTATATTATATTATATTATATTATATTATATTATATTATATTATATTATATTATATTATATTATATTATATTATATTATATTATATTATATTATATTATATTATATTATATTATATGAGTAAATACCTAAGTATTCGTTGTTGTTGTGAGAAAGTGGGCAGAAGCGCACATAGTGTGACGTAGATCTTTTTATTTTGACTCGACATATGACAGCATCCCGATGTTAAGTTGGAGTGTGGTCCATGAATGGATGAAACTGCTACTACAATTCAATAACTGTCAGTAGCAATTACATCCACTATGCTGGCCTGAATGAAACTGTCAATTTACAAGCTAATCCCGAAACGCGGTTTTTTCATTTATGGTCATAGTGGACGCGACTGCTACAGGAAGTTATATGACTGTATTAGTAATCGCCTCCATTTATTGACTGCACTCTAGTCTTGCGTAACATCATTATGATCCATAAAAAAAGAAATAAGTATTAATTACCATTCATATACAAATACAATATTTAGGGAGTAATAAATAAAGTTTAATCTGCAAAGCAAATACACTTCGAAACAATATTTTATGTGGAGGATCTGATGTCCTTTGTGCGTCTTTTTGGACAAAAACTCCTTCCGGCGAAAGTAATCCTTTAAGTTATTGGCCTGATAAATTGTTTTGGGCATAACCTACTTTTGGTATTGCCTCTTTATTTATTAAATGCTAAATATTAATCGATTTTATTATTATATTAATATTATATTATATTAATATTTATTTATTTACACTTACAGTTAAAATCAAAGGGATGCTGCGATGGTTTGGGCACATAGAAAGGATGAGTGAAAGTAGATTGACGAAAGCAATTTATAAATCTGCCCCCCTAGCACGGCAATCCAAGAAGCAAGTTAAAGACCTGCAAAGAACATCATTGCAACTCATTTTAAATAACTTACCAGAACAGAATATCCAAAATATATATTTAAAGGTTCAATAAAACTTCACACAAAACAAAGTAGAAAACTTTTTTCAATATTTTTAACATTTTGATGTACCAGCCTATTAAGTTATTTAAAATGAGTACAATAATATAACTTTGAGGTCTTTATCTTGCTTCTTGGATTGCCGTGCTAGGGGGGCTGATGTGAATGGATGCGTTAAACAAGGCAGGCCCAGGATAGTGTTTTCGAATCAAATCGAAGACATCCTCAACAAAGCTGCGTTGCCTAGTGCCCATAACCGTAGAGCTTGTATGAGGAGAATTGTGGATGTGAAGGCAGCGATGGAGTTGTGCCAGGATCGTGGATGGTGGCGCTCCATTGTTTCTGCCTATGTCCGTGGGAAAGAGGCGTGACAATTTAATTGATTGAAACCATAGAGCTCTTCATACAAGCTCTATGGTTGTGGGCACTAGGCAACCTAGCTTTCTTGAGAATGTCTCCGATTTGGTCGACGAACACCCTTTTATATATAATTCTATGTAAATAATCTATTTGGAAATAAATCCGAAAAAAATGAATGAAATAAAAACTTTTTTTATTGTGACTCGACATCTGAGCTCAACCTGCCTGATGGCAAGCAAAAAGCGACTTTAGAAAACATAATAAATATAAAGCATACTTCTTATATTTTTTTAATTAGTACATAACTTTTAGAAATTATTTGTAAGAAAAGCCTTTTGTTTGCAAGCGGGTGGACGTTCGAACAATAGGTATACCCGTTCAGGCGCACCAATATATCTTTTTACGTGGAATCAGTACAATTAACCCTGTGACAAAGCATCGTTGTTGAACATACCTAAAAACAGGGTTTTTATTATACAGACTACATATTACTAGACAGCGAAATTTTTAAGAATACCTAATGTTCTAGATTAATGTCTAGATTAGCAATGTTCTAAACCTTGTTCCGTCCTCGTATTTTTACCTTCGTGACATCGGCTCAAGACGAAGGAAGCATCTGCATTCTATCGACCGAATCAACAGTCGAACTAAACTGTTCGAGGCATCGATTCTTTATTGAACTTGTTCTCTTCTTCCTATGGACTCTTCAAGTAATGCTTGACATCTCTTTGATTACTTTCAGGCAAGTTAAGGTCAGATATGTAGTAGCAGTCACCTAATTTCATGGACCGTCAGGCGAGGTGGTGTCAAAATGTCCAGTCCCAAAATAATAATAAAAACTTTCTTTACATCCACAATTATCTTCATACAGACTCTATGATTATGCATATTTCTTAAAGAATGTCCCCGATTACAAGATAAAAATTAACAAATCGTGATTTTGTATCTTTTATAATATTTTTTTGGGAAATTAGAAGTAATGGTACTTGTTCCTACATTAATTTATGGATTTAAATTTTGGGTGTGGCAAAAGAAGCATGAGAGTAGAATTAACGTTGTAGAAATGCGGTTGTCAAGGAGTGTATGTGACGATAGCGAATGAAGAATAGCACAGTGCGCGATACTCGTAGATGTGGTTTGAAAGAAGATGTAAAGACAAGGAATGCTTCGATGTGTTTTGGCACATGTAAAGGATGAGTGAAAGTAGATTGACGAAAGGAATTCATAAATCTGATGTAAATGTATGCATTAAACGAGGCAGACCCAGGAGTGTGTTTTCTGACTAAATCAGAGACATCCTCAAGAAAGCTGTATTCCCTAGTGCCCATAACTTGTAGAATTGTGGATGTGACAGAAGCGAGGAAGTTATGTCGGGATCGTAGTAAGTGGGTCAATTGCCTCTGCCTATCCCTTTGGGAAAAACGCGACAATTTGATTGTTTGATAATATTCAGAGTAAATATTGTTCTCATCGTAAGGACAGGAATGTATTTGTTTATTATTATAAACCGTCTAGAGGTGTGTGTGATCTATGTAAATACCTAAAAAGGGTTATTATAAGCAGACGGAACCCTCATTATCGAGAACAAGGCTCTAATCCGCGGAGACAAATTAAGCCTACAATTTCCCCTTGAAACCTCAAGTTTTGAATGAAAGCCGAGAATGGGTTGAAATGGAATTTTTAAATCAATTACTTTTGGTTCCCTTTTACAAAATAGCTGTGTATTTTTAGTTAATAGAAATAACAAGTAAGCTTTATTGTCGAAAGTGGCGTTTTATTGAAATATTCAATTAATGAAGATGTCACGCCTCAATTCTTGGGATAAGCAGAGACAACGGAGCGCCAAATTTTTATAACACGCTTTTATTAGGTTGACTTGCATTTATGCAACCATGTAATCTTTCAAACCTTTCTAATTAATTTTCGACCACTTCTAGAGGTCTAATTAATTAAAAAAATTGTACACGTATTAAAAACCAATGACAAAACAATATTTTTTGGCCGGCATAGTGATTGCGACTGAGTCAACCGTGAGCTGACTCGGTTCATTTGTTAGTTCACATGGTCACATAAGCGTGATTTTTAACTATAGTTTTATTTAATTAGGACTCGACATCTGACTTTGACTTGCCTGATGTTAAGCCAGGGGAAGTCGAAGAGTACCAAAGACTAATAAAAAAATGATTCAGTTTAGGTATTAAGCTTAAAGTAACATAAGAGCTGGTACAGAAATCATTCCACTTGTTTAAAAAGAAATCCCAAACATTTGCAAGTAGCAGTCACACCACTATGCCGGCCTAGTTGTAACCGGCAACTTACAAGCTGATCCCAAAACGCGACTTAATCAATTTACGGTCTGTATACTTCTACTTCTAAGAGGTGGTACTACCCCGGATCGGGAGTCTGAAAAACTGGTTTTAACTGACAAGTATATTAAACTTTCGTTTAACTTTATCTTTAAAGTAATAAATACTTATACATGTATATAAAAAGGGAACATTTAGAAGCATAAAGAAAGCCTTCTGTGGTTTCCTTGTACCCTCAACTTAATCCCATGTTGATGGTTTCCCTCTCTTAATTTCCCTTGTACTTGGTATTGCCATTTGCCTTCTCATTTATGCCCTAATTCGGTTTGGAAAACGACCAATTAAATGGACATATTTATGGTTAAATTGTATTTATTTTTCGTTTGCAAAAGTTTAATTATTTAATTATTATTTATTATTATGGTTGACTTACAGCTAGTAGAATGTAGAATATAAACAAGATATTTTAACTAATATAGGGTCATTTATTTATTTAACTCGGTATACACGACAGGTTGCAAACTAAACATACCAAAAATGAACATTCCGAGATTTATGCTGGTTTGCGACTCAAGAATGTATACACACAAAAAAAAACAACTTGTATGAAGAGAATTGTGCATGTGAAGGAAGCGAGGGAGTTGTGTCTGGATCGTGGCAAGTGGCGCTCCATTGTGTCTGCCTATCCCTGTGGGAAAAAGGCGTGACAAAAGTGGTAGGCAGTGGTACCCAGTCTGCCGATCCGGGGTAGTACCACCACTTACAAGTATACAGACCGTGAAGTGATTTGGTCACGTTTCGGGATCAGCTTGTAAGTTGCCGGTTCCATCTAGGCCGGCATAGAGGATGTGATTGCTACTCACAGTTATTGAATTGTAGTAGCAGTGACATTCATTCATGGACCACACTTTGGCTTAACATCAAGCGGGGTGCTGTCATATGTCGAGTCATAATAAAAAAAAAAACAATTTGATTGATTAATACAATTAGAAAAACTTGATTTGACTGACTCGACATATGACAGCACCCTGCCTGATGTTAGGCTGGAGTGCAAGCCATATATATATATATAAATAATAATAGGCTTATAATAATAAAAATGAATGAATAAAATTCAGTCATCAAAGAAAATAATTCACTGATATAAAATATTTAAGAGGTGAAATGAGAATTTTCAGGAATATAACTTGTTACAATGTCGCTTTCATATCTCCTCTTTTATGAGGTCTCTTATCTCTTGAATTTTGTTAAGTTAAGCTGAATTTTCCGGATTAGGTACAAATTTTCAGACTAGACAAGTTTCTGTGAAACTATTGTGTGAGGTATTTCTAATTGTCAAATGTATAAGTAATAAAAATGAATTAAAAAATTCATTTCACAGCTTCGATGGTTTGGGCACATGGAAAAGATGTGTAAACGTGGGTTAACGAAAAGTGGATGGATGCCTCAAACGACACAGACCCATGAGGTTTATTTCCGACCAAATCAGTGACATCCTCAAGAAAGCTGAGTTGCCTAGTGCCCATAACCGTAGAGCTTGTATAAAATGAATTGTGGATGTGAGAGAAGTGAGGAAGTTGTTTCAGGATCGTGGCAAGTGGTCTGCAATTGTCTCTGCCTATCCCTGTGGGAAAAAGACGTGAAAATTTGATTGATTGACTTCAGTGTCGGTCGCCTAAACTAAAGCAACGGATCCCAGTCTGTCGATGCAGAGTAGTATCACCACTTTCAAGTGTACAGACTGTGTCATCTAGTCGCATTTTAGGATCACCTTAAAAGTCGGTGGTTCAAGTAGGCTGCCATAGTAGATGCGACTGCTACTGTAAAGACGTAGTCTAAGCAAGCTGATCCCAGACCACTACTAAGCCACTTTGCGGTCTGTACACCTATGGTGGTGCTGCCCCGGCAGACTTGGCACCACTGCTTTCCACTCTCTATTGTATCTGACATACCATATGGGAATTAAAGCGTAACATTTAACCTGAATAAAATAATTAATCAACACAATATTTAGGCCCTTAGGGACCTTTAGCCAAACGCCTGGTCAAAACGTTGTCCAAGCGGCTGACGATTAAGCCTGGCAATTATTTCTGGCATTAGCCTTGCCATATAAGGGGAAATGTTGCCAGTCTCCTTGGACTATCGATGGGACGTCTTTGGATAATATTTTTTATTAGTAGTTTAATATTATAGATTAATTAATTAAAGTAATAATATTTAATAATTAGATATTATAAATTATATGCAGGTAATGTATAAGTAATAATTATGTTTGCTTTTAATCTGTTGTTATGCTAATATTTAAAATTAAAAATTTAGAAGCGAAATGTCCGAATCGTAAAAATTACCTACAATAAGCAATATTTAATAAAATAAACTTTACCTAATTAAAAAAGGATATACAAGAATAAAAAAAACGCGGAAATAGTAAATAATTATGTCAATAAACATGACGTACACCCCTGGCAATATATAACAACATTACTATGATGGATTTCATTCATTCGACATAAAAAGCTTTTTGAGCGCCATTCTAACATTCACAAAATATTGCACAAAGTACGGTCACAATTCACAGCAAAGAAAGAATGTAGGAAAAAATGTTACCCTCATTAAAGAGATATAGATGTTTGTAAAGGATAGACATAGACAATTGGATCGAAATAAAAACCTTTCATAGAAATAAAATTATCATTATTATTTTATTTATTTTCGCTTCCATATCTGCTGCCTAATATATCTTTAATGGATTGTTTAAATTTACAATGAAAATTATATAGCTAGAACAAAAAAACGCGTGCATCCAACGTCTGTCGCTAAAACGACCTATCTGGCACGCGACCGTTGTATCCACTAACTCTAACAGCTTCTATATTCCGAATACTGAGTCCACGTTACCGGATTAATACCATATGCAATATACGCAAGCCTTACTTAGACTTGATTCGCGTGCTAAGCGACAGACACTGGGTTATCACGCCCAATCGCAGTTGAACGATTAGCATAAAAAAATATCGTAAACGCTAACAAGTTTTTTTAATCGCCTTCCAATTTTTCTAATTCTTATTACTTTGTACGTTAATATCATTGGAATAGGACTAAAAATTAAATATATATTCAAAACATATGTACTTTATTATATCATATATAATATAATTTAATTAACAGCCAAATATCTGTGGGGCAATTTCAGGCGTCAGCATTAGCATTAACTTTAATCAGGCCAATTAGTAAAGTGTGAAAAAGAAGGTATTGAGGAGCAATAAATAAACATTACGCGTAAATTAAACAAATTTTATGCGGCTTACAATCGCGTTAGCAGAATAAAATCAATAATCAATGTTCGCGCAAAATTTAAGAAAATATTACTCGTAAAATTTTATTCATACTAATTCAGTGACAAGTGACTGGCAACGCATTAGAATAAAGTTCTAAAACTTTTTAAAAGATTTTTAAACCTTTGGCGCTCTTGGACTTTCTCTTGCTTGCCATTAGGTAAGTCAGATGTCGAATCTCAATAAAAAAACTTGGCGTTTTTACACATATCTACAATGATATATAGCTTAGGTTTGTCTATACATACATATCTAGCCATTACTACATCTCTAGTAATTTCCTAACGTCTCTAGAGTAATTGAGTCGACGCCGGGCAGCAAGCGGGCTCTCACTAAATCTCAGGAATTATGCTGGGACTTCAAATCTATCTTATTAGGAACGTGCCGCTACTAACTAAATATGCTAAATGTTACAAATGTTCTATATTATTAGATGTTAGCTAAATTAAGATCTGGGTATTGGATTAAATAGACGCAGAATATCAAGAAATATAACGTCCATTTTTATTATTTTGAACCGGAAAGTAGTACCAACTGTTATAGTAATTATATTACTTAATTTCAATCAATCAAATCAAATTGTCGCCTTTTTTCCACAGGGATAGGCAGAGACAAAGGAGCGCTACTTGCCACGATCTTGTCACAACTCCCTTGCTTCCCTCACATCCATCAATCTCTTCATACAAGTTTATGGGCACTAGGCAACCCAGCTTTCTCAGTGATGTCTCAGATTTGATCGAAAGGGTTTTTTATGGGTCTGCCTCGTTTACCGCAACCATTTACATCTGATTTATATATGTATGGAAGTGAATGTTGTGTGTCGCAGCATGAGAGTAGAATTAACGCTGCAATAATACCATCATTAGGGATGTGAAGTGACGATAGCGGATAGAATTAGGAATAGCGCAATATAGTGACAAGGATGCCCCGATGGTTTGGGCACATGGAAAGGATGAGTGAAAGTAGATTGACGTATGGAATTCACTTATTTTACTGTTTAGTATGTCAGTCATAAAACAAATAAATTTTAATTATTAACAAATAAAAAGATGAATAAATTGAGTAGATTTTTCCGACGTTCAACGCCAGTTCAAACCTTACCTTGCTAACCGGCAGGCGATTGCAGATGAGCCGTCGCGTCGTTATAAGAAGAAGATAACAAAAATAAATAAATAAAATGCTAAATAAAGATATAAGAATATTAACTTAGTTCTAGTTGTAGAATCAGTTGACCACAACAGCGATGGAAACGGAGTAAAAATAAATCCAATGACATGTAGTATGCAGCTCTTCAGGATAAGAGTGCGCTCAATATTTAATTTTCTCGTATATTTAATATTCTTCTATGAGTACTAGAGATATTTAAAAAAAAATGTATAAAAGGAATATTAATATTTTTTTATTAAATAAGACTTTTTTTATGTGACTCGACAATAAGGGAATTTGAAAATGACAAATTATGAATTATAACTTTCAATTGTATTAGTATCTACTTAATTAAATTTTAAAATATTTACACATTAACATTATTACTATATTGAATAAGTAATTTTTAATTTGTATGCCTTTTAGGCGCAACATAAATACTTTATTTTTATCTACCATCCTTAATATTGTAACCTAAGTTAGACATATAAATGATTTTGATAATACGAGTATAATAAACATTTGATATTATTATAAACAGCGTGGACGACAGGCGTGGACGAACGGTTTAGCGATTGGTTTATTGCGCGTAAAGTCCCGGGTTCGATTCCCGGTCGGAGCAAATATTTGTTTCATAGCTTTTATTTGTAATATTTTATAACATTAAATATTGCAAATATTTGTTAATAAAATAAAAAGAGTTAAATATTTGCTTCGGGTCTGGTTATCAGAGTGGTAGGCAGTGGTACCCAGTCTGCCATACCAGGGTAGTACCACCACTTACAAATATACAGACCGTGAAGTGATTTGGTCACGTTTCGGGATCAGCTTGTAAGTTGCCGGTTCCATCTAGGCCGGCATAGTGGATGTGATTGGTACTCACAGTTATTGAGTAGCAGTGACATTCATTCATGGACCACACTTCGGGTTAATATCAAGCGCGGTGCTGTCATATGTCGAGTCACAATAAAAAAAATAGCCCTCTAGACAAAAATGTTGTCTAGAGGGCATTTCCAATAATGTAATAATTTAGATTTTTATTAATTTTTTTATATACTCTTACTTAACCTTTAACATAAACACAAAACTTAATTTCATTAATTAAGCTAGGAAAAGTTTTTACTACGAGAAAAATCTTTACAGCTACTTACGTGCCCTGAATAGCGTGTAAGGTAAGGTGACCGCAATTCTGTGGAAGATTTTCGCAAAGTCACTTATGTCCCTTCTAAGTAATTGAAAAATTCCTTCTTGACCCCCATACAAAGTGGAAAGGTATTTTATGAAATCCTTTTTGGAGCTTTAAGCTAAATACATATACGATGCATAATTTATTCATTTATTAAACTTTATTGTTATATCATTATAAGACACGGACAATTCTAAGCCGGCACAGTGGATGGGACTGCTTTTTTATTTATTGTGACTCGACACGATAGCACTCTGCTTGATGTGAAGCTGAAGTGTGGTCCATGAATGAATGTCACTGCTACTACAATTCAATAACAATAGCAACTTATAAGCTGATCCCGAAACGTGACCAAATCACTTTACGGTCTGTATACTTGTAAGTGGTGGTACTACCCCGGATCGGCAGACTGGGCACCACTGCCTACCACACATACCACTGCTACTTGCTATTTCATTGTAATAGTAGTCACCGCTATTAATGGATCCCTGTGACGCCTGTAATTTTATAGAGATAGGCAGGGTAGAACATTTGTATGACTATCTGATCTTTATGTTTTTTTTTCTACAAACTGGTAGCTAACAATAAAATATTAAATTATCCAAGTCTTTATTTAATTTCAACTAAAAACCTAAAAAAATGACATTGTCGACAGGCGTGGCCGAACGGTTAGCGATTGGGCTGTTGCGCGTAAAGTCCCGTGTTCGATTCCCGGTCGGAACAAATATTAGTTTCATAGCTTTTATTTGCAATATTCAATAATTATATTAAATATTGCAAATATTACGTAATAAAAAAGAGCGGATATTTGCTTCGGGTCTGGTTATCGAAGAGTGGTAGGCAGTGGTACCCAGTCTGCCGATCCGGGGTAGTACCATCACTTACAGACCGTGAAGTGATTTGGTCGCGTTTCGGAATTAGCTTGTAAGTATCCGGTTCCAACTAGGTAGGCATAGTGGATGTCATTACTACTTATAGTTATTAAATTGTAGTAGCAGTGACATCTATTCATGGACCATACTTCAGCTTAAAATCAAGCGGGGTGCTGTCATTTGTCGAGTCACAATATAAAAAAACATATATAGTCAATCAAATTGTCACGCCTTCTTCCCATGGGGATAGGCAGAGACGATGGAGCGCCACTTGCCACGATCCTGACACAACTCTCTCGCTTGTTCCACATCCTACAAGCTCTCAGGTTATGGGCACTAGGCAACCTAGCTATCTTGAGGATGTCTCCGATTTGGACGGAAAACACCCTCCTGGACTTGCCTTGTTTAAATGCATCCATCCATATCAGATTTATAAATTGCATTCGTCAATATACTTTCACTCATCCTATATATAAACATATTTAGCATTCGTAAAATAACTAGAGTATTATTTCTATATAGCAGTCATCAACAAGGATGGCTATTTCACAAAATGGATGCTAAAAGTTTTGCCGAACTTCAACTATAAAGCGAGAATAACGACATGCGACTCTCTACACAGACAATTTCATGAGCAACGTTAAACCATTAAGAAGCTATTGACCATTTAATTCAAAGCACTAAAAACGTTAAATAAATGTAGATTTCATTTAAAATAGTATAAAGGAGTTTAAGGTAATAAACTTTTAAGACCATTATACTCATGAAAATATGTTTTTGTATGGCTGCGAAAATTCTTTAGCGTCATAATTTATTTATTCAATCAATCAATCAAATTGTCACGCCTTTTTACCACAGGGATAGGCAGAGACAATGGAGCGCCACTTGCCACGATCCTGACACAACTCCTTCGCTTCCTTCACATTAACAATTCTCTTCATACAAGCTATTTATTTATTCCTTATACTTTTATTTAAAGAGTGGTACCCATTTTGCAGATCCAGGGTAGTACCACCACTTACAAGTACACAGACGTTAAGTGACTTAGTCGTGTTTCGGGATCAGCTTGTGAGTTGCTGGTTCCAACTAGTCCGGCATTGTAGATGTGATTGCTACTTACAGTTATTGAATTGTAGTAGCAGTGACATTCATTCATGGACCACACTCCAGCTTAACATCAGGCGGGTTGTTGTCATAAACAATTATCTAGATGAAAAGACTTGCGATCGTTGTGCAACCGCCATCTTGAGAGGTACAAAGCTGAAAGTCAGATTAAGGGAATAAGGATAATAAAAAAATCATCATAATCAACTATACGTGCATAGGTCTGTATCCAGATCATGGCTACCCCTCCAGTGTATACGAATAGCTACTTCTCTACGCCTGCAAATGCGGATTGGGCTGCGACAGTCAATATCGGTCACCCATCTAATTACATTTCATTGCTTAATCCGAGTGATCGAATGACCCACAGGCAAATCTTTTACCTAACTACAAATGAGAAATTTTTATTTTCTCAAGAAAAGTATAGATTGGTACAATATTTGAGAAAAAAAACTTTTTTTCATATAAAAAGTAAGAAATCAAATGGGCCTGTGATTAAATGGAAGGATTTCAAATGTAATCCTTTACATTTGGTTGACATCTTCGGGCTCACAAGCATTCGAGTGAAAACTTATAAACCCTACGTTCCCCGAGTAAATTAAACATTCTATTAAGTTTACTATACACTAAATTATTAGTTTATAGTTAATTGGAATAAGATTTTGTTCTATGTGCGTAAAACACACACAAACACAAACACACACACACACGCGCGCGCAAAAAGGCACACGCACGCACTAACAAACACACGCTCTTCAAACACATTATCTCCTGCCTTATTAAGCACGCAAATTATGTCTTTATTGCAAGTTTCAATTGTGTCCTGATTCTCATAAATCAAAACAGCGAAATGGCGTCTCGACGACCGGCCACTGAGCTGTCAAAGTCAAAATTTTACAATAATCGGTGTTTTTTATTTTATTGTGAAGCCGAAGTGTGATCCATGAATGAATGTCACTGCAACTACAATTCAATAACTGTGAGTAGCAATCACATCCACCATGCCGGCCTAGATGGAACCGGCAACTTACAAGCTGATTCCGAAACGTGACTAAATCACTTCATGGTCTGTATACTTGTAAGTGGTGGTACTACCCCGGATCGGCAGACCTGGTACCACTCTCTACTACACTCTTCTTCTATTATTTGTAGTGATGAAAGTCAGTGGCCACTTAACGACCGCTGACCAGACGTATTTTTTGGTGCGAATAGACTCTATTTCTATACGCTTTAATAAAAGTGATCCATAGCTTGGGAAGCTTTCCCATTTAAACAGTACGTCACATTAATTCATAGTGTTTATTTCAATATATTCCATAAAATCCATAAAATATCACGTGCTGCTGATATACTCAAATGAGATATTATTAGTACCCCTGCCTCCCCCCGATATTGATACAATTTAAAAAAAAACGGATTTCATCAATAATTTTAAAGACCCCGAAAACGTACAATATTATTGTCAATATCAATATTATATTGTCAATATTAATATTGTCAATAATATTGATCGTGTGCGGTCATTAAGCCAATAGCTTAGCGGCTTACGGATATGTTTTTAATTTGCACAGTCGGGGCGCTGATTGAAAGATATCATTTTAACTATATCTCTAAATCACTAAAAAATATCTCATTTATTTTAAATCACAAAATAATAACGTTTTATTTATCCAGCCATACTATTTATTTTCACTTGGATTTCCACATCAATCATTTTATTATTAAAATTTTATCGCACCCCAATTTCAAAGGTTCAAATTAAGCTATGCAGATAGGTTACAATGAAATAAATTATATAAAAATTTATATTAGATAGGGAAGGACAGTATAGGACGAAAAAATATATAAAAAATTAAATGAATTTTCTTATAGATTCCCTTTATAGAATATTCCATTTGTTTTTGTTGTGACCCGACATTTAATCTCGGCTTTCCTGATGATGAGAAAGAACCTTCCTTCTTTTTCTCTTCTTTCTCTCAAGAGCGCCGACGACTGAAAAAATTTAAGTGTTTTAAGACGATTAATCTCAATACTCATATAATGTACTAAAATTTAAAAAAAGAAGCAAACGTATTTAACTCAGAATTAGCAATTCCAAAAAAAAGTTGTCACGCCATTTTTCCTTGCTTAACTAGATGTGTATTCTCAATCCTTTGGCTAAAAGAAACCGTTAGTTAAATTTGATTTTATAATATTATTATAGATTTTGCGCGAACATTGATTAACGAATGAAACAAATATTATGACCGCGATGGTTGCAAAGCTCTCGAAACGCCAAGATAAAAAAAATGGTAAAACAATAACCAAAAATAAACGCGATAGTAAGCCGCATAAATTTTGTTTAATTTTTTTAGTCGGCGACACTTCTTGTCTTTCTCTTGCTGACCATCAGGCATGTCAAAATCAGATTTAGAGTCTCAATTATTAAAAATATATACAGTACGATATTATAATTGTAATAATCTATTTAATAGACTGCAGTTACCGCAATGACAATCGAAATAATATAACAAAAGGGAATTTTGATACATTACCCATTGGTTACAGTGTCGCAGTGTCATTGTACGATATTGGAGAAACGCCAAATTTCTTCTTTCTAAACGACGACGAACTTAATTTCTAAATGATGAGGAACTTAACGGCGGAGAACAAATTCTTTTATATAGGGTGCTTCGTAAAATGATTATGATATTTTTATATATATATTTTTAACAGTTGGTGCACAAATAAAATACCTATTGTATAATTAATACATATTATAAAACAAAGTCCTCCGCCGTGTCTGTCTGTTCGCGATTAACTCGAAAACTACTGGGCAGATTTTTATGCAGTTTTTACTAAAATTCAGACTGATCCACAAAAAAGGTTTTTGGTTAAGTATTTGTGTAAATTGGTTGAACTATGACGATGATTGTAGAAGATGTCGGATAAAATCAAGCCGCTGCCTAATAACTGAGATATAACAAAACAATGGTAATGGTAATATCAGTCTGCGATGGTATATACATATCTTTTAAGGTTACTATACCTATTATATAAATTGAAGGACCGGCGAACCTGATAATGGACCATGAGGGATGCAATGGATTCACGTGATAAGGCACAGTGTTTAAACCACGGGTACAGCTAATAATCTAAAAATTTACAAAGCTCTGTTCTGTCCAAGTTCAAACACAACTCCTTCCAAAGGTATTGCAGAAAGCTTGCTCTCTCTGCCTACTTATTTCTATAATTTTCTATACTAAGCTACTAAACGTGATTGTGTCGAAGAAACAAGACGACTAAATACATTATATTACAGATACACTACACTTTTCTTTAAGGTAATTTCCGTAATAGAATGTATAGATGTCTCTCCGTGACCACCAAAACCAATATTAACGCGATAGTAAGCCAAATAAAATTTGTTTAATTCATTATTCAATGTTCGCGCAAATCTACCAAAATAAAATTTGTACAAAATCTGCAGCTCACCAGTGGAACAAGCTTCCCCTGACTATCAGACAAGCCCCAACTATCAACAACTTTAAACACCTACTTACCAATCACTTTTAAATAAACAAACCTTATAACATCCTTATTATCTCATACATGTATTTAATTTTATGTATATTTGTGTATATGTTGCCTAATGTATGTATTGCTTATATTTATGTATGTGCATGTATATATATATATATATATATATATATATATATATATGTATATATATGTATAGATATCTGTATGAGTGTATGTATGTATCCATATATTTATAACAAATGTCATTTAAAAATAATATTAAATCTTTATAATGAATGGTTTGCACCCAGCCAATCACAGCACAACACAACAAAGGTTAGCTGGTAGATAATGCCTAAGGCATTAAGCTCGCCTATGTACCTAATTTTAGTGCAATAAACAGTTTATAAATAAAATAAATAAATACAATTAATAACCAAAAATAAACGCAAAAGAAAGTCGCATGAAATTTTATTTTATTAATCAATGTCGTACAAAGCAAAGAAAATATTATGTAATTAAACATCACAAATAACTTTGTCTCTGTTAGGTATTTCTAAAAATAAGTTCCACAAACAAACCGGTAAATTATATATATGAACACAAACTTCTAACCAAAATCACTACTTACGAAGTTAAATAATAATTAAACATAGTAATGACAAACTGGCAAGTTGAAAACTCTATGCGCACAGACACTTCTAAAGTATGGCAACTTAATGAACAAACTTTATAACTTTTATTGGAGTATTCAACTCTTAAAGATCGCAAGACGTCAGATGAGCGATTATTAGGTAGTTCAAAAAACTTAACAGGATGCTCTCATCAAATCAAGTGGGAAAAATGTCAAAGTAACTAACAACGAATAAACAAAATAAACTATTTTTTTTTAATTATACATTTTTATATAAAGCTACAAATGTGCTTGTATCATAGAAAAAGGACAACCAAAGTACATATATCAAAGATACATTGGTACCGGTGAGTGGTTTTAAACGCGTTCCACCGGCTTACGTAGCCATTTCACTGCCGCTATCCGTTAGCTTTATTATACGAATGATTAAGAAAGTAAAATGACAGCTTATTCTTTGCCACATTAGTTGCCATTGGCGGGAATTTCTGTCATAATAAACGGGACATATATGTTAATTATGACAGAAATTCCCATTTAAAATATTTTTTTATAATAAATTACATTTCTACACTAAGCTAGTAAATAATGCTTGTATCATAGAAACAGGACAATCAAAGTACATATAGCAAAGATACATTGGTACCGGCAAGTGGTTTTGAACCCGTGCTCTCGGTTCGCGTAACCATTGCACTGCCACTGCACCATGGTCACCTTATCTACTCGTTTATTCCTTACTTCCACAATACTTACTCGTATTTAGCTCAATGATTAAGGGCCATGCGAACACCTGGTTTTTCTTAAATGTCCCCAGCGATGAAGAACTTGACTTGTAAATCTTTTACTCACCTTTGATTAACAAAGGATGGATGCGTTAAACAAGGCAGGCCTAGGAGAGTGTTTTCCGACCAAATCGGAGACATCCTTAAGAAAGCTAGGTTGCCTAGTGCCCATAACCATAGGGCCTGTATGAGGAGAATTGTGGATGTGAAGGAAGCAAGGGAGTTGTGTAAGGATCGTGGTAAGTGGCGCTCCATTGTCTCTGCCTATCCCTGTGGGAAAAAGGCGTGACAATTTGATTGATTGATTGATTGATTAACAAATCTTTTTAATGAGTCTACTATCATTATGATAATTAAATTCTCACAGAACTTTTCCCAAATATAAAATATTTAACTTCACTTTATGCATAGTCTCGTGTCTTCCACACTCGACTATAAAGTGCATGGCAAAATAAATTGGATGGAACTTACTCTGGTTCATAATTTAACCTTCGTTTTTTTGTAGTTCGACATATTTGACAATCAACCAATCAAATTGTCACGCCTATTTCTCACAAGGACAATGGAGCGCCACTTTCCACGATCCTGACACAACTCCCTCGCTTCCTTCCCAAGCTAGGTTGCCTTGTGCCTATATAAACCTGCAGAACCAAAACCTAGGTCGATATCACCCTCTTGCTAAAACCTGTTTTACCTAAATTCATTTTAATGCCATCAATCCTGAATTGGATATATTTTATGACTCCTCTAATATTTTCAAAGTTAAGCTGCTGAAACAATTTGAAAAAAATAATGATATATTGTAGACACTATAAGTTATTTTAAGTATTGCCTTTTTATTTATCTACTTTAAGTTTGTTATTTTTTAATAGTCTCATTAGTATTTTTCGTTAATCATGTTTAAAGGAATCATGTTTAGTTTTAGTTTTGTTTTGTTTTCTTGATCACAATTTTCGTACAAATGTTATGTATGCTTGTAATTGTCAGACATATGTACCTATTTTAAATGATATTAATATTAAGTTACCATTAATGTATATGTTTTGCTGTGAGTGTACCTTTTAATAAATAAAAAAATATTATAAATAACCGTAGAGCTTGTATTAAGAGAATATGACAACACCGCCCGATTTTTTTTTTTGCTGCCAACCACTTTTTAGTTTACAGACCGTGAAGGAACTCCGTAGCGTTTTGGGTTCAGCTTGTAAGTTGCCAGTTCCAACTAGGCCAACATAGTGAGTGCAGCTACTGCTACTACGGCTATTTAACTGTAGTAGCAGACACCTCTATTCATTGTTCTTACGTATTTATTTATATATTATGTTAATATATATATTTATATATTCATTATGTATTTATGCGGTGTGCATGTGTCGAGACCGAATAAAAAAATCAGGTCAAATACTTAATCCTAGACGGGTATAGACCTGTCTAAATCCGTGTTAGCACTACGATGAAGATTGCTCGCGATAAAATCTGCAACTATTCGGCATATGCATACAACACTAGTTAGGGTAAAATTTTACACAAAATGAAAATGTTAGATTACATACTTTAAAATTACATTCATTTTCTAGGATTTTGTGTTAAATATTATGGTACGTGTTATGTTTACGAAACCTTTGGAATGACCTAGGTAACTATTTGAACTATTTACTATTTTGTTTTGCCCAGCGGCGACTAAATTGAATGAATCGAATTATCAAATATTACAAATAAAACCTATGAAACAAAATTTTGCTTTGAACGGGATGCAAACGCGGCACGCTACTTGTGTCGTCATAATACTTCATTTACATAAAAAGTGCGAAACTAGAAAGGCCAACTCAAACAACATATTTTGTTAATTAAAATTCACGAAGCAAACTTTTGAAAATAAGTAGTTAATAATTTAATATTTAAACTTCGTGTACGGTTGTAACTTCGGCTTGTATGACATCATGCGTTAAAGTTTCAAAAGTCATGCTCGAAACCGCTGCACTGGAAACTGAGGCTGGCTAGACAGCTACTGAAGAATAGGGGTGTCAAATAATAAAAAAAACTTTATAATACAATGTATTAACCTAGAGTACGGTCCATGCATAGAGGCGACTGTAACTATTGTTAAATTGCAAGTAACAGTTGCGTCCACCATGCCAACCTGGTATGGGCACATGGTAAGGATGAGTGAAAGTAGATTAATAAAGTAGATGTGGATGAATGCGTTAAACGAAGCAGACCCAGGACGGTCCTTAAGAAAGTTGGGTTGCCTATTGCCAATAATGGTAGAGCTTGTATGAAAAGAATTGTGGACGTTAGGGAAGCGAGGGAGTATGTCAGGATCATGGCAAGTCGCGCTTCATTGTCTCTGCCTATCCCTGTGGAAAAAGGGCGTGACACTTTGATTGATTTATTGATATTTGAAAGTGACGGACTACTCCGGTTCTGCAGTTTAAGCAAATAACTCTGTCTACTACACTTGTTAAATTAACGGGCTAAAACCACTTGCCGTTACCAATGTATCTTTGATGTATGTACTTTGATTGTCCTGTTTCTACGATACGAGCACTTTAGTAGCTTAGTATAGAAATGTAAATAACATAAAAAAAACTGCCACCCCTATAATGATCGCGTGAAATATGCACAGAAAAGTGCGACTGCATTGCGCACATGTCGCGATGTTGTTTTATTCACATTTCTAGCCTCGAGGTCTCGAGGGCGTGCGGTGGAGGAATAATAAAAGTCATGGCATGCTTCCGTGTCAATAGATAAGTGACGTATGCTAAAATCTTAGCCACAATACTTATGTATTCTGCATTTAATAGTACTACAAAGTATAATACTTGTAAAGTATTACAAAGAAACTGATAATACTTTATCGCCTATATCACGGATATGGTTTTAGGAGCTTTTTAAACTTATTCCTACCGTATATTTTTTCCCATGATACCTGTTTGCCATACAAAACACAAAAATGAGCTTTGGTTTCCGCTATGCCGGATTATCTATTTTTATTTTTTATTGTGCCTCGACATATGACAGCACCCAGCTTGATATTAGGCTGCAGTGTGGTCCATGAATGGATGCCACTGCTACTACAATTCAATAACTGTGAGCACTAATTGCATTCACTATGCCGGCCTAGTTGGAATAGGCAACTTACAAGCTGATCCCGAAACGCAACCGAACCACTTCACGGTCTGTATACTTGTAAGTGGTGGTACTACCACGGATCGGCAGACCCGAAGCAAATATCCACCTCTTTTTTTATTAACAATTTTTTGCAATATTTAATATACTAGTAATTATTAAATATTACAAATAAAAACTACGAACAAATATTTGCTCTGACCGGGAATCGAACTACGCGCAACAAACCAGTCGCTAACCGGTCTACCACGCCTGTCGTCAAACATGACTGTTTTTATTCTAAAGTGCTTGAGAGATGAGAGATGTTTTACAACAAAATTAATACATTTTTACAACTAATTAAGAAGTAAAATTGCATGGACTCTGTAATAGTTTGGGAAGCGTAACAGTTCTCAAACTTCTCCGGTGTCAAGTTGAATACGTCACTTGCCGCCTCATTTCCTGATTCTATGGTGAAACTTCCTAGCGCCACCTAGTATTAGGGTCAGGGTACACCACCAAAAAACTAAAAACTACGATTCTTGAAAATTCGATTACTCCGAACAAATATCCAGATATACACTCGATGCTCGAATAATCAAATCGACATACAAAATATCGAATGTATTCGAAGTGGGATTATTTCGATGATTATTAGGTAAAAAAATATTGTACAAAATAAAAAAACATTTTCAACGTGGTTTTGTGACAAAAAATACTTATAGATCGATGTTTTCTTTTACTATTTATCTATTACTTTTGGTAAAAACAGTTTTTATCTGTTAACTTAAATAATACGTAATTTAACAGGGATTTTTGCTACAAATCACTGTTACGCTGTTTATAATTTTAAAAAGAATGAACTATTATGCTTAGATGTCTGGTTGATATCCGCACTAGCAGAGTCCAATTAATGATCTAATTTCTTATGTCTATGTTCTTTTATTACTACTCGACATTTCACCTCAATTGCCTCATGGTATGCAGCCATAAACTAACTCGGTTTTTTCAGTCATCGTTAATTTGCCGGCCAAGATGTCTTATGGAAGACATATTTTGGCCGGCAAATTAACGATGACTGAAAAAACCGAGTTAGTTTATGGCTGCCTCAGTCGCCGTCACTATGCCCGCCAATAGATGTCCTTCTCTTGCTTATCATCAGGCAGGTCGAGGTCAGATGTCGTGTTACAATAAAAAAAGGAGTGTCGACGACTGAAAAAACGTTTTAAACGTTGTAGATGCGACTACCACCAGCAGTTATTTTACTCTAGTAGCAATTGAATCCATTTAAGGACCGCACTTCAGCTTACCATCAATGAGGGCTAACAGAAATCGAGCGACTATTAAAAAAATGTATAATAGCCCTTATTTGTCGTACCAAAGACGAAATTTAATCGCAAGTTCAAATTACTTGATACTTTATAACGATACTTTGTTATTGACGCCTCCTGATTTCCTGAATTCTTAATGACTTGGAAAAGTTGGATAAATTCTCAAGGATTTTGACCCTAATCTTTATTCATAAGCATTTGTACTAATTAACTGTTGTTTCGTTAAACTCTGTTAAATACGAATCACCTTTTTATTATTGTGAGAGCGAGTCACATTAAATCAAATTAAATTGTCACGTTTTTTCCTACAAAAATGGGCAGAGACAAAGGATACTTGCCACGATCCTAACATAACTCCATCGCTTGCCTCACATCCACAATCCTCTTCATACACGCTCTACGGTTGTGGGTACTAGGCAACCCAGCTTTCTTGAAAATGTCTCCTATTTGGTTGGAAAACACCCTCTTGGGTCTGCCACGTTTAACGCATTCATCCACATCAGAGTTATAAATTCTTTTCGTGTCTTTCACTCATCCTTTCCATGTGCTCAAACCATCGAACCATTTCTACATCTTCTTTCAAACCACATCTATCGCGCATTGTGATATTTCTTAATCTATTCGCTGTCGTCACTTCTCATACACTTCTACTTCACTTTAAGAGTGGTAGGCAGTGGTACCCAGTCTGCCGATCCGGGGTAGTACCACCACTTACAAGTATACAGACCGTGAAGTGATTTGGTCACGTTTCGGGATCAGCTTGTAAGTTGCCGGTTCCATCTAGGCCGGCATAGTGGATGTGATTGCTACTCACAGTTATTGAATTGTATTAGCAGTGACATTCATTCATGGACCACACTTAGGCTTAACATCAAGCGGGGTGCTGCCATACGTCGAATCACAATAAAAAAAAACTCCTTAATGACAGCATATGTACAGCGTTAATTAATTCTAAAATTAAAACTTAAATATTTAATTTAGTTTTGTTAATATAACATTGTAATACATTAACACACTGAGTTCAATATAAAAGCTCGCACAAAATTGACTTTCAGAGTCCCCAATTTAAATCTATTTAGTTGTGCAAAAACTATTCGGAGCTGACACTTATTTTCTCCATTTTCACATACACCCACATTGTTGCATTCTATTTGTACGAACTAAGCGAATCCCACATAAAAAGTACTAACAATGTTTTAGATTGTTTTTGTAAAATACTCCTACGTTAATTTAATTTAAAAACACGCGCGGCGCTTTGGTTTCGATTCCCGACTAGATCATGGATTTGTACATAAATATATCAAAGATACATTGTCACCGGCAAGTGGTTTTGAACCCGTGCTCTCGGTTTGCGTAACCATTGCTCTGCCACTAAACCATTGTCGCCTTTTATATCATATGAAATTTAACCGACAAGCGCCGAAAATACGTCTGTAAACGCAGTTAATAAGAAACAAAACAACATTAAAAGAAGTAACCCAGAATTGTGAATAAACGAGCAAAATGCGCGTAAAAAGAATTGTCGAAACGAGGAACAATTTATTACCGTCGAATTTATCTAATGATCTTTTTTCCTTAGCCCCAAAAATGGCAGGATTAACAGATCTTAATCTTAATTTGTGCCTGTGGGGTAAACGTTATTTTAATTCTCTGTTGAGGGGCGCAATTCTGTCAATATCTAGAACCTTTTACGACCTTAGCTTGATTTATAATTAACATTGTAATTTAAACGACCTTTGACTATCCGCGTGGCGCAATGGTTAAAACGCTAGTCCGTTACGATTATTTTCTTAATTTATATATTTAATATATTTAATTATTAGAATAAATAATTATATTTGATTGTAAAAAATCATAATCATTAGCCAGAAAACGACCACTGCTGAACATATGCCTCTTCCTTAGGCCAAAAGTAACCGGTAGCGGTTCAGTTATTGTATTTGTGCCTTTTTAGTGTTAAACAGACACATAAAAGACAAGTTTTATTCTCTTTCAAATTAAACTAATTTTATAGAATATTATTCTAGTTTTCCGAAGCGACTTAGCACTTTTGACCCCGTGTAACTTTGTTGTGGATTTTTTTATAAAAAAAGTTGTACAAATATTCAATACATATATTTTTGATTATTGTATTTATTTATTTAAAACTTTATTGTCTTTTTAACAAAAGGCGGACTTAATGTCTCATGGCATTCTCTACCAGACAAACCTTCATATGGTGAACGTTAAGATGATGGTGGGTAGTGCAACAAAGTTTGAAATATGGCTATACAAATATTAAAATGATAACATTATATATACTCGTAAGTAATCAAATATATATAAGCTACATACATAAATACATACTATACACTTAAATATATATATATGTATATATACATATTAATAATAATGTATAATTAAAATAAAGCCCATAATAGACAAAATGATCTATAGACATTTGTTTTGCATACCACCTATTTCTTTTCTTGATTTGTATTTTTGATTTGTTCTTTAAATGAAATAAATAAATACATGATGAAGTAAATAAACTTGTACAAATTCATGCTTTTCTTTGGAAAGACTTGTAAATGGAATTAAAATTAGAGAGACGAAACTAAATAAAAATTCAATATTCTGCGAATAATTTCGTAGATTTTATTTTTACCACCGTTTTAAGTGATCTCAATTCTATTTTACTGTCATTTTCACATTTTACTATGAAATAACTCTGTTTTATACGGCATTAATTCTTTAGTTTATGGCAATAGAGAGTAAGAATATTTGAGTAGTATTCTATCGAAAATTACTTGAATATTTTCGTTTGAATAAGTACTATGAGAAGTTTTATGCCACTGGATCTCACAGGACATTAAAAGTCAAGTAAAGACTTTAACTTGCTTAAAATAAAAGTTATTTTTGTCAGCAATATTCTGCTAAGTTCCCAGTAAGTCTACAGGCCAACTTTATGGTTAATGTACCCCTTATTCCAGAGCTTTAGCTTCCGATAAGTGACTTAGTCGCATTTAAAAATAAATTTTGCCTCGATACATTATGAAAGCACCTCTCCTAATGTTAGGCTAAGGGCAGTCTACGGATAGAGCCTATACAATAGTACTACACTTCACTTCATAGTATTAAATATACTATAGTACTATAGTGTAGTTTTTAAGTAAAGTAGTAGTTTTTACAAATTTTCAAGCGCGTGCGACTTCTTCTTTTTGTTTAAGAAAATAATTAAAATTTTGACATTTTCTACATTGATTCGTTAATATTTAAACAAATTCTTAACCAAATTCAATCAAACTGGTCTCAAATTGTTCGGATTCCCATTGCCTACAAGTTATAAAAAAAACAGATTGTTGCAGTTACAATACGTTGGGCGCAAATTCAAAAAACTCTTATTTCGGCGATTTTTGCACATTAAAACGTTAATTTGACAATGTTTCACACCTCAAAAATGGGATGTATTTAAGGACCATGTTCATTACACATAAATGAATACAATAAACTATGCCTAAATCTGTGCGTAAATACATTAAAAAATCGACTCCACTCGTCTAATTTCTCTGTGCTATACAGTCAAATGAGCTTGGAGACGTTTTTGCATTTTTAGTAAGTAGTGCGCCTAAGAACGCGTTTCCATTATGACGTGGCGGTGGATAAAGATGTTCGATCTCTTATTATTATGTTTAGTTTTATCCTTATTCCCAGTGGCATTCTGATTTACATTTTTACCATAAATTTCAGGGTAGAGACGTAGGCAGCTTTAGATATAATATCGGACCGAATTATACGATGACTGTGTATGGTCTGAGGTTAACTAAATGTCAGAATAAAACGTTTGATTTACTACCTTTAAATTATATTAAAATATTAAATTTAATTTTATTCGTCGTCACTCTTGGCCCTCCTCTTGCTTATCATCAGGCGGGACGAGGTCAAATGTCGTGTCACAATAAATATAAATAAATATATAATATATATAAAAGGTATTTATTTATTTGCTGACTGTACACTACTACAAACGCTAAAACGTCTCCAAGCTAAAACTAAACATAATGATAGGAGATCGTAACATCTTTATCTACCACTACGACAACGTCTCCAAGCTAATTTGACTGTATAAAGCTTTTGACAACGTATGAAAATAATCAAAATAACCGCATATTTTAAACAGCAAAAACGTTTAACATTATGACAATATATTTTGAATTCAAACTAAATATTAACTTATTTATGTAAACGTTAAACTTTCAAAAATAATCCTCTAGCAGGTCGCTCGTAAAATGATAAAGGTCCTCGCTAAGTTTTTGTGAGCTATGTCAAAAATTTATCGACGTTCAAGTGATTATGTAGAGAACCTTTTGTAATCTGATGCTATAAAAAGTAACTTGCGTACGATTAAGTTTAACAACGTGACTCGACTTCAAAAGTATACCTATAAACCTATTATTCTCCTCAAACATCCGCATGTATAAAGACCCCTTATATATAAGTAAAATAACTTTGCTACAACCGCATCGAATAAAATGAACACTTTTTTGTTCGTGACTCGACATATGACGTCACTGCTACTACAATTTAATAACTGTGAGCGGCACTATGCCAGTCTAGTTGGAACCGGCAACTTACAAGCTGATCCCGAAACGTGACCAAATCACTTCACAGTCTGTATACTTGTAAGTGGTGGTACTACCCCGGATTGGCTGACTGGGTACCACTGCCTACTACTCTTTGTTAACCAGACCCGAAGCAAATATCCACCTCTTTTTTTTATTAACAAATATTTGAATATTTAATATATTTATTGAATATTACAAATAAAAGCTATGAACAAATATTTGCTCCGACCGGGAATCAAACCCGGCACTTTACGCGCAACAAACCAATCGCTAACCGTTCGTCTACGCCTGTCGTCAAAACCTATCGTAATAATAATTTAATTGAGAGAGGTAGGAATGCAGTTAGTATGCCACTCATCCAGTCTGCCGATCCAGGGTACCACCACTTTTAAATGTACAGAACTTGAGGTGACTTAGTCACGTTTTAGGATCGGCTTGAAAGTTGCCCAGTTTCAACTAGGCCGGCATAGCAGATGAAACTACTTAACATAGTGTGGCAGTTCTACGCGCCAGAGCATCGCCTGATACTTTACAAGGCTCAAATTCTCTCTTGCGTGGAGTACTGTTCGCGCTTCTGGAACGGCCCTTTTGTCCGACGAAACTTTTTTTTCTTCATAAACCATGAAAAAGCTTGTCTATCCAGCATAGTGACAAGGACCGAGGCTGCCATAAAATAAGTCGGTTTTATCAGTCGTCAGCAGTCTTGCTTACTTACCATAAGGCAAGTCGAGGTCATATGTCGGGTCACAATATCATGCAAATCTTCACGCCACCATTGTGAAAGGTGACAATAGATCGCCACTTTCCACGATCCTGACAAAGCTTCTTTTCTTCTTTCCTGCATTATAATAAATTCCTTTCTCCTTAATACATTTTGTAACCCAAAACTAACGAAATGAATCAATCAAATTGTCACGCCTTTTTCCAATAGGTATAGACAGAGACAATGGACCGCCACTTACCACGATTTTGCCACAACTTCCTCGCTTCCCTCACATCTACAATTCTCTTCATACAAGCTCTACGGTTATGGGCATTAGTCAACCCAAAAATAACAAAAGCTTTCCTGAAATCCCCATAAATTATAAAACGTTCCTGATTATAACTTAACCCTAGAGGATCCCCTGTATTTATGTTTGAGAGGAAGCAACATTTTATTTTTCTTTCGCCACATTTTTGCGGGAAGTAGGCTTTTTACTGTAAACAATTGAATTCAGGGAATCTTGTTTAAGCAAAGATAAAACGAGGCCTCTTACGTCCCTAGCTTCATTTCCAAACAAATATTTACTTAATCCCGGACATGTTTATTTAAAACCAAAAATATTTAATATGTTATTGTCATGGAGCGCAGTATTCCAGGCGTGAAACTTACAGATAAAATTCATAACACTGTACTGCGCTCCAAAATACAAAAAAAGCTCCTAAATAGGGCTCCGATTCTCTTAATACATAATAGCAACAAAAAAGCAGTTAAATTCACCGGTCGCAAGTCACCAATCAACGTAGCTTACCTATTCATTTGTTATTCCATGATTGGTTACAAATATGTCAAATACCAGTGCAATATCATTACGTATAATTGTTCGTGCCAAAAGACCTCAAAGTGTTGTGAGTAATGGAAAAGAGAGAGAGAGGCCTTTGCCCAGTAGTGGGACCATTAAATAGGATAATAATAATTTTTAATATTAGTAATAAATATTTTTGATGCAGTGATAAGGATTAACAAAGAAATACTTCGATAGTTTGGTGACATGGAAAAGATGAGTGAAAGTAGAAACGTATAGCTTGTATAAAGAGAATTGTAGATGTGAGAGAAACAAGGAAGTTGTGTCAGGATTGTGGCAAGTAGCGCTTCATTATCTCTGCCTATCCAAGTGGGAAAAAGGCGTGATAATTTTATTGGTTAATTAATATTATTAGTAATATTAGACACTGTAACGCAGTGTCTGACGCAGACCTAGTACAGGGACCTTCAATTCACAGATTTATCATGTAAAATTTGATGTTAATAAAGAAATTTTAATTTTAAAAATGTCATGTACTCACTCATAGCCGGTATAGTGGATGTGACTGCTACTCACAGTTATTGAATTGTAGTAGCAGTGACATCCATTCATGGACCACACTTCAGCTTGACATCAAAAAGGGTGCTGTCATATCTCGATATACAATAAAAAATAAATAAATAAAGTGTACTAATAGATTCAATAGATATCGATATAGAGATGGAGAGTGGTATTTGCTAAACTATGAAGTTAAATTTTCATGAAATATTATCTTGATATTTCTTTCTCATTAACAGCAAGCGTCGTACCCGTGAAATACTATCCACAATTTGTCAGTTCATTATTAATGTTTCAAAAATATAACTTTACTTTGTATAAAATTAATTACGGACCATAATTTAGAACTAACGAAATTTACTCAAGCAATATTAGTTTACTTGGGAAAACTTAAAGTTAAGTACTTTTTATTAACACGAAACTTACATTTTAACTTCTTCCTGGTATCGACGACCGACTCAGCAGTCTAAACAAAAGGTTCGCCGTGTCGTTTATTTGTAGAACAATAGACAAGTGGACTGCTATACTGGGATATGTGTTCTTCCCATCTTAACCTTGGAACCTTCGAGCGATGCGTGAAAAGACACCTATGCTGGCATAGATTTCTTTTATTAACCGGGCAACACTACGTAACTTGGCGTTGCCCGGGTCAAAATACATCGCACGCTTAATGGTTAAATAATCAGTTTTTTCTCTTATGTATGTATACATAGTCTTTGTACATACCATTAAATGTATGTTGTTGTATATAGTGTATATACACATACATAATCAGCCTTAATTGTCAAACCATTTAAGGCATTTTACCATTTTATACTATGGCAGACTTTTTTTAGGCATATATATTACTATGCAGACTATTAATATATAGAACATTATTTTTATATCGTCAATAGTTTTCGCAGCGTACGCGATGTAAGGAATTTTATGAGTAATATTTTTACACCTTGGGTTACATTATTCGAGATATCGTTCGGAACCCTAAACTTTTTGAAAATTCATTATTGCCTATGTTTCTCACGAAGAATGTAGTTTTCTGATGGTGAAAGAATTTTTAAAATCGGCCGAGTAGTTTCTGAGTCTATTCATTACAAACAAACTTACCAATCTTTCCTCTTTATACTATTAGTATAGATAAAATTGACTTGGACTTTCCCGATGTTAAGCAAGGAGAGGTCCAACAGCGCTGATAACTGAAAATACCTTTTAATATTACGGTTGCATTAGTTTACAGTTGCACAGCTGGCAAATCTATAATATTATTTACTGCTTCTGTTCTAATAAGTATTGCCAAAAAAGTCGATTTCCATAATTCTCACAAAGAAAATATACAGGGTTACTGGTAAATGATCCCGAAACGCGACTTATTCACGTCACAATCTGTACACTTGTACTACTCCTACATCTGTACTACTCCTAAATCTGTACTACTCCTAAAAATATATTTTAATATCTTTTGGCCTATTACAATACAATTATTATTACTGTATAAATTTGTATTAAAAATTGGTTATAAAAAACTTGAACAAAATATTATAAGACCTCTTGGTTAACTCTCCTAATAAAAAAACATTTCTTCACGATTCTTATAGATCGATGCTTTCGAAGCGACAGGTTTTTGATAAATAAAATGCGTCTGTAAAGTATAAAGTTTGAACTTAAGGGCGTAAGACATTTTTTTATAGTTAGGATATAATAATAAATTAATTTATTTATTTTATTTATTTATTAATGGGTTATCTACAAAATATACGAGAAAGTTGAAAAAAAACCGTTACATTTTGCTTTCTTTTAACACGCCTTTATTAGCTTAACTTGTATGTATGTAACGGTAAAGATCCCACTTCTAGACGTCTGAATAATTTGAAAATTTGTACACGTATTAAAAACCGATAACAATACAAATATTTTTTGGTCGGCATATTGACTGAGGCAACCGTGAACTTACTCGGTTTTTGGGTTTGGTTGAACTGACTCGAGTTTCCTTACTACTAAAAATTTACTTCTAGTTCTTATTGTCCAGCGTGTTTTTTTTTTCAGTTTTTCTTTAAACTATAGTTTTATTTATTGAAACGACCTATGACTTCGACCTGCCTTATGGTATGCATGGACCTCAAGAGCGCCGACGGCTGAAAAAACTGTCTCATCTTAGCCTCAATACTAAAACCCATGTTATATATTTCCTAGTACAAACGAAAGGTATCACTAATAAATATCTTAAAGAATGCCACCGAGAGGGAAACAGATGCTTCTTTTTCAGGGTAAATGGGAGAAAAATGGCTAGAGTTTTGGTGTTATCTGTGATCTTCTCGGGCGTTATTCACGGATGTCGATTAAACTGGCCTCATAAAGGAAAAGGATACAAATGGTTATAAATAAATGGATATATAATTTTAAAATATATATATTTATAACTTATTTTATAAATATATATATTCATTTTTAATTTTCAAGTGCTATTAAAGTGCTCTAGTATCATAGAAACAGATCAACCAAGATACATAATATATCCAATTTAGTAGGTACATAAATATACATGTTACTAAACTCGTCCTAAACGGTTGGACCGATGTGGATCATTTTTTAGTGTGTGTTAATGTGGATTCACAATTGGACCTAGATTCACAATCAGTTTTACTTTACTTTTGGGCATGACAACGTCTGTCAAAACCGCTAGTAAGTCAATTAACCAATCAAATTGTCACGACTTTCCCCACGGGGATAGGCAAAGACAATGGAGCGCCACTTGCCACGATCCTGACACAACTGTCTCGCTTCCTTCACATCTACAATTCTCCTTATACAAGCTCTAAGGTTATGGGCACAAAGCAACCTAGCTTTTTTGAGGATGTCTCCGATTTGGTCCGCTAGTGGGTATGTGTATATAATTCTTTTGTCTGTCAAATTATTTCTTTTATTCGAAAAATAGATATTATATTACCGACGTGTACAAATGATGCTTCAAAACCTAATTATGTGACAGAAACGATCACATCTTTTAAATTATCTGTAACTCATTTTTGTTTTTTGTTATTTATGACCATTTTCTTTATGGGGACAAAATAGGGGTCCCGTAGGTCTGCCAGATTGGTATATATATATATGTGTGTGTTTTGATGGAATGGAAAACAGGTCATGGTTTCATTTGGATATATTGTAGATTAAATGCGTTATTTACTGACTAATTTCCTATTGAATTTCTATTTTACAATAAATTTCATTTTTTATTATGACTACCACTCTTTGATAAGCAAACCCGTGGCAAATATTAGCCTTTCTTGTTTTATTTTCGGGAATCGAACCCGAGCCTTTACGAGTAATAAACTGGTGTGCTAACCAACGCGTCACGCATTGTTACTGTCGTCGCGTCGTTGTGTATTTTTTTTATTTTATTGTGACACGACATCTGACCTCGACCCGCCTGATGATAAGCAAGAGGAGGTCCAAGAGTGACGACGACTGAAAAGCCCGACTTAGTTCACGGCTGCTTCAGTCGCCGTCACTATGCCGGCCCAAAAAACATTTTACTTTTATTTGTATTTAGAGGTAAAACGTAAAAGTATTTGTTAAAATAAAATACGTATTACAATGATCAATAATATATTTCTTATATGCTAAAATAATATTTAAAATTAATTATGTAATTTAAAAAATCTTAATCTAAATTTATCACATATCAACAGCGACATTCCACATACACTTTCAATGTTTTTTGGCAAGGCTGACCTATAAAACTTTACTAATATATTGTTTATGCATCTACACAATAACTCTGTTTTCAGAAGCAGTTAGATACGGCATTAGGATCCGTCCGTCCGCTATTTATTCCTTCATCATTATCAGCCAGAAGACGTCCACTGCTGAACATAGGCCTCCCCCTTACACCGGCAGTACACTCTCGCCAAGACAGTCCGAGTTAGGGCGAGTGCGAGAGTGTAGATGGTAGCGCACGCCTTCCTAGGCCTGTCTCGGCCTTTCTCGCTAGCTCTCCGTCCCGGGTCGGATTTTGCGCCCGAGTCAAAAGGTCTCGCGCGAACTGCGAGCGCGTCGCTATACACTCTCGAGACACAGCGAGTGCTCTTGTGGCGTTCCGAACGACAATACAGTTATTGTTGGAGCTTCAAATACTCATGACAGCACCCCGTCTGATGTTAAGCTGGTGTACGGTTCATGAAAACAGGCGAATGTTAAATAACTGTAAGTCACATCACATTCACATCCGGCATGTCACAGTCACATCCGCTATGCCGGCCTAGTTGGAACCTGTCGGTTTAAGCAGATCTAAATATTCTGCCTTGTATTTTTTATTAGGACTCGACACATGAGCGCACCCCCCCTGACGCTAAGCTGTTTTTCGTTCCATGGATGTGATTGCTACTACAGTTAAATAACTCTACGTTGCAGTCGCATCCAGTAAGCCGGTCTAGTTGAAACCGGCAAATTAGAAGCTGATTCTGAAACGCGACTTGATTGATCTTCTTTAGCCAACCTAGGTTTATTATAAAAACCTATATAAATTATGCACGGAACATCTTATAATAATGCTTCCCTATACGAATACACAGTACTGTGTAGATTATAAAACAAAGAATAGGGGGTCTAGAATAAAATCCTTTTCTTAAAGAAATTCATATTAAATTCTTAACGTTTGCCCTCGTCACTCCAACAGGTTTTCTTAAGTAAAATAGTTTCATTAAAAGTACTCGTATACTTGTGATATATTTTATATTGTAAATGCAAAAATAAGTTTGTATTATTGTTTGTCAGTATTTTCCTGGTTAAAACACCAAACCAATTTCAATTAATCAATCAAATTATCACTGGACTTTGCTTGTCTTGCAAAAAAATCTCTCTTTTTTGCAGGCTGTTTGTGGCAGCTACATGAATCTTGCACTAGCGGTCATAATATCGTACTATAATGTAAAAAAAGCTTTTATCCGTGATAAAGGATTCCGAGTATACACTCTAGTAATAAAACAGTCCATGTAGTGAATTAAACAAATTTTATGCGGCTTACTATCGCGTTTATTTTAATTATACATTTTTTTCTTATTCCGACGACTACGATGGCTGCAAAGCTCTCGAAACGTCGGAATAATAAAAAAAATGTGAAATCAAACAAAGTAAACGCGATAGTAAGCCGCATAAAATTTGTTTAATTTATTAATCAATATTCGCATAAAATATAAGAAAATACTATGCCATGTAGTGTTTTTAAAAAATCCCAACTAATAATTTTATTATTCATGACCCTGTTGGGATCTCTGTAATCTGTAATCTCTGGGCCTTGCAATCAGCAATGCTTCTTTGATATTTAATATAAGGATTAGTTTTAAATTTTTAATAATAAGTAACAATCACAAAAGCTGCATATAAATTTGGCTTAAAACCGTCTAAGATATAAGATACTCGTATACTACTCGTAAATAAGTTTATTTATTTTATTTGTTCTGATAAAAATCCTTTGTTCGTAGTTTTTATGTTAAATAATAAATAAAATACTCGTAGGAACAACCACATCTAACATTCACAAAACAGTATGTCTACAATTATAATAAAACACCCGAATCATCATTATTTAACTCGTGGCATGATTTAGAAATTCGCACACTTTAGACGAACAATCGACAAATTAATTTATTCAATACCAGTCGACGTATTTTCCCCTCCAACCTTGCAATGCTTAGGCGAAAGGTAAAAACTCCGGCCGACTTAGTGACCGCAATTGAGTTCAGTACACTTTTATCTCCGCATGCACAGGTGGAGGGCACAAGTCGAATCACAACTGTTTGAGATATTCATTTAATCAAGTTAAAAAAATGAATTCATGCCATTAGTTTTATAATAATTTTTCATTTCAATCACACACCGAACATCAATTCTAATACTTATGTAAATTGTTCTAAAGATCACAATACAATTCGTAATATAAATTTAGAAATAACAATTTTATGTGTATTCAAAACATACTCTTAATAACCAAAATACTAAAACAATGCATGGAGTGATTGCTCCTAAATTGGATGCACTTGATGTAGTTGTATTAACTACTACGACAGGCCACCAATGAGACAAATTAATATAATTATTATCAATAGGTTTTTCAGTAGTAGCTGCTTCTAAATTATTATCAGGCAAATAATTACCACACATTGGGAAATTAGGTGGTATAGGAGGCATTTGCCAATGTTCACCAACTTTAAACACGAAACCCATACCAATCTCAACATGAAATTCTATGTGACAATGGAATAACCAATATCCAGGGTTGTCAGCTTTGAATCTAATAACAGTGTATCCTCCATCAGGTACTGTGACTGTATCTTTAATAGGAGGCCTCTTTAAGTTGCGTTTTAGCAACCCTGCTTTATCGAACTCTTTTACTTCTTCTATAGTTGTGTCGTTAGCTAGTCTTCTCATACCAACCACTCTGAACGAATGGCCGTGTAAATGGAATGGGTGATTAGCATCAAATGTAACTCCTTCATCAACAATTATGATTTCAACGACTGAATTAAGTCTTACTGATAGAACATGGTTACATTCGCAGTAATCAGCTTTACATGTTTCGTTGATACTTGATGAGTTGCAGAAGTTGTCGGGAGATGGTCTGGTTAAAAGTAGAGGACTGGATGGTAGCTTCATACTGATGTGGTTCAACTGTGGGGTGTATAACCGGTTGCTTTTATGTGGTACTGAAATAAAAATTAAATGAATATTTTTTTAAATCTAATTTTGAAATTGGAATTAATTTTTGCCACAATATAATCCAATGCCTGGCACCAATTATTATAATCAATCAATCAATCAAATTGTCACGCGTCTTTCCACGATCCTGACACAACTCCCTCGCTTCCTTCACATCCACAATTCTCCTCATACAAGTTCTACGGTTATTGGCACTAGGCAACCCAGCTTTCTTGAGGATGCCTGGTGCCTTTTTTTATAGTCAGGGTTGCTAGATTATGACGACCTAGTATTTTTTTTTAATAAGACGTGACACATAACCTTGACTTCTCTAGAAATATGAGTAAACCAAGAGCGTCAACAATTTAAAAAAATATATTCAATTCACGATGGTCTCAGTCTTCAAAATACACACTTAAATATACACATGATCTACTTAAAATATTTATATTTCAATCAATATCATACCTTGATAATAACCATAATAAGGCGACTTATGGAAGTGCGAATTGTTCTTAGCGTAGAAGTCATAAGCTACGTAGAATTGATAATCAGCTACTTCTTTGAGGCTTCCGTCGTCAGAATCGGTTGCTGATCTTAACTCAGACACGCTGACAGTCTCGTCTTCTTCTTCGCCTTTATTAAGTGCGTTTATTTGCTGTAACAAAATAATAATAAGGTTAATTTTACGAATAGTCTATTTATTTTTTAACTTAACTCTAAATCCCACTGGGACAGAATTTAGAAATCTCATGTGGATGGGTGCGTTAAACAAGAGGGTGTTTTCCGACCAAATAGGAGACATCCTCAAGAAAGCTGGGTTGCTATAACCATGGAGCTTGTATAAAGAGAATTGTGAATGTGAAGGGAATTGTGTCAGGTTCATGGCAAGGGGCGCTCCATTGTCTCCCCCTTTTCCCTGTGGGAAAAAGGCGTGATAATTTGATTTTGATTGATTGAAATCTATGTTGTATGTGCATTCTAAATCTATGTTGATAACGGCAAGTTGCACTTAGCTCAGGACGTCCTGTTTCTATGATACAAGCACATAAGACCTCTGTAATGGAGTTACTACAATCTTAACACAACTCTCTTGCTTCATACACATTCAAAATTATTTTTATTTTATTTATGAGAATCCGTTCCATATATCTAGTAAAATAGGTTTTTTTTTAATTATTTAGTTAGACATATTATGAGTCTATGAAACTACAGTTAAGGAATTGCAAGCAGCAATCGCATCCACTATGCCAGCCTAGTTGGAAGCTATTTTCTGTTATTTAACTGTAGTAGTTTCTGGGTCAGGTATGAATTTTCCACATGGAATATCTACGTTAAGTAGGATAAGCTCTATAATGGGATTGATAGAAACATTATAATATGCCTTCGAGCCCAGACATCGTTTTTGGCGTATGTCCAACTATCACGGAATATCGGACCCGGGGGATAATTTCAGACCATTACATTTGATTTTGTTGATTGTTCCCGCTTTGACTATTAATTTAATCCACCTTCGAGGGTTCAAAAAATGAAAGACAAGTTCTCTTATTATTGTGACGCGACATAAAGAAGGGAAGTCCATGAGCGCTGACGCATGAAAATACAGATGCCCCAGTCACCGTCATTATGCCGGCCAGAGGTGTTATTTCAAGGAAAAAGGTTGAGAAGAACACTTGGGCTGGTAAAGCATCCCACTAGTCGTTGTTCTACAAAGAAATGATATGTCGAACCTTTTAATTCGACTGCCGATTCGGTCTACAGAAAGCAGTGTTACCCCGATCTTTGGGAGTATCACAGGATTAAAAAGATTACGTTAAGAAGCTACTCAACATCTTTTCCTAGTTAAAAGCGATATGTTAAGTTAACCTGTAGTGCGACCATGAATGGAGCCGACTGCTACTACAGTAACATAACTGCAAGTAGCTGTCAAATCCATTGCATGTGGTTATGCAGTTACTAACCTTTTTTATTGTGACTACTTTGATCCGCCTGATTGTGAGTAAGCGGAGGTCTAAGACGACTGAAAAAACCAAATCAGTTCCCGCTTACCCCAATCGCCGTCACTATACCGGCCAAAGCAACCAATGCACTATGACGATTATTTTTTTCATTATCTTTCCACACATTTTTTTTCAGTAGTCCTTTGTTTAATAGAACTACAAAATAGGTCAAATAGGTATAGAGGTGAGATTTTGTTAGAAATGAGCGAACGTATTTCGATAACGGTCCGTCCCTAATATTGTATACCGGTTATGTCGTTAGAAACTTCTGCTCTCGTAACAAAGGACGAATCGAAATTGTCTTGAATCGAAATGTATTCTAAATTATATTTAATATTAAATATACTTAGGTACATTCATAACCAATCAATCAAATTGTCACGTCATAAACTCTGACAATGTTATTATTATATATATTTTTAAATTGTTGCTTTTTAAATTGTAGTCGCATTTACTGTGCTGGCCAAGTTGGGTTGGCCAAATCTCATGTGAAGGTATCTATTCACATGAGATTTATAAATTTCTTTCGTCAATCTACTTTCACTCATCCTTTCCATGTGCCCAAACCATCGAAGTATTCCTTTGTCAATCCTTATCACTACATCCTCATTCAAATCACATCTATCGCGCACTGTGCGATTCCTTATTCTATCCGCTATCGTCACTCCACATACACTCCTTAACGACCGCATTTCTACAGCGTTAATTCTAAACAATCATTCAATTAAATTATCACGACTTTTCCTACAGGACACTGAATTCAGGTTTGCTTATTAGCATAGTTTTAACATACCTCTTTCGGAGCGCTTAAAACATGTCTACGTCTTTACTTAAAATATAATTGCATTTACCGATATCTTTCCTTATAGCTAATACTGACTCCATGGGTAAAATAAGACTATAATTTTTTTTACGACTGATCGTTAGAAAGCGCGTATGAACTTACCCAAAAAACCCAAATTACTAAAGATAGGATACGTATGTGTCCCAAAAGTGTGTTTTTGCGGTTATTTTAGTAAAGAATTTTATTACCAAAAACTTGGCCACGAAGGACAGTACTATACCAATATTATGAATAGGTATGGTTTGGTTAACTATAGTAAAAATAACTGTAAATCTGATGTGGATGGATGCGTTAAACGAGGCAAATCGGAGACATCCTTAAGGAAGCTGGGTTGCCTAGTGCCCACAAACGCAGAGCTTGTATGAAAATAATTGTGGATGAGAGGGAAGCAAGGGAGGGTCGTGGCCAGTCTTTTGACTGTAGTAGCAGTCACCTCCATTTATTAACCACATCCCAGCTTAGCATCAGGCGGTGTGCTGTCATGAAACTAGAAGGCACTTACAAGTATACAGACCGTGTGATTTGGTCACGTTTCGGGATCAGCTTGTAAGTTTCCGGTTCCAACTAGGCCGGCATAGAGGATGTGATTGCTACTCACAGTTATTGAATTGTAGTAGCAGTGACATTCATTCATGTACCACACTTCGGCTTAACATCAAGCGGGGTGCTGTCATATGTCGAGTCACAATAATAAATATAAGAAACTACATAATTTGTAACTTGGGCCTGTACTATACGAATTCTAAGCTATTCATAATAGAGGTACTGATAAGTAAACGAGTATATAAAATATTATGATACGATAAAGATAATGCCTATACATCTTACATCTTCTATTACATATCTTAATATGCAATTATGACCTTTATTTTATGTTGGTAAGAGAAGTTATTTTCGCTTGATGAATAAAATCAGGGGTCCGTATATTCCATTTAGATCGACTGTCAATTAAGTCGGTTTTAGCCGGATTAGTGATAACGACTTTGGTAACCGTAAGCAGGCAAGTGAGCTGGATCTACTAGCTTAACATCAGGCGGAATGCTGTCATATGTCGAGACACCAGTGAGGTACCGATCCGATACGACGCTTAGGGCAAACATCAAGGTTGCGCCCCTTCGTAAGTTTATCATCATTAGCCGGAAAACGTATACTCCTGAATCCCCCATTCCGAACGACAACATGCCAGTTGCATCCACCGGCATTTTGTCGTTCGGAATGGGGGAATGGGCTGCCATAATTTCTTTTTTTTTTTTTTTTTTTCGCCAATGCGAGACACAATAATTAAAAAGTAGATATTTGTCTATGTATTCTCCCTATCATATAACTTGACGCTTATATAATATCAACGCTTGACGACAGGCGTGGACGAACGGTTTAGCGATTGGTTTGTTGCGCGTAAAGTCCCGGGTTCGATCCCCGGTCGGAGCAAATATTTGTTTCATAGCTTTTATTTGTAATATTTAATAATATTAAATATTGCAAATATTTGGTAATAAAAAAAAGAGATGGATATTTGCTTCGGGTCTGGTAATCAAAGAGTGGTAGGCAGTGGTACCCAGTCTGCCGATCCGGGATAGTACCACCACTTACAAGTATACAGATCGTGAAGTGATTTGGTCACGTTTCGGGATCAGCTTGTAAGTTGCCGGTTCCATCTAGGCCGAGATAGTGGATGTAATTGCTACTCACAGTTATTGAATTGTAGTAGCAGTGACATTCATTCATGGACCACACTTCGGCTTAAGATCAAGCGGGGTGCTGTCATACGTCGAGTCACAATAAAATAAAAAAAAAACCTTGCAGCAAGCAAGGCGTGAACAAAGTACCTCTGACAGTCACGCCGACAGACGATGCGAACCAAAAGTGACTTAGCTTTCTCAGTCGTCGGCGCTCTTGAATCTACTCTTTCTTACTAAGGCAAGTCGAGGTCAGATGTAGAGTCACGTCACATTACTTACAAGTCCTTCATTGTGTAGCTCTTCCCAAGTGGGATCACCAGCTGGCTCCTCCTCCATGGCGCCTTCATAATGTAATACTGCAACTTGTTTCGCTTTTGTGAATCTACAACAAAAAGCAAGCAATAAAAATATGCACAGAAATAATGAAGTGATACTCTTTACGGTCCTTAAATAACACTCTCGCTTCCTTCATTACCGCAACTCTCTTTATAGAATATCTACAATAATAATAGATATAGACAAAAACTGATACAGATTTTTTATTGTAGTTCCACATACGATAGCCCTGTCTGATATTAAGCTACCCTAGATCGGCAGACTAGGCAAATGTACATATATGATAGAAATGTAAAAAGTATCTATGATATATTCTAGAACATACCTTTCATCACAATCCATAAGACCACGGAATCTGATCCAATAGTTTTCAATCTCATTATTTGCGTCTAATATAAAGTCATATCTTTCCCCCGCGTACGTGACCAGAGATGTAGCTGCAAAGAGAAATTAAACTTTAATAAACCTTTGTTACCACAAAATGACGTATGATGAGACTTAAACACTGGTTTAGGTAAATTTAGTACCACGAAATGACGTTTAATGATATTTAAACTGTATACAAATATTTAAATACAATTTAAAACATCAGGCTTAACATTAAGTTGAGTATAAAACGGACACGACGAAAAATATGTTTTTAATTGTGACTCGATATCTGACCTCCACAGGATGTCTAGATTCACTAACAACTGAAAAAAACGACTCAGTTCTCGGTTGTCTCAGTCGCCGTCACTATGCCGGCCAGTCTTTTTTCCAATTGGAGACTTTCGTATAGAAGCAGGGGTGAAAAGTAGAGTAATATGTATAAAGAGAATTCGTGGATGTGAATAAAGCAAGAGAGTTGTCCCAGTTTTGTGAAATCTGGCGCTCCATTGTCTCTGCCTATGCCTGTGAGAGTTAAGGCGTGACAACTTACTTGATTTTATTAGTTTAAAATTAAACTGCAATTCACATATTATAGATAACTAATAAATTTAAAAATATATCCGAGAAATGTTGTAAATTGCTCCTACTACGGAAAGTTTATAAATCTTTTAATTCCGCGAACTCGGTCGAGATTCGAACTTTCCTATTAGACTTGGGTTCTTACTTTGTGAGTCTCTATACATTTCTTTCGACTATATTTTATGATGAACTTGTATGAACTTCATCCTGCCCGAAAAGCAGTTTCACATTAAATATGATATTTTAAATCTAACGTTTACATTATTTTTTAAATTTGTTATTCAATACTTACTTATTACGAAACTACTGTTAAGTCATCATTTTTCGATCTTAGTATATGCATTTAAATTATCAATCAATCAATCAAATTGTGATGCCTTTTTCCTACAGCTATAGGCAGAGACAATGGAGCGCCCCTGGCCACGATCCTGACACAACTCCCTCGCTTCCTTCACATTCACAATCCCTAGCTTTTTGAGGATGTCTTCGTATAAATTATATGGTGTAAAATATTATAATAATGTGCATGAAATGCTTAAGGTACCTAACAAAAGTATAAATGAGTAAGTTGATAAGGATTAATGCTGTATCCGACTAAATTTTCCAATTACCGCATTGTACGTAACTATATTTTTTAGAAGATATAATAGATATAGTAAGCTATCTTTAAAAGATAGATATATACCAGACATTTTTTGTAGATATATAAAAGAGGAATATCCCACTATGCATTATTTTGTTATATCTCAAAGGGATAGTTAGCTTGTTCGATGAAGCCCGGTGCGGGCTCGATTTTATTCGACATCTTTAACAATCATCATCATATTTCTACCAATTTACGAAAAAGCTTGACGAATTATACACATAAACCTTACTCGTGGATTTGTCTATTTGTAAAATCTACATGAAAATCCGTTCTGTAGTTTTTGTTTATCACGAACAGACAGACACATAGGGGATTTTATTTTAATATAAGTTGTAAATTCTACGCTACAATTTAAAAATAAATTCTCCCCATCCTATAACCTTGGATCTATCAAGTGATGCGTAAAGAAGCACCTGTGGCCGGCATACTGACGATCCGTATGAACTGTAACGGTTATTTTTCAGTACAGGTCAGATGTCGAGATACAATGAAAAAAAGAAATAAAAAAAAAACGAATTTATAATTAACTAAAGGTCTTGATAAGTTTAAAGCCTTCAGAAAAACATGCTTATATACTCCATATTTTCATACTTTTCAAAGGAGTACTCGTACATTAATTTCGTTGCACAAAGCTTCTATGCGCTTTCAGAAAGTCAATTAAAATTTTCAATTACACAAAGAAAGTCTTTGCTATAAATAAACAAGAATAAAGACCATGCACTGACTTAGTTGCGTTTTGGAAACAGCTAGAATGTTGCCGGTACCAACTGGGCCGACGTTGTCGATGTGACTGCTACTCGTACTTACAGTGAACTACATATAGTAGTAGTCACTTTTATTTAAGAAACATACTCCAGCTTAACACCAGGCGGGGTGATGTCAAGTTACGAAAAAACAATGAATTCAAATTGAGATTCTTACATAATATAGTATAAATATTTCTGAATTTATATTTGTATTATTATATAAATTTTAGATGTAAATAAACACCCAGTGAAAATATTTAGTATGTTATCATTTTAAATAATTATCTAAATGTTCTTTCAAGTGTACAGACCGTGAAGGAACTCAGTTTAGGGAATCGGGGACTCTCTGTTTGCATGACGATTGCGCTACCACTTTACCACAGTCGCCCTAACCCATTTCTAAACTAAGATACTAAACGTGCTTGCATCATAGAAACTAGGCGGCCAAATACATATTGTTAAAGATTGTTGGTTTACGTAAACATTCTACTACCACAAAAAAATTTTAGGACATATTTATTTATCAATCAATCAAATTGTCACGCCTCTTTTCCACGGGGATAGGCAGAGACAATGGAGCGCCACTTACCACGATCCTTGCACAACTCTCTTGCTTCCTTCACATCCACAATTCTCAATTATAAGTAATAAGATATTTTTTATTAATTAAAGATATTATTACTTTTTAAAATGAATACTTAAATATAATAATTACGTGCGAAAACTTTATAACGATCGTCGGTATAAAGTTTTTGTTTTCCAATTTTGTTATCGAGTTCTGAACCGTCTCTTTTCTAGTTTTCTCGGACTTTAATATTTTCATTTCCTCGCTCATTTGAATTCGAAAACCTTCGTTCATTTATAAGAGTGGATTTTATTCATTTTCTTGTTAGTTTTTATGCTTAACTAATATGAGGTTTTCATTTTAATAATTAAAAAGATAGGAGGTTTTTCTTTGAATAATTTAATCTAATATTTCTATGGCCTTAAGTTAAAATGTAATCAAAATTGCAATAGAACAACCTACATAATAACTATTTTACAAACCTACTATTTTAAAATTTTAGATAATAATACATGCAAACGTTAGGTTAGGTTCGGTTTAAGTCCCAGTCCTTGTTATTTGATATAAGAGTTTTGACTGCCCAGTGTCTATGATACAAGTATACTTAGCAACTTACTAAAGCTTACGTGTATAAATATAATAAAATACCGTCTACTAAAATTGTATTAGACTTTAGGCTTTTAAACGAAGCGCTACCTTTACTGATCCATTAAATAGTACAAGAACCAAGTGATTGAATTTACATATAATATATCTTATTATGTATACATATTTATTACTTGAGACTAAATCGGAGACATCCTCAAGAAAGCTAGGTTGCCTAGTGCCCATAACCGTAGAGCTTGTATGAAGAGAATTGTGAAGGTAAAGAAAGCGAAGGAGTTATGTCAGGATCGCGGCTCGGATGGCGCTACATTATCTCTGTCTATCCCTGTGGGAAAAAGGCGTCACAATTTGATTGATTAATTTATTTCTTCTGTACGTAACTTCTCCTAAAAGGCTGGACCGATTTGAATGAAACTATATGTCTATATTTCAATGGGTTCCTAGGTGGTTTGAAAAGACAATGGAACCCGGTAGGTTGCACTGCTGTCGGTATGTCACCAAATTTGATTTGATAAGTAACTGACAAAGTTACATAAATATGAGCAGTACTTTTTATTACCGATCTAGAAAGAATTTGAAGTTACCGGCCATCATAGAAGATGTGGAAAATAAATTCAGTCATTGAGACCATTGTTAACAGTAAGTTATCCAAAAGTTCACCATAGATTCGTCAAAATTAATTATGGAATCGCAAAATTATATAAATAAAGTATTTCCTTAGATTTTGCGCGAATATTAATTAATGAATTAAACAAATTTTATGCCGACGTCACTTGAACGAGTTGACCAGAATACCAAGAGTGTGTCCGACAGGATGGTCGACATATCGATGGCATAATTAAAAAAAAAACGCACTTTTCTTCTCTGTTATAAACATAGAAATAAAATAATATCTCTCTTAGTTGTTTTATTATTTAAATTTCAAATCCTGATCCTGCCACCGGATCAATCAATCAATCAAACTACTTTTTCCTATGAGGATAGGCAGAGACAATGGAGCGCCACTTGCCACGATCCTGACACAACTCCCTCGCTTCCTTCACATCCACAATTCTCTTCATACAAGCTCTAAGGTTATGGGCACTGAGTAACCTAGCTTTCTTGAGGATGTCTCCGATTTTATCGGAAAACACCCTGCCACCGGATACCCTTTATAAATAAAAAAGGCTAGGAAAATATGTCTTTGTCAACCCTAAAATAATATACAGACAAATTTAATAATTTGTTTCTTGTTATAACGAATAATGTTACTTACATACAAATAGACATAAGAGCCAACAACCTATCAAATTATTTCGGTTTATTTCAGGTTTAACAACCTTTTAGTTTATTGAACTCTCTCTCTATTGCGTTATTATTAGGTATAGCTTGTCTAACTATAAATGACGCGCCCCTCCACTTTATTAGTTTATTTAAATGTGTGAATACAAATATTTCTAACTATTCTGCTATACTTCATCAGCGTGCTCCTTTTAACATCCCTTATATTTAGTGGTATTTTTATGACAGAGACTTCATATTGACATTGCATATTAAAAGTAAAATCAAGAACGGAACGGTGTTAGATTACAAGGCGATTTAAACATTTTTATACTCGACTTTTGTCTTTGACTTGCCTGATGGTAAGCATAAAAGATGTCAAATATCAGTGCGACGCAATTGTACTGATTTTTCGACTCAATCAATCAAATTGTCACGCCTCTTTCCCACGGGCATAGGCTGAGACAACGGAGCGCCACTTGCCACGATCCCGACACATCTCCCTCGCTTCCTCCACATCCACAACTCTCCTCATACAAGCTCTACGGTTATGGGCACTAGCAACCCAGATTTCTTAAGGATGTCTTCGATTAGATCAGAAAACACCTTCCAGGGCCTGCCTTGTTTAACGCATCCATCCAAATTAGTTTTTTGACTCCATAATGTATTAAGAGAATTAAGGCCCTGTATACTTGTAATTGGTGGTACTACCCCAAATCGGTGGACGGTACCTGCCTACCACTCTACATTATTTTATACTACTCGACATTTTTTATTTCGATGTATTCATAAATCCCCGGTCGGAGCAAATATTTGTTTCATAGCTTTTATTTGTAATATTTAATAGTATTAAATATTGCAAATATTTGTTAATAAAAAAAAAGATGGATATTTGCTTCGAGTCTGGTTATCAAAGAGTGGTAGGCAGTGGCACCCAGTCTGCCGATCCGGGGTAGTACCACCACTTACAAGTATACAGACCGTGAAGTGATTTGGTCACGTTTCGGGATCAGCTTGTAAGTTGCCGGTTCCATCTAGGCCGGCATAGTGGATGTGATTGCTACTCACAGTTATTGAATTGTAGTAGCAGTGACATTCATTCATGGACCACACTTTGGCTTCACATCAAGCGGGGTGCTGTCATATGTCGAGTAACAATAAAAAAATATAAAAAAATCCACGATCGGAGTTTCCAGGCACCAATGCCTGGAGTTTACATCGTCCCACTCGTATTTATTATGTCCAAACTTAAGTTACAAGTTACATAGATACTGAACCATTACAGTTAAAAATTCTCGCTATAAAAGCTATTCTACAAACAGGTATCGTGTTACAAAATATCCATACGTATTCTTTTCCCCAAAAACTAAATTTAAAACACTTTCGTACACAGTTGTTCGCTGCTCTTTTCGTGAATTTACATATTCAAATGGGATAGCTATTTGCTTGGATAAAAGTGCTCAAAAATACCCTTCAAATTTTCAGATTACAATACATTGAAGTTTTCTAAGTTGTGATAGCTTAATCGAATGGAATTATAAATAGGAGAAGATTGATGAAGGGGATTTATTAATAAGAAGCGAGGGAAAAGGCAAAATACGACTACGAAAAATAAATGATGTTCTCTGATCAAATCATCATTACCAGCCAGAACGCGTCCACTGCTGAACATAGGCGTTCTAACCACCCTTAGAACGCCATTTCGAACGACAAGATGCCAGTTGCATCCGCCGGTTATTTGTAACTTTCACTATGTCGTCAGTCCACCTAGTGGGAGGCCTACCTACGCTGCGTCTTCTGGTTTGTGGTCTCCACTCTAGAAACTTTCTTCCACATCGGTTAACGGTTCTTCGAGCGATGTGGCTGATCAAATAGACATGCTCATAAAGCTGGGATCCGCAATACCAATAAAGTTGAGGATCTTGGAAAGTAGGGCTTTTTGTCATCAATTCAGAGACAACCTACCATTAGGCAAGTCGAGGACAGATGTCGCGTATCCACAACACAAAGCATAACATACTTGATGTTAAGCTGGACTGCGGTCTGCTTCAAATGAATATCTAAAAGCAGATAAATGGCATTCACAATTCCAATCTACATCATTGGCATTGAGCTTCGACATGCGACAGCACCCCGTCTGATGTTAGGTCAGAGTGCGGTTAGGCCATCTCATGAATGGAGACGGCTAATACTGCAGTTAAATAATTTTAAGTAGCAGTCGCATCCACTATGCCGGTCTAGTTGGAACCGGCAACTTACAAGCTGATCCCGAAACGCGACTAAGGTAAAAAATTGTAACTGGTGGTACTACCTTGGGTTGGAAGACTCGGCACCACTGCCTACCATCCATCTAAATTCGATCCTTGTTTTGTTAAATTAACTAAAATCAAAGATTACTCAGTGATTTTAAATGAAATTCTAATAAACACTCTGTAACAGTTTCCTGGGCGTAACGTAAGGTGGAAAATCTACTTATGCAAATGAAATACTGAATTTTAGTTAAGTTGGACTACAAACAGGGCGGATATTCACACTGAAAAAACATTCAGTATCCAACGTTCGGATATTTTAAAGTCTCTTCTTCATTATTACAATTCTATGTTTTTTTTATAAAAATAAAATTTTGACTTGACATATGACAGCACTCCGCTTGATGTTAAGCTGGTGTGTGGTCGATTAATGGATGTCACTGTTACTACAATTCAATATCTGTAAGTAGCAATCACATCCACTATACCGGCCTGGTTGGGACCGGCAACTTACAAGCTGACCCCGAATCGCGACCAAATTCACCAAACTTCACGGTCTGCACGTGTAAGTGGTGGTACTACCCCAAATCAGCACACTGCCTACCACTCTTTAAAAACCAGACCCGAAGCAAATATCTTTTTTCATATATATTTGTATTATTTTATAATTTAATTATTAATTATTACAAATAAAAGCTATGAAACAAATATTTGATCCGATCGGAAATCGAATCCAGATCTTTACGCGCAACAAACCAATTGCTAACCGTTAGCGGTCACAGGTACAGAATAACTTAATTATATTTCAACCAATCAATCAGATAGACAGAGATAATGGAGCGCCACTTGCTACGGTCCTGATAAAATTCCCTCGCTTCCTTTACATGCACAATTCTCTTCATACAAGCCTTATGGTTATGGGCACTAAGCAACTAAGCTTTCTTAAGGATGTCTCCGATTTGGGTGGAGAACAGACCACCCTCCTGGGTCTGCCTCGATTCAAATCAGTCCAAATCAGATTTATAAATTTCTTTCTTCAATCTACTTTCACCCTTCCTTTCCACGTGCCCAAACCATCGAAGCATCCCTTTGACCAATCCTTGTCATAAAATCTTCTTTCGAACCGCATATCACGCGCACTGTGCTATTCATCAATTAATTGTATTTATGTATATTAATTTCAATTAGGACAATCAAATTATTTATATCAAATATGTTGGTATGAGGAAAGTACCGCTTGTGTTGCACCTGACCCAAACCATGTTGCGCAACAATTATATTTTCAGTGTAAACACATCCTAACGGAAAGAGATTCGGGAACGAGCGAGGGTTCTTATTAAAATTGGATGAAGCATTTAGTCTGCACAGATGATTATGCAATGGACATACGGATGAAGATTATTCTTTACATATTTTTGAATTGGTGCCAGATCTTTTGTTTTGATGAAGAAAGCTATTATTCTTATATCGAGTTCAGAGCATAGTTTATTAAGTAATAACAATTTTATTATTTGTTATACTCTTTAACTAAACGTGCTTTTATCATAAACACTAGGCAAACCCAGTATACTTAATTTTAGAAAAATATATAATAGTTTTAAGCCGGCGCTTGCACGATTATTATTTTTAGACGCGACAGTACCTTGAATTGCCTAATGGTATCAAAGGGAAGTCAAAGAGCACCGACGACTAAAATAATAGAATCAGATTAAGTTTACTTTACTTTCCGTCATACTGTTGGCCAAAGGTACTTTTTCACTGTTCGCTTGAATGATCCAAGGTTATATGATGGAAAGAAGACATTGGCAACTTTATTGTAATAAACACAGGACAAAAGTAGATTATAATAAATTAAAGAACCTTATATAAATATTCTGTTTTAATTATGTTATAAATATTCAACTTACCATTGATTGGCTCCAAATCGTAGCCATCAGAAGCGATAATAGTAATATTATGCCCATCGACAGATAACTCAATCGGGCAATTGAGAAACTCTGCATTAATTACTCTAAAACGGTAGCGGTAACCCTGAAAAGAGGTTTAAAATTAGTTATTTACTTTCTTTCAGATGCACCACCAACGGATCACCGATGCCTGAGGTTATTACTACCACTTTTAAGTGTACGGACCGTAAGTGACTCTCGTATCGGTATCAGTTTATAAGTTGCCGGTTCCAACTAGGCTCGTAACTAGGCAAATTCTCTACCATAAAATTATGATTATGGAAACTAAGGACCTATTTTTTAGGAATGTCCCAGATTTATTAAAGAAACTATATTCTGGTTCCCCGTTTTATCTTTCTATTAGCCTTCACTACTTAATTAGTAGCATTACTTAATTAATAGCCTTCAATAGCCTAGTCTCTTTAATCTATTCTTTTAACATAAGTTGAGATGATTTCCTAATCTTAGTCACTATCACTACATCTTCTTTTAAATCTCTTTTTACATCTTCTATTATAAGGCTATAGTAATGATTTTCTTCTTTTCATAATTCTGGAATCTCTCAAATTACATATTGTATAATTTATTCTTGACCTTTTACCCTCATGCATATTTATAGCGAATAGCGTTACATAACCAAAACAAAGACATAAAGCAATTAAAAGAGACATTGAACTTGAATTTTATTAATCCAACCATCGTATGATCTTTTAGCTTATGATATAACTAATAAAACTAAATTAATTGTCTCATAAAATACGCCAATTACTGCAATTCATGAGCCCGCGTAGTTTGAGCAAAACACTTCCTCTTCGAGACAATATGGATAAAACAAACTTTCTGAAATGACCCCATCAGGTGGCAGTCCTGCCCCTATTAGCACAGTAAGTAATCTACCTGACAAATGACGACTTGCAAGTTATATCTTTTTTTTAAACGACAGGCGTGGCTAATTGATTAGCACACCGGGTTTGATTTCCAATCGGAGCAATGATGTTTTATAGCTATTATATGTATTATTTTATAATTATAATAAATATTTGTTAATAACAAAAGAGGCGAATATTTGCTTCAGGTCAAGTTATCAAAGAGTGGTAGGCAGTAGTGGTACCCAGTCTGACGATGCGGAGTAGTACCATCACTTACTAGTATACAGACCTTGAAGTGATTCAGTCACGTTTTAGGATCAGCTTGTACGTTGCCAGTTCCAACTAAGCCTTCTTAATGGATGTGACTGCTACTTACAAATATTAAATTGTAGTAGCGGTCACCTCCATTCATGGAACGCAATCCAGCTTAACATCAGACGGGGTGCTGTCATATGACGAGTCATAATTTAAAAAAAACTCATTTTAGGGTGCAGGATAGGAGCTTCAAAACCTCGAAAATATTGTTGAGAATCAGTTACAGTGTTACATAGCTTGCAGGTGCCGATTGACTTCTTGAATTGCTGTGGAGTGGCCTGCGCTATTTAAATTTTAGAGGCGAGTGAGAGGCAGTTTGCAATAGTGATCCTTGCAAAAGGGATGATTCTTTTCCCTTTTCTTGAAAAGTGGAGAGAACGGGCCAGGGTCGGCTGAGTTACGTAAAAAGTACTCGTGCTCCATCAACTATGGCAATCTAAGGAACGTCTCGACAGTATCGTTACCTACCTTCATGGGCGACGAAGATTTTCCCAAGCGATACAAAATAAAACAGATTTATTCATATAGTCAGATGAATCATCAAGGATGTACAAATAAAGTATTAGTTAACATAATAATAGTGACCTTCGCCAATCAGTTTCGTCATCTAGTCTAACTGATAAGGCTTTTATTATGAACGGAAGTAAGTGGACTTTGTTTGACAGAAGATCTTGCAGTAGGATACCGTATCTTCATTATACTATTAAATGACATTGCTTTGAAAATTCATCGTTTAAAAATATGCAAATATAATATCTTACCTGCTCAACATTAAATCTAGCTGCTTTCATGTATCTTGGTTTTGTCGTTTCATTTTTGAATATCTTGAATCTTCCCAGAGCATTTATTAGTAGTGTAGGTGGCTTATTATCACCTTTGGCATGATGATGATCAGTAAACATGGCAACGCTTAATTCGTGAATCCAGTCTGTTACTATCATTACGTGGTCCGATCTAAACAGATAAACATAAAATTAAATACTTTTGTACTATAGTTGCTCGACGTATGACAATATAACAGCACCCCGCCCGATGTTAAGTTGGAGTACGGCCCATGAATAAAGGTGACTACCACTACAGTTAAATAACTATTATGCCAGCCCAGTTGGAACCGGCAACTTACAACCTAATCCCGATAGGCGACATATTCGCTTTACGGTGTATACAGTATATACTTGTAAGTGGTGGTAGGTTTTGAAATACCAATCTAATAAAAATAGAACTAATTAATTTCACTCTGGTCTAGATCGCTTGAAAAATCTAATGGCAATTTAGGAATCTATCACCAGCTGTCTGCCTACCTTAAAAACCAGTAAGATTTTTTTATTTCACATTTCTATACTAATCTACTAAAGAACTTGTGTTTTAGAAACAGGACAACCGAAGTACATCTCTCAAAGATACATTGGTACCGGCAAGTGTTTTAGAACCCGTGCTCTCGGTCTGCATAACCATTACACTACCGCCCTCGCCAAGAATAGAGCATAAACTTTCTGTACTGACTATACTACATATATTATTTTCATGTTTATACGAGTATATGTAGACTTACCTATCATAATCATAGAGATGTCGATGAATCTCCTGTGATTTCGGTTTCCTGATGATAAGAGCCCCAGCGGCGCCATCAGCTCTTTGCATACCAGAATGGGAGTGCCAAAAGTGGGTGCCTGAATGAGATGCGTTGAATTGGTATCTGAAAATAATATTAATTGCAAAATGATATAATAATAAAACTGTAAAAGCCAAATAAAATCCAGAACATTCCAATCAGAAAACAGAACTTGTAAAATAACTGTACAATGTTAAAGATGTTGTGACAAGGATTGACAAAGGAATGCTTCGATGGTTTTGGCACATGGAATGGATGAGTAAAGTAGTTTGACGAAAGAAATTTATAAATCTGATATGGATAGATGCGTTAATAGAGGCAGCCCCAGGAGAATGTTCCCTGACGAAATAGGAGACATCCTTAAGAAAGCTAGGTGGCCTGGTGCGAAAAACCGTAAAGCTTGTATGAAGAGAATTGTGGGTGTGATGGAAGCGAGGGAGTTGTGACAGGATCATGGAAAGTGGCGCTCCATTGTCTCTGTCTATCCCTGTGGGAGAAAGGCGTGATAATTTGATTGATTGATTGAGATATTAAGGTAATACTTAATACATAAAGTAGCTATTTTTTAAAATACATACCTAAAAGTTGAACCAGGCAATATAGGGCATTGAGTTACATAAGGTGTTCCATCCATGTAGGGAGTACGTTTCTGATGCTGTCCATGCCAATGTACTGTAGTGCCTTCTGTCATTAAACCATTCTCTACATCTACTATAATTCTATCGTTGTGGCAGACCTGTGTATATAGGAGTTAAAATTTACATTAGAGGTGAAGAATAAAATATTTAACTTTTATAGCAGCACTATAGAACCACATGGCTTGAAGAACCGACAACTGATGGGGAAGAAAGGTTCTAGGAGTGGAGACCAACGTAGGTTGGCTTCCCACTAGGTGGACTGGCGACATAGTGAAAGTCACGAATAACCGGTGGATGCAACAGGCATCTTGTTGTTCGAAATGGCGTTCTAAAGGAGAGGCCTATGTTCAGCAGTGGACGCATTCTGGCTGATGATAATGATGATGATGATGATCAGTACTAGAGACCTTGACTCGCCCGATGATGAGCAAGAGAGGGTCCGCCCGGTGACGACGATTGAAAAACCGATTTAGTACACGGTTACCTTAGTCGCCGTAGCAATGCCGGTCAAAGGTGCTTTTTCAAGCATATCTTGAAGGATTCAAGGTTATAGGATGGGGAGAACACATGGACTGGTAAAGCATTTCACTTGTTTTAAATGTTAATAGTGATTGAGTGTAGCTTATTGTTTGTAGATAATTATTCTTGTACATGAGATGTCAATAAACTATTTTATTTATATTAAAATTTATTATATATTAACTATAATAATTAAACTATAAATAAAAGTTTTTACGGCCTAACGGTCATGCCGTTGGGTCTTCTACCGACGACTGAAAAACCGAGCCATTTTGCGGTTGTCCCAGTCGCCGTCATTCTACCGACCAAAATATTATGTTTTAATCCGATTTTCCATCCATTGCCTTGAAAGGGGATAGAGTCCGTATTTTATTTCATCACGTATTGTTAATTTGTAACTTTTTTATTCATTTTTCTCTTATATAAAATTACAACATTGAGATATACAATTCTATATAATCTTACCTCAATAGCTGGTCCAGGCATTTTTCTATTAATAACATTTAACGCTCTATTCATTCCATCTGCTGGTATACAATCAGGTCTGAAGCAATCCGTCTCATTGTATGGACAATCATAACAAGCCTTACTCATCGTTTGATACCATTCTATCTTAAACAGATAGTAACATATCATCGGTTCTTCACCTTCAAAACATTCCCTGTGACAAGGATGGTCGCCTCCTATTAATTCTCCAGTCACGTCATCATATTTTACATTAGCTCTGTTTATATCTTCATTGCCTTGTTCTTTGAGTTTGTCATTATTTAGAACTACGTTTGGGGGGATTTTGTAACTGCTTCTATCAGGTTTGATTATTCTAGAAGCGCTTTCTGGAGTTTTTCTTGATGTTTCTTCTGTGTAGACATTCGTTGTGTCTATGTCGGTACCTTCCATTGTTACGTCATCAAGGCTACTGCCTCTTGGAGAGTTTGGTTTCGTATTTAGTAATGGTGCAACATTCTGTGTGCTAGCAGTTTGTGTATCTGTAAAGATAAAACAATATCAGGATAATAAGATGACAAATTTAGAATCTGTACTAGAATCTTAAGAACCGTGGGTGATAATTAGGGGAAAAGAGTTTTCGCAATAAGCTGTACTATATCGAAATCAAATAATATTTATTTAATTTATTATTGGAAAAATAATACAAAAGGCGGCTTGTCATTGTTTTTGTTGTGTAAAGAGCATAAGTAGGTATATAGAGAAAATTGTATAGTACCTATAATAAATTATTACAAACAATCAATCAATTAAATTTCCACACTAATAAAAAAGACAATTATTGCCTGTTACTTAGACTATTAAAAAACTGCATAATGTAAAGATAGAATAGAATAATATAGCGAGTAAGAGGATTAATTAAAAAGCTATAAAAATTTGATTCGACCCGTAACTTTGCACGTGACAGACTGATGTACTAACAAATGCGCCACGCGTGTCGTCTAATTAATTAATAATTCAAATAGCAGTATTATCATAACCAAATCATTTAATATATTTATTAATTTATTATGATTCAAACATAATTAATTTCACTAAATTTGGGCTTTATTGGAAGTAAATTAGAATGAGTTTCATTAATATTTAAAACCACTCTTTCTAGTAGGTTAAATGGCTCAATTAAGCTTCGAATTTAAATAATCTTAAAACATTTAATTACAGAGATATTTTACTCTTCAAAACAATGCCTTATCTATCAAATGTCAAAGTTCATATTTCTTTAACAGAACTTTTTCTGGAAAAATGTTTATTTTACGTCTTATTCTTGAAAAGGCAAAGCCATTTCTTTTCGTTTCCTGAAACAGCATTCACAGGGCCGGCATAATAAATGCGACTGCTACTTGCAGACTGTCATTCATATCCTACTATACAACCCTACTATACTATACATATACTATAATAGCATACTATACCAAACTCAACAATCGATTGTAAATCTCATACTTAAGAAGCCGCAACAAAAAGTTTTTCGACAGCAAAAAGTTTGTATTTTCAGTATGTTTTGTTATCGGCAAATAATAAAACGATAATTGATAGAGATATGACAAGAAAAAATAACAATATAACCCGAAAATTATATCCTAAAACAGATATATATTAAATAAATCATTTGAAAAAAAAACAATATAAATTGTTTAAAGCACAAAAAACATATTACAAATAAATTTAGAGAATACAATTTTGGAAAAATAGGCAGGCGGTAACAAGGAGAGAAGCAGAGCACACAGAAGTACGGGTAGATCATTTGCGAGACCATTTAGGCCTGTTTCACACGTATCACAACCACACCACATAGCAGCGACAAAAAGTAGTCAAGTGGTTACATATGAATAGTGACGCTGCAACTTTAAGTGACGATATGACGTTGTTGCTTGTACTTGCGGTGTGGCTAGTATTCGCTGACATGCATGTTTACTCCAGACTCTTGAAAACCAAAGGAAACAAAGGAAAACAAGGAAATATTGTTGAGTCGTTTAGTCGACACAACATTGTGTTTGCGAAGTAGTTGCCCGCTGATACGCGATGTCGCTAGTGGTTACGTTGTCGATGAAATGTTCGATTCCAAGTCGGAGCAAATATTTGTTTCATAGCTTTTATTTGTAATATTTAGATTTAATATTACAAATATTTGTTAATAAAAAAGTGGCGGGTATTTACCCCGGGTCTTGTTATAAAAGAGTGGTAGTGATAACTCAGATAATTCTGCTGAACCGAGGTAGTAACCCACCACTTACAAGTATACGAATCTTGAAGCGGCTCAGTCGCATTTTAAGATTTGGATTTTTACTACTTGTAAGTTGCTGGTTTCAACTACTTAGTTACAGGTATGTAGTTAGCAGTCACCTCAGCCTCAATTCATGGACTACATTCCAGCTTAACAAAAGGCGGGATGACGAGCCATAACAACATTACCGCCGACACTTCAGAAATTCACTGCAAAATTTGGTCCGTGTGTATAAAGTATTTAATTTCATACAAATAAGCGCTTTCTCGTGTATTGTTGTTGCGGTTGGAGTGATGCTGTGGTGCGGTTGTAGTATGTGTGAACAAGCCTTATCTGCCACTAGACCACGGTCACCTACAATATATTTATTTCTAAGTATATGCTCCTAACTCGTATGTCACAGCGAACTTTACATATTCAACGACAAGATTAATTAAACATCTATCACAATCTAATAGTCACTTTATGCCTTAGGGGATAACGTACAAAATAGATTCTTATTTTAGTTAAGGTCAGTGGACGTTGCCCAATTCGTGGCATTCATCTAAATGCACGTGCACAGTTTGATGGTTTAAGGCTTGAACACATAATGCGACACAGACACGACACGTTTACATAAAACATGTATTTTTTGTTTTAAATTAATAATTTGTATATATTTATTTGGTCTTAAGGCGTTACTTTTTTATTTACCTAATCTTTTATACATTAATATCGTGTCGCGACCTCTGATTTTCACTTGGCTGTTGCTAAGCAAACAAGGAACAGTTCAAAAGCGCCTGCGGTTGCGACTGCGTTCTATTTCTTGTTTTATAATTTGAGTCTTGAACATAATACGCGCCATAGATACGACACGGACATTTTTTTGTTTGTTTTAAACTTATCAAAATTAAGATAATTAATTAGTGCATATTAAAACAGGTTTTACCGTGTTATTAAATATTAAATTCAACTAAAATATGTATGCGTTAAATAAGTCTTTTTGGATTCAGAGATCAGCTCTTAATGTTGAGTCCGATCTACTGCTATCACAGAAAATGTCTGCAAGTGACCTAGGTTACAGTCTTTTTCAAGAAAAATAAATAAAAATCTTTTCAATGGTTTGGTATTGTGGCTACACATGTGACAGCACCTCCTCTAGTGTTAGGCTAGAATGCGGTCCATGAATAGAGGCAGCCGGAAACTAAGTCTGTTTTTTTAGTTGTCGTCACTCTTGGACCTTCTCTTGCTCATCATCAGGGGGGGGGGTCGAATGCAAATGTCGTGTCACAATAAAAAAATACGAGTAAGAATATCAATACAAATATTTTTTGCCGTTGGGGTGTACTACCAATGTGGTGCCAAGGGGTGCCAACCAGCTTATGATTTACAGTTCATTTATTAAACGATCCTCAACTCAATCGGTTGTTTCACTTCAAACCTCCCCCTGCACATGGCGACCGCGACAGGACACTATTAACTATAATCTTTTAATCTTGAATACAATGAACTTGCGACGCGATACGACAAAAATAAATACGCGTCGCAGTTTTCTGTAACGAATCTTTTAAAGGTGAAGGATTTTTACAACTTGTATGCACATACATCAAGGTCTCTAAGAAGAGGTCAAGCAGAGTTGTTTAGCAACAAAATTAATATAATAACAAACGGCTTAGATTTAAGACTAGATTCCAATTGCTTCTGGATTATACAACGCAGGATAATTGAAGGGAAAGATTAGGAATAGTGACGATAGCGGATAGAATAAGGAATAGCACAGTGCGCGATAGATGTGGTTTGAAAGAAGATCTAGTGACAAGGATTGACTAAGGAATGCTTTGGTCGTTTGGGCAAATGGAAAGAATAAGTGACAGTAGATTGACTAAAGAAATTTATAAATCTAATGTCACGATCCTGACTCAACTCCCTCGCTTCCCTCACATCCACACTTCTCTTCATACAAGCTCTACGGTTATGGGCACTAGGCAACCCATCTTTCTTGAGGATGTCTCCGATTTGGTCGAACCTTCCTGTCTGCTTCGTTTCACATCACATCCACATTCCTTTCATCGATCGACTTTAAAAAATTATCCGTAAAAATCACACACATACAAAATATAATGCTAAAACCCGACCTACCTCACTGAAACATAGACACATTAGTTGAAATAAATTAGCTTGCAACATTATAATTAATTCGAATAAAAAACCAATCATAATATCTACTTCATTCAACAGTATATCATTCGAATCCGTCTGGATTTTCCGTTTAAATTAATATTAAATGCATTTAAGTGGGACATCACTATTATGGTTCCCTAATACACTTTTTATTTTTTTATATTTTTTTAACCGACTTCAAAAAAGGAGGGCGTTCTCAATTCGACCTTATATATGTTTTTTTTTATGTTTTTAATGAATTTTAACTTTGTTATTAATGAATCGATTTTTGGCATCTTTTTTTGTTGAGACGCTATAAAAAGATGCCAAAATACTTCTATATCTGCCCTTGACTTTCCTGATGGTTAGTTAGGGGAGGTTGAAGAGCGCCGATGTCGGGCAATTTACGCAATTTACACTATATCACTATATTTACGCTTCGCTTGAACGATCCAAGATTATACGAGTACCAAAGGGAGAGCATTTGTACTCGCATTCTACTTATCGAAAGAAGCAAAGCGTCCTTTGAGTTCGACTGCCTATTCGATCGACAGAATACAGATTTTACGGAAGTGAAAAGAACAAATATACACTGTATAAATTAGCACTGAATTGGATAGAAAAATTTCACGCGAGCACATCAGTCGGCAGCGAATAAAATATATTTAATTTAATATTTTTATTTATTTACATTTCTATACTAAGCTACTAAAGTGCTTGAATCATAGACACATGACAACCATAGTATATATATCAAAGATGCATTGGTAGCGGTGAGTGGTTTCGAACTCGTGAGTGGTTCTCGGCTTGTGTAACCATTGCACAGCCACTACACCACGGTCGCCTTTATATCATTAACAATGATATTTATGTAATTAATCTACCAATTAAAACATAATATATATTTGTGGAATGTGGAATTGGAATTGGAAGTGGAATTTTCCTAATATAAAAATGTTATCTAATAGACACGCGATTATGGTCATTCGGTACTTGACAATTAAATAAAAGTTGAGCCTTTAAAATAAATAGCTTTAAAAAACTTATGGCGGAACTCTCAATTTAATAATCACGACTTGCACTTGACCATTTTTATTTATTCAGTAGACTACGAGTGCAATCACGCGCGTTATGTATAAATTTGAATTATATATTTTTTCCATTATTGTCATTTGTTTTATAAATTAATTAATTTAGTCATTTAATTGTAATGATACAAATTTATTCACATTAGTTTCCATAAATTACTATTAAATAGATCCGTTAACTTGGTAACTATACTGTTAATTAAGTATTTATAAGGAAAATTGTCATTTTAACAGCTGCTAAAGCGCGGGCTGGTAAATGCGAGCGTTTTTCTTACATTTCTAAACTAAGCTACTTAAAGTGCTTATATAAAATACATAATATAATATAGACACCGGCTCAAAACCACATTGTTTTGAAAAGGGATTCTCTGTTTGTGTGACCATTCTTTCTATTCACCACTATTTTGCCCCTATTTTGCTATGCAAGCGTGCCCCGCCCCTACTGGCTTTTCCGCAGAAGTTGAACCGGGTGCCGCATCCCGTAGTTTAATTATTACTTATATATTTATTAAACTTTATTGAACTGTAACATTACAAAAGGTGGACCTGATACCATCTTATCTGCCAGCCAAACCTTTGGTAATAAAATTTGTGAACGTTCAGTTAGCCGAAAAAGTTAAAAAAATCTGAATAAAAAAAATGTATTTGGAATACTAATGAAAATTAAAAGTATAATAAAATAGTACTTATAATAATAATACATAATATTTTTCATTTTTATGTTTAAAATCTCAATCATACAATAAATCCATGTCAAGTCTTTTTCCCACAGGGTTAGTCAGCAGTGAAGTAGCGTGGCGGGGGCGGCCCGCCCCGGGCGGCACATTTAGGGGGCGGCAAAATTTATAAAAACCGAAATAAATCGTTAAAATTTGAACCTGAAATTCATATTTTTGTTGTACCTATGATTGAAACTCCTAAATAAGGGGGCGGCAAATTTTTTTTCCGCTCCGGGCGGCTGACTTCCACGCTACGCCACTGATAGGCAGAGACAATGGAGCGCCACTTGCCACGATCCTGACACAACTCCCTCGCTTCTCTCACATCCACAATTTTCTTCAAAATAGCAATTTAATTTAAAAAAATACCTACGCAATTGTGAAGACTACTTACTTATAATGATAGCTGCGATACATATCCAAGAGATTTTCCTCCAAAATTGTGGTATTGAAAACATTGTTGCAATATGACCTGGAAAAGAAAACAATAAATAAAGGAGACTAGGCAGAAGTGGCCTATGAACCAACAGAGATATGGTAATCATTTTTGAAAAGTACACATGTTCTCGATTATCTTTTATTGTGATATCATCAAAATACGAGTATAACCCTGCAGTTTTGAGTTATTATTCCAATAAAATATAATTTTATTTGTGGGTGTATACAAAGGTTTCTACCTAATACTTTTAGCAATATTCTGTTGAAAATAATGTGTGTAAATAATTATTATCACTAGTAATTATATGGTCATCAAAATAACTAAACATTAGATATATTAGTAGATTTTTTCCGTGTTGGTAGCCGCCAATTTAAGTTCCTGCTATTAAGTATCTAATATTTGTTACATAGCTTCTATTTGTAATATTTAAGATCAAATTTACAAATATTTGTTAATAAAAAAGGCAGATTAGATTAGCAAAGATCCGGGGTAGTACCACCACTTACAAGTATACAGACCGTGAAGTGACTTAGTCGCACTTTGAGATCAGCTTGTAAGTTGCCGGTTTTAACTAAGCCGGCATAGTGGATTTGACTGCTACTTACAGTTATTAAACTGTAAGTAGCAGTCACCTCCATTCATGGACCGCACTACTGCTTAACATTAGGAGTTGCTGACATAAGTCGAGTCACAATTCAAAAAAAATGCATAGGTACGCAAAAGGAGGTGCAAAACATCTGACGTTAACTGATAAAACCGTTTCATTTTACAGTTGCTTCAGTCTTTGTCACTGTGCCTGCTAAATCTAAAATTTTGTTAGCAAAAATATAATGAGTAAAAATTGGCGGACGGATTTCTTACTCCCGAGTGTAGCTTAAAATCGCATCAAAGTAGAGTATTATATATTAGGAGCACTATTTCCTTTTTAAAAATATAAATTTAAAAGAAAGACGACGTTGAATCACAAAATGGCTGACGTTAATGTATTTAAACCTACCCATACGTGACATAAGATCAGCGAACAGCGTTTTTAGTAATGTTAGAAGCGTTTTAATCAATTACTTAATAATACAGTTATTACAGTTATTTTTGGAATAGAATAGGTATTTTGGTTTGTTTTAATCCGCTATTCGTTGTTATCGCACCAAATCCTAATTTTCTCTAAGTATGTTGTCTAAAAGCAAAACACAATGGGATTTACTATTTTTCTAACATCGTTATTTTAGTATTTTCTTAAATTTTGCGCGAACATTGATTAATGAATTAAACTAATTTTATGCGGCTCACTATCGCGTTTATTGTAATTTTAACTTATTTACGTAATCACTTGCCCGAGGGCCCCCTAAAATATATTTAAACTATCTAATGCAGTGTTTCCCACCGTGGGGCCCACGCCCTACAGGGAGGCAATTTAAAAATGGACTCGACTAGAATTTAACCGTTTCGCTTAGGGTTATTTATATCGGTGACAAATTTAACAATAAAAGCAAATTCTTAAAAAAATGATGTAATCATTTATATTTCTTGAGGAAACTAAACAATTTATAAGGGTTAAAAATTATTATTATTATTCGGAAACACTGATCTAATGTCCCTGTGTTATCATCGGAATGGGCAACGACAAAGTAGCACCACTTTTTACGATCCAACCCATTCGGTTATTTTACGCTTAGAACTCTATTCTCAACAATTCTATGGTTGTAGTTAATGTGGAGAGGATCCCACAGATTTTAGCCAGAATACAATTTTCAAACTCATCCCTGACTTACCCATCTACTTATTCAATTGAAAGAACGAGCATTTTATTTAGAATAGATTCTCATCATATGCTTCGCATCACCTTGAATGACGTAATATCAAGGCCATCATTTAAAAAAAATATATTTAAAAAACGTAATATTTCGTACGAATAAGCTTTAAAGCATTTAATGAATTAAACAAATTTTATGCGGCTTACTATCGCGTTTATTTTGGTTTTGATTTTACAATTCACACAATATCTTCAAAAATTGTAGCCTATGTGTTATTCTGATTTATAAGCTATATTATTGTGAAGTTTCATTAAAATCCATTCAGTAGTTTTTGCGTGAAAAAGTAACAAACATCCATCCATCCATCCATACTCACAAACTTTCGCGTTTATAATATAAGCAAGGATGTTGTTGCGTTGTATATTTATATTATATTTTGTATATGATAGTAAATTAGTAATTTTAGATTTAATTAATTTAATGAACCCACAATCCCTGCTCACTATCCCAAAAGTTAGCTGGTAAATGTCATTAGACATTAAGCTCGCCTATGTACATGTGTTTTATTATACTGTGCAATAAAGAATTTATCTATCTATCTATTAGGTATCTTTTCATTGTCATACTGCATTTTGAATAAAGACATCGGGACACTAAGCTCCTATTATGCCGCTTTTATCATTAAAATAAAACTAATGCTGCCCCATAATCCAGTGTCATTCAAGGCACGTTTTGCACTGTACTTAATGTTAGCGATCATTTCTAGAGTTCCGCACTGTGTACTAAAAAGAACCAATAAAATGTAAAATATGATATCTACTTTGTATTTTGAAATTATTTGTAACATATATTAATCATTTCTTAGATTTTGCGCGAACATTGAACTATTGTAAAATTAATAACAAAAATAAACTCGATAGTTAGCCGCATAAAATTTGTCTATTTTAACAAATATTAAATCACGATTTTAAGTTTCAATCATCAATCATTCAAATTGTCTTTAATAACTTTCTTCACATCAACTTTTAACACAGACTCTATGGGTATGATAGGAGTACTTTGGACTCCTGTCCTTTTAAGAATGTCGCCGATACATTCTATGTTTCTAGATATTTGAAGTAAAATATTTCATTTTGCTCGTTTGAGCACATTCTTCGAGATTTTGATGTGAAATATGGATATTTTCGCATATCTTATTTTGTTTCAAGTCAAAAACTCCAGGAATTTGCGTACCATATAATATAACAAAAGAGCGCCGCGACTTAAAGTGACTCAGTCACATTTTGAAATCAGTTTGGAAGTTTTGCCGAGTTAAAACTTCCACATTATTTATCTATAGTAGAAATCTTCTCTATTCATGAACAGAACTCCACCATTTTCGCACAATCAGGTGAGGTGTCCAGCCACAATAAAAAGAAATATTTACTTATTTATACACTCTTTTTTTATGTATTAAGAAACGCAATAACAAACGTTTCGAGAAGCTTTTTAACCTTGTTCCTACCTCGTCTTTTCACACCCGTAATACACGCACAGGTCATGGGGAAGCATCCGCATTGTGACAAACGAATAGGAAGTCTAACTAAAAAGTTCGGTGCGTCATTTCTTTGTAGAACAATCGACAAGTGGAATGCTATACCAGCCTATTTGTTCTCTCCATTCTATAACCTTGAGTCCTTCAAGCGATGCGTAAAGAAACACTTTTGGGCGGCATAGTGACGGCGACTGGGGAAGCCGTAACTGTTTTTTTCCAGTCGTCTGCACTCTTGGAACTTCTCCTGCTTACCATTGGCAGGTCGCAATTAAATGTCGAGTCACAATAAAAATAAAAAAAACTACCATAGAAATTATCAAAATAAAATAGATAACAATGCTACAAGACCACAAGCTAAAGAAACGGAACAAACGCTTGGCCTATATTTTTTTACAACACAATTACTAAGCGTAAAGATATCCCGGTTAATAAATGAGGGAGAGACGAAAAAAAAATATAATGATCAACTATTATTACCAGTTCCGTTACAATTCATAACTTAAGGCGACCGTGGTATAGTGGTAGTGCAATGGTCACGCAAACCAAGAGCACAGGTTCAATACCACGTGCCTGTACCAATGTATCTATTGATATTTTTTATTTTTTTATTTTTTTTATTTACATTTCTATACTAAGCTACTAAAGTGCTTGTATCATAGAAACAGGACAACCAAAGTACATATATAAAAGATACATTGGTACCGGTGGGTGGTCTCGAACTCGTGCTCTCCAGTTTGTGTAACCATTGCACTGCCACTACACCACGGTCGCCTTAATATGTACTTTGATATTTTCTTAGATTTAGCGCGAACATTGAATAATGAATTAAACAAATTTTACGAGTTTGCGGCTTACTATCGCGTTTATTTTGGTTTTGATTTTATAATACAATTTTATTTTATTATTCCAACCTTTCAAGAGCTTTGTAGCCATCGTGGAGAGACAGTCTATAGTAAGCCGAATAAAATTTGTATAATTCACATGTTTTTTGGTCGCACTGTCTTTTTTTTATTGTGACTCTACATATGACAGCAGCTCTCTTGATGTTAAGCCGAAGTGTGGTCCATGAATGAATGTCACTGCTACTACAATTCAATAACTGTGAGTAGCAACCTCATCCACTAAATGTCTTTATGCTATAAGCACTTTAGTAGCTTATTATAAAAATATAAAATAAATAAAATAACAAAGGTCCAAGGTCCCGCCTGATGGTGAGCAAGAGGAGGTCCAAGAGTGCCGTCGACTGAAAGAACCGAGTCAGTTCACGGTCACCCCAATCGCCATTCTATTCTGGCCATTTTGTAGTATATTTTTTATTTGTGTTTTATTTTACATTTAAAATAACCACAGAGTCTGTATGAAGTAAAATTTGGATGTGAAGGAAGCAAGGGAGTTGTGTAAGGATCGTGGCAAGTGGCACTCCATTGTCTCTGCCTATCCCTGTGGCAAAAAGGCTTGACAATTTGATTGATTGATTGATTTTACATTTCTATACTAAACTTGTATTATAGGAACAGGACAACTAAAGTACATTATTAAAGATACATTGGTACCGGTGAGTGGATTCGAACTCTTGCTTTTGGTTTGTGTAACCATTGCACTGCCACTACACCACAGTCGCCTTAAATTTAAATTGAAAAAAAATTACTTAAACCCTTATTAATGCATGTCTAAAACGCGTTTAACACGATATTATGTTTAGTTACTTGTTTAACAGTCAAGAACAGGGCCGTCTTAAGCATATTCAGCGCCGGGGTGCGAAAGTCAAGGCTCCGCTCGCGTGGTCTCGGTGTAGTAGGTAACTGTCGAAGTTTATGGCGGTCGGCATGCGCCCCCTAGGACTCTGCGCCCGGGTGCACCGCACCCCTTGAACCCCCGGGTAAAGACGGCCCTGGTCAAGAAGATCAAAAGGGGATAAATATGCAATATTAATTCTAGCCGCGTATTTATATCATTTTATGCAGTTATTTATAAACAATCATAGAGCAAAACCTATATAAATATTTATGAATCGTAACGGAACTTGCAATAATTGTAGATGCAATATAAATACTGAGCACGGTTCTGAATTATTATAAGGCAACTATGGTTAAGTGGTAGTGGGTAGTTCGATTACCGGCCGGTGCTAAGATTTGTTTCAACCGACCGTGGTGTAGTGGTCGTGCAATGGTTACACAAACCGAGAGCACGAGTTTGAGACCGCCCACCGGTACCAATGTATCTTTGATACATGTACTTTGGTTGTCCTGTTTCTATGATACAAGCAAGCACTTTAGTAGCTTAGTATAGAAATGTAAATAAAATAAATAAATATATATATAAAAAATAGCTTTTATTTGTAATAAATACCATGAATATTTGCTCTGGGTCTGGATGTCTAAGAGTGGTAAGCCAATTACAAGTATACAGACCGTGTGACTTAGACGCTCTAAGTTTCACGGATCTTTCAGGATCAGATTGTAAGTTACGGGCTCAGGCGGCTAGAGGCAAGCCGCGAATCGTCTTACAAAATCTTAGTTGCCGACATAGTTGATGTGATTTACAGTTAGTAAATAGTAGTAACAATCACCTCCATTTATGGACCGTACTCCAACATCGTTAAGGCCGGTTACTGTGATATGTCGTGTCACAATAAAAAAAAATGCAGTTGTCCTCTAAAACCCTCTAAATATTGCCACGATCCTAACACAACCTTCTCACAACAGCTACAGTTCTAAATTAGGAGAGAACCGTATCTACTCTCTGTACATATACGTTAAATTCTTTTTTATCATTCACTGTTAAACAAAAAAAGAAAATAATAAAGCCTTATATGCATTCCTTAGACGCCCTTTTTCAATGTGTCAAAGTTTACTTTTACGTACAGCAGCTTTATGCACTCGAAAAGACGTTGTATTTGCGCATCCTAGCGTACCTGATGCACTTAATGAAAACACACTAAGAGGCGATTTTTTATTTATTTCTATACTAACCTACTAAATATGCTTATATCATAGAATCTGAGCAAACAAAGTACATATTATAGTTTTTTCTATACTAAGCATACTTATATCATAGAAACTAGGCGACCAAAGTACGAGTATCTTTATTTTTTTTTATTTATAGTTTTTACCTATATAATCATGTAGAGTTTGTGAACAATAGATGTCACTTTTTCACACTTTATTATTAATGTATACTTTACTGTAAAAAAGTACACATTGCGGAATTAAAGCCATGAGGTTTTCTCTTTTATTTTATTTTAGAGAGATTTTTTTTACAGAGTGCAAAATTGAGTATAATAGGAAGCTCTAAATAAATAAAATAAACATTAAAGAAGTGTACTCGTATATCTTTTAATAATCCACGATGTCCAGGTGGCAGCGGCCAGCGGGCGCGAAATAGTATAATGAACTCGTTAAAACAAAATAGGGCCCACCGTGATTTCTTATAGAATTTTGAAAGTTTTAGGTATCAGCAAGCTTCCATAAGAGCTACATGCTAGAAAAAGACAAACAGAAGGGGGCTTAACTGCAAGAAGCCCCCTTGCAGTTGTCTCTCTTCCACCACGATACACAGGACAGTGCTGGATGAGGTGGGGTCTATTATTATATCTCTATGGTTCAAATGAGTCTGAATTAGTTTCGCAATTGTACCCACAATTACTAATCTACAATTAGCGCTACACTCGTTTTTTCTTACTTTTGGGCAAGAAAACATTTGTCGGATACACTAGTTTTTAATAAATTACATTTATATCCTTACTGTGTTTTAATTTTAAACAACATAGCATCTAGACTTTATATTTAGTACCTACCTGAACCCTGCTATAGAAAATTCTACTCTATTGTAGCCTGTTATTGTTAAAGTAATAAACAGTTTTTTTATTTATTTTATGCTTTTTAATGTGTTTTTATTTGGTTTTCCGTGGTATTGCCACCACTTACAAGTGTACGGACCGTAAAGTAATTTAGTCAGGTTTCAGGATCAGCTTGTAAGTTGATGGTATTAACTAGGCCGGCATAGTGGATGCTATTTCTGCTTACAGTTTTTTATTATTTATGAACTTTAGCTTAACATCCAGCGGATGCTGTCATATTATGTGGAACCATATAAAATAAATGTAAAAAGAGACAATGGAGGTCTTTTATTATTGTCTTTCATCAATCTTCTTTTCCCATCCTCTCAATGTGCCCACCCCCCGCGAAACTCCATCTCAATCCTTGTCACTACATCTTTATACGCTTTAAAAAGTATAATAAAATCTCAAGAATAATATAAGATAATTTTATCTACAAATATGTATAGTTAAATAGTCGATAAAATATATCGAAAAACTTTTACACTATAGAGAATATAAGTCTACAAGATTGTTCGTTTTTATTTGCTTTGTACGATAAAAGTCTGGCAGACAGGTAGAACTTGACTCAGGGGAATCCCGGATCGAGTTGGAAAACTCCGCAATAACTTCTCAATTCACTTTTACTTTAAAATACAAATTGAGAGCACTTCGGAAAATTATTCATTTAATACTTTATTGTGCTCTAAACACAAAAGGCTTTACTTACGTCTTTACCTACGTCTTTAGTCTTTAATATTTACCTATATTTTAACAATGCAAGGCGACCGTGGTGTAGTGGCAGTGCAAGGGTTACGCAAACCGAGTGCACGGGATCAAAAACCACTTGCCGGTACCAATGTATCATTAATGTACTTTGGTTGTCCAGTTTCTACGATACAAGCACTTTAGTAGCTTAGTATAGAAATATTTAAAAATATAATAATGGATCATCTAAACTATAAATTGCATAAATAAGTACAATTGAAAAATAATACAATGAAAAATAAACAAAACAGTCAATGACCTTTAAAGTAAATAATAATATCGTATTACGGATTGCATCTAGTTACGTCACAAGTGTGTCAATGACGCTTATTATTCGCTTGTGATTTCGGATTGGCGGATGAAGATTTTGATGATGCGTCTACACTTTAACAATTACCTATTAAAAAAAACATTCAATTGATTTGATTAAGCTAGGGAGAGTTAAGGAAAATCAAAAAGTGGTGCCTAGTCTGCCGATCTGAGAACACTGTCCAACTTCAAGCTAATAGTCAATTTCAGATTGCATTCCACTCATTGAGTAGGTTCTAGCGCATTAACAACCTATATAGTAGTTTTTATTATTTTATTTATTTTTACATTTAGAAACAGGACAATGAAAGTACCATAGACCGATCAAATCAAAACATCAATTAACAAAATATTCCCTTGCGCCTGGCAGGAACATAAGCCACGCCTCCTTCGGCTAATAGTCAAAACAAAAAACTAAATTCCAGTTTTTTAGCCTTTTTATGTATATATTAAAAGGTACATTGGTACCGGCAAGTGGTTTTGAACCTGTGCTCTCGGTTTACGTAACCATTCCTCTACCACTACATTATAGTCGCCTTAAACAAATCTAAATTAATTGAAGCGGAATAAGTTTAGCGTATCTACTGGTGCTTAACAAATCGTGTAAGCGCGGCATAAATTAAATCCTATGACGCGAACATGAGAAACATCTGGTTTTTAATACAAATTTAATTTTTAAGAATGTGAATAAAAACTTAACTGGACTGCATTTTTATTGGTCATTAAATTATATCTTTTTTAATTAATTAAGTTTTTGTATGTAAGTAAATTGTGCAAATTATTTAAACGCGCGTAACTCAGTAATTTTTATTTTATTAGTACATGACATAATATTTATATCACATTACATATAGGACTTGCGGGCCGATCGCGCAACTTCAATAAGATAAAATGAAATTCATTCCCATTTGTCAAAAAGTTACGCGGTCGTTGTTAGTGTCAAAAACTTATATTTATTCGGACAATGTGTTTCAATGAACTGTTAATAAACATTAAAATTCTCAGTGTGTTGCGGGGATGCAATTTTAATTTTGAAGCTCATTAATGGATTTCAATTGTCAAAACAAAGCCTATTCCCATTGTCATTGAGTTACGCGGTGGCCCGTAGATGTTAATCTGGAGTGCGATCCATGGAGGTGTCTGCTTTTACAGTTAAATAACTGCAAATATCAAGCTGGCCTGATTCCGAAATACAACTAAGTCACTTCAGGGTCTTGTACATTTTAAAGTGGTGGGTTATGCCTTGTATCGTCAGACTTGTTAAAGTTAACAAGAGTTCATTACAACTGATTAATTGTGTAATTAGAGAACAATGTTTCTATGTCGAATTGTAATCGACTCTTCTATTTTTTTACGTTTCCTTCCTTAGCACTTTCAAGGGCAATAAATTTAACCTTCGTAGTATGTTTATTGTCTTTATTTTGCAATCTAATGTTGTGATTGTGAAGCTAAGGTTTTGACTTAAAATGGTATTAAAACGGCATAGTAACGGCGACTGAGGCAATCGTAAACTACATCCGTTTTATCAGTTGTCGGCGCTCTTTGACTTTCTCTTACATCTCAAAAAAATAAAAATATCTTTTTTTATTTACATTTCTATACTAAAGTGCTTGTATCATATAAACAGGACAACCAAAGTACATATATCAAAGATACATTGGTTTTTTTTTTATTGTGACACGACATTTGACATCGACTTGCCTGATGATAAGCAAGAGGAGATCCAAAAGTGCCGACGACTGAAACAACCGAGTTAGTACGCGGCTGTCTCACCCGCCGTCACTATGCCGGCCAAAGGTGCTTCTTCACGCATCGCTTGAAGGATCCAAGGTTATAGGAGGGAGAGAACACATGGGCTGGCAAAGCATTCCACTTGTCGATTGTTCTACAAAGAAAAGATGCACCAAACTTTTTAGTTCGACTACCGATTCTGTCGACAAAATGTGAATGCTTCCCCCGACCAGTGCGGGTGTTACGGGTGTGAAAAGATGAGATAGGAACAAGGTTAAAGAGCTCCTCGGAACATTCCCCGTGGTATAGGCGATAGAGGACGCAAAGAGCCGCCATGTCTCTGCGTAATTGCAGAGGCTCCAGAGTTCGCGTAACCTCTACATCTCCTATGATCCGGACAGCTCGGCGCTGCAATGAATCCAGGGCATTGAGAAGATACTTGGCAGAGCCGTCTCAAAGATGCGAACAGTACTCCGCGCAAGAGCGAATTTGAGCCTTGTATAAAAGCAGGCGAAGCTCTGGCGCGAAGAACCGCCGCACCTTGTTCAGGATGCCAAGTTTGCGGGAGGTGGTCTTAATAGCCCGCTCAATGTGATCCCTGTGATTCAGGTCGCTGCGAAGGGACATCCCTAAGATATCCAGTCTGTCCGAAGTACCAAGGGAAATGTTACGAAGAGAAGGAAGGGGGATAAACGGGGATTTTTTCGTCGAGAACGCGCACACCTGAGTCTTGTCTGCGTTGAACTGAACCAGGTTCTCGTCGCCCCAATGGGTAATACAATCAAGAACCCGGTTCAGCCCCGCTACAACAGACTCTCTCATATCGGCTATCTCCTGTTTTCCGGCTGCGGGGCGGGCAGTGTAGCGTCCATGCACCGTGCTGTCGTCTGCATAGCAATGAATGTTGGATCCAAGGTCCAGCATGTCATTGATATGCAGTAGGAACAAGGTCGGCGACAGCACAGAGCCCTGAGAAACGCCAGCATTCACCGACACCCTACGTGACGCGCTGCCATCCACAACAACGCGTATGGAGCGGCCACGCAGGAAGTCGGCTATCCAGCCATGCAGACGGTCAGGTAAACCGTATGCCTCGAGCTTGGAAAGAAGGGCCAGGTGCCAGACCCTGTCAAACGCTTTGGAGATGTCCAAGCCGATGGCAAGGGCCTCTCCGTTACCGTCCAACGCTTCAACCCAGACGTGCGTGGTATACGCCAGAAGGTCACCAGTTGACCGTTTCGGCCTAAAGCCATATTGACGGTCATTGATCAGCTGATGACCCTCCAGGTAGGCCATGAGGCGGCTATTAATTATCCGCTCCATGACCTTGCACAACACTGAGGTTACAGCTATCGGACGGTAGTTTGCAGGGTCCGAACGGTCACCTTTCTTCGGGACCGGTTGCACATTGGCCCCCTTCCAAGCCCGAGGCACACAGCCCGACGAGTATGAGAGTCGGTACAGCCTCGTCAAGACGGGAGTCAATTCCGCTGCACACATTTTAAGCACAAGCGCTGGGATACCATCAGGCCCATTGATGGTATTGGTAAACAATTGCTATACTCGTAATTCAGAAAACTTTGATTCTTGAGATTTTCTAAAAGATTTTTCTATCTGTCTTATCTTTTTACTCTCCGTGATACCTGTACAGGAAGGAGGAAGTCTTTCCATTCTGTCGACCGAATAGAGAGTCGATACTTACAAACGGTTCGTCGCCTCGATTCTTTGTCAAACAAAATATTTTAAGAGTAGTAGGCAGTGGTACCCAGTCTGCCGATCCGGGGTAGTACCACCAGACCGTGAAGTATACAGACCGTGAAGTGATTTGGTCACGTTTCGGGATCAGCTTGTAAGTTGCCGGTTCCATCTAGGCCGTCATAATGGATGTGATTGCTACTCACAGTTATTGAATTGTATTAGCAGTGACATTCATTCATGGACCACACTTCAGCTTAACATCAAGCGGGGTGCTGTCATATGTAGTCACAATTAAAAAAAATACCAGCTTTTTGCCCGGCATAGCGACAGCGACTGGGGCAACCGTGAATCAATTCGCGATTTTTCAGTCCTTAGCACTATTGAAGCTTGGAATTTGATTGTCGACTCACATTTAAAAAGTAAAGTATATTTCAGAGAAGGCCCAGAAATGAGCTCTAAAAGATGAAGTGAAACGTTATGAATTGAATTTTAATTGCAAAATTATAACCGATCTGATATCATAGGTGAAATAAATATCAAATAGAACTCGGTCAGCTTTGCTTTTAGCTAATTTCACACGTATATTAACATAGTTATTGCAATTTATTGACTTTACATTATGTGTGACAAATATTTAGGTAACGTAACAAAGCAAATATTATGCGGCCTACTATCGCGTTTATTGGTGATCACGATGGCAACAAAGCTCGGATAAAAATCGAAACGTCGGATAAAAATTTGTACAATCTTAAACCAAAAATAAACGCGATAGTAAGCCGCATAAAATTTGTTTTATTCATTAGTTAATGTTCGCGCAAAATCTAGGAAAATTATATTTAGATATTGTTTATATTTTATTTTATTGTGACTCGACATATGACAGAACCCCACCTGATGTTAAGCTGGAGTGCGGTCCATTAATGGAGATCACTGCTACTACAATTCAATAACTTTAAGTAGCAGGCACATCTACTATACCGGTGTAGTTGGTACCGGCAACTTACAAGCTAATCCCGAAACGCTACAAAGTCACTTTACGGTCTGTATACTTGTAAGTGGTGGTACTACCCCGGATCAGTACCACTTCCAACCTTTCTTATTCTTATAATTCAGATTTACACGTATTTACAATAGAGATAAAACACACATAATGCAGTGATTTTTTTCTATACTCGTACATCACTGATTCGTAAAGCTATTTAAAAAAAAAAAGATAAGTCCGCTACGCGTAAAATCCCGGTTTTGATTCCCAGTCGGAGCAAAGATTTGTTAATTACATATTATTTTGTAATATTTAATAATTAGTTTAAATAATTACTTGGAGGCTACCATGGTGTATTGGCAGTGCAATGGTTACGCAAACCGAGAGCACGGGTTCAAATCCTCATTATTATTATGTACTTTGGTTGTCCTGTTACTATGATACAAGCACTTTAGTAGCTTAGAATATAAATGTTAATATAGAAACAATAAAAATAAAATAAAATATTTATTATTAAAAAAAAGGCGGATATTAACTTTAAGATTCCATTTATTAATTGTTATTATTTTTGTAGATAATATGCAAACAAAATTAACATGAATTAACAAAGGATTGTATGTAAATAAAGTCGGTTATTGCATGAAACATTAATAACAACGTGAATATTTAATAACCCGCATACAGATTCGCTGCAACATTGTATCCATTATGCGGTCGCTTGTAGTTTAAATACGCGTGTTTTTATCTTCGTTTTTATATATAAAAAAAACTTAAAAGATATCTCGTTAAAAGGTACATAGGGGTAGAGTCTGTCTAAGCCCAAATGACGCGCCCCTCCACTGCATTTACGTGCGAATATAAAATATGGATGCAACACACCGAAAATGCAATTGTTTTTGGTCATTCAGTTGCTGGTTAGACACATAAGGAGGATCACGATGATAAAGTATAGTAATATAATTGGTAATATTTGTATTCACACATTTAATAAAATAATAAAGTGGAGGGGCGCGTCATTTATAGTTAGACAAGCTATACATTCCGGGAAACGAACTATCAGTACGACTAGGAGTAGGAAGTCAACACCGGCCGTTATTTTAATATTGGTAGGAAAGCGAGGAAGATGAGTGCCTACCACTCTTTGATAACCAGAACCAGAGATAAAATATTATTATAATATATTTTAAGTCATTTATTGAGAAACAGATAAAATTAAAAGAATGGTTGATATAATTAATAAATATTACCAATAAAAGCTATGAAACAAGTATTTGCTCCGACCGGGAATCGAACCCATGCCAACCAATCGGCCACGCCTTTGGTCCAGAACTATTAAAGTTTCTTAAAAGAACAAAATAAAATTCCCCTGTGGCTTGGCATATTACAGAACGATCAAACTTAATATAATTAAATATTACAAATAAATACTATGAAATAAATCTCTTAGTTACAATTTTTTTTATTGTGACTCGACATATGACAGCACCCCGCTTGATGTTAAGCTGGAGTGTGGTCCAAGAATGGGGGCGACTGCTACTACAATTCAATAACTGTGAGTAGCAATCACATTCACTATGCCGGCCTACTGAACCGGCAACTTACAGGCTTTTTTATTATTAACAAATATTTGCAATATTTAATATAATTATCAAATATTACAAATAAAAGCTATAAAACAAATATTTGCTCCGACCGGGAATCGAACCCGGGACGCAACAATCCAATTCGCTAAACGTTTGTCCAGGCCTGTCGTCAAATAATTGCAAACTTACCAATCAATCAATCAATCAATCAAATTGTCATGACTTTTTCGCACGGGGATAGGCAGAGACAATGGAGCGCCACTTGCCACGATCCTGACACAACTCCCTCGCTTCTTTCACATCCACAATTCTCCTCATACAAGCTCTACGGTTATGGGCACTAGGCAACCAACATAATATAACTTACCAACATAATATAATTAATGTATAAACGATCTTGAACTTGACCGGCTGATAACAATAGTTACCTTGCATTATTAAACTCGGTACGCTACAATAATTTTCACACAAAAAGTACTTAATTATTCTATACAGTCTGTTGGTCAGTAGCGGTGAATCTATTAAGTTTTTATGCATTCATATTTTATAGACGTACTATCTTAAAGTGGTATTAATATTATTATAAGGGATATAATAGAATTCTTGTAAAGATAATATAATAAGTTTTATTGTTTTGTTATAAATATCATTAAATTATTACAAAATTGCCATAGGGAAACGCAGAGCCATCGGAGTACCACTTTTAAAGAATCTTGACACAACTCTCTCATGCGTAGTATTTTCTTAGATTTTGCGCGAATATTGATTAATGAATTAAACAAATTTTATGCTGCTTACTATCGCATTTGTTTTTATCTAACACCTGGGACCCCATAATACTCAAGTCCCAAGTCCAGCAAACTGTCAAACCAGATGACACCGACAGTTATTTTTGCAAAAATTTGAAATAAACCGGACACAGAATAACAAAATCAAAACATCAAATGGGGTAGTTTTGGAAACAAGAACAGCATCAACCAATAGGACGACAAACACCTCAGTCTCTCCGTGACGCAAGGCAAAGCTCTCGATGTCAGTATAATAAAAAAATGTAAAATATAAACCAAAATAAACGCGATAGTAAGCCGCATAAAATTTGTTTAATTCTCTCATGCGTGTTTAAGAGATAGATAGTTGGTAGTCATTTGCCAAGTTTGCCGATCCAATGTGGTAAATCCCGGCAGATAAAAATAGCAGTGACTTTTGAGGTGCGCATGTATAGTATATAGACGACTGCGGTGGGCGCAGGTACGCACATCTATACAGTCGCAGAAATTAATGATTTATTAAATTATTTAAAAGTAATTGGACAACTTACGGCTAAAAAGTCAGATAGAAACAATAAACAAGGCCACTTACAAGTTGATACAAATAATAATAAACTAAAACACTTATATAATAAAAAAACAACAATACAATAAACAAAGACCTAACATACATAAACCTATACACACATAAACAAACCAACACCTTATTAAAAGTAATAACAATAAATAAAGTATAAATAAAAGTAAAAAAAATATATTGTTACATTTTTAAAAAATATAATCACCTACGTAAACTGGAAAGTAAACAGTTACTGCACAGCTTAATTGACAGCGCTCTTTTTATCTGCCGGGATATATACCGATCGTGTACAGACCGTGAAGTGACTTGTCACGTAAAAAGGCATGACAATTTGATTGATTGTTTCATAGAAACTGGACAACCAAAGTACATATTAAATCAAAGGTGCATTGGTACCAGAAAGTGAAGCTGAACCCGGGACTCTCGGCTTGCCTTTATTTTACTACCACTACACCCTGATCGCCTTTATTTGATACATTAATAGATTGACGTAATCTATTATTAAGTTATTATAAACAAATAAGTTTCCCATTGAAGCTTTAATAATAATCTTAGAAAATAATTACAATAATTTTCATACAAAATTATAATCAAGATCACGACCTACCTCAAAGGAGGAAAGTAATCAAACTAATCATTGTATTTTAATTAGAATTTATAATTGAATTTGTTATAAGGTTAAAACAACAAGGCCGGCATAGTGGATGCGACTGACAGTTATTTTAGGTTGACTCATATACTATAGATGCTACTATACTATCCACAGAGTAATATAAGTAGCAGACGCATCCACTATGCCGGCCTAGTTGGAAAGAGCAACTTGCGAGCTGTTCCCGAAACGTGACTGAATCTATTCAAGGTCTGTAGACTTGCAAGTTGTGTAATGATCTACAGACTGGCTAAACAACCGTCAATTGTCAAATTTACATTCCTAAAAATATTTAAAAAAAAATATATAAAAAAATTAATTAAAAAAAATACTAGGAATATTATTTTAGTTAATTCATAATAAAGGTATACTTAAATTTAAAAAAAACACGATTTTCAATGTTTAAAAAAACATTTAACCATTTATATATATATAGAGCGCGTGTTAGTTTTATATGCGAACATTGTTCGAACATGTTCTATATAGATATTTACTCGTATTTATTATACATTATTTTAAAGTTATTTGTGTACCAATAAAAACTCGTAAATAAGTTAGGGTTAGTTATAGTGTTTGCTCTATTAACGCAAAAATTATGACGGTAAAACAATCGTCAACAAAATGACGACATAATGAATGTTTGTATCATAATCAGACACTATACCAACATACCTATAATAACAATACTTTGGTATATATATTTATTTATATATATATATATATATATATAACAATAACATACCTACATTTATTCGCTATACAACTATTCATAACAGGGATATTAAGGAACTCCGTAACCGTAACCGAAACTATCTGATATCCGAAATAAAAACCCATCCGTAACTATAACCGCATCCGTTATAAAAGATTCGGATAGGGGCAGTCTCCTAATCTACGACACTATAGTAGGTAGCTATAATAACTTATATGACTGATTGTAATACCAAAAAATCACTTACATATTTGTATTTTACCCTTATACATTTAATATCCGTACGCGAAATTATTTGCAACTGTCGGATGATCCGAAATAAGTATATATCCATAACCGTATATGAAACCGGTATAATATTTTTTTTATATCCGTAACCATATCCAAAATTTCATGGCTATAACAACCCTAGTTCATAGTCGCACACACCGTTCATAGTCGGGGTCACGGGCGCTCTTATGTAAATAATACGAGCTCACTCAAAGCAATTAACAATTTATACTTCAATAGAGTTAAGTATTTTGTTATCGTAAAAATAAAGTACCTAATAAAATAACACGGATTTGATTCGGTACTTGGGAAAATCACTAGAGTATGCGAACAGGAAAATTAGTCAAATGTTTTGTTAGGTCTTACGAAGTTTGTAATTTAAATTCGAATAAATTTTCCTAAAGTATTACTCCTATTTATTAGTCCTAAAGTCGACACTACAGTAGAGAGAAAGATATGTTTATCTGTTCCGTGGTCGACATTAACAGATGTTATTCGACCGATCACCGCCAAATGTTAAGAAAGAATGGACAGAATAAAATAACAAAATCAATCAATTATTCAAATTGTCACGCCTTTCTCCCACGGGGATAGGCAAAGACAATGGAGCGCCACTATTAGTTTTTATTATGTTTGGATATAGACTGTAGGACTAGTTTTTAATATCAATCACAAATTCTATAACTTTTCGGCACTTTTTTTGAGGTTCCTTGTTGGTTGCCAAAATATTTTTTATTTATTGTGACACGAGATCATTTTACAAAATAAAATAAAAACGTACTTGTGACGTCATATAATTATTACTAATGATATCACAATAAGGTACTATTGAATTTCCAATAAGTCAATAAGGTTTTTCCCAAAACTTTTAAGCCATCCATTCGTAAGTGGTCTGCTAACTGACTGGGTATTTGATAGCTATTCTTTTTTTTGTATTGTGACTCGACATATGACAGCACCCCGCTTGATGTTAAGCCAAAGTGTGGTCTATGAATGAATGTCACTGCTAATACAAATTAATAACGGTGAGTAGCAATCACATCCACTATGCCGGCCTAGATGGAACCGGCAACTTACAAGCTGATCCCGAATCGTGACCAAATCACTTCACGGTCTGTATACTTGTAAGTGATGGTACTACCCCGGATCGGCAGACTGGGTACCACTGCCTACCACTCTTAGATAACCAGACCCGAAGCAAATATAATCTCTTTTTTTATTAACAAATATTTGCAATATTTAATATTATTAAATATTACAAATAAAAGCTATGAAACAAATATTTGCTCCGACCGGGGATCGAACCCGGGACTTTATGCGCAACAAACCAGTCGCTAAACCGTTCGTCCACGCCTGTCGTCATTCTTTGTACAGTGCAGCACAGGATAATTTTATAGTTAATAATAACTAAGTTGTATAAATATATATAGGTAATGTAAAAATATTATTTATATTGTTCTTTAGTATATTCAAATGCTGGTAAATAAATAAAAAATCTGACGCTTGCACATCGATTAGAGCTATTGCGATCGATTGGAGCTATGACAAAAGTTGTTTCAGATCCTTCTGTCGGGGGTTCCTTAAAATTTTTAATTAAGATTTATTAAATTTTTCATTAAACTAAATAGTTTAAGTTGCAATCGTTATAACAAATATAAATAAGATTAAACTTAAACAAAATGGTTATTTTAAAGTTCATGTAATAAAAACTTATTTCAATACTACACCGAATAGTATTTTATTAGTATTTTTCTAATAAATAAACAAATAAATAATAAAAAACTAGGATGTCGTATAATTGAGCCACCAATCACCCAGTCAGTTGTCAGACAAACTTACACACAAATCTCATATCCGGTTTTTTGATAATTTAATTCGGTAACCTTAGTAATTTATTATATTATATTACGTAATAAAAAAACTAGGTTTTTTACGTTAGACTATTAATGACAAATATGACTTTTATTTTTTTAATTTATAATTAATTGTTTTTATTATTATGGCGAACCATTATTATGGGTGGCATACATTCAGCACCCCATCAGATGTTAGGCTGGAGTGTGGTCCATAAATGGGAGCGACTATTAGTACAGTAAAATAAGTAATTGCAAGTAGCAGCCGCATCTACTATGCCGGCCCAGTTGAAAACTGTTACTTATATTACAAATACTTATATGATATATAAATAATTAAAATAAATAATTTTTTAAAATGGGTATTCCGTCCGTGTAACATATCGCTAAATCGCTAAATGTTAAACAAAATAATGGCTAAGCATTGCGAGCATAAAATGGCTATCTTTGAAAAACAAAACGAGGATTATTTTGGCGATTATTCCTGCGACTTTGATTTTTTTGGACGGCACAGTGACTGCGGCTTAGCTAACCGTAAACTAAAACTGATTTTCAATGGTCGTCGTTTTTGGACCTCCTCTTGCTTGGACCACCAGGCAAGATGTTTTACATCGATGGTAACACGACATCTGACCTCGACCCGCCTGATGACAAGCAAGAGAAGCTCCAAGAGTTAAGACGTCTGAAAAAACCGAGTAAGTTCACGGCTGCTTCAAGCGCCGTCACTATGCCGGCCATAGGTGCTTTTTCACGCATCGCTTGAAGGATCCCAGGTCATAGGATGGAGAGAACACATGGGCTAGCAAAGCGTTCCACTTGTCGATTGTTCTACAAAGAAAAGACACACTGAACTTTTTAGTTCGACTGCTGATTCGGTCGATAGAATGCGGATGCATTCCCCGACATGGTATTTTCTTAGATTTTACGCGAACATTGGTTATTGAATTAAACAAATTTTATGCGGCAAATTTTATTATTTTTTAGTCTCTCTGTGACCACGATGATTCAAAGCTCTAGAAACGTCGGAATAATAAAAATTTAAAATTAATAACCAAAAGTAAACGCTATAGCAAGCCGCATAAAATTTGTTTAATTTAATCACATGACTTTAAGAAACCGAAATCACCTGACTTAATTTAATGACGCAGTAACAGGATATAATAACTTGTTAGGAAATTAAAATTCCAAAAAGAAAACCCATAATTAATGTATAGCTTTTTCCTTAATATATTACAGATAAACAAAATTCTTTATTACACAAAACAGACTACATATAAAAACCAAAATAAAAACATGGCGTTAAAATGTACTATCGTACTCAATGAATAAGAGTAATATAATAATCACCACTTACTAATATACAGACCGCAATCTTGTCGGATTATGGAATTAGCTTTTAACTTACCGGTTCCAACTAGGCCAGCATAGTGAATGCGACTACGGGTGTAAAAAGACGAGGTAGAAACAAGATTAAAGAGCTCCTCGGAACATTATCCGTGGTATAGGCGATAAAGGACGCACAGAGCCGCCATGTCTCTGCGTAGTTGCAGGGGCTCCAGAGTTCGCTTGACAGAGGTCATGCAGAGGCATCACCTATAATTTGGACAGCTGGGCGCTGCAATGAATCCAGGGCGTTGAGAAGATACTTGACAAAGCCGTCCCAGAGGTGCGAACAGTACTCCACGCAAGAGCGAATCTGAGACTTGTATAATAGCAGGCGAAGCTGCCAGGATGTTCAGGATGCCAAGTTTGCAGGAGGTTGTCTTAATGGGCCGCTCGATGTGGTCCCTGTGATTCAAGTCGCAGCGAAGGGTCATTCCAAGGATGTCTAGTCTGTCCGAAGTACTGAGGGAGATGTTACAAAGAGAGGGAAGGGGTGTAAACGGGGATTTATGCATGTTCTCATCATGCTCTTGCTTATCGTCAGATTCTACCATGGCTTCAGAAAGGCATATGGCAAGAAGAAGGCCACAAGAAACTCGTCAATTGTAACATGTACGTAAATGTAATAATTATGTATTGTTTATCATTCAAATCCTAAATAAATAACGTAAATGTTAAGAATAATAAAACTTTGGATAAACCCGAGTTAAACTAACAAACACTCATTTAGGAATCTTATATATATATATATATATATTGTGACTAAACATATGACAGCACCTCGCCTGGTGTTAAGCTGGAGTGCGGTCCATGAATAAATGCGACTGATACTACAGATACGGTTTTATCAGTCGTCGCCGCTCTTGAACTTATTCTTACTTCTCATCAGGCATATATCGAGTCTCGATAAAAAGAATTGGTGATCCCGATTACCATGATACGATTACGGAAGATTGAGACCATTCGTACACAGGGCACATACCACATACAACTTGAATAGAACATGAAGAAAGAAGAGCTAAAGAAGAAACGTGCATTATTGGATTTTAATTTTAAACCAGAAAGTGATAATTCAGAATTTAAGATATCAGATATAAGCTCGCAAGAAAGTACGTGAACCAACTATTGACATATGGCCAGTAAACATTACAGATAATGGTAAATTTTAGTCAAATTGAAAAAAAGCTCTGTTCTATATCACGTATAAAAAGTTATAAGCCACTAATCTAAATAAGTTTTAAGTCATTCGTTTTCCCAAACATAGAAGACAAACGTACTTTGTGCATCAACGACATAGCTATTGTTTTACCTGGTTTAAATCACCATCAGCCTAAACAATAGGATATCTAGATTGTTTTCTTTCTCAGTTAGTTTGACAAATTTTAAAGTACTGATAATAATTTCTTAGTATGATCTCATTGTTTTCTTAAATATATGATTTGCGCTAGATATTAACTTGTTACATTTATGACTAATTAACTTGATAAGTAGATATATATATCGACGGTTTCCGGGCTATTTGTTTTAAGCGACATTTTTAAAACTTTACAGGAGAGCGATTTAAAGTTTTGATTTCCAGAAAAAAATTCATAACTTTTTGAAACCTGGTTTATTTTCAAAAAAGTAAAATTTATCTATTTTCTTATTATATTCCCCATAATTTGATTAAGATACTTCTTTTAAAAAGGCGCTATTAGCAGATATGATTGTCGCTTAATACAAAACGCCCATACTTAATGAATTTGTAGATGCAGGCTAAATGATTTAAGCACCAAATGTTGCACGTAATAGATTCAAGCAAAACGCTTTAAGTATAACTTTTGTACTTTTTTAGAGTAAGGCTAATTGCATCAATTACAACGTGATGAATAAAACAGAAATAGGCAAATTAGTTTATACGACTAGTAAAACACAGCTGAGGTACAGGATAAATGACTAAAGAGGCGAATAGTATTTAAAAAGTAATTGTTTGAAATGACAATAAATTAGTAAATTTAAAAAAAAAATGTCGGTTAAAACATAATAATACTTTGGTTAGAAGGGAAATAACTCTTTGTTGTTTCAATAATAAAATTAAAACTAATAAAACAAAACTATTAATAATTACCATTTTTTATTTAATAACATAATGTTATTCAAATATCGTGTTGTACTCAAAAATAATCACTTTGGCATATAATGTGTCCCAAAATTCAGCGATAAAACTGCAACAGAGGGTAGCCCTGGTCATGACTAGTCAAGATCAAAATAAAATTATCCATTGTTTTTTTTTAGTTACGAAAAAAATGTAATTTTTTCAAAAACTTACATCTCATCTGACATTTTACCATGAAATGACTACCATGAAAACAGTTTTTTTTTATATTTTTGATTTATTTATTGTATCAGTAAGCTGAATATATCTGCTATTTATTACAATCCTTGAAAACCCCAGAAAACATATAGTTTTTACATAAAAATGATTTATATTACATTTTTTGCTAAAAATGTTGAAAGTTTACTTTCAGTATTTCACTCATCGTGGTGTAAAAAAAAGTATGAATACTACTATGGCAAGTTTTATCAAAAAATGACACAACTAATCAAGATTCTAAAATGGTATAATATTCTAGGAAAACTAGCCACATAAAAAATACGAGTGGTATTTTTAAACAAGAACCAAATTTCATAAAATTGTTGTTTAAATTAATCACTTTTACTATGGGATCAAAACAGGTTTTTGTTAGTAAAATATCATTTTAAAAGTAGAGAGAGAGAGAGATTTTACGTTAGAGCGAGATAGACAGATGTTAATTTTTGAATATTATTGTAATTTTGTATCCAAAATGGGTTTATGGATATAAAATGAAATAAAACTATTAATAATTACCATTTTTTATTTAATAACATAATGTTATTCAAATATCGTGTTGTACTCAAAAATAATCACTTTGGCATATAATGTGTCCCAAAATTCAGCGATAAAACTGCAACAGAGGGTAGCCCTGGTCATGACTAGTCAAGATCAAAATAAAATTATCCATTGTTTTTTTTTAGTTACGAAAAAAATGTAATTTTTTCAAAAACTTACATCTCATCTGACATTTTACCATGAAAACAGTTTTTTTTTATATTTTTGATTTATTTATTGTATCAGTAAGCTGAATATATCTGCTATTTATTACAATCCTTGAAAACCCCAGAAAACATATAGTTTTTACATAAAAATGATTTATATTACATTTTCTGCTAAAAATGTTGAAAGTTTACTTTCAGTATTTCACTCTTCGTGGTGTAAAAAAAAGTATGAATACTACTATGACAAGTTTTATCAAAAAATGACGCAACTAATCAAGATTCTAAAATGGTATAATATTCTAGGAAAACTAGCCACATAAAAAATACGAGTGGTATTTTTAAACAAGAACCAAATTTCATAAAATTGTTGTTTAAATTAATCACTTTTACTATGGGATCAAAACAGGTTTTTGTTAGTAAAATATCATTTTAAAAGTAGAGAGAGAGAGAGAGATTTTACGTTAGAGCGAGATAGACAGATGTTAATTTTTGAATATTATTGTAATTTTGTATCCAAAATGGGTTTATGGATATAAAATGAAATAAAACAACTAGTTTAAACAATAAAACATTTAATTTTTTACTGAATTTAATACAATAAATGTTCGAATTGTTTGCCACCAGCATTAATACAAGCACGACATCGCCTTAAAAAATGATCGTTTTATTCGTCTTGCATAACTTCCAGCATTTATGTGATCCGCAGCCTGAGTGATTTTTTGGCGAAGTTCGTCCAATGTTGTAATGGGTTTTGAGTAGACCCTGTCTTTGAGACAACCCCAATAGAAGAAATCCAGGGGGTATAGGTCGGGTGAACGGGGTGGCCATGAGATAGGACCAAATCGCCCGATCCAACGCCCTGGAAACTCATTGTTCAAGTAATCTCGCACAGGACGGGCATAGTGAGCTGGACAACCATCATTTTGAAACCATAAGTATCGTAAATCACTTAGAGGCACGTCTTCTAATAATTCTGACAAGTTATTTTGTAAGAAGCTCAAATAACTATTGCCATCTAAGTTTCCGTGTATCTCAAAAGGCCCAATCACTTTTCCATTTAATATGCCCGTCCAAAGGTTAACCTTGAATTGGTATTGGGATTTATCTTGTCTCATCAGGTGTAGATTTTCATAATTGCAGCTATGTAGATTGTGAAGATTTAAATAGCCATCTTTCTTGCAGGTTGATTCATCCGACCATAAAACTTTATCTAAGAATTGAGAATCTTCCCTGTGCTTTTGTAGCATTACACGGCAAAATGTGACCCGTAGTGGATAGTCCCGCGGTAATAGCGTCTGCATACGTCTGTAGTGATATGGGTAAAGCCTGTAATATTTTAAAATACGATGAGCAGAACTTCTTGGTATTCCCGTAGCTGCTTCTATGGCACGTACCGAGGTAGTTGAATCCATTTCTATTTCATGCAGAACTTCTTCATCTCGATCCGATCTTGGTCTTCCAGCGTTTCTCCTATTAGATGGTAAACGATCCTCCGAAAACGCTTGATGTAGATTTATAAATACTCTAAAATCTTCGAGCCTTTGGGTACCTTTTCCGATACAATCTGCTAGCAGAGTTTGCATTGCTTCGGCATTCACCATAAATTAAGTGCATATTAGCGTATTCCAATGGCGTGTATGCTAGCGGCATGATAAAAACAAAACAGTCCTCTAGGTCAAAAGTCCAACTCACAAAACTCACTATCACAGTCCAAAATAATGCCAGGTCAGTCCAGTTTGCAGATCACTTAATCGAGTCCAAAACCAATCCAAAAGTCGTCAGTACGAAAACCAATTTAATGCGGAACGGTGCACAGTAAACAAAGGAACAGAGCATACTGACTGATAACAGCAACTTCTCTACTTGCCCCATTGTTATATTCAAAAATTAACATCTGTCTATCTCGCTCTAAGGTAAAATCTCTCTTTTTCTACTTTTAAAATGATATTGACTAACAAAAACCTGTTTTGACCCCATAGTAAAAGTGATTAATTTAAACAACAATTTTATGAAATTTGGTTCTTGTTTAGAAATACCACTCGTATTTTTTTATGTGGCTAGTTTTCCTAGAGTAATACCATTTTAGAATCTTGATTAGTTGCGTCATTTTTTAATAAAACTTGCCATAGTAGTATTCATACTTTTTTTTTACACCACGATGAGTGAAAGTCTACTAAAAGTTTTTTTTTTAACATTTCAAGCAAAAAATGTAATATAAATAATTTTTATGTAAAAACTGTATGTTTTCTGGGGTTTTCAAGGATTGTGATTAATAGCAGATATATTCAGCTTACCGATACAAAAAATAAATCAAAAATATTTTTAAAAAAAATTAAATATTAAAAAATGTTCATGGTAGTTAAAAATGAGATGTAAATTTTTGAAAAAATTACATGTTTTTCGTAACTTAAAAAAAACAATGGATATTTTTCAATTTTTTTCTTGTCTAGTCATGACCAGGGCCACCCTCTGTTGCAGTTTTATCGTTGAATTTTGGGACACATTGTATATGGCACGATATGGTGTAGACTGAAGCGCCCGTTCGGGGGGGTATAGTATAAAAACTTGCTTGTTTTATGGACGCGAGAGGCGAAAATGTTCTGTTTTAACCGACATTTGGTACAACGATTCATACAAAATTTGCAGTGTCTGAATGTTAAGTTTTCGATGTAATCGGTATAGGAAAAATGAATGAAGTACTAGTACTTGTAGATTTAATTTGTTTGAAGCGACCAATCAAAAATTAACCGATTTAGGAATAAAGGTTTATTTGTCATTTAAAGACTGTTTCAACTACAGGGCAAAATGTTTTAATAGCCTTTTTTTACTAAAAACAGATGCAAGCGAAATGAATTAAGCGACATTGCATACCAATTTGGGATTCAGGCTAAATGTTTTAAGAGACATGACTATATCTTTTTTGAGGAAGGTGTAATGATTTAACAAACATCACCTATAAAATGTAACTTCAGGAAAAACGCTTTAAATGACCCGTTTGGATGATTTGTGTGTAAGGCAAAAACGCTTAAGTAAATAAGCAATAAAAACTTTTGTGGTTCAAGTACACTTTCTATATAAAAGGACATATTTCGCGTCGGTTCATACAATGAAATTTCGGATCGTCCCAAAAAATGGCATTGTTTGAAGCGCCAAAAAAGTGCTCTGATCGTCACCAAAGTCGACTCAGTCGACGCAAAAAAAATCGCTGATTCCGAATATGTATATAAGTCAATATCGGTCAAAATGTCGCTTAAAACAAATAGCCCGGAAACCGTCGATATATATATATATATATATATATATATATATATTATTGTGACTCGACATATGACAGCACCCCGCTTGATGTTAAGCCAAAGTGTGGTCCATGAATGCCACTGCTACTACAATTCAATAACTGTGAGTAGCAATCACATCCACTATGCCGGCCTAGATGGAACCGGCAACTTACAAGCTGATCCCGAAACGTGACCAAATCACTTCACGGTCTGTATACTTGTAAGTGGTGGTACTACCCCGGATCGGCAGACTGGGTACCACTGCCTACCACTCTTAAGTAGGCATAGAATTATTGATTTATAAACATTGTTACCTATTTTTATTATACAAAAAAAAAGTTTTAATTGACTAAAAGTAGTAATTTTAATTTGAGTTACATGCTATATTTGTGTAAATAAACACAATTTTCGATAGAAAAATTGGAATTCAATTTGAATTAAATTATCAAATCAAATTGTGACGCCATTTTCCTACAGGGATAGGTAGAAACAATGGAGCGCCACTTGCCACCATCCTGACACAACTCCCTCGCTTCCTTCACAGTCACAATTCTCTTCATACAAGCTCTATGGTTATGGGCACTAGGCAACCTAGCTTTCTTGAGGATGTCTTTAATTTGGTCGGTGAACACCCTCCTGGACTGCCTTGTTTAACGTTTAACATGAGATTTATAAATTCCTTTTGTTAATCTACTTTCACTCATCCTTTCCATGTGCCCAAAACATCTAATGGAATTATATATCGATCTAATTATTAAACACGCATTATTTAAGTAGATTTCATGCTTTTGTTGACAAAAATAAAAGTATTTTTTATCAGTTTGAGTTACTTTCCATTTTTGTATGTTTTTGTAATGATTAAATAAATGTTGTGCAATGATAATTTAACTCTTTAAATTACATAGCCCGGCATAGTGATGGCTACTGAGACAGCCTTAAACTGATTTCGTTAATTCAGTCGTCGACACAAGCTGCTTAAAACCCTTAAGTAAAATTATTTAAAACTTTTTTTAGCCTAAACTTTAATATTTGTCCTGTCGTTTTACAAATTTAATAGAACCCTTGATCAATTAGGTTTAAAGAAAAAATGAGGATGCAAAGATACTAGGCCGGCATAGTGATTGTAACTGCTACTTATAGTTTATTGACTGTAGTAGCAGTCACCTCCATTCATCCGAAGGTCCCTTATTGCTCTCTTATTGCTGTATTAACACAAGATTCAATTTGCAGTTGAAATCGATGCAATTTTTTATAATATTTGTTTATTTATAAAATTATGATTATTGGAAATATTAACAAGAAAAATAATAAAAAAATGAAAGAAAGATAAAAAAAATTTTTCAGAAGACCACATTAAAAAATAAATTAAACCTAAGTAACGTAAAATATATATTCTTAAAAAAAATTAAACTTACATCAATAAAAATATCCCAAAATATAAACAAAAACAAAACACTACACACACATAATTAAATCACAAATTAGAACAGAAAAATTGGAATTCAATTTAAATTAAATTAATGGAATTATTAAATACATCGATATAATTTAAAAGTTCGCGCGTAACCACTATCTAACTGCGAACGGCTGTTGTCAATATGAAAATGACCATAGCGCTGCAAGTAGCGTCTCGGCTCACCTGTTTCAACGTACTTAACATCGCCTAGGATACATCTTTGCACGTAAACCACGCACTTCACGGGGATAAGAACGGCCACTCATTAAGTAAACACGATCGAAACGACTTACGATCGATAATTACTTAGCGACATCATTCATTTTGTATGGGGACTTGGGCTTAATTGTATTAACATTTATGTACGAAGTACATTGTTATTGAAATTTATCCTTTATTTTGCATAATTTAGGTGTGCAAAATGATCAAACTATAATTATGACAGTTCAAAGCAGAACAAATATGGCGTTGGTTGACAGATAATACAAAATTTTCAAATAAATCAATTACACAGCAATAAAAATCAAATTGTTATTAATTTTCTTAATACAAGTATCGAAACTACCATTTATATATTTTTTCCTTTGATGATGTTGAATGATGTCCTTTTCGATAGTTTAATAACTGAGAGTATTGTATAAATTCTGCGCGCGTAAAAAACACAATAATATTATAGCCAAACATTATTAGAAATTACTAGGACTGTTATTATTTAAAGGAAACTATCTATAATATTAAGACTTTCAAAAGCAGTAGTCCAAAAGGCAGTAGTGGCAGTGCAATGGTTACGCAAACCGAAAACACAGGTTCAAAACCACTTACCGGTACAATGTATCTTTGATATATGTACTTTGGTTGTCCTGTTTCTATGATACAAGCACTTTAGTAGCTTAGTATAATCCTTGTAGTAATTGAGGCATGCCCATTTTATTAATTGATTATTAAAGACGTGTTTTGTGTTTTTAGGAGGACGTTTCTTTAATATGTTTTTAATTGCTTCACTTCACCTTGGACAAATATTTAAATCACACCGACATGAAGATTTAAAACTATTTAATTAGGTAATTACAATAACTGCGAAGTTTTGATGTTAAATGTTTTAAGATTCAAATTATGAACCAACTTCTTTTGTGACAATTTTATTCCATGTTTATCTAAATGACGTCATTTATGACAAGTTAAGTGTTTGGAGTATTTTATATCTTATCGTTAAAATTTTAAGAGAAAGAGTTATTATATTATATGATTAGATTAGTATATTTCAAAAATTGGTTTAAGAATTCTAAGTAAGAACTTTTAATATATTTATAACTTCCTATTTTGCTATTTTCAAGCAGCAACAAGATTCAAAACACACACATTCTGAGTAGCGAGAGACTTGTGTCAGGATCGTGGAAGGGCCTCTTCATTATTTCTACTTTACCCTATTTACCCTATAATATTGTATTGTCCTCTTACTTTCTTATTGTAAGGTTTTAGGCTGATATTTTACGGTCATATATAAGTTTATTAAAATTGTAGTGCATTACCTATTTCATCTATTTTATATAGGAGTGAATGTGTAATGTCAAACTAACTCATTATAGGTAGTGCACTACCTTTGAAAGCAGTCCATAGTTAAAATCGAACGAAACGTTATTTTTTAGGCTGTATACTTTTTGGGTACCAACTGTTAAATAACTAAATACATTCGTCGTAACCCATAACATACCTTTATTCAACTAAACACAACCTGACAAAACTAAAGGTGACAAAACCGTGGTGTAATTGTAATGGTGTAATTTAACTTTGATATATGTACTTTGGTCGTCCAGTTTCTATGGTATAAGCACTTTTAATAACTTAGGTTAGAAATGTAAAAAAAGAAATATAAAATAACCTACATAAAAAAATATATAATTTTCTATTTTTATTTTTTATCTTAGTAAACATCAATAAAAGCGCTTTTGACTCATTTACTAGTTTATATATTCTGTCAATTAGTCAACCTCACTAATTGACTAAATTTTAATCTAACCTCAAAAAGAAAACAAAACATATTAAACTTTTATTAAAATGTCAAGAGTAACCCGGTAACAGTAGTGTCCTTGCCCGCATTAGTGCCCAGATTTTGGCGCCAATGCAACAGACGAGACCAGACTATGTGACAATTTTAATACTCACTCAATGGCATTTTAATTGTTTACTTTAAAATATTTTACTATTTATTAACATAATTAAAAACAAAATTATTAAATAAATTTTATAAACCACTTTATAAACCTGTGCAGTTGAACGAGATGTCAAATAAAATTAAGTCAAATTGTCACGCCTTTTTCGCACAGGGATAGGAGCGAATAAGGAGCCACAAGGGAGCACCACTTGCCCCGATTCTGACACACTTCACTCGCTTCCCTCACTATTCTCTTCACTACTCTACAATTCTCTTTATACAAGCTTTATTAATGGTTATGGGCCTAGTGCCTAGCTAGCTTTTTTGAAGATATCTATATTTTGATCAGTTAACACCTGATTAACTGATCATTGGGCTTTTACTGATCAAAACATAGGATTTATAAATTCCTTTCGTCAATCTACTTTCACTCCTTTGTCATTCGTTGTCACTGCATCTTCTTTCAAACCACATCTGTAGCGTATTATGCTATTCCTCATTCTATCCGCTATTTTCACTCCACATATAGTTCGCGTCACGTAAGTTGGCAAGAGTAGTCAGATGCGTAGAAGTCGTTTTTTTGGTGTGTTTAGGAACGCGGTGGACAAAGTTCCGTGCGCGCGATTGACTGGCCAGTCTTGAGTACAATGTTCCTTGCTGGCCAGTTGATCATTGATTCCCACGTGGCACCCACGCTCCATTCGCTCCCGCGTACACTTGGGTGCACTAAAATGGAGCACCACTGGTTTTCGTATCATACTAATAGTTTTACTACATATTAGTCCCCGGCCGCGTTTGTCTGTTCGCGATAAACTCAAAAATCAATCAAATAAATTATCCGGCCTTTTCCCCACAGGGATAGGCAGAGAAAATGGAGCGCCACCTGCCACGATCCTGACACAACTCCCTCGCTTTCTTCACATTCACAATTCTCTTCATACAAGCTCTATGGTTATGGGCAATAGGCAACCTCGCTTTCTTGAGGATGTCTCCGATTTGGTCGGAGAACACCCTCCTGGGTCTGCCTCGATTAACGCATCAACGCACATCAGATTTATAAATTTCTTTCGTCAATCTACTTTCATTTAAACTACTATTATTATTTTTTATGAATCTTAAGAGACCCTTTTTTATTGCACGGGCAGTGTACATGCGCAAACGTTTCCCCACTACGTTAAAATCTTGCCAACTTACGTGACGCGTACTATACACTCCTTACTGACCGCATTTCTATGTATTAATCCGGCAAAATGTGCAGTTGAAAGTACTGCTCAACGAAAAGATAGATTAGAAGACTTTGTGATACCCATAATACATCCGCATTCTGACATACGAACCATAGAACTAAACCATAGAACACTTTAATATATGTACCGTGAACTGTACGATTTAGCGCGTTTTTTCTTTGTGGAACATTTTTTTTATTGTGACTCGACATATGACAGCACCCCGCTTTATGTTAAGCCAAAGTGTGGTCCATGAATGAATGTCTCTGCTAATACAATTCAATAACTGTGAGTAGCAATCACATGCACTATGCCAGCCTAGATGGAACCGGCAACCTACAAGCTGATCCCGAAACGTGGCAAATCACTTCACGGTCTGTAAGTGGTGGTACTGCCCCGGATCGGCAGACTAGGTACCACTGCCTACCACTCTTTAAAATTATCAAGTGGGATGCTTTACGGGCCCATGTGTTCTTCCCATCTTATAACCTTGGTACCTTTAAACGAAACGTGAAAAAACACGTCTGGTCGGCATAGTGACAACTAAAGGCAAGGAAAGGCGCTTTAGGCACAGTGGTCAATAGGATTGCTATTATACTACAAGGTTTGATTTCTAGTCACAGCTGACCAATGTGCATGCATGATTTTTTCTATTCAATTTTCTTTACCCATGGTTTATTTAAAGACAATTTAAAAACTAAAACATATTAAGATTTTTTTTATTATTGTGACTCGACATATAACAGCACTCTACCTGAATGTTTAGTTGAAGAGCGGTCTATGAATGGAAGTGACTGCTACTTACAGTTAATAAAATGTAAGTGGCAATTACATCCACTATGCTGGCCTAGTTGGAACCGGCAACTTAAAAGCTGATTCCGAAACGCGACTAAGTCACTTCACAGTCTATACATACTATAGTACTTGTAAGTGGTGATACTACCCCGGATCCTGGCCTGCCACTCTTAAAATTATAGTTAAATTAAATTTAGTATTGAATTTAAATTTAGTAATAAATATCCCCCGAAAAAGGCTTCGATATTTAAATTAAATGTTCTCGAAGTTTTCCTTAATAAGACAAATTAAAGGGAAATCCCCCAATAATTATTATTTGCATTCATATATAAGGTTTCTGGCCACCCTCGCTAGTACACCAATATCACTTTAGGGCCGGTATTTTTATGTTTACTAAGAATTACATTCTAAGACATAATTACGCGATTACACTTAGACCTTATCGTTATTCCGTATTCAGGTGTCCGAATGCCTACTCGTATTCGCTCAATCGATTTTTTTTACAGTTCTATACTAAGCTACTAAAGTGCTTGTATCATCGAAACAGGACCACCAAAGTACATATATCAAAGATACATTGGTACCGGTGGGTGGTCTCGAACGAGTGTAACCATTGCACTGCCACTACACCACGGTCGCCTTTATCGATGTTTGTATTACATTTGTAATAAAAACAAGAGTAATAAAGAGTGGTCGGCAGTGGTACCCAGCCTGCCGATCCGGGGTAGTACCACCACCTACAAGTATACAGACCGTGAAGTGATTTGGTCGGGATTTGGGATCAGCTTGTAAGTTGCCGGTTCCAACTAGACAAGTGCAAGTGTAGCAATTTTAATGGTCACTCACTAAAATTTCATAGTGTGCGGTGATAATATGTCATCGCTCGCTCGAAGAACCGACAACCGATGGAGAAGAAAGGTTCTAGAGTGGAGACCACGAACCGGAAGATGCCGCGTATGTAGGCCTCCCACTAGTGAAAGCCACGGGTAACCGGTGGATGCAACTGGCATCTTGTCGTACGGAATGGCGTTGATGATGATGATGATGATGATGATGATGATGATATATCATTCCATAATATCAATAATAATAAAACTCATTACTAAGTTAAGTATTGCATAAATTAAGTAACTAACTAAGTATGGTTTGAACTACGGTTATCTTAGTCATTCCTAAGACTTCAATTCAAAGGTTATTTGCAATATAACCTTGAATACTTGCGCTCTTTTCGTGTATAGAAACTGAATATTAAATAGAAGATTCTAGTAATTTGCAAGCTATCAATGCTATAAGTTGGATACTTAATTAATTTTTAAGTATAATTAGACTTTGGTAAAAAATCTGATTATTGTATTTTAAGTTAAGACTTACAGCCGGTTGTACCAAAAATATATAATTTACGAATTTGTAAAAAGTATCGTATAAGTAATACTTATAAGCTTACTTATAGCCGGTTGTACAAAAAAAAAATAGAATTTACGAATATATAAAAAGTATCGTATAAGTAAAAGAAAAAAAGAAAAATGGGTTGCACCACTCTTTAACTTCACATTTACGTTTAACGGATATTTTATACAGAGCTAAAGGACATCATTCATTTTGGGTTTCTATGTACTATAATACTTTTGTTATTTCTAATGATAAAAACATATATAAATGGTAGTTTCGATATAAAATTATTAACAACCTAATTCACGATTTCGTAATAGTAAACTTAATAGAATAATTATACAGTAAAAGTAAATTCGTAAATTGAAACTTTTTTGGTACAACCGGCTCAAAGTTACTTAGCGGACTGTACTTGTACACTTGTACAGTCCGCGAGGCCTAAGCTAAGATTTGCAGTTGTATAAGTTCACAATTAAAAAAAATTAGTAATTATGATTAAGTAACTAAAAAGTCATAACTGATTATAAAGTATTTAGTTGTTAAGTTAGCAAGTAAACTGCATGTTATATAAAACTGACCATAAAAAAGTAATTGTAAATTTTATTAGTTTGTTTATTCAAGATAAAACCTTCGAGATAAAGAGCGTTCTGTTTAATTTGTCACGTCTCATTTTACAGCTAATTATATAGTACATTGTTATGAATTAATTTGTATGAATTGATTTTCTTTGGCTGGCATAGTGAAGGCGACTGGGGCGGTATTTTTAGTCGCTAGTAATTTTATATATCCCCTTAGCTAACATCAGGGAAGTTAAAGTCTTTCAAAGTGGGAGAGGACACTTTGCATTAAGTATTTTCAGCTGGTTGAAATTACCACCCTACATAGATGCAAATCCCCTAATAGTGACCACGTCGTGTTCGAGGTAGCACCAGTTGCGTTGAGAGTTGTGGATGCGGTTAGGGACAGTGGCATCCAGCTGACCCACTGTATTCCGGTAAAAGTTTGTTGACCCGAATGTGACGAGGATTGTGAACAAAAACGAAGGGAAACAATTGTGTCAGGGTCATGTAAACTGACTAGGTTTTTTCCCTTGCTTGCTACCCCCTGTACTTGTCATATGTCGAGCCATAATTTAAAAAAACTTAGGCACAGTGAATGCCTAAGCTTCCGCCACTATGCCGGCTACAGAAGCTTCTTCATGCTTCACTGATGGCTAAAGGCTTCAAGATGGGAAGAACATGGGATGCCAAAACGTTCCACTTGACGATCGTTCTACAAAGAAAGGACGCGCTGTATCTTCCCCCGACCTATAACGGGTATCGTGGAAGTAAAAAGACTAGGTTACCTCATAGGAACAAGGTTAAAGAGATCTTCAAAACATTATTTGTGTGTTTAACTTGAATAAATAACGCACAAAGTAAGACTATTAACATAATTTAAAAAATTGATTCGTTTTGACGATTTTTACGCTCTTTTATATATCCATACACATCGTTGATTTCTAACAAATATATTATTGTTAAAACTTATAAGTTAAAGAATTAGTTTGCGCTTGTCAATCAATCAAATAAATCACGCTTTAATTTCACGCTTTAAATTTTTTGTCTTTCTTCACGTCTACAATTCTCTACATTATTTTTTTTATTTTTTATCGACATATGACAGCACCCCGCCCGATGTTAAGGTGAAGTACGGTCCATGAATAGATGTGACTGCTACTACAGTCCAATACTCTAAGCCAGGTTGAAACCGGCAAATTGCGAGCTGATCCTGAAACGTGACCAAATCACTTCACGGTCTGTATACTTGTAAGTGGTACTTACAACTATGCCGGTACTACCCCGGATCGGCAGACTGGGTACCACTGCCTACCACTCTTTAATAACCAGACCCGAAGCAAATATTCAACTCTTTTTTTAGTAATGGACATCATTCATTTTGTACTACAGTTGTAATGCTCAATGATGTAATAATATATAAATAGTAATTTCAATCGTATTTATAAAAATAATATCAATTTTGCTTTATTTGAGAAAACAGAATGGATTTTGTTTTGTCTCTCAATCACGAAGACACGCCATATAAACAGTTCTGCTGTGAACTGTTATAATTATACAATAGTTTGATCATTTTTCACACCTAAACTATGCAAAATAAAGGATATATTCCAATTACATTGTAATCTTCGTACATCAAACTATTTCAAAATGTATATGTAACTGTTAATATAATTTAGCTCAAATCTCCATAGTCCATATAAAATTATTGTTGTCCTTTGATTAAATTATTAATTTAATTAGTTTTACAAATATAAACTGAAACAAATTTAATATTTGCTCCGACCAGAAATCGAACCCGAAACTTTCCTCGTCAACAGTTCGGTTAAATATTGCATCATATTTTAAATTGCACGACAGATTCACATGATCTTGATAGCATCTCCCTAATAATGCGCACAAGGGCATGTTAATAAAAATCGCAATGTTAAATTAATGCAGGTATTTCTTTTACTTTTTTTATTGAAACGCGAAATCTGATACTTCTATATAAAGCTATTAAACGTGCTTGTATCATAGAAACAGGACGACCAAAGTACATAAGTGTAACTAAACCATAATTCTTAAATTCAAATTATAATAACATAATTAAACTATAAATTAAAAAAAATATCTAATGACGTCCCAGAGATGGTCCCAAGGAGACTGGCAACATTTCCCCTTTGTATAGCAAGGCTAATACGTTGGCAGAAATAATTGCCAGCCTTCCAGTCTCCAGACTTCTCCGTCAACCGCTTGGACAACTCCTTGACCAGGCGCTTAGCTAAACGTCCACAAGGGCTCATCGTCTCGACCCCAAAGGGCGCAAATTCATTACCTGTACCGAGGTTGGCGTATTTGCGCAGCTTGAGGTTCTTAGCAGAAATCGCCGCACTTCCTGCGCTTCACACAAGTCGCATCCCACACCAGAAACTTGCCAAGTTTCCACAGCCCAACGGTCAAGCTCACGGACCTATCAATTTTATTTATGAGTTCTGTGGCATGCCGGTCTCTTGCCGGCGTCGCTCCGCGCAATAACCGAGGGTTCTAGTATTGCGGATACTTCAACAATGACAAGAGCCCTTGACGGAGAATGCGGCCGACACTTCTGGCACCGCAATAAGGCGGGCGGTCCATCAGAAAATAGGATTTGAAACGAAAGCCGAGTAAAGCCCGAATTAAAGACAATTAATGTGAGGTTCGCGAGACAGAAAAGCATATCTACCTATATCCATTCAACAGTTTTGTCTCAAGTGTGCGTCCTTGTAATGAAATGTGTTGTAGGCAGTTATAATCTCGTCGTTGGTGTGCACTCGCTCTTAATTATATTTAGGCGATGTTCACATTGAACGCCAAATGTTATTCTAATAAACTAAACATATTGACGATGCGATATACGCGAGTCTGTTCGCGTATTGTGCAGGGTTCAGAAAAGATTTGCCTAATAGGTTTTATTTGTAATATTTAATGAATTAGATTAAATTTTGCTATTTGTTAATTAAAAAGTGTTTCCGGGTCTGGTTGAAGTAGTAGGCCGGACAGTAGATTTATTTATTTATCCATGTAAAACGTCCAGTAGGTATGTTTAAACACACTTGGATTAGTCACACACAAAATAACATGTCACACAATTTACAATTGATTTTAATATTATGCAGCCTAAATAGCCTTGTCAAATTTATATATTATAATACAATTTATAATAGGTACAGTAAATAAATTAACAATAATAACAATATTAAATATTTAGTCTATTTTTGAACATGCCATCAACAAACACAATTATCATAAAGAGCTTGCCTCAGTGAATAACATACTTTATTTATTACAATTTCTTAAACACGCATTAAATTCAGTTTTATATCCTTAGAAAGATTGTCAGAAAATTTGACACAACAACAAAGAAAGCCACTGGACTACTTATGCAGTCTATGGATGGCTTCTCCTATTATGGCTTCATAATAGGAGCCACTTTCAGACGAAATCTTCGTCTATTAGTTTCAGCAGAATATTAGTATAGAGTAGCAGTCACATCCACTATGCCGGCCTAATTGAAACCGGCAACATAAAAGCTAGTTCCAAAACACGACTGAGTCCATTCACGATATGTATACTTGAAAATAACGTTACTACCCCGGAACGGCTGACTGGGTACCACTGCCTATCAGCCTTTGATAACCAGACCCTGAGGAAATATCCGCGTCTTCTTTTCTAATAACATAATATAGGATAATTAATTGATGAGTCAATTTAAAATCTTAGTATTAAATATTACAAATAAAATCTATGTAATAAATATCGAACCCGGGACTTTAACGTAACAAACTTGTGTACTAACCAATGCACCACGCCTGTTATAATATGAGGTTATAATAATAGTTGTCTATACAAAATATTATTTAGTATAAACAACGCCTTATGAGCAAGAGGTTATTCACAATGACCTCTTAATTAGAATTATTAGGAGCGGTTGCAAATTCTTATGAAATATCGAACGTTTCATTCAATAATATTTTTTATATATTTTTTGGCACATTCCAAGAAGAATAATAAATTTAATTAAATATTTTAAATAAACAGCTTAGCTGATCCGGAAATCATAAAACAAACTCCATAAAAATTATAATTAAATTTATAATAAGAAAGTGCCCTTAGCTTTGTGCACAAATGGCGGCAGGCGTAGCGCATTTATTAGCACACCAGTCCGTTACGCGTAAAGTCCCGGGTTCGATTCTCAGTTGGATCAAAGACTTTTACATAGCTTTTATTTGTAATATTTAAATATACAAATATTTGTTAATACGTTGTCTGATTATTTAGAGTGTTAGGCTGTAGTGCCCGTGTCCAGTCTTCCGATCCGGGTAGTACCACCACATACAAGTGTACAGATCGTGAATTAATAGAGGTCAATCTAGATGCCTAACTTGTCGCCAATTTCAATAAAGATTCGACATTCTTTGTCTGTTATACTTATAGGTTAGTTTTATTATTTACTAGCTGTGCCCGCGACTGCGTCCGCGTGGAATAGCTATTTTGGGAATCATATTAATTTTTTGTTTACCTACCTGCTCAGCTTTATTATAAATAACCTATAGCTGTTACCCGCGACTTATTTTAGACGATTAAATTACGTAACTAATAGAATATATTTTAAAGTAGTTTTAAAAAGAATATATTTTAAAGTACTTCTGCGTAAATTATATTTTCAGTTTTATTTTCTTGTGCGCAAAACTCGCAGCCGCTTTGCAGCAGCAGTCTGCCGAGAAAGCTGAGTCCTTTTTCTAGGCATGACAGTGACGAAGAAAGAACGAAGAAAATGAAAACTTAACCAAACTAACTGTATGCTTAAACTAAAACCTAACCCAATAAGAAATGTAAAACCTAACCTTGAAAGAATGTAGATGACACCTACGGGTATTATTTACAACAAAACAAAAAGAGTGTTATTGTGAAAATATTAGAAACAAAATTCTATACTTAAAACAAACACTACCCATAATACTATAGAGAAAACTACTACAAAATGAAATTGTATAAAAAAGGATTTTGCACGATGATATTATATCGTAAAAACAAATTAACGCTGCATTCATCCGATCAGTAGGAAGCCGACCGCATAGTATGCTTGTCTGTCTAAAATGACGCGCCCCTCCACTTTATTAGTTTATTTAAATGTGTGAATGCAAATATTACTAACTATACTATTAAACTTCATCACGTTCGTTACTCCTTTGTGTCTAACCAGCAACTGAATAACCAATTACTGCATTTTCGGTGTGTTTTATCCATATTTTATATTTGCTTGAATGCGTAAATGCAGTGGAGTGGCGCGTCATTTCGGCTTAGACAGACTATACCTCGTAGAGCTACACCCCCCTCCGCCTCGCCCGCAAGCACCGCCTCTCCTCGCCCGCCGGTTAGCGCTCATCATTCGACGCGTGTGAATTTTGTTTCAGAGTTATTTTAAAATTTTATTATCTTATAAGATGTTTATTGAAATTAGGTGATGTCAATGACAATTTTGTTCACAGTTAAATACTCTTAATTAATAACACATTTATTTCGATAAAGAATAATATTAATATGTTAATACAGCTCTGACAAATAATTTGTAATAATGCATTAATTTAGACCAAATTTGACTATAATAAAAACGGTTATTGTGAGTTAATCTTAAGAGATAGACATATACGGTCGCGGACATTTTTTTAGATAATTTAAAGAGGAATAATTCTTTCATACATATTTTTTGGGTATCTCGAACGGTTTTCGCAGCGCACGCAACGGAAACCCTCAAAGACGAATAATATTCCCCGTTTTATCCACATTTTCGACTGTTTCTTCGCTTCTATAAGTCACAACGTTTGTAGCCTAAAGCCTTCCTCGATAACTGATCTATCCAACACAAAAAGAATTTTTCAATTCGAACCAGTAGTTTCTGAGATTAGCGCGTTTAAACAAACAAACAAACAAACAAACTCTTCCGCTTTATTATATTAGTATAGAAGTATAGATTTTAAAGACATCATCATCAATGACCAGTCAGAGACCTAAAAGTAGCAGCCATTTTATTTCACGTTATTCATTTCGTTTCTTTTTTTGCCCCTATACTAATAATATATTTTATTATTTTTTATTAATAAACATTTTTAAACTAAGCGATATTACATACATTTTTATCCTTTAATAAAGTGCTTGTATCATAGAAACAGGACAGCCAAAGTACATAATATATCAAAAAGATACATTGGTACCGGTGAGTGGTTTCAAACCCGTGCCACTCGGCTTACGTAGCACTGCCACTACACCACGGTCGCCTTAATAAATGAATAAATGAACTTTTATTAACACAAACAATACATACATTTATTTGTCTAAGTATATTCCTAAATTAGGACAACCTGTACGGCAAGAGACAGTTCCTTCCTTTTTTTAATAAACATAAAATATAAAATCAATAAAAGTATCATAGAAAAACAATAACTTACCAAAAACAAGTATCTGAATGTAAAGTATCGCTGTTGATATGTTAATAATAGAGTCACTATACAAATAGACAACAATAATAACAATTATAAATGTCTAAACGCGACCACAATATATCGAAAAACGGAGCTTCTTCTTAAAAACTTTCATTTTTCTCTTTACATAGGGATCCACTTTGAAAAGTTTATTGATTACCTCATAAAAATAAATACCTAGTTGATACACATTTTTGTATTAATATAAAACAGTTCTTCAATCGATCATACGTCACGTCCGTATGTTATTTTTCGAGAGACTATTTCAATCGGAGGACGTTTATTCAATGAAAGATTAGTACAATTGCGACTGGGAATGGCGAAGTGATCCCACGCAAAACGAACAAGCGACTGACTACTCGCACAAGGATTCCTTTTATCCAACTATCAGGCCTTATAATTTAACAATAGAATGACTGACGGGAATGATTTATCATTTTATTAATATTAATTAACTTTTTAATCAATCTATTGTGGGCATACATATTCTTTATTCTTATTTCAGATTCATACTCAAATTTTCTTCATACAAACTTAGGTTATGTGCCGTAAACCATATAGTCTGTCTTAAGAACCTACATTATTGTAGTGTGACTCGACGTAATGACAGAACCCCGCCTAATATTAAGTTAAAGTGCAGTCCGTGAAGCGAGGTGACTGCTACTATAATGAAATGACTGTAACTGGCAGTCATTTCTACTATGCTGGCCTAATGTACAACCCCGAATCGGCAGACTAGGCACCTCTGTCTCCCTTCTACACAACCAGATTTATTTCTTTCGAAAATCTTTTGTCATCCTTGTGTCCTCACATCCTCCTGTGTGAGAAAGTCTCTGTCACTATGCCGGCCTAAAATATATACAAACAATTTTTTTATTTATGATATTGTCTAAGGCGACCGTAGTTTAGTGGTAGTGCAATGGTTGCGCAAACCGAGAGTACGAGTTCAAAACCACTTGCGGATACCAATATATATATGATATCTTTGATTCTGTTGATACTTGTATGTACTTTGGTTGTCCTGTTTCTACGATACAAGCACTTTAGTAGCTTAGTATAGATATGTAAATAATAAAAAGAATCATATATAAATCATATATATAATAAATCATACAAATCATAATCAAATAAAGCCTCCCGTCATTTTAGTGTTGAAGATGTACTTATGATTCTTATAATCTATATAGGGATATATCTATATTCGGGATATGACATATAATATGAAGCTGGATTTATTTAGAGCTGCCATTCTGTCCTTGATCTTAGTAAGGAATATTTTTATGATTTATGCATAATGCAATCTGTAAGATAAGGGAATGTGTTCGAGATAACTATATTTTGATATGTAAGTACAATGTTAAATAAAAGAAAGGCTGTGACAAGTCTTAGTTAGATAGCTGATAAGTCTTCTAGACGTCAGTTGATATAACTTAAGAGACTGTATCTAGATAATAATGATAATAAATAAAATTATATAGTCTTCCTTATATCAATTTTCTATAAATTTTTGGTGTGTTTTAGTATTTATTATTCCCTATAATTTTTAGGTTGTATTAACATTATGTCTTAGTCAGAAATATTATAACATTAGGTTTCGGTTATATCACAAAATTTATAATCATAATAAATTAAACAATGCGGCTTACTATCGCATTTATTTTGGTTTTGATTTTACATTTTTTTTATTCGCGCGAAAGTAGCCGCATAAAATTTGTTAAATTTATTTTTTAATGTTCGCGCAAAATCCAAGAAAATACTTCATGATCATTGTTTTCTTCTTAGTACCTTTTGTTGGTTTTCCTCCAATAAAAAAATAAATAGCAAAAATATTGAAATCTGATGTAGATGGATGCGTTAAATCATCAAGAAACGTAGGTTAATAGTAGAGCTTGTATGAAGAGAATTGTGGAAGCGAGTGAGTCATGTCAAGATCGTGGCAAGTGGCGCTCTATTGTCTCTACCTATCCTTTTGGAAAATTTGTAATTTTCTCTCTTCATTCGTTTCTCAGTGCTGAGAGAATTCTACACCACTCTCCTACACGTCAGCCGCGAGGATTGCCTTATTCTAGGTGGTGTTTATTCTATAAGTCTATGATTATAAGTACATAATACCATGAGTATTTCTTTTTTATACGCATACATTTTTTTTATTGTAACTCGACATATTATGACAGCACCCCTGTAAGGCCCCACCCGATGTAAGGCCAGAGTGCGGTCCATGAATGGAGGGACTGTTACTTACAAGTGTAATAACTGTAAGTAGCAATTACACCCATTATGCCGGCCTAGTTAAAACCTTACAAGCTAATCCCGTGACTAAGTCACTTCTCTGTCTGTTGACTTGTAAGTCTATAAATTAGATGACTCAGTCATTAAATGAGTCGCTTCAGTATTCAGTCGCACTGATATTGACATTCGTAACCGATCAGCGAATAACAAAGCAATAGGTAAATTACGTTGCTTGATTACTTGCGACCGCCGCCCTTTTTGTCAGCATATTGTATTAAGAAAATTGGGGCCCAGATGGACTGTCGGACGATAGTGTGGCAACAGAGGCGTCTCTAGCCCTTGTGGCGCCCGTGTGCAACCAGTACCCTGGCGCCCTCTAGTTTAGTAGGAGCGGGTTCAAAATGGAATACTAACAGTTATATTTTCAAACGGAAATTCGGTTTGAAGCGATGCGACATTACGCCAATTTAATTATCTGTTTTAGGGCTGATTTCACGTTGAAACAAAAGTTATTGTGTAAATTTAAATAGAGTAGGAAAAGGAGTAGACTTGCTTTGCTACCGCACGCCCGGCATCGGCCATAACACGGGCGCAGGGTTTTTGAGAGCGCCGGCGCGCATTCTTTGGATTGGATTTGCTCGGCGCCCCCTTAGACCCGGCGCCCGTTTGCGCCGCACACCCTGCACCATAGATAAAGACGCCTCTGTGTGGCAGCGACATAAGGAATAGTCCTCAAAAAAGCTAAGTTGCCTAGTGCCCATAAGCATAGAGCTTGTATGAAGAGAATTGTGAATGTGATGAAAGCGAGGGAGTTGTGTCAGGATCGTGGCAAGTGGCGCTCCATTGCCTATGCCTATCCTCTGCCTGTCCCTGTGAGAGGAAGGCGTGACAATTTGGTTGATTGATTAAGTTGTTATGGATTCTGGGTGATCACATGCTTTATATCCAATTACTAAATCTTGCTAAGATTGATGTGACCAGCCTTATCGAGACTCAGATTACATGTGCTTTAGTCGCCGTCTCTATGCCGGCCAATAGTTACCTACCTAAACCTTAGAGGATTATACCTATTATACCACATTACAACTCTATATTTATTCAATTATTAACGATCACACAAAGCCGCCGACGACATAAAACTTAAAGCTATATTAAACGCTACGAAACACGTGAATAATTTTCGCGAGCCTGATAAAACTATTAATAATAATAATAGTTTAAAAAAACACGCTTTTATAGCAAACCGACCTTATAGCAAATCGTCCGACCGGGTATAAAATTTCGGTCAAGGCCCCTTTAGGGACTTCTGACCACTGCCTGGTCGAGACGACAGTGCCGCGCGCCGTGCCTCCTCCTGCCAGGGAGGAGGTGCGTCGTCTGTGGCACTACCGGTCGGCAGATTGGGAGGGAATGCGAAATTATTTCGCTTCGCTCCCTTGGTGGCGGCGCTGCTTCAGCTCCGAGGACCTATCTACGTGTGCCTCGGCCGTTGTTGATGAGATCGCACTAGGGATGGAATATTACATTCCATCCAACCGTGCATCTCGCAACGACCGGAGCAGGCCTTGGTACAATGGTGAGTGCGCGGTTGCTGTTTCAGCAAAAAACGCGGCTCACAGTGCCTGGGTCAAGGGTCGAAGAAATCATGACCCTCGCGTGGATGAGTTGAAAGCAGCTTTTAATCGTGCCACCAAGTCTTGTAAGAAAGTCTTTAGAAGAGCGGAGGCACAGCGCGTTTCCAGGATTGGCGAGAGTCTATTAGCGCACCCAACGGGTAGTCGCAGCTTTTGGAGTCTCGCCAAAACTGTGGAATCTAACTTCTGTCGTTCCTCACTGCCACCGCTGAGACAGCCTGATGGCTCACTGGCGCATACGGCAAGAGCGAAGGCTGATCTCTTGGTTGAGCTCTTTGCCGTTAATTCACGGATCGACGATCGTGGTGCAGAGCCACCCACCTTGCGTCCATGCGGACATACGATGCCTGATATACGTATCAGACAACGCGATGTCCGCATGGAGCTACGATCGCTCGATATCCGAAAGTCCGGTGGCCCTGACGGTATCCCAGCGATTGTGCTTAAAACGTGTGCAGCGGAATTGACTCCCGTCTTGACGAGGCTATACCGGCTCTCATACTCGTCGGGCTGTGTGCCTCGGGCTTGGAAGGGGGCCAATGTGCAACCGGTCCCTAAGAAAGGCGACCGTTCAGACCCTGCAAACTACCGTCCGATAGCTGTAACCTCAGTTTTGTGCAAGGTCATGGAGCGGATTATAAATGTCCGCCTCATGGCCTATCTGGAGGGTCATCAGCTGATCAATGACCGTCAATATGGCTTCAGGCCGAAACGGTCAACTGGTGATCTTCTGGCGTACACCACGCACGTCTGGGGGGAAGCGTTGGATGGTAATGGAGAGGCCCTTGCCATCGGCTTGGACATCTCCAAAGCGTTTGACAGGGTCTGGCACAAGGCCCTTCTTTCCAAGCTCGAGGCATACGGTTTACCTGACCGTCTGCGTGGCTGGATAGCCGACTTCCTGCGTGGCCGCTCCATACGCGTTGTTGTGGATGGCAGCGCGTCACGTAGGGTGTCGGTGAACGCTGGCGTTCCTCAGGGCTCTGTGCTGTCGCCGACCTTGTTCCTACTGCATATCAATGACATGCTGGACCTTGGATCCAGCATTCATTGCTATGCAGACGACAGCACGGTGCATGGACGCTACACTGCCCGCCCCGCAGCCGGAAAACAGGAGATAGCCGATGTGAGAGAGTCTGTTGTAGCGGAGCTGAACCGGGTTCTTGATTGTATTACCCATTGGGGCGACGAGAACCTGGTTCAGTTCAATGCAGACAAGACTCAGGTATGCGCGTTCTCGACGAAAAAATCCCCGTTTATCCCCCTTCCTTCTCTTCGTAACATTTCCCTTGGTACTTCGGACAGACTGGATATCTTAGGGATGTCCCTTCGCAGCGACCTGAATCACAGGGATCACATTGAGCGGGCTATTAAGACCACCTCCCGCAAACTTGGCATCCTGAACAAGGTGCGGCGGTTCTTCGCGCCAGAGCTTCGCCTGCTTTTATATAAGGCTCAAATTCGCTCTTGCGCGGAGTACTGTTCGCACCTTTGGGACGGCTCTGCCAAGTATCTCCTTAATGCCCTGGATTCATTGCAGCGCCGAGCTGTCCGAATCATAGGAGATGTAGAGGTTACGCGAACTCTGGAGCCTCTGCAATTACGCAGAGACATGGCGGCTCTGTGCGTCCTCTATCGCCTATACCATGGAGAATGTTCCGAGGAGCTCTTTAACCTTGTTCCTATCTCGTCTTTTCACACCCGTAACACCCGCACTGGTCGGGGGAAGCATTCACATTTTGTCGACAGAATCGGTAGTCGAACTAAAAAGTTTGGTGCATCTTTTCTTTGTAGAACAATCGACAAGTGGAATGCTTTGCCAGCCCATGTGTTCTCTCCCTCCTATAACCTTGGATCCTTCAAGCGATGCGTGAAGAAGCACCTTTGGCCGGCATAGTGACGGCGGCTGAGACAGCCGTGAACAAACTCGGTTGTCTCAATCGTCTGCACTTTTGGATCTCCTCTTGCTTATCATCAGGCAGGTCGATGTCAAATGTCGAGTCACAATAAAAAAAAAAAAAAAAAAAAAAACCGGACTAAAAACTAGAAAATAATTTTTAATAACAAAGAGTTACGGTAGCAGAAGATGAAACAATCAATCATAATTAATTACTTCAAAATAAATTATAATACAATTTAAGTTATAAACAGAATCATTTAATTCAGAGTGAAAAGATGTGGGGTGCTTGACATATTAAAGGTTACAATCATTCATTCTATTGGCACCTATCTATGAGAGGAGAGTTATGCGAATGGTGTGAAATGAACCCCACGCTTTTCACTCTGAATTAAATGATTCTGTTTATAAATTAAATTTTATTATAATTTTATTTTGAAGTAATTAATTATGATTGATTGTTTCACTTTCTGCTACTGTAATATAAACTCTTTGTTATTAAAAATTATTTTCTAGATTTTAGTTCGGTTTGCTATAAAAGCGTGTTTTTTTACTTTTTTTAAACTATTTATTATTTATTTTTTAGTACGATTTGATCGATGTCCGAGACTGCAGTATTTAGATTCCACGAATTTAGATTCCACAAATTTGGAATCCACAATTTTAAATTCCACGAATTCAGTTTCCACCTATTTAGTTTCCACGAAATTAGTTTCCACGAATTTAGACTCTACGAATTAGGAATCCACGAACATAGAATCTACGAATTAAGAGCACGGATTTAGAACCCATTGAGAAGATTGAACTTGAACAAGAAAGTCACTCACACGAAATCTTTATTAATCAATATAGACATTTCCTGTGAGACGTTTAACTAGACTGCTGTCTAAAATGCTAACCTGCCTAGTGAATGCTTGAATTGAATTATGAAGGAGATCATAACTTTTAGATGTTAAGAAGTATCTCGAAATCAGTTTTTTATTGTAACGCTTTTAAAAACTGTATGTCGTAATATCATGTGGAAGCTTATCTTGCATCCTCAGGTTCCATCATCAGTTATTTAATATTTTAAGTGTTCTCTCCATTCTATAAACTAAGATCCTTCAAGCGATGCGTGAAGAAGCACCTTTGGCCGGCATAGTGACGGAGACTGGGGCAACCGTGAAGTCTCAGTTTTTCAGTTGTCGGCACTCTTGGAACTCCCCTTGCTTACATCAGGCGGGTCGAGGTCAGATGTCGAGCCACAACTTTAGTTTCTTCTCCAATTTTCTGATGGATTACCCGTCTCACGGGGATCCACCCAGTGGCGTAGCGTGGCGGGGGCGGAGGGGGTGGCCCGCCCCGGGCGGCACATTTAGGGGCGGCAAAATAAATAAAAAAAAAAAAACTTTAAAATTTGAACCTGAAATTCATATTTTTGTTGTACCTATGATTGAAATTCCTAAATAAGGGGGCTGCAAATTATTTTTCCGCCCCGGGCGACTGACTCCCACGCTACGCCACTGGCTCCACCTCTTACCCATTGTATCTCTTCCCAAAATGAATAATATCACAAAAAAAAAGAGAGAGATTCATGTGAATGAATGCATTAAACGAGGCAGGCCCAGGAGGGTGTTTGCCGACCAAATCGGAGACATCCTCAAGAAAGCTAGGTTGCCCAGTGCCCATAACCATAGAGCTTGTATGAAGAGAATTGTGAATGTGAAGGAAGCGAGTTAGTTGTGTCAGGATCGTGGCAAGTGGCGCTCCATTGTCTCTGCATATCCCTGTGGGAAAAAGGCGTGACGATTTGATTGATTGATTGATATTCTGGCAGATACTATAAACATTGTGCACGGGTTGTATTACGTCAAAACTATACTTATTAAACTATAAAATTCCACGAAATAACCCACCAAAATTTAACGAGTACTTGGGAGGTGTGAAAATGTAAATTGTAAACGATACCTAGTTATAAATAGTGTGTTGACAATTAAAATTCACAAACAAGCAATAAAATTGGTCATTTTGCGAACAAAGAGCTCTTTTATAGTCAATTAGAATTAGGGCCGGTTATTCAATTAATACTTAGTCATGCTGTTTTACTTAGCTTGATTTAACTTTAAAGGACATCATTCATTTTGTATGGGGACTTGGGCTTAATCGCATTAACAGTTGCAAATACATTTTAAAACAGTTTGATGTAAAGAGTGTAAAGATATATTTCAATTACAGTGTAATTGAAATATATTTTTTATTTTGCATAGTTTAGGTGTGCAAAATGATCAAACTATTATTATGACAGTTCAAAGCAGAACTGTTAATATGGCGTGTCTTTGTAATTGTAATTGCCAGACGATACAAAAATCATATCTTATTTTCCAAATAACTCAATTGCACAGCAATTAAAAGCAAAACTGTTATTAGTTTTATCATTACAAGTATCGAAACTACCATTTATATATTTTTTCATCATTGGACTACATAGTACTAAAGTACTACATAAAAGCCCAAAATTTATTATGTCCTTTCCAAAAGCCTCTAGCCGTATCGCAAACTGAAAATTATTAATAATAAGCAAGTAAAAAAGCTAAGAATCTCGGTTGTCTTATGTTATGTGATGTTATATTATATGATTACAAACAATACTTTAACTAGTTGAATTCAAATTAAACAAAATGGCGCTTATATTTTCGTTAGCTTGCTCGCTCGTTTTACGGGTTAACTATCCATTAAACAAAACTCCTAAAAAAGTTCACTTCAAAAATAAGTTTCTCTAGGCAACTGAGTCGGTTTCCAGTCATCGCCCTTTTGGAAATTTGTCTTTCCGTGACCACGATCTACAAAGCTCTCGAAAAGTCGGAATAATAAAAAAAAATAAACGCAATTCATCCTTACATTATTAGGAAGATGTTATTTTCCAACTGAAAATAATTATAATTAAATAACTAGACCTATAATTTCAACATAAGTGGGGGCTATACTTTTAATTTAAATATTAATCAATAAATACTATATTATTTTTATAGATACCCAATTCAATAATAAATTAAGTTGGGGCTTAGGTAACAAATTTATAATTCCAACAAGAATAAATTTTAAAACATGTCCACAAGGAATACAGCAATAGTTTTAAAAAACTAAATTAATAACACGTGTTATCAAATGTCTAAGACACCATAAAACTATCTAGTATCTAAAAGTATCTACCTAATATTTAGATAAAAGTTATTTCTATTTAGGACTTTAATAATGTTTGCAGGCTTATTAGAACTACAAACTAAAGTCTAGATAGGTTAGGAAGGCAGAAATTGGTCCAAATTAACATTCGGCTTATTTCTTAGAAGTTGATAGTTTAACGACTTTCGTCTGGCAAATATTTTTTTATTGGGTCATTAAGTAGAGACACAATCGTCTAAAAGCATTTACTACTTTTCACGGTTATACATTATTTCACTGTTATACGGTTATATAATAAAAAAAAACAAATAAAAACAAGCTTTCATTCAATATTTCAGTTGAAGGTGCAATGAGTAAATCTTTGTCCGCCATATTGAATTTGGTTTTGGTGTTATACATTTAATTTTTCATATTAAGCAAAACCTTTCAATATCATAAAGGTGCCTAAAAATAACTGGTCCGCTAAATTTGGGTGTCCGCCACATTGGATTTAAAATGAAATCACTTAGCTAACAACAATCCGCATTCTGTCGACTAAATCGGCAGTCGAACTAAAAAGTTTGGTGCGTCTTTTCTTTGTAGGACAATCGACAAATGGAATGCTTTGCCAGCCCATATGTTCTATCGATCTTATAACCTTGGATCCTTCCAGCGATACTCGAAGAAGCACCGGCCGGCATAGTAACGGCGACTGAGGCAAATGTGAACTAACTCGGTTTTTCCAGTCGTCACTTTTGAACCTCCTCTTGCTTATCTCAGGCGGGTCGAAGACAGATGTCGTGTCCCAATAAAAAAAATGAATATTCATTCAAGTTAAACGCTTTCCTAAAACCTTTAAGTAAACCTTGTGACTAATATGTGAATACACAGGATAGTAAGTCCGCCTAACTCATTGGTTTCGTAAGTGGTCCAGGTCTCCATGGGTCCACAGAAGACTCGACGGGGGTCTACGTTAGCGTGACAAAAAATAGGGGTTACCAACGATAATTTATCAAGTTTTGATGGCGAAGAACTGAAATGTTGGCTTGACTTCACCTATTAATGTAGGCAGATTAATATTTAAGGAAGCTCAGCAACTGTTACTTGTAAAAACTTGCATATTCAGTTCAACGTATCGAGACGTTGTACTGAATATGGAATATGAATGTAGCTGGGGGGTCCACCGGTCTATAAGAAAAAAAGTTTGGGAACCTCTGGTCGAACTCAATTAAGCTGTATTTTGATGCACGAGAACAAAAAAAAAACTGAAGTCCACCGTTTTGGCGAGGCTTCCTGGAAAGTGGCGCGTCATACCATTACACGTAGGAACATATAAGTATCGAAATTCGAACGAGCTCTCAGAATTATTGTCCCCAAAGTCGGACTTCACCTAACTTTAGTTTTGTCTCCAATTTCCTGATAGATCACTCACCTCACGGGGATCCACTGAAACCAAAACTTAAATCCCCAGTAATGGCGAGACTTCAAAAGCTGCGACTACCCGTTGGGTAAGCCATCTCCTAGCTCTTGGTAATCAGAGACTCTGGAATCACGCTGTTTTGAAAATTTTACTTTCCTGCAAGACTTATTGCAGACACTGTAAGTTGCGTTTTTCGTCCAGGAAACCTATAAGCTGATCCCGAATCGCGACTAAGTCACTTCACTGTCTGAATACTTGTAAGTGGTGGTGCCCCGTATCTTCAGACTGGGCACCACTGCCTATCACTCCTTGACATCCCAAAGCAATCCTCCTGTTTTTTTTATTATTAAATATTACAAATAAAAGCTATGGAACAAATATTCGCTCCGACCGGGTATCAACCCGGGCTTCCTGCGTAATTAGACTTCCGTGTGCTAACCAATACGTCACGCCTGTCGCCACTGTCGTCTAAACCAACCAGTGGTTGTCCTATAGAATTGTTTCGGAGCTCATTTATTTTACAAACTGCGAAAACGCATTAGACCAGTGTTCTTCAACGAGGGGCCCACGCCCCACAGGGTGGCAATTTGATAGTTAAGGGCATTTTAAAAATGGACTCGACACGACTTTAACCCTTTCGCTTTGGGTTATTTAAATGCAATGCTAGATATCGGTGACATATTTAACGAAAAAGGCAAATTCTTAAAAATGCTGTGATCATTTTTATTTCTTAAGGAAACAAAACAATTTTTAAAGGTTCAATATTATGTATAGGGGCATAAAAATTTTAGAAATGTTAAGGTGGGGCATGGCCTAAAAAAGGTTGGGAAACACTGCATTAGAGACACTTTAATGGGGAAAATTGGGCAAACACGTATCACTTGTCTTATAATCCCCATCAATGGGGATTACTCAATGGGAATTATTGGACCCTAACTTTGAAAAAGTTGGTATATCCAAATGACACTTTAGTTCAGGTATAAGTGACGACACGTTAATAAAGCTAATGGGTATCTAAACAACATCAGGCTTTGTTATTTTCCTCTAGTATAAAAATATTCCCATACTTCCCTAATCAGTGCTAAGGTTAATTAGTCTAGCGTGACAAAATAAGTTAAAAAATGGCTCAAACGCAATCCGCAATGACGATTGCAAATTTTTTAAACACTGACTGCTTATTGCTAATTTATCCATTCAGGCAATCAAGTTTTTAATATCTAGCTTGCATAAAAAACTCGTGGTTTTGTTGTTAATAAGATTAAATTGTTCAAACAAACAATTTTTTAAGTGTAACTCGGCATATGACAGCACCTTGCCTGATGTTTAGCTGAAGTGCTGTCTATGAATGGAGGTGTCTGCTACTACAGTTGAGTAACTGTAAGTAGCAGTCACATTCACTATGCTGGCCCAGTTGGAATCGGCAACTGACGAGCTGATTCCAAAATGCGGCTTCACTTCACGGTCTGTATTCTTGTAAGTCTATATACTTATAAGTGGTGGCACTACCCCTGAACGGCAAACTGGGTACCACTGCCTACCACTCTTTGACAACCGGAGCAAATGTCTGCATCTTCTTTTTAATTATTATAGTTACTATAATAAAATTATTCCTTATATTATAGAAAATTGTAGATTTATAGGTAGTTGTAAATAAGAAAATATCTTGATTATATTAATTACTTTTTTATAAGGTCTAATAAATGAAATTTAGATTTTAACGTAGTAATCAATTAAATTATAAATTGTTTTGTAAATGTACAACACTAGAGAAAGTTGACAATAAAGACATTTAACAAATGACATTCCACGAGATTTCGATTTAGAGATTTTAATGCGGTATTTCTGTAATTATTTCTTTGTTTATGTGTAATGTCTTTTTTTGAAAACGCAATATTTAATTCAAGCCTTTACGATGCTTTGTATCTACAAGTCGAAGATACTTTAGCTTTTGCCAGAGATTTTTTGAATTCATGCGTTTCTTCTTTGCCTATTGAAAAATTGCCTCGTAGTTTCGTTGGTTTGAGTGAATTATCCTATTACGAACAATTTACTGAAATTTTCTATTTTAACGAGTTGCAGATATTATTTCTTAAAACATTTTTGCTTATTTTGTTGTTTACTATTTTACTTATATTGTTGTATTGGCGTATTTACGGTAAAAAGATCTCGGATCGATTTCTGAAACCAGGTAAGTGATTCATTGTTTTTGGCGACTTGATAATTTAAAGATAATAAATAAATATAACAAAGTAGCGTATGCTATTGTGTTTTTAACTAGTAATAATCCAATAATGGAAATTAAGTAATAAAAAATAGGTTTAAAAAGTATTGCACAATAAAATAAAATATATTTTATATGCTTGTATTTCCTAAAGTGTGAGACTAAACTGGCGTTAACTAGTTGTACTATTATCATTAGACATAACTACTTAACTAACGTCAATCAGCTTTATTATGATGGACATAACTCACAGTACACTGAGTACAATACAATATGTACTAGTAAAAAGAGTAATTTTCAAAATATATCTTACATTAAACAGGGATGACCCATAAGATTGTTGTTCCTCATTCCTTAATTGTGGATTTCAATCAAATTGTTACACCCTTTTCCCACAGGGATAGGCAGTGACAATGCAGCGCCACTTTTTTTTATTGTGACACAATAAAAAAAATAACACTCCTAGCACAACTCTCTTCCCTCCAATTCACGGAGAGACTCAGGATGACCTCCAGGTCCACGTTGGCAAAGCTCTCGAAACATCAGAATAATAAAAAATTGTAAATAAATTAAACAAATTTTATGCGGCTTACTATCGCGTTATATTGGTTTAGATAGTAAGCCGCATTTTTTTTTTTAAATTCATTAATCAATGTTCTGACAAAATCTAAGAAAATACTAAATAGTGTATAATTTAAACCAAAATTAACGCGATAGTGAGCTGCATAAAATTTGTTTAATTGTTAACATCTAAGAAAATACTATAGAGATTTTGTTGCTAGTATAAAACTGTATAAATGTAATTTGGATAGCCAAATTCACTTGTACTTATCTGTAACTAGATATCAAACATGGCATTTTTTGATTAATACTGGTTTTAATCACGGTACTTCTGCAAGTAAATTATTCCATCCTAATTTCAGCTACATCAGCTACAATCGAACAACTTAAAGAGAGTGTATCAAAGCTTAAACTACCAAAAGAACACACACCTAGAATATAAAGAGAAACAACTCAAAATGGCTGAAGCAATTAGGAAATTTTTTAAGAAGAAAAAGACCGAATTGAAATTTAAAAGTGCAGGACCAGGGCATAAGCTCAATGAAGCCCCTACTCCAAGTAGTAGTGTTATGAGAGTTGACAGTGGACCAGTTTTGGTCAGGCAAGGCTTGTCCCATGAGAGTAAGGTGGCTGCGGAAGCTGCTTTATCGAGATTGGAGCAAAAACGAGAAAATCCAGCATTTAATACATCTTTAGCTGCTATACAAGTAAAATACAATTTAAACTATTCTTTATCACACATCTAATTTGACTTTACTTGTGCCTCATCTAGTTCTAATCCAACTGCTTCAATCCAGCTTGAAGAGCCATGAAGACAATAATAACTACAATTCTCAGTTGCATCCTCTATGCCAACCTGAAGAAATATGACTGCGTCACTTTACAGTCTTTTAATTTTGTGGTCTGAGTTGTGTTGCTATACCAACCAAAATTTGTTGGCTTCAAATATCATTTATCTTATTTTAAGACCTATTTCTAATTTCTATATTAAATTTTTTTAAATATATATTTCGATTAAGTACACTCTAGCTTAATTTTGCTACATGTTCAATCCTCTTTGACCGGCATAGTGGCGCCGACTGAGGCTTTTTTCAGTCATCGACACTTTTGAGCCTCGATCATGCTTACCATCAGGCAGGTCGGTTGATATTGAGACACAATAAAAAGAAATCTTCCAAGAGCACTTTTTGACCAATTTTACCTAATACTAAAGTATTTTTTTTAATGACATACATGATCTTATCTACAGGCAAAAGTACGCAGAGATTTAGAGAATGAAAGGAATTTAGCAGCTCAAATGCAAGAAGTCACTGTGAGTAAAGAAAAAGTAACAGTAAAGGAGGAGGAATTACCAGCAAACTTAGCAGCCTCTGGAGTTTATTTTAAGTAAATGTTTTATTATTATACAGCGTGTCCCATTAATCAACGTCAAGCCGGGAACCGGTGATAGTCCAGGTAGTGACAGTTATTAGAAAAGTAACAAAAAAGGAGTTTGGCCCTGTCAAGATTTAGCAGTCGTCTAATCAAGCGTCTATTCCTATGAGGAAGAGCTTTTTTTATTGTTACTTGACATATGACGGCATCCTGCCTGATGTTAAACTGGAGTGCAGTCCACGAAAACAGGCGACTGCTACTACAGTTGTATAACTACAGTCTGTTGTTTGTAACCTTGCACTTTCATACATAAGTAGGCCTCCCACTAGGTACAGCGAGTAGACTGACGACATAGTTTTTTTTTTCTTTGTTGTTTTCCTTTTGCGTGGCCATCTCTATTTCATACAATTATCCATTAAAATGTCCGGACTCTTAGTCCTTTTAATGTAATGCAAAAGAGGAAAACCCATTGGTTTCACCTTCTTATAGATGTTTAAATCTTTTTGTTAAATTAGGGACGCTATGTCTCCTAAGTCTTTTATATTGGGCACTACCAGTCCCTCTCAATCCAGAGGCAAGTTCATTTGGATGTGTGAGCAGCCTAGTTTGGTATTTCATGCTGTATGACACTATCTCCTGTCTGACAGTTTTCATTTTGAGGTCCTCTTGTATCTGCTGATTTCGGATGTAAAATGGGATGTCTAGCATTTGTCTGATTGATTTGTTCTGAAATCTTTCAAGAATATCTATATTGCTATTGCTAGCCATACCCCATAGTTGGATACCATACATCCATATTGGCTTCAAAATCGCTTTGCATATAAGAACTTTGCTCTCGTTACTCAATTGTGATCCTTTGCCTGTGAGCCAATACATAGCTCTCAGTCTGGTATCAAGCTGTTTTCGTTTAGTCCAGATGTGTTTTAGCCATGTAAGACAACGGTCTAAGTGCATGCCCAAGTACTTTGCATCATCAGTCTGAGGAATCTGTTCATTATGAAGCAGTACTGGTAGGCAGTTATTTCGCTTCAGAGTAAAGGTCACATGTACGGATTTACTTTGATTTACCTTAATTCGCCAGTGATCGAGCCAGATTTCGATTTCGTGAATGTGCTGTTGCATGTATGCAGAAGCAACATTACGGTCTGTGTGACTTGCTAATAAAGCTGTATCATCAGCATATGTGGCTGTTGTTGATAACTGTTGGTCGGCAGATCAGCGGTGTATATCACGTACATGACTGGCCCTAGAATGCTGCCCTGTGGCACTCCAGATTTGATGGACATAGTGAAAGTTCGGAATGGCGTTCAAAGGGGCAGGCCAATGTTCAGCAGCGGACATCTTTTGGCTGATGATGACTCACATTCCTCCCCAACAACACTGCGTTCCTTTCCAATTTATGAAGGTTGTGGAATAAGGTTGTGGCTGTGGATATTCATGAAGCTCCTAACAGAATTATCCTAAAATATCATTCATATTGCTACTAAAAACTCAACATCTTAAGTAGATATTTATGTATTTATGCAAGTGTGTATTTATTTATTTATGTAGGTATATATATTTTAAGTGTGTTTGTTTATATTTATATGTGTATGTATACGTTTATTGTATTTGCCTCTTTTTACTAAATGACCTTCTTCCTTTTGCTCACATTTTGGACTTGCTTCTATTGTTCCAAAGGTTGGCTGGTAGAGAATGCTAACTAGCATTAAGTCCGCCTGCGTGCACCATAGTACGGCAAGGTATAAATTAAATAATAAACCTATATTGTCGGATCCACATCCTAAAGGTTTGACTGGTAGAGAATGCCTTTGTACTATTGTGCATTAAGTTTTTTAATGAATATAATTTAATTTTCACAGATGTCCCATGATTGGCAATGATGTATTGCCCCGTGATGAATGGAAGACGAAGATTAGAACATTTTTGTATGAACAATTGGAAGAGGAGAGAGCGCTCACGTCTTGCCTTATTATACACTCTTGTAATATTAATAAAGAAAAGGTAAATATATTTTTCTAATTTCTATATTAAGCTACCAAAGTAAAATAAATAGAATAAAGGAGACCGTGGAGTAGTGGCAGTGCAATGGTTGCAAACCGAGGGTTCAAAACCATTTGGCGGTACTAATGTATCTTTGATATATGTACTTTGGTTGTCCTGTTTCTATGATACAAGAACTTTAGTAGTTAAGTATAGAAATGTAAATTAATAACAATAATAATAAAGTGCTTGTATTATAGAAACAGGACAACCAAAGTACATAATACAATGGTAGAGTCTGTCTAAGCCGAAATGACGCGCCCCTCCACTGCATTTAAGCACACGTGCGATGCAACACACCAAAAATGCAATTGTAATTGGTCATTTAGTTGCTGGTTGGACACAAAAAGAGGAGCACGTTAATAAAGTATAGTAGTATAGTTAATAATATTTGTATTCACACATTTAAATAAAGTGGAGGGGCGCGTCATTTGGTTACGATAAAAGTGGTTATGAACCCATTACACTGCCTACCTTTTTATTTTCAGATTGAAACGTGTGTGGAGACTTTATGTAAATATTTAGAGAACATTGTTACTTATCCAGAAGAAGAGAAATATCAAAAGATTAGAATGAGTAACAGGTATGTATTTTATTGCATATCAGGGGCGGGCAGACAGTTGGTTATGCATAGACAGTGTAGTGCTAGTGAAAGTGTCACACAAACCAAGAGTCCCCGGTTTAAAACCACTTGCTGGTACCACTTGATATCTGTATTTTTGGTTGTTCTGTTTCTATGATACAAGTATGTGTAGAAATGTACCAATCTGCCAACCAAAGGTTTTAAGTGTGAATCTGGGGTGGTACTACCTCCGTTACAAGTATACAGACGTGAAGTGACAAAGTCGCGTCCGGGTTTACCTATAAAGTTGCCAGTTCCAAATAGTGGATTTAACTATACTGTTACATATATTAAGCCCCAATAATAAAAGAAAACTTTCATTCCAGAGCTTTTACGGAACGAGTACTTCCCATTGAGGGTAGTATGGAATTGTTAAAGGCAGCTGGATTTACACAACAGTCAATAGAAAATGCAGATGGCGTCGCTGAAGATTATTTAGTCTTTGATAAGGATAATATTAATTCTGTCGAGAATTTGATTGTGAGTATAGTCCGCGACACGTAAGTTGGCAAGTTTTTAACGTAGTGCAATAAAAAAGGGTCTCTTTAGATTTATAAAAAATAGTAATAGTAGTTTAAATGAAATAAGATTGACGAAAGAAATTTATAAATCTGATGTGCATGGATGCGTTAATCGAGGCAGACCCAGGAGGGTGTTCTCCGACCAAATCGGAAAACACCCTCATGAAAGGTAGGTTGCCTAGTGCCCATAGCCATAGAGCTTGTATGAAGAGAATTATGAATTTGAAGGAAGCGAGGGAGTTGTGTCAGGATCGTGGCAGGTGGCGCTCCATTTTCTATGCCTATCCCTGTGGGGAAAAGGCGGGACAATTTAATTGATTGATTTTTGAGTTTATCGCGAACAGACAGACGCGGCGGGGGACTAATATGTAGTAAAACTATTAGTATGATACAAAAACTAGTGGACCCAATTTCAGTGCACCCAAGTGTACGCGGGAGTCGATGAACGGTCGCGCACGGAACTTTGTTACCCCCGTCCCTAAACACACCCAAAAAAACGACTTCGCGATCTATATACCTCTTTTTATTGTGACTCGACATATGACAGCTTCTGCCTGATAAGCTAAAGTGCGGTCCATGAATGGACGTCACTGCTACTACAATTCGATAACTGTACTTAGCAGTTGCGGGTCAAGTTGGAACCAAACACTTACAAGCAAAAATATTTCAGCTAGTTTATATTATTAGACAGCTTTCCAGCTTAAGAAGAAAAATCTCATTACAGGCATTAATTGAAGCACTAAGATCAGCGGAGCCAATCCATTTGGAATTGGATAGAAACATGCAGGTGTTATTACCTTCGCAAGCAGCCACTAGAGTCAATTTGCCACTTTCATTCTATGCTATGACACCAGAAGAAATTAAGAAGGAGCAACAATTGAGGTATGGGTTTTGTTACCTTTAGAGGTCATGAATGCGAGATTTAAAAAAATAGGATTCATTTAGTCATATGACGAATCACAATAAAAAAAATGTGAGTCGACATATGACAGCACCCCGCCTAATCTAATCTTGGGCACCAGCAATGGGTTTTAAATCTGGTGTTCTCGGTTAACGTTACCATTTCACTACCACAATATATCGCTCGAAGAACCGACAACCGATGGAGAAGAAAGGTTCTAGAGTGGAGACCACGAATTGGAAGACGCAGCGTAGGTAGGCCTCCCACTAGGTGGACTGACGACATAGTGAGTCACGAATAACCGGTGGATGCAACTGGCATCTTGTCGTTCGGAATGGCGTTCTAAGGGGGAGGCCTGTGTTCAGCAGTGGACGCCTTCTGGCTGATGATGATGTGGACTGTAGTGTTCCCATAGTACCTCATGCAGTAGTAATACAGATAACTAAGGATTACTGTAATCACAGGCTCGCTAACGTATTATGCCACACGTCTGCCCACTGCGACGGCAGTCGTATTCTGCCGATACGCTCGAGACTGTCAGCCGGTTGTACCAAAAAAGGTTTCAATTTACGAATTTATTTTTACTTTATACTTATTCTATTACGTTTACTATTACGAAATCGTGAATTAGGTTGTTAATAATTTGATATCGAAACTAGCATTTATATATGTTTTTATCATTAGAAACAACAAAAGTAGTACATAGAAACCACAAATGAATGATGTCCTGTATAAAATATCCGTTAAACGTAAATATAAAATGTGAAGTTAAAGAGTGGTGCAACCCATTTTTCTTTTACTTATACGATTCTTTTTACAAATTCGTGAATTATAATTTTTGGTACAACCGGGTGTGTGTAACGTATATCTAGTAATAGTACGTGTATATATGAATGTACCCTCAAACACTACATTGACAATCTACAATCTCTTTAAAATGCATTTATTTTTTACAGATTGGAGGCAATTGAACGCAGTCAAATGCTTCGTACGAAGGCGATGCGCGAAAAAGATGAAATAAGAGAAATGAAGAAATACAAGTTTGCTATAATTCGGGTTCGATTCCCGGATGGTATATTATTACAGGTAATATTTTTTATTAAAGCGAGGAAGTTGTGTCGGGATCGTGGCAAGTGGTGCTCTAATGTCTCTGCCTATCCCTGTGGGAAAAAGGCGTGACAATTTGATTAATTGGTATATTTTATTATTTGTTATGGCACCTCTGCCTACCACTCCTTAATTAACAGACCTGGAGCAAAAAACCACCTCTTTTTGTATAAACTAAATTTTAATTTATATTGTTACAAATAAAAGCTATGAAATATTTGCTCCGACCGGGAATCGAACCCGGGATTTTCCGCGTAATGGACTAGAGTGCTAACCACTACACCACGCCTCTCTTGTCTTTTGTCTTACTTAATAATAATCTCGTCTTTTTAATTTTTAGGGAACATTTTCAGTTTACGAACACTACAATGATATTTACGAGTTTGTACAAGAAAATTTGGAACATAGGGATCTACCCTTCGTTTTAATATCACCAACGGGTCAGAAGCTTAACCATGAGGAAGATGGGAACAAAAGTCTAGTAGACTTAAAATTGGTTCCAGCTACAGTACTCAGATTCGCTTGGCATACTTCGGTAGAGGAGAAGATAGCTACTAGCGCTAGTAAAGACGTGTTTTTGAAGCCAGAAGTCATGATTTTAGTACAAGAGATATAGAACAAAAATCATGTATTCTTGGTCTCCCTTTTTAATTTAAAAACTTTATGCACTAGTTTTTTTTTTTATTGTGGCACGACATATGACAGCACCCCGCTTGATGTTAAGCTGGAGTGTGGTCCATGAATTTGTTTTTGTTATGCTTTATTTATAAATTTAATTAAAGATTCAAATCTATAGGGGATTTATTATAAACTTCTAGAATTAATAGACCGCACTCCAGCTTAACATCAAGCGCCATGTTTGTAGTCTGCGTCACTGCAGTACGTTGTATTTATTCACTATTTCCGATGCTACTAGAAATAAAAGTGGTAGACATTAATTTACTTTGAGCTTTTGTTGTATTTTAAATGTTTAACGATGTTTAAAAATCATAAATAAAAATATACACAGAATTTTATATTTGTTTTATTTGACATGAGTTTACAATACAATTAATTAGAATATTCAAAAATATGTACAGGTATCAAAATTAGGGTCGTAACGGAACCTCGTCTCGTAATCTAGATTATATTATATCAATGAAATTGTCACGCTTTTTTCCCAAAGGGATAGGCAGAGACAATGGAGCGCCACTTGCCACGATCCTGACACAACTCCCTCGTTCCATCACATTCACAATTCTCTTCATTCAAGGTTATGGGCACTAGGCAACCTAACTTTCTTGAGGATGAATTAAACAAATTTTATGCGGCTTACTATCGCGTTTATTTTGATTTTACATTTTTTTATTATTCCGCCGCATAAAATTTGTTTATTTCTTTAATCAATGTTCGCGCAAAATCTAAGAAAATTTCTTGAGGATGTCACCGATTTGGTCGGAAAACACCCTCCTGGGCCTGCCTTGTTTGACGTATCCATTCACATTTATAAATTATTTTCGTTAATATTATATATTATTTAAAAACTAGTAATAAATCTTAGAGCTCGTTTACACTTGTAACCAGATGCTAGGTTATGACAACATTTTACAGGTGTCCTAATAAGAACTAGTATTTTAACTTAATATGACTCAATGGCCAAGAATTTCACGAATTCATTGTCTGTCTTTTTTTGACACCTTGTATCGTTTTAAAGTTCATAGTCTGAAATCCTTGTAAATTCTTTCCTTTATATTTTAATGTCCATATCTCCGGCAATACCTAATGCGTATTCAAGTGTTTTGATGATTGTATTGATTGGCCAATGCCGTCACCCTTCGAATAAAGTTATCCGTCGTGTAACATCACCCTTCGAATAAAGTTATCCGTCGTGTAACGTCAACAGTCGAATAAAGTTATCCGTCGTGTAACGTCACCCTTCGAATAAAGTTATCCGTCGTGTAACGTCAACAGTCGAATAAAGTTATCCGTCGTGTAACGTCAACAGTCGAATAAAGTTATCCGTCGTGTAACGTCAACAGTCGAATAAAGTTATCTGTCGTGTAACGTCAACAGTCGAATAAAGTTATCCGTCGTGTAACGTCAACAGTCGAATAAAGTTATCCGTCGTGTAACATCACCCTTCGAGTAAAGTTATCCGTCGTGTAACGTCAACAGTCGAATAAAGTTATCCGTCGTGTAACGTCACCCTTCGAATAAAGTTATCCGTCGTGTAACGTCATTCTCCGAATAAAGTTATCCGTCGTGTAACGTCAACAGTCGAATAAAGTTATCCGTCGTGTAACATCACCCTTCGAATAAAGTTATCCGTCCTGTAACGTCAACAGTCGAATAAAGTTATCCGTCGTGTAACGTCACCCTTCGAATAAAGTTATCCGTCGTGTAACGTCAACAGTCGAATAAAGTTATCCGTCGTGTAACGTCACCCTTCGAATAAAGTTATGTCGTGTAACGTCAACAGTCGAATAAAGTTATCCGTCGTGTAACGTCAACAGTCGAATAAAGTTATCCGCCAAAAAAACCCACACTCCAGCGGGGTGTTGTCATATGTCGCTGGTATAGGGAAAGAACGTACGTCTAGTTATTTCTTCAGTAAATTCTTATGAATATAAAAAAATAGTATAGAAATAAAAAAAAAGTATAATTTAAATTAGATATCAAGCGTCCGCCCCGTCAGAGCTGTCACGACTTCCTTCAATGGCATAAAGATTTCTGTTTCTTGTTCAATAGGCTGCCTGAGAGGCAGTTTATTCTCAATGCAAATAGAACTGGTACATTCGTTGACTTTGTATATGCCCACCAATCTATTTGACCTTTCAAACATGTTGTAGCGGAGAGAGACTATTATGAATTGTGAGTTGCGGGTTCGCTCCTGGAAAATAAAACAGATATACAGATTAAGGTCGTAGTGTAGCGGCAATGCATTGTTACGCAAACTGAGGGCACGGGTTCAAAACCCCTTGCCGGTACCAATGTATCTTTGATATATGTACTTTGTTTGTCCTGTTTCTATGATACAAGCACTTTTGTAGCTTAGTATAGAAATGTAAATAATAATACATATAAAAAAAGATATATGTATAGAGCATTTTTTTGGTTTTTGGCATTTGTGTAAACAATTCTATAGTCGATGGTTTATGATGGGTAATAGAGTTGTACTTAAAACGAAGGTGATTGAATAATCAATTCAAATCAACAATTCAAAAATCCACTCGCCACCATCGACAAATCCATCCTCGTTTCCGATATGGGTTATTATCAAAGTTGTATCAAAATCTGTAAAACGTAGCAAAAGTTCGTCGGTCCAAGGTAAAACAATATCCAAATTGTAAAGTAATATCAAAGAACAAAGAAAGCCAAATCGTCAGAATATCACAAAAAAACAAACCAAGCAGAACGAAAAGACGCGAACGCGTGATTGACGAGTGTTCCCACTTTGTAGATCAGAATTGAAAACTAAATATTTTATCGTGTTATGATATTCAAACCACTCAAAAAATATTTATAATACATACTTTATTATATTTTTGATTGATAGCACTAAACTTTTTTAGAACTTTTAATCATTAGTAATTACACATCACTATAGAATTACATTAGAGAAAAAATAAAACGAGTGACAGATTGTTAAAAATCGTCGTTCTAGTTTTTGCAGTGAAATATTTAATTATTCGTATGTTTTGGAAAAGGTCAAAAGTAAAAACACTAAAGATAATTATTTAATAATATATATTGTGAAGTGTTTAATATATCATGCATTTTTCGGCCTTCAAAGGTTTGTTTACATTCATGCCCAAAACCAACAGAATGCTCTATAGTTTTCTAAATTTTGCGCGAACATTGATAATTGAATATAACAAATTTTATGATTCTTTCTATCGCGTTTAGTTTTGGTTAAGGATTGTAAAAAAATTATCTGACGTTTAAATTTGTACAAAAATAAACTCATTCATGGACCGCATTCCAGCTCAACATCAGACGGGGTGCTGTCATATTGTTAAGTCTCAATAAAAAAATCTCACCCCTTCAGATTATCATTTGTTTTCTAATATTTACTGCGCGGCAAAACATTTAACAATTTATTGGCTAGCACAGTGACAGTGACTGAGACAACTGTAAACTGAATCGATTTTTCAGTCCTTTACGCTCTTTCTTTCTTTGCACAAGTGTGACATATGATTTCGAAAATATACTCCACAGTGAAGTATTTAAAAGTGCGGGATTGAATGTTTGTCAAACAGATATTTTTTATTTTTGGATATTTTTATAGATATCGTTATTGTGGCTTACGATAGTACAGCTACCCGCCTGATTATATGCTGGAATGCGGTCCATGAATGGAGGCAACTGCTACTACAGCTTAACAACATTTTATTATTACTCGACATCTGACCTCGACACGCTTTTACCATCAGAGAGTTATGACGAGTTTTATCAGTCACAAGAGTTATGACGACTGATAAAACGACGTCAGTACATGGCTGCCTCAGTCGCCGTCATTACTTCGTCAGCTGAAAGTAGCATTCGCATCCACTGCCGGCCTAGTTGGAATTAGTAGCTTGCAAGCTGATCCCAAAACGCTATTGGGGTGAGTAACTTCAAGGTGCACCTTTAGCCTGCATAGTGACGACAACTGTACGGGTAAAACAGAATTTTAGTCGTCGGTACTCTTGGACCACCCCTTGCTCATCAGGCAAGTCGAAGTCAGATCAATCAATCAAATTGTCACCTCTTTTTCCCACAGTGATAGGCAGAGACACTTGACACGATCCTGACACAACTCTCTCGCTTCCTTCACATCCATAATTCTCTTTATACAGGCTCTGTGGTTATGGGCACTAGGCAACCTAGCTTTATTGAGGATGTCTCCGATTTGATCGGAAAACACTCTTCTGGGTCTGCCTTGTTTAACGCATCCATCCACATCAGATTTATGAATTACTTTCGTCAATCAACTTTCACTCATCCTTTCCATGTGCCCAAACCTTCGAAGCATTCCTTTGTCAATCCTTGTCACTACATCTTCTAATAAAAATGATTTAAAAAACCTGACGACAGGCGTGGACGAACGGTTTAGCCATTGGTTTGTTGCGCGTAATTCCCCCGGTTCGATTCCCGATCGGAGCAAATGTTTCATAGCTTTTAATTATAATATTTAATAACACTAAAAATATGGCAAGTATTTGTTAATAAAAAAAAAAGAGATGGATATTTGCTTCGGGTCTGGTTATCAAAGAGTGGTAGGCAGTGACCGTGAAGTGATTTGGTCACGTTTCGGGATCAGCTTGTAAGTTGCCGGTTCCATTTAGGCCGGCATAGTGGTTGTGATTGCTACTCACAGTTATTGAATTGTAGTAGCAGTGACATTCATTCATGGACCACACTTCGGCTTAAGTGTGGGCTTAAGGGTGCTGTTATATGTCGAATCACAATAAAAACCTAATAAACGTACCTTGATATAGTTAGAGACAATAGAAACATTTCTAAAGTCCAAGGCGGCATCAATTTCATCCATAACGTACAACGGTGATGGTTTGAAGTAATGCAATGCAAATACCAATGCCAGTGACGAGAGTGTCTTCTCACCACCAGACAAGTAACTTATGTTCTTCCATGACTTATTTGGTGGACGTACGCTAAAACAAGAAAATATATTTTTATTGTGACACGACATCTGACCTCGACTCGCCTGATGATAAGCATGAGGAGGTCCAAGAGTGACGACGACTGAAAAAACCGAGTTATTTCCCGGCTACCCCAGTCGCCGTCACTATGCCGGCCTAACGTGCTTCTTCATGCATCGCTTGAAGGATCCAAGGTTATAGGATGGAGAGAACACATGGGCTTGCAAAGCATTCCACTTGTCAATTGTTCTACTAAGAAAAGACGCACCGAACTTTTTAATTCGACTGCCGATTCATCAAATGGTAATTTTTGCCACTTCTGAATAAAATAAAGGAAATCATTCATTTTGGGCTTTTATGTACTAATTTAGTAATGTCCAATGATGAAAAAATATATAAATGGTAGTTTCGATACTTGTATTGATGAAACTAATAACAATTTTGCTTTTAATTGCTGTGCAATTTAGTTATTTGGAAAACAAGATATGGATTTTTTACATCTGTCAATCAACGCCATATTTGCCCTGCTTTGAACTGTCATAATTATAGTTTGATTTTGAACACCTAAACCATGCAAAAATAAAGGATATATTCTAATTACATTGTAATCTTCGTACATTAAACTATTTTAAAATGTATATGCAAATGATAATAAAATTAAGCCCAAGTCCCCATACAAAATGAATGATGTCCTTTATTAGTATTTTCTTAGACTATATTAGTGACCGTGGTGTAGTGGCAGTCAGTGGCGTGCGGTCTAAATAGACATATAGACCCCGACTACCCTAGAAAATGATGCACAAAATGTATTTTTCATTTTGTCACTAAATAACACGCGGTCAAATAACTAAACATATAAATTCAATATTAATTTACAATAAATATTCTAGCGCCATCTATGTATATTAGTCGAAATTAATTTGCAATTATCAATCAGCCGAGGCACTAGCGCCATCTATGTTTAAGCCATAAACATAGACTTAATTTTAAAAATCTTGATTTCACCCACAAATCTTTCACCAATAGCACACCCATAGCACACAAATACATTCGCGATCGTGTTTGTATAAACACACACAAAGACAAATCATGCATGTGTGATCGAAAGTGAGATCGGATCTTACTAATATTTTTTGTCATTCTATTGTTACGGTATTGTATTGATGGATTCATTAGCGCTATCCGCCATTATTTTAGTGTTTTGTGCAAGCGATTGATAACGGTGAATTAGATAAAAAAATACTTTTAAATTTTGAATTAATTATATATAAATATAGCTTTTATTTCCTTGTTTTTTTGTAAAATGGAGTGTGATAGTTGTGTAAGTGTAGTTTGCTTGAATAAATTAAAGAATTTTGCGTTTTCTAAATTAAAATACGACGAAAAAAGTTATCGTGGAGTGCGGGCGTTCTATTCCCGATTAAAATTAACTCAACTATATTGTAAGGTAAATAGAAAATTTAATACAAAGCTATACGAATCGTTTAATAATTTAATTGCATTCATACCAATCGTTTATTTTAGATAGGCGCGTTGAGTTAATTTATAAATAAATTATTCACTTTGTTAATATTGTTAGCACAAAACACAGTCTTCTCGAAGCCGCTTTGAGCATCCGAAAATTGATATTGTGAAATTAAAATCAATCAATTTGAGGTGGCAAATATTCAAACATCATTTATGAAGAAAATACATAAAAGACTACCAACTGGTAAGTTAATAATACTGCCTACCCTATGTTAAATATCACCGCACGCCACTGGTGGCAGTGCAATTGGATTACCATCCATCAGTCTTTTTTAGTTGATAATGGGAATGGCATCGCCATTTCATGTGGGTATTCCCCTAATAAAATTGATTTAAAAAAAGTATTAATTCAAATGTTACCTGAAAGTAATGCCTTCAGTGAATGGATCCAATGAATCAACGAGCTCCAGTTCAGCATCACCTCCCAATGTGATCATTTGATACATCTCCTTGAGTTTATTCGTTATAACTGCGAAGTCTAAAAAAAAACAAATTAGAGATATGTAGTGAATGCATACCTGCGGGGTTAGGTTGGGCAAGTTAAAACGGTTATCGTCTCTCGTCGCCGATTGACAAAATAATAAAAGCTAGGCTAAATCCACCAAAATGAGACTATTGACGATAATGATAAAACGTGTTGTCGCACAGACGATATTCGTCACAACGATTGTCTCGTTGTATTGGATTTAGCCTAGCTTTTATTATTTTGACAATCGCCGACGAGAGACGATAACCGTTTTAACTTATCAACCTAAATCCGCAGTGCCGGATTAAGCCAGCGCGGGCCCTGTAGCAAATTCTGTTCAGAAAATCCTGTTGGTTTGCTTTAGGTTCTCAGTCTTAGGGTATTAAATAAAACTTTTCTGTTACAAATAAACTTTCTCTGGATTTAATATGGGCAAATTTAGAGATAACATTTTCAATATCGACTTAAATTTTCAAGTGTAAGTGAAGCATAGCCTAAGCGCTTCGCGTTTAAGGCATGCAAATTATTTTACGCTCCTATCTAAATTATTATATTTTTATTGCGTATTTTATTAATATTAGACAGGCGATGGAGCACGGGGTCCGTAGCATTTGCTCCTTTTGCTACGTGGCAAGATCGGGGACATCCTCAAGAAAGCTGGGTTGCCTAATGCCCATAACCACAGAGAATTGTGGAGGTGAAGAAAGTAAGAGAGTTGTGTAAGGATCGTGGCAAGTAGTGCTCCATTGTCTCTGCCTGTGGGAAAAAGCCGTGACAATTTAATTGATTGATTATATCAAAGGCCATTCTATTCAATTCTAATAAATACGTACTAGTAAGGAATTCAGTAGAGCGGCGTTTTTTCAAGCCTTCAAAGCCGGCACGTATAGTGTTCCGCTCTATGGTAATCTCGTCAAGTTCAGCTGCACGACGTATGTACACATCCAGCTTTTCTTTGTAATCCTATAATAAACAAATCATGCGATATAAGTATAATATTGTTTTCTTAGGGTTCCGTGTTCGGTATCCGTGTTTTTGCTACGGAAATTATAGATTCGTCATGTCTGTCTGTCCGTCCGTCCGGTCACAGCAACTTTTTACCGAATCTAGAAGTACTATACTGTTGAATCTTGGTAAGTAGATTTTTTCTGTGAACAGCATTAAGATTTTCACACATAGGTAGAAAAAAAAATGTTGGGGGTTCCCCATACTTAGAACTGAAACTAAAAAAAAAATCATCCAACCTATAAGTGTGGGGTATCTATGGATAGGTCTTCAAAAATGATATTGAAATTTCTAATATAATTTTTTTTTCTAAACTGAATAGTTTGCGCTAGAGATACTTCAAAAGTGGTAAAATGTATGTCCCAAAAATGGGTTCCAGGTGTTACGATAATAAGCCGCAAAAAATTTGTTTAATTCATTAATCAATGTTTGCGCAAAATCTTAGAAAATACTACAAACCAATATAGCCTGGATATTAGGCTTCCTCGCATTAACGCGGGAAGTCTGCGCATCAAGTTGACTCTCCAACTCCTGCAAGTCGACCTGGCTTAGCGCTTCGTCAGTGTACTGTTCTAATGGCTCAGGCCTTCTCACTTCTGAAAGGCCAACATCTCCTGGGTCTTCTAGGACAATGCCTTCAATCTGAAATTTAAATTCAATTACACGACACACCAGTTTGTTACGCGTACAGTTCACGCACCGCTTAAAGAATCCAAGGAGTTATAGGATGGAGAGAACACATAGGCGGTGAAGCATTCCACTTGTCGATTCTTCTACAAAGAAACGACGCGACGAACCTTTTAGTTCGACTGCAGATTCGTTTAGGAGGGTGAACCATCTTTATATCACTAACTAGCTGCGTAACCCGACGTTGCACGGGTCAAAATACATCGCACGCTTAATGGTTAATTAATTAGTTTTTCTCTTATGTATGTATACATAATCTTTGTACCTACAGTTAAACGTATGTATATAGTGTATATACACATACATAATCAGCCTTAATTATCAAACCATTTTAGGCATGGCAGACTTTTTGTGAGTAATCATGAGTACTATTAATATATAGAACATTATTTTTATATCGTCAATAGTTTTCGCAGCGTACGCGATGTAAGGAATTTTATGAGTATTTTTTACACCTTGGGTTACATTATTCGAGATTTCGTACGGAACCCTAATCTTTTTGAAAATCCAATACAGCCTATGTTACTCACAAAGAATGTAGCTTTGTAATGATGAAACAATTTTTAAAATCGGCCCAGTAGTTTCTGAGCTTATTTATTACAAACAAACTTACAAATCTTTCCTTTTTATAATATTATAATAGTATAGATAACTTACCATTCGCAACAATCTAGGAGCTTTAGACATGACGTCGTCATATTTTTTCTGTGCCACGTTGACGATATTATCCAATTCGATTCGTTCACTCTTAAGGGCCCTTTCACGTTCATTATATTCCGCAATCTTATTTTTAATTGCATTAAATCCGGAACCACCTTCTTGTAACTGTTCGTCTATCTATGAAATATAATTATAATATAATATATTAGACTGCTATCTGTGGTCTATCTATTGTCTCTGCCTATCACTGCGGGAAAAAGGCGTGACAATTTGATTGATTAATAGACTTATCGCCCGGTTCCTATAATTGTCAAACGGGTCGTTTTTTATTTGTTTTTTATTTTTAATTTACGACATCTGACCTTAACCCGCCTGATGTCTGTTAGTACAATTCAATAGCTGTAAATAGCAGTCACATCAATGTCAGCTTAGTTAAAACTGCCACCTTAAGCTGATCCTAAAATGTCACTTCACGGACTGTATACTTGTAAGTGGTGGTACTTCCCCGGATTGGCAGACTGGGTACCACCGCCTACCATTTTTTGATAACCTGACCCCAAGCAAATATCCGCCTCTTATTTTTTATTATCAAATATTTGATATAATTATTAAATATCAAATCAAATTGTCAAGCCTTTTTCCCACAGGGATAAGCAAAGACAATGAAGCACCACTTGCCACGATCCTGACACAACTCTCTTGCTTCCTTCTTATTCTTCATAATACGCACTTGTAATTATTAAAATCACAAATAAAAGCTATGAAACAAATATTTCGACCGGGAATCGAACCCAGGACTTTACGCGTAACAAACTGGTGTGTTAACCGGCCACGCCTGTCGTCAAAAATAACAGCAAGTAGCAGTCGTATCCACTATGCCTGCCTAGTTAAAACCTGCAACTTAAGCTGATCCCGAAACGCGACTAAGTCACTTCACGGTCTGTATACTTGTAAGTGGCGGTACTTCTCCGGTTCGGCAGACTGGGCACCACTGCCTAACACTCTTTAGGTTATATATTATTTGAATACCTCTTCCAGTTGTTTTGCAGATGTCTGTGATTCTATTACAAGTTCTTTTCTGGTACGAATCATACCCGCAATCTTCTCAGACAATTCAGCGAGTTCTTTCTCAATTTGCTCAATTTTTTCCTTAGTTTTCTTAGCGTTTCTGTAAACAAATTTTATTTTATTGTAGCTCGACATATCCACAGGCACATTCAAAGCAACAGTGAGATATTAAAAAATACTTTTCAGATAGTTAGCGTTTAACATAATTAATTTTAGAAAATAAATTTCACATATTATCCATTGTCTCTGCCTGTCGCTGTGGGAAAATGGCGTGACAATTTTATTAATATTATCAGTCACAACGCAAATGTCTAATTTCAAACACTATTTTTTTCAAGTTATGGGGCGTTCTCACGGGGCGATTTTAGTTGATCAATATTTATCGTTTAACAAAAATTCGAAAGCAAATATTGACGACGGTAGCGTTCTCACGATTCAATAATAATCGACTCAATATTACACGTGTTATTACACTATCTGTTCATTTTAGCATTTTTCTCGTGGATGCGAACGCCATAATTTACATTTTATTCACATTTTATTTTACAAACAAACAAAAAACTGGTGACAGAGCAATGCAATATACAATACTTAGGTACTCAATCGCGCTGATTGACTGATTGATTGGACTGATTATTCAATGCAAGTTGAACAAATAGGTTCAGACGAGTCGAGTAGCTGTCAGCTATTATTTGAATCAATAAAAGTAGAAAGGTCTTTAACTTTTGTTGAATCAATTTTTATTGCTTTAGCTTGGTTGAAAGTCTGTTCAGACGGTTTAAATCGCGAACGATTTCGCAGTTGATCAACTCAAATCGCCCGGTGAGAACGCCGTGTTATTTGTTGCTTAGAGGTATCGATAAGACAGCAGACCCCGCCTGATGTGAAGCTAGAGTGCGGTCTATGACTACTACTGTGAGTACTAGTCACTATGCCGGCCTAGATATAAAAATTCACGGCCCGAGCAGTGCATATAAATTCTGGCTACCTTCGGCCAAATCTACCAACTTCCGCTTAAAACTTATATTAAATTTTGAACTAAAGAACATCGTTCATTTTGTATAGGGACTTGAGCTTGATTGTATTAACAGTTGCATATAAATACATTTTAAAATAGTTTGATGTACTAAGATTACAATGCAATTGGAAAATATCCTTTTTTTTTGCATAGTTTAGGTGTGCAAAATGAATCAAACTACAATTATGACACTTCAAAGCAGAACTGTTAATACGGCGTCTTTGTGATTTTTCCAAATAATTCCAAATAACTTGATTGCACAGCAATTATAAGCAAAATTGTTATTAGTTTTATGAACACAAGTATCGAAACTACCATTTATATATTTTTTCAATATTGGACATTACAAAAGTAGTACATAAAAGCCCAAAATGTTTTTTAGGGGTTTTAAGCTATCGGCATTCGAGGAAGATTGTGTCGATAACCGATTAATCGACTAATTTGTAGATTTTAACAAAAACCTACCTTTTGCTAGAATTAATCTCAACTTCCAACTTAGCGATTTCAGTGGTCACTTTCTTTATTTCTTTGTTAGCGGTATCGACTCTGGTCTGTAGGGCTTTCACTCTGTCACCAGCCACCTCTGATATTTGAGCATCAACTGCACGCACTTCCTCTTCAACCTATATAAATGAATATATTTTTACATATTGTGGTTCGACATATGACAGCACACCCGCTGGGATGTGGCGGATGGATGGAGGTGAATAAACAAACCTTATTCTCATAACATCCTTATCACCTCATACATGTGTTAAATTTTATGTATATTTGTGTATATGTTGCCTAATGTATGTATTGCTTATGTTGCATATATTTTTCATAACAATAATTTCATAACAGTGGCAGTGCAATGGCTACGTAAGCCGAGTGACACGGGTTCGAAACCACTCACTGCTACCAATATATCTTTGATATATGTACTTTGGTTGTCCTGTTTCTATGATACAAGGACTTTAGTAGCTTAGTATAGAAATGTATAATAAAATAATAATAATAAATAGCCCCAGCCAATCGCAGTATACAATACACCAAAAGTTAGCTGGTAGATAATGCCTAAGGCATTTAGCTCGCCTATGTACCTTATTTTGTGCAATAAAGAGTTTATAAATAAATAAAATGCTACTAATGTTAAAGAACAGTCACATCCACTATGGCCGGCCTAGTTAACACCGGCACTTATAAGCTAATCCCGAAATGCGACTCACTCACTTCACCGTTTGTATACTTGTATGGTTTTGTAATGGTTTTTCATTGATGTTTTACTTACCACATCTGCATTAGCCACTGCCTCTTTCATTTTAGCTTCAGCTTCGTTCCGTGTTTCTTCTAAAATCCTTCGCTGTGCTGGATCAATTTTGCATCCCTTAGCCTTCTGTTGTTGCAATTTTAATTGATTCTAAAAACATAATATATCAATCAATCAATCAAATTGTCATGATCCTGACACAACTCCCTCGCTTTCTTCACATCCACAATTCTTTTCATATAAGCACTAAGGTTATGGGCACTAGGCAACCTAGCTTTCTTGTGGATGTCTTCGATTTAATCGAAAAACACCCTCCTGGGCCTGCCTTGTTTAACACATCCATCCACATCATATATTATAATCATATCACATTAGGTTGCCAAGTGCCCATAGAGATTGTATGAAGAGAATTGTGGGTGTGTAAGGATCGTGGCAAGTGGCGCTCCATTGTGTCTGCCTATCTCTGTGGGGAAAAGGCGTGACAATTTGATTGATTCATTATAAATATATAAAAGGACATCATAAATTTTGGGCTTTTATGTACTACTTTTGTTAATGTCCAATGATGAAAAAATACATAAATGGTAGTTTTGATACTTGTACGAGTATTGATAAAACTAATAACAATTTTGCGTTTAATTGCTGTGCAATTGAGTTATTTGGAAAATAAGATATGGATTTTGTATTATCTGTCAACCAACGCCATATTTGTTCTGCTTTAAACTGTCATAATTATAGTTTGATCATTTTGCACATCTAAACTATGCAAAATAAAGGATATATTCTAATTACATTGTACGAAGACATTAAACTATTTTAAGATGTATATGCAAACTGTTAATACCATTAAGCCCAAGTCCGCATACAAAATAAATTATGTTCTTTTACAATAATAATAAATAATTCGGAGCTCCAATAAAGTTTGTAACCGAACATACAAAAAAAATCCAATTTTATAAGTATCACGCCAAGGCAACCGTGGTGTAGTCACACAAACCGAGAGTCCCTGGTTCAAAACCACTTGCCAAGCACTTTCAGTAGTTTAGTATAGAAAAGGCTTTGCCTGGCGACTGAGGCAATGTTATAATGAAATATTATAATTTCCAGTCGTCGCGCTCTTGTACTTCCCCTTATTTAGCATTAGGGGAATTTTCTTTACATTAGTCGACATAAGTCAAGGATCGTGGTCAATGGTAGTCCCAGTTTGGGCTATGTTAAGTTACCTTAAGGTTAGGCAGTTGGTCCGACATGGTGGACAAATCATAGGTAGCGGCTTGCAAATTGTTCTGCATTCCATTAAAGGTTGAGCGTAGTGCTGCGATCTGATCCTCCAAATTGTTTACTTCTTGACGTTTCTCCCTCAACCTGTTAATAAAAAAGTTTAAAAAAATAACATTTACTTATCATTTTAGATTATGCGCGAACATTGATTAATGAATTAAACAAATTTTATGCGGCTTACTATCGCGTTTATTTGGGTTTTGATTTTACAATTTTATTTTATTATTAGTCTCTCCATGACTACGATGGCTGCAAAGTTCTCGAATCGTCGGAATAATGAAATAAAATAAAATTGTAAAATTAAAACCAAAATAAACGCGATGGTAAGCCGCATAAAATTTGTTTAATTCATATATAATATTTTTAATATTACCAACATACAAATGATACATAATAAAAGGGTTTTCGAAGACGATTTGAGCGTCCATAAATGTAAAATTTACAGAATATCATTGTATACTATTGTAGGTACCTATGATATATTTTTTGCCTACCTTGTGTTAAATCCCACTGCACGCCACCGTAGTAAGCCGCATAAAATTTGTTTAATTCATTAATCAATGTTCGCGCAAATTTTACGAAATTACTAGTTCTATTATTATTATACCTGTCATCCAAAGCCTTCAGTTCTTCTTCCCATTGTCTTATCAACTCTGGATCTACTTCATTTGTATTCTGCCTCACAGAAGTAGACATCTTGCCGCTCAGTGGTTTACCACCACCAGACATTGTTCCTATAAAAAAATATTTCAACTGTGAACGGACATCTGACCACGACTTGAAACAAGAAAAGGTCCAAAACGACGGCTGAAAAACAGAGTTTCTATTTTTTTATGTAAAACATTTTCAGGAGTCAGCAAAATCTCCCAGCATGAAGCATTTGTGATGCAGGCAGCTCGCCTGTGGAATAACCTTCCTATCGATATTAGAAAGTCTCGAAACAGAGTGGCGTTTAGGAGCCAACTTAGGAAACATCTCACTCAAAAATCGTAGTACTTTAGATAAATATAGATTATATTATTATGTATTGTATATTATATATATATTATTTTCAATATATATTTATTTATGTATTTTTACCTATTATATATGTACATTTATTGTACATATATAATAGGTACAATAATTCAATTCTTTAGTGTTTTTTTATTTGTTCTAAAAGTTGTATCTATGCTAAACATTGTTTCATGCACCTGCCTTACCAGGTACCAGAGAAGGTGTTTATTTTAAGTAAAGGTCAAGGCCAAAGTGGGGTGGTTAAAGTGAAGGTCAAGGTTTATAACTTCCTTTAACACGTTCACGCCGGCGCGGGTCACCGGTGACCCGCACTAAACCGTCTTATCGGGCGGCGTGGGCCACCGGTGACCCGCACTAAACCGTCCTATCAGGCGGAGTGGGCCACCGGTGACCCGCACTAAACATTGAATTTTAATGATAATTATAATCAATAATGTATCAGAAACATAATTTTTGTTCATTTGTTGATTTGTGGTCAGGATGAAAAAACGGCACGAGTTAAAAAACTTGCACAATAAATCTCACTGTACTGCAGAGAAACAAACAACGCGTATACAGGTCTGAACAGGCAAAAATCACGCGCCGCCAGATGAAACGCGATATTAATTTGAACGCCGCCTAATAGCAAAACAAATTATAATCGGCCCCGGCGTGAACGTGTTAATAAATCATCTTTCATTCATATTTTCTATACTAAATAGTTTTGAATTTCGCATGTTTTATATAAGGCTCACTTTTTTCACATTTTTAACTAAGCTACAAAGAGTATATAAATGTATATTAAAAATTAAAAGATCAATGCATCAAGATACGCCGAATAGACAAATTCGACTGTCGGTTCCGGTAACAGAATCAAGGGAGTGAAACGTCAAGTTTAAAAAGGAACAGGGTTCAATAGTACCGCAGAACATTTTCCATGGTACAGACGATAAAGGACATATAAAGCAAGTATGTAAATCAGAGTATAAAAATATTTACTCATAAAATTATCGAAATCATGTAATTGAGTGTAGAATCCGATTTTCTTAATACACGACAGCGAAATGACGAACTTACACTGATACCGAGTATTTGACATCTCCGTAACCAATCAGCGAATAACAAATCAATTGGTAAACTACATTGATTGGCCACTCGAGACGGCGACGCAGTTTCACTGCTTTTCCGACGCCATAATGTATTAAAAGAATCGACTAATTTTAAGCAACCCTAAAAATTAAATGAAACTTACTGGTTTCAAGTAGGCCGGCATTTTGTAGGCGACTATTACTTGCAGTTATTTAACGTAGTAGCAGTCGCCTCATGGAACCGCACTGATGCTTACCATCAGGTACTGTTATGTACCAAGCGAGCTACAACAAAAAAGACAATCTTACCAGACGTATCAATAACTTTTCCGTCCAGGGTAACAACTCTGTATCTTCTCTGTTGTTCATAGGCAATCCTGGTGGCTTGGTTCATGCCGTTTACAACCAGTGTCTCACGCAAAGCAAAGTAGAACGCAGGCAACACCCTCTGATCTTTTACACGAACTAAATCGAACAGCCTGGGTACTCCCTCTGGACTGGAATTCACAAAAAAATATCATTTCAGCACCCCGCCTGATATTAAGCTGGAGTGCTGTCCTAGAATAAAGGTGACAGTTACTACAGTCATATACCTGTAAGTAGCAGTTACATTATGCCAGCCTAGTTAGAACTGGCAACTTGCAACTGATTCCAAAAATTGACACTTTACAGACTGTATACTGTATGCATTATCTCCGAGATATCATTATCTCGGAGATAATGCATGCCCTTTGCCTAGTCTGCCGATCTGAGTTGTACCACCACTTACAACTATACAGACCGTGAGTGACTTGGTCGCGTTTTGGAATCAGCTTGTAAGTTGCCGATTGAAGTAACTAAACGACGATTGGGGGCAGCCGTGAAGACTAGGTTTTTGCAGTCGTCGGCACTCTTCTTGCTTACCATCAGGCGGGTCGAGATCAGATGTTGATTGACAATAAAAAATTCCATTCACGGATCGGACTGTCTGATGACAGCTTAAAATCAGACAGAGTGCTGTCATATATTGAGCCACAATAACCATTGCGACCGTGGTGCAGTGGCAGTGCAATGGTTACGCTAACCGAGAGCACGGGTTCAAAACCACTCACCTGTACAAATGTATCTTTATTTTGGTCTTCCTGTTTTTATGATACAAGCATTTTAGTAGCGTGGCATAGAAAAAAAAAATTCACGCCTTTTTTCCACGGGGATAGGCAGAGACAATGAAGCGCCACTTACCACGATCCTTACACAACTCTCTTGCTTTCTTCATAACCACAATTCTCTTCATACAGGCTTTGTGGTTATGGGCACTAGGCAACCTAGCTTTCTTGAGGATGTTTCCGATTTGGTCGGAAAACACTCTCCTGAGCCTGCCTTGTTTAACGCATCCATCCACATCAGATTTATAAATTCCTTTCGTCAATCTACTTTCACTCATCATTTCCATGTGCCCAAACCAACGAAGCATTTCTTTGTCAATCCTTGTCACTTCTTTCAAACCAGGTATTGATGTGTAAATAAATAAAAAACTTACTATGTCTGTTTTTGCATCTTAGGGATCAAATGTTGCTGTTTGTCCAATATAAGGAACTTCTGTCTGCCAATATCATTATCTCGGAGATAATGCATGCACTTTGTCGCAGTGTCCACCGTGTCGACTAGCACATAGTCAAGAGCGGGACAGCATGTCGATATTGCTTTATCATACGTGTCATCTATACCGCCCAAATCTCCCTGAAAACAAGAATATCATTTTTAGCTGACATAGTTACGACGACTGAGGCAAAACTTTTATTTGTTATTTAAAAAAAGATCTAGTAGATTGATCAAAATGTGGAATTTAAACCTATAATGACACTGTCTATTTAAAAAAAAAATGTGACTCGACATATGACTTGATGTTAAACTGGAGTGTGGTCCATGAATGGATGTCACTGCTACTACAATTCAATAACTGTAAGCAGCAATCACATCTACTACACAGCAACACGCACGCCGGCCTAATTGGAAAGGGCAACTTAAAGGCTGATCCTGAAACGCGATTAAATCACTTCACGGTCTGTATACCATACTTGTAAGTGGTGGTACTACCCTGGATCGTCAGACTTGGTACTACTGCCTACCACTCTATGAGATAACCAGACTCAGAGCAAATACGTCTCAAATTTAGCGGTACCGATCTATATTTTAAATTCGTACTTTGGTTGTCTTGTATCTGCTGCTTAAGGCGAGGAATCTTTGCATTATGAACAAAACTTGTTTTAGGCGAAATAAGGTTGAGATTTGCAAATTACTTTTGAGTGTGCAATGTTTTTCATACGAATAATTTACCTTTTCTAACAACATTTTGGTAATTTTCGGAAAACCATGTACTAAATTTAATATCCAGGCGATTAAGTGTCTAATTTAATAATTGACTATTGATATTTAAAAAAAAATGGTTATCTCTTAAAAAACCGAGAACTTGGAAATCAAAAAGTATTTTTGTATCACAAAAATACTTTTTTCTTTAATAATATAAAGTAAATTCTGTTCGAACATAATGAGCAATTGTTTTTGAGCATTTCTTTTCTTTGAGCATATTTATTTTGAGTTAATAACATTTCAAGAAGTATAGTTATTTGATCGTCAAAAGTACTTCAAAATAGGATATCGTCGAAGATCCCTGCCTTAATATAGAAATCAAAAAAAACGTTCATACTAACCAATCGTCCAAAAATTCCAGGAAAGTTCCCATTTTTCTTTTCGTGCATGAGGGCTGCAAGGATCCTGTTATTTTGCCGAGTACCAGTCGGATCATCAGCTGCATCGTCCAATTGAGATCTAGAAAAAAATACGGTGTAAAATCGTCACCCATGAGGTCGGGGGAAGCATCCGCATTCTGTGGAGCGCATCGGCAGTTGAACTAAAAGGGCCAGTGCGTCGTTTCTTTGTAAAACAATTGACAAACGGAATGCTTTATCAGCCCATGTGTTCTTATCCCATAACCTTTAACCCTTCAAGCGAAACGCAAAGTGACGGCGACTGAGGCTACTCTGAACTGGCGAGAAAGTCAGCACGCTTGGAACTTACCTTGCTTACCATCAGGAAAGTCGAGGTCAGAATTCACAATTCGATGTTTTTATTGTAAATCTTATTTACTTCATATAAAATGAATCCTTATCATCTGACCTTGACTTGTCTGATGGTAATGGTGAGGTCCAACAGTGTTGACGACCGGGAAAAACGTTAACGTTAAATTTTTTTATTGTGTCTCGACAGCACCTCGCCTGATGTTAAACTGGAGTGCCGTCTATAAATAGGCAGGTGACAGGACTACAGGTCAAAAACTGTGGTCCTGTAACCTGCCAATCTACTATGCTGGCCTAGTTTAAACCGGCAACTTACAAGCTGATCCCGAACGCGACTACGTAAGTCACTTCACGGTCTGTATACTTGTAAGTGGTGGTACTACCCCTGATCGGCAGACTGAGCACCATTGCCTACTTTTTGATAACCAACCCAGAGGAAATGCCTGGGTACATTTGAACAAATTATTCTAAATTTTTTTATTTTATTGTGACTCGACATTTGACATCGACCTGCCTGATGATAAGCAAGAGGAGATCCAAAAGTGCAGACGATTGAGACAACCGAGTTTGTTCACGGCTGTCTCAGCCGCCGTCACTATGCCGGCCAAAGGTGCTTCTTCACGCATCGCTTGAAGGATCCAAGGTGAGAGAACACATGGGCTGGCAAAGCATTCCACTTGTCGATTGTTCTACAAAGAAAAGATGCACCGAACTTTTTAGTTCGACTACCGATTCTGTCGACAAAATGTGAATGCTTCCCCCGACCAGTGCGGGTGTTACGGGTGTGAAAAGACGAGATAGGAACAAGGTTAAAGAGCTCCTCGGAACATTCTCCGTGGTATAGGCGATAGAGGACGCACAGAGCCGCCATGTCTCTGCGTAATTGCAGAGGCTCCAGAGTTCGCGTAACCTTTACATCTCCTATGATTCGGACAGCTCGGCGCTGCAATGAATCCAGGGCATTGAGAAGATACTTGGCAGAGCCGTCCCAAAGATGCGAACAGTACTCCGCGCAAGAGCGAATTTGAGCCTTGTATAAAAGCAGGCGAAGCTCTGGCGCGAAGAACCGCCGCACCTTGTTCAGGGTGCCAAGTTTGCGAGAGGTGGTCTTAATAGCCCGCTCAACGTGATCCCTGTGATTCAGGTCGCTGCGAAGGGACATCCCTAAGATATCCAGTCTGTCCGAAGTACCAAGGGGAATGTTACGAAGAGAAGGAAGGGGGATAAACGGGGATTTTTTCGTCGAGAACGCGCATACCTGAGTCTTGTCTGCATTGAACTGAACCAGGTTCTCGTCGCCCCAATGGGTAATACAATCAAGAACCCGGTTCAGCCCCGCTACAACAGACTCTCTCATATCGGCTATCTCCTGTTTTCCGGCTGCGGGGCGGGCAGTGTAGCGTCCATGCACCGTGCTGTCGTCTGCATAGCAATGAATGCTGGATCCAAGGTCCAGCATGTCATTGATATGCAGTAGGAACAAGGTCGGCGACAGCACAGAGCCCTGAGGAACGCCAGCATTCACCGACACCCTACGTGACGCGCTGCCATCCACAACAACGCGTATGGAGCGGCCACGCAGAAAGTCGGCTATCCAGCCACGCAGACGGTCAGGTAAACCGTATGCCTCGAGCTTGGAAAGAAGGGCCTTGTGCCAGACCCTGTCAAACGCTTTGGAGATGTCCAAGCCGATGGCAAGGGCCTCTCCATTACCATCCAACGCTTCCCCCCAGACGTGCGTGGTGTACGCCAGAAGATCACCAGTTGACCGTTTCGGCCTGAAGCCATATTGACGGTCATTGATCAGCTGATGACCCTCCAGATAGGCCATGTGGCGGACATCCATGACCTTGCACAAAACTGAGGTTACAGCTATCGGAGGTACAGTCTGAACGGTCGCCTTTCTTAGGGACCGGTTGCGCATTGGCCCCCTTCCAAGCCCGAGGCACACAGCCCGACGAGTATGAGAGCCGGTATAGCCTCGTCAAGACGGGAGTCAATTCCGCTGCACACGTTTTAAGAGTCGTTACCATACAGGCAAAACCGAATTCGTCGTTTTTAATCGTAAAAAAAAATTTTTCAATTTTTTTTTTGTTAATCAATCTTCAGAAAACTCAAAATTGAGTAAAAAGCCGAAAAAAATGAAATTATTGATTTTTAAAAAGATTAAGTCAAGTTTAAGGAACAAAAATCTTGTTCCCTTCATTTTTTCAAAATTTCAACCACTCGGTCCAGGAAAACCGCTGGGCCGAGCGATCTAAAAATTTAGGAGGGCCTTTGGGGTACATTAGACTGAAAAAATTTCTTCTAACCTAAGCTTTTCCCCCAATATTGCCGAAGATACAGTCGATTAACCAAAAAAAGGGAAAATGGCATTTTGTTGCTCTTTTTTCACGTTAACGTTACAGGCGGAAAAAAAAATTTTTTCCAATCGACCATGACTAATTTTTGTAGGAAATTTTCTGCAAATAACGAAACTTTCTGTCTGCTCGCTGGGTGACCAGTAATTTCAGAGATATTGGCAGTTGAGTGAAAAAGGATCCTTTTGCATTCAAAATTCGATATCTCGAAGACAAATGATCGTATCTGAATTCCGCAAAAAACAAATTAAAGCTGAATAAACAGGATATGGGACTTATGCATTGGTCTAGCTTGAAAAAATTTTCCATGTCCGTAGAGCGAAAAGAAAATTATAAAAAAATTGTAAAAAATTTTATTCGTGCTTTATCCAAGAATTTCAGGGCTACCGGTGCTCCAAAAAATTTTTAACCTGAAAATTCGAAAACTAGAGTCTTTAAGCTTCAAAAGCTATGTTTTTTCATTTCTTGTACGACCATTTTTCACTGAAATACAGCCTGTTGAAAATTGCCAAAAAATTTAGAAAATTTTCTTGTTCCTTTAATTTATGCGAGAAGTGTATATAAATGGTAGGTTTAATACTCGTATTGACAAAACTAATAGCAATTTTGCTTTTAATTGCTGTACGATTGAGTTATTTGGAAAATAAAAATGATTTAATTTTAGTTTCTAAACCACGCGGAAAGGAACATTGTACTCAAGAGAAGAATCTCGACTGCCATAGACAACAAGTGGCAATTAGAGACGTCACGACGGAATATCACGCGAACTAAAATGTTGGGATGTTGGTGAAAGTGAACTTTACTCAGCAGGAAATAATCTAATTAGATGAATAAAACGACTTTTTATAAAACATTATCTTTTTTATTTAATTCCAACTTACTTTTCAAGACAATAGTATCACTAAAAATATGTATGCTAATTACTAGCACAACAGGAGATAATTTTTAAAAATTTAATTTATACTTTTACTCTATTTTTTACTAGTTTCAAAATGTTTAACGACAGTATTATAATGATGACGTTTGCGATGCCTAAACATTTGATGGGAAGATCAAACCGGAAGAAACGCTATCACGCCATAACCTTGAATGAGAGTCGAGACCCGATGGATCGACTGCCTGATGTTTTTTTTTTAATTAAAAAGTGATTGACGACTTTTTTTGGGCTGGCAGTGAACGTAATGGTTTCTGCATTGAACTGTCATGATTATAGTTTGATCATTTCGTACATCTAAACTATGCAAAATATAGGATATTTACCAAGCACATTAAAATATTGTTGTATCGAACTATTTTATTGTACATTTCCCACTTTTAGTACAATTAAGCCCAAGTCCCCATACAAAATGAATGATGTCCTTTGTTTAATTCATTTCCAAATGTTAATATTGTTCTAAGTTAACGTTTTATGCTTTCTAAGTTTGTTAATGTAAACAAAAGCTTATCTTACTTCACTCTCGAGCGGCTTTCCAATAGCGCTGTGTGTTCCCGCTTTAAAATATCCAATTGGTTCTCAGCATCAGTTATTGCTTTCTGTTGCAATGGTAGCTGTTTAGTAAGAGTTCCTTTTTCTCTGAAAAAAAAAATACGATTAATTAATGAGGCAATTTTCTTAGAAAGAGGGCATCTTATTGAAACACCGCCTGATCTTAAGCAGGAGTGCGATCCATGAATGGATCAGTCACATTCTCTATGACGGCCAGATAGGATCCCTAATATCTGACCTCGACTTGTCTGATAGTAATGGTGAGGTCCAAGAGTGTTAACGACCGAGAAAAACGTTTTTTTTATTGTGACTAGATAGCACCTCGCCTGATGTCAAACTGGAGTACCGTCTATAAATGGATACGACTGCTACTACAGGTTATTAACTGTATGTAGCAGTCACATCTACTATGCCGGCTTAGTTAAAACCGGCAACTTACAAGCTGATCCCGAAAGGCAACTAAGTCACTCTACGGTCTATTTACTTGTAAGTGGTAGCACGACTCCATATCCACAAACTGGGCACCACTCTTCAATACAGGCCCTTTCGTGAGATCATAATGGACTTAAAGCACCAGTGGTGTAGTTGTCATACCCTGAGAGCTTCTGGTTACAATCTATAGTATTCATATACTACTATATGTACTATATGTACTATATGTTCATATGTACTATAGTGTTTCTTTTTACTTTTTCAGTAGTTAAAACTCTTACTTAGACTTCCTCTAGCTTATCATCAGGCTAATCTGGTTCAAAACCAAGTGGTTGGTTTTGAACTTGAAATGAATACTTTTTTACTTTATTTACTTTTTACTACTATTATTGAAGTGTCATAAAATCGTTTTTAGAAAAATTAAGGTATAACCACTACACAATTGATGGTAATAATGTTCATACATACTGTTGTTTAGTCTTGATATCGTTCATGACATCATCGTGTGACTTCTTGAATCGTTCCAATCTCTCCATTTCCATAGTTTCATTTGACGTTTGAGTTTTGTACTCAGTGTCGGATAATTTGTACATTTTCGTAGCTTCGATGACTATGCGCTTCAGTTCAACCAAACGGTTTTGCAATACGTCCTTCTGCTCTTGCAAGGCTTGGGTTGTAGTCCTATAAAACAAATGAATAACTTAATTTTGGCTGAAATAGTTTTTTTTTTTCAGAGCTTGGATGAAGAGAATTGTGAATGTGAAGGATGCGAGGGAGTTGTGTCAGGATCGTGGGAAAAAGGCGTGACAATTGATTGATTGTTTTTATTTTTATTGTGACTAGACAGCACTCCACCTAATGTTAAGCTGGAGTGTGGTCTATTAATAAAAGGTGACTTCTGGTACAATTCAATATTGCATCCACTATGCCGGCCTAGTTGGATCCGGCAACTTACATGCTAATTCCGAAACGGGACTTGGTTACTTCACGGTTTGTATACATGTAAGTGGCGGTACTACCGCGCATCGGCAGACTGGGTACCACTCTTTGCTTAATACCAGACCAGGAGCACATATCAGCCTTTTTTGTATAAAATTTATAAAGTTATTATTCAAATAATTATTATTTAATCCAATAGTGCCATAAATAGGTCAATCAATCAATCAAATTGTCACGCCTTTTTCACGATAGGCAGAGACAATAGAGCGCCACTTGCCGCGATCCTGACACAACTCATAGGTAAATCAGTTGACCAATAATACACGAGCTGTCGAAAGTAATTTAACCCAGGGAATGTCAGATAATATCAGAGCCAAGCTCCGCTCTATGGTGGGTGTTATAACAGGGCATTGTGGTTTTAATAAGCACCTGTACAACCTCAACATATCGGACAGCCCACTCTGTAGAGGATGCCTGAATGAGAAGGAGACAGCTGCACATGTGCTCTTGAGTTGCAGGAGTGCAGGAGTAGCCGAAGCAAGACAGAAGTTCCTTGGCAATGTGAGGACGCTTCCGGAGGTCTGCAGGAACGAGGAGGGTCTTCTGGCCTTCCTGGAGGAGATCGGGTGGCTCTACTAAAGGAGAACCGTTGAAGAACGTACAAAGAAACCGAAGAGGACTTCAAGTGTGGACACAAGCCCGAAAATAACTACAACTAATATCAGAATATACCTTATATTGGCGAGAACATCTTGTAGTTCATTTTCAGTTTCTGCTTTAGCCTCCTGGCGGCGAGCCAATAGTTGATTACACTCTTCAATATCTCTCTTCTTCTTGTCCGGAATCTAAAACACCATTATCATATTGATAAGGTCAATGGAAAAAGCATGCAAGCTGTCGGGAAAGCATCCGCATTCTGTGGACCGAAGTTCAGAGCGTCCTTTCTTTGTAGAACAATCGACAAATAGAATGCTATAACAGCTTATGTGTTCTCGTCATCCTTCATCCTTTGGCCGGCATATTGACGGCGACTAAGACAGCCGTGAACTAAATCGATTTTTTTTCAGTCGTCGTCACTCTTAGAGCTTCTCTTGCTTATATTCAAAATTTAAAGAAAAACATTAGGTTTTAAATCAACTTAGCGTTTAACATGTCTTAATTATTAGATTTTTATTCAAATTCAAATAACGTATTTATTGTTATGGGTTAGTATAGATGGGGAACGAGTTAAATGGATTCGGGGGCTGAGGTGCGGCGGGGCGTCAAACAACCCCCACCCGTATCTTTGTGACCGCTATTAGTGACGCTCATAGCTCGACGATGTCATTTAATATCGAAAAAAACGTGTCCATATTTATTTTGTTCGATTATTGAGTTAATTGAATAAAAGAGTTGTCATCCGTAGTCAGGCTAGAATCATTGAAAAAGAAAAAAACATGCAGTCACTATTCCCAAAATTAAATTAATATATAATTCATCAAAAATTGTTGTTGATTAATGTTTTAATACACATTTATAATTTTTAATAACTAAATCTATTTGCGTTTTAAGGAAAGTGTGTGTTTATCGTTATCGACATTTTGCATGTTACTTCACTATTCATAATAGACACGTGACCATGACGTCACAACTGCATTCCTAGTGCGTTTATTTAGCTCGTTCCCTTACAGTAAATATATTGGTCTTATTTCTATATTACTGTTTCTCTATATGTTGTTTACAAAATATTCTAAATTCCTACTTAGTCATTGTCCAATATAAAATGTTTTTGTTTTTAAAATTGAGTATATTTTCCGGGCATTCAAAATACAATGTTTTTCCTTAGAACCTTCAAGCTAAACGTGTAAAAGCTGGGATAGTGATAGCCTATGAGGGGACGTCGCATCCGTTATGTCGCCGACTGCTTATTTGACAACAGGCTTGGACGAACGATCAGCGATTGGTTTGTTGCGCGTAAAGTCCCGGGTTCCATTCCCGGTCGGAGCAAATATTTGTTTCATAGTTTTTATTTGTAATATTTAATATATAGATTAAATATTGCAAATGTTTTTAATATAAAAAAAAGAGATAGATATTTGCTTCGGGTCTGGTTACCAAAGAGTGGTAGGCAGTGGTCCCAGTCTGCCGATCCGGGTAGTACCACCACTTACAAATATACAGACCGTGAAATGATTTGGTCGCGTTTCGGGATCAGCTTGAAGTTGCCGGTTCCAAATAGGCCGGCATAGTGGATGTGTCTGCTACTCACAGTTGTTGAATTATAGTAGCAGTGACATCCATTCATGGACTACACTCCAACTTAACATGAAGCGGAGTGCTGTCATATGTCGAGTCACAAAAAAAAACTTGTAAACAGTAAACTCGTTACTCTTAAATAGTAAACGTAAACCCTATTTTTCTTACAAGGGAAATTTAGCCTCAAGCTAGCTCACAAAAATACGTACCAATTCCAACTCTACGAGTTGAGCCTTTTCCTTTGTCAACGTATCGTCTAGAGTTTTCTTCCTCTTAGTAGCATAAGTAGTGTCTGCAGCTAGAGCGTTCATCTTACGCTTCACTTCATGAAGATGACTTACGCAAGTATCCTTGCGTTGCTTTAACTCTTCATATTTCCTTTAAAAATAAATGTGGTAGGCAGTGGTACCCAGTCTGCCGATCCGGGGTAGTACCACCACTTACAAGTATACAGACCGTGAAGTGATTTGGTCACGTTTCGGGATCAGCTTGTAAGTTACCGGTTCCATCTAGGCCGGCATAGTGGATGTGATTGCTACTCACAGTTATTGAATTGTAGTAGCAGTGGCATTCATTCATGGACCACACTCCAGCTTAACATCAAGCGGGGTGCTGTCATATGTCGAGTCACAATAAAAAAAAAAAAAATAAAAAAAAAAATGACAATCAATCAAATTGTCACGCCATAGGCAGACAATGAAGCGCCACTTGCCATGATCCTGACACAAATCCCTCGCTCTCTTTACATCCAGAATTCTCCTCATACAAGCTCTAAGGTTATGGGCACTAGGCAATAAAGCTTTCTTGAGGATGTCTCTGATTGGATTGGAAAATTTGACGCATCCATCCACATCATATTTATAAATTGCTTTCGTCAATCTACTTTCACTCATCCTTTCCATGTGCCCAAACCATCAAAGCATCCTTTGTCAATCCTTGTCACTACATCTGCTTTCAAACCACATCTATCACGCACTGTGCTATTTCTTATTCTATCCACTATCGTCACTTCACATACACTCCTTAATGACCGCATTTCTACAGCGTTAATTCTACTCTCATGCTTCTTCTGCCACACCCAACATTCACTTCCATACATTAAGTAGGAACGAGTACCGCATTATAATGTATCCTTTAAAATGTATTAACTATTGTGAGCTATCAGTCTAGAACCGTGTTTGCCAACGTGGGGCCCACGCCCCACAGGGGGGCAATTTGATAGATAAGGGGGGCAATTTAAAAATGGATTCGACACGACTTTAACCCATTTCCTATGGCCGGCATAGTGACGTTAGTTACTCTTGGACCTCCTCTTGCTTATCAACAGGCGGGGCATAGTCAAATGTCGTGTCACAATAATAATAAAAATTCGCTTTGGGTTATTTAAATGCAATGTTAGATATCGGAAACAAATTAATCAAAAAAGGCAAATTTAAAAAAATGCTGTAATCATTAATTTTTCTTAAGGGAACAAAACAATTTTAGAAGGTTAAAAATTATGTATGGCGATGAAATTTTAGAAATGCTAAGGTGGGCCATGGCCTAGGTAGGTAGGTAGGTATTTGCCCTGGGTTTGGTAAGTAGTAGGCATACTTAAACATCATACCTTGCTTCTGTGTCCAGCTCAGCAGTTCTTTGTTCCAATTTCCTCTTTAAGCTTTCAAGCTTATCATCAACAGCTTTTAAATTGTTCTTTTTGGCTTCTAATGTATCATGATAAGTTTTCGAAACGATTTTCAAATCATATCTAAAATAAATAATAAATAAAAGCAACAATAAAATCTATAATATTTCAGACAGTCGCGTTTCGGGATCCGCTTGTCATTTGGTGGTTTCAACTAGGCCGGCATAGTGGATGCGACTTCTACTTAGTTATTTAACTGTAAGTAGCAGTCGCCTCCATTTATGGACCACACTCCAGCTTAACATTAAGAGGGTGCTGTCATATGTCGAACCACAATTAAAAAACAAACACCCTTATATTATGCTAGAATTTGTTGCATTCATAATGTTCTTTTATTTTATATTTCTATACTAAGCTACTAAAAATGCTTGTCTCATAGAAACTGGGCGACCAAAGTACATCATATCAATTAGATATATTCAATCCCAGATTCTCGTTCTTTAAAAGAGGCGGCACTGTCGTCCTCAAGAAGTCTGCCACCCAGTACACCTATAATAGTTGCGTATTTTATCTACTTTTAGTTTATTTAAAAAATATGTACATCTTGTCTTGGTTACTGTATTTGTTTGTTTTTTAATCGTTAGTTGCTACTGTTAATGCTGTGTGTGGGTGTGGGGATACGGTTAATGGGATAAAAACTTGATTTTTAAAATTTTGTTCAAATAAACTCAAGTAAAGGTTGTGTCCTGTCCTCAGTGCGGGGCAAGACAGATTTCGCGAGGCCCTGTTCTGTGGTGACCTGAAGACGGATTTCAGGTCGGGTAAAAAGGATGGGTCTCTATTTTTGAGTCATAACTTAAAAACCATTTGAGATAGCTTTAATTTTGAAAAAGATTCTTAAAGAGGAGAAAATTTCATAAAAATAAGTCTTGACTCCCGAAATCGTAACTCCATTATATATAATTTTAAACGGACGTCGAAAATAGGGTTCCGCGCGGTCGTTTTAGCGCCGTCAGGCTGCCGCCTAATGAAGTGTAATAATAATAATAAAAATTGAGGCGCGAGGCTATTGTACCGCGAGGCCGTGTGCGGTTGCCCACGTCGCCCACGCCTTACGCCGCCACTGCCTGTCGTGTACACCATTAATAAATAAATAAATATCAAATATACATTGGTACCGGAGAGTGGTTGTGAACCCATATTCTAGGCTTATAAACGACTAGACCACGGTTCACTTCAATAACTTAAGAAAAATACTTAAGAAACCTTACATCTTCTTTTGCGCCAATTTGTTTTGTGTTCTCAACATTGCATTAGTTAAATCAATAAGCTCAACAGCTTCCTTCATAGGACCTTCAAGCCTAGTTTTCTCCTGCTCAACCATCCGAACACGATTAAGCTTATCCTTTCTTGCATCAGACTTCTCTTCTACAAGAGCCAGTAACTTTTCCAATGGTTGCTAAAAATTACATTTAATATAAATTGGTAGGCAATGAAGAGGGGTAGGCAGGAAAGCCCAGACTACCGATCAAAGGTAGTACCACCACTAGGGGCGTAGCTACCGCCGTATCAATTATAGGGGGCCCCGTAATTGCCCATGTGTTCTCTCCATCCTATAACCTTGGATCTTTCAAGCGATGAGTGAAGAAGCACCTTTGGCCATAGGAGTGTCGGCGGCAGAAGTAGCCGTGAACTGACTCGGTTTTCCGATCGTCGTCACTCTTGGACCTCCACTTGCTTATCATCAGCGGGTCGAAGTCAGATGTGTCACAATAAAAAAATACATCCTAAGGTCACATAGTTAATTATATTTTTGTATTTGTGAAATTATCACTTATTTTATACAAAAACATTAACTAAGTCGGCATGCGGAGGCAAGAAGACTGAGTCATATTAGATGAAACCACGCCGATTTTGAGTACTAATAGATGCGTTTTTGACACAGGTAAATGCTTCGTAGCATAGCAAAGACCAATCATTAATCTAATATTTTAATTAACAATTTTACACTAAGCTACAAAAGTGCTTGTATTATAGAAACAGGACAACAATATATCAAAGATACATTAGTACTGGCAAGTGGTTTTGAACCCATGATCTCGGTTTGCGTAACCATCGCACTGCCACTACACCATTGTTGCATTTAAATGCAAATATAACATTTATTTCTTGTCCACAACTTAGACTGGCAGCTTGATGCATCCTTTATCGCCACGGCCAATATTCCAAATATCTCTTTAAACTTGTTCCTATATCTGATTTTTTCACACTCATCAGAGGAAGCATCCGCATTCTCCCCTTCCAATAACCTCAGATACTTTAAACAATGCGTAAAGAAGCACTTTTGGACAGCATAGTTTCAGCAACTGAACCGGCCGGCATAGTGGATGTGATTGCTACTCACAGTTATTGAATTGTAGTAGCAGTGACATTCATTCATGGACCACACTTTGGCTTAACATCAAGCGGGGTGCTGTCATATGTCGAGTCACAATAAATAAATAAAAAAAAACGTAATCTGAGTTGGGTTTTTCTAGTTGCCTCACCTTGCCTAATATCAGGCAAGTCAAATTCAGATGTTGTCACAAAAAAAAATAACAACGTGTACTTACAGTATATTTATCTGTACCAATTATTTGCTGGAGATATTCTAACATACCATCACTTCCATCATCCTGCTTTTTCGCCTTCATCATGGCTATTTTTTCTACTTGACCCTAAAAAAGTGTAAGCATATTGTATTAACATTTTATATAAGACATTTTATATTAAGATACTAAAGTGCTTGTTAATATGTCGTGATGATTGACAAAATTCATATCTTATTTGACAAATAATTTAATTACACAGCAATTAAAAGAAAAATTATTATTAGTTTTATCAACACAAGTATGATGTCCTTTGGCTAGATAGTCTGCTTTCCCGAGTAGTTTGTACATTATTAGTCAAAACATCTTACCTGTAGGATTAAAAATCTGTTGTAATCAAAATCAATGCCCAAGCCATGCAATCTCTGTTCGACTTCAGTGTACCTTACTTTCTTTTTGTCCATGGTGTACACGGTAGTGTTATCTTTGTACACAGTTCGAGCAATACAAAATCTACTGTTTGGTACTATCGCAAATTTATCTCCTTCCTGAAATTATGACAAAAAAATATATTGTGGCTAGGCAACCGACAGCACCTTGCCTGATGTTAACCTGGAGTGCAGTCCATGTATGAAGTTGACTGCTACTATAGGTTTTTTTTATTGTGACTCAACATATGACAGCACCCTGCTTGGTGTAGTCTATGAATGGATGTCACTGCTACTACAATTCAATAACTGTGAGTAGCAGTCACATCCAATATGCTGGCCTATTTGGAACCGGCAACTTACAAGCTGATCCCGAAACCCGACCAAATCACTCCACGGTCTGTATATTTGTAAGTGGTGGTACTACCCCGGATCGGCAGACTGGGTACCACTGCCTAACACTCTTTTATAACCAGACCCAAAGCAAATATCTATATCTTCTTTTTTTTGTTATTAACAAACATTTGCAATATTTAATATAATTATTAAATATTACAAATAAAAGCTATGAAACAAATATTTGCTCCAACCGGGAATCAAACCTGGGACTTTACGCGCAACAAACAATCTCTGACCATTCGTCCATGCCTGTCGTCTGACCTCGACCTGCCTTATGATAAGTAAGAGAAGGTATACAATACAAGTGACAATGACTGTGAAAACCGAGTGAAAATAACTGCAAGTAATAATGCCTAGTTGTAACCAATAAAGCGACTAAGTCACAATAAATAAATAAAAATAACCTACCAGATCTTTAATCTTGCAAAAATGTACAGAGACAGTTGCCTCATTTACATTAGTAATTTTGGATGACTTATGTATCAAGGCAGATAATTTATTAGAGCGCAACTTGTTCGCTCTATATCCAAACACAAACAGCATTGAATCAATGACATTGCTTTTGCCACTTCCATTTGGACCAATGATAGCAGTAAAACTCTGAAAATCAAGTTAAGGACAATTAAAATAAAAGTTTTTTTATTGTGACTCAACATATTGTGGCAGCACCAGGGGCATAGCTACGGTCATAACTGCCGTTTCAATTATACGGGGCCTCCAGGCTAAAGGGGCCCCCAATAAGCGTAAGCAAAAATTTATAAAAAACATTTGTGAGAAATCTACCCTTTCTAAGGGCCCCCACACAATTTTTATATGGGGCCCCACCAAGGCACGCTACAATTCTGGACAGCACCCCACCTAATGTTAAGTTGGATTGTGGTCTATGAATGGAAATATATTGTTATTGTTATGTACAGGTATGTTTCAGGCCTTCTGCGGTTTCTTCGTGGATAGAGGTAACTGTCAAGATACATCTACGATGCTGTCCTAGTTAGAACCGGCCACTTACAATCTGATCCTAAAATTCGACTAAGTCACTTCATGGTCTATATACTTGTAAATGGTGGTACCACACTCGATCCACAAACTGGGACCTCTGCCAAACCTCTGCCTACCACTCTTTAAAACTGTTTAAAGACAGCAAAATCCATGAAAGCCCGAAATATAATGATGATCAAGCTAAGCATAAACTGAATGCTCTTGGACTTCCCCTTGTCCAAGAGGACAATGACCTTAATAGGTCATATCACAAAAAATAGGACTAGGATAAACTAGAAATTGTTTTGTTTTCCTGTAAGCTCTCAGGTGTGCGTGTGTTGTACCTATCAGGTAGTCAGAAGTCAATACTGGGGTTTGAATGCAATTCATAATTTCCCAGTGATGAAGAGCTACTTTCCATAATCCTGATTCTTTCCTTTCTTTTACATCCACAATTCTCTTTATACATACTCTATGCTTATGTTATCATTTAGTTTAAACCATGAAAAATAATAAAAACAATGGCAGACTCACAAACACATTTTACCAAACACAAAAATGGCTTACAGGTTCTATTTTTGAATAAAAAATTACTTGAATGTAAATTAACATCTATTACCCATATACATTACTTACTCTGTGAAACGGGCCAAGAATTTGGATACCGGCGTAACTTTTGAAGTTTTTGTTAACGATATAAGTTATGATCAGCCTCTCATCTGTAACTTCCGCTGCAGTAATTGGTTTTACGGGTGGTGGAATATAAACACCACCAATATAGGTGCCGCCACGTTCTACGTCTTCTTCATGATCATCACCATCAACCTCCATGGCCTGCTGCTGTTGTGGGGCAGGGGCAGGAACCGCTGTCGAATTCGACGGCCCTGCTTCTTCGAAGTCCATCGGTTCAACCGCATTTCTGTTGCCTATCATTTTTGGCAACTGTAACTCTTGATTACAAAGTGTTACACCGCAAGCAACCACGATAAAATAAACTATAGCAATTTCATCCAATTCAGCAATTCCTCCACTCCAAACCGACACAAAATGCCCGTCAACCGCCAATTATTTTAAAACATCGTCATGAATACTAAATAATCGTAGTAATCAATTACCAAGTTAAATATTTTCACAAAGAAATTATTATTAATTAGTATTTATTTTGAACATAATATACATAAACATAAAAATAAGATTACGTGATAATACCAAAGAAAAAATATATATATGAAATTTAAAAAATATTTAGGTTTTACCGAATTCGCATTCAAATTAAGGCGAGCTTTGAGTACATATTAGGGATAGAGCACTCACATTCGAGAAAGAACTGCAGATGCAGGTGGGAACATTGCAGCGTTTTGTTCGCAAGCGTAGTCTGAGTCTGAGTCGCAAGCAAGACTTGAGTAGTCACCGACAAGTCAAGTCTTGAGTACAATATAAATTATAATACATTGCCGACAAGTAATATGAGCGGGCGCACTAAGGAATCTTTTTTATTTATCTGGTATAAAAAATATTTTAAGGGGGAGGCCTATGTTCAGCAGTGGACGCGACCAACGCCACCCCAGCCGGTGAAATTTTAGATTCTCTATAAATATCTATAATCGATCGATAGGTAAAATTTATCACTTTAAGCATTAAAAATAAAAAAAAATTGCCACTCTTTTATTTTTCGAGTTGTTAAACAAAATATATTTTTAGGTTATGTTATATTTCGTGAAGCCCATACTAATAAAATATACAATGCTTTTACATTACTTCTTACGCATAATTTACCACTTACGGTCGCTAAAAAATCAATATGATTAAATTTAAGTTTCTAGGTTATTAACATTGTTTAATTTGTTATTATTAGTTTAATAACATAACGCCTGAAATTGATCTTATTTTAAATCTATGATTTATTGAATTGTCACGCCTTTTTCCTACAGATAGGCAGAGACGATGGACCGCCACTTGCCACGGTCCTAATCCTAACACAACTCCCTCGCACCCACAATCCCTACCTAATATAAGCTCTACGATTATGGGCACTAAGCAACCCCAGCTTTCGTCAATCTACTTTGACCAATCGTGCCCAAGCTTTTGTGACAGGGTCTGGCACAAGGCCCTTCTTTCCAAGCTCGAAACATACGGTTTACCTGACCGTCTGCGTGGCTGGATAGCCGACTACCTGCGTGACCGCTCCATACGCGTGGTTGTGGATGGAAGCGCATCGTGCAGGGTGTCGGTGAATGCCGGGGTTCCTCAGGGCTTCGTGCTGTCGCCGACTTAAATCCAGCATTCATTGCTATTCGCCTGCTATTACACAAGTTGTATATACAAGGCTCAAATTGCTTCTTGCGCGGAGTACTGTTCGCGCTTTTGGGACGACTCTGCCTACCTCATCTTTTCACTCCCGTAATACCCGCACAGGTCGGGGAAAGCATCCGCATTTTATAGACCGAATCGGCAGTCGAACTAAAATGTTCGGTGCGTCTTTTCTTTGTAGATCAATCGACAAGTGGAATGCTTTGCCGCTTGCCCATGTGTTCTCTCCATCCTATGACCTTGGACCCTTTAAGCGATGCGTGAAGAAGCACCTTTGGCCGGCATAGTGAGGCAGCCGTGAACAAACTCGGTTTTCTCAGTCGTCGTCACTCTTGGACCTCCTGTTGTTGTTGAGGCGGGACGAGGTCAGATGTCGTGTCACAATAAAAAAATAAAAAAAGTATCTTCTCAATGCACTAAATTCATTGCAGCGCCAAGTTGTCCGACTTATAGGTGATCCAGAGTTCACGCGAACTCTGGAGACCCTGCAACTACGCCGACATAGCGGCTTCTTGCGTTCTCTATCACCTGTACTACGGAGAATGTTTCGAGGAGCTCTTTAACCTTGTTTCTACCCCGTCTTTTTAAACCTATTTACTACTATTTACAGTTATTAAACTATAGTAACACCTCCATTCATAGACCACACTCCAGATTAACATTTGGAGGGTGCTATCACAATTAAAAAGCTGAGTATGAAACATATCTTTGCTCTGGCCACCAGGCTGGAGGATTACCCATTTTTATTTTTTATTTTAAGTTATTTTACAAGTAAGCACCTTGCTGTTTGCATACCCGCCTACCGCTATCACGGTACGGCACATCACTACAAATTCAAATATCTAGAGATCACTCTTGCGCCATCGTTGGAGTGCACGCACTCTACCTAATGTATACTCTAATGTATACTCAAAAGCGACGAGAATTTATTTTTCTTAAATTTTCAGACTGTCAAATTCTTCATGTTCCCTCCAAGACTCCTTCTGAAGTTTTAGTAAAGGCTTTCCGCCGCTTTACTAAAACGATCATCATCAACCTCATTCTCATCATCATCATTTGATGAATCACTCGCGTGGTTCATCTTCATCTTTACTTGACAATGTTTTAACCTTGAATCTTTTAGATTTAAGTTATTGATATAATGTTTGGCTGATGGCCTTTGGCCAATGCCTTAAAAAAAAAAAAAACAACCAAACCAACACAAAAAATGGCGAGGTTTTTGGCGGGCAACTGCAACTGACAGGACGCGCAATTTTGGATTATTTGAAAAGCTTGTGTTTTTCATAAATATTAATGTGTAATAATGGTGGAATTGTTATCCAGTAATAATTTTCAAGTTGATCAAGTATAAACAAGTAATTTAAAGTTGTGAAACGTGTTTCTTCATGTTCCCTCCAAGACTCCTTCTGAAGTTTTAGTAAAGGCTTTCCGCCGCTTTACTAAAACAATCATCATCAACCTCACTATCATCATCATCATTTGATGAATCACTCGCGTGGTTCATCTTCATCTTTACTTGACAATGTTTTAACATTGAACCATATATTTTTACTTTGACACTGGCAAGTTAAATACTAAAGCCATAAACAAGAAGAAAGAAAAAGAAAAAATGGCGAATCGAACGGTGAAAGACGCTAAATCTATTCGAGGTACAAATCCCCAGTATTTAATAGAGAAAATTATCAGAGCAAGAATCTACGATTCTAAATACTGGAAGGAAGAATGTTTTGCTCTAACTGCCGAACTTATGGTGGACAAGGCGATGGAGATACGCTACATCGGCGGTGTGCATGGTGGTTTCATATATCCAACACCGTTTATATGTTTAGTTTTAAAAATGCTGCAAATACAACCTGAGAAAGATATCGTGGTAGAGTTTATAAGGAACGAGGAATTTAAATATGTTCGTGCTTTAGGTGCATTTTATATGAGGTTAACTGGTTCGTCGGTTGATTGTTATAAATATCTAGAGCCACTATACAATGATAATAGGAAACTTAGACGCCAAAATAGGCAAGGGCAGTTTGAATTAATACATATGGATGAATACATTGATGAGTTATTGCGTGAAGAGCGCCTATGTGATGTGATTTTGCCACGAATTCAGAAAAGGCCAGTTTTAGAGGAAAATAACGAGCTGGAACCGAAAGTGTCTGCACTAGAAGAAGATTTTGATGACATACCTTCAGATGATGAAGTTGTCGAGCCTGAAGTTAAAGAGAATAAGCGAGAACGAAAAGATAGGGATCGGAAGAGAGATCGGTATATTATTTCTTTAAACATTTTACCAAATGAATTAATAACATTTTTACTGGGACATGACATGGAACCTCGACTTTGCCTAGTGGTAAGCAATCGGAGGTCACATCCATTCATGGTCCGCACATCAGGTGGGGTGCTGTCATATGTCCAGTCACAACAATTCTGACACAAACACTTTGGAAGCTTAGTTTTGAAATAAATAATAGTAAAAAACTTGTCTCGAAAGTTATTCACTTTTTAACAAAATTAGCTTCAACGAAAAAGTAGTTATTTTATTCAGACGCAATATCTGAACATTTTTTTTTATTGTGATACGACATCTATCCTCGACCTGCCTGATGATAAGCAAGAGGAGGTCTAAGAGTGACAACGACAAAAAAAAGAGTGTTCACAGCTGCCTCAGTCACTATCACTATGTCGGCCAAAGGTGCTTCTTCATGCATTGCTTAAAGGATCCAACATGTCTGGGCTCCAGTCCTCATAAATAACAATGGTGTGTTGACAACTAGCCACAGATCTTTCAAAGTTACTCTTTATAGTACATACTAGTATAATAAGTTACTTCAGTGGTCAATTCATGTTTATGATGGCCCCTTAGTCCTTCCTCGATAATCAAGAAAGAACCATAAGTGCCAATGACTGAAGAAATGTTTTAGTTTATGATGGTCTTAGTCTTAGTAATGTGCTATACATGTGGTTTGAAAGATGTAGTGACAAGGATTGATAAAGGGATGCTTCGATGGTTTGGGCACATGGAAAGGATGAGTGAAAGTAGATTGATGAAAAGAAATTTATAAATCTGATGTGGATGGATACGCTAGACTCAGGAGGGTGTTCTCAGACTAATTGGAGACATCCTAAAGAAAGCTGCCTAGTGTATGTATTATAATAACATAGTAGATTCGTCTGCAGGCTTTATAACTGTTAACCAATCCAAACTGATTCGATTTTATTTTTCAGGTCGAGAGACAGGGATAGAGATAGAAAAGACAAGGATAGAAAAAGAGATCGATCTAGAAGTAGAGATAGGGAGCGTAGAAGAGACAGGGACAGGGAAAAGGATAGAGAAAGGGAGAAAGGTAGAGACAGAGATTCTGGCCGAGATAGGGACAGGGAGGCAGGACGGGATAGAGACCGAATTAGGGATAGAGATAGGAAAGACAGACATGAAAGACATGAGGATAGACGGAGACCTAGGTATTAGGTATTTAGTCATGTTATTCCACAATGCCCTATCAGCAGGTCATCTTTGTACCATGGGAAGTTAAAAATGTTTCAAATTCATAACTATAAAAATAAAAGTTAATCATAGTATATCATGGGATTCCTATATCATAGGATATAGGAACTGGCAGAGTTATGCCATAGAAGCAGTGTGACTGTTAGGTAGTGTACAAAATTTACATAAAGCAGTAATTTTATTAAGACTCCGAGTCTGAGAGAGCCGACAACTAAAAAACAGATTTAGTTTATAAATACATCAGTTGCCATCTAAGGTGATGTAGTAGTTGTAGTTAGTAGTTATGTGCAGGCTCGTTTCCACACTTGAAGTCCTCTTTGGTTTCATTGTGCGTTCTTCAACGGTTCTCCTTTAGTGGCTGGGTGCTGTAATAAGTTAGCCCCAATAAAAATTAAAATGGTGATCTGGAAGGTACTTATTTAGCTAAGGGAAGGAGAGGTACACCCATTGGGCGAGGTATCTTCCTGAGGACCTTTCCTAGGTCTCTCATTGGAGGATTGCGGAATAGACACTAATTTAAGATTATCACGGTTTTATACAATGATATTAGTTTTGGTGGATACTGCCAGTGCAGTTCCACCAAAACTAATGCAGACTTTTGCAAGCCAAAATAGTTCTTAAGTTATTTTCATTAATAAATATTAATTGTAAATAATTGATTATAAAACTTTATTTGTGTTTTTTACAATAACTCCTTCATCAGATCGGATGTCTACATCTACTACCGTGGTGTAGTGGCAGTGCATTGGTTCCACAAACCGGAGTTCGAGACCGCCCACCGGTACCAATGAATTTTTGATATATGTACTTTGGTTTCTGTTTCTATGATACAAGCACTTTAGTAGCTCAGTATAGAAATGTAAAGAAAAAAAGAAATTAATTCCTGGCTTAAGAGCGCCGACGACAGAAAAAATATACCGGCCATAGGCCAAGTGGACCACTAAAGGTGTGATTCCTGCATTCATGAACAATCGACTAGTGGAACGCTTTGCCTGGCCATGTGTTCTCCCCATCCTATAACCTTGGATCCTTCAAGCGATGCGTGAAGAAGCACCTTTAGCTGGCATAGTGACGGCGACTGGGGCAGCCGTTAACTGACTCGGTTTTTTTCAGTCGTCTTCACTCTTGAATTTCCCTTTGCTTATCATCAGGCGGGTCGAGGTCAGATTGTGTCATATTAAAAAAAAACACATCAGGTGGGGTGCTGTCATAAAGTCGAGGTACAATAGAAATAAAATAGAAACAACCAAAATAACAAGCATTAATATATTTTTGATACATAATTTTATAATATCACTAAAATACTGTAATATCTGAATAAAAGAAAAATACAATTTTTTATTAAAAAATATCAGTTGTACTCTTTATTACCATAAAATATATAAAAACATAAAATTTAGCTAAGTTTCTTTTATTTAGAACAGAGTATTGCTCTCTCCTAAAAGTTCCTGAGGTCTAAGTACACTTCTTAGTTGATCGCGCCAGATTAAAATTATTCATAGCAACATTGATTGAACATTGAACACTTTATTTTTATTCCTCGTACCTTCGTTTTTTCCGTTGCCTTCAGAGAAAAAATATACATTTCAATTAAACCTACTGACCTTTAAAACTGAACATGCAGATTGGACACCACCGCCTACTAAACAATTAGACCCGGAGCAAATATCCCCCTTTTGAAATTTTGTTTTTCATAGAACATGTTAGTAATTTTTAATCTAATTATAATAATTAATTATACAAATAAAATCTTTGGTCCGACCGGGAATTGTACCCGGCACTTTAGGCGTGACGGACCGGCCACGCGTTTCGTTAACGAAATATGCTTAAATATAAAAATAATATACTTAAAAAATTTAACTCTGAAATATTTCTGCATGCAGGAAATCAGGTCATCTTTCTGGTATCAACAGATCAAAAGAGAGGGTTTAAAACCTTAAAGGTCTACTACTAAGAAGTGTGTGAAACCACCCTCAGGGGTTTTAACACATCAATAAATCAATCAAATTGTCACGCCTTCTTCCCACAGGGATAGGCAGAGACAATGGAGCGCCACTTACCACGATCCTTACACAACTCACTTGCTTCCTTCACATCTATAATTCTCTTCGTACAGGCTCTGTGGTTATGGGCACTAGGCAACGTAGCTTTCTTTCTTTAACACATACGAATATAAAATATAGAGCATATATTTAAATAAAAAATAATTTTGCTTTATGCAAATGTTTACCCTAGCTACTCAATAGGTATTATTAATATTGCTATTTATTAGGTACATACAATTGATCTTATACTTAATAAAACAACGATTTTGGCATACTAATCTTCAGCTAGTGGATGCGACTGCTACTTGCACGAATATCAGGCCGCACACCAACTTATTTTTTTTGTTATTGTTACGAACATCTGACCTCGACCCGCCTGATGATAAGCAAGAAGAGTTCCAAGAGTGACGACGACTGAGAAAAACGAGTTTGTTTACAGTTGCCTCTGTCGCCGTCACTATGCAGTCTATTTTGTGCCAATAAAATAAGTTTTTTTTTCTGTAATATCACAGTACAAGTAAAGGGACAGTACTTTATTTTTCCATCGTTCTTGAATCAAATAACTAAAATCTCAATAAGCCACAGTAATCCGTCGGACTGGCCACGACCCGGCCAATTAGGTCGCAAAGATTATAAAGGCAAATTTATAGTGACAGTTGTTGACGTCATGGAAGTTGCAAAAGTAAATTCTTTTATAATAAATATGAATGATTCTATAGATACTGATTAAAATATATGAGTTTATTGTAATTTAGCATAATTAAGTTGATTTTCATAATCAACGAAGCTTAATCTTTTCATAATTAAATTGTTAAAATGTTCAATCAATCAAATCTTCACGCCTTTCTCCCACAGGGATAGGCAGAGACAATGGAGCGCCATTTGCCACGATCCTTACACAACTCTTGCTTCCCTCACATCCATAATTCTCTTCATACAGGCCACCCAGCTTTCTTGAGGATGTCTTCGATTTGGTAGGAAAACACCCTCAAATTTTCACTCCACTGTAAATAGCACTGATGACTCACGCGTATGGACTATTAGTCCGATCGGTACAGAAATACGTCCATGTTATATCGTATCGTACGTAACTGCCAACGTATGCTTAGACTTCGAGACCATCGTAGGTATTTTTGTTATTTTATTGATACGCCACATCTCATCTCGACTTTCCGATGATAAGCAAGGCTACCTAAAACGACTAATGTATCAGTTTTATTAGTCGCCCCAATAAAATAAGAGAATTTTTACTCTTTGGTGGTTCCAAGGCTTTCCAAGATATGACAAGTATTCCATAAGTCGGGAAGCCGTTTGTATGAAGACGTTCTACTGTTCCTATTCTATATTGTGGTAATATAGTGGCGCTTTGTTATCTCTGCCTATTTCTGAAGAAATAAAGCTTTTGATTGTAGATGCTGATGATAATGACTAATGGCTTCCATGATGAAATCACAAGGGTGGCTACTTGCAATCAGTAGTGATATTTTATGTAAGGTAGGTTTTTTTATTGTGACACGACATTTGACCTCGTCCCGCATGATAATAAGCAAGAGGAGGTCAAAAGTGACAACTGAAAAAAACGAGTTTATTCACGGCTGCTTCAATCGCCGTCACTATGCCGGCCAAAGGTGCTTCTTCAAGCATCGCTTGAAGGATCCAAGGTATTAATAAAAGAAAAATACCAAATTTTACAGAGATAAAAAACTTGCCTTATGTGTATTTTCTTGATAAATGCACAGTTTATGTTATTTTATCAGGGTAGGCACAGTCTTAAAGACGTATTGAAGTCATGCCATTGCTTGCAATGTATATCTTATAATTATTTGGCTCGCGATATCAGATGTGACACTAGATAGCCAAGAGTAAATAGCCAACTATATAACAACTTTCAAGCCAATGCTGAAATGCGACTAAGTCACTTCATGGTCTTCACTTGAAAGTGGTACCAGCGCCGACTATCTGCCTATACTCTTAATAGCTTGTAACGAATTTTTTTTTAGAAAAAACTTTTTTTGATGAGGCCAAAGTCCAAATATTCCTGCTAGAATGTGGGAGCTGACATTATAAATATATTATTCTCTTCCTTTTTAATCCATTTTAAAAGACGATCAACAGCTATTATAGCTTGATTCTTCTCCATTAATGGGTCGAAGGTTACATATAATTCAAAGGCTCCTGTTACCTGGAAAGAAAAACAGTCTGCTTTATTGTGATCATATATACCAGAGACAAGTGAGCTCTTAGAGAGACAAAATAAAAGCTGTACATTTTTTTATTGTGACACGACATCTGACCTCGACCCGCCTGATGATAAGCAAGAGGAGGTCCAAGAGTGATGACGACTAATAGATGGCCATTCACAACCTGTGTTTTTACATTTTAAAGATTCTAATTTCAATCAATTTCTACGAAACAATCCACTATCAATCAATCAAATTGTCACGCCTTTTTCCCACAGGGATAGGCAGAGACAATGGAGCGCCACTCGCCACGATCCTTACACAACTCCCTTGCTTCCTTCACATCCACAATTTTCTTCATACATACTTCATTCTTCATCTTAAGGATGTCTCTGATTTGGTCGGAAAACACCCTCCTAGGCCTGCCTTGTTTAATGCATCCATCCATATCAAATTTATAAATTCCTTTCATCAATCTACTTTCACACATCCTTTCCATGTGCCCAAACCATCGAAGAATTCACTATGATACTGATAAAATCAACACAAAAACTTACCCACGCCAAAACAGTAGTACTGCAATCAGATTTAAAAATTAACTTAGCAGGCGTTGAATTACAATGAATTTGATTGCAAAAACTTCTATAATTATTAATGTAATTTAAATTTGTATCTTGCTTTATGTCACCTCCATCTTTATGCCTCGTTCTATAATCTTGTAGCTTGTCTATGGATATAGGGTCTGAAGTAAATAACTGAGCTGTAGATTTACTCTTGTACATAAAATGCCTTATCTCTGGTACAGCTATATGTAGTAGCGGATCTGTAGTTGGTAGCTTTTTATTCCTATTTAAAGCGTCATTTATAGCATTCAAACATGTTGTATTTTTTAATTTATCCATTATATTGTGTTTCGCTTCGGACAGTGGAAAGAATGCGTCCCGTTGTACTGTTAGCAGTAGTAAGCATGCTTGACAATCTTCTGATAAATATGATACATGGCCGTGGAGGAAGCCACTGAAATATATTTTATAGAAATTTATTATTGAGATTTTGTAACGCTGTAAAAATGCGGTCGTTAAGGAAAGTATAAGGAGTGACGATAGCAGATAGAATAAGGAATAGCACAGTATGCGATAGATGTGGTTTGAATGAGGATGTAGTGACAAGGATTGACAAAAAATGGTTTGGGAAAGGATGAGCGAAAGTAGATTGACGAAAGGAATTTATAAATCTCATGTGAATGGATATGTTAAGCAAGGCAGGACCAGGAGGGTGTTCGCAGACCTAATCGGAGTGATCCTCAAGAAAGCTAGATTGCCTAGTGCCCATAACTATAGAGCTTGTATGAAGAGAATTGTGAATGTGAAGGAAACAAGGTAGTTGTGTCAGGATCGTGGCAAATGGTGCTCCATTGTCTCTGCCTATCGCTGAGGAAAAGAAGCGTGACAATTTGATTGATTGATTTGATTGTAATGACTGAGGCATCCATAAACTGAGTCGGTATTTTCAGTCGTCTGCACTCCCATGAACGTCCCCTGGCTTACCATCGGCCAATATCACCAGTATTTTTATGACATGATAACTGGAGGGTAGTCAATTAATGGAGGCCACTGCTGCTACAGATAGATAAATGTAGCAGTCCCAACTATGCCGTCATCTTTTAATATGCCAGCATAGTTGGAACCGGCAACTTAAAAGCTGATCCCGAATCGCGACTATGTGACTCACAGTCTGTATAGTCTGTCTAAACCTAAATGACGCGCCCCTCTACCGCATTTGTGCACATGAGAAAACATAAAATTTGGATGCAACACACCAAAAATTGTATTTGGTCATTCAGTTGCTGGTTGGACACAAAAGGAGGAGCATGCTGATAAAGTATAACAGTATAGTTAGAAATATTTGCATTCGCACATTTAAATAAACTAATAATACCGTTGTAAGTAGTGGTACTACCTTGGATCAGCAGGCTGGGCACTACTGCCTACTCTAAATGTGCTTAAATCCCAAAACTATATTTGAAATTTTAAAAATACTCACGTAGCATCAAATTTGGGTAAACAAATAGGTGTCCAGCTCTCAGCAGTCTTAAAAGATTCAGAACTCCTCACCAAATTGAACAACAAGTGTATATCGGATGGATGCAGAGTGTACTTCTTCATTCGAACTAAAGTAATCAATTGATTCCCCGCTATTAGAATAGCAAACACTAAATCTCTTATTTTATTACAAGAAGAAACTATAGCCTGAGTTATCGTTTCCCTAACATGTGCCGGTAAAGGAAGACATCGTACGGCTCCCAGTAAGAATGCAGGGTCTTTCTCCATGAATATAAATAAATGGTCAATCAGTCTTTCGGCGCCTGAGAGGAGACGTCTCAGGTCGTAGTTGCGGCGTTGCTCAAATATCCTATTTAGTTGGGTCAGCGTTAGAACTGATATAATTTGATTGAAGGCATACCTGAAATTTATTATTATTATTGTAAGAATTTATTTATTTTGCCATATATTACTTTACGGTATATAATTCAATGCGTAGATACGGTAATCTAGCAATAAACAAAATATTTATAATTCATGTGATATTAATATATCATCTAACCTGGAAAATCAGAGAAGTCAAGGTCAGATGTTGAAGGTCAATAATAAAAAAATGCGAGAGGCTAAGGACAAAAGGAAAAGGCCATTGCGAAAAGTAAGATCTTTTTATGATAGTGCAAAAATTGAAGTGCGAACTAAATGTCCTGTCAATAAATAATTAACTATAACTTACGTTAACTGCAAAACAAGTTGAGTTTCACTCTCGTTGGATTTTGAAATGGCGACTAAAATTAAGGGTCCTTTCACAAGGAACACGGATTTACAATCTTTAGTGTGAATTGATCTTAATATATCTTCATTTTGGTCTTCAACTACACTTACTAGTGCTTGTATTACACCACATAGACCAGCTAATTTATCTTCGTTACCATATCTGTAGTCATACATTAATTTATTAAGTTTATTTATTTAAAATAAAGGTTTAGTTACAGCAGCAGTTTCAGTCAATTACCTGGCCTAGCATGAAAACGCATCTTTGGCTGGCATTGTAACATCAACTCGGCATCAGCATCGGCAACCATAAACTACATCTTTTTTGTCGTTGACACTCTTGACTTACCCCTTGGTTACCATCAGGTAAGTCAAGGTCAGATTGCAAGTGTTAAGTTACTTACACGTGATTACAGACAGACTACTACACAACATCAATAAAGTAGTAAGTGTCATTTTTTGCTTACCTGGAATAAATAGGTTTTCCCGCAGTACTAAGAATAAATACATGTTTCTCTTTATTTACTAATTCTGGTGACTGTAGGTAGTCATCTAAGGCATTCTCTGTATTTTCTTCTAGAAGATTTGAACTACTTGTGGAGGCTGATAATGTTTCCTGTAAAATAGATGTTATTTTTTTATTTATTGAGGCTCGAACTTCAGTCAATTCACTGTCTGTACACTTGTAAATGATGGTACTATCCCAGATCAACAGACTAGGCAACAACTGTCTGCCTAAAACTCTTAATGGATAAATGAAACAACCTTCCCAAACATGCTATTCCTCTGTACTACATATAATCCTTCAATCTGTACTAAGTTCTTTCAAGGATATTGCGGAGAGGCTTCTCACAAGGCTGCCATAGTAGACACAACAGATGCCAGCTTAGACCTCTGTCCATGGCAGATATCTATGTGTCTTCACCAAAGAATTTGGACTTAAGAAATAGTAGAAGCCCTTAATGACTGTACAACTGACAGCTGAAAATAGTGACAAAATACAACCATTTATACTATTTTCACTTATGGCAAAAAAAAGAAGTCAGAAGGGATGAATATACAGTATTAAAAGTCAACCACAATTACCATAGTGCCAACCTTCGAAATAAAGGAATTGAAGTACAAGTAGTTGTCTCTTTGAGTCACATGTGTATAAACATAATATAAATGAGACAATCAGTTTTGACGTGACAACGTCTTATAAATTGGTTTGCCGGGTGACACTTCAAGAAACTGCGTTACGCTCCGCTCACGTTATGCGCTCACAATGAGAGCGAGTGAGAGGCACGCGTCCCTTCCACTCGGGCATGGTTAGCCCGCCTAAGAGCGAGAGAGACAGACATAAAAAGTGAAAGGCACGCGTCCCTTCCACTCGAGCACAGTTAGCCCGCCTAAGAGCGAGAGAGACAGAGCGAGAGAGAGAGAGAGTGAGAGAGATAGGCATACACACCGGTTCATGTCTTGCGCTTCTATTTCGCTTAGGCGCCTGTATACAAGTTTACACGTTGCCAGTTAATTGTAAAACGATTGTGTAGTGATAATGTGAAGGTAGTTTCGTCCATCGCAACAATTCAAACAGCAAAGGTAAATAATTTCAGACTGATAATATAACATGATGAAATAAATGACTAAGACATAAGTGAATAGGTTATGTTGTAGTAATCACAATGTTGTGGTAGTTTTCAATCAAAAAAGTAGTATAAATCACGTCAAAAATAATAATAATAATTAAAGAGTTTACACTGTATTTGAAAACATTTAAAAATATGAGAAACAATAATTTCTAATTTGTTCAATTTTAGTACAATGGAGCCAGATGTACAAATTCCTTCAACGTCCAGTACACCGATGGAGACTGATGATATCGTGCCACCAACGTCTGCCATACCTTTCGCTGTGCCACACACACCCCATAACGCCAAAGCGCAACGACAAAGTATGTATAGAAAACGTAAGGTTATTGTATGTATATTTGTATATAAATACGTATGTATGTGTAAAGGTAAAAATAAAATTTTGTTAATATGAAATTCAGTGCGAGATTCTTTGTATAAATTAATGTTTTAAATATAATTCTTTGTATAAATAAATGTTTTAATTTGTTACTATTATTTCATCCTTCTTCCTACTATACGAATGAATATTCACATTAAAATTATTTTACCACTCAAAGTCGTTGTCACGTAAAACTTTCGCCCGTATATCGACTTTACAGGCAACCAATTTTTTTTATTTAAGCACAGATTTTATTCTTTTCAGATTCTTTGGTCTTCACTCATGGACCATGTTCTAAAATAAAAGCTTAACCGGACAACTGCTAAATACAAAAGCAAGTTCTTCAACATGGTAGGTGCCATAACAAGACACTGTGGTTTTAACAAACACCTTGATAATCTTAAAGCGGGCATCCTCTGAGGAAGTTGCCTTGACAAAGGGGAAACAGCCACCACATTTGATCTTGAGTTTAAACAGCATAGCTGAAGTCTGATGAAAGCTCCTGAGCAACATGAGGACACTTCCTGAGGTCTGCAGGGACAAGAAGGGCGTCCTGGCCTTCTTGGAAGAGATTGGGTGGATCCACTGAGAGTTAATAGTGGAAGAAGCCACAAAGGGCAAGTAGGAGGAGAATAAGGAGATGATTGTATAAAAGGAGAACCTTACTGGGAAGCCGATAGCTATCGTAATGATATTGGATTTTTTTTGTGATATTAGCGTTATGTTCACTAAGCATATGTGTGTGTGTTTTTTACTTATTTTTTTAGCATGTGAGTGTGGGGTTGGGCTGAAAAACAGTGTTGAACAGTGTGCCAACCTGTCAGGGCATTGTTCGACAAAAGCTTAGCCTAATCCTTTGCCACATCACTTTCTTAATTAATTCACGAAATTAATAACTAACAAAAGTAAATGTGATGTGACAATAAACTATTTTCATTTCATTTCATTTTATTTCATTTCAAAGGTCTCAAGTGCACAAACAAGTACATAACAGTTTAAAATATTACTTATGATAAAAGTATAGCAAAGTAGTAATATTGATAAAGTTTATATCCGGTTCAAATTTGTCCTAGCATGTTCTTGAATTGATTGACGGATTTAAACCCAACAATCAACACCACTAATTTAATCTAGTTATTTACCTCTGTGAGAAAATGGTGATAAGGGGTTCTATGATTTAATAATATAATCACTAACAAGCCATCCACTATTGGAAATAGCTCTCCTTCAGTAATCACCACGGCTTCTTGCGTCCTGTAGTATACTGATAGATATCATGAAATGTAAACTTTGTATATATTCACTAAACTTACAAAGAATAAACACAACCCCAATTGTAACCTAGTTAAAATTAATCACACTTCTAAATAACCCTACACTTGAACGAATTATCATAAATAAACATTAAACTCAAGTACAAAAGACCAAAGGTCTTAAATTACTACTTTTTTGTACTCACATCTTTTGGTTGCAAATCATCCGTTAATTTAGAAGTTTTCATCGCTTTAGAACATTCACCAATCTCATTTTGAATCTCACTTATTGTGCCATTTGTCGCCGATAATTCTGTATTTCTCTCCTCCAGACTAGAACTCATTTCAGAAGCAAATTCCTCAAACGTATCTTTAGGGTTTAAAATACTATCTGTGCAAGCTCCTAGTTCCAAAGAAAGATCCTGATTGTTACCTATAGCAGAATCTGATGCATCCTTTGAAGTAGAAGCCATTTTAAATATAATTTACTTTCAAAATAACACGAGAATCTAATTTGTTTTGCATTTAATCAACCCAAGGCGGAGAACTTAAATGTCAAAATGACAGTTGACAACTTGTATTTTTTAAAGTTTCTTTATTGAGGCATTGGCCACAGGCCTTTAACCAAATCTTTGAAATAAGTAACCTTGTAATGCAACTTAATCTCAACTATAATTAACGAATCTACTCATTATAAACAACCTTAATTAACGAAACTATTTAAAATAAGATTCATAATTAAAACACATAAACAAATAAACTTAATAACAAGTCAGGGAACACAGAAGTGCCCCCCCGCCTAACATTAACGACTACTTTTCTTGAAGAGATTCACGACATTTATGACCCCCCGCTCATGTATAAAGCATAAAAATTGAACTTTTAGTGATCAAGAGAACATACTATTAATTATCGCTTGTTAAAGCATTGAGTTACTATGTATATACTACCGTAACCCGATGTCTCGAATTAAATTGTGGCTGACATATTATAACAGATAACAGAACCCACAGATATATTATATAAGAATTTTGTCATACTCTGATCATAATACACTGATCATCAAAATTCTAAGGTACTTTTTGCAGTCTCACAGTTCTGACAGTTCAAAATTACAGTTCAAGTATACAAAATGAAAAAGTGGTCTGTAATTACTGTATACATTTATTTAAGTTTGCGCTTTATTAAAGTATGCGCAAAAATTTACATATTGTTAGGTAATTATGCATTACAAATAAACATTTTTTTTGTGACACGACATTTGACCTCGACCCGCCTGATGATAAGCAAGAGGAGATCCAAGAATGACGACGACTGAAACAATCGAGTTAGTTCACGGCTGCCTCAGTCGCCGTCACCATGCCGGCCAAAGACCTGCTTTAATGTCTTAGGTAATGTTATTAAAAACATAGTATTCTATATCTATAATGATATGAACATTATTTAGGGTGGACCGATGTCAGTTCAGACAAATTTATCATACTCCAAGTTATTATTGGTCATTATCATTTTGGTACCCTCACAACCAATGAAACCTCTTTATCTCCCCTTTCCACATGAATAACCAACAAAAGTAGCTTTAACTTGTCTCTAGAGGTAGCAATCTTCTAAGATCGTTCGTCTACTGAGTAAATAAAATAATCTTGGAGCATTATAGACTTACAAAAGATACTGAACTTTTTTTTACTGTGACTCGACATCTAACCTCGACCTGCCTGATGCAAGCAAGAGGAGGTTCAAGAGTACAAACGACTGAAAAAAACGAGTCCGTTTACGGTTGCCTCTGTGTAACTATACCGACCAATTAACTTTTTAATGAATGGATGCCACTGCAACTACAATTTAATAACTGTTAGTAGCAATCACATCCACTATGACAGCCTAGTTTGAACCGACAACTTACAAGCGGATCCCGAAACGCGGCCAAATCACTTTACGGTCTGTTTACCATTGCCTACCACTGCCTACCACTCTTTAAATAACAATATAACAACCACTTCAATGGCAAACAACTTAATAATGGGATGAAAGGCTTTCTTTGTTAAAATATAAATCGTGTTAAAATTTCAGCTGAAGGCAAGTATAAATCAATCACGAAGGCACCTCTATTCTTGTCTGCCAATAACGTACCGAGACACATGCTAGGGATGTGCTGTTATGAATAAAATATTCAGTTAAAATATCAATTTGACAACGATAGGGAAATTTATCGCAACATGTACGAGCACTTTCGTGAGTATAACTCTTAGCCGAGAGCCACTAAACACGACGCTTTAAGCGTATTCGCTTCGCGCTGCAAGCATAAAAAAAAAACAAAAGGGTTTAAATCTGAATGGCCATAAAACACTATGAAACAAATCTTTGCTTTAACCGGGAATCAAACTCGGGATTTAACGCATAACGTGTTGCGCCACGCCTGTCGTCAAGACTAAAGCAAACGGTTTTTTCACCAGCAGGCAATACAAAGTCATATATATTGCGTACCGAAAAAGATAAATCAAATTGTCCCGCCTAAATTCCCACAAGTATAGGTAGAGATAACCCACGATTCATCCCTTCCATCCACAGCTTCAGCTTTAAGGTTTCCGGCTCTGACTAGGCCCGAAAAGTAGATGCGACTGTTATGGGGCGTTCTCACGAGGCGATTTGAGTTGATCAACTGCGAAATCGTTCGAGATTTGAACCGTCTGAACAGACTTTCAACCAAATTGAAGCAACAAATATCTATTCAACAAAAGTTAAAGACTTTTCAACTTTTGTTGACTCAACTGTCATTAATTTTTTCTTTCTTCTTGTTTATGGCTGTAGTATTTAACTTGCCAGTGTCAAAGTAAAAATATATATGGTTTAATGTTAAAACATTGTCAAGTAAATATGAAGATGAAGATAAACCACGCGAGTAATTCATCGAATGATGACAATGATCGGCGCGAATGTGTATTGTTTTCCTCCGTTTCACCAGTTTTTTGTTTTTATAAATTATGGAATCCACGAAAAAAATGCTAAACCATCACAAATAAGCAATATACACTTCCTAATTTCTTCATTATCCGCCATTTCGGTCATGAATATTAAGTCGATTATTAGAGATTGTATTTGTAAATAGTCTAGGTTTAGTTTATAATAGGAATGGCATCGCCATTTTATGTGCGTGATTCCCCTAATAAAATTGATTAAAAAAAGAGTCGATTATTATTGAATCGTGAGAACGCTACCGTCAATATCTACTTTCGAATTTTTGTTAAACGACAAATATTGATCAACTGAAATCGCCCTGTGAGAACGCGGTTTTACTTGCAGCTAGTTAACTGTAGTAACAGTCGCTTTCATTTATGAACTGGAATCCATCTTAACATCAGGTAGAGTGCAGTGATATGTCCAGCCACAAATAAACAGTAAAAAACTTTTAAAATAATTTAAACAAAATTAATATTATAAAAAAGAAATTTGCTCGATATTTCAATACCAACACATCACTATAAAATTTAACAAAGAAAAATGCTCCAAAATACCTCCTAGCATTTAATGACCGCAGCCCCTTTTTCATAAAATTGGCTTTTTTGTTCAGTTACAACAAAAAGATTATGAAAATTGTTTTTTTTTTTCAGATATTTCTATCAAATGGGAATTAATAGTACCCAAGTAGATTAAGTAAATAAATTGTTTTTTTTATTGTGACTTGACAACACCCCTTCTGATGTTAAGTTGGAGCGTGATCCATAAATAACTGCAGTAGCAGTCGCATCTATGCCGGACTAGTTGGAGCCGGCAACTTTTAAGCTAATCCCGAAACGCGACTAAGTCGCTTGACGGTCTGCACACTTAAAATCTCATAGCAATTTTATCTTGTAAAAAATAATTTATCTAAAAAAAAAATAAATTCGCTGTGCCACACACACCCCATAACGCCAAAGCGCAACGACAAAGTATGTATAGAAAACGTAAGGTTATTGTATGTATATTTGTATATAAATACGTATGTATGTGTAAAGGTAAAAATAAAATTTTGTTAATATGAAATTCAGTGCGAGATTCTTTGTATAAATTAATGTTTTAAATATAATTCTTTGTATAAATAAATGTTTTAATTTGTTACTATTATTTCATCCTTCTTCCTACTATACGAATGAATATTCACATTAAAATTATTTTACCACTCAAAGTCGTTGTCACGTAAAACTTTCGCCCGTATATCGACTTTACAGGCAACCAATTTTTTTTATTTAAGCACAGATTTTATTCTTTTCAGATTCTTTGGTCTTCACTCATGGACCATGTTCTAAAATAAAAGCTTAACCGGACAACTGCTAAATACAAAAGCAAGTTCTTCAACATGGTAGGTGCCATAACAAGACACTGTGGTTTTAACAAACACCTTGATAATCTTAAAGCGGGCATCCTCTGAGGAAGTTGCCTTGACAAAGGGGAAACAGCCACCACATTTGATCTTGAGTTTAAACAGCATAGCTGAAGTCTGATGAAAGCTCCTGAGCAACATGAGGACACTTCCTGAGGTCTGCAGGGACAAGAAGGGCGTCCTGGCCTTCTTGGAAGAGATTGGGTGGATCCACTGAGAGTTAATAGTGGAAGAAGCCACAAAGGGCAAGTAGGAGGAGAATAAGGAGATGATTGTATAAAAGGAGAACCTTACTGGGAAGCCGATAGCTATCGTAATGATATTGGTTTTTTTTTGTGATATTAGCGTTATGTTCACTAAGCATATGTGTGTGTGTTTTTTTACTTATTTTTTTAGCATGTGAGTGTGGGGTTGGGCTGAAAAACAGTGTTGAACAGTGTGCCAACCTGTCAGGGCATTGTTCGACAAAAGCTTAGCCTAATCCTTTGCCACATCACTTTCTTAATTAATTCACGAAATTAATAACTAACAAAAGTAAATGTGATGTGACAATAAACTATTTTCATTTCATTTCATTTTATTTCATTTCAAAGGTCTCAAGTGCACAAACAAGTACATAACAGTTTAAAATATTACTTATGATAAAAGTATAGCAAAGTAGTAATATTGATAAAGTTTATATCCGGTTCAAATTTGTCCTAGCATGTTCTTGAATTGATTGACGGATTTAAACCCAACAATCAACACCACTAATTTAATCTAGTTATTTACCTCTGTGAGAAAATGGTGATAAGGGGTTCTATGATTTAATAATATAATCACTAACAAGCCATCCACTATTGGAAATAGCTCTCCTTCAGTAATCACCACGGCTTCTTGCGTCCTGTAGTATACTGATAGATATCATGAAATGTAAACTTTGTATATATTCACTAAACTTACAAAGAATAAACACAACCCCAATTGTAACCTAGTTAAAATTAATCACACTTCTAAATAACCCTACACTTGAACGAATTATCATAAATAAACATTAAACTCAAGTACAAAAGACCAAAGGTCTTAAATTACTACTTTTTTGTACTCACATCTTTTGGTTGCAAATCATCCGTTAATTTAGAAGTTTTCATCGCTTTAGAACATTCACCAATCTCATTTTGAATCTCACTTATTGTGCCATTTGTCGCCGATAATTCTGTATTTCTCTCCTCCAGACTAGAACTCATTTCAGAAGCAAATTCCTCAAACGTATCTTTAGGGTTTAAAATACTATCTGTGCAAGCTCCTAGTTCCAAAGAAAGATCCTGATTGTTACCTATAGCAGAATCTGATGCATCCTTTGAAGTAGAAGCCATTTTAAATATAATTTACTTTCAAAATAACACGAGAATCTAATTTGTTTTGCATTTAATCAACCCAAGGCGGAGAACTTAAATGTCAAAATGACAGTTGACAACTTGTATTTTTTAAAGTTTCTTTATTGAGGCATTGGCCACAGGCCTTTAACCAAATCTTTGAAATAAGTAACCTTGTAATGCAACTTAATCTCAACTATAATTAACGAATCTACTCATTATAAACAACCTTAATTAACGAAACTATTTAAAATAAGATTCATAATTAAAACACATAAACAAATAAACTTAATAACAAGTCAGGGAACACAGAAGTGCCCCCCCGCCTAACATTAACGACTACTTTTCTTGAAGAGATTCACGACATTTATGACCCCCCGCTCATGTATAAAGCATAAAAATTGAACTTTTAGTGATCAAGAGAACATACTATTAATTATCGCTTGTTAAAGCATTGAGTTACTATGTATATACTACCGTAACCCGATGTCTCGAATTAAATTGTGGCTGACATATTATAACAGATAACAGAACCCACAGATATATTATATAAGAATTTTGTCATACTCTGATCATAATACACTGATCATCAAAATTCTAAGGTACTTTTTGCAGTCTCACAGTTCTGACAGTTCAAAATTACAGTTCAAGTATACAAAATGAAAAAGTGGTCTGTAATTACTGTATACATTTATTTAAGTTTGCGCTTTATTAAAGTATGCGCAAAAATTTACATATTGTTAGGTAATTATGCATTACAAATAAACATTTTTTTTGTGACACGACATTTGACCTCGACCCGCCTGATGATAAGCAAGAGGAGATCCAAGAATGACGACGACTGAAACAATCGAGTTAGTTCACGGCTGCCTCAGTCGCCGTCACCATGCCGGCCAAAGACCTGCTTTAATGTCTTAGGTAATGTTATTAAAAACATAGTATTCTATATCTATAATGATATGAACATTATTTAGGGTGGACCGATGTCAGTTCAGACAAATTTATCATACTCCAAGTTATTATTGGTCATTATCATTTTGGTACCCTCACAACCAATGAAACCTCTTTATCTCCCCTTTCCACATGAATAACCAACAAAAGTAGCTTTAACTTGTCTCTAGAGGTAGCAATCTTCTAAGATCGTTCGTCTACTGAGTAAATAAAATAATCTTGGAGCATTATAGACTTACAAAAGATACTGAACTTTTTTTTACTGTGACTCGACATCTAACCTCGACCTGCCTGATGCAAGCAAGAGGAGGTTCAAGAGTACAAACGACTGAAAAAAACGAGTCCGTTTACGGTTGCCTCTGTGTAACTATACCGACCAATTAACTTTTTAATGAATGGATGCCACTGCAACTACAATTTAATAACTGTTAGTAGCAATCACATCCACTATGACAGCCTAGTTTGAACCGACAACTTACAAGCGGATCCCGAAACGCGGCCAAATCACTTTACGGTCTGTTTACCATTGCCTACCACTGCCTACCACTCTTTAAATAACAATATAACAACCACTTCAATGGCAAACAACTTAATAATGGGATGAAAGGCTTTCTTTGTTAAAATATAAATCGTGTTAAAATTTCAGCTGAAGGCAAGTATAAATCAATCACGAAGGCACCTCTATTCTTGTCTGCCAATAACGTACCGAGACACATGCTAGGGATGTGCTGTTATGAATAAAATATTCAGTTAAAATATCAATTTGACAACGATAGGGAAATTTATCGCAACATGTACGAGCACTTTCGTGAGTATAACTCTTAGCCGAGAGCCACTAAACACGACGCTTTAAGCGTATTCGCTTCGCGCTGCAAGCATAAAAAAAAAACAAAAGGGTTTAAATCTGAATGGCCATAAAACACTATGAAACAAATCTTTGCTTTAACCGGGAATCAAACTCGGGATTTAACGCATAACGTGTTGCGCCACGCCTGTCGTCAAGACTAAAGCAAACGGTTTTTTCACCAGCAGGCAATACAAAGTCATATATATTGCGTACCGAAAAAGATAAATCAAATTGTCCCGCCTAAATTCCCACAAGTATAGGTAGAGATAACCCACGATTCATCCCTTCCATCCACAGCTTCAGCTTTAAGGTTTCCGGCTCTGACTAGGCCCGAAAAGTAGATGCGACTGTTATGGGGCGTTCTCACGAGGCGATTTGAGTTGATCAACTGCGAAATCGTTCGAGATTTGAACCGTCTGAACAGACTTTCAACCAAATTGAAGCAACAAATATCTATTCAACAAAAGTTAAAGACTTTTCAACTTTTGTTGACTCAACTGTCATTAATTTTTTCTTTCTTCTTGTTTATGGCTGTAGTATTTAACTTGCCAGTGTCAAAGTAAAAATATATATGGTTTAATGTTAAAACATTGTCAAGTAAATATGAAGATGAAGATAAACCACGCGAGTAATTCATCGAATGATGACAATGATCGGCGCGAATGTGTATTGTTTTCCTCCGTTTCACCAGTTTTTTGTTTTTATAAATTATGGAATCCACGAAAAAAATGCTAAACCATCACAAATAAGCAATATACACTTCCTAATTTCTTCATTATCCGCCATTTCGGTCATGAATATTAAGTCGATTATTAGAGATTGTATTTGTAAATAGTCTAGGTTTAGTTTATAATAGGAATGGCATCGCCATTTTATGTGCGTGATTCCCCTAATAAAATTGATTAAAAAAAGAGTCGATTATTATTGAATCGTGAGAACGCTACCGTCAATATCTACTTTCGAATTTTTGTTAAACGACAAATATTGATCAACTGAAATCGCCCTGTGAGAACGCGGTTTTACTTGCAGCTAGTTAACTGTAGTAACAGTCGCTTTCATTTATGAACTGGAATCCATCTTAACATCAGGTAGAGTGCAGTGATATGTCCAGCCACAAATAAACAGTAAAAAACTTTTAAAATAATTTAAACAAAATTAATATTATAAAAAAGAAATTTGCTCGATATTTCAATACCAACACATCACTATAAAATTTAACAAAGAAAAATGCTCCAAAATACCTCCTAGCATTTAATGACCGCAGCCCCTTTTTCATAAAATTGGCTTTTTTGTTCAGTTACAACAAAAAGATTATGAAAATTGTTTTTTTTTTTCAGATATTTCTATCAAATGGGAATTAATAGTACCCAAGTAGATTAAGTAAATAAATTGTTTTTTTTATTGTGACTTGACAACACCCCTTCTGATGTTAAGTTGGAGCGTGATCCATAAATAACTGCAGTAGCAGTCGCATCTATGCCGGACTAGTTGGAGCCGGCAACTTTTAAGCTAATCCCGAAACGCGACTAAGTCGCTTGACGGTCTGCACACTTAAAATCTCATAGCAATTTTATCTTGTAAAAAATAATTTATCTAAAAAAAAAATAAATTCGCTGTGCCACACACACCCCATAACGCCAAAGCGCAACGACAAAGTATGTATAGAAAACGTAAGGTTATTGTATGTATATTTGTATATAAATACGTATGTATGTGTAAAGGTAAAAATAAAATTTTGTTAATATGAAATTCAGTGCGAGATTCTTTGTATAAATTAATGTTTTAAATATAATTCTTTGTATAAATAAATGTTTTAATTTGTTACTATTATTTCATCCTTCTTCCTACTATACGAATGAATATTCACATTAAAATTATTTTACCACTCAAAGTCGTTGTCACGTAAAACTTTCGCCCGTATATCGACTTTACAGGCAACCAATTTTTTTTATTTAAGCACAGATTTTATTCTTTTCAGATTCTTTGGTCTTCACTCATGGACCATGTTCTAAAATAAAAGCTTAACCGGACAACTGCTAAATACAAAAGCAAGTTCTTCAACATGGTAGGTGCCATAACAAGACACTGTGGTTTTAACAAACACCTTGATAATCTTAAAGCGGGCATCCTCTGAGGAAGTTGCCTTGACAAAGGGGAAACAGCCACCACATTTGATCTTGAGTTTAAACAGCATAGCTGAAGTCTGATGAAAGCTCCTGAGCAACATGAGGACACTTCCTGAGGTCTGCAGGGACAAGAAGGGCGTCCTGGCCTTCTTGGAAGAGATTGGGTGGATCCACTGAGAGTTAATAGTGGAAGAAGCCACAAAGGGCAAGTAGGAGGAGAATAAGGAGATGATTGTATAAAAGGAGAACCTTACTGGGAAGCCGATAGCTATCGTAATGATATTGGTTTTTTTTTGTGATATTAGCGTTATGTTCACTAAGCATATGTGTGTGTGTTTTTTTACTTATTTTTTTAGCATGTGAGTGTGGGGTTGGGCTGAAAAACAGTGTTGAACAGTGTGCCAACCTGTCAGGGCATTGTTCGACAAAAGCTTAGCCTAATCCTTTGCCACATCACTTTCTTAATTAATTCACGAAATTAATAACTAACAAAAGTAAATGTGATGTGACAATAAACTATTTTCATTTCATTTCATTTTATTTCATTTCAAAGGTCTCAAGTGCACAAACAAGTACATAACAGTTTAAAATATTACTTATGATAAAAGTATAGCAAAGTAGTAATATTGATAAAGTTTATATCCGGTTCAAATTTGTCCTAGCATGTTCTTGAATTGATTGACGGATTTAAACCCAACAATCAACACCACTAATTTAATCTAGTTATTTACCTCTGTGAGAAAATGGTGATAAGGGGTTCTATGATTTAATAATATAATCACTAACAAGCCATCCACTATTGGAAATAGCTCTCCTTCAGTAATCACCACGGCTTCTTGCGTCCTGTAGTATACTGATAGATATCATGAAATGTAAACTTTGTATATATTCACTAAACTTACAAAGAATAAACACAACCCCAATTGTAACCTAGTTAAAATTAATCACACTTCTAAATAACCCTACACTTGAACGAATTATCATAAATAAACATTAAACTCAAGTACAAAAGACCAAAGGTCTTAAATTACTACTTTTTTGTACTCACATCTTTTGGTTGCAAATCATCCGTTAATTTAGAAGTTTTCATCGCTTTAGAACATTCACCAATCTCATTTTGAATCTCACTTATTGTGCCATTTGTCGCCGATAATTCTGTATTTCTCTCCTCCAGACTAGAACTCATTTCAGAAGCAAATTCCTCAAACGTATCTTTAGGGTTTAAAATACTATCTGTGCAAGCTCCTAGTTCCAAAGAAAGATCCTGATTGTTACCTATAGCAGAATCTGATGCATCCTTTGAAGTAGAAGCCATTTTAAATATAATTTACTTTCAAAATAACACGAGAATCTAATTTGTTTTGCATTTAATCAACCCAAGGCGGAGAACTTAAATGTCAAAATGACAGTTGACAACTTGTATTTTTTAAAGTTTCTTTATTGAGGCATTGGCCACAGGCCTTTAACCAAATCTTTGAAATAAGTAACCTTGTAATGCAACTTAATCTCAACTATAATTAACGAATCTACTCATTATAAACAACCTTAATTAACGAAACTATTTAAAATAAGATTCATAATTAAAACACATAAACAAATAAACTTAATAACAAGTCAGGGAACACAGAAGTGCCCCCCCGCCTAACATTAACGACTACTTTTCTTGAAGAGATTCACGACATTTATGACCCCCCGCTCATGTATAAAGCATAAAAATTGAACTTTTAGTGATCAAGAGAACATACTATTAATTATCGCTTGTTAAAGCATTGAGTTACTATGTATATACTACCGTAACCCGATGTCTCGAATTAAATTGTGGCTGACATATTATAACAGATAACAGAACCCACAGATATATTATATAAGAATTTTGTCATACTCTGATCATAATACACTGATCATCAAAATTCTAAGGTACTTTTTGCAGTCTCACAGTTCTGACAGTTCAAAATTACAGTTCAAGTATACAAAATGAAAAAGTGGTCTGTAATTACTGTATACATTTATTTAAGTTTGCGCTTTATTAAAGTATGCGCAAAAATTTACATATTGTTAGGTAATTATGCATTACAAATAAACATTTTTTTTGTGACACGACATTTGACCTCGACCCGCCTGATGATAAGCAAGAGGAGATCCAAGAATGACGACGACTGAAACAATCGAGTTAGTTCACGGCTGCCTCAGTCGCCGTCACCATGCCGGCCAAAGACCTGCTTTAATGTCTTAGGTAATGTTATTAAAAACATAGTATTCTATATCTATAATGATATGAACATTATTTAGGGTGGACCGATGTCAGTTCAGACAAATTTATCATACTCCAAGTTATTATTGGTCATTATCATTTTGGTACCCTCACAACCAATGAAACCTCTTTATCTCCCCTTTCCACATGAATAACCAACAAAAGTAGCTTTAACTTGTCTCTAGAGGTAGCAATCTTCTAAGATCGTTCGTCTACTGAGTAAATAAAATAATCTTGGAGCATTATAGACTTACAAAAGATACTGAACTTTTTTTTACTGTGACTCGACATCTAACCTCGACCTGCCTGATGCAAGCAAGAGGAGGTTCAAGAGTACAAACGACTGAAAAAAACGAGTCCGTTTACGGTTGCCTCTGTGTAACTATACCGACCAATTAACTTTTTAATGAATGGATGCCACTGCAACTACAATTTAATAACTGTTAGTAGCAATCACATCCACTATGACAGCCTAGTTTGAACCGACAACTTACAAGCGGATCCCGAAACGCGGCCAAATCACTTTACGGTCTGTTTACCATTGCCTACCACTGCCTACCACTCTTTAAATAACAATATAACAACCACTTCAATGGCAAACAACTTAATAATGGGATGAAAGGCTTTCTTTGTTAAAATATAAATCGTGTTAAAATTTCAGCTGAAGGCAAGTATAAATCAATCACGAAGGCACCTCTATTCTTGTCTGCCAATAACGTACCGAGACACATGCTAGGGATGTGCTGTTATGAATAAAATATTCAGTTAAAATATCAATTTGACAACGATAGGGAAATTTATCGCAACATGTACGAGCACTTTCGTGAGTATAACTCTTAGCCGAGAGCCACTAAACACGACGCTTTAAGCGTATTCGCTTCGCGCTGCAAGCATAAAAAAAAAACAAAAGGGTTTAAATCTGAATGGCCATAAAACACTATGAAACAAATCTTTGCTTTAACCGGGAATCAAACTCGGGATTTAACGCATAACGTGTTGCGCCACGCCTGTCGTCAAGACTAAAGCAAACGGTTTTTTCACCAGCAGGCAATACAAAGTCATATATATTGCGTACCGAAAAAGATAAATCAAATTGTCCCGCCTAAATTCCCACAAGTATAGGTAGAGATAACCCACGATTCATCCCTTCCATCCACAGCTTCAGCTTTAAGGTTTCCGGCTCTGACTAGGCCCGAAAAGTAGATGCGACTGTTATGGGGCGTTCTCACGAGGCGATTTGAGTTGATCAACTGCGAAATCGTTCGAGATTTGAACCGTCTGAACAGACTTTCAACCAAATTGAAGCAACAAATATCTATTCAACAAAAGTTAAAGACTTTTCAACTTTTGTTGACTCAACTGTCATTAATTTTTTCTTTCTTCTTGTTTATGGCTGTAGTATTTAACTTGCCAGTGTCAAAGTAAAAATATATATGGTTTAATGTTAAAACATTGTCAAGTAAATATGAAGATGAAGATAAACCACGCGAGTAATTCATCGAATGATGACAATGATCGGCGCGAATGTGTATTGTTTTCCTCCGTTTCACCAGTTTTTTGTTTTTATAAATTATGGAATCCACGAAAAAAATGCTAAACCATCACAAATAAGCAATATACACTTCCTAATTTCTTCATTATCCGCCATTTCGGTCATGAATATTAAGTCGATTATTAGAGATTGTATTTGTAAATAGTCTAGGTTTAGTTTATAATAGGAATGGCATCGCCATTTTATGTGCGTGATTCCCCTAATAAAATTGATTAAAAAAAGAGTCGATTATTATTGAATCGTGAGAACGCTACCGTCAATATCTACTTTCGAATTTTTGTTAAACGACAAATATTGATCAACTGAAATCGCCCTGTGAGAACGCGGTTTTACTTGCAGCTAGTTAACTGTAGTAACAGTCGCTTTCATTTATGAACTGGAATCCATCTTAACATCAGGTAGAGTGCAGTGATATGTCCAGCCACAAATAAACAGTAAAAAACTTTTAAAATAATTTAAACAAAATTAATATTATAAAAAAGAAATTTGCTCGATATTTCAATACCAACACATCACTATAAAATTTAACAAAGAAAAATGCTCCAAAATACCTCCTAGCATTTAATGACCGCAGCCCCTTTTTCATAAAATTGGCTTTTTTGTTCAGTTACAACAAAAAGATTATGAAAATTGTTTTTTTTTTTCAGATATTTCTATCAAATGGGAATTAATAGTACCCAAGTAGATTAAGTAAATAAATTGTTTTTTTTATTGTGACTTGACAACACCCCTTCTGATGTTAAGTTGGAGCGTGATCCATAAATAACTGCAGTAGCAGTCGCATCTATGCCGGACTAGTTGGAGCCGGCAACTTTTAAGCTAATCCCGAAACGCGACTAAGTCGCTTGACGGTCTGCACACTTAAAATCTCATAGCAATTTTATCTTGTAAAAAAATAACCCTTAAAAAGACGGGTACGAGTTTAATAAAAATTTGGATCCATTTAAAGGACCCAATTCATATTCATGAATATAAAAAATTCTTCACTTTTGTAAGAATAAATTACATGCGTTCGTGCCAGCCATTTATCCACAGAGATTTATTTTTATCAAAATTATATTATTTAAATATTTGAATCCTATTAAAAGCAATTTAAAAATAAATGAATAGATTTTTTCTTATTTTCTTTATCTGGTTCACAATTATTCAACTTTGCTTTTTGAAGACTAGAAATGACAAAAAGAAAAAAAATTAGTCAGTTGCAAAAAAATCTAGTTATATTTGACATCCATTTTAGTTTAGGAAAGTAATAGGAAACAATGTATAATAGTTATTTTGACAACCATTACCTAACGTACGGTTAGCTTAAGACGTCCACAGCTGAACATAGGTCTCCCCCTTAGAACGCCATTGCGAACGACAAGATGCCAGTACATCCACCGGTTATTCGTGACTTTTTATTTTATTTTTATTGTGAATCGACAACAGCACCCCGTTTGATGTTAAGCTGGAGTGTGGTCCATGAATGGATATTACTGCTACTACAATTCAATAACTGTAACTGTGTATCACTATGCCGGCCTAGTTGGAACCGGCAACGTACAAGCAGTTCCCGAAACGCGTTCCACATAACTTTCTGTATACTTTTACTACCCCGGATTGGCAGACTGGGTACCACTTCCTACCACTCTTTGATAACCAGACCCGAAGCAAATATCCGACTCTTACTATGCCGTCAGTCCATTTAGTGGGAGACCTACCTACGCTGCATCTTCCAGTTCGTGGTCTCCACTCAACTTTTCTTCTCCATCGGTTATCGGTTCTTCGAGTGATGCGTAACATTAAAATATCTAAACTTCATCAAAGTAGGTAAAACAAAGTACACCACCGTATATTACTCAAAAAAAGAACTCTCTTTCGCTAGAAAAAAAACACCCAGAGCATATTTAACATTGTGAACGACATAAACTCCTCAAAAGTCACTCAGAACAAACTCTGTACGTGTTTTTGAACTTTACTTTTAGAGCTTGTCACAAATGCTTGTTTTATTGTTCGCTTTTTTATGCAACTAAAAAGGATCTTAGAGAGTTCCTTTTACGTGACATGATTCCTCATAGTCGTATTTTGAAGCAATTTTTTTGTGATATAAAGGATATATTCTTTGATGAATTAAACAAATTTAATGCGGCTTACTATCGCGTTTATTTTGGTTTACACAATGTTTTATTATTCTCTCCGTGACCACGATGGCTGCAAAGCTCTCAAAACGTCAGAATAATAAAAAAATGTGAAATCTAACAAAATAAACGCGACAGTAAGCCGCATAAAATTTGTTTAATTCATTAATCAATGTTCGCGCAAAATCTAAGAAGATATATCCTTTGGCCGGAATAGTGACGGCGACCGAGGTAGCTATGAAATAAGACGGTTTTTTTCAGTCGTTCTTGGACCTCCATCAGATGATGTCATATCTGTCAGACAAGGTCAGATGTCGAGTCACAATATTAAAAAAACATTCTTAGGACTTTAATGTCATCTTATCTTTCTAACACTAATGTTTCAAGGATTGATATCTTAAAAGATATATTCTTACATTTTGACATGGCATTTTTATAAGTCACGTTCGAGAAAAATCGACGCCGTCCTCCCGGATCGGATGAAGGATTTCTGTTGAACCATTTCATTGTGTTCCTTATCTTAGAAACAATGAAACTTTAAGGTTCATTGTTGTAAACATAACTTAATATAACATTTTTTAAAGTTAAAACTCTCTTTAAAACGCGCCTCTTAAGATTTACTAAGATTCTTTTTTATTAGGACTCGACAACTCACCTTAACCTGTTGGATAGCAAGCAAGAGGAGAGAGACCGCACTTGCAGTTAGGGTTGCCAACCATACTTTATAATAACGTATCTTACGTTATTTTTGGTAATTATACTTTATACTTTTGCATGCAAATAAAGTATGTGAAAATACTTTATTTTGATTGCGTAGCAAACGAATTGCTTATTTAAGTATATAAAGGACATCATTCATTTTGTATGGGTCTTGGACCTAAATGTATTAACAGTTGCATTTTAAATTAATTTGATGTACGAAGATTACAATGTAGTTGGAATATATCCTTTTTTTGCATAGTTTGGGTGTTCAAAATCATCTAACTATAATTATGACAGTTCAAAGCAGAACAAATGTAGCGTTGATTGATACAAAATTCATATCTTATTTTCCAAATAACTCAATTGCACAGCAATTAAAAGCAAAAGTGTTATTAGTTTTATCAATACAAGTATCGAATCTACTATTTATATATTTTTTCATTATCGGACATTACAAAAGTAGTACATAGAAGCTCAAAATGAATGATGACCTTTAAATGATGATTGTCAAACAAGCTTTGAAATATTTAAAAATAGCAAAAAATTGTTAGCATTTTAAAAGCACACAAAATACGTTTTTAAGGCATAAAATTTAAAAAATACTTTATTTTTCTTCCAAATACTTTATTTTTATCCTATTCAAACAATGGTATACGTTTTTTTTGTCAAAAAAGTTGGCAACCCTACTTGCAGTCAATAAATATAGGCGACTGTTAGTGTAGTGTCTGCCTTTCCTTACGAGGATCACTGGCTCGGCAATACACACACGCAACTTGACACAACGTCCACTCCCTAGTATAGTTAAATAACTGCAAGTTTACAAAGAGTGGTCGGCAGTGGTACCCAGTCTGCCGATCCGGGGTATTAACACCACTTACAAGTATACAGACCGTGAAGTGATTTGGTCGCGTTTCGGGATCAGCTTTTAAGTTGCCGGTTCCAACTAGGCCGGCATAGCGGATGTGGTTACTACTCACAGTTATTGAATTGTAGTAGCAGTGACGTCCATTCATGGACCACACTCCAGCTTAACATCAAGCGGTCGAGTCACAATATAAAAATTAAAAAAGTAAAAGTCGCATCCAGTATGCCAGTCTAGTTAGTACTGATAAATTTCAAGATGATATCGAAACTCGACTCTTCAGTATATCTTAATGGCCTGTAGTTACACTGAAAATCCCAGTCAGATGTCAAAACAAAAAACTGCAAGTAACAGTCGCATCCCCCATGCTAGCGTAGTTGTAATCAGCAAATTAGACGCTGATCCCGAAACGCGACTAAGTCACTTCACGGTATGTATATTTGTAAGTAATACTTCCCCGGTTCGGCTGACTGGGCACCACTGGCTACCACTCTTTAACAACCAGACGGAAGCACAAACCCGCCTCTTAAAAAAAAACCGCCGATTAAAAAATAATTGTATTGTACTCGTAATTATAAAATTAAAAAAAAAATTGTCTCGCCTTTTTCCCAGAGGGATAGGCAGAGACTATGGAGCGCCACTTGCCACGATCCTGACTCAACTACCTCGCTTCCCTCACATCCACAATTCTCTTCATACAGACTCTGTGGTTATGGGCACTAGGCAATCTAGCTTTCTTGAGGATGTCTCCGATTTGGTCGGAAAACACCTTCCTGGGCCTGCCTTGTTCAACGCATCCATCCACATGAGATTTATTAATTATCTACTTTCACTCATCCTTATTATTATTAAATATTACAAATAAAAGCTATGAACCTAATCTTTGCTCTGACCACGAATCGAACCCAAGACTTTACGCGTAACGATAATTGGTGCGCTAACCAATGCCAACACACCTGCGTCAAGTTTACAAAAAAATGAAACAACTTTATCAGAACCAATTTAATAAAAAAATGTCTATTTCCAATTCTCAAAATACTGTCTTATTTGTGTAATGTTAAACCTTACAATCGACTAAATATTTAAAATTGCACACTTCATATTTTGGATCATAGTACAGATTATTTGGGCAGTGGATTAAAGTTGGGTGCAGGGACTTATTCGTGTCAAAAGTGCACACGTAGAACGAAGCGCAATCAAAAGGGTTGGGCTCTTGTCCTTCATTCTTGCAGGAATATTCTAAAGGATTAGCTGTGGCCGCGGGAGCTTCCGTAGGAGCACTTGTAGAAGATTCGATTGGAGCTTTGGTAGTAGCTGATGGAGTTTCGGTAGATGTAGTTGGAGCTTTAGCGGTAGAAGATGGTGCCTCGGTAGCTTTACTGGTATATGATGGTGCATCTGTAGATGTGGTAGGTGCTTTTGTTGTTTCTTTTTCTTTCTCTTCTTCTGTTGGAAAAATAGAAAGGATTTATCAAAGCATTGTTTCAAATACATTTGTCCATTTTTTAAATTAACATTTCTATACAAAGTTACTAAAGTGCTTGTATCATAGAAACAGGACAACCAAAGTACATGTATCAAAGATACATTGATACCGGTGGGTGGTCTCGAACTCGTGCTCTCGGTTTGTGTAACCATTGCACTGCCATTACACCACGACCGCCTTAACGGTCGTTTGACTAATGTCAGTTGATTCTGAAACGCGACTTGCCATTTCAAACTTTTTAGATATGAAAGTGACAAGTATCAACTAGGCAGACTGGCAAACAACTATTAACTGCTTGTGTGTCCGAGAATCAATTCCAGGACCCACCTAATTGGTAAGGTAATTAAACACCATGCCATCGTTACTCAGTTCGGCGATATGATTTACTACGTTTATGGTGGTTTGAAATATTGGAAGAATTGAAACTTAAAACCTAATATACAAGGTTTTATATAAATATTTCTAAAGTAATAATTACCAATAGATTGATCAGGAACAGCAGTTGTAGTAGTTGTGGTAGTAGATGAATCAGTATCACCTTTCAAAGCCTTATTTATACTACGCAATAGAGGATAATCTTCCTCCTGGCATACACCACGGAAATCATCAGTTTCAATACTCCAAACTATTACACCGCCAATTCCATATTTTTTACTATAATTTATCTTATTTTCTATAGACTTAGGGTCATCGTATGATAGCCAATTTGAGCCTTGGACTGCGTAAGGTACTTCAGCTAAAGAGTCGTAACGCATGTCCCATTTTGATGTTTGGAAACCATCGCATATCTGAAATAAAGGAATAATAAAAACACATGAATATCTAGACGACATAGTATTAAATATTGCAAATATTTGTTAACAAAAAAAAGAGATGTATATTTGCTTCGGGTCTGGTTAACAAAGAGTTGTAGGCAGTGGTACCCAGTCTGCCGATCCGGGGTAGTACTACCACTTACAAGTATACAGACCGTGAAGTGATTTGGTCACGTTTCGGGATCAGCCTGTAAGTTGCCGGTTCCATCTAGGCCGGCATAGTGGATGTGATTGTTACTTACAGTTATTGAATTGTAGTTGCAGTGACATTCATTCATGGACCACACTTCGGCTTTACATCAAGCGGGGTGCTGTCATATTTCGAATCAATCAATCAATCAAATTGTCACGCCTTTTTCCCACAGGGATAGGCAGAGACAATGGAGCGCCACTTACCACGATCCTTACACAACTCCCTTGCTTCCTTCACATCCACAATTCTCCTCATACAGGCCCTATGGTTATGGGCACTAGGCAACCTAGCTTTCTTAAGGATGTCTCCGATTTGGTCGGAAAACACTCTCCTAGGCCTGCCTTGTTTAACGCATCCATCCACATCAGATTTATAAATTCCTTTCGTCAATCTACTTTCACTCATCCTTTCCATGTGCCCAAACCATCGAAGCATTCCTTTGTCAATCCTTGTCACTACATCTTCTTTTAAACCACATCTATCACGCAGTGTGCTATTCCTTATTCTATCAGCTATCGTCACTCCACATACACTCCTTAACGACCGCATTCCTACAGCGTTAATTCTACTCTCATGCTTCTTCTGCCATACCCACCCTTCACTTCCATACATTAATGTAGGAACAAGCACCGCATTATGAACAGCCATCCGTGACTTTTGGGACATTATTTGGCTGCTCATTATACTATGGATGGCACCGTTCACTACGTTACCCTTTTGCACTCTTCTCTCAATATCTTCATCACACTTTCCATCCCTAGTAAACATACTTCCCAAGTAAACAAATTGTTTGACTTGTTCCACTTTCTTTCCGTCTATCATTATCTCACATTCTGTCATTTCATCCTCTCTCTCCAAAACCATTACCTTAGTTTTACTTACATTCACTTTCATACCTTTCTTTTCTAATTCCGCATTCATTATAGTGACCATTTCCTGTAACTCATACGCCGAAGATGCAAGGATAACTTGATCGTCGGCGTACAAGAGACATTTGATCACCAAGTCATTCATTCTTAAACCATACTTCCTTTCACGCAACTCTTTCAGACAACTGTCCATGAATAGATTGAAGAGCCATGGTGACGCTACACATCCCTGTCTGACACCTTTAGAGATGCCAAACCAGTCAGATAGCGCCCCGTTAATTCGAACACATGCACTGGAATCCTCATAGAGAGATTTCAGTGCACGAACCAAACGCTCCCCCAACCCAAACCCGGACAGCTGCTGCCACAATTCACTCCTGTTCACTCGATCATAGGCCTTCTCAAGGTCAACAAAAGCACAGAACACCTTCTGGTGCTTTGCCAACACTTTTTCGCTGACGCATCTTAGAGAAGATCTGATCCATACATCCCATCCCTTTCCTAAATCCCGCTTGCGCATCCCAAACTTTATCATCTGTTTTATGCATCACCCTTTCAATCAATACTTTCGCATACAACTTGCCAACAATACTGAGAAGGCTGATGCCGCGGTAATTTTTGGGTTCCTGTTGCGACTCCCTCCCCTTGTATAGTGGTACAATGACAGCCTTGCGCCAGTCCCCTGGTACAAGACCGTTCACCCAGCACTTACTGAAAAGGAGACACAACCAGGAAGCCACCAGCTGACCACCGCCCTTCAGCATCTCGACAGTTATTCTGTCACAACCAGCCGCTTTTCCAACTTTCGTTCTTTTCAATGCATTCACAATCTCTTTCACATCTATATCACATTCAGATTCACTTTCATTCAGCGTGGAGGACACATCGACACACTCTGGTGCTGTATTATCATCCTCCACAAATAAACTTTCAAAATACTCCTTCCATCGTCCTAACACTTTCTTCTCTTCAGTCACTAAATCGCCATTCGAATCCCTAACCACATTCACTTTAGACTTCTCCAGTCCTCCCCGGGCTATCTTAACCTGTTTCCAGAACAGTTTGATATTATCCCGGAAATTTCTGGAGAATTTCCTCTCGATATCCTCTTTCACCTCTTTCTTCTTTCGTCCTATACATTCTTTCACTTTAATTTTTATTTCCTTATATTCATTCATTACCTTACATACATCCTCATCGTTCTTACCCGCGTTTGTTCGTCTACTAGCTTTAACTGCTAGTAGATCCTGTCATTTTTTCTTCTTCTCGCATACTAATACTTCCGTTTCCTTATCCCACCACATGTTGGGCCTTACATTCTTCCTCTTGCTCACTCCACACACTTCTTCTGCAGCTTCTGTCATACCATTCCTCAATTTCATCCATACTTCCTCCACACTATCATTCTCATGATTACAGGCATCTCCTATTTTCTCACGTAACTTACTTACATACTCCTCTTTCACTTCTGCATCTTGCAACTTTTCTCCTTTTATTCTTGTCAACTGTGTTGTCGATTTACGACTGCGGTTTCTCCAACCCTTGAACAGACCATTTATTCTTGACATTACAAGAAAATGGTCTGTTCCAATGTTGACCCCGCGATAAACCCTCGTATCGACAACATTGACTTTCAACCTTTCATCCACAATCACAAAATCTATCATACTTCTCTCTTTATTCCTCTCCCATGTATACATGTGAATCTCCTTGTGACAAAACTTCGTGTTTGTCACAATGAGATTCTTCTCCAAACAAACATTCACCAGACTCACTCCATTCTCATTCACACGCTCATCTCCAAACCTTCCCAACACATGGTCTACATTCACTCTTTGCACACCAACCCATGCATTAAAATCACCTAACATTACAACCCTTTCATTCGATCTCGCAACATTCAAAACATCACGCAGGCTCTCCCAAAACTCTTCCCTTTCGGTCTGTGGCTTAGATATATCGGGGGCATACACACCAACGACAAATAGTCTGTGCAGCCCCACTCTAAGCCTGACCCATAAGAGTCTGGGCGACATACACTCATACTCAGTCATACACTCTGCCATTCTCTCAGACATCAACATTCCCACACCCTGACACGCTCTGGCCGTCGAGTCGACCCCCGACCAGACTGCTGTGTAGGGACCATGGTGGGTGACATCTGAGCCCTTCCGCTTCGTCTCATTCACACACAAAATATCTATTTTCTTATCATCCATCATCTTACATACTTCATCTAACTTAGTCTTCATTCCTCCACAAACATTCAACGTGGCAAAACGGCTCTCCGCTGCCCGCTTTTCGCCCCGTGGGAACTTGAGGCGTGACTTATTGCGAGTAATGTCGCCGCCATTCGAATTTATTTTATTATTATTTTTAATTCCCATTTTATACCCACGAGTAGCAAGGGAAAAAAGTGCCAACTCCGACAGAGCCCCGCATGCCGGAGTGGGGCAATAAATTAGTACCCGATGGGCGCCAACCATCGGGACTGGCACGCTCGCGACTAGGCCACCCCTAGCCATTCATCCTTGGGCGCGGCAGACCACGGAATTAGCGGAAAGGGAAGGGAGGAAAAGGAATTAGCGGAAGCGAAAAGGGATAGATAGGAATTTGGGGATTGGGTAGGTTTAGGATACCATTACTATAGAAGGAAAAGGATATAGTAAATGGTAGCTCGAGGTGTCCGGGGTCGCGTACCCGTATTCGTCCTATAAACACGGGATAGATATTTATAAAACGAATCCCCTGAACATTCGAGTCACAATAAAAAAAATAGTGACGGCGTCTGAGGCAACTGTATTTTGAATTGGTTTTTTTTAGTAGTCAGCGCTCTTGGATTTCTCTTGTTTACATCAAGCAAGTCTAGGTCAGGGGTCGAGTTACAATAAAAAAAAAATGATGAACAAATAGTTCATCATGAGTTTTTTTTAAATTTTTATAATGAGCTACTAAACTATCATAGAAACAGGACAGCCAAAGTACATAATTATGTTAAAGATACATTGGTATTAGCAAGTGGTTTGAACCGGGGTTTCCTGCTCTGTGTGAACATTCCTATACCACTACACCACGATCGCCTTATCAGAAAAATTAGAAAGGAATTCAAATATTTAATTACATAATAATATATAATTATATTCATAAAGTTAGCACATAGTGCAAGGAAATGCATAATTATTGAAGTTTCCCTTGGTAACTCGCTCCAACAATCTTCTATTTTAATTACTTACTCCTAACCAGGCATCGTTATCTGTTTTTATTATTATTATTTTATTGGAAGTCGACATATTATGACAGAACTCTGCCCGGAGCTTCAGTGCGGTCTATGAAGGAAGGCGACTGCTATTATACTTAAATAACTGCAAGTAGCAGTCACATGTACTAAGCCAGCCTGGTTAGAACAGGCACCTCTGTTTACCACTTAGACAACCACACCCAAAACAAATATCCGCCTCTTTATTTTTTTTATTGGCATTTATTCGTGAAATTTAATCTAGTTAATAAATTATTACAAATAAAAGCTATAAAAGAAATCTTCGCTTCGACTGGTAATCGAACTCGGACTTTACGCGTAACGAACTGGTGTGTTTACCAATGCTCCATGCGTGTCGGTAAGATCAGTTAAATTATTTTAATGTTTCCTAACCTCATTGTATCCAAGAATTCCAGATTGTCTTGTGAATGGACCAGCGACACCAGGTCCGTTGGCTGGTGCTCGAACTGAAGATGCTGCAGCGTTCACCAAATTAAATGTTCTACCATAGAAAGGCATGCCCACTAATAATTTCTCTGGTGGACAACCTGTAATATAATCATAACATTTAAATATCTTATTTCTTTTATTTTGACTCGACATGTTAGGCGAGGGCGCGGTCAATAAATGGAAGCAAATGCAACTACAGTTAAAAAACTGCAAGTAAAAGTGGTAGGCAGTGGTATCCAGACTGCCGATCCGGGGTAGTACCACCACTTATAAGTATACAGACTTGTGATTTGAAGTGATTTGGTCACGTTTCGGGATCAGTTTGTAAGTTGCCGGTTCCATCTAGGCCGGCATAGTAGATGTGATTGCTACTCACAGTTATTGAATTGTAGTAGTAGTGACATTCATTTATTCATTTATGGACCACACTTCGGCTTATCATCAAGCGGGGTTCTGTCATATGTCGAGTCACAACAAAAAAAAAGTAGCATTCACTTTCTAAAGCTGAACTCGAAACACGATTGAGTCATCATAATGGTAATCGGATTGAATTCATCAATTTCATTATGGATCAGCAGACTGGTCAACTGTTTGCCAATCACACTTCAACACTTAGATCAGTTGCAGTTATTTTTATTAACAAATAATATAAATAATATAGTTTATTGCTATAAAACAAATCTTTGCCCGGATCGAATTCAGGATTTGCGCGTAGCTGACGGGTGTGAAAGCTCTTTGCGTTCTTTTTAGATATTTATGCTAATTATTATTACAATTATCTTAGCATCCATAAATTCTCCATACATGTGCCGAGTCCTTCGCGCGGCAGGTAAGAAAGTGGAGGTGCGTTCTCGACTTGTGATCGGAAATGGATGAAATAATCTGTCTTAAAATGTTAAAAATACGTACCATTATCAAGCCAATAGCGAATTGAAATTTCAACAGTAAACAGCATGTTGTCTGCAGTATTTTCATCACCAATTCCTCTATGTAATGGTGCATTGTGACCAGTCCTACTGTCCCAGGATCCGTTCATATCATATGCCATCAAGCCAATGTAGTCTAGGTACCTATAAATATATGTATTTTAATAATGTGGTACCCAGTGTGTTGATCAGGGGTAGTACTACCATTCACAAGTATACAGACGGTGATGTGACGTAGTCGCGCTTCGGATTCAACTAAGTCGGCATAATAAATGTGCTGCTTACAGTTATTGAATTGTGGTAGCAGTCACCTTAGTTTATGCTCCAGCGCACTCTAGTTTAACATCAGGCGGGGTGCTGTGATATTTGTTCGAGTTTAATAATATAGGATAAAAATGGCTGTGTCTTGCTTATCCATTGGGCATCGAGAACTGGGCAAATATTTTAGAAACATTTTTTTTTCCATTTCATACGCCTGTTAGAAACGGGTGGTTTTCATATCACAGTTATAATTTTAAATAGTGGGTGGACTAGGCGTAATTGTACGTTTTCTACTATTAGAACAGTATGCAGAATATTTTTGTAAAGATCACACTGCTTATTATTAAGTGCGATTATTGTAGCCATTGATCGAAGTCCAAGGGTAACAGATACAGCGTTGGTAGTCCTTCAAATAAATTAACACTACGAAAAATATATTTGTACAATATTACATATTTTTTTTATTATTCCGACGTTTTGAGAGCTTTGCAGCCATCGTGGTCACGGAGAGACTTAGGTGTTGGTCATCCTATTGGTTGATACTGTTATTGTTTCCAAAACTACCCCGTTTGATGTTTTTTTTGTTCCCGGTTTATTACAAATTTTAGCAAAAATAACTGACGACAAAATAAACGCGATAGTAAGCCGCATAAAATTTGTTTAATTCATTAATCAATGTTCGCACAAAATCTAGGAAAATACAATATTACATACTTGGAAATTTCAGGAATGTTATAAGATCGAGAACCCTGTGATGGCGTAGCAGATACAGCGGCCGTCAACAATAGACCATATTTCTGAAGCGATTCTTTGAGTTCTTTTAGAACTTGGGTAAAATTATCAATGTCAGCCCAACCATGTACAGTATCTCTTGCGTTAGGATATTCCCAGTCAACGTCGAAGCCATCAAATCCGAACTTTAGAACTGTCTCTGTTGCACTTCTAACGAAATTACTTCTAAGTTGAGGACTTGCTGCCATCTGGAATTTGTTGTTTGCTAATTAGATAAATCTATAATGAAAGTAGTTGTTATGATTAAGCGAAGTCATTTCTATGATACAAGCACTTTAGTAGCTTAGTATAGAAATGTAAAAAAATAGATTTATATAAACATTTAAATATTTTTGGGATACCATAATATTTTATTTAGGAGATAGACGAAAAATCGAAGACGAGTGGAAAGGTACTTTGAACGGTATATTGACAGCGACTAAGGTAGCCGTGAGATGTTTTTTGTAGGTCGAGGTCGGATGTCAAGTCAAATAAAAAAATATAAAAAAGATAAAGCGAAGACGACCCCGAAGATTCATTGATAAAATTTAAAAACAGGATCTAAAGTGCCCATAACTAAAAAGCATGGAGCAAAAGCGAGGAGAATTGTGTCAGGATCGTGGAAAGTAGCGCTCCGTTGTTTTTATCTATCCCTGTGGAAATTAGGGTTTGAAATTTATAATGATAATAAAATTATATTTGTGATGATATTGATTATGATGAAGAGTTTAATACTTAAATATTATATTCACTCACAGCAGAATATTTAGCTGAGCCTTCACCGAATCCTCCGACAGCTAATATAGTTTTCAATTGGGGATTTTTGGCTTTTAAATCATTTAATTTACCTATGTTATCTGTAACAGTAAAAAATATAATAATAAATAATTATTTATTTCTAGTATGAATAAATTGTGGATGTGAGAAAAGCGAGGGAGTTGTGTCAGGAACGTGAAAAGTGGCGCTCCATTGTCTCACATTCACATTCTTTTCGTACATGCTCTACGTTTATGGGCACTGGAAACCCAGCTTTGGGTTTGGGGGAGTCTCCGATTTGGTCGAAAAACACCCACTGGGTCTCGTTTAATAACGCATTTATAAATTCTTTTCGTCAATCTACTTATACTCATTCTTGCCCAAACCATCGAGGCATTAATTTGTCAATCCTTGTCACTACATCTTCTTTTAAAAACACATCTATTTCTCCTACATTTGGGTTTTTAATAAAATATTTACTACACTTACTTCTTCCCCAATTATCAGCCAAATCGAGGAATGGATCCAAGAACTGAATTGTTCCTTCATTATTAATACCAACAAAACTGTATACGATGTGCGTACATAGATTCGGATTAATATTTTCTACGTCGAACTTGCCTAGGCCTGGTCTGTATGTTGCCCATGCGCCATAGTAACATAGTATTACTTCTGAAATAATAAAATCACTTTTTTGTAACTCAACTTGCCTGATGGTAAGTAAGGGGTAGTCAAAGAGCGCTAACGGCTGAAAAACCGACACAGTACACGCTTGCTTCAGTCGCTGCCAACATGCCGGCCAAAGGGGCTTCTTAACGCATAGCTTGAAGGATCTAAGGTTATAGGATGGGAACAATACATGGGCTGGTAAAGTATTCCACTAGTCGGTTGTTCTACAAAGAAAACGCCCAAATTTATCTTTTAGGTACCTAAATTCATTAAAACTACTTTTTTGTTGTTAAATCTCTATATGTGACGTATCCCGTCTGAAATTATGCAGTAGTACCTGTCCATGAATGGCGGTACATTTAATTAGCTGCTACTACTAATTAAATGCAAGTAGTAGTCGATATGCTGGACTATACTCTCCTGCGGGCTGACCGCGTAAATCAACGACAATGGGCTTCGTTTTGACAGTTAAACTCCATTAATGAGCTTCAAATTTTATATTGCGGCCGCGAAACACACTACGAGTCGATGGTTAATTTTCATTAAGAGTTCAAGCTCATTGGCCGAATAAATAGTTTTTTTGACACTGCATAGCTTTGTGACAAATAGGAATGAATTGCATTATCATTTTCATTTCCATTGAAGTTTCGCGGTCGGCTCCTGCCTGCCACACGATGGACTTGGCACCTGCACCATCGGTGCTAAGAAAATTGTTTCGTATCATAATTATCCGATGACGTAATCATAGTAATATGTATAATAGAAAATATTTATTATAGTTTTAAAATCATTAATATGAAGTGTTTTATAACCTATTTTATCTAAGATAGTGACACTTCAAATAGATTATATGTTATTGTCCTATTCTTTGTATAATGCCGACGAGGATTTCTTTCTTTGGTTTTTGAATTCATTGAACTATTTTGTATTATATTCATAATTCTCTTACCATCGTATAGCCATAGATCTTTCAAGTAAAACGCTAATAAGTATATTAAGACCACAATAATAAAAAATATATTTTGGTGCACAATTCTCTTCATACAAGCTCTACGGTTATGGCCACTAGGCAACCGTAGCTTTCTTAAGGATGTCTCCGATTTGCAAATAATTCTAAATAAAGTACAATAACTTTATTGTGTACACTTCTTTTTAAAGAAGTGTAATTATTATTATGTAAGTGTGTAAATATAACAATATTTATATATAATAAGACAATACTAAGTTGTTCCTATTTATTTTATCAGTCAAACATTTAACTAGATTTATTGTATTAGTAATTTATTATTCAGATAACAATATTAATTATGATGTTTTTTTTAAATGTGAGTACTATATTTATTTATATTATTCCTGTTTTTCATACTTATTATTCAGATGGTCTATTGAAATAATTCTCAGTTCCGTTTGTCCCAGAATTACGCACAGTCATTCAAATAGGTACCTAATATTATCGTGTTTTGATAAAATAATTAACTGTCATCTACTTTAATTTTTAGGCATATTCTATTCGAGTTCGAATGAATTCCAGACACCAGTTACATCCACCGTTTATTCGTGACTTACTATGCCATCAGTCCACCTAGTAGTCTTCCGGTTTATGGTCTCCACTCAAGAACCTTTCTTCTCCATCGGTTATCGGATTTTTGAGAGATGTGGCCAGCCCATTGCCACTTCAGCTTGCAAATCCTACGAGTTAACTATGGTAACTATGGTTTGCGAATCTGTTTCCGGATTCTATCGCGCAAAGACACTACAAGATCTCTCCATTTCCCGCTGAACAACTTTGAGTTTATTCATCAGGCCAACAGTTAAGGACCACGTCTCAGTGCCACATGTCATCACTGGCATTAAGCACAGGTTGAAGACCCTTGTCTTCATGCACGCGGGATTTTGGACAAGGAGATAATAATATGACTCTATGGTAAAGTTAGAAATAATGAATTTACTATAATATGTAAGTATGGTACACCTAAACTAATAACCGCTCACCAGTACAGTACCTATACCTCCTATCTTTGATGAAACATTTACCTGTACATTAAGGAAACCATTTGACCGTTAATATAGTTGACCGATAATAGTCTTATAATCATTTAATTATATTTTATTATTTATCATCAAAATTTAATGCGGACATCGATTAGGATTAGGATTAGGAAGAAAAGAATACCGCGCTAAATTCTAAATTTAATTCATAATGAGCCTAAATCTCATAGGTGAATACTATCAAAAATATCTCGGAGTGTCAGGTGAACCGCGCTAAATGTTCGCACCTACTAGAGTTACATAACTGAAAGTAGCAGTTATATCCACTATGCCGACCAAGTTCGAATTGGCAATCTACAAGCTGATCCCGTAACGCTGATCCCGTAAAGTAAATTCACAGTCTGTACTGTACATTGTAAGTGGAGTTTTTTTATTGTGACTCGACATATGAAAACATCCCTCCTAGATGAATGGAGGTACTGCTACTACAATTCAATAACTACAAGTCGCAGTCACATTCACTATGCAGGCCTAGTTGGAACCGGTAACTTACAAGCTGATCCCGCTACTAAATCACTTCACGGTCTGTATACTTGTGGTGGTACTACCCTGGATTAGCAGACTGATATTCATAAAACAAGTGTATTTATTTAATAACTAAAGAAAAATAGATATAACAATAATAATATCGCCCTAAGAACCTACAACCGATGGGAAAGAAAGGTTCTTGAGTGGAGACTAGAGACCACGAACCGGAAGACGCAGCGTAGGTAGGTAGACTGACGACAGAATAAAAGTCACAAACTGGAGAGTGCAACTGGCATATTGTCGTTCGGAATGGCGTTCTAAAGAGGAAGCCTATGTTTAGCAGTGGACGTCTTCTGGCTGATGATGATGATAATAAAAATAATGCATTTATATTATTGGCCGGCATAGTGACGGCGACTGAGGCAGCCGCTAACGAACTCAGTTTTCTCAGTCGTCATCACTCTTGGACCTCCTTATCATCGGCACATATCAGGTGGGACGAGGTCAGATCTCGTATCACAATAAAAAAAAATTAAATTAAAAAACTCACTATCACTGGCACGCACATAACTCCCAAACGCACACAGAGAAATAAAAAATAACACAGTATAACGCATTTTGGTGTTATACTGTGTTTTAAGACAATTATTAAAATGACAATAGATAAAATAATTTCCTGCTTCCATTTTATATGGGATCCCTTATCAATGTTAATCAAACATTTGTGATCGTCATAAAGGCATATATTGTACAGCTAACTCCGAACTTTATGGCGTCTCCGAAGTTAGCTGCGATCGTGGCTTTGCGCAGGTACAGTCACAATAATAAGCCCTTCGAGACAATTAAGCGCCACAACTCTCTCGCTTCCTCACATCCACTTAATTATTTATTTATTTATACATTTTCATACTAATGTACTAAAGAGTATCATAGACACAAGACAACCGAAGTATATATAACACATATAAACTTTTAAAATACATTGGTACCGGTAGGTGGTTTTGAACTCATGCTCTCGGTTTGTCTAACCATTGCACTGTCACCATTGTCTAATAACCATATAATTAGGTAGGTACACCACTTTCGCCTAATTTTCTTCATACAAGCTCTACGGTTATGGGCACTAGGCAACCCAGCTTTCTAGTTGTTGTAGAGTTTTAGTCAACTAGTTGAGCAATTGTAGAGTTTTCTAATGGAATCTCGGGAAATATAAGACACCTCTTTTAATAACCGTTGAAAATACAAGTTAAAGATTAACAAGATGGGTTGTTAGATTCGTCTAAATTTTGAATCTGACAGCCTATCTTTATTCGTCTTTGCGTATCTAGACTAACTTAATATTATCATTCATTATTACTTTAAAGTTCTTTAAAGTATTTTTCAAATATAGATTTTTTTGTACTTATTTGTATAAAAAAGAAAAGCGACCGTCGTATAGTGCAATGGTCGCGCAAACCGAGAACCACCAACGCCACCCCAGCCCGTGAAATATTAGATATTTATAAAAGTCAATAACGAAAGAATTAAAAAGTACTTTTTAAGTATTAAAATTTGTGAAAATTGCTTCTTTTCTTTTTTAAGTTGATAAACAAAAATATATACTTAAGTTATTTTAAAATACCTAAATCTAATATTTTATGGGCTAGTGTGGCCTTAGTCCAAGAGCCCCCGGTTTAAAACGACTTGCCGGTACCAATGTATCTTTGATATGTGTACTTTGGTCATCCTGATTGTCAGTTACAAGCACTCTTAAATATTAATTCGAGAAATTTAAACGCATTTGGCAACCTTATGAAACCAAAGATAAGATATCACCAAAATATTTAATTTGAGATTAATTTTATTGCTCCGTTTAATAGAGGAAAATAATTTAAGAATTAACCCACGAATTATTCATATTTGTAATCAGAGACAATATTTTAAATAGACACCACTTCAGATTTAAATTTGTTAAGGCTACCTATTACTTATAGTTCTTATTTTCAGTTTTCGGCGTACTTACAGATCTAGTATATTGTCTCGGCGACCTAGGTATCCCAAAAAGGGTATAATGATACAAGATAAAATATGGTAAAAGGGCACAAATTTGTTTTCGGAGAATATTAACAAGCGCCTCTCGGAGTCCCTTCTTACTCACAGACTACCATCCACAGTCTGTTACAACCTACGTCCTCTAGAAGTAACTGGTCTGTGGCATAAATTCAATTGGTTAACATTTTATTATAACATTTTTTTTTACTGTGACTCGAAATCTGATCTCGACCCGCCTGATGGTAAGCAAGAGAAGGTCCAAGAGTGCCGACGACTGAAATTAGGATTAGTCACGCATTTAGTCGCATTAGTCGACGCATTTCAGAATTGCTTTCTATTTATTTGATTTTTTGTTGTATTCCAACACTAGTACACAGCAGTATTGATAATTGGATAGAAAAATTCTCATAAACACATCGGTTCGCCTACGGAATTGAAGCCGACGTTCAATTCCGCCGTTCTTTATTACGACCGATCTGTCCACTGAGTACTTTATGTTCTCGTGTCGAAATTCTATACTACTCGTACATTTTTATCATAGCTTTTACAACTGTTGGGTTCTCGAAATTAACGGTTTTTCTATGATCCCTGTACACTGTACAAACATAAAGAAATATCAATCAATCAATCACGCCTTTTTCCACAGTGATAGGCAGAGACAATGAAGCGTCACATACCACGATCCTTACACAACTCCCTTGCTTCCTTCACATCCACAATTCTCTTCATACAGGCTCTGTGGTTATGGGTACTAGGCAACCTAGCTTTATTGAGGATGTCTCCGATTTGGTCGGAAAACACCCTCTTGGGCCTGCCTTGTTTACGCATCCATCCACATTAGATTTTTAAATTCCTTTCGTCAATCTACTATAAAGAAATATATACTCGTATATACAAAAATATCTTCCTAAGACTTTTTAGTAATATGATTTTAGTAGTTATAGTTTCTGTCAGCCCTGACGTAAATTCTAAAAAAAAAACTGACTTAGTTTACGGCTGCGTTAGTCGTTGACATTATGCCGGCTAAAGGCATCTTTCCAGCATGTGTAGCATAATTCCCTTTGTCACATGACAGCACGCGATAACGAACAAACTACAGCAAAACATTGGTGGATAAGCCATAAAGACACTGCGATATCCACTAGAATCCATTTCCTCTTTACCACAGGCATATGGACTAAATGAACAAAAAATCAACTAGAAGGTTATTCTGTTATGAACGAAAAACTCACTTGTAAGTTAAGTCTATATCACTAAATACATCCTTATAGCTTGTCTAACTATAAATGACGCGCCCCTCTAATTTATTAGTTTATTTAAATGTGTGAATGCAAATATTACTAACTATACTACCATAATTTATCAGTGTCCTTTTGTGTCCAATCAGCAACTGAATGACCAATTACAATTGCATTTTCCGTTGTGTTGTATTTATATTTTTTGTTTTCTCGTGTGCGCAAATGCGGTGGAGGAGCGCGTCATTTCGGCTGGCGTTTATACTTATAAACGCCAAAGTTTGTGAGTATCTATGTGTGGATGGATGGACGGATGTTTGTTACTCTTTCACGCAAAAACTACTGCATGGATTTTAATGAAACTTCACAATAATATAGCTTATACATGTGCATCAGAATAACATATAGACTATAATTTATAATCCTCTGGCCAGCATACGATTGATACATGATTGTCTTATTTCTTGATTCCGTCGCCGGCGTACTCCCCTTGCCTATTATCAGGCATGTCTAAGTCAAATGACTTAGTGACTTAGTCTTAATAGAAGAAAGGTTCTAGAGTGGAGACCACGAACCGAAAGACGCAGCGTAGGTAGGCCTCCTACTATGGACTGACGACATAGTGAAAGTCACGATGAACCGGTAGATGCAACTGGTATCTTGTCGTTCGGAATGGCGTTCCAAAGGGGAGGCCTATCTTCAGTAGTGGACGCCTTCTGGCTGATGGTGATGATGAATCACCTAATAGATATCGAAAGTTTCGAATCGTCTAGATAGTCGAGTGTGCAAGAATTGAACCGTCTGTATAAAACGTATGTAGAGCCGAAAAACTGCATGTTGTAGCCAGTGCTATTTTTTGGACTTTTATTGGAATAGCCGGTGAAATATTCGCGCTATGTTTGCACAAAAACCTATATATATGCCACATAGTACTAGTATTGCTTTCAAAAATGCAAAAACGAATTGAATTTCGGTTGGATTACGCACTCGCTTTAGATATGTAAGATTAAATTTATCATACTGGAGATTGAATTTATTTTTTTAATGAATATAATACTTAATTTTCTATATTAATACTTTAATTTCATACATTGTCGGGTTTAATAATTTAATAATATTGTTTTTAACACCTTTGTTTTTGTGGGTAAAAGATTTTATACATTTTTTATAATTATTTTTGCCGAAAGATTTTATAATTAAAAGGCGTGCGGAAGGATAAAACGGGGACAATCCGGAAAATTGATTGTTCCTCTATCAAATATTGGATCCTTCAAGAGTTGCGTGAAGAAGCACCTTTGGCCGGCATAGTGACGGCGACTGAGGCAGCCGTAAACTAACTCGGTGTTTCAGTCGTCGTCACTCTTGGACCTCCTCTTGCTTATCATCCAGGTCAGATGTCAGTCACAATAAAAAACAACCGGATATCTTTAATATTAGTAATGCAAAAATCAGTGTTTCTTCGTCAAAATATATGTTGCTACGTTAAACGTGTAGTCGCGTATACTTACATCAAAAAGAACTTATATACTCGACAAGTGGGATGCTTTACCAGCCCATTTGTTTTCCCTGTACGTAAGCCGAGTGGCACGGGTTCGAAACCACTCACCGTTACCAATATATCTTTGATATATATACTTTGGTTGTCCTGTTTCTATGATACAAGCACTTTATAGAAATGTATAATAAAAAAAAGTAAGTGCTAGGAGCTAGTGAACACGAATAATTCATGATTTTTCAGTTTGTATAAACATTTATGCACAAAACTTGTTTGCCGTTCTGCAACTAGTTTATTTTCCTTGCGACGTTACGCGACGTTTCGCTGGTTGTCCAATTAGCGCTTTTCGTTTTCCAAAAAGATCATTACGTTTTCACTTCGAATATTTAATTATTACTATATACGAGTATTTACTTTTTTATGTGAGATAATGATACGGAAAGAAAGTGGAACAAGTTAAACATTTTGTTTACTTGGGAAGTATGTTTACAAGGGATGGAAAGTGTAGTAAGAAATTGAGAGAAGAGTGCAAAAGGGTAACATAGTGAACGGTGCCATCCATTGTATAATGAACAGCCAAATAATGTCCCAATAGTCACGGATGGCTGTTCATAATGCGGTGCTTGGTCCTACATTAATGTATGGAAGTGAAGGTTGGGAACGGCAGAAGAAGCATGAGAGTAGTAATTCTACTCTTAGGTAGAAATGCGCTGTAGAAATGCGGTCATTAAGGAGTGCATGTAGAGTGACGATAACGGATAGAATAAGGAATATCACAGTGCGCGATACATGTGGTTTGAAAGAAGATGTAGTGACAAGGATTGACAAAGGGATGCTTCGATGGTTTGGGCACATGGAAAGGATGAGTAAAAGTAGATTCACGAAAGTAATTTATGTAGATGGATGCGTTAAACAAGGCAGGCCCAGGAGGGTATTTTCCGATAAAATCGGAGACATCCTCAAGAAAGCAAGTGCCCATAACCTTAAAGCTTGTATGAAGAGAATTGTAGATGTGAAGGAAGCTAGGAAGTTGTGTCAGGATCGTGGCAAGTAGCGCTCCATTATCTCTGCCTATCTTCATGGGCAAAAGGCGTGACAATTTGAATGATTGATTGACTCCTTACTTGGTGCATGGGTTCCGAGAAATAGTTCCTAAATATCACCATTATCATATCTTCCCAGACCCGAAGCAAACATGGGAGATGTTTGCTTCGGGTCTGGGTCTAATTTCTTACATTAAAATAATTGTAATATCTAATCTAATAATTAAGTATTATACAAATAAATGCCATGATAAATAATACAAATCTTTATTCCAATCGGGAATGGAACCGTAGCGGACTGGTGTAGACAATGCTTTACGTCAATTTTGCGCTAAATTAACCAATTTCGCATGTGTCATGACTTGTATTTATTAAAATAGTTTACATTTATAATATTTATCTCATTTTTTAATGACATAATATTTGTCATAATATTGATAATAGGCGGGAATTTCTCACTGTTGTCAAAACAACTGAATTTTGTGCATAAAAAACAAGGTTAATTCTTTTACAAATATTCTTTATAATAAAAGTATTAAATACGCATTTAAATGTAAATTGTTTGTAAACCGTAACTTAGGTAAGTTTAAATATTGTTTTAATTGAGGATGATCGTTCACTAGTACTCAAGCATCTGACAATATTATATAATATATTGACAATATTTCTTTGTTCTGGTAGACTGGTAGACTGGCAGATAACGCCCAATGATTTTTACAAAGGTCACCTATTGTATAAATAAGAATTACATCCGGTTTTATGTCACTCTTTTACTTTGTCGTCAGTCCACCCAGCCTATCTACGCTGCGTCTTCCGGTTCGTGGTCTCCACTTAAGAACCTTTCTTCCTTATCGATTATCGGTTCTTTAAGGGATGTGGCCAGTCCATCATCATCGGCTAGTGTACGAATGGTTTTATTGTCAAGCAATTTCTCTTATAATTTACCCAAACCTAGCTGAACGATAACGTTATCATTTTGGATATTTCCATTAGGAATTTGATTGGTGTCACTTACGAATTGCTCTATCAAGTAAGTCGAAAAGCATTTTACTAATTATAATTTATTTATTACCTGTACAATACCTGTAAATAATAGCACAGTGAAGGAATGCCCAGTGCGCGATATATGTGGTTTGAAAGAGGATGTAGTGATAAGGATTGACAAAGGAATGTTTTGGCACATGGAAAGGATAAGTGAAAATAGATTGACAAAAAGAATTTTTAATACGTTAAACAAGGCAGGCCCAGGAGAGTATTACCGCCTATTGTCTCTGCCTATCTCTGTGGGAAAAGGGTGTGACAATTTGATTTGATTCGATATAAATAAATGAGTATTTATTGAATAATACCTCTTAAAAAATGACAACCAATCATTTTTCTTAAATTCGATATGTAAAGACCCTTAAGTGACTTAGTTTCGTTTCAGGATCAGCTTGAAAGTTACCGGAGTTTAACTGAAAATGACAGTTGGTGTGTCAAACAGAAAAAGTACCACCAACTTTCGTAGAGACCGGAAAGTGAAGTTTCGGCATCAGCTTGAAAGCAAAGAATTTGGACTTTATACTATTTTCACTTATGGCATTAAAAAGAAGTCAGAAGGGGATAAATATACATTTTTACATTCGTAATTTAGAAGGTTGTCACTAGTTTTGATGATCTTTTGACAACCTAATTTGACAAAATAACAAATGTCATTAATATACTTCAAAAAAGGATGGCGAAACAATTATGCCGCTACTCTTACTACTACGTGACTTTTAATTAGGCAGTATTAAAAGTCAACCACAATTGCAAGTGGCTGTATTTGCAAAAAAGGAGTGCCAACCTTTGAAATAAAGGAATTGAAGTACAAGTAGTTGTCTCTTTCAGTCACACGTGGTATAAACATAATATAAATGAGACAAATAACAATGTATTAGTTCTTATATTAGCACAGATTCTATTCTATCCAAATTCTTTGCTTGAAAGTTGCCGATTCCAACCAGACTAGCATAGTATATGTATTAATCCTTGCAGTAATTTAAGTATGTAGTAGATGCCTCTAGTTTTGGATCTTCAGTTTTCCATATAATATATTTCAAGTCCATATGAATAACAATTATCCTAAGTAATTTTCCCAATAATTGACGTCACTTAATAATTAACATTAGATTTATTGTAAACACCGAAGTTAAACATCGGTGA